>CM024515.1:12766623-14077242 GCA_014182375.1 Eucalyptus virginea | reverse complement strand
GGTGTTTAATCTTTGGATAATAAGGTACGCTTGATTAAGCAGCATTAATCTTTTGATTGGTGATATATGTGATTCTTGGGCTCATCTTTGCATTCGTTTTAGGGTTCGATTGAGTGTCGAACCCGAGTTTAGGGAGTCACATTATTCCCAACATTGGTATGAGCCATTGTTCATGCTTCCCAATCCTTTTCATATTTATGAATTGCTTTTGATTGAATTTTCATGAAACACCGCCGTCGGTGTTCGAGATGGAAAAATCCCGACACTCGTGTCTTGTTTGCCCACTGTTTTTGAATTTCTGTAAATCCAAATTCGTTTTTGATAGCGCGGGAGTCGACGCTCTCATGTCTGAGAAAAATGAGTCGCGCATCGCCGTTGAGGGCTGCCGCCGGATGTGCCACCATACGCGGCCGGGAATGGATTGGGGTTGTCGGCGAGTGCGTTGCATCGAGCACGTGCGTCTCACATGCCGTTTGGTCCTAAGCCGTGCAACACATGTGCGAGGCTCGTGCAGCTGCGACGCTCCAGCCTGATGTCATGGTGAGCCGATGGCATACGCGTGGCACGTGTGGCCGGTTCGTTCGACCGGCCCGATCGGCCCGACGGCCGTTGGCCCGGGCTGCCTGACGCGATCCGTTGGCCGCTGACCCATTTGACCCGCTTTGACCATTGACTTTAAAAAAAAAAAAAAGAGGGAGGATTAAAATAATGTGTCTCTTTTGTGAAGTAATTCTATGTGGATTATAAATAATCCTTTATTTGTTCTGCATTTGTTGCAGGAATAATGCCTCCCTATAAGGCGTGCACACCTATTCACGCAATTTCATATGAAGAAAAAGAAAAGCTTCGTAGGTTGATAGTTGAGTGACATTATTGATGGGAGAGTGGTGACTTGATTGATCATGTTCTCGTAGTCAACAATAAAATACAACAAGTCATATGGAATGGTCATCTCATGCCATATTCGAGATGGTACGATTCTTCATGAACACTCTTCTACCGATATGACAAGGAGTGTTGAATTGCCTGTGGGAGGTCAACGTAGCTATTATGTATAAGAGGCTTGTAATGACTTTTATAGATGAACATTACTGGATTGAAGCAAAAAAAGATTGCGACCCATGGAATGACTTCGATTCGGTGAGGAATGGATGTACAAAGGAGAAACTAAAAGGATACTCATCTATTTTACCATGGCACCTAGAATGTCTAAGAAATTTAAAAGAACAAAAAGATCAAAAAAATTGAACAAAAAGGAATCTTTCCAGTTCATGTGTTGTTTTGGTGTTAGATGTTTTTTGACTGGTCTTTGTTTAGTATACATTATGGGCATCTTATGTAAATGTTTTTTACCTAGTTGTTGTTGGTGTAGCAACTGATTTGTTAGTTGCATCATGTGAAAGCATTATTATTCTATCATTATTGGGTATTAAATATTATTTTACATTAATTGTTAGCTGTTGTGGTAGTTCATAGAAGCTTTTTGTAGTTTCAAAATTTATTTTGCATAAAAGATTGTATAATAATAATTCCAAGTTAAGATTTTTGATGATGATTGAAAACATAGTGACCTTTTGATTCTGAAACCTTACTTGAAATTATTCATTAATATGATGGGTTTGTGCAAAATGGATGCATAAATAATAGGCATTAATAATTCGTGGTATGTGTTTGATATGTTTAGATCGATGGCTTCAGCTACAAAGAGCATAGTTGTTGAGCTGAACAAATGTGAAAGCTTAATGATGATAACTATGAAATATGGCACAAGAAAATCTAATATGTGCTAGAAGAGCAAGATGTATTAGAAGCTCTTAACCCGACCATGAGAGTACCCGAAAATGGAAACCTTTGCACAACACAAGAGAGATAAGGATGCATTTCTTTGCATGGAAAAGAAAGAACTCTTTGCTCATATTACGTTCTTTGAGTAGCATGGAAAATGACGCCATGCGAGAGTTTAGGTGTTTTGAAAATGCCAAGGAAATGTGGGAAGCGTATGTAAAAGAAGCTTTGGTCATACTTCGGTGACCAGTGAAATAGCTCACTATTAGATTTGACTCTTTGGAAGCCTCATAGTTAGACCATGAAACAACGCTTTAGAAAAATGTCAAACATGATTAATGAGTTGAAATATGTTGGCATGTACGACTAATGAGCAGTAAGTGCAAGCGGTGATTCGTTCTTTGCCTCGAGTTGGGAGCATATAAAGGTGCACATCGACTCATAATGAGAATATCAAACCTTTTGAATATGCAGTGCGTCATCTTAAGGCTGGAAGAGGACCGCCTTTTGGCGAGTTAAGCTGGAAACTGAAACTTATCATGTTGGTTCTAGCTCACATGGAGCTGAAGCTCAAGCGCAAACGTCCTAATTGGTTCGATAAAAGGAAAGGCAAGGGAGTAAGTTCCTCGGGGAAGAAACCTAAGATTGACCAACATGAAAAAGGAATAGAAAGACAGTTGTCTATTCCATATACTCCTCAACAAAATGGTGTTGCGGAGAGAAGAACAGAACCCTATTGGAAATGGTTAGTTTTTATGATGGCGTATGCTAACTTACCCAATCACTTTTTGGAGTGATGTGTTGTTAATTGCTATCTATATACTTAACCGAGTGCCTTTCAAATCGATTACTTCCACTCCATATGAGTTTTGGATAGGTAGAATATCGACTTAAGTTTTCTTAAATCATGGAGTTGTGCTGCCTATACTCATGAGCCCCTTTCACAAATTTGGAAAATTGGGTCTAAGAGGAAAGAAGAATATTTTCATAAGATACTGAACACTCGAAAGGGTATGTGTTCATAAGTGAGTAGGAAAGTGGAGGTATGAAGCGGGTCGAATAATGGGATGTCACATTCTTAGAGAATGAATTTCCTAAGAAGGACGAAATAGGTGAGGATTACTTCCTATTTGAAATCTTGGATCCGAGATAATGAATTTAATGGAGTTTGTCCAAGTGGAAGTAACATGAGAAGTGATGAATTTAATTCAACTCGCTCTCAATTACAACCATAAGACGATATCGTCATTACCTAATCCGAGTGGGAGCATAATGGGGAATGATGTGCAAAGTGTACAATCTCCCATACGGTGAACAAGTCGCAAAAAGTATTCCCGTCACGCTTTGACATTAAAAGGAAACTTTTATGGTTGCTTCACGAGATGAAGATGAGCCAAGAAATGTTAATGAGGCTCTAAATTGCCTTAGTAAGGAAAATGGATGCATGCAATGGAAGAGGAAATAGAGTCAATGAAGTCAAACCATATTTGGGAACTAGTTGACCTTCCAAAGACGCAAAGCCATTAGAATAAGTGGATTCTCAAAATAAATCATAAAAAGCTGATGGCTCGATAGAAATACATAAGGCTTGCCTTTAGGCGAATGGGTATAATCAACGGGGAAAGAAGTAATTATGAAGGAAACATTTTCTTTTGTAGTGAGATTTACCTTGATTCGCATTATTCAGTAATAGTGTCTAGTATGGATCTTGAGTTATATCAAATGGATGTAAAGATTGCTTTCCTCAATGGAGAATTAGAGGAAGAAATACATATAGAACAACTTGCTGGTTTCATTATGGAAGGTCAATAAGGAAATATGTGTCGATTTTTGAGATCGATATATGGCCTTAAGCAGTTGTTGAGACAATGATATATATATTTTCATAATGCCATACTGGCATATGATTTTACAATGATAGATGCAGATCATTGTGCATATATCAAAAGATCCAAATATCAATTTGTGATCATATCATTATATGTTGATGATATACTAATTGTCAGAAGCAATATGGAGTTTGTTAATACTGTCAAGAGTTAGTTATCTTCCAACTTTAAGATGAAAGATATGAGTGATGCTCATACATTCTTGGAGTTAAGATTTCAAGATATCGTTTAAAGAGATCATTATCTCTTTTGCAAGAAACATACATAAATAAGGTTTTGAACGATTTCGTATACAAGATTGTAAACCCATAAATACTCTTATTGCAAAAGGTGAAGAATTGAGCTATAAAATATGTCCAATGACTCTACAAGAAAAGGAACAAATGAAACATGTTTCTTATGCTAGTGCTATGGGATGCTTAATGTACGCTATGATGTGTACAAGACCTGACATATGTTTTGCAGTTGGAATGGTGAATAGATACCAATGCAATCCAAGTCAAGCGCATTGGAAGGTCGTTAAAAAGAATGCGAGGTATTTGAAGGGAACCGCTGATTACAAGCTGAATTACCAAGGAAAGGATCGTGACTTGAAGGCTATTCAAATGCTGATTGGGGAGGAGATTTAGATGAAATGAAATCTACCTCTAGTTTTGCTTTCTTGAATAATGACGCCATATCTTAGAGCAGTAAAAGCAAACATGTATAGCCTTACCCATAATGGAAACCGAGTTCATAGCATTACAAGCAACATACAAGAAGGTGTTTGGCTTAAGAGATTTTGGATCATTTAGGTATTATTGGGTATGCTGCAAATCCATTATTGGTCAACCTGTGATAGCCAAGCGGCTATAGCGTACATCAAAGATCCAAAATATTATGGCAATACCAAAAATATAGATACCAAGTATAATTTTGTCAAGGATATGGTTGCACAAAAAGATGTGAATTTACAATACATATTTACGCATAGAATGGTAGCAGATCTTATGACAAAATTAATACCTAGAGATGTGTTTTATGGTCATATAAAATCTCTAGGACTACGTAGAGGCTGATGTCTTGAATATTGTAATTTCCCTAAAGTGTTCACATTTAATGAATTTGTGTTTTTCATCATTAATGCCTATGAATCTTTGTTTGATGTTTATGTATCTTAATGCTCGTGCATTATATTAAGTTGAGAAAGTATGTCAGACAGATAAAAGATTAGCCCATTCACACGGGTAATTGCCTCTATTTACTGTGTGATAAATAGAGATGAGACGGTTTTTAAGCTTATTATCTAGGTGATAATCGAGAGCTCAAGCTTAAAATATATATGTCACATTAACTGAGTGTTAAGATGAGGACATGATATTGACTATGTCTGAAAGTAAAATAACCAACATGTTTTACTTTATCTGTCTATGATGCTAGATGTGAGTTTTGATGAATTCTGTGAATGAGTAGATATGTGAACTTAAGTTAGACATTAGGTATATCTGAATTATTATATGTATGGTATTGATGGTGTAGACATACGCTCCATGGGAAATGAGTTAATACTGTAATACGTATTTCATACTACGTATGTATGAGACGACCAATAAGAGTGGCAAAAGTTTTATCTTAACTTTTATGCCGTGTGAGACTCTTGAGGAAAAAAAGTTCCTCAATTTAGTGTCCTCATGACTCTTATTTATCCTCAAAATTTCTATTTAGTGTTTGTTATCTTAGGATGTTGCCAATGATCATGAATTGATTCGATCTAATTGACATTTCTAGAAAAGCAAGCTGAACTGAAATTGGGAGTTTGAAGAAAAGAGGAAGATCGAATTTGGAAAATCACATTCTAGTTTTGTATTCATTAGTCGACCAATTATGATTGTTTTTGGGATAATCATAATTATGAATACAATATATCACTGTTTAAAAAGAGATAAAGAGAGAGATATAAATGTGATCGGTCGATCTAGAGTATTGCATATTAAATCTCTCAAAGTATGCTGGCCGCACGGATTATTCACCGGTATGAATGTTGCGAGAGGTAAAGAGGACCCTGTTTGGCCCATCATGTGCGAGTGGAAGATGATTTTATCTATGCATTGATGGGTCTAAGTAGGCTCGTCCGCCCATGTTGGGCCTAAAAGCCCAGCCCGCAAGATAAGAGCCCATGGAGGAACGATTGCGATGTGAAAGGCTATGTTGTTTAGAATGAGGAGTTGTGTCTTTTGGGAGAATGTTTTACGTTAAAGAGTTACGTCTGTTAGAGAAGACGTAAGAGAGAAAAGAAAAAGGGAACGTACCACTTCAACTTACGTACGTTGTTTTTTGTCTTTCTCCCCCTCTAAAAAACGTAAGAGAACAGTACGCTCAAAACAACATTTTTTCTCCTCCTAATAGCGACAGCACACTTTTCGGTAGAATGGGATTATGATTCTTTCTCGAACTTCAAGATTGGTGTTTAATCTGTGGACAATAAGGTACGCTCGATTATGTGGTGTATCTTTGATCGGTGATACATGTGATTTCGGGGCTTGTCTCTCGCATTCGTTTTGGGGTTCGATTGAGTGTCGATCGGTTTTAGGGAATCTGTTATTTCCAACATAAAGAAAGAAGATGTATGTGCTCGATTGGATTAAAAACCATCTTAGCTTAACTGAATATTGCAGATGGAAAGAACTATATTACGACAGAGTTTTCTTTTTTTTCCTATATTACGTCAGAGTTGGCTGCACTGAATTCTTGCAATATTTTATCTATAGAGCAAAACATGGCTCAATAATTGCCGACTTCCTCTAGACGCCATAATAAGCCAGAGTCAAATGAAATTGTGGTACTTTCATGCCTTTTTTATGGAGTTCCACTTAGTCAACGTTTCTGAAAAATAATCACGAATAGTTAGCACAATTCCTTGAATTAAATGATAGTACCTGAAGAATTGCACCAACCATATTATCAGCGAATTCAACTGAAATAAAGTATTTAAAGATTGCACACAAAATTGATTTTGATGGAGTTAGGAGGGTTGCATAAGACAAGTAAATACATGTTCATTTTTGGGTACAAGATAGTAATCCATGCACAATCAGCAAGAGTCGAGCATTTACAACAAAGTTATCAATATGTACACGAAAATAGACATACGCAAAGATTCATTTGAAATACCAAAACAGTGCTATCCTTTCTCACTCAAAAAATCTAGGGAAGATGGATTTCACTGATAAATCAATTTAGAGTGAGCATTGATCTAGGGTCAACCCTGGATTGACTCTAGATCGACCCAACCTTGTCATCTTGATTCGATTCCTAGAGAGACTGGATCGGTCCTTAGTCCTGGGATTCTTGAATCAACACTGTGCGGGTTAATTCTCGGTCCTATGAATTCAAGGTCGGTCTAACCTGGATCAACAACATTAACCAATTTCTTA
This sequence comes from Eucalyptus virginea, assembly GCA_014182375.1. Taxonomy (NCBI): domain Eukaryota; kingdom Viridiplantae; phylum Streptophyta; class Magnoliopsida; order Myrtales; family Myrtaceae; genus Eucalyptus; species Eucalyptus virginea. The sequence goes on along the minus strand of CM024515.1, from coordinate 14,070,155 downwards.
GGGATGAGTTCAAGTAATTATATATTGTTCTTTAATAACTTAGATTTTTAATGTCTTTTATGGCCGATAGCTATAATTTACAAATGAGAAAAATATTTTTGTGAGGAGTCCTTATGGCATCTAAAATGGCATAAACAGCTTCTCATGGCAGTTTTCTTTAGTACTTGTTTTCTTCTATCTTATTTGTCTTCTTTGTGATGACCTAAACCTGGGGCAGTACGGAGGGACGGACTAAAATTGTCTCGGCAGTACACGGGCAAGGCTAGGCCCTAGCGATGGTGCGCGGGGAGGAGGGATGGCGATGCGTCCGCGTCTCGGTCCCCGGACGTGCAGTGGAGGTAGCACATCTCTTATCCCACATCGCCTAGGGAGTGAGTCCTGGGCTAGCTTATAAGACTTGGGTCCCTCTAACTGTACATAGGTATTTTCTTGGGGTAGTATGAGCTGCCCCGAGAGGAACAAAACCATAAGGATTTCGTGTCCGCTTGCTAACCCATCGAGTAGGTTTGGTCATTGGTAGCCTTTTTAAAGAGTACAAAAAATGAAATAAAAAATTATTAGTTGGTCTCAAGTTGACCCTAGAACTCGATCGAACCCATTGGGTTGGCCCAATCCTTAGTCACCTTTTTAGGAAGTACAAAAAAATGAAATAAAAAACATTATCGGTTGGTCTCGAGTTGATCCTAGAACCGGACCGAACCCACTAGGTCGGTTCGGTCCTCGATTCTAAGCTCAATAGGATCAGTTCTTGATCCCAAAAATTGAGAACTGATACTGTGTAGGTTGGTCCTAGGGTTAGGGGATGGATCAGCCTAACCTGGACCATGCTCACCCCTAAAATCAACTACCTCTAGCATTACGCTTAGTACATAATAAAGGCTGAACCTCACAAAAGTCAGAAGTTAGAAGATCAAATAGTCATCGTAGTAAGACAATCCCTTTCTCATGATAATTGGCCAAACTGGAAAGACCCAACCCAAATAAAAGTTTCTCACTAGCAAGCCTTTGTGAAATTTCAAATGCAGCAAGCACACCAATTGTGGACAAAGGCAAAAAAATGCACATGCTCGAATGCAAACACAGGCAACAACTAGACAACTCATGCAGAAACTCAAGTTAATATTATCGTATCTCTGCCAGGATGAAATTTTTCTAAGGATAACAATAAGCATGGCTTAAAAATTCTCGACATAAACCCTAAGCAATGTCCTGCGGCTCACTACTGGGTAATATAGGTTGGACTGTGGCCGCTTGCAATGAGCAATCCCTTGCAATGGCAGACAGGGTGACATTAGCCTGCTTAGTCAAATTATGTGGCCTTAATGTTCCAGCCTTTGGCTTTAGAGTGATAGTGGCACAAAGGGATCGACCACTGGTGATATGAGTTGTGGCTCTTAGTGACCATGTGCCTGACTAATCAATCCTGATATAATATTGCTGCATACTGATCAGACACATGAACCAAGAGTTCCAATTACACTCCAACAGAGTGCGTACGAGGAGACGAACCCCACAACCAACATGATTTATTTTTCAAATTCCAGGGACACAATATGCGGGGCCTGTGGCATGTCTTGGATGTCAACCAGGTAAAGCCTATTCCAAGCAATGGCAGGTGTGGACAGCGTCATGTATTAAGAGCAAACAACCGTGTTTCCAGAATGCAAACAATATTGCCATGATCACAAGAGTAAGCTTACTGTGCAAGACCAACATTCAAAGAACTTGATCTTTTAAAACTCCAACTTTCCAAAAAAAAAAAAAAAAAAAATGGGGCTTTTTAAGGTACACTTTCTTGTAAAAAAAAAAAGGTACACTTTACCACTTTCGAAAGATGCGGCATTCTTTAAAACCTATATGAGGATATTACAAAGTAAGACATACATATATGACAAAGCATTATAGAATTAGGGAACTATTGAGATTGCATACCGTTGTCTGAAATCGGCCAAATGCTTTAGGATAAACAAGATGCTTGACTTTTTCAATGATGTCGCATGTGCATTTTCAGAGAGCTCTAATACGGCTGTAATATTTTCCGATGATAAACTCTGCAAAATACACTCAACAATTAACTCAGGAATCAAAAGGAAACTTACAATCCATGTATATTGACAAAGAGTGCCACTTGCATTCCAGTGGCCTTTTTCTTTTAAAATCATGGCCACGTATTGGCCACTTGTTTCACTATATGAGGATGGCCAACTGGTTTGAAAGGTTAATCAAATTCAAGGCAGGCTGAGATCTTGACAAAAATAGTCGTGATTAATAAAAACAAATGAGTAATGCAAAAAATGTTTGAAGGGTTGTGTGATATTAGGATACATCAAATTTGCATTTACTTAACCTGTGTTACAGAGAAAATTACCAAAAATATCATAAATTTACTGCAATTGTGCCAATTAAATCATAAATTTTTTAATTTGATCAATTTGTTTGACATGTCTAGTCTCCACTAAACTATAGTAGGCCAATTAGGAGCAAGCCAAAATGTGGGAGATCGCTTTAATAAGAGTATTAGGTTCGGGAACTTGGTTTTGATAGATTGGGAACTTGGTTTTGATAGATTAATCTAATGCCCATTAAGCAGTACTTCTTTGCTTTAGAAATCATACTGTCTTGGTCAATATTGTTTCTATGTATGTGCTTACATGTGCAAGCCTTTATGGTAATAAATCCAACATTCAAAAGGTACCAATATAAACATTGTACTTAAACTAGAAAATAAATTATTTAGTAAAAGAAGGCAGAAAATGAATTATTCGTCTTTGAAATCTGTCTTTTTGCACGACAAATTGAAATACATACCAAGCATTGATTTTCCATCTTTCTTCTTTTCCTTTTATTATTTTTTGTCTGTCCTCTTCTAACTCTTAACTCGTTCTCTAACTTTTATCCTGCCTCTTTGCTGTATGGGAGTTGAAACCTACACCTGAAACTACACGTCTCCACCCCTAGGCTCCTTAGAAGATGAGAAATTGAGCTCTCCACCTCCCTCTTCCCATGACCATTATATACATTGGCATTGTGTCTTAAATTAATTTGAACCTTAAATAATATGCATACCGTATCAATAGAAAAATTTGTTCCTAGGAAAGGTTTATTTGCTTGATTTCATTTTATGGATAACAGGACGGGAGTGAGGACTAGTGCAGGTATTCTTTACGAGGATTACCATAAGTTCGCTCATCATCGATATTCAATTTGAGTTCTAAGTACCGTCCACGATAATTGTGTATAGATCGGTTGATCCATTTATGACATGAACCCATTTAAGCTTGACAAGAACACATATCGTGTCAAAAATTGCCTGCCCTAGTCGGTTCAAAGTTATTCTGGTGCTACGGGGAACAAAATTTTGTTTTTGTGAAATTTCTTATTAATAAAATTTTAAGTTAATTAATAATTGGATTAAAATAAATTTACTTGGTGATTTTTTTTATGTGCACATAACCGCATTTATAGTGAGATTAAGATGTATTAGAATCATCAAAAAATAATCTTGCAATAGTCTAAAATTTTTTAGGATTAATAACACGAAAAACCTAAAATAAGTACACCATGACAAATTTATCCCAAATGACAAAAAAAAAAAAAAAACTCCAAACTAGTATACTTATAATAAATTTATCACAAATTAATTTTTTGACTGTTAAAAATCTCAAACTGATACGTTCATGATAAATATGCTCTTTGTTAAATTGGAGTAACATCGCAAAAAAAATCACAAAACTGATATAATAGTGACAAACGATGAGTAAAATCTTAAACTAGTATATCAATCAACTGTCATTGATCACTATCAATAAAATTTAACTAAAACTAACAAATGATAAATTTATCATATGTGTACCGGTTTAGAGTAAATTTGTTAAAAATGTAATATTTTGGGGTTTTGGATAAATTTGTCACATGTGTATCAGTTTGCGATTTTTCGTGGTATTAATTCAAAATTTTATAACAATATATGGCATTATTTGGTTCAATTAGATTAGCATCCAGAAGTACATTTGTGATTGTGCGTTGGGTATGCTGATTTTGACATCAAGGACTTAATATGGAGAAAAGTTGACTTTCTGTAAGAGTTATAAATGGCAACACATATGGTAACAATAATTTTCATGATAAAATATGTTGTTTTGTGTGCCCACAGATGATATAGAGCTACCAGAGTCCCCTGTACGTGTTCTACTCTCTTACTAATCTTGGCTGGATGAATTGACTATTGGATCACAACTTTTGCACAATCTTCAATTAAGTCTGTAATTTTTTTTATTCAATTGAGTACTTTAAGTACATGTTTCTTTACATGTTTTGGTCCATTAATTGATGAAATTAAGTTGCAGATAATTGCCATTCTAGCATTACATGTGGCATGTGGCACTGGCGTGGCGGTGGTAGTGATCATCACTCAGATTTTATCTGTGCATGCACGTGACAAGTCTAAGTACTTAGGAAACGCGAGGAGTATGGGAAGATCACATGTGGAAGGCGTTTCCATCATCCATCAAGGCCATTATTGTGATTCAGCTTCAAAATAATACTGTGGTGTGTAAGGAAGTCATAGAGATAAAGCAAAGATGCATTACTCGAAGGTAAACTACAAGAAAACCTAGTAGCAAAAAGCATCTAGCTGAAGCACATCTGGGATGCCTTTATCATATATGTATGCGTAATCACATCATGGTTGGAAGATATGGTATTTTTGAGTTCCGGATTGTCCTTCCCGCTCTCGCTCCCCATTTAACATCCAAACTACTACAAATAAAGAGAAAGTAAATTAAATTGGGATTTGTTTTTTCAAATTAAGATCAGATTTATATAAAAAAAAAAGGAAGCAATAGTGAAATTATATAGTTTTTCTGGCCCTATTATTGTCTTTTTGGCCAACAGTTATGGATATTATAGGGTTAAGTGCAATATAACGAGGGAAAGGCAAAGACCGGAAGTGAAGGGAGATTTTACTTGCGACAAAAGTGAACTGGGATTATATTAAGGAAAAATAAGATAAAAAGGAGTGAGTATATATATTTTTTTCTGACCAATTATTATATGTAAGGAAAAAAAAACAGAAAAAAAGATAAAAGGAAAAGAGAGATTTATGATAATGTCAAAATGGCCAAATGCCATCCTTCCATAAAGTCTGCTATATATAGATCGTGACACTTAAAACTTACACGGATGCTTGCACAATTATAAGTCCAAAGCAAATGCCAAACGAAATTTATATTCTGAATGCACAATACCCTAGAAGTCCCTATGGACAGTTAATAGACATGTTGCCATGGTAATATGGATCAGATGTTGGAACCTGCTGATTCCATTCGCTGATCAGAAAAGAGAGCTTGAGGTCCCATGTTGGCTCGTCTCGCAAATAACTGAAGTCGAATGGGAGGCGAGGCTTTCTTCATCCACTTCGCAGTTGGTCTCTTCATTGTTTTCTTCAACTGTCAAGCTGTCGAGCTCTTGGTTAATCCTGGCGAGTTGCTCAGCCACATCTCGCATTGCGGGCCTCTTCGCACTGGTTTGGTCCAAGCACTTCACTGCAATCTCAGCAACCATTCCTATTCTCTCCATTTCATCTTCACTGGTGGCCTCGAAGTTAATGATATCAGAGAATGTCTTATCCTTCACAGAAGAGATGAAATAATGGATAATATTGATCGACTCTCCAGACCTAGTAATGAAACTTGTGGGCTTCTTTCTTGTGAGCAACTCCACAAGGACAACTCCAAAGCTGTATACGTCACTCTTAATTGTTATTATACCGGTGGTTAAATATTCTGGATCAATGTAACCCCGTGTGCCTTGTATTTCACTGGCTACCATATTACTATCCTCTGGTGCTATTAGTACTGAAGTTCCGAAATCAGACACTTTTGCTGAGTAATTGTGATCCAGAAGTATGTTCACCGACTTGATGTCACCGTGAATGATTGGGGGTTCTGCGCAGGAATGCATATACTCAAGTGCAAGAGCAGTTTCAGCAGCTATTCTGAGCCGGTTTTTCCACGATCTCAAGATGGTCGATGCATTCTGATGGATGTGTTGGAAGAGGGTGCCATTTGAAATGTATTCATAAACCAGCAAGGGTATCCTTGTCTCCAAACATATGCCATGGAGCTTCACCACATTTTTGTGGTTTATTTGCATCACAATTTGAAGTTCATGCTGGAAATCCCTCTTTATTAGAGACCTGTGCAAATCTTTAGGCTTCTTGACCGCAATCATGGTGTCCCCACCTACTCTCCCTCTATAGACGGAACCAAAACCACCCTCACCAAGCATATTGCTGTTATCATAGTTGTTGGTTGCTTTTATAAGCTCTGCCTCCGTAAAGATTTGAACTCTGTGGTGTTTCAAGAGCTCTCCTCCATTTCGTTTGAAGTTTTTCTCTTTGCTTCTCCTCCTCCACATGTAAAGGACTAAAGCACCAACAGCTGTGAACAAGGCCAGAATAATCGCTGCCAAAGAATATACATAACTAGATTAATGATTCAAGCATGTAATCCTTATATGGTCCACATAGTTCTTAAAAGAAATTAATTTCAAACCCACAACCCATTTAATCCTTTTTTGACATAATCTGCATCTATTACTATAATTTGGATAATCAATCAATCCTTCAAAATATAACTACCAATTTAATGATGATAGAAAAATTGTTTCTATAACAGAAGGATTAGACATATTATCCATCATGTAACAATCCTTATGAAAGTCCTCATTTATAATTTGACGAGCGTCATTATAAACCGAATAAGTAATCAATTGAACTTATTTCAAATACATAATTCCAGCGTCTTCTATTACCCTCCCGATCTCTTTCCTTGACTATAATAAAGGAGGTTTGTAATAAAACAAAAAAGAACAAGGAAGCATTCACCTCCCATTGTTATAGCTCTTTACCTTTACAAATAGTATGAAAACTTAGAGAAATCTTTGAACCACTTATGCATGAACAATCAGGAAAAATTACTAAAAAGATCTTAAACATATTATAACTGTGTCAATTCAGTTTTAATATTTTAGTAAATGAGTCATAAACCTTTTGTATTTGTGTTAATTCAATCTATTCGATCAATTTTTGTTAGAAATAATTGACATAGACGCGAACCGTCCTATGTGGTGTGGCCCATGGCGCGGCCAACACAAATGTAAATATATTTTAATAATATTTAATATTTTTTCAAATTTCTTATTTTCTTTCTCTTCCCTTTTTTCCCCACTCTTCTTCTTCCTCTAGCTGGTCTTGGCGATCGACCAAAGGTTAAGGTCGGTGAGATTGACTTTGGGCGAGCCCTGCCATGGCTAGGTGATGCAAGAAGGTCGTGCCTCTCCCGGCCCTCTATCAAGGTAGGCCACGAAGGCAACCTTGTCTAGGCAGCTCATTGAGGCTCACCCTTGCTAGATCTAGCAAGGGTCAAGCCTCACTAGCCTTTGTCTCTAGTCAATCAACGAGATCCAGCAACTAGCCAGAGGAAAAGAAGAAGGGAAGAAGAAAATGAAGGAAAAAAAGGGAAAAAGAAAGGAATAAATACATAATGAAATAATTCAAAAATATTAAAATATTATTTAATTTTATCAACATGAGCATTGACAGTCCAATGTGACGTTGTTGGCGTCTATGTTGGCAATTTTCTGTCAAAATTAGTTAAGTATCACAAATGCAAAAGTTTTAGGACTCAATTGATAACAAGTAAAACATTTAAAACTAAATTGATATAATTACAATAGGTTTAGAAATTTTTTGGTAATTTTTCCTAAATTACCCAAATTTGTATTTGCCAATTAAAAGCATGATTGAAGGACATATACACTAAGAGTAAATGACACAAATGGTCCTTGAATTTTGACTCAATGTGTAATGTGGTCATTGAACTTTAAATTTGCTATATGACTAAATTGAACATGTACAAAAAAATTTAAGAACCACATTGAATAAATTTAAAATTCATAACTTTACATTAGATTAACAAACCGCATCGCACATTACATTAGATTCAAATTCAAATCATTATTCCACACACTAATTATAAAACTTAACCATTGTTTGTCTACATAATAGTTATCTCTCTTAAAACTAATTTTACCCACATTGAATTGATAAGTTAACACGCCGCCACCACATGTTCGGTGTGGGGCCACTGCCGCGGGCTGGTTTTATAGAGCCAAACTTGCAAGGAGAAGCGATCGTTTTTTATTACTATCATCATCATCATCATCATCATCAGTCGGCATTTCCATCAAAAACATTAAAATAAAATAAAATAATTAAAAATAAATATTTTTTTTCTTAAAAGTGTAAACGTGGTAACGCTGATAGCCTTATCAGCCTCTATTAACTGTTGTACTAAAAAAGCCCGCTGCCCCAGGCTTTTAGGTGTGGATCCATTCCTTCTTTTTGTAGCTTATTATCCGAACTTTGACATTTAATTATGTATATGCTTAACTTCAAAAACTTCAAATATGTAAGATAGATGAGAAAATGTATTTTTACACCCCGGAGAAACTATTACATCCGCCACCAACTCTCAATTAACCATGGATTATTATACCGTACCCTGTCAAGCTAATCTCAAATTGCACGAGCAGCATCAGTGGGACGTGTAATGTGACTAATTGCTTCACTCCTGTTTATTCTGAAAAACTCTGTTTGTCTGTACTTTTTTTTCTTTGTTTTTTTCTTCTGTTTCTCTCTTTTAATCTCTTTTAATAGATAATCAATTGAAGATCTTGTGAACCATTCACGGGATATTACCTAAAGGGGACAATTTTTACCCAAATCCCACCTCAAACAAGACACGCAAGTCTGAATAATAATTACTGTAAAAGGATTTCGCAAGAAAATGAAAATAAAAAGCCTCAGTCCAATCCATGGGTGTGATCGTTGAAGGTGAGTTGAGTTTCGTAAATTCTGATAACCCCCCACTGGGCTTCGTCAATCTTGAAGGCCATCCTTATACGCAAGTTCCCCAACAACTGGCGTTTGGCTTTCGTGTCCATCTAGTGCTTAAGGGCCATTATTACTTCAGCAACTCACCGTAGAAGAAATAAATTCTTGAAATTTACACCATTATTAGGGCTTTTTTCCTCTTGAAATCAGAAGCTCTAGTTGTTCATTTTGGCCCAAGATTTGTAGGTTGGGTCGAGATAGGAATTTTCACTTAGAGATGCGGTGTCCTCCCACCAATGTGGTTTTGAAGTGTTAGCCAGAAAAAAAGAGGTAAAAAAGACGGAAAAGGAGGTACAAGAAAAACGAAGGAAAGATGTAATCAGCCTTAGCCTGGGACTGAATAGGGGGACAAGTGACAGCTTATGGCTCACTGTCTATGTCGCTGGGGATTACACCGACTAAGTACGGTATAATATGATATAGCTAGTGCTAGTACCTAGAGGGGGGTGAATAGGTATATAAACGATTTTTCGCACAATACTTAGACAATTGAGTAATTGCAGCAAATAACATTCAATCGTAAGACTCAGTGAATGAAAGAGAGAATTAAACACGAGGTTTATAGTGGTTCGGCTTGATTCAAGCCTACGTCCACTCTTTCTCGCACTGACAGCCAATCGGCTGGATTCCACTATGAACAAAGAGATGTTACAGCGTTGATCTTCCTTGACTTCTGGGTGTAGATGAACTACCACACTCACTCAAGGTATCACAAAGTATAGACACTCTCTGTATACAATTTCGCTCAGACTGTATCGACTAATAATCAAGGTGTTTCAGACTCTGGAATTTCTCTATCGATCACACACTTGAACAACTGAGACGTCTTCCTTTATACTCCTTTATGCCATCATAACCGTTGGCACTTACCAAAGGAATTCCTCCAATCTACCCGTTGGACGGAATCAATCAAGAAGATCATCCGAGCTATTAAAGGAATCGACGATAGCCCATCAATCGTTCGCCCATACAATCAGGATCTTGGTTTCCATGAATAGAACCTTCCAAGAATACTTCGTCGATTATCGGATCTTCAATTGATCTAGATACGAATCAAAGAATCCGTTGTATATGTCCAGCCAAAAGATCTTCTCTAGAGATCAAAATGAAATCCTTAACCATAATCCTCGATTTGGATTTCCTTCGACACTTTGGATCGATGGGTGTCAATGAGAATAATTTTGAGTCTTAAGTCTTGAGTCTTGAATCTTGAGTCTTGAAATATGAGTCTTGAGTTCGAGTCCGGTGGTCGAAAGTCTTGAGACACAAATAACTGCAGACTAGATCGATGGAAACGTTTTGTCGGCTTCAAAATCTTCTAGAGTGATTTCTCCAACAATCTCCCCCTTTTGATGATGACAAAACTTTCATGTAGATTTGAACAACCTTGACCTGCAAAAACATTTCTCAAGCAATATGGCTATCTCATAAAGATTTAATAAACAACCAGACTCGCATCCACGTAAAATTGGTTAGACTTTCATGAGTAATACCATATAACAATACTCGATATAAATGCCAACAAATCAAGCATCACAATCATCACAATCCACAGCCAAATTCAGTCCGTACTCAAGTTCACACAAGTCATACTCAAAAACTTAAAAACTCACAATCACAAAACAAATTTAAAATCAAGGATTTGAAAAAGATGGTTGGTTCAAATTTCTTCTCCCCCTTTTTGTCATCAGTAAAAAGGTGAGAAAAGAGTCATGTCTACTTGGGAATGCGCACGATCTGGAATTCTCCCATGGACTGTACTATGCCTTCGAGCCTCTTCAAGTCTTCCCTTAATTTTGCTACCTCTTCTCCTTTGGCATTAGCTTGAATCTCGCAGAGCGAGGTCTTTCATTCCGTCTTCCAGGGAGTAATCAAGATGCTTGGCCAGCATTCTTGATGGCTTGAATTTCATAGTCCGAGCATAGATTTGTCCCCGCATTTCCGAAGAATATCAAGAATACGATGAAAATCTGCGGAATTGTCGGTCTATATACTAGCATTTACTTTCTCGGATGGAGTGAATGCGGACGATGGCGCTTCGTATGACCTTGCAGATTTGATGATGTATCATGATGATCTTCGGGTAATGGAGAAGTATGAGGTGAGGATTTTTCTTGCTCCCCAACTCCCCCGTCTCTAAGACATCAAAATCTTGCTCGTCAACTCCCCCGTCTCTAAGACATCAAGATGGGTGGAGTGATGATCATGCTCTTCCGTTTCTTTCTCTCCGATTCAGCAGCGAGACTTTTCTTTCTCTTCTTCTCCTTCTTCTTCATCTTCTTTTTCTTTCTCTCTCGTTCTTCTTCTTCTTCATCCTCTTTCTCCTTTTCTCGCAGCTCTTCTTCTCTTTGCTCGATCGAAGTTCCGTTGATCGAGATACGAACGTCTAGTCCTTACCCGTGCAGGAATAGAGTGATCTTCATCGTCTTCTTCATCCTCCAAGATGAGAGATCTTCTCTTTTGGATGGAGCACGAATGGGCTCCTTCCCTTTTCTCTTTGATGCGTAAGAGAGCGGAGTTTTCACTTTGAACTTTGCCATTTCCTTGCTAAGTTCTTTCGACGCATCTTCGTCAACATGTTTAAACCTACCACCATTTTATCGCACGGTCTAACACAGAGAGTGTGTGGCAGTTCGATATTCATGTGTCTAAAGATCTTTGTCACAAGATTTGGATAAGGCAATTGTCCCTTGTTCTTCGACATTGCTCGTACATATGGAATAGAATAGTATGAGGAAGAGAGAACTTCTTCCCCGAGTTGATTGCATACATCAATTTGGCTTCCGAATTGGATACATCGATCTTTGATGTAGACTTTGGCACGATGCGATTGATCACAATTTTGTGCGCACAATATTGATGGCACTCATCTTCGAGTAGGTAATCTTCGCCTCGTATCTCGTTTTTGACAAGATCCGAGTAGCACGAGCAATCGAGACTTTGATTGGTTGATAACGTCCTCGTTCAACACCAATTATGTCCGCCATGTCTACATCAATCACATAATCCCGATCTCGAACATTGAATGATATTCTATTCGCATCAAGAAAACTTAGATTTGAATAGAAATAAGCGATCAAGTGTGCATAACCATCAATAGTATCAAAAACGCTCAAGTTGAAGCAGTTCGAACTTTTCCCTTAAGTTCACATTAATTGCATCCAGAAATCAAAATCAACACTCGGGGTTTATCACTCCTCGTTTCAACAAAGCGAAGAACAGCTTCTCCCGATCATTCGATCTAAACAACTCCATCTTCTTTCCCTTCACATTTGCAAAAGCAATGCCCATTCTTGGTTGAAAATCACTAAACATTTTATCATCTTCGTTCCCCTCATTAGGAATCGGTCCTGAAACCCGAGGGTCACTTGGAATGTTCGCAAGTGATTCTTCAGCCTTACCTTTGGGAGCAATTCCCAATTCCTCCATTCGCTTCAAAAATCTGTACTCATTCCCATAATTCTTTTCTCTAAGAAAAGCATCTATATAATTCGAGGAGAACTAAAACCTTCAATGCACGATAGAGCATGTAAATAAATGAGGGTTTTTGTGCTCTCACCGGTTCGACGTCCTCTAGAATGACTTCCTCCCGATGATGACCCGCACCTTGTGGGGTAGATGGTGAGTGATGAGGTGGAGAGGAACAGGACTCGTTGCTTTGTCTCGACAAATCATCTTCCTCGGTGAGATCGAAGTGCGTAGGTCCCTCTTTCATTCTCTGTGGACCCCGCTTGCTATCCTTGACGACTTTCTCGAAGAAGACATCTTTTCTTGTCAATGGAAGATTCCTTCACTCGTTTTCCCAAGGAAAAATGACAACTTTCTCGAGTATGGATACGAAGTAGAAAACGGGGTTGAGAGAAGAATGCCTTTTAGGGTTTTGAGAATCGAGTAAAAAGTGAAAACCGTGTATATATAACTCGGTTTTTGAAAAGGCAAGAGCAATCGTTACAAAGAAAGGTGAACGATCGTCTTTCTTAAAAAAGTAATAATTGCCATTTTAAAAGAGATTATCCCTTTTTGAAAAGGCATGTTTACAAAAATTAAAGATTGTATCAATCAAATATGACTGAACGAAAGATCGTACCTTTTTTGAGATTAAAAGAATAACTTACAGTCTATACAATGAAGGTCTCGAGTCTCGAGAATTCGTAGTCCGAAGTATAGAGTACGATACCATGAAGTATAGAGTCCGAAGGATAGAGTCGATTGATGTAGATTCTTCGTCTTTAACTTCTTCAAGCTTCAAAATGTTGAGTACGGTACGGATAAAATCGAATTGATTTTTCTCCAATGGCTTTGTGAATATATCCGCTAGTTGACTTTTCGAATCAACAAATTGAATTGATATTTCTCCATTTTGAATATGATCTCTAATAAAATGATGTCGAATCTCTATATGCTTTGCTCTTGAATGAAGGATTGGATTTTTGGTGAGATTGATTGCGCATTTGGTGTTGTCACATCTCGATTTCGTGCATGAGTCTTCAATCCCAAAATCTTGTAGCCATTGTTTTATCCATAGAATTTGCGAACAGCAGCTTCCAAGAGCTACATACTCGCTTCGTTGTAGAGAGAGCTACAAGTGCTCTGTTTCCTTGAAAACCAAGACACTGTTCGCTTCCAAGCAAGCGGCGGGTTCTGAAGTGCTCTTTCTATCGACTCGCAACGCCTAGGCCGGATCGGCGTACGAATATCCGAGGAAGATTGAAGTCTCCCTCTTTAGGATACCATAGACCGATCCTTGAAGACGAGGCAACGTATTTAATAACACGTTTTTTGCGGCCTTGAGATGAGATTCTCTAGGATCCGATTGAAACCTAGCACAGATGCAAACACTCAACAAAATGTCGAGTCTAGAGGCGGAAGATAAAGAAGTGAACCGATGATGCTTCGCATGCCTTTTGATCAACTTTCTTCCCTTCTTCATCTTTGTCTATTTTCAACGAACTTGACATTGGTATATCGTCTTCTTGCAATTTTCTAATCCAAACCTTTTGACAAGATCATTAGCATATTTTTCTTGACAAATGAAAGTACCTTCCTTCAATTGCTTTACTTGAAGACCAAGAAAGAATGTTAATTCTCCCATCATACTCATTTCAAATTCATCCCGCATAGACTTTGAAAATTTCTTGCACTGAGACTTTCAATAGGGGATCCAAATATGATATCATCCACATATATTTGAACAAGTATAAAACTTTTGTTTTCCTTTTTAATAAATAAAGTAGTATCAACTTTACCTTTAACAAAACCACTCTTTAATAAGAACTTACTTAGTCCGTCGTACCAAGCTCGAGGTGCTGCTTTAAACCATACAGAGCCTTTTCGCCCGAAGATCGAGTCCGGCTTCTTTGGGTCTTCAAACCCCGGAGGTTGTTCCACGAAAACTTCCTCATGGATAAATCCATTTAGGAAAGCGCTTTTGACGTCCATTTGGAATAACTGAAATTTTTATAGCAAGCAAATGCAAGTAATAGACGAATAGCTTCTAACCTTGCCACGGGAGCGTAGGTCTCATCATAGTCTATTCCTTCTTCTTGCGTATATCCTTTTGCCACGAGTCTTGCTTTGTTTCGTACGACTTTTCCTTTTTCATTCATCTTGTTTCGAACACCCATTTGGTTCCGATAACGCTTTTACCTTTTGGTTTAGATGACGGATCCCAGGACGTCGTTTATGTTGAACCTGTTCCGAGCTCTTCTTGCATAGCTTCAATCCGGCTTTCATCGATAGAGCTTCTTCTATGCTTTTTGGTTCAATTTCGAAATAAGAGCTACGGCACTAGACTCTTCACGCCTTTTGGATATGGTGCGGATTCCTTCATTAATTTCTCCGATAATGAGATCTTTAGGATGACTGGATTTATGCTTCCGATTCTTTGGTTGATTTAACCGGTTGAAGACCTTTTTCTTTATCTCGAGTCTTCATGAGTAGCTTGATGCCGATCTTTAATTTGAGAAGCTTCTTGAGTTGTAATCTTTTGAGGGTTCTGGAATGCAGGTTCGGACTCTTCATCGAGTCCGATTTGGATTCACCTTGCATAGAGTCTTGGAATTTGACATTCATTGACTCCTCCACGATCGGCTCTTCTTATTATAGACTCGTAGGCTTTGCTTGATGTAGAATATCCAAGGAAGATGCCTTCATCCGATCTTTCTTCGAACTTACCAACTTGATCTTTTGCATTTTTCAATATAAAACATTTGCATCCGAAAACATGAAAGTATGAAACAATAGGCTTCTTTCCTTTGAGTAATTCATAAGGAGTTTTCTCGAGAATAGGTCTTAGAAAGACTCTATTGATAATATAGCATCTTTGTTGAAAAGATTCAGCCCAAAATCGTGAAGAAATTTTACTTTCAATTAACGAGTTCTAGCCATTTCTTGAAGAGATCGATTCTTCCTTTCCACCACTCCATTCGCCGAGGAGTATATGGAGAAGAGAATATATGTTTAAATCCGAGTCATCACAAAATTTTGTAAAATTTTGATTTTCAAATTCGCCTCCATGATCTCGTTTCTTATACTTGATATAACACATCCAATTTCATTTTGAATCTTTTAGCAAATTTTTCAAAATACGAGAGTGTTTGAGACTTATTTGCAAGGAAATATACCCAAGTAAAACGGGAGTAATCATCTACAATTACTAGGCAATATTTCTTACCTCCAATACTACGGGTTCGGTTGGTCCGAATAGATCCATATGCAAAGTTGCAATACATGATTAGTAGAGACATGATTTATAGACTTGTATGAATCTTTTACCGCTTTCCCGTAATGCAAGGAGTACATAGATTGGTCTTTTGATATGACAATTTTGGTAGACCTCGAACAAGTGTTTTGATGAGATTTTGGCCAATTGCTTCATATTGACATGGCCGAGCTTTCTATGCCATAGGTTTGCTTCGTCTTGTATTGAGATTAAGCAATGCGAATCATTTGGTTTTACGTCTAGGAGGTAGATATTTCCATGTCTTCGACCTTTGAAAGACGAGTAGAGTCTTTACCGATTCCGAACATGTTCCTTCTTGGAAGAAAATCTTGAATCCAAGTATCACATAATTGACTCGATCCGAGAAGATTGTAATTGAGTCCTTCTACTAGCGAAACATTGTTTATTGTGAGATTTCCAATTTTGACAGTTCCAAATCCCACAATATTTCCTTTGCTGTTTCCTCCAAATGAAACTTTTCCTCCGTTCACTTGAATAAGCTTTATGAAGCTATTTGAGTCTCCCGTCATGTGTCTTGAGCATCCGCTGTCAAGATACCATTTTATCTTTTCTTGACGGAGACCCGCATTCAAATGAAAATCTCAAGCTTTCTTTGGTACCCAAATTTTCTTGGGTCCTTTGGTGTTAGCGAGAATAATCATTATAAGGCCATGCTTTCTTAACGAGGCTTCCAAATCATAGGACACTCTTTTTCAAAATGATCCTTTGTTATACTTTGAACATCTTAGAGCATTTCGACCTACGATTTTACAAAAACTTTCTTGAAATGATTTTTGTAAGCCTCTTTCGATGGTCTCTTCTTAATTCTTTCTTTTACTTTAGGAAAATCAATCAATGGAATTGTTTTCTTTGTCATTCCTAGTCAGACTTATTGAAGTAAGGTCTTTGAACCGAAAGAACTTTTTCAAGTTTTTCGATCCTATTGAAAATTTCCTTGAAATATTTGATAAGTCAGTTTTTAGAAAAGTATTTTCTTTTAAAAGATTATCTTCTTTTTCTTTAAGAGTAGAAACGTTCAAATCTAAACTTTTGATTCTTTCTTCTAAAATGTTTCCTTTTTGTTTTAAAGCTAAGTTTTCCCTTTTAGTTCGGAAACTCTTTTAAGAGAAGTCTTAAGATTAAAACACGGTTCATCAATATATTTAGAGACTTTGACGAGAATTTTAAAATCACTTACCTCAAATTCACTTTCGAGTCCGATCCAGATCCGAGTCTGAGTCCGATTGTGCCATCGACACGATTGGCATATTCATCCTCACTTTCTTCACACTCGGCATCACTCCAAGTTTCGGCTTTGAGTGCTTTTCGAAACTTTTCGGCTTTTCCTTTCTTCTTCTTCGAAGAGGACGGTTGGGTCTTATGTGTCCCTTTTTCTTACATTCGAAACAAACTACATCTTTGTTTGGTTCCTCATCATCAACAGACTTGGATTCTTGTCTTTGAAAATTTTGTTTCTTGGAGTTGAACCTTCTTCCTTTTCTATTCGTTTTCGAACCTTCTTATCATAAGTGCAAGCTCCTCATCGTCCAGATCATCTTGAGAATCTGCATTATCGAATCATCATTTGATTTCAATGCAATAGATTTCTTACCTCTTGGATCTTCGTCTTCATTGATTCGTTCCACTTCATAAGACCGAAGAGTTCCAATCGGCCTCATCAACGAGATAGTGGCATAATTCTTTGCGTCTCTCTTATCGAAGTCTTTATATGATTCCAATCCTTAGAAAGTCCACGCAAAGTAGCTTGTTCACTTTCATGGGATCGAGATCTTTTGTCCTTGGTTCTCAAGACCATTGACAATATCTCGTAAAACGACTAAACATGTCGGTTATAGGTTCTCCTGGTTTCATTTTGAAGGATTCATATTGACCAAGGAGAATGTTGATTCTAGTCTCCTTCACTCGATCTGTTCCTTCATAGGTGATATGTAATCCGTCCCCACACTTTTGCCTGTAACACAAGAAGATATTCGTTATATTCGATTGGTGACAAAGCACAATATAAAGAGTAAATTGCTTTTGCATCGAGTGCTTGTCTCTTATTGATTTCTTCCCGAGTCATTCCACCAGTCTCAATTGTTTCTTTTCCTCTTTCGTAAACCGATGCAGAGAGGAGTGATCCCTTTTCCACAACGTCCCATTCCAGAGGATCCTTTGATCGCGAAGAAAGGCTTTCATCTTGTTCTTCCGGATGTTGTAATCCTTTCCATCAAAGTAGGGAGGTCTGGTATTGCTTTGCCCTTCCATCGCCCCCGGTGCCAAAGCATACTAGCCATGGATCTTTTTCTTTGTGAAGTAAAACACTTCAAATAAAGTAAGAACACGAGCTCGATACCAATTGATATAGCTAGTGCTAGTACCTAGAGGGGGTGAATAGGTATATAAACGATTTTTCGCACAATACTTAGACAATTGAGTAATTGCAGCAAATAACATTCAATCGTAAGACTCAGTGAATGAAAGAGAGAATTAAACACGAGGTTTATAGTGGTTCGGCTTGATTCAAGCCTACGTCCACTCTTTCGCACCGATGACCAATCTACTGGATTCCACTATGAACAAAGAGATGTTACGGCGTTGATCTTCCTTGACTTCGGGTGTAGATGAACTACCACACTCACTCAAGGTATCACAAAGTATAGACACTCTCGTATACAATTTCGCTCGATCGTATCGACTAATAATCAAGGTGTTTCGACTCACTGGAATTTCTCTATCGATCACACACTTGAACAACCGAGACGTCTTCCTTTTATACTCCTTTATGCCATCATAACCGTTGGCACTTACCAAAGGAATTCCTCCAATCTACCCGTTGGACGGAATCAATCAAGAAGATCATCCGAGCTATTAAAGGAATCGACGATAGCCCATCAATCCCGTTCGCCCATACAATCGGGATCTTGGTTTCCATGAATAGAACCTTCCAAGAATACTTCGTCGATTATCGGATCTTCAATTGATCTAGATACGAATCAAAGAATCCTTTGTATATGTCCAGCCAAAAGATCTTCTCTAGAGATCAAAATGAAATCCTTAACCATAATCCTCAGATTTGGATTTCCTTCGACATTGGATCGATAGACTGTCAATGAGAATAATTTTGAGTCTTAAGTCTTGAGTCTTGAATCTTGAGTCTTGAAATATGAGTCTTGAGTTCGAGTCTGGTGGTCGAAAGTCTTCGACACAAATAACAGGCACTAGACTGATGGAAACGTTTTGTCAGCTTCAAAATCTTCTAGAGTGATTTCTCCAACATAATAATCCA
Source organism: Eucalyptus virginea (assembly GCA_014182375.1). Lineage (NCBI taxonomy): Eukaryota > Viridiplantae > Streptophyta > Magnoliopsida > Myrtales > Myrtaceae > Eucalyptus > Eucalyptus virginea. Next base: position 14,051,189 of record CM024515.1, on the reverse strand, counting down.
TAAAAACACATGTCAAACCTATCAACAATGAATTGATAAAATATGAACCATATAGTGAATGATGAGGGGATTACACACATATGGATATAATTACCTGGAACAAGTACGATCCAAACAGAAATTTGGCAAGTGACTTTACCATCGCCCCACATTCCAAATGGGCAATGGCAAGTGTAGTTCCCGGGCGTATTCTTGCACTTCCCATTATATAGGCACCGGTTTGGTTTCTTGCACTCATTGATGTCTACATTGTGCAGAAGAGAAATTGAACCGTTATCTCGTTTAATGGCAAAAACAAATTGAACAAGTCTGTGCATGGATTATTAGATAGACAATGCTGTCCCATTTAGCTTTCAGTTGTAGTATTGGGACATGTGCCCACTCTCTTTCAAGAAATCTTTTGTTTCTCCATTCTCAGTCTCTCTCCGCGTCGAATCCGAGCACAACAATTTCATCGTTCTTTTCCATCAATTGAGATCGACGCTACCTTGAACTCTATATATATACCCGTCGAGGGCACACGAGCTATGAAAGGATCCAGCATGCAGAACTTGTGGAAATCGAGCTAAATGCAATAGTGCATGGGTCCTACATTGCAAGAGCCAAGCGAGGGGTCGTCTATGGTTACTGGGGACGAAGATTGAGCCTAGGAAGGAGAAGGTTTGATCATTACATGCATGCATTAAATGAGCTGTTACTCTCCAAGTGAGGTGGATGTGCTAATATGCATATGTATCACTAATGATGGATTCGTCAAATCTATCGTCAAATCTAGCCCTTCAGATGTATTATGGTACGCATACCATGTTGAGTATGTGTATATAGGAGAGGAGGCACAAAGGTTTAAGAGAGAAGGCAAAACTATCACTGTAACACGGGAGTAGAATTGCGAGAAATGTTGACGATGATGTTGGTAGGGTGATGGCAATGGCCTTGACTTATTCGACAGGTCTATCATAATCATTGATCATGCGGGTTCCACATGAACTCAAGAATCAATTTTGGAAATGGATTTGGATGAAGACAAGATTCCCCAACTTTATATAGGCCTCCCATTAAAATACTATCATATAGTAGGACGGATCAATTATGTGAGAAAAGCGTATTTTCTCTATCTTTCTCCAATCATCTTCATGAAAGAATTACTAAAAAAAGTCCTAAACATATTGCAATTATGCCAATTTTGTCATAAACTATTTTTTTGGTTAATTTAGTCATAAACTTTTTACATTTGTATTAATTCAATCCATTTAGCTATTTTTGATTAGAAATCACTTACATGGACATGGGGCATCTTACATGTTGCGGCAAGAGTCTGATACAATCAATTTTTAATAATATTTTAAAATTTTTAATTATTTAATTATTTTTATTTTCTTTTTGTTTCTTTCGACCTCGTCGGCAAGGAAGAAAAAAAGAGAGAGAAAAGTAAAAGAGGAAAAAGAAAAGAAAAATAAATAAAAATTTCGAAAAAATTTAAAATATTAATATTAATATTAATTATCCACATCAAGATTGACTCCGTTATGTAGGACAACTGGTGCCTATGTTAACGATTTCAAATTAAAATTAGTTGAATGGACGTATATAAATAGAAAAGGTCTAGAACTCAATTAACCAAAATATATATATATATAACTGAATTCACATAATTGCAATAAGTTTAGTTTCTTCACTTTCCACTCCACCAATTGCCATCTCTTCTACTGTTGAGATTGATTTTAAGATGAGCTAAGGTCACGACCCACCACCATGCACCATTGCCTAATCTCTCTTGATTAAAGGTCTCTGCCATTTTGTCTTCTCCTTTCAAGCAAGCAAATTTCTTTCCCTTCATTGCGGAGGAGATGGTACCAAGGACTTGTTACTGCCGAGATGAGGTACAATTTAGACTCATGAAGACCAAGCGGGGAGGGGGGGAGGGGGAGAGAGAGACGTTGTTGCTTGGTGGTGGCACTTAATGTCGTCCCCAAAGTGGAGGTACTGTTGCCAGTGGACGAAAGGGAGTGCGTACCGGTACTTTAACGAGAGAGCCAAGGCTCTCTCTCTATCTGGACATGGACATGGTGGTTGCACGGCACGTGAAGGCCGACGGTGGGCTCACCTAAGGTGGTGGGTGAATGATGGCGGCTGCGGCAATGGCGTGAGGTGCAAGCCGAAGAGTGGAGGTAGAGAGAGAGAGAGAGAGAGAGAGAGAGAGAGGGAGAGGCTAGTGCAAATCAAGTGGCAAATGGGCAAACTAGGTGGAATCAGTACATAGATACAGTAGTTCTCTATCAGGCTCTTGCATGGTGATTAATTAATTAATTATCCACACAATTCATTTGAGTACGACAATGCATGAGGAGTCACTTATATTAATTACCTGTACATCCTTGGGTGGGATCATAGGGATTCCCCTCGTACCCACGCTCGCATAGGCAGTAGTAACCCCGTTCTTCCCCGGAGTCCTTGCATTTCCTGTTTTTGCCTGCACAGGCATAGCTCGACTGGTTCGACTTGGCCTCTTCGCAAGTCCTGTTCTCTGCAATCATCCAGAACAGCGTAGCCGTCATTTTCTTGGACGAGGTGTCGAGCATCGGAATACTCCCCCTGAAGGCATGCAGCAGTTGAGTATCGCTATGTTCTTTGGGGAAGTCGACCTCCATGATCGAGTTTTGGACATCGATTTCGTGGACCTTAACATTCCCCGATAGTAGTTGGTCAGCAGAGGTGCAATTGAGCAAAAAGTCCACGGATTTCGAACAACTGGCTTGGAGCCCGAACGGAAAAGGTACTTCCACTTTTCCACACCAGCGTAAGCAGGACTCCTGAGCGCCACCCTGTCGCAACCACCAGGCCACAGCCAACGTTAGAAGCCAATGCACCATCTTCATTTCCAAAGAAAAACTCACTCAAACTCTCTCTCACTATATTTGTTCATAGAGCGGAAGTCTAAGTTCGACCTGCTCACCCGCTCACAACAACCCATTAAATAACAAGGTAAAAGATGCTCATTTAAGTACCATATTTTATTTTACTTACTTGAGTGTTACAAATTTGAAAAATCAAATATCAGCAATTTGCTTCGCTAGAAAATCTGACATGAACGTCAATAATCTTATGTGACTTCGTTGGTACTGATGTGATAGGTACATATCAAGTCTATATGAAAAGTACCCAATATTTTCTAATATTCATGGAAGAGGGCTACTTTTTTCTAAAGCATCCAAAGGTCATTATATTTGTAATTTAAGATGTAAAAAGTGACTTCTTTTAAAAGCTAATTGTTTTCAAAGTGAAATGATAATTCTCTACCACAGGGGATACGGGGATTTGGTACACAAAATGGCACACAAGTTTCTTTTAACGCAAGAGGGCAAGATTTTGGACAATCATCTTCAACTCAATAAGGTAAACGAGTCTCTTGTAGATAAAAAGGAGCATAGAGTATGCGGAGAAATCCCAACAACAGTTTTCCTTCTCACTTGGCTCTTTCTTTTTATTGTTTGCTATATTATATATATTTTGGCAAAGGGTGGGATCAAGATCCTTTTAAAGTTGATATTTGTTGCGATGCGACATTATTGCTTACACACAAAATAGTAGGTCAAATGCATGGATCTCACATAAGATTCATATGATTTAATAGATCATATTCATTAGGCTTTAAATACCGAGTGCATATAATAATTTTCTAATTGCTATTGCATTTAAATGATTCTAACCTGAGAAGCAAAGGAACCTTTTTAAGTCTATGCCATGTTGTCAACATATCATTTCGTTAAGCAACAGCTTGGGCCCATTGGCCGGTCTATTATTGTGTACAGTGAAGTCGATGACCTCATATAGAAGAAAATGAGTGGGGAGGTCAAATCAGCTCGAAGCACGGGCGGTGTTGTCATTTTCTACTTTTAATGTGGTGTTTCCCTGCCTTTTCAAATTCACATGCAAAGAGAACGAGAAACGCTTTGGGTGGACCCCTACTATACTCCCACTGCTCCTCCATGGGAATGGACAATGGACCGAGCGACGTCCAGCTGGCGCGATGCACGTTTCGTCGCTGTCTCCCATGTGACGACCTCAGTTCGTGTTAATCCACCTTTCGTCATTATTCGGATGGATGACAGAGAGAAACCCACAACGTCTCGTCTCTTCTGGGTGTTTTTTCTCTGGCATGTCGTCCTGTTCTTCAAAAGACTTTGAGACGACTTGAAATCTTCATGCGCCAAGAGAGCGCTGCGAGTCTTGTGTCACCGTCACCAAGTCTCCCCTATTGGTCGGCAAGCGTTGGGCTCGGTGATTTTAGTGCGGATCCAAGCCGCACTTGCATGAACCGGGTGCACAAGATCCTGATGAATTTCATTTTTAGATGAGGTAAGTCTTATATAGAGCCGACGTAAATCAACGTTAGTGATTGAGTAGGCTCGCTCACCTGTGAAGCATGTTTTTTTTTTTCTTTTGGGTCCAGGGGTGGGCCAACTATGTCCGAAGCCAGCATAAAAAGGTAAAGATCTCCCATATATTAGTCCCAGGTACTTTTCTGTACTTTTTTGTTTTTTTTGGTCGTGTGATAGGTGTTACTTTACTTTAATCAAAAGTGAAGTCCCAGGTACTTTTCTGTACTTTTTTGTTTTTTTGGTCGTGCGATAGGTGTTACTTTACTTTAATCAAAAGTGAAGGTACTGTTGCCGGTGGACAAAAGGGTGTGCGTACGAGCAATGTAAAGACGGCCCGTGAAGGCCGACGGTGGGCTCAGCTAGGGTGGTGGGTGAATGATGGCCGCTGTGGCAATGGCGTGACGTGCAAGCCGAAGAGTGGAGGTAGAGAGAGAGAGAGAGAGAGAGAGAGAGAGAGAGGGTAGTGCAAATCAAGCGGCAAATGGGTAAACTAGGTGGAATCTGTACGTAGATACAGTAGTTCTCTATCAGGCTCTTGCATAGTGATTAATTAATTAATTATCCACACAATTCATTCGAGCGCGACAATGCATGAGGAATCACATACGTTGATTACCTGTACATTCTTGGGTGCGATCATAGAGATTCCCCTTGTACCCATCCTCGCATATGCAGATATGACCCCGTTCATCCCCGGAGTCCTCGCATTTCATGTTTTGGCCTGCACAGGCATAGCTCGACTTGTTCGACCCGGCCTCTTTGCAAGTCCTGTTCTCTACAATCATCCAGTCCAGCGTAGCCACCAAGTTCCCGGACGAGGTGTTGAGCATCGGAATACTCCTCCTGGAGGCAAGCAGCAGTTGAGTATCGTTGTGTTCTTCGAAGAGGCCGACCTCCAAGGTCGAGTTGTGGACTTCGATTTCGTGTACCGTAACATTCCCCAACTATAGTTGGCCAGTAGAGGTGCAATTGAGCAAAAAGTCCCTGGATCTCGCACGACTGATTTCGAGCCCATACGGATAAGATACTTCCACTTTTCCACACCGGGGTGAGCAGAGCGCCTTCTGAGCGCCACCTTGTCGCAGCCACCAGGCCACAGCCAACGTTAGAAGCCAATGCACCATCTTTATTTCCAAAGAAAAACTCACTCAAACTCTCTCACACTATATCTGGTCATAGAGTGGAAGTCTAAGTTCGACCCCTCACACCAACCCATTAAATAACAGGGTAAAAGACCTAAAAGACCCTCATTTGAGTACTAATTTTTTTTTAATACTTATTTGAGTGCTACAAATTTGAAAAAGCAATAATTTGAGTATATTGATGATTTGCCTTGTCAGCACTAACGTGATGGGTACATATCAAGTCTATGTGAAAGGTACCAAATATTTTCTAATATTCATAGAAGAGAGCTACTTTTTACTAAAGCTCCCGAATGTCATTATAATTGTAATTCAAGGTGTAAAAAGTGGCTTTTTTTGAAAAACTAATAGTTTTCATAGTGAAATGATAATTCTCTACCATAGGGGATACAGGGATTTGGTACACAAAATGGCATGAAATTTTCTTTTAACGCTGGAGGGCAAGATTTTGGACAGTTGTCTTCAACTCAATATGGTAAACAAGTCTCTTTTAAATAAAAAGGAGCATAGAGTATGTGGAGAAATCCCAACCACTGTTTTGTATGGATGCACTGCCTTCTCACTTGGCTCTTTCTTTTTATTGTTGCTATATTATATATATTTTGGCAAAGGGTGAGATTGAGATCTTTTTAAAGTCAATATTTGTTGCGACGCAATATCATTGTTTACACACAAAACAGCAGGTCATGCATGGATATAATATGGGATTCATATGATTTAACAGATCGTATTTATTGGGCCTTAATATACTAAGTACATATAATAATTTTATTATTGCTATTACATTCAAGTATTTCTAATCTGAGAAGCAAAGGGACATTTTTAAGTCTATGCCATCTTCTCAACATTTCATTTCGGAAAAAAAGAAGACTATATATCACTCATTGAGCAATGGCATGGGCCATTTGGCCGGTCTATTATTGTGTACAGTGAAGTCGATGACCTCATGTAGAAGAAAATGGATGGAGAGGTCAAATCAGCTCGAAGAAAATGTGGTGTTTCCCTGCCTTTTCAATTTCACACGCAACGAGAACGAGAAACGCTTTGGGTGGACCCTTACCATACTCCCACTGCTCCTCCCTGGCTATGGACAATGGACCGAGCGACGTCCAGCTGGCGCGATGCACGTTTCGTCGCTGTGGAATCTCCCATGTGAAACCCTCAGTTCGTGTTAATCCACCTTTCGTCATTATTCGGATGGATGACAGAGAGAAACCCACAACGTCTCGTCTCTTCTGTGTGCTTTTTCTCTGGCATGTCGTCCTGTTCTTCAAAAGACTTTGAGACGACTTGAAATCTTCATGCGCCAAGAGAGCGCTGCGAGTCTTGTGTCACTGTCACCAAGTCTCCCTTGTGGGTCACCAAGCATTGGGCCTGGTGACTCTACTTTAATCAAAAGAGAGGCGTACTGGATTTCGCATCTAACACAAGAAAGAGGCGGTTCAAAATGCCTCTATGATCAAAACCATTTGGTGATAACTTCTATTCAAATAATTTTGTTTGGCAATCTTGAATTTTTGGCAATCATTTAATTTGTATGCAGTAAATTTCATCGTAGCGTCTTGAATTCAAATAATAAGCTTTACTAAATACATTTGAATAGGTGAATTGCGTGTGTTCATGACATTTGTTTAAGTTGAACAGTCCAAATACTTTATTATACTCATCAAAAGCGTGAGAAGCATAATTTTGAGCATTCATTTAAAAAATAATTGTTCTTGCCAGAAAGTGTCGGATCTAAAGAAAATCAACCATCGCAAATAAATCAATTTCTTGTTTTTGTTTAGAATTTCATAGTTCACATGACTCATAACTTGAAAAGAATATAAGTTTGTGAGAGATCGCATTGAATACAAATGTTGAATTTGCAAACTAATATTACAAAATAATTCGAAAAAACATTGGTCCATCATCCAAAATTTGTGTTCTTACCTCAGAATTTCAGAAAAGCTGCTTCAGTAAAAAGACATGCTATTGTCCACCTTCGAGTGGCACACCATAACAAATCTTTTTCATGGTACTTCATACGAAAGTGGTTGATATTTAAGAGACATAGAGACAGCTTGCATAAAGTCTCTTGTTCATATAATTCATATAATTGCTACTCTAGATTTCATGCAAAAGTTGGGGGTATAGTTGTTGGGTTTAAAATTAGTGCGTACCAAGCAAATTGAATCATTGGTGTTTATCAATTGATCTACCTTTGTCTTTTGATGCTATCTATCATAAATCGAAATAATAGTTCACACACAAAGATCTAAATATGATGTCGAGTCTGTATATAAGGTCAATTCGTTGAAGATGATTTATTTCATGGGTAGGGCATTGAAAAAAAAAAATCTCTATTCACGATTTTAATTATTTTAAACACAGTTCGGAAATTCCTATAATATATCATGATATAACCGTGTGCATCAGGCTCCTAACAAAAGAAAACATCCACGATCGAATCGAGCAATTATTGAAGCTCCAATCATAGAGATATGAGTTGGCCATATAAGTCGTTGCTTTGCTTTCCAAGTCAAGGCCCACGTGAAGATTGCACGGACGGGCTTGTCAAGGATTCTTTATTAAAGAGAGGGGATAAGGGATGATGTCTCGGGCCTACAATTTGGAACCCAACGCTGCTTTTGTCAATTTCATCTGCTGGTTGGACAAGGAATAGCACTAAATGTATCTCGGTCAAGCTAAAGGAGCAATTGCTCTGCTTTAGAGAGTAAAAGTCAAGAGCCATAGTGATAGAAATTCTACTTTGATTTTTCTAATGTTTTTTGGTTGGAATCAGGTATGGGTATGGCTGGTAAATGATGTAAACAAGACACTGTTGACACCTAATCTATATTTTCAAGCACATAAAAAAATGAAAAAATTGATTAAAAAAAAGAAGCAAAGCCATGGGGGCCGGGTCGGGCCGAATTTGGCCTTGGCTTGACCCGCCCCTCTTCCTCTTCTTTCCCCTGTGTGGGCCTGGGCCTGGCCCGTCTATTTTCCTTTTTCTTTTTTTTTCTCCCCTCGTGCAACTCAACCCCCTCCTTCCCTTCGGCCCGGCCCGCGCCTCTGTCTTCTCCCTTAGCCGTCATCTGCATGGGGAACCTGCGAAGCCAAAAGCAGGGTTGCTAGGGCAGCAGGGGACAACATCATCTCACAGGGGTAGGCGAGCAGCGCGATCCTTGGGTTAGAACCGGCTGGCAGAGGCCCCTGGTTGGTCAACTGAGGCCACATGTGCGAGCCGAAGGAGCGGGAAAAGAAAAAAGAGAAGACAAAACAGAGAAAAAAAGGGGGAGAACAAAGGAGACATCCCAATCAGTATACGAGACCGAAATTTCTTAAACCCAATCAAGCGTGCCACTTTAGTGGTCACTACTCAATTGAATTCTTGAAACTCTCTCATACTAGGGATATAAACTTTACTTCTTACATACACCATATACATGTGATTTTAACTTTAGTGATAGGGGTAGTAAATCACTAAAATCACATATCATGCTAATTACATTGCTTTATTCATTAATAAAAATTAATCATATATATATATAGCGAACCTAAAAAACTGATTCCAATAATATCACTGATTACAGTAACGCAAGAAACTTCTCATAACAGAGAATAAAGCATCTTATGCACCCCGATTATAGATTACTAGAATAACATAAAAAGAATGCCGATCTAGAAGATCTCTCACAAATTAATATCAATAGTAATACAAGGTACACAAAATCGACAAGCTTGACAATTGATCCATTATCATTCATGAGTTTCATAAGGAAAAAAATGACTCAACAAGGCCAACAATTGATTTATTAGCCAATTTTTTAAGTAACGAATTATCGTTGTAATCAACCAGTGGCCTATTAATTGAGTCAAAACAGAGAACCAAATATCTAAACTTTAACAGTAGATACTATTACTCTGCGTAAATGTTGTCATACTCCTTAACCATAAAAAAAAAAAAAAATTCAACTTAATGGATATTAACTAGTGATCAGATGAGTTTAGGTACAATATGCAATGACTTAACTGACATGCATTATCCACATTCAGCAGATATGTTAATTAGTACAATCAGTTTGGTCACAAGTTTTTAAGATGTCCATCATTCAAAAGTAAATTAGTATGCATGAGCAACAAAAGTTTCATAACCTTTTACTGTTTCTTATCACCTTAATACATAGTTCAATTACTATCTCATAATGGTTGTATCCCATTAAGCTAGCTTCAGTTCACAATAAAGTTCAATTTTTTTAATGAATCATACCATTGTTATGTTTATGTGATAACATACATGTAATCCAACACTTGTATTTCCAAAATCACAGAAAATACAAGAAAAATACGCAAAAATACACTAAAAATACATGTATTTAGGATTTTGTACGTATTTTCATATCCATAAGATCATCAAACATATAAAATAAATACATCACAAGATAGAGAATTAACATACGAATCCAATACCGCTAGCCACGCGTCAATCGGACCATCCATGTGCCCACACATGCCGCATGAGTGCGTGGCGCGTGGAGTCCACGAGTGGGCCGCGCCCCGTGCGTGGGGGCGCGTGAAGGCACGTGAGGCACGTGGCCGCGTGTGGGGGCGCGCGCAGCCTCCTTTGATGACGCGCCGCCTATGGTTATTCTCGTCTCGTCGAGCTCAGTTCGAATATATAATTTAATTTTATTTTCATTAAACGAAAAATCTCGAAAATCTCAAATTAGGGCAAAATCATATGCGTTCGAGTTCTAGGGTTATGGAGGCTCTAATACCACATGTTGGATGCAAATTGCACAATCTCAAGATCTCTATAACTAGAACAAGAACATGCATAATTGAGTAGAAAGATTAACGCATTTGTTTTGGGATCCATCATTCTTGAAGCGGAAGCGGAAACACAATGTTTCACGTGCAAGTCATTCTCCTCTATTATCCTCTGTATCACTAGCTCAATAAGGTGGCCCCCTCATGATTAGCATTAGGTAAACGCTCATTAGGTAAGGATACATGTGATAATTCAGGTTAGAGGAGATACTTGAGCACTATTTATAGAGTTTCCAGCCAGGTCCCCTCATTACGGGCCAGGCTTAACTCGGCCCACACTAGCTAGTCCCATATTAGACTAATTAAGAAACCTTCTATCTCACCTTAGACTAACCCTGTTTTGCGGTAACCGTAAAAATAGTAAATTACAATATCAATTAATTTAGTCCACATTAGGAAAACTCTTACAGTGTATAGATCAGTTGATCCATTTATGACATGAACCCATTTAAGCTCGACAAGAACACATATCATGTCAAAAATTGCCTGCCTTAGTCGGTTCAAAGTTATTCTGGTGCTACGGGGAACAAAATTTTGTTTTTGTGAAATTTCTTATTAATAAACTTTTAAGTTAATTAATAATTGGATCAAAATAAATTTACTTAGTGATTTTTTTTATGTGCACATAACCGCATTTATAGTGAGATTAAGATGTATTAGAATCATCAAAAAATAATCTTCCAATAGTCTAACATTTTTTAGGGTTAATACCACAAAAAACCTAAAATAAGCACACCATGACAAATTTATTCCAAATGACAAAAAAAAAAAAAAAACTCCAAACTAGTATTTTTTTTTAGTTCCAAACTAGTATACTTGTAATAAATTTATCACAAATTAATTTTTTTACTGTTAAAAACCTCAAACCGATACATTTATGACAAATATGCTCTCTGTTAAATTGGAGTAACATCGCACAAAGAATCACAAAATTGATATAATTGTAATAAACGAGGAGTAAAATCTTAAACTGGTATACCAATCAACTGTCATTGGTCACTATCAATAAAATTTAATTGAAACTAACAAATGATAAATTTGTCATATGTGTACCAATTTGAGGTAAATTTGTTAAAAAATGTACAAGTTTAGAGTCTTGGATAAATTTGTCACATGTGTATCGGTTTGCGATTTTTTGTGATATTAATCCAAAATTTTATAACAATATATGGCATTATTTGGTTCAATGAGATTAGCATCCAAAAGTACATTTGTGATTGTGCATTGGGTATGCTGATTTTGACATCAATGACTTAATATGGAGAACAATTGACTTCCTGTAAGAGTTATAAATGGCAACGCATATGGTAACAATAATTTTCATCATAAAATATGTTGTTTTGTGTGCCCACAGATGATATAGAGCTACCAGAGTCCCCTGTACGTGTTCTACTCTCTTACTAATCTTGGCTGGATAAATTGACTATTGGATCAAAACTTTTGCACAATCTTCAATTAAGTCTGTAATTTTTTTTTATTCAATTGAGTACTTTAAGTACATGTTTCTTTACATGTTTTGGTCCATTAATTGAGAAAAATTATCGCTAACATGCATTAAGTTGCAGATAATTGCCATTCTAGCATTACATGTGGCATGTGGCACTGGTGTGGCGGTGGTAGTGATCATCACTCAGATTTTATCTATGCGTGCACGAGACAAGTCTAGTACTTAGGAAACGCGAGGAGTATGGGAAGACCACATGTGGAAGGCGTTTCCATCATCCATCAAGGCCATTATTGTGATTCAGCTTCAAAATAATACTGTAGTGTGTAAGGAAGTCATAGAGATAAAGCAAAGACGCATTACTCGAAGGTAAACTACAAGAAAACCTAGTAGCAAAAAGCATCTAGCTGAAGCACACCTGGAATGCCTTTATCATATGTATGAGTAATCACATCATGGTTGGAAGATATGGTATTTTTTGAGTTCCGGTTTGTCCTTCCCGCTCTCGCTCCCCATTTAACATCCAAATTACTACAAATAAAGAGAAAGTAAATTAAATTGGGATTTGTTTTTTCAAATTAAGATCAGATTTATAAAAGAAAAAAAAAGGAAGCAATAGTGAAATTAGATAGTTTTTCTGGCCCTATTATTGTCTTTTTGGCCAACAGTTATGGATATTATAGGGTTAAGTGCAATATAACGAGGGAAAGGCAAACACCGGAAGTGAAGGGAGAATTTTACTTGCGACAAAAGTGAACTGGGATTATATTAAGGAAAAATAAGATAAAAAGGAGTGAGTACATTTTTTTTCCTGACCTATTATTATATGTATGGAAAAAAAGACAGAAGAAAAGATAAAAGGAAAAGAGTGAGGAAAAAAAAAGACAGAAGTGTTAAGAACAAAAGACAACAGCTTATTCAACAGCAAATAACAAGAACAAAAGCCAAGAGCATAAATGAGGAAGAAGCTGATTGTATGAATGATGCCGAGAAGTGTACAGAAAGAAGAAGATCTACTGTTAAAAATAAAGAAAGAAAAGAAGAAGGATGATATACGGATCAAGAGACTGCATGAAGAGAGGCTGCGAAGTCGGCTAAACCGTTACTCTGCTCATCCACTCTGTTTTTTCCTTTACTCTGTATCTTAGCTGTTGTAACCGGTATTCGGTTAGTCCCTTGCAGTTAGGGAGTTGACTATTTCTTCAACAGCTCTTGTGTACAACAGATTTATTGAGAGAACCAGAATAGATATAAGAAGGAATTCTCTCATACTGTAAAGATTCAAGGAAGTTGAATAACAGAAGAAATACATTCATCAAATTCTCTCTCTCTCTCTCTCTCTCTCTCTCTCTCTCTCTCTCTCTCTCTCTCTTTTTCGATTTCTTTCATCTCTTTTTTCTGTTCGTGAAAGTTCTTCAAGAAGAAAAGATAAAAGGAAAAGAGAGATTTATGATAATGTCAAAATGGCCATATGCCAGCCTTCCATAAAGTCTGCTATATATAGATTGTGACACTTAAAACTTACACGGATGCTTGCACAATTATAAGTCCAAAGCAAATGCCAAACAAAATTTATATTCTGAATGCACAATACCCTAGAAGTCCATATGGACAGTTAATAGACATGTTGCTATGGTAATATGGATCAGATGTTGGAACCTGCCGATTCCATTCGCTGATCAGAAGAGAGAGCTTGAGGTCCCATGTTGGATCGTCTCGCAAATAATTGAAGTCGAATGGTAGGGGGGGTTTTCTTCATCCACTTCGCATTTGGTCTCTTCATTGTTTTCTTCAACTGTCAAGTTGTCAAGCTCTCGGTTAATCTTGGCGAGTTGCTCAGCCACTTCTTGCATTGTAGGCCTCTTTGCACTGGTTTGGTCCAAGCACTTCACTGCAATCTCAGCAACCATTCCTACTCTCTCTATTTCATCTTTACTGGCAGCCTCGAAGTTTATGACATCAGAGAGTGTCTTATCCTTCACAGAAGAGATGAAATAATGGATAATATTGATCGACTCTCCGGACCTAGTAATGAAACTTGTGGGCTTCTTTCTCGTGAGCAACTCCATGAGGACAACTCCAAAGCTATATACGTCACTCTTAATTGTTATAATACCAGTGGTTAAATATTCCGGATCGATGTAACCCAATGTGCCTTGTATTTTAGTGGCTACAATATTACTATGCTCTTGTGATATTAGTACTGAAGTTCCAAAATCAGACACTTTTGCTGAGTAATTGTGATCCAGAAGTATGTTCACCGACTTGATGTCACCGTGAATGATTGGGGGTTCTGCGCAGGAATGCATATACTCAAGTGCAAGAGCAGTTTCAGTAGCTATTCTGAGCCGGTTTTTCCACAGTCTCAAGATGGTCGATTCATTCTGATGGATGTGTTGGAAGAGGGTACCATTTGAAATGTATTCATAAACCAGCAAGGGTATTCTTGTCTCCAAACATATGCCATGGAGCTTCACCACATTTTTGTGGTTTATTTGCATCACAATTTGAAGTTCGTGCTGGAAATCCCTCTTTATTAGAGACTTGTGCAAATCTTTAGGTTTCTTGACTGCAATCATAGTGTCCCCAACTACTCTCCCTCTATAGACAGAACCGAAACTGCCCTCACCAAGCTTATTGCTGCTATCATAGTTGTTGGTTGCTTTTATCAGCTCTGCCTTTGTAAAGATTTTTACTCTGTGGTGTTTCAAGAGCTCTCCTCCATTTCGTTTGAAGTTCTTCTCTTTGCTTCTCTTCCTCCATGTGTAAAGGACTAAAGCACCAACAGCTGTGAAGAAGGCTGGAATAATCGCTGCCAAAGAATATACATAACTAAATTAATGATTCAAGCATGTAATCCTTATATGGTCCAAATAGTTCTTCAAAGAAATTAATTTCAAACCCACAACCCATTTAATCCTTTTTTGACATAATCTGCATCTATTACTATTATTTGGATAATCGGTCAATCCTTCAAAATATAACTACCAATTTAACGGTGATAGAAAAAGTTTCTATAACAAAAGGATTAGACATATTATCCATCATGTAACATTCCTTATGAAAGTCCTCATTTAAAATTTGACGAGCGTCATTATAAACCGAATAAGTAATCAATTGAACTCATTTCAAAGACATAATACCAACGTCTTCTATTACTCCTCCCGATGTCTTTCCTTGACTATATAATGAAGAGGGTTTGTAATAAAACAAAAAAGAACAAGGAAGCATTCACCTCCCATTGTTATAGCTCTTTAACTTTACAAATGGTATGAAAACTCAGAGAAATCTTTGAACCACTTATGCATGAACAATGAGGAAAAATTACTAAAAAGATCTTAAACATATTGTAATTGTATCAATTCAATTTTAAACATTTTTTTTTTCTAATTTAGTCCTAAATCACTTCATTCGGTCAATTTTGATTAGAAATAGTTGACGTAAATGCCAACAATCCTATGTGACGCGGCCAACACAAATGTGAATAATTTTTTAATAATTTTTTAATAATTTTTCAAATTTTTATCTTCTTTTTTATTTTCTTTCTCTTCCCTTTTCCCCCTTCTTCTTCTTCTTCCTCTAGCCGGTCTTGTGACTAACCAAAGGCCAGGGTTGACGAGATTGACTTTGGGCGAGCCCTACCATGATTAGGCGATGCTTAACCTTGCCAGATCCAAGAAGGTCATGCCTCATCTAGCCCTCTATTGAGGTAGGTCGCAAAGGCGGCCTTGTCCAAGCAGCTCATTGAGGCTCACCCTTGCTATATCTAGCAAGGGTCAAGCCTCACTGACCCTTGTCTCTAGTCAATCAACGAGATCTAGCAACTAGCTAGAGGAAAAAGAAGAAGGGAAGAAGAAAATGAGAGAAAAAAGAAAAAGGAAAAAGAAAGAAAGAAATACATAATGAAATAATTCAAAAAATATTAAAATATTATTAAAATTTATTTACATGAGCACTGACTGTCCTACATGGCGTGGCTGACGTCTATGTTAGTAATTTTCAATCAAAATTGGTTGAATAGATGGAATTGTCACAAATGCAAAAATTTTAGGACTTAATTGATAACAAATAAAATGTTTAACTTTACCAAAAAAAAATGTTTAAAACTAAATTGATATAGTTACAATAGGTTTAGGAATTTTTTGGTAATTTTTCCTAAACTACCTAGTTTTGTATTTGCCAATTAAAAACATGATTGAATGACATATACACTAAGAGTAAATGATACAAATGGTCATTGAACTTTGGCCCAATATGTAATGCAACTTTTGAACTTTAAATTTGTTATATGACTAAATTGTATATGTACCAAAAGTTTAAGAACCACATTGAATAAATTTAAAATTCATCACTTTACATTAGATTAACAAACCGCATCGCACATTACATTAAATTAAAATGCAAATCATCATTCCACACACTAATTATAAAACATAACCATTGTTTATCTACATAATAGCTCTCTCTCTTAAAACTAATTTTACCCATATTGAATTGATAAGTTAACACGCCGCCACCCCATATTAGGCGTGGGGCCACTGCCACGGGCTGGTTTTGTAGAGCCAAAAAAGCTCCAACCTTCACAAGTCAGTCAACGAGGGACAATGAGAAGATGAAATACGTAGAAAACAATTGTACCTCATTGCTTTCGTAAAGGACTTTCCAAACTTGCATCTTTTTTAAAAGCGAGACTTGCAAGGAGAAGGGATCGTTTTTTTTTATTATTACTATTATCGTTATTATTATTATTAGTCCGTATTTCCATTAAAAACATTAAAGTAACATAAAAGAAATAAAAATGTATATTTTTTCTTAAAAGTGTAAACGTGGTAACGCTAACAGCCTTATTAGCCTCTATCAACTGTTGTACTAAGAAAGCCCGCTGCCCCAGGCTGTTAGATGTGGATCCTTTCCTTCTTTTTGTGGCTTATTATCCAAACTTTGACATTTAATTATATATATGCTTAACTTCAATAACTTCAAATATGTAAGATAGATGAGAAAATGTATTTTTACATCCCGGAAAAACTAATACATCCACCGCCAACTCTCAATTAACCATGGATTATTATACCTTACCCTGTCAAGCTAATCTCAAATTGCACGAGTAGCGTTAGTGGGACCTATAATGTGACCAATTGCTTCACTCCGGTTTATTCTGAAAAGCTCTGTTTGTCTGTACTTTGTTCTCTTTATTTTTTTCTTCTGTTTCTCTCTTTTAATCTCTTTTAATAGATAATCAATTGAAGATCTTGTGAACCATTCACGGGAAATTACCTAAAGGGGACAATTTTTACCCAAATCCCAACTCAAACAAGACATGCAAGTCTGAATAATAATTACTGTAAAAGGATTTCGCAAGAAAATAAAAATAAAAAGCTCGGGTCCAATCCATGGGTGTGATCGTTAAGGTGAGTTGGGTTTCGTAAATACTGATAACCCCACCGGGCTTCATCAATCTTGAAGGCCATCCTTATACGCAAGTTCACCAACAACTGGCGTTTGGCCTTCGTGTCCATCTAGTGCTTAGGGGCCATTATTACTTCAGCAACTCACCAGAGAAGAAAGAAATTCTTGAAATTTACACCATTATTAGGGCTTTCTTCCTCTTGAAATCAGAAGCTCTAGTTGTTCGTTTTGGCCCAAGATTTGCAGGTTTGGTTGAGATAGGAATTTTCACTTAGGAATGCGGTGTCCTCCCCCCAATGTGGTTTCAAAGTGTCAACCAGAAAAAAAAAGGTTAAAAAGACGAAAGAGGAGGTACGAGAAAAACGAAGGATAGATGTAATCAGCCTTGGCCTGGGACTGAATAAGTACACGTGGCTGCTTATGGCTCACTGTCTATGTAGCCGGGCATTCCACCGACTAAGTACGGTATAATAATCCATAAAAACACATGTCAAACCTACTGTAAAATCAACAACGAATTGATAAAATATGAGCCATCTAGTGAATGATGTGGGGAATACACACATATGGATGTAATTACCTGGAACAAGTACGACCCAAAGAGAAATTTGGCAAGCGACTTTACCATCACCTCGCATTCCAAGTGGGCAATGGCAAGTGTAGTTCCCGGGCGTATTCTTGCACTTCCCATTATATGGGCACTGGTTTGGATTCTTGCACTCATTGATGTCTACATCATGCAGAAGACAAATTGAACCGTTATCTCGTTTAATGGCAAAAACAAATTGGACAAGTCTGTGCATGGATTATTAGATAGACAATGCTGTTCCGTTTAGCTTTCGGTTGTAGTATTGGGACATGTGCCCACTCTCTTTCAAGAAATCTTTTGTTTCTCCATTCTCAGTCTCTTTCCGAGTCGAATCCGAGCACAACAATTTCATCGTTCTTTGCCATCAACTGAGATCGACGCTACCTTGAACTCTATATATAGACCCGTTGAGGGCACACGAGCTAGGAAAGTTTCCAGCATACAGATCTTGTGGAAATCGAGCTATTGCAATAGTGCATGGGTCCTACATTGCAAGAGCCAAGCGAGGGGTCGTCTATGGTTATTGGGGACGAAGACTGAGCCTAGGAAGGAGAAGGTCTGATCGTTAAATGCGTGCATAAAATTATATATATGAGCTGTTACTCTCCAAGTGAGGTGGATGTGCTAATATGCATACCTATCACTAATGATGGACTCGTCAAATTTATCATCAAATCTAACCCTTGAGATGCATTATGGTACGCAAACCACGTTGAATATGTGTATATAGGGGGGGTCACAAAGGTTGCCCAACTTTATATAGGCCTCCCATTAAAATAATATCATATAGTAAGACGCATCAAATATGTAAGAAAAGCGTATTTTCTCTATCTTTCCCCAATCATCTTCACGGGAGAACTACAAAAAAAAGTCCTAAACATATTGTAATTATGCTAATTTAATTATAAATCATTTTTTTGGCTAATTTAGTCATAAATCTTTTACATTTGTATCAATTCAATCCATTCAACTATTTTTGATAGGAAAACGCATCCTACATGTTGCGGCGAGAGCCTGATGCAATCAATTTTTAATTATTTGTTTATTTTTCTTTTCTTTCTATTTCTTTTGACCTCGTCGGCAAAGAAGAAAAAGAGGGAGAGAAAAGTAAAAGAGGAAAAAGAAAAAAAAAATAAAAAAAATTTGGAAAAATTTTAAAATATTATTATTAATTATCCACATCAACATTGGGGGCATTATGTAGGACAACCGTTGTCCATGTTAGCGATTTCGGATTAAAAATAGCTGAACGGACAAATACAAATTGTGATAGAATTAACTAAAATAAAAATTATGACAGAATTAACATAATTCCAATAGGTTTAGTTTCTCCACCTTTCACTCAACCCATTGCCATCTCTACCACTGTTGAGATTGATTTTAAGATGAGCTAAGGTCACGACCCCACCCCCATGCACCATTGCCTAATCTCTCTTGATTAAAGGTCGCTGCAATTTTGTCTTCTCCTTTCAAGCAAGCAAATTTCTTTCCCTTCGGTGCGGAGATGGTACCAAGGACTTGTTACTGCCGAGATGAGGTACAATTCAGACTCATGAAGACCCCGAGAGAGAGAGAGAGAGAGAGAGACGTTGTTGCTTGGTGGTGGCGCTTAATGCCGTCCCCAAAGTGGAGGTACTGTTGCCAGTGGACGAAAGGGAGTGCGTACTGGTATTTTAACGAGAGAGCCAGGGCTCTCTCTCTCTCTGGACATGGACATGGACATGGACATGGTGGTTGGACGGCACGTGAAGGCCCACGGTCGGCTCACCTAAGGTGGTGGGTGAATGATGGCGGCTGTGGCAATGGCGTGAGGTGCAAGCCGAAGAGTGGAGGTAGAGAGGGAGAGAGAGGGAGGGAGAGCGTAGTGCAAGTCAAGCGGCAAATGGGAAAACTAGGTGGAATCAGTACATAGATACAGTAGTTCTCTAGCAGGCTCTTGCATGGTGATCAATTAATTAATTATCCACACAATTCATTTGAGTACGAAAACGCATGAGGAGTCACTTATATTAATTACCTGTACATCCTTGGGTGCGATCATAGGGATTCCCCTCGTACCCATCCTTGCATCGGCAGAAGTAACCCCGTTCTTCCCCGGCGTCACCCCGTTCTTCCCCGGAGTCCTCGCATTTCGTGTTTTTGCCTGCACAGGCATAGCTCGACTGGTTCGACTTGGCCTCTTCGCAAGTCCTGTTCTCTGCAATCCACCAGTTCAGAGTAGCCGTCAAGTTCCCGTACGAGGTGTCGAGCATCGGAATATTCCCCCTGAAGGCAAGCAGCAGTTGAGTTTCGTTATGTTCTTCGGGCAGGCTGACCTCCATGGTCGAGTTGTAGACTTCGATTTCGTGAACCGTAACATTCCCCGATAGTAGTCGGTCAGCAGAGGTGCAATTGAGCAAAAAGTCCCTGGATCTCGCACATTCGATTTTGAGCCCGAACGGAAAAGGTACTTCTACTTTTCCACACCGGCGTGAGCAGGGCGCCTTCTGAGCGCCACCCTGTCGCAACCACCAGGCCACAGCCAACGTTATAAGCCAGTGCAGCATCTTCATTTCCAAAGAAAAACTCACTCAAACTCTCTCTCACTATATTTGTTCATAGAGCGGAAGTCCAAGTTCAACCCGCTCACGCCAACCCATTAAATAATAGGGTAAAAGACCCTGACTTGAGTACCATTTTTTTTCTTTTAACTTACTTAAGTTTCATAAATTTGAAAAATCAATCATTTGAATACTATTGTGATTTGCCTTGTTAGAAAATTTGACATAGATATCGGTCATCTTACGTGATTTTGTTGGGGCGTTAACGAAAGGTCATTATATTTGTAATTCAAGATGTAAAAAATGACTTCTTTTAAAAACTAATAATTTTCAGAGTGAAATGATAATTCTCTACCATAGGGGATACGTGCATTTGGTACACAAAATGGTGCAAAATTTTCTTTTAACACTAAAGGGCAAGATTTTGGATAGTCGTCTTCAACTCAATAGGGTAAACAAGTCTCTTTTAAATAAAAAGGACCATAGAGTATGCAGAGAAATCCCATCTACTGTTTTGTATGGATGCACTGCCTTCTCACTAGGCTCTCTCTCTCTGTTTTTTTTTTGCTATATTAGATATATTTTGGCAAAGGGTGGGATTATGTTTTTTCCCTTACCAAGATCCTGTTAAAGTCAATATTTGTTGAGATGCAATGTTAATACTTACACAGAAAGCAGCGGATCAAGTGCATGGACTTTACACGAGATTCATATGATACTATATGGAGTGCATATAACAATTTTCTGATTGCTATCATGTTCAAGTAATCCTTATCTGAGAAGCAAAGTAACCTTTTTAAGTCTATGCCATGTTGTCAACATTCCATTTGGGATAAAAAGAAGACTATATATCGCTCATTAAACAACGGTATGGGCCAATTGGCCGGTCTATAATCATGAACAGTGAAGTTGATGACCTCATATGGACGAAAATGGGTGGAAAGGTCAAATAAGCTCGAAGCATGTGTGGTGTTGTCATTTTCTCCTTTTGATGTGGTGGACCCCTACTGTACGCCCACTGCTCTTCCATGGCTATGGACGATGGACCGAGCGACGATCACCTCGCGTGATACGTGTTTCGTCGCTGTGGGATCTCCCGTGTGGCGCCCTCAATTCGTGTTAATCCACATTTCGTCGTAGGACAGGGAGAGACCCACAACGTCTCGTCTCCTCTGTGTGCTTTTTCTCTGGCATGTTGTCCTGTTCTTCGAAAGACTGCGCCGAGAGGGCGTTGCGAGTCTTGTGTCACCGTCACCAGTGTTGGTCGCCAAGCGTTGGGCCCGGGGATTTTAGTGCGGATCCAAGCCGCACTTGCATGAACCGGGTGCACAAGATCTTGATGAATTTCAGTTTTCAGATGAGGTAAGTCTTATATAGAGCCCACATACATAAACGTTAGTGATAAATTAGGATTGCTCATCTGCGAAGCATGTTCTTACTTTTTTATTTTTGGGTCCAGGGGTGGGCCAACTGTGTCCGGAGCCACCAAAAAAAGGTAAAAGGTCTCCCATAGATTAATCGCAGGTTCTTTTCTATACTTTTTTTTTTGTCGTGTGATAGGTCTTTCTTTACTTTAACCAAAAGAGAGAGGCGTGCTGGATTTCTCATCTAATACAAGAAAAGGCAGTTCAAAAGACCTATACGATCAAAACCATTTGGTCATAACTTCCAATCAAATAATTTTGTTTTGCAATCTTGAATTATTGACCGAATGATTACAAAATAATTCAAAAAAACATTGGTCCATCATGCAAAATTTGTGCTCTTACCTCAAAGTACACGTTGGTGGAATTTCAAAAAAGTTGCTTCAGTAAAAAGACATGCTATTGTCTACCTTTGAGCGGCACACCATAACAAATCTTTTTCGTGGTACTTCATACCAAAGTGGTTGATATTTAAGAAACATAGAGAAAGCTTGCATAAAATCTCTTGTTCATATAATTCATATAATTGCTATTTTAGATTTCACACAAAAGTTGGGGAACACCAATTGGGTTTAGGATTAGTGCGTTAATACCGAGTAAATTGAATCATTAGTGTTTATCAATTGATCTACCTTTGTCTTTTGATGCTATCTAGCATAAATCGAAATAATAGTTCGTACACAAAGATCTAAATATGATGTCGAGTTTGCAAATAAGGTCAATTGATTGAAACTAGTTTATTTCATGGGCAAGGCATTGTAAAAAAAAAAAAAAGGGTCTCTGTTCATGATTTTATTTTTTTTTAACTCAGTTTGGAAATGCCTATAATATATTGCAATACAACAGCATGCATCAGGCTCCTAATAAAAGAAAACCTCCATGATCGGATTAAGCAATTATTGAAGCTCGAATCATAAAGATATGAGTTGGCCATGTAAGTTGTTTTGCTTTCCAGATTAAGGCCGAGGGGAAGATTGTACGTACGGTCTTGTCAAGGATTCTTTATTAAAGAGAGGGGATGATGGATGATGTCTCAGGCCCACAATTTGGAATCTAACGCTGCTTTTGTCTATTGCATCTTCTAGATGGACAAGGAAGGGCACTAAATGTATCGTTGTCAAGCTAAAGGATCAGTTGCTTTGCTTTAGAGAGTAAAAATCAAGAGCAATAGTGATAGAAATTCTAAGAGCAATAGTGATAGAAATTCTACTTAATTTTTCTAATGTTATTTGGTTGGAATTAGGTATGGTTGGTAATAGGGGTGAGTGGTTCCTGATTCCGCTTCGGTTTTATCTGGAACTTGGAACCTACCATTGAGTAAATGTTCCTCATTTTTTGGAACTTAGAATCTACCCATCAAAACCAAGAACCTATAACCTACCCTGTCACAGGTTCTAGGGTCGGTTCTAGGTTCCAACGGGTTTTTTTTTTTTTTTTCTTTTCTTTTTTAGATTTGAACTATAACGAAGAAGGAAAGAGACAAACCAAAGAGAAACCAAGCAGACCAAGAAAAGCTCTCATCAAGCATTATATCATCCATAAGTAAACAGAACCCAAAGAAACCTTTTGCAATAAAAAAAACTATAAATAGTTTCTGAAGCAAGATATTTGACTCCTAAATCCTGACATAAAGAATTACCACATAGGTAAATGAAAAGGACAGACCACTCTATCCAGCAATGAAGAAGGAGGGCAGTGACCTTACCAAAAGACCACAGGAACATAGATTTTCAAGTTTACAAGTGAAAATTTAGTTAAGAATTGCAAGACTCAGACACTCGGAGTCCTCAATTATCATAGACCCAAGGGCAAAAAAAGGCAGATTCCTCCCTAGTTCCTGATTGTTCTAAGCAAAGGTCATGAGGTTCAAGAATTAAACGGTATACACAAAATGCAGACTAGAGGTAGAGAGGCTGGAATCTCAAAACAGCCTTACCAAAGAAGAGAGAATGTCAAAAAACAAAAATTTGACTTCTTCATGATCATAATCTTAGGAGCTAACTTTAACCAAGTTGGTCAATTTATCATATTACCAGCAAAATGCTTCTAACCAAGGAAAGACAAAGTTCTACCTGTCCTACAATCCCAACAAAAAAAGACAAGCACCATATCTAGTTAAGAAAGATGCATATATTCCATGACTTCCTTTTCTCCCAATGTTATGTAATCTCAACATATGGGAAAAGTAAAAGTTACAGTAAAAGAGGAAATTTAGTGTCATTCAATATTATCGATTGTTGTGAGGCAATGACAAATGAAATTTACAAATTCATCATTGGGCAAGTTAGCTAATTAAAGTTGAAAAACATCTTGGGACGGACCTCTCAAAGAAGTCCCGCAGGCTTTCATAGTCATCACCTGCAGATAGATAGTACAACTTATGAAAACTGAGAAAGAAAAAATACCCATATGCAGAAGTAATTTAGACATGTCCCCATGACAATTATTGTAACTCATTAACTTTGTTTTGACGGGACAAAAAGAAACAATAAAGCATCCCGAATCAATGATCTACCTAAAGCTAACGATGCAAGGTCAACTCTTGCATTTAAGTGGGGCTTCCAACAATCTGGTTGGCGCAAATACACTAAAGTAGGTTGGAAGGAAGAAAAAATTCCAAAAGATGCAGAACCAGTTGATTGATTTACTGAGAGAGAGCCCATTAATGAGTAGATGCCATTGTAAACTAGCACATCCGTGTGCCCACATCTAGGTGAAAAATGGAAAACCAGGATGAACACCGACTGACAGACAACGAGGGCCAGCAAGTCCTCGCCTAGATTTGTGGTGAGGGCCGGTGACCCTCGCTATGGGGAGGGCTTGCAGGCCCTTGCTGGCGGTAGGCCAAGGTCCTTGGCCTCAAGCTAGGCCTCAGTGACCCTAGCTGACTCTCCTCCCACCGTCGCCGGCTCTTCCGGTGACGGTGGGGAGGTGGCGAGGAGGGTTGGGCCCTCGTTGTTCTGCAATCGAATCCTTTTTTTTTTTAATTTAGTTTTAAATTAATTAAATTAGTGTTTATATTAAAATTCAAATAAGAGGCAACATGACGTTGTTTTGACTCTTTTTTTTTTTTTTTTATTGATTCAGCTCTCCGGCGAGCCACGTAGGCTGGTTATATTATTAAAAAAATACCACGTAGGATTTCTGACGCCCTTTGCCGAAGTTGACACTTAAATGTCCTATTTTTCAAAGAAAATGGCACTTATGTATACCTTTCGTAACTTTTGGCACTTGCGTGTCTCTTCGTACCAAATTTTGGCACTTGTGCTATAGTTCTGCCCGATGAAAACAAAAATGAATGGGTTCAACTCCTTTTAGTTTTTCTTGATTGCTACTACAAAGTATGCCACACAGTTACCATTGCAAATTCCGCAACCTCCACTAGTTTTATTGAAACACTAGGCCACGCTGCATTCGTTGAAGCCTTACAAGAGATACAAGATCCTCATCACGCTTGGGCGACTCTTTGGCTTTCTTAATTTTTCAAAAATATTTATTATTTCGATTGTTTAATGTTTTTGACAACACATTTAACACCACATGTGATGCTAGAATGGCAATAAATTGCAAATTAATGCCATGTTATAAGCATTTTCGTCAATTTTTCAAATAAACGGCCAAATACAATTTTAAAAAAAAAAAATACACTTAAGGTTTAGCAGCACCAATTGGCTCCGAATGTTACGCTTCGGGTCATCTCGGAATCTTTTCACTTGATCCACCGGATCTTCGATCAGTTTAGATGTGTACCTTGACTACTCGGCAAATTTTGCCTCATTGATCAAAGGCCATATTCCTTTGTTGGAGTTGCAGGAATTTTGCCATCTTCTTGTCTTGAGCATGCTTTGAAAAATATTTTCCATTGAAAGCTTGGACGAAGATGTCCCAAGTTAAGGGAGTATTTTCAGGAAATATTCTCCCTTTAATTGCATTCCACTAGTGACTAGCATTGCCCTATAATTGGTTTATTGCCAATGTCACTTTGTCTTTAGCCGAGCACCTCAAAAAGTGCGAATGTCTTTTCCATTTCTTTATTCCATGATTTGGCCTCTTCGAGATTCCTTGTTCCAGCAAATCTCGAGGGTTGTAATTTCAAGAATTGCTCAACTAGTCCTTGCATAAGACGGCTGCCATTGCTATTCCCATTACCAAGCATAGAGGCATTGGCAGAAGCAAAGGCTAATTGCTATTTAACCTGCTGCTCCATCACGCTTTCAATGGTCGCTAATGCTTGTAGATTTCCTCCTAGTCGGGGGTCCCCTTTTGATTTTCCTTTCGAAGTCACCTGATCCCGAACACTCATGTTGTTTACTTATAGGACAACTATAGGAATCTTAGGGATGTTTTCTCTATAGGCACAAAAAAAGATTAGTAGTTCCGATTCATCATTAGGAAAATCTATCAAACAAGACAATCATATGCATAAAATGTTTTTTCTAACTAACTATCTGATGACTCCCACCGCACTTTATCATTCCAAGTGATAACCCCGCTATGATACCAAAAACTATCACGACTTCAACTCCATCTCTAGGGTCTTGAGCAACACGGGTTATTTTCACGACATCCCAAGCTCGTCGCTGTCCCAATTCTTTTTATCTTGCTAATAAACACATGCGGAAATGTGAATAAACAAACTCCCCAGACAAACAACAGTTGAAAGACTAGGATATACATTGCACAAAATACATAACTTTTTATTTCAACAGTACATTAACAATCCATTTTTCCTTTTCACATCCCATTACAAGTTTCCACATAGGTCAAGAGTATTCTTGTCTCCTCTAGTGTGACTGTAGCTCCCAAAATTGATGTGAGACTTTCATGCCTACAAGACTAAAAGATGAGGGAGTGAGTTTTGAGAATTTAGTAAGTAAAACTCATAGTTCTCTACTAGGAAAGCATTTCATCATCAAAGCGTAGCAAGTACAACACTCGCAAACAATGTCGATGACAAATCAAATAAAAACTTATTATTACATCTCGATTACATGTAGACGTCCATCGCATCATGTTTCAACGCATGCTTACCTTCGGTTTAATAGTAAAAACATCAACATATCATGCTTATGCATAATCGGCATTTATGCAAATTCATTTATCATCATCTAGGCTCGACCAAATGCTTTAGCTCGACCAGGTCTTCCACCTTCTTGTTGGGCATCCTGGCTTGACCGGGGCATCTTGGCTCTACTGAGATTTTCGGGGCTAGCTTTCAAAGGCTTCTAAGTTCAAGACCCAAGCATCCTGGTTCAACCAGATCAAAACTTGGCTTAATTGAGGTATTCATTTCAATGAACGAGGCATCGTGGCAAACGCTGTGTGGCGACGGATGCTTTTTCCTTCTTTAAGTGCACATATATATGCATCATATAAGTTGGTTCTTATCTTTTCTCTTCGCCGACACATGTATGGCTCAAAGGCGTGCTCATGCATTCGTGTGTGCCAAGAATTTTTGTATTACACTAATAAATATGTTAGGAATGACCATTTGGTCTATGACTTGAACCGATCACTTAGCACCGATCCCTGCACTGGACAAGGCTCGAAAACAACACACCTTAATGTGGATCCAGGACTTTGAGGTTTGGATACACCTCGCTTTAGTGAAGATCTTAAGCTCAACGAACCTTGGCTTTGACCCAGCGTGAACATACTTCATGCCGTGAATGACCCTTGGTTTGTGGTTTGGTTCAAACGCCAAGTACAAAGTCCCCAGCCCAATCAAGCCATAGAATTGGTGTGCTTTAGTGCCTTTTCAAGTCCTCGTGGACTTGGGTGATCTCCATACTGATTAAGACTTAGAATTGAAGTCTCAATGTCGGTCCAAGACCTTGCAACCTTGGGCGATTCTCGCATTGAACGAGACTTGGAACTAGCACGCTTTAATGCCGATCTAAGGTCTTGTGGCCTTAGGCAATCTTGCCTTGCATTAAACACAACCATGAGCAAACCATACAAAAGATCCAACATCCTACACACAGCTTGATAGGTGAGCACCTAGCTAGGTTCAGCACCTAGCTAGGTTCAACAATGGAGTCTACCGCCCTAGAGGTGAAATGGGGATCTTACTTACCTGCATAAATCTCAAGAATCCTAGAGAGAGTGGCTTGATGAGGGGCAACGGTGCAAGATCAAGAGAAAGGGGAAGTATGGCGTGTGTATCATGCCCCGATCCTCCGAGCACGTTCCCATCTCTCAATGGTCGATTAAATAGCGACGTTCCAGGATGTGTTGCCGACCCATTCATTTTAATGCGCATGCATAAGCGAATAAATAAATCCCAGACAGCAGAAAGATGTGATAGAAAAGCAGGACCACAAATTTTCAAAAACCACCACATAGTTATATACATATCAAACTAAGTCATATACAATATTAGCCGATATATACAAGGTTTGCAAAAAAGGGGTGGGGGGTTACAGATCCTTTAAGCATTTGAGTCTTCAACGGAATATTCCGGGGACCCTGGTTTCAATAGACTCAGGTCCACCACTGAACTGTTAGGGGGGTCTGCCGTGCCTTTTCCAAAAGCAACTTTTGGCACCGACATAGAGACCTTAGATTCCAATAGGGGACCTTTTCTTTGTCCATTTCGCTCACGACGATACCACGATCTGTATTGATGAGGTACCTTATGGGGTAGACCCTCATCAACCCAGACAATGGATCTCATGAGTTCATAGACCGATCCCCTTGGGTTCCCATGAAGCGGAATATAAGATACCTGCTCGATGATCTTCTTCGGCTGGCCAAAACGCTCGGACCGTACAACCATCTAAGGACCTGTAAATGTTATTCTACAATAGGGTGAGACGATGTCTCAGCAAGTTCACTCCCTAAGCCCTGACTAAGAAGGAAATACGCCCAAAGGCTATCTAGCCACGCACGAGATAAAAGACTTACATTTGTCTTAGTCCCTTCTCGCAAGTCACTACGATTCATATAACTGACCAATAACTTCAATTCAATTCACATCAAACATTAGTTAGTCGACTTTCTTGACTCCATACCATCGATACCATCCACACAATTCGATCGAATCGAACCTTGCTCACCCTAAGCTGATAACAGATGGTATAGCTTACTGAAGCTAATCAAGTATACTGCTCACTTTAAGCCGATATATCGAGGCTCTTAAGTTGATATAGTATACTGATAATGTTCACCAAAGCTGATAAATAATATAGCTCACTCTAAGCTAATAAATAATATAGTTCACTCTAAGTTGATAAAGTACACCGCTCGTGCTAAGCTGATATATCAATGCCCATAGGTTGATATAGTATACTGATAATGCTCACCAGAAGCTGCTAAGGTATACTGGTATATCAAGGCCCGTGGGCTGATATAGTATACCGATGATGCTTACTCTAAGCTGATAAAGTATACTGCTCACTCTAAGCTGATATATCGAGGCCCGTAGGTTGATATAGTATACTATTATCACCAATTGAGAATCTCAACATTTTTATTATTCCCGATAAAAATAATTGTGTGTGGGTACACGGTCAGTTTTAGCTAAAATACAATATTTTTCTTTTTGAAAATCCCACTAATTTCAATAATCCATAAACCCATTTTTGAAGTTGTAAACCGACGCCCGGTATTTTCTAATTAAATACCAAAATTATTAAATTTTGGGATAAATACCCTAAAATTACAATTCACACTCAATTTGCACAAATTAGTACTCAATTAAATAAACCAATCATACCATTACAATTAGCACGAAATTCTGGTCATCGGCTATCTCGGTCTAATTTCCGGAAAATAATAAATAATAAATAAATATTAAAATTAATTAAATAAATACCTCTAAATGCCAAAAATGCAACTTAGTCCAGGAAAAGTTTATTTAAATACCGAAACGGGCCCGGAAAATTTCCGAACCTATCTAGATAAATACTACGATCTATCTACTTGCTAATTATACTATTCTAACTACCTAATATGCATAAACGATTAATTAAATTGCTAATCCATTTTAACTAACCACCTAATCCCTAATTAGCATTAACTAATCAACCCTTAAGAATAATTAACTCCATAAGCGGAGATTAGTGAGTAAACTTACCGGTTTTGAATTCCGATGAGCGAGGCAGAGATGAGCGACAAACTTCAAAGCGACGCTGCACTACGAGGTCCAGAAGGGCTTGGAAATGGGCCTCGAAGCCCACGGTGGGCTGTTGGGTTTTGGTTTCTGCTTTGGGCCGAGTAAGGGTGGATTGGCGGCTGGCTTGGCGCGAAACAGTAGGGAGGGGACAACAGCGGCCAGGCGGGTGGAGACGGCTATTGGACAACGGTGAGTTGAGATATGGTGACCTTTTCAATGGTTCAGGCGACTTGTTGGACGACGAGCAGGGGTGAACAACGTAGCTGGGATGGCGGTGACGTGCAGGCAGGCGTGCGACTTGTGGGCGTGCTCGGGCGTGTGACGGTCGCGTGTTGGCAATCTGGCAGGCAGCAGGGGGCGTTGACGGTGGAGGGGGAGCTGCTGGTTGACTTCTCTGGTTCTTAGAGGCTTCAAGGCTACTGGAAATAGGAAAGTGACCGGCTGAGGAAGAAGGAGGGGGACAACAAAGCTTGGAGGGTCCCAATTGGCTTTAACCTCACCCCTTTGTCCCCTTGACCATGCCCCACCATGGACGACTGGCTCCCACATCCCTTTGTAGCCCACAAAGCTTCCTTGGGAAGTCTTGGAAGTGATCCAAAAGGTCATGGACCAAGGGGCTACGAATTTTGGACTTAAATTCCCCAAGTCCACTTTAATTCTCTTTTAAATCGATTCAATTCGACTACCAAAAATTCCACCAAGATGTCTACGATCAAATTGAAATTTTCCTCGCCAATAGAATTAACTTACATCTCAAAAACGCAATGAAAAACGGTCCCTTGAATTTTTCGGTCGAAAACGGCCCTATATCGAATTTTCGCCAAAAATCTCGGTTTGTAGAAAAATCTTCGGAGGATGAGTTGACATTCCTAAAATGACTCGTGACATTACAAAACTTTCAATTTCTGAAATTGGATTCAAATTCGCGGTTAATTTCAGCGTGACTTAGCTTACCGGGTAGCTTTTAGAAATTTTTGGTGTAATTGACCCGTGGTCAATTTTCTTCAAGCCATAATGTACCTCTTCAACTCATCGGCGACTCTCGGTGGTTGTGAAAATCTCAAGGTTTCAAATACGGATACAGGATATCAAAAAAACAGAAAAATCGGCATAGTGTCGATCGACGAGAATTTTGCAATTTGGTGGAATCACCCACGTGTAGCCACACATTTCAGTCGAACCGACCTATCTCTGATCTCTAATCGATTTTTAACTATGTTGTAATGATATCTATAGATGAGCACGATCGAGTAGTTGATTCCTGATTGAATTATCAAGTTTATTGCATTAAAATCCCTTAATGACTTTCTCAGATAGTCTAGTTATCTCATGAGTGATTAGCTCAGATAATAGCACTATTGGTGCGTCGATGAAAGATCCAATTTATTTAATTGAAAACAGGACTGAAATTCCAGGATATCACAACTCTTCCCATCTTATAAAAATTTCATCCTCGAAATTTAAACTATTACAATTCTTTAAACAAAAAAGTGGGGGTATAATTGTCTCATCGAATCCTCATTTCCCAGGTTGCTCTTTTAGTGCCGTGGTGTTGCCAAACCACTTTGACTAATAGGATCGTCTTGTTGCGCAAAATCTATTCTTTTTGATCCATAATCTGAACCGGGCTTTCCACGTACGACATTCTATCGTTCACGTCTAATTCCTCATAATTAAGCACGTGGGTCGGGTCGGGCTCATACTTCCTCAACATCGACATGTGAAAGACGTCATGCACTTGCTCCAACCTTGGCGGCAATGCAATATGATACGTTTGGATCCCAATTCTTTCAAGAATCTCAAAGGGATCTACGTACCTTGGACTTAGTTTTCCTTTCTTGCCAAAGCGCGAAGTTCCCCATATTGGTGACACCTTTAGAAAAACATGATCACCAACTTGGAATTCTAAAGACCTTCAACGTTTATGTGTGAAGCTTTTCTGGTGGCTCTAAGCGGTCTTTAACCTATCCCTGATGACTGCAATTGCATCCACTGACTGCTGAACCAACTCTAGGCCCATGATCTTTCTTTCCCCGACTTCATCCTAACAAACCGGTGTTCTGCACGCTTTGCCATACAACACTTCAAAAGGAGCCATCTGAATGCTCTTCTGGTAGCTGTTGTTGTAGGCAAACTTAATAAGGTGAAGCTATTCCTCCTAGCTTCCCTTGAAATCCAACATGCAAGCTCGTAACATGTCTTTGAGGGTTTGAATCGTTCTCTGAGATTGGCCATTCATTTGAGTATGATATGATGTACTATACTGCAGCTTCGTCCTTAAAGCAGCCTGCAAACTCTTCTGTTGACACCAAAATTTTGGTGATCTGGTCATTTATTTATTGCATAGAAAATTAAGGGTTAATTTTATCCCTGAGAAAATATTAATTGTATAGCATATAAATTTAGGTGCATTTATTTTTAGTTTGCATGTTTTGCATTTATTTTTTGGACCGATGATGGGTGGGTTCGAATTAGTAGTTCTGAGCTTTAACTTGGCAGGCCGATCTAAGCCCACGAAGCGAGCAAATTGGCCCAAAAATTAATGATAAAAATTCTCTCGTAAAAAATAGGAATTTGAAATTTTTCCAGGGTATGATGAATTTTTTGGATAGGGCAGGTGTGACAGAAAAATATTGCGATTTATCTTTGCAAGATTCGGATTTAGAGAAAAATTCATCATAATCTTGAATCCTTATCAGTATAGGATAAAATTGATGAATAAATATTGCGGATGTGGATTCGAAGAAGAAATTGAAATCCTAGTCTTTCCCCTATAAAAGACCATACGTATAAAGAGTTAGGGGGTCTTTTTTGAGTGCAAAGGGAGGAAATTGAAGGAAAGAAGTTTTCCTTTGAGAGAAGAAAAGTCAACTTAGGGTTTTTGTTGAAAAGCATAAAACTGCACACAGAGAGAGAGAGAGAGAGAGAGAGAGAGAGAGAGAGAGAGTATGGAGACAAAGAAGAAACGCTTGGCTGCAGAGAGGAAAAATGTCCACTATTCTTCTTCTTTGCTGTTAGGCTCCTACTAGTTTCTGCTACTTCGATCGCGTTCGCACTGTTGCGCTCGCAACGCCGCTCGACCCAGCCGCGCCACTGCACCCCTGCGCTGACGCTTTCCCTTGCTATGGTTGCGACGACCTGTGACTTCCCCCCACCCGAAGCTCCGTTGCCGTCGTCTTTGCCCCCTGTGAAGCTGCTGTTGCTCGGAGCCATCGAGCTTCGCCCTCAGCTTGTTGGAAGCTCGTTGCCGGACACTGTTTTCCTGCTAGCCTTGCGACGCTAGCAGCCCGCGAGTCCTTTGTCCTCACGTTTTTTCCAGCCTTGCGATATCAACTCGTCAGTCCCTGTTGTGCGCTGCTCACCCACAAACTGTCGCCCTGTCACTGCTACCGCCACTCCGACCGACCTGTAGATGCCCGAGCCCCCCTAGTTCCACCCCTGGTCCGACGCCCGGCGGCTACCTCTTCGAGTTTTGCCCATAGCCGTTTCCACTCTGCCTCCTTCCTCCTCTGCTCGTTGTTGTTCTACCAGCTGTTGCCGGAGCTTTGACGACCGTGCTCATCACCCTCACCAAAGCCCTTGGGTGACCTATCACCATAGCCGCTGCCCTTGAGCTGTGCCGTGCCGAGCCTCCATCATTGGTCCATTCTACCGATTGGATTTTTTGGAAAAATTTCAAGTTTAGGTAGAGGTTTATTTTAGTTTTATTTTATCTTATTTAGTTTTTGATATTTTTTCTCGTTCTTTGAAATATTTCTCGATGCCTAATTGAAATCTCTGATGTAGCATCCAATTTGCAACCGCACGAATTTTTATCCCATCTATAAGGCTTTAGATGAAATAATTATTCACACGAGAGTAAAATTGATATCTTGATCTTTAAGGCTTAAGATCAGTTTATCGATTTTATTAGCGAAATAATCAAGTTCAAATTTCAATTTGAATGATGGATAACATTTTTGATGACCATGGATGATTTAGTGTTTATCTCTTAATTGTTTTGTTTATCCTGAAAATACAAAAAAAAAAGTTGCATTTGCATTCCATTTAGATTGGAATTGATTGCATCATAGGTTAGTTATTTTTTAAAATGCATGTTTAGAAGGCATTTAGAATAGATAACATTTCATTTTTGTTAGATTTGTATTTTTAGAGATTTTAATTACGATTTTTTCATAAAAATACAAAAAAAGTCATGTATATGTCATGTATGATTAGGTTCATGAAATGCCCGTCATCTAATGATTGTTGTTAGGTTCATTTAGTTAGAAATTGATCGTCATTAAAATTAAGTCATTTGGCTAATTTAGATTGCATATTTAATTGTTGCATTTCTTTAATTTTGAATTTCATGGAAAATACAAAAAATCATTTTTTTTACAATAAATTCATCTCATGCTTCGGGATAGGCCGCATGCTTATTTATGTCATATAGTTTAGGTCATGTTGCAATGTCATATCATTTCATGTTAGATTAGTGACATGCATTGCATAAATCATGATTTTCATTGAATAAATGAAAGAAAAAATTGAGTGATTGCGTGTTAATTAGAAATCATATCTAGGATTGTTGATGTGAATTTTGATATAATATTATAGATGTTTTTGTTGCTATTCGGTAAGTCTTGCATTTTTTTAATTCATTTTTTTCCTTGGATGTTAAATTAGTGGTTTACGCACCAGCATGATCATCTCACTTGTTAGGGAAGTGAATTAAAATTAATTCAAGTTGCTTGCAAAACATTTTTTCAGAATAAAAGAGAAAGGTACCGAAAGGGCACTAGGAAAGTCTAGTGTAACCAAGTCACCATACCCCAAGTCTCTGGCTCGTAGGAGTAAAATAATTCTCCCATTATTTTACTTAGGTTTAATCGACCTATCGTAAACTGATTGGTGGCGTCTCTTTTTTACATGCTAGATATTTGAACCTTAGTCGCGAGTTGGTATGGGCTTGGGAGACCCTAAGCTAAGTTTAGGCTTAGCAATCCATTAACTTAATTTTAGGTGGTGTACCTGAAATTTTGGTCACGACATCTTCTAAAAAGTAGCTATAAATCTCGGGTCTCGGTCTAATGTAATCGTCACTGGCTCTACATGCAGTTGAACTATCTGATGCCATGTACAACTCTGCATGCCTATCCAAATCAAGGTCCTTTCAAATTGCGATGAAGTGAGCGGACTTTGTCAGTCTGTCGACCACTATCCAAATGGAATCATTATCTCTCTGACTCCTTGGTAAGTTTGTCACAAAATCCATCGTGATGTGCTCCCATTTCCACTCGGGAATCTCGGGAGATTGTAGAAGTCTTCCCGGCTTACAATACTTTGCCTTCACTTGCTAATACGTCAAACACTTGGTGACATGCTTGGGCGATGTCTGCCTCCATACTGTACTACCAATAGTGTTGACGTAGATTCTAATACATCTTCATACGGCCAGGATGAATGCTGTAATTGCTACTATGAGCTTCTGATAAGATCTCCTCTTTAAGCTCAACATCGTCAGGTACACATAATTGTCCTCAGAACCTTAGTGTTCCATCCTCAAAAATTTGAAAGGCAATTTTTCTCTTATCGATGTCCTTTTGAAGAATCTTCTAAACATCTAGGTTTGTCGATTGAAGTATTTTGATCCTGATCTGCACATTCGGCTCAATTCTGAGGGTAGTCGTAAGATTCGAGATGCAGCCTACCTCAAATTTGAAAATGAAATCTCAAGCTCTCTCTAGTAAAACCCATTCCTTAACAATCATCTGTGCAACTGAAGACTTCCTACTCAACGTGTTTGCGACCTTATTCGCCTTCCCAGGGTGATATAGAATATCACAATCATAGTCCTTCAGAAGTTCCATCCAGCGACGCTGTCTCATTTTCAACTCCTTTTGAGAGAATAAATACTTGAGACTTTGATGGTCAGTGAAGATGCAGAATCTTTCTCCACATAAATAATGTTTCCAAATCATCAGAGCGAAAATAATTGCTACGAGTTCCAAGTCATGCGTTGGGTAGTTCTGTTCATGAGGTCTCAATTGACGGGAGGCGTATGCAACTACCCAACCATGTTGTATGAGAACGCAGCCCAATCCTCTAAATGAAGCATCTCTATAGATCTCACATCCTCTAGGACCGGATGGAATGGTCAGTACAGGTGTGGTAGTCAGCTTCTATTTGAGCTCTTGGAAACTACACTCGCACTTGTCTGTCAACACAAACTTCTCTTCCTTCTTCGATAGTCGAGTCAACGGTGATGTTAAAGCTGAAAATCCTTCCACGAACCTTCTGTAGTAGCCTGCCAAACCCAAGAAGCTTCTGATCATTGTCATTGTAGTCAATCTTAGCTAGTTGATTACTGCTTTAATTTTAGTCGGGTCCACAGAGATTCCTTTGCCTGAAATCATGTGACCTAGGATTACTACTCGAGTCAACCAAAACTTGCATTTGCTAAACTTAGCGTACAATCTATGAATCCTTAGGGTCTGCAGTACTATTCTTAGATGTCCCTCGTGCTCCTTAGCATTTCTCAAATATACTAAAATATCATCGATGATCACGATCACAAACTGATTCAGGTATTCCTTGAACACTCGGTTCATTAAATCCATGAAAGCAGCTGGAGTGTTCGTTAAACCAAATGGCATTACAGTAAACTGATAATAGCCGTATCGAGTATGAAACGCTAACTTCAGGATATCCTCCTTCCTGATCCTCAACTGATGATACCCCGTCCTTAGGTTGATTTTAGAAAATATTGATGCTTCTTGCAACTGATCAAACAAGTCGTCAATTCTTGGTAGTGGATACTTGTTCTTGATCGTCACCTAATTGAGTTGTCGATAGTCAATGCACAAGCGCAACGGACCATCTTTCTTTTTCATGAACAGAACTAGTGCTCCCCAAGGTGATGCACTAGGATGTATGAATCCCTTATCCAACAATTCTTGCATCTGCATCTTTAGTTCCTTTAAATTAGATAACGACATTCGGTAAGGAGCCTTAGAAATTGGCTCTGTCTCGGGTGCTAGCTCGATCACAAACTCTATCTCTCTTTCTGGTAATAGGCTTGTCAATTCTTTCGGAAACACATCTGGAAATT
The DNA here is from genome assembly GCA_014182375.1 of Eucalyptus virginea. Lineage (NCBI taxonomy): Eukaryota > Viridiplantae > Streptophyta > Magnoliopsida > Myrtales > Myrtaceae > Eucalyptus > Eucalyptus virginea. Next base: position 14,014,238 of record CM024515.1, on the reverse strand, counting down.
CTTGCACCACTGAGATATCTTTGATCTTTAGCTCCTCAACTGTCATATTCATGACAGTCGCTAAATACCCTTAGCAGCCCTCATCCAACAAACGGGTCGCCTCAAGCGACGAGATTAGGGTAATCGAAGGTCCTTCTTGACTCCCAACAAACTTGAAACTTTCACCCGTTAACGGGTTAAACTGAATCGTTTTACGATAACAATCTGTCTTAGCTTGTTGCTTGGTGAGCTAGTCTATGCCAATTATTAAATCGAAATCATACATGGCTAGGACTAATAAGTCTATCCTCCCCTCTCGCTCACCAATCACTAACTTGCAACTAGAACAACCCAATGCAGACAACACCTTATCCTTTAACGGTGTAAATATGCTAACCACTGACTCTAGTAACTTAGAACTTAATCCTATCAGCTTAACATATTGCTTAGCAATAAAAGAATGAGTCGCGCTAGGATCGAGTAAAGTATAAGTAGCATGGTCGTTCAGCGAAATCATACATGTAATCACATTAGGTGAGTCTTTAGCCTGACCTCTTGTGATGGCATATACTGTCCCTTGAGCTGGGGGTTTGATCTATCCACCCTACGGTGCATTCTGTAGCGCAAATCCCCTGTTCTAACCCATCGGTGGTGGCGGCGGTAATTGATGTTGTCCTCTCGGTCTTCTAGGACAATCTTTGGCCATGTGACTTGGCTGGCCACATTCAAAACAAGCGCTCGTCCTCCAAGGGCATGGAGCTGTACCATGTCGCCTTCCACAAAAATGACATGTATCATTCTAACTTGGCTTTGACTTGCCAACTCCACCTTTCCTATTGGGTAGGACATGGAATCTTCCTCCGGACATGGACTTCTTCCCATACCGAGACTACACCTTCAGGGAATACTATTCCTTGGGTGGCTCTCCACCAAGTCCTCGCAATTCCCTATAGCTGGTAGGTTGCGAGGACTACCTTCTTCGTCTCGGTGCATATTAGCAGTGCAAAGGCCTTCTCCAAGCCTTAGATCCATAAAGCTGCAGCTTCGGGGTCTCTTGCCCTAGTGAACTTCGATGGGTTCAGCTTCAGAAACTGTTCCACCAACTTATGCATCGGTCTCCCAGCGACCACGTTCCCTAGTGGAACCTCAGCAAGTGTGGTGACAGGTCCAGCAGTAGCAGTAGTATCCACGGTACACTAGCAGCAGTTGTGGTAACGGCGGCTAAAGTGGCGGCACTAGCAGCTTGAATCTGAGGCTACTGATCCATCCTATTTCCCAGCATCTTTAGCGTTTGCATGATCCCAGCGAACTTTGGATCATCAGGGGCTACTACCCCAGCACCAATATGAGGCAGTGCTACTCCACTTGTGCTAGCTTGAGCTGGCGCTCGACCACGACCTCCTCGGGTATGACCCTCATTGGCGTCCAACCCTAAGTCGCAGGTCCAATGATACACTTTCTAGGAGTCCTCTGCTCTTGATCACTCATACTGCAAGTTTTCTACTGAAACTTGCCTTCCAATTCCACACAAAATTAGAAGTTGAGCGATCCACATAAACAAACAATTCTACCAATCAGCTATCACAGACATGCACCGGCATGAAATAAAGGTATTTCTTACTAACTATCCCATAACTTATTGCATCTTATCACTCAAACTATCAACTTGCTTTGATACCACTAAATGGGGATGTCATGCCCTGATCCTCCAAGCGCGTGCCCATCCCTCGATGGTCGATTAAATAGCGACGTCCCAGGACACGTCATCGACCCATTCATTTTAATGCGCACGCAGAAGTGAATAAATAAATCCCCAGACAACAGAAAGATGGAATAGAAAAACAAGACCACAAAATTTTGAAAACCACCACACACTTATATACATATCAAACTAAGTCATATACAATATTAGCCGATATATATAAGGTCTACAAAAAGGGGCAAGGGGTTACAGATCATTTAAGCATTCAAGTCTTCAACTAAATACTCCGGGGACCCTAGATCTGACAGACTTGGGTCCACCATGGAACCACTAGGGGGTTTGCCGTGCCTTTTCCAAAAGCAACCTCCGGCATCGACATAGGGACCTCAGATTTCAGTAAGGGACCTTCTCTTTGTCCATTTCACTCACGACGATACCATGATATGTATTGATGAGGTACCTTATGGGGTAGAACCTCATCAACCTAGACAACGAATCTCATGAGTTCATAGATGCATCCTTTTAGGTTCCCATGAAGCAGAATATAAGATACCTGCTCGGTGACCTTCTTCGGCTAGCCAAAACGATCGGGTGATACAGCCATCTAAGGACCTGTAAATGTTATCCCACAACGGGATAAGATGACGTCTCAGCAAGTTCACTCCCTAAGTCCCGACTAGGAAGGAAATACGCCCAAAGGCTATCTAGCCATGCACGAGATAGATGGCTTACCTTTGCCTTAGTCCCTTTCTGCAAGTCAATACGATTCATATAATCAACCAATCACTTCAATTCAATTCACATCAAACATTAGTTAGTCGACTTTCTTGACTCCATACCATTGATACCATCCACACAATTCGATCGAATCAAACCTTGCTCACCCTAAGCTAACAATAGATGGTATAGCTTACTGAAGCTGATCAAGTATACTGCTCACTCTAAGTTTATATATCGAGGCCCTTCGGTTGATATAGTATACTGATAATGTTCACAAAAGCTGATAAATAATATAGCTCACTCTAAGCTGATAAATAATATAGCTCACTCTAAACTGATAAAGTATATTGCTCACGCTAAGCTAATCTATCAGGGCCCGTACGCTGATATAGTATACTGATAATGTTTATCAGAAGCTGTTAAGGTATATTGCTCACACTAAGTTGATATATTAAGGTCTGTAGGCTGATATAGTATATCGATGATGCTCACTCTAAGCTGATAAAGTATACTACTCACTCTAAGCTGATATATTGAGGCTCATAGGCTGAAATAGTAACTATTCTCACAAACTGAGAATTTCACCATTTTTATCATTCCCGATAAAAATAATCATGTGTGGATACATGGTTGGCCTTAGCCAAAATACAATATTTTCCCTTTTGAAAATCCCACTAATTCCAATAATCCATAAACCCATTTTTGACGTTGTAAATTGACGCTCGGTATTTTCTAATTAAATACCGAAATTATTAAATTTTGGGATAAATACCCAAAAATTACAATTCACACTCAATTTACACAAATTAGCACTCAATTAAATAAACCAATCATGCTATTACTATTAACACAAAATTCTGGTCATCAGCTATCCCGGTCTTATTTCCAAAAAATAATAAATATTTAAATAATTAGCAAAAATTAATTAAATAAATACCAATAAATGCCAAAAAATGCAACTTAGGCCGGGAAAAGCCTAATTAAATACCGAAACGGGCCCGGAAAATTTCCGAACCTATCTAAATAAATACTACGATCTATCTACTTGCTAATTACACTACTCTAACCACCTAACATGCATACACGATTAATTAAATTGCTAATCCATTCTAACTAACCACATAATCCATAATTAGCCTAAACTAATCAACCCTTAAGTATAATTAACTCTCCAAGCGGAGATTAGTGAGTAAACTCACTAGTTTTGAATTCCGATAAGTTCATGGTGACGGCGAAGGGGAGATGAATGACAAACTCCGAAGCGGCGTTGTGCCACGAGGTCCGGAAGGGCTTGGAAACGGGCTTCGAAGCCCACTGTGGGTTGCTGGGTTTCGGTTTCTACTTTGGGCCGAGCAAGGGTGGACTGGTGGCTGGCTTGGCGCGAAATAGCGAGTAGACAACGGCGGCTAGGCGGGTGGAGACGGTTGCTGGATGGCGGCGAGCTAAGCTCCAGTGACCTCCACGATGGTTTAGGCAACCTGTTGGACAGTGAGCAGGGGCAAACGACGCAACTGGGAATGCGGTGACGCGTGGGCAGGCGTGTGACTCGCGGGCGTGCTCGAGCGCACGATGGTGGTGTGCTGGCGGTTCGACGGGCAGCAAAGGGCGTCAATGGTGGAGGGGGAGCTGCTGGTTGACTTCTCTGGTTCTAGGAGGCTTCAAAACTGCTAGAAATGGGAAAGTGACTGGTTGAGGAAGAAGGAGGGGGACAACAAAGCTTGGAGGGTCCAATTGGCTTCAACCTCACCTCTTTGTCCTCTTGACCATGCCCCACCATGGTCGGCTGGCTTCCACACCCCTTTGTAGCCCACAAAACTTCCTTGGGAAGTCTTGGAAGTGGTCCGAAAGGTCATGGACCAAGGGGCTATGAATTTTGGACTTAAATTCCTCAAATTCACTTTAGTTATCTCTTGAATTGATTCAATTCGACTCCCAAAAATTCCACCAAGACGTCTACGTTCAAATTGAAATCTTTCCTTACCAATAGAACCAACTTGCATCTCAAAAATGTGAAAAAAATGGTCCCCTGAATTTTTTGGTCAAAAGCAGATCCTATATCAAATTTTCGCCAAAAATCTCGATTTGTAGAAAAATCTTTGGAGGATGAGTCGACGTTCCGAAAATGACTTGTGACATGATAGAACTTTCAATTTCTGAAATCATATTCAAATTCGCGGTGAATTTCAATCTGGCGCGATTTTAGTGTGACTTAGCCTATTAGGTAGTTTTTAGAAATTTTTGGTGCAATTGACCCGTGGTCGATTTTCTTCTAACCATAATTTATCTCTCCGACACATTGATGACTTTCGGTGGTCATGAAAATCTCAATATTTTAAATACAAACACAAGGTACCAAAAATAGAAAAATCGGCCTAGTGTCGATTGACGAGAATTTTGCAATTTGGTGGAATCAGCCACATTTAGCCACACATCTTAGTCGAACTGACCTATCTCTGATCTCTAATCAATTTTTAACTGTGTCGTAATGATCTCTGCAGATGAGCACGGTCGAGTAGTTGATTCCTGGTCGAATTCTCAAGTTTATTGCATTAAAATCCCTTAATGACTTCCCTAGATAGTCTAGTTATCTCATGAGTGATCAGCTCAGAGAATAACACTATTGGTACATCAATGAAAGGCCTGATTTATTTAATTGAAAATAAGACTGAAATTCTAGAATGTCACAGTGTGAATGGTGGAAATGAATGTGGGCTCATCCTATTTATAGGCACTAACCCCATCATTACTTATCCAAATAGCCCAAGCACTTTTCTTAGGGTGGCATGACTATAAAATCGAGGTGGCAAGCTTAGTTAGTGAGGCGGCACACCTAGGGCCCTAAGGGAACACTTGCCATCTTTTTATTGGTCCACCTATTCCATGCCATCATGACTTAGTCTTCTTATTTTCCAAGGAAAATATTATGATGATGATGACCATATCTTTCATGGATACCTAAGCTTATGAGTACCAACTTCTTTTCTAAGGCAAATCTTAAGCCATCATTACCAAATATTCTAGTGGATTAAGGTGGAGATCTAATGGCCTAGTGTAATCATTCGAAGGCTTGTTTGTCTTCTTTTTATTGGGCCACATAAGTACTTGATTCATTATTAAAGAACAAGTTAGCATAAATAGGTGGCACCCTAAGAAGATAAGGTGACATCTAGGCCATAAGAGAGTAATAATGTGCCAAAGCTGTCTCATTCTTATCGAGACATTTGGCATGGATCCTTTACTTAACCTCCAAGGTAAATCTTTAGTAATCATGACCAAATCTAGAAGGATCCATGTGAAATGATGAGTCACTCTCTTTCATGAAGAACGTAAGGTATTCTAGAAGCTTCTTCTTTGTCCATTTCCAAGGAATATGGCGACCATGAGAAATAACCTATTAAAAGTGCAACCTAAATCGGGCAAGGGCTTTTTATGTATATCCCCTAACGACCATTCTGACGCACTTGAGGTTTGTGGTAAAGCCACCCTCGGTGTGGTTGTCGTAGGCAAAGTTTTTTTCCTTCTTGGCTAGATTGGTAGCCCAAGGCATGGGTTCAATGACCAGCTCTTGGACTGGCTTTGGTCGAGTAGATCGACTCTTGGATTAGTTCCTAGCCTAGTCCAGGCTGACTCCCAATTGTCATGTGGCCATTTGAGATTGATCAGATTTGTAACCGACACGGTCATACCGAGCCAAATCATGGTCGTCCACGACTGGTACATGACCGAGCGGAATCAACCGCGATCGAAACATGACCGTTTGGGACTGATTCATGATTGTCGATTGATTCGTGGTGGATTTGACCATTCCTCCATCATCCCTTATGGTTAGGTATTTGTCCATCAACCGGACTACTAGGTCCATTAACATGGTCATTAGATTGCTCCACGATTGTTCCCTTGATCGATCCATGATTGGTACATGGCCGATTCTTGGAACAATCCATGACCTATCCTTGCCATTGGCACACCAGATTCACAATCATTTCTCGTAGGTCGAAAATCGGGATGTTACATATAGTACCAAGGCGATCCCATGGAATGACATTGCTAATGAGATCGACACCTACTCAATTGGGTCGAGTCTATACACCTCGTGAGGGTGTTGAAAAGAAAGCTGTGATCAATGAAGAAGCTGAACAACTCCTCAAGACACTCAAGATGAGTGAAGCCAAAGTAATCGAGCAATTGCGAAAGATGCCCACTCAAATTTCATTGTTGGAATTCTTCAAATCCTCTGAGAAGCATAGGAACGCCCTCCTCAAGATCCTAAACAAGGTTCACATACTTGAAACCATTGGAGAGATGCAATTGGAAGAGCTCACGGGTGTCATACTCCTTAGAGATAAAAAAAAAAAATCATTCTCCGAGAAGGATCTTCCTCCTGAGGGATAAGCGCACACAAAGAACACTATACGTATTTGCTCAACACTTTGATACCAGGATCTCAAGAGTATTGGTCGACAATGGCTCTACCCTAAATATATGTCCTTTATCCACTTTCCATCAGTTGGGAATAAGCATGGATAGCATTCGCCCTGCAAACACTCCCGTTAGAGCTTTTGATGGGATGAGGAACAAAGTGTTATGGGAGATCGACTTGCCATTGACAAGTGGCCCCGTCACTATTACTTAGATATTCTAAGTGCTCGATATCCCAAGCAATTTTAGCTTGCTATTGGGACGTCCTTGGATTCATGCTGTAGGGATCATTCCCTCAAGCCTTCATCAAATGATGCGCCTCACTATCGATGGAAGCTCGTAACCATTTGATGCGAGAGGGATATGGAGACTTTCCACAACACGCCTATACCTTATATCGAGCGTGAAATCAAGGGAGAATCAAGTTACCATCATCCGAGCTTATGTTAGTTATGCATGTGCCTGTTGGAATGATCAGGAGGGAGCCTCAATTTTCAAAGGCACCTCTAATGTCAAGCAAAGTATTGCCTAAGAAAGGATTCACTGCTTGTAAGGGTTTGGGCAAGCTTGCCCAACATGTTCTAAGCCCCGTTGAGGCAATCCAAAGGAAAAAGCACGAAGGCTTGGGTCACGAAGTTGACCGAAAAGGTTAAGGTAACCAAAAGGGCTTGAACATTAAGGGCAAGGGCTATCGACGCCTTCTACCTCCTTCGTTGAAGGATTTCTTCCCTGGCCCACTAAAGCTCTTGCAATAAGAGGAAGCCACTGTCCATCACTTCGCTGACTTATTTGAAGATAACATTATTAGTGCCATTCGCGAAGACGAGGAGCCTACTGATCCTGCTATGTAAGGGATGTTCCTATTTTTACTTTCTTTTTCCATTGTATTCCATTTAAGTCTCCCTTACAAGAGAATTCCATTTGTTCATTTCATCCATATGTTGTAATAGTCTAAATCACAAATTTTATAGTTCCAATACAATATATGTTGTAATGCAGTTTTTGTATATCAATAAAATTCATGCTTTTTGTTAATAGATGTGTGAGGTATCTAAAACCAGTTCTATGTTGATGCTTTGAGGCTTGAGCCTCTACACGATCTATAGTTTCAAAATGATTAAGTGGAACAAGGATGTCTAATGACATGAGGGCGAGTTTCCAATAAATTTTTCAAAAACCTGGAATTTGAAAATAAGTTTTTCATGACATTTACATGGTTTGCAATTATTATATTTACATACTAAGCATTTTTAGTTGCATCTCAGGCATGACACTTTGCATCATCATCATTGCATCATCATCATAATCATATGCATGGCTTGATTTGAATCCAAAGAATTCTTTAGAACCCGATTATTCCGATTTAGAAGATGAAGATGATCCCATGGTTATTGAAAGGGAATGGTTCAGACATGAAAAATCCAAATCTCCCACTACTGAACAACCGATCACCATAAATTTAGGAGATTTAGAAAACCCTAGGGAAACCAAGATTGGGGTAGGTTTTCCTCAAATAGATGCCGATAGATTAATCAGACTCCTAAAGGAATACTAAGATGTCTTCGCTTGGTCTTATGTTGACATGTCGGGTTTAGATCCTAAAATTGTAGAACACGCTCTACCACTCAATCCTGATATTTTGCCTAACAAATAAAAGCTTAGGAGGACGAAACCGAGTTGTCTAAAAAAATTGAGGAGGAAGTCATGAAACTATTGAAAGTGGGTTTCGTTGAGTCACTCACTATGCTGATTGGTTCGCCAACATAGTCCTAGTCATGAAGAAGGATGGACGGGTGAAGGATGGACGGGTTCGAGTATGTGTTGATTATCGCGACTTGAATAAAGAAAATCCTAAGGATGACTTTCCTTTGTCACATATTGATGTCCTAGTTGATAGCACCATAGGATTCAAGTTGTTCTCCTTTATGGATGGATTCTCCAGTTACAAGCAAATCCGGATGAAGGAGGAAGATAAGACTAAAACATCTTTTATCACCCCATGGAGGACATTTTACTACAAAGTCATGCCTTTTGGCTTGAAGATTACTGGGGCAACTTATCAAAGAGCTATGGTGGCGTTGTTCCATGACATGATGCATAAGGAGATTGAAGTTTATATCGATGACATGCTTGCAAAATCAAGACAAGGTGAAGATCACGTTGAAGTTTTGAGAAAGTTATTTGACTGATTGAAGAAGTTCAAGTTGAAGCTTAACCTTGCGAAATGCATCTTTAGGGTAAAGTCTAGGAAGCTCTTTGGATTCATGGTTAGTAGTAAGGGCATTGAGATAGATCCTTCTAAGTTGAAGGCTTTAAAACTTCCTTCTACTGTCAAAGAAGTTTGAAGCCTATTGGGAAGATTGAACTATGTGGCGAGATTGATTTCTCAACTGTCAGAAACTGCTAAGTCGTTCTTCAAGCTATTGAAGAAGAACACCAAAGTTAATTGGGATGAAGAATGCTAGAAGTCCTTTGAAGAACTCAAGCTATATATTTTGCAACTCCTTGTATTGGTATCACCAACCAAAGGCTTACCTTTAATCTTGTATCTCACTATCCATAAAGAGTCTTTGGGAGCTATGTTGGTGTAAAAGAGAACGAAGGATGGGATAGAGCGTGCCATATACTACCTCAGTAAGAAGTTCCCCACCTTCGAGGTTTGATTTCCCGAGGTGAAGAAGATGTGCATAGCCTTAATTTGGGTATTATATCGATTGAGACAGTATACTCTTCACCACGACATCTTGTTGGTGACTGAGAATGACCCGATCAAATACCTCTTGGAGAAGCCTGCATTGGTTGGAAAGCTTGCCAAATGGCAAATACTACTATACGAGTTTGATATTCGAATCATGGCACAAAAGTCTATCAAAGGTTGGGTCATAGCTAATATGTTAGTTGGAAATCCCGAGAAGTCATGACTTAGATGAAGTCAATGAACGAATTCACCTAGTCTCACAGGATAAGTGGACCATGTATTTTGATGGTGCTGTCAACCTTTCGGGTTTTGGCATTAGGGCAGTTCTGATATCCCCAATTGGTCAACAATACCCAGTGCTTGCAAAGTTAGTATTTCCTCACATCAACAATATCTTTGAATATGAAGCCTGCATCCTTGGTCTACAGTTGGCTATCAACATGAAAGTCAAAAGACTCCAAGTCTATGTTGATTCTACGCTCATCATCCTCTAAATGGGAGGTCATTGGCAAACACGAGATGTGAAGTTTATTACTTATCATGAGTATCTTGAAGACCCGATCAAGAAGTTTGATGAAATCTCCTTTGATTACTTGCCAAGATTGCAAAATCAATTTGCTGACGCTCTGGCGACCTTGTCATCAATGTTACAAGCGGTTGACAACTTAAGCATTGATTTGTATAAATCAATATTCTAAGGAAGCCTGCTTATTGTATGATGATTGAAGAAGATTCAGATGACCAATTATGGTATTACAATATCATGAATTACCTCAAATAGAGTAAATTTCCCCAAGAAAGTCAAGCCAATGATAAAAAAAATACTTGATGAAATTGGCGTCCAAATTCTTCCTTAATGGAGGAGCTCTTTATAATAGGTCTTTCAATTCAGTCTTGCTGAAGTGTGTTGATGCACAAGAGGCTAAATTATTAATGAATGAAATACATGAAGGGGAGTGTGACCCTCATATGAATGGTCATCTCCTAGCCAGAAAGATAATGAGGCTAGGTTATTATTAGTTAACCACGGAAGCCAATTGCATTCAACATGTGAGGTGCTGTCAATAATATTAAGTCTATAGAGACAAAATCAATGCTACTCCTAATGAGTAGCATCAAATGTCTAAGTTATGGCCTTTCTCGATGTGGGGCATTGACATCACCGGACCAATTAATCCCAAGGCGTTAAATGGACATCGTTTTATACTAGTGGCTATTGATTACTTCACCAAATGGAGTGAAATCAATTTTTATGCCCACATTACTACAAAAGGCATGGCAAAATTCATCCGTCATGATATTATTGCTCGGTATGGAGTTCTTGAGGTGATCATCACAGACAATGGATCGAACTTGAATAATCAGATAGTAGACAAATTACTCAAGGAATCTCATATTTGCCACTTGAATTTTTCTCCTTATCGCTCACAAATGAATAGAGCTATGAAAGCGACAAACAAGAATATCAAGAAGATCTTCGCCAAGATGGCTAAAAACTATTGTGACTAGCATGATCGGTTGCCATATGCTTTGATGGCCTACTAAACTTCAATTCGTACTTCGAGTGGGGCAACACCATTCTCATTGGTGTATGGAATGGAAGTCGTATTGCTCGTGGAAGTGAAGATTCCTTCATTGAGGGTCCTTTCTCAAGTCAAGCTTTTTGAAGTTGAATGGATTCAACAAAGATTTGAATAGCTCAACATGATTGATGGAAAGATGGTAAAAGCCCTATGCCATGGACAAAGTTACCAAAGACTAGCACCAAGGCCCGATCAATGATCTTGTCTTGAGGAAGAACCTACCTATCATTCTAGACTCTCGTGGAAAATTCACTTGCAAGTATGAATGTCACAACTCCTTTTACTTAGAGGTTGAGCTGTGGGTTATTTTGCGACATCCCAAGCTTTGTGGCTGTTCCGAATTCATTTGCTTCTCATTTATGCACATGCGGAAAGCGTAAACAATACAATCCCTGACACAAAATAATCATGGGAATGTGAGATACAAATACCACTAACATACTTCATATATTACATAAGTAGTGATTGTCACAAGCGTATTTTACATGCACAAAAGTGGCTTGGGTGTCCCTATCTTCGCTATGGCGGGTACTAACCAAAATTTGGGAACTCTTGTACTACTACTTGGCTAATACATATGAGCTTAGTCTGAATACTCGAATGGATCCTCGTTATCACTAAGATTCTAATTCAGGTTATCAGGTCCACAGAGAGGTCCTATCCAAGTATTTTCATACAACCTACACCATGCTTCAAAATGCATCGAGACAAGCTCATCCAAGCCTCTTTCTATCCAAACGATGGATGATATCTTGCAATAAGTAATATTAGTATCTACGTTGAATACATTTGTCATAGTAGCTTCTATCTTTATAGGGCAACCAAAATGCACAGTAGCCATGGTACTAAGTACATGTAAAAGAAATAGGGGTGAGTACTTGGAATACTCAGTAAGGATAGCCTCTGTCCTTCGAATAAAACATCGATCCATCATCAACACTAGTCAATCATTTCATGCAAATCATGGTGAAGGCAAATCAATTGTAAGGATGCAACCCAGCGTCAAGCACAAATGAATGATAATTCTCGCAAACATTCACGTGTGTGATGCATGCCCTGAGCTTATGCATTCTAGCCTTTCTTTCTTGCTCATACATGCCATGCTTGTTTAGCTTTTCGCTTGTGCTAGGGACTCGAACCCAAGTCTTTCTGGAGCTGTCTTGGGACTTGAACCCAATTCAATTCAGGCTTTTTAACCGGGCTTCTGGCTTTTTGCCGGCTTCTAGGACTCAAACCCAGTTAATATGCTCAGGATTCTAACCCAAGTCTTATGCTAGTGTCACGGGCCGATCGATCAACTCTCGATCAACTCTCGATTCACCCGTGCGGCCTTAAGGTTTCACCCCTAAGCAGCCTTTCACACTCGACTCACAACGAACTTCTAGAGAGATAAACACTTGATGAGAGAAGCTCTGGATTTTATATATGTTGTGAATGAGAATACAATGGGGAGGACACCCCTTTATATACAAGTATAAGGCAAACCCTAGCCGTAGATCTCCCTTAGATCTAACGGTGGAGATTGCACCTCCCCAACTACCAACTACGGTGCATTCATTGCCAACTACCAGCTACTCGCATTTATATCGTATGCGTACAAATACGGTATCGCCCGCCCCTAGGAGAATACTGTACATCTTGGGCACATAGGTCGAGGGTCATCACGTGTCACGCCCGTGCCATGGAAACCTCTTGGACATGCTAACTTTCGGGCCGTGACATTCTCCCCCACCTAATCAGGTGACGCCTCGTCGCGTCTTCGGCATGGAAATCTTCTATCGCCTTCTTGAATTGCCAAAGACTCTCCTCGGGCTCCCAACTAGCTTCGCTCTCCGGAAGACCTTTCCATCGGATCAGATACTCGCGCTTGGCCGGACAATACCTCTTCCGTATGACTCGATCCGCCAAGATGTACTCGACTTCTCGATCGTACGAGGTCTTGGCCCCGAGCGGCGCTCGACTCGACTCCCCTCGATCCGGATCTTCCTCATCAACTTGGAAAGGTTTGAGCATACTTACATGGAACACCGGATGCACCTTGAGTTTTGGTGGTAGTTCCAGCTTGTACGCGACTCTTCCAACCCGTTGTAGCACTCGAAATGGTCCTTCATAGCGACGGATCAACCCCTTGTGCACGTTCTTGTATCGAAGAACCACGTGCAGTTTGGCCAGCACTTGGTCCCCAACTTGGAACTCCACGTGCCGTCGCTTCTTGTCCGCCCATTTCTTCATGCGCTTGGAGGCTTTGTGTAGGCACGCCCGGGCCAAGTCCGCCTCTTCTTGCATGTTCTTGGCGTACTTGTATGCGGGCGGGCTACTCCCCCGGTAACCCGAAGCGATAGTGCTCGGGGTGTTCGGTTGCTGCCCTGTTGCAACCTCGAACGGACTCTGGCCGGTCGACTCACTCCGTTGCAAGTTGTACGAAAACTGGGCAACGTCAATCAGCTTCGCCCAATTCGTCTGCGTCGTGCTCACGTAGTGCCGGAGGTAGATCTCCAAGAGTGCATTGACCCGCTCCGTCTGACCGTCGGTTTGGGGATGTAAGCTCGTTGACATGTTCAACTCCGACCCCAGCAGTCTGAACAACTCGGACCAGAAACGTCCCGTGAAGCGGGGGTCCCGATCGCTCACGATCGTTCGCGGCACACCCCAATACTTCACCACGTGGCTCATAAACAGTTTGGCCGCCTCCTCGGCCGGGCAATCCTTTGTTGCAGGCACAAAGGTCGCATACTTCGAAAACCGGTCGACCACCACCATTAGAGTCCGGCACCCTTCGGACTTCGGTAGGTTGACGATGAAGTCCATGGAAATGCTTTCCCATGGACGAGTCGGGATGGGAAGTGGCTCCAGCAAGCCCGGTGACGACCGTTGCTCCAGCTTGTCTTGTTGGCAAACCAGACAAGTCTTCACATACGCCTCCACGTCGTCCCGCATTTGAGGCCAATAGAACCGATCTTCAACGAGGGCCAGCGTGCGGTGGATCCCGGATGACCCGCCCACTTCGAGTCGTGGCACTCGCGCAAGATTTCCTTCCTCGCCTTCCCATGGAAGGGCACATAAAGCCGCCTTCCCTTGGTGTAGAGGAGTTCGTCCTCACACCAGAACTGTCGGGTCTTACCTTCCTTGGCGTACCCGATGAGAGCTTGGGCTCTTGGATCATGCTCCAGCCCTTCCTTGATGCGGTCGACCCACGGACAGCTCGGTCGACTCACCGTGTGGCTCATCAGTTCCGTTCTTCGACTCAACGCGTCTGCCACGGAGTTGGCCTTCCCGCTTGTACTCCGGCGTGTAGTCGAACTCGCGAAAAATCCCGCCATCGAGCTTGCTTCGGACTCAACTTCTTTTGGGTCCGGAAGTAACTCGTGGCCACATTGTCCGTCTTCACGACGAACTTTGATCCAAGGAGATAATGTCTCCACGTCCGGGAGGCAATGGACCACCGCGGTCATCTCCTTCTCTTGAACGGTATACCGTCGCTCGGTATCGTTCGGCTTTGAGACTCGAACGCCACCGGATGGCCATCTTGCATAAGGACACCTCCTATGGCATAATCCGATGCGTCGGTCTCCACCTCATACGGCTTGGTGTGGTCGGGCAACACCAACACCGGCTCCTCGGTCATGGCGGTCTTCAACCGGTCGAAGGCTCTTTGACATCGATCCGTCCACTCCCACGCCCGTTCCTTCTTGCAGGTCCGTGAGTGGCACGGTGATGCTCGAGTAACTCCGCACGAACCGTCGGTAGTAGTTGGTGAGGCCCAAGAACGACCTCAACGCAGGTACCTTCGTCGGCGGCTCCCATTCGACGATCGATTGAATCTTCGCCTTGTCCATCCGCACACGTCCACCCCCGACGATGTGCCCCAAGAATGGAACTTCTTTCTGTGCAAAGGCACACTTCTCGCGCTTGACGAACAGCTCGTTCTCGCGCAAGACTTGGAAGACTTGCCTCAGATGCTCGACATGCTCTTCCAACGTCCGACTATAGACCACAATATCATCTAGATAAACCACTACAAACCGATCTAGGAAAGGGTGGAGTACCTTGTTCATCATTGTGCGAACGTGGCCGGAGCGTTGGTCAAGCCGAACGGCATCACGAGGAACTCGTAGGATCCATATCGCGTAACGCAGGCGGTCTTCGGCTCGTCCCCTTCGGCGATCCGAACTTGATAGTAGCTCGATCGGAGATCCGGCTTGGTGAACCACCGAGCTCCCCAAGTTGATCAAAGAGATCCGCAATGAGCGGGATCGGGTACTTGTTCTTCACCGTCAGTTTGTTCAGCGCGCCGGTAGTCGATGCACATCCGGAGTGACCCATCGTGCTTCTTTTGGAACAGACCAGGCGCACCGAACGGGGCCTTTGACGGCCGTATGTAACCCGCGTCGAGCAGCTCCTTGAGTTGCTTCCTCAACTCTTCCAGCTCGGGTGGTGCCATGCGGTAAGGCGCCATGGCAGGCGGTCGAGCGTCGGACACAAGCTCGATCCGGTGGTCTACCTCCCTCTTGGGCGGCGGCTTCTTCGGCAGCTCCGAAGGCATGACATCCTTGAACGAGTTGAGGACTCGGGTTGCTTCTGTCGGGACTTCCTCCCCTTCACCCTTGTCATCCTCGATCTTCAAGGTTGCCAGGAAGGTCACCTCACCCTTCCTTGCTCCTTTGGTGAGTCGTATGGCCGAGATCATCTTCCGATCACGCTCCGACTCACGATGGACCGGAATCACGCATTGGCTACCCTTGCCCAACACGCATATACATTCCGCAAAGGGCATAATAGCAGCATGGATTCTATCTAGAAACTTAATTCCAATGACAAGATCGTAGTCGTCAAGTGGAATTACCTCTAGAGTTTCTTTGCCGCTCCATGACCCGAGGTGTAGCTCCACGTCCCTTGCAACCCCGATCGCAGGGACTTCCTTTGAGTTCACGGTTTTCAGCCAACCGGCTCCCTTCTCAACCCGTAGGTTAAGTTTCTTCGCGGCCTCCTCCGAGATGAAGATGTCGGATGCTCCCGTGTCCACAAGTGCACTCACCGTGGTCACCCCGATCTTCACGTCCGCGAACATCAAGCCCTTAGGCTCCTTTGCCTTCTTGGCCTTGATCGTACCAAGGAGTCGCAGTGATCCCAACCGCGCTTCCTCCCTTGGCTCATCCTCTTTGCAAAGAGCAGCCGGCTTGGCTTTGTTCGGGCAATCCCGCGCCATGTGTGGACCATCGCAAAAGAAACAGCTATATGAGCGTACCTTCCTTTGCCCACCTCCGTTTTGTCCCGCATTAGCCCGGTGAGGGTGAGGACCATTCGGTGGTCTAGCTCCAGTCGGGCGATTGTTGAATCTACCCCGATCTCCCCACCGGTGCCTTTGTCCCTTGGACGGTTGTCCGTCGGGATGTGGAAGGCGACGCCTTATACTCCACGAGCGACTCGGCCACGGTCATGGCCGTAGTGAGATCACCCACGTTGTACCGCTTTAGCTCTTGCTTCGTCCATGGCTTCAGACCACCCATGAACTGGTGAAACGCTTCGACTTCATTCATCGAGGGTATTTGGAGTAGCAACTCCGAGAACCGCTTGATGTAGTCGCGTACACCGCCCTTTTGCTCGAGACGCTTCGGCTCGTCACGAGCTTCCTCCTCCGCATAAGCGGGAAAGTAGTTTCGTCGAAACTCTTCGACGAAGCCAACCCCGGTCGTGATAGGGTTCCCGCACCTATCATCCGACCGACGACGCCACCACAACAATGCACTATCAGCTAAATACATCGATGTAGTGTTTACCCGTGTTTGGTCGTCGTCGATTCCCATGGCCTCGGAAGTACCGCTCCATGTACCATAGAAAGTTGTCTACGTCCTTGGCCACCCGCGAGCCGGAATTCCTTCGGCTTCGGCGTGTCCACCCGTGGACCTTGCACCGTGATGACACCGTTCACGCGTGCAGCTTGTGCTTCGGTGAGCTTACCCGTAAGCTCCGCTATCTCCGCGCGCATGGCCGCCATTGTGGCCTCCAAGGGTTCGCACCGTTGTGCTAGTTCCTCCCGTAGGGTCCCCAAGAACTCGTGGCGGAGTTCTCCCATGCCGGTCTTGAGCTCTTGCACTTCCGCAAACAGCTCCTCCTTCCGGCGTCAACTCCGTCCACGGTGCAGGTCAGTCATCGACCGATCCTTGGACATCGGAGACGAACAACTCTAGCTTCGCCATCCGTTGTGCAAGATCTCCCATAGGCTCTTTCGAACCACCACGGGTCTTCTTCCCCTTGGCACCGCCCTTCTTGGCGTTCCGCCCACGATCAGCGCAGTCGTCACCCTGGACTAACGCCTCATCAGATCGTGGATCAGCCATTGCACTTGCGCTTGGATCGCAAATCAGCTCTGATACCACTTGTCACGGGCCGATCGATCAACTCTCGATCAACTCTCGATTCACCCGTGCGGCCTTAAGGTTTCACCCCTAAGCAGCCTTTCACACTCGACTCACAACGAACTTCTAGAGAGATAAACACTTGATGAGAGAGAAGCTCTGGATTTTATATATGTTGTGAATGAGAATACAATGGGGAGGACACCCCTTTATATACAAGTATAAGGCAAACCCTAGCCGTAGATCTCCCTTAGATCTAACGGTGGAGATTGCACCTCCCCAACTACCAACTACAGGCATTCATTGCCAACTACCAGCTACTCGCATTTATATCGTATGCGTACAAATACGGTATCGCCCGCCCCTAGGAGAATACTGTACCTCTTGGGCACATAGGTCGAGGGTCATCACGTGTCACGCCCGTGCCATGGAAACCTCTTGGACATGCTAACTTTCGGGCCGTGACACTAGCCTCTAGGACTCGAACCTAGTTCTTGCCAAGAATTCGATGACTCAAACCCCATTCTTATATTTTCTTATTTTTGCTCGAGCACAAATCCCTTCTTGAGGGTGTACTCAAGTCTTATGCACGTGCCATGAGCTATGCACTTTATGCTCAAACATGATGCACGTGCCAAGAAATCATGAATTTCCTCATCAACAACATTACGAACGAGCCTAAGCCCATAGCTCCGCTCAAGTACCAAGTATGGAGGAACCTTGCACCAATCCAAGACATGAACTCGGTACACGTCAATACCGAATCACAATCTTATGGCTATGGGTGAACCTCGACTTGTACTGCTCGAAAGCTGTGAACCATGACTTCGTTCTAGTCACACAAGAAATTCAAGTATATGAACAAGTCATAGAATAAATCAAACATCCAAGAATCAATCGACCTACCCTCGACTTGTTTGCAAGAGGATTTCCTAGAGTTGAAGACGTCTCGAATGTTACTAAAAGAAGGGAGAAACTACACTTACCTGGATGAAACCTCGAGCTAGTGCGCAACCTACAAAGGATGGGCGACTTGGCTTGAGGCTGAAGGAGAGATAGAGAGCGTGAAGAGGGAGGAGGGGCATTCTAAGAGGAGGGTGGAGAAAATGGAAGACAAGGAAAATGGGAAGTGCTCCTCCTATTTATAGCCCTTGGAGCCATCATTACCAAGCCAAGCATTCCTCTCCAATGTTTCCAAGTGTCCCACCTACTTTCCTTGGGTGACAAGCCTATTAGTCCAATAATTGAGGCCTAAGGAATGAGTTGGAAGGCTAAAAAGGCCTTGCTTGGCAAATCTAGTTCCTAGGCATCATTGATGATGGCCTACTATTCACTTTTTCATTTGCCACCATCTACCCCGCAATTAATGAAGTCCAATGATGATATTACTCTAGGTTGCCAACTCCCCAATTCTAGAATATTTGGTTCTAATGAGGGCTCGTGTAGTGCGTTTCAATTGGTCCACATATACGCCACTTTTCCTAGAACTTTCAAAGATATTTTTCCGTCATCATGATGTTTGACATTTCAAAGGGACAACTCATCCTTTCATTAAATGAGGAGATTCTAGAATTCTCCTTATTTTGTCTTTTTCTTCATTAATAAGGCGGTCTAGAGAATTCTATCATCCAAGTTGGTTTCGGGGCCGGAGAAAGGATCATTAGGTACACCTTGAAAAATCAAATCATGTACACCTGAGGTTCAGCCATCATACCTCATATTCGCCCAAACCATTCATTTGGACGATCGGTCGACCAATAGGGTCGGTTGTCCTTTAATTTGTTCGAGAACTATTCTAAGGCTACCCATGGCCTAGCATAAAGTCAAGATACTCAGGGACCTTAGAATTAGTAACGGAATAGCCGGGTTTATCCCTAAGCTCATTCTGGTCAGCACCCGATTCACCGGTAGGGTTCATGGTCGGTGCATTACTAATCCATGATCGGACATCACCAATTCGAGATTCTGTTTCAATCACTAAGAATTAAATAGGTAATTATACATTTTTGGTTGGAAGGAAGTCGCATTTGGTCAATTCAGATCATTCGTGTATCGGTGCATAACCGGGTGGAATCACCCGCGACTAGAAGTTGCGACTGGTCGGATCGACTCGTGACCATTCACCAATCCAAAATCATCCCGTGACAAATTATCATGATAAAAAAGTCATCTTATGAGATGGTGATCCCATCCCATCGGTGTGGTCGGTAGAAATTCACGGCTGACACCTCGACCAATTCGTGATCGGTTGGTCGGTCGGTCGGTCATGACCGATCCATGATTCCTTGCCGGTCAAACCGATCGATCCATGGCCAATGGTCCACGATTGATCCTCTTAGGACCTTATGGCCAATTCTCATGGGGTTGGAATCGAGAATGTTACAATGAAGGTCCATACATTGTAAAGAATGTGCTATCTGGTGGAGCACCGATTCTTGTAGACATTGATTGCCAAGAGTTGCCAAAGCTTCTAAACACTGATGCTATCAAGATATATTATTCATAAATAAAGTGAAAGGCCTTTGAGTTGCTTTTGGATTGAATCTGAGCCACTTTAGGATACTTGCATAATGCATCTCATGCATACATAGCACATTTGCATGTTTGTTCATCCTACAAGTACCAAAGAATCTTCAAGGAAGACCTCATTTATCCTCAGGAGATTGACCTCAGGAGAATTGAAATCCCAAAGTTCAACCCCTTTCTTTAGAATTTAGGAAAGACCTAGTTGATTGGAACACTTGAGTAGTTAACCCCTTTTTGGCAAACAAAATCAGCTTTTTCTAAATTTTCAACCTTGTTTCTAAAATCTTCCCGAGAGGAGTTAAGGGGACATATTTTTTGAAAAACATTGTTCATATCTTAAATCCCCACGAAGATGAATTTATCAAATTGATGTTTTGGAAAAATTTGAAAATGATTGTTAAATATGCCAGATGATAGTGCTTAAGATGATGGGAGGCGAGCCTTTGACCAAATACGTCCTCATACACACTTTGAGAGAATTGAGTTATAAGAACCATGTCTTAGGGTATAGGATTCATTTATAGAAATACATGGATTGAAATGAGGAAGACATTTCTTTCTCAAATCCTAAACACTATAAATATCTCTTGCAAGCCACTTTGAGCCAAATAGAAGTATTTTTAAAATACCTCTGTCAAGAACAACCCCACTGGGGCAAAATAGGGGTCTTGGTTGGAAATTAAGGAGCAAAAGATAAAAAATATGTCATTACCCATGTCTTACTCCATAAGTTTCATGGAACAAAACAAGAGAACAATAGCCTGACAAAAGGTTCTTGGCTTTCACTTGCGTTAATCTTCTTATGTTAGCTTCTGATGAATTCTTATGAAAGCTTGAAGCATTCCAAAGTGACAAAGAGCATTCCGTTCACTACCCAAATACAATTACCCCTTGCTCAGCCAATTTGAGCCTTATTCAACTCTTTCTAAAACCCTAGGTGATGATTATCTCCCTCACTGGGACAAGGCATATGATTTACCAACAAAAAATTGAGAACATTGGTTACATTTGTAAAACCACTCAAGAGTCCTAGATCCTCAAAAAAGAATGCAAACTGGGAATAAAAAAGCAATATGCCTGGTAAAAGTAAGGCCAATGCCTATAAAAGATTCATTGCAAGAAAAACAAGATCAACGGTCGTGCAAAAGATCATACATTGAAAAACAGAAGAAATGCTTTGCAAAGCACATGTATTGCAAGCAATGTCATTAGAGAAATGAGAGCAAAGCTCTCATGACTCAAAGAAAAATAGTTTAAAAGGACTCTCAAGATAGGTCAAATTTCAAAAGTCATGGCCTCTTAAAATTGTGTGTGATAGTAATGATGCCAATATAATCACTCACTTTTAAACGCTTGATATCTAAAAGAAATTCAAGCCTTTCAAGCCTCACCCGAACCAATATTACAACCCTTATTGGAAGTCTCTTTCAATTGGGATGGTTCAAGTTGAAGTGAGAATTTCACATAGGAGCTGTTGCTAGAAAGAGTGCAAGCAATCCTATCTTATCTTATCTTCAAGGTTTTTGACTTGTAAACCCAATGAAGATACAAATTGACTATTCTTTTCTTGACCTCAAAGCGAATATACTTTGTGTAAGCCCATGACCAAGCCTACATTACAATCCCTTTAAAGACCTTTTGATTAATGAATTTGTATTCACTGTGAACATTTACAAAAACCTTCGGAATAGATTATGTGAGACCCCTCTAATGAGAATTGAACAGCTTTCCCACAAAGGTTGAGAACAAAAGCTTTTTCTGAGAGCCAGTGTGAAAGATCTTTGTGATTAGGTTATTTCCAGTTTGACATATTTGATTTAATCCTTAGATGGTTAATTTAACTTCATTTTGTTAAAATCCTCTTCGAAGGAATTTAGCAATTGGTATTGTTTACCAAGTTATGTTTGAATGATTTCGCAAGATTAACCTTCAAGCAATCCAAAAATTCTTTTTCAATATATATGTTCTCAAGTAAATCGATTTTTGGTCATCCTAAACCATACTCTTTATCTCAGGTTTTTGGTCATCCTAAATTATGACCCCTTATTTTAGGTTTTTGGTTGTCCTAACCATACCATTTGTCTTAGGTTTTTGGTCATCCTAAGCCATAACCCTTTGCCTTATGTTCTTGATAAATCTTAAAAATCATCCTTTAGGTTTATGGTAAACCTTAAACTTTGTTTCTTAGGTTCCTGATAAACCTTAAACCTCGTCCCTTAAGTTCCCGATAAACCTTAAACCTCGTCCTTTAGGTTTTAGGTTATCCTCATAAATCTTGACTTCAGGTTCTAGGTTATGCTTATAAACCTTGAGTTTAGGTTCTAGGTTATCTTTAAACCCCATCCTTATGTTAGCGGTCATCTTTAAACCATTTCCTTTCCCTAACAATATCATTTTCTTCATTCCATTCTGCAAAAGAGACGGAGAAAAATACCCCAAGCATGAGTTCAAACATTCCACTAAGAGAAGGTAAGTATCCGGGTATATCCCTAACCAAATGTCATTTTCCTCTGTTATTTTCTTTTTCCAAAATGAAGTCGACTAAAAATTGTATGTATCAATTTTTTCTTTGAGTCGAACCTCTTCAAACTCCCACTCAAAGAGAGGCAGCTGTTAACACTTGATTTTTAGTCAACGCATCAAAATGGTTAAAAATCGAGATTTGGATTTCCAATTGCGACGGAGCCTATTTCTTGACCAAAAAGCATCATTCTTTGTTTTTTTTTTTTTTTTTTTTTTTTTTGGCATTGTTGCTTTTAAGCAATTTCCAATTTATTTTCAAGAAAGATTTGAAAAGTTAAACGGTTGACTTTTGGATTGACTTTTTGATCAACCTTTTGATAAAAGCTAACTCTGGGTCAAAATTTGGCTTTTTGCCTTAAAAGATGTCAATTAATTTTAATTTCACTTTTCTCAATCCAATTTTTAAAAATCCAAAGATTTGGCTCAAAAATCAACCTTTTAGTCAAACCTATTATAAAAAAAATTAAAAAAAGTCAAAAATCCACAAAACACTTCTTTTTAGTTTCAATTTGATTTGTGTATAAAAAATTTCATAAAATTCGATTAAGAACTTTGTTTTTCAAATTTTTTGGCTCTAGGTTTTAAATTGACCAAAAGTAAAATTAGTTTTGTTTTAACCATAATTAGGTGCGAGTTCCTTGCATGACATTTGGTTTAGGGACTATTCTAAATCCACTCGTGCATTCAATTTTGCAAATTGCCATATTGTAAGACAAATTGCCATTTTAAGCCCTAATTAAGAGGTCAAAATTGATTTTTCATGATTTATGAATGGACAATTGTTTTCATTCATTTTCTTAGGATAAGTCCAAATCTTGGGTTGATTTTGAGAAATTCACATAGGAACTTTCCGATTTGAGGGATTTCACTCTTTTGAAGGTAAGAAAATTGAGCCGTTGAGCTTCAATCGAAGAAATTTAGGCTAACCCATTTAAGACTAAGGATCAATTGAATGAATCTAGGTTCAAGTTAGGCTTGAATTCATTTTTGGCCTAAGTTTTGACACTTTAATTCAAGGTCAATTTAAATTCATTAGGTGATTCTATACATGGGTAATTAGTTAAAAAGGTCTATTACAACATTATTTGAATTTAATATCAATTAATTTGCAATTTTTGCCATAAAATTGTAAAAATAAAAAACTCGTTTTAGCCCTTAAAGCTTGATTTCATGTACCCATGGTTTTGGTCCTTTGTCTTTCGCGATAATCACTCAATTAGGTCAATAGAGAGTCCATAAATTGTATTAATGGAGTTTAATTGGCTTAATTAAACCAAAACGGACAATTTCTCCTCAAATCGTGCAAGTTTTTTTCTTGGTCATTGAGGGACCATATTGCATAAATTTTGAACCCATAAGGGCCACACAGGCATGAACCAGCAAGAATCGGCCAAACTAGTCAAATAGGCATGTAACATCCTCGATTTCGACCCTTATTTTGGTCCTGACTAGTAGGCTAAAGATTAGTATGCTGATGGCGGGAATAAACCATGAATCAACTCGAGGGTCGGTTATGGACCAACGACTAGCCACAGGACCGGTCAGGTAACTGGCTAGCAGATCGACTAGAGGACTGCCTGACTGGCCTAAGGCTTGGCCTTTGGACTCAGTTGCGAGCCTTTTACACGGTAAATAAGAAGTCCAAACTCGGTCTCGCTTGTTGAGCTTGCTCACATCTGGCTTCGTCCGATCATTGCTTAAGCATGAACCTCAGGCCAAATAAGGTAGTCGATCGTGGTCAAACTTGATTAGTCCTAACTTGATGACAATGCCTTCAAAATTGAGATATTTCCAAGTTGCATTTAACGCCCTCGTCTTGTAGCTAATTAAGGAGCATTGACTAAGATGGACACATGGCACATTAGGCCTTAGCCTTGGAAGGCAAGTATGAAACTTGGACTAGTCAAAGTTTCTTAGAAAAACAAGTGTGAACAAATGTGAACAAAATGAAGTGTGAAAAACGGTGTCCTTATAGCCTAGGTCTAGTCATACCCTAAATACCTAAGTGTGAAATGTGGACTTTGGAGCCCACAAGGAAAGGGCCACACGTCCAAGAGGAAAATTGAGATAAGCCAAGTCAAATCCAAACTTTGAACTTAAGATAAGCTCACATTAATTTCCCTTGGAATTTAGCCATTTAATGAGTAAGATGAAGTATCCAAGCTAACTTAGGACCTAGTTGGAAACTTGGAGGATAAGGATGTCTAACAATTAATGCTTCTTGACCAAGTAGAGCGTCACCTCTCTCCAATTAAAACTTCTCTGGATCTCCCCACCTCTCTCAAACCATGAAAAAGCTTCCTTTAAAAAGAATCCAGGTCTCCCATTAAGCAAGTGAATTTTTCTTACTTGTTTCCACGATTGCTTCCACAAATGCTTTGATTCTTTCCCTTCTTCTGTTGATTTCTTTCTTTTTTATTCTGTCTCTTTCTACAATTTGTTTCCTTTCTTCCCCAGCTCCACTCACTGTTTGATACCTTGCCAAAATCCACCATCTTCAGACGTGACAATCCATTATTTATGGGAAAGAATTCCACCGGCTCCACCTCTTCAATGGCCGTGATTTATTTCCAGATTTTACCTTCTCAAATCTGCTCGTGTGTTCTTGTTTCGGGCTGGGCTCGTGCGGGCTTGGTCGTAAAAGTTCAAATGAGTTTAGGGGCTAACCTCTCTCCCAAGTCCAAATTCATTTAGCGTATTGGGCCAAAGATCACTATATGTTCCTAATGTCCAGTGCAAAGTAAGCACAACGTTATGTGATAACTATATTTTTGTTTAGGGGTCAAGTTCGATTCCTAATTTTTGTGATATAAATACCTAATCTATGAGCCAAAATCTAAATGCCAACACTGATCTCAAATCTGGGATTCGCCTCCTATAGAACAAATATTTCCTCTAGTTATCCGATCTTCTCATCTTTGAAGCCATCACGGAAGAAGGTATTAGCCTTTATGTCTGTTTTCGTTCAATTTAGCTTACAATAAGTGGTTTGAAATAAAACAACATTGTTAGATGAAACCAGTTGGATTTCTGAGAGAAATTATGCACGAATAGAACACTAATGAAAAATTAAAGGTAAATGTGGCATGGGTATATTAGTTTGTGATATTTTGTAGAAACTTGGTTTAGGGTAAATATAGCACGGGTTTGATGGTTTGGAATTTTTTGTGATGTTGCACGAGTGAACCAATCTAAGATTTTGGTATTTAACCTTAATTTTATGCAGTAATATCATTCTGAATTAATTATTTGACTTGTTTGGAATCCTCCACGATTCTTTGCTCTTTGAAAAGAAGCAACTAACTGCATGATCCGTGAAAACCAATGGACCTATTTTAGGTGAAATAGTCCTTCCGTCCAGTTTCTTACGGTTTCCAAAGGAGTTAATTAATGTGGCATCTGCTGCTATTGCCACTAAGGATGATTCCGTCGAAAACCTAATGGATGTTGGACGAAATAACTTCTTTCATGAATACTACACATGGACTAAAATCACCAAACGTTAAGGTACACTCGGTCAGTTTGATTTGCCAAATTGCTCTAACAGTTTTCAGCCTGCTCAAATTTTGGGAAAAGTTGAGTACGGCCTGATGCAGTGAAGTAAGATTCTAGAGAATACCTTGTTCATGAACTCAAATTGAGATGTGTTCTCATAATGTGTGATGTTATTGCAAAAGATGATACCGAAACAATTAGCTTTGAGACCAGTAGCATAAACAATGTATGGCGACTCTAGCAGTAGCAAGATGAAAATTTCATCTTCCACTTGCACAGTCAAAGTTGAATATGATGTGACATACTTGGCTAGAAAATTTCGCGTGTTGCAGCATCAGAAATTCATCCATGGTAATGAATTCTGACAATCATCCCGTGAAAAATGAAGGAAGCCATTGAGCACATCCTCTTCAAACTGGGCCTTTTGCTCTCGGTCAACGAAATCCCTGAATATATGAACACCATTGCTTAGTAGACATTCAAGAACACTGGTAGTGGCAACTTTGAATGGTCCGCTTTCCGAATCTAGAAGCCCCAGGAATGCCAGAAGCCACCTTCATGAGCAATACCAGCTTGATTGTGTTTATCCTGAAATTGAGAATGTGTTTACGATAGTGAGATCAGTGCCTCTCACAACCAGACCAATAACATAGAATATCTCACGGGCAAATATTTATCTCAGTTCTGTTACATTCGGTAAAGATATAGTGCAATTCTGAGGAAGCAAAAGTCGAACTACCAGGTCTATCGGCCAGTCAAGGAGAAAATGTTCTATGAACAACAAGCAAAGACATTGAATTTATATCCATGTGCTGAAAAAGGTGGACCGAAATCACAACCATTAAACATGTGAAAAAAAATGGCATCTTCTATGTACTAACATCCTAATAAAATAGTGAAGAGGAAACTAAATGTGCAAACTTCCCATCTTTGGTGCTTAAACATGTCGCAAAATTCTATCTATCATTTAAGAATCTTCAAAGAAGGGAAAATAGAAGTCACCACCATAAATATACAAAATGAAAAATTCCAATTAACAAATGAGTAGTGCTGCAGCGTAGAGAACAATGACCTGGGCCAACCTCTGCAGTGCCAAAGTTGACATCTCCCTCACCTCACTTCAACATGAGGAGATTGACGGATCTAAATTAGAGGACGAACAGCACCCCCTTGAACAATAGCCTGTATACGCAATAAAAAAATGGACAACAAAACATGTAACATTACTCATGCTGTCAGGCCGGGAAGCTTACAGCAACAATAATACAAGGCACCTTCCTGCCAAGTTATTGGCTTTGCTTTCTTGTTAATTCATTATATGTAGTTGAATGAGAGTTTAATGAGCTTCCACTAATCAACAGAACAAACAAATAATTCAGATTCTTCCATGAAGAGAGAGAGAGAGAGAGAGGTAATAAATATCCCACGGACACCCTTGCTGATAGCTTCTTTCCAACTCTTATTTTGGGGAAACAAAGTATGAAATTCAAAAAAGTAACTTTAGAGGACAGGCTTAATATCTAACTAAAGAAACATCCAGTGAAAAGCCAGATCTGCACTTACATGAATCTCTGTTCTTTTTAATATGCTTGTAATCACTGTATGTTAAGTATACCAGGACTGATTCATTAATTCATCCACATATGTTAAACTTATAATAAGGTGATACCTGCAAATTCCAAAAGCTTTATCACTTGTGTGATGAATGGAGACTGAAATTGCCATTTCTAAAATCTTTGTAAGCATCAGCTCCTGAAGTCGGGTTCTTGTCGACAATGCAGTTTGAATTCCCGTAATTTTTTTTAAGAGAAGACTTTTATTGCTTTGAAAAATTTTGGAAAGAAAAAGGAGAGAGGATTGATTGCAATGTCTCGTTCTATTTGGCTAATATTAGGTTAAACAAAAAATGCTTCTACGATCTCTGCCAGCCCATAGGGGAGATATTTGGAAGATGCATAGAGAAAAGAGCTAATGATTATTCCTATGTAACGACATTTCTTTAGGAAAATAAATTAAATATAGACAACATCAGAAAATAAAACACAAAGTTATGACGAGTAAAATGGGAACTGTAAGGAATCACCTTAACATCTGAATAGTCAACAGCCAACTCTGCAAGTAGTAAAGCTGCCTTCTTTTGGACCCACGTGCAGCTAGAACTGCGATGAATAGATTAACTACAAAGTACAGAAAAAATAAAACATTTTCAAAGTTGAAACAACAAACAAAATATTGGTTGAAGTAGACGTACCCTAGCAATCTAATAATTGGTTGCAAAGCCCAAGCATTCATGACATGTTTCATCATATTTTTAGATGAGTCCACCAGAATAACAAGTGTTGAAAGCTGCAATCCCCGAAAATTATTGTTTATTGTCAGTTCCAGTTGTGTAAGATGAGGCATAAATCAATTATGCACTTAAGATCAATCAAGCACACACTCTCCTTACCGCCTTATGGTTGATCTCGGTATTCTTAGATTTGAGAAAACCAAGGGTAGGATCCTTGTTTCAAAATACAAGTTATAAGCATATTCTACAGATATCAAGAAAAAAGAAAAGACTTTCTTAAACGTGAACTTTGAAAATACTAGTACTACCACCTAGAGAGAGGTGAATAGGTGTTCACAAATTAAGCAAATAAATGCAAAATAAATAATATTGCAAGTAAAGATGAAGAATCAGAGTCTGAGTAAAAGCGCCACCAAACTTCTAAAGTAAATTTAGGGCGCGTTTGGTAACGATTCTGCTCGGAACCGATTCCCGACCGTAAATGATTATTTCGATTCGTTCCGGAACCGATTCGAGTAAAAACGCGTTTTGTAACAAATAAAATTTCTGATTCGGAATAGAAAAAAGAATAGAAACGCGTTTGGTAACTATATAAAATTTCTATTCCAATTCTTTTTTAATTACCTTTTTAGATTAAAATAAATTTGATATTGAATTTTCATAAACCATTCCCTCGATTAATTATATTTTTATACTAAGTAATAAAAATATTAACTAATCAATTTTTATTATATAGTAAATAATAAACCATAGTATAAACTATACTAATATCCCTACAATATGTAATAAATAAAAATACTAAATTATAACATAAAATTAAATATGTATTCTATATACAACAAATATATATTTCATACTAGGAAGAAATAAAAATAAAATATAGAAATAAATTTTTTTTTGATTCGGCACTTTTGATTCTCTTTTTGATTCTCGGACGGAGAATCATATTTTTCTGATTCTGAATTCTTGTCCAAAATCGATTTCGGGAGTAAATTTGTTCCCGAGAATCGGTTTTTGGACAAAAATTTACCAAACGCGATTCCGTTCCCAAACCGATTCTGGGAACAAAAAATCGAAATCAAAAGAGCACTTTGTTTGGATGGTTGCCAAACAGGGCCTTAGACTCAAATAAAGATGGTTTAGAGATTGAGAGGTTTAGAAAGAGATTGCAGCAAATAAAGCTAAAAAGAGTTAAGGGAAGAGAAAATTGTATACGAAATTTATAGTGATTCGGCTAAGATCAAGTCTACGTTCACTCCCCCATACCGATAGCCTTTTGGCTGAAATCCACTAAAGTATCAATAGAGAAGTACAGTAATTTGAGTGCAAACACTCAGTGGAAGATTTCTTTTTCTCTCACTAATTCACTCTTCTTTTGTTTTTATCTCTTGAATACAATTTATAAGTGTTGTCGATGAAGAACAAGTGGTTGGAAATGCCTCATATTTTGGAATTTCAATTTTCATGCACTATCTCAAATGGATTGAATGACCTCCTTAAATACTCCTCTACACCTTTCTAGCCGTTGGCATTCTCTAGAGGAATTTCTTCCAATCAATTCATTGGACAAATCAATTAAAGAAATCTTATAGTCGTTTGAAGATTGAGATAAAAATCCGATGATTCTGATCGCCCATACAATCATAATCTAGGTTTCCATAAGTAGATACTTCCCAAAAAAGGAACTTGTCTTTAAGATTGATTTCATCAATTCATGATTGATTCCATCAATATATTTATAAAAGATAAGTGAGATTCTTCGCTAAAAAGCCAGATATTAAAGATAAATCTCTATATTGTTTTTTTTTTTTTTTGGTAACCTAGGGAACCCCGTAAGCCGACAGTCGGCGAGCGAACCTTGGGGGAGCGATTGCAGGACCCACCACCACATTACTCCAAGTAAGAATCCCTAACGACATCTCTGGGATTCAAACTTCTCCCCTTCGTGAGGGAGAGAGAGCCCGAGCCAGCTGCACCGCTGAGGGCGGTGGATAAATCTCTATATTGTTCATATTGAATTCTTGTCCTAAGATCAATAATCCCGAGTTTGATTATATCTTCGTTTTGGACTTAGTTTCAGTCTAGATTTCTTTAGTGTGGGAAAAACTCCTGGAGTAAATAGACTTTGACAAAATTCCACGATACAACATAAAAGTCTAGTATTCTTCAGAATAAGAACAAGAACAAGAAAGTTTTGTCAACTTCAAAACCTGGTAAGAGTTTACTCAACAATCTCCCCTCTTTTGATAATGACAAAAGTTTCATGTAGATTTAATCATAGTATGACAGTTATCCTGCAAAACAACACTTTAGCAACATATGATATTTGATAAAGATAACAGACAGTAAACACAATAAAGTCTTGCACGAAATACACATATTCTGCATCCATTAAACACATCAAAAACAATTAAAGGTTTGCATAAACCACACCAGAAAAGTGAAACATAAGTCAAACACAATCACAAGTCAAAGATTCAATCCGAATAATATTTTTCCCTTTTTGTCAATAGCAAAAAGATAAAATCAGTTAAGCATAAAAAGAGGTTGGGTCGAAAAAGAGATTAGGGTTTTTAGGAACATGAACAAGTCAAAAATCCTCAAAGGTCTGCACGGTCTCCTTAAGCTTAGTCAGGCACTAATGATAAACAGTCTTAACTTTTGCTAGATTATGTGAAGCCTGTTAATTCAAAGTCTGGACTTGATCATTAAGAGATTGTACCTTTCCCGTGAGAGACTCTGAGGTAGTACTGAGAGCGGCATGCAACTTCTGGATTTCAAACTCCATCACATATTGCCATGCCTTAATCTCCAAGAGGAGTTCTATTATCTGAGGAAAGTTGGATTATGGTTCTGTTTGTGCACTAACTTTTGCAAATTGTATCGGTGGAGTATCCAGAGGTGAAGGAACATCGACTTGAAGGTGTGAAATTCATTGCTCCCCCTGAACATTAGCTTATATGTCCTGATCCTCAAGTGAGATTTCAAGGAAATGAGATGCATAAATATCTTCAGCATCTAAAGGAGATTGACCAATGCCATCACTAGCGGTTGGTTCAATAAGAGGAGCTTTCTCACCTACTCCCCATATCTTAGTGGCTTCAATCTGAGAAGTAACTTCTCCTTCCTGAACCTCTTCTCTGCCAGCACGGGTTTGTCTACTAGTTCCCGTATCCCTACCATCTTAGGCATCAATTTCTCTTGTATCTTCTCATTCTTTGTTAGTTTTCTCATATTCCTTGTTCACATTGGCATCTCCTTCTGAGTCATCATCCTCACTTTCTTTCACATCAGTTTCTTAACAATCACTCTCTAATTTTGGTTCTTTCTCACTTTCATCCTCTTTTTCTTCCTCAGAATTAACTATTCCTCCAAGATCACACAAGGCAATAGCAAAGATGGTCTCGTCATCATCATCTTCCTCATCTTCATCTTGGAGAAGAATAAGACATTTTCTTTATGGTGTTTTTGAGGCAACACTTGTTTCCCTTTGTGTTTCTTCTCAGCAATAGATCCTAGCTTGACTTTGCTAACAGATTCCTTCTTCAGAAGTGTCAGGGCTCTAGAGAGATCCTTTAATCTCATTTTTTAGATCATTTTCATCCCAATTTGCATAGGGACAATGGCTCTGGAGCAAAACTTGGATGACAATTGAATCTGAAAGTGTTTGAAGAGTTTGGTTACCAATACCGTGTATGGTAGTTGTCCCTTTCCCTTCATGATAGTTTAATACATGTGCAGTAGGATTGTGTGAGGGAGTGCGAAAGCAACACCATTGCAGATGGCCCACATCATTTTTACTTCGAATTTGGAAACATCAGTTTTTGAAGCAGCCTTGGGTCTGATGCAGTTGATGACGATCTTGTGCAACAAAATATTAAAAGTAGACATCCTAGAGTAAGTAATGCTTCCCCTAGGAATCTTGTCCCTCACCAGAAACTTGGTGACTAGCTCATTAGACATATTAATGGGCAAG
Organism: Eucalyptus virginea; assembly: GCA_014182375.1. Taxonomy (NCBI): domain Eukaryota; kingdom Viridiplantae; phylum Streptophyta; class Magnoliopsida; order Myrtales; family Myrtaceae; genus Eucalyptus; species Eucalyptus virginea. The sequence continues at coordinate 13,981,971 of CM024515.1, read as the reverse complement.
AATCCACTCCTTTCTACCTCTAGAATGTCAGCCAACAAGTTAACATCAACATCAAACACTCTGTCACTCACGGTAAATTGAATGTGAGTAGGATCCAAGACAAACAAGTTGGAATAAAAATACGTTGTCAATTCGGGGTAAGCATCTGATGTCTGCACATAGAACTTCTCCATCTGAAGCTTTGCAAACTTTTCTCTCAAGTTTACCTTGATGGAATCTAGAAAGTCAAAATCTATGGTACGAGGGTTGATGACCCCCCATTCAACATCTGAGAGAAAACTTTCTTATGGACCTTTGAATGAAACAATTTCCCTTTTTCTCCAACGATTTCAGCAGCAACACCTATCTTTGGTTGAAAATTTTTGAAAACCCTTTTATCATCGTATTCCTTTTTACTCTCAGTCTGACCCTCCATCCCAAAGCGAGGATCAGTAGGAAAATTCGAGAATTCCTTTTCCGCTCTTCTAGTCTCTACCGGCCTTAGGTTCTCCATGACTCTCAAAAACAAGATTACATTTCTGTAGCCATTTTCTTTCAAGAAAGCACTTATGAAATCCATGGGACTTCCTCCTTTTTTTTAGAAATTCATAGTGCTTAAGAAGTACCTCAAGCTTTCTTACCGAAATGGGAGTTGCTTCTTGAGTAACTTCCTCTTTTAATGAATGTCGAGGCGAGCTTCGAGGCGAATTGTCCCCGATGAGATCAAAATGTGTCGGACCTTCAGGGACAAATCGAGACCCGTGACTAGCAATATGAGAAGATTTCCTTTGATAGGACATCAAAGCAGATTTGGAGGACTTCGATGACATGTTCGTGTGTGATCGGATGAGAAATTTTGCAGAGTATGTGAGAGAAGATCAAGAGAAGTGAGGGTTTGAGAGTAAGATTAGGGTTTGAAGACAGTCTGGTCATCGGGAGAAAAGGGTTGAGGATTTTATTTAAAGAAAATGAAGCAAGGCAATCGAACCGGCATAAAAGAAACGTCCGTTTTTAAAAATTCAAAAATGTAACTGTCAATAATTTTTCGAAATAAATTCCGAAAAATTAGTAGAGATATGACAATTTCCAAAAATATAAAAGGCAAGTAGTAATTCAAGGATAATCATACCTATTCAAGAATGAAAGAACCTTACATGCCAAAAATTTAAAATAAAACTACCTGAGTCATGAAGGTTTTCAGAAGGATGAATCCTCCATACATTGATATAATGAGTTTGCATATCCATAGACTTTAGCCAGATGCAAGAGTGATATTTAGCTTTTCACTGATGGACTCGAATAAGCCTTTTTTTCAATGGCTTGGTAAAGATATCTCGCGAGATGATTCTTCGAATCAATGAATTGAACATTGATTTCGCCATTTTAGACATGGTCTCTTATGAAGTGATGGTAAATTTTGATATGCTTTATCCTTGAATGAAGAATAAGATTTTTGGTAAGATTAATCGCACTGGTGTTGTCACATCTGATTTCGATGCAAGGTTCTTCTATTTCAATATCCCTTAGTTGTTGCATGATCTAGAGAATTTGTGAACAACTTCCAAGAGTAACATATTATGTTTTTGCTGTTGAGAGTACTATAATGTTCTACTTCTTTGAGAACCAAGACACTAACATTTGTCCTAATAGTTGACATGTTCTTGAAGTACTTTTCCTATCAATTTTACAATCAGCCAGATCATCATCGGAATAACCAAGTAATGTAAAATCTCCTTATTTTGGATATCATAGACCTAAGTTTGGATAAGTCACAATATATTTGATAATATGTTTGAGAGCACTAAGATGAGACTCTCTTGGGTCAGCTTGGAATCTAGCATACATGCACACACTGAATAGAATATCAGGTCGAAATGCAGTGAGATAGAGAAGAGAACCAATCATGCTTCTGTATGTCTTTTGCCCAACTTTCTTTCCATCTTCATCCTTGTCAAGTTTGGAAGAACTTGACATGGGAGTCTCAGTCTTCTTGCAGTTTTCTATGCCAAACTTCTTGATAATATCTTTGGCATATTTCTCTTGATAGATGAACGCTCATTTCTTTGATTGTCTGACATGCAGACTCAAAAAGAAGGTTAATTCATCCATCATGTTCATTTCGAATTCTTCTTGTATAGACTTTAAGAATTTCTCGTACAGATTTTTGTTAGAAGATCTAGAGATTATATCATCTACATATATTTGAACAAGTAGAAAAAAAATTTCTTCCCTTTTGATAAACAAGGTTGTGTCAATCATTTCTTTCTTAGAACCATTGCTTACCAAGAACTTACTTAGTCTCTCATACCAAGCTCAAGATGTCTATTTCAGACCATACAATGCATTCTTCTGTCTATAAACAAAATCTGGTTTTCTGGGATCTTCAAATTCTGGTGGTTGTTCCACTTAAACTTCTTCTTATATAAATCAATTTAGGAAAGCACTCTTGACATCCATCTGGAATGACCTGAAATTATGAAAACATGCATATGCAAGCAATAGTCTAATGGCTTCTAACTTGGCTACAGGTACATATGTCTCATCATAGTCTATTCCTTCCTCTTGTGTATAACCTTTTGCAACAAGCTTTACTTTGTTCCTGATTACTTTGCCTTTTCATCCATCTTGTTTCTAAATACCCACTTTGTTCCAATCATAGATTTCCCTTTCGGTTTTGGAACTTGCTCCTAGACATCATTGATACTGAATTGTATGATTTCTTCCTACATTACTTCTATCCAACTTTTGTTAGTTAATGCTTCTTCTACATATTTTGGTTCTATTTCTGAAATAAGTGCTAGTGCACTTTAGTCTCCTTTTGCTTTGGATCTGGTATGGAACCCTTCTTCTATATTGCCAATGATGAGTTGTTTAGGATGACTTGATTTGTACTTCCAGTTGCTGTTAGGTTTGTCGTTTCCTATAAGGATTTGTTGATCATCAGTTTTCTTCGTTTCTTTTGACTTTTGTTTTGCTTGACTTTGATCACTAGAAGACTGAAGTTCCTCAAGGGAATTAGACTTTATTACATCTAAAACTTATTCAAACTCTTTAAGTTGAGTCTGATCTTGTTCGTTCTGAATACTTTCCTAAAATTTGACATTCATGGATTCTTTGACAGTTTGTGTATTCTTGTTGAAGACCCTATAAACTTTGCTTGTAGTAGAGTAACCAAGAAATATTCCTTCATCCAATCTTTCTCTAAATTTTCCAGGCCAATTATTTCTATTCTTCAAAATAAAGCACTTTCAACCAAACATATGAAAATTATAGATATTTGGCCTTTTCCCTTTATACATTTCATAAGGGGTCTTCTTTAGGATGAGCCTTAAAAATACCCTGTTAATTATATAATAGGTAGTAGAGACTGCTTTTGCTCAAAAATGAAAAGAGACTTTACTTTCTATCATAATAATTTTGGCCATCTCCTGTAATGATATCTTTTCCTTTTTATAACTCCATTTTGTTTTGGAGCATATAGAGAGGAGAGAACATGTTGAAGACCATTTTTGTCACAGAAATTTGCAAAATCTTGATTTTCAAATTCTCCTCCATGATTAGTCCTTATGCTTGAGATGTCATAATTTTTCTCGTTCTGAACTTTCTTAGCAAACTTTGAAAAATATGAGAAGGTTTCAGTTTTATTTGCCAAGAAGAAAATCAAAGTAAATCTTGAATAATCATCCACAACTACCAAACAATATTTCTTACCACCAATGCTCTATGTTCTTGTTGGTCCAAAAAGATCCATATGAAGCTGCAAGACGCGATTAGTAGAAACTTGATCCACAGGTTTAAATGAGCTTTTGACCTGTTTTCCTAAGATACATGGAGTACACAACTCAGATTTTTGGTATACCATTTTGGGAAGACCTCATACTAGCTTCTTAAATGAAAGTTTAGTAATTTGTTTCATATTCACATGTCCAAGCTTGCGATGCCGAGATATCCTTCATTTGAATTGAAATAAGACACCGAGAGCTTTCGGGACTTATGTCCAAAAGATAAATATTATCATGTCTTCGTCTAGTGAAGGATTAAGACAAGTCTCAACTAATGACTAACTTTAGAATATATATTTTTTTGAAAAATTGATTATGAATCCTATATCATATAGCTGGCTTATACTCAAAAGATTGTAATTGAAACCTTTTTCTAGTGAAATATTGTTGATAATTAAACTTCCAATCCTCACTGTTCCATGTTCAACAATTTTTCCTTTGCTGTTCCAACAAAAAAAAAACATTTCCTCCTTTTTATTTTTCTAGTTTTACGAAATTGCTTGAATCTCCAGTCATATGTTTAGAATAACCACTTTCTAAGTACCATTTGCTTTTCTTTTTAATAATAACCTGCAGTCAAAAAGAAATCTCAAACTTTTTTTGGTACCCAAATTTTCTTAGGTCCTAATGAATTAGTTTTAAAGATAGCATTTGCTCAATCCTTCTTAATAGGTCTCCAAACTTTAGGACATTCATTCTTAAAATATTCTGAACTGTTACAGTTTGAACATTTAAAAGCATTTTGGCCAGCAGGTTTCACAAAAAAATTTTGAAAATGATTTTTATAAGAAGATTTTGGAGGTCTTTGCCTAAGTCTTTCTTTAACTTTAGGAAAATCGATAGAAGTAGTACTTTCATTATTCAGACATAAACCGGATATGTTAAAATAGGGTATTTAAGCTAAAAGAATTTTCTCTAAAGTTTTTGACCCTTTGGAAAACTTTGTAGAAATATCTAAAAACTCATTTTTCAAACATTCATTTTCTTTTGAAAGAGAATCGGCATTCTCTTTCAAACCATCAAAATCATTTTTCAGACTCTCAAACTTTTCTCTCCAATAATTATCCTATTGCCTGAGCTTTGAATTTTTTATTTTTTTTTTAGTTCGGAAATCTTTTTAAGAGAGGATTTGAGGTTGCGGCAAAGTTCATCTATATACTTAGAAACTTTAATAGGAATTTCAGAATAACTTACCTCGAATTTCTTGTCTGATTCTAAATCTATGTCTGAATTTAACTCTGACTCTGACTCTGACTCTGACTCTGAGTTCAATTCTAAATGAGCCATTAGATAGATATCTACAAATTCCTTCTTCTTGCACTTAAAGCATATTACATCCTTACTTGTTTCAACATCTTCCATCGATCTTTTCTGGGAATTTTTTTTGCTTTGCTTTTTCCAGTTCAATCTCCTTCCTTTCCTATTTAGCTTTTTGAATTTCTTTATCATAAGAGCCATGTCATCCATGTCATCATCTATTTTTGTATTATCATAATCAGCATTAGACTTAAGTGCAATTGACTTCTTACCTTTTGGGTCTTCTTCATCATTGATCTATTCCACTTCATATGATTGAAAAGTGCCTATCAGCTTGTCAACAAAGAAAGGCATGATTCTTTGTGTCCCCTGAATTGATGTCTTCACATGGTTCCAATCCTTTGAAAGTTCTTGCAACAGTTTGTTGACCTTCATTGGAGTAGAAATTGTCGATCTTGATATGCCAATCCATATACAATTTCCTTAAAGCAACTAAACATGTCTCCAATAAAACTCTCCAAGCTTCATTCTAAAGGATTCATTATTCGCTAAGTAAAATATTTTTTTTTCTCCTTTACACGATCTATTCCTTCATAAGTGATATGAAGCTTATCCTGGGCTTCTTTAGCTTTTCACATGAAGAAATTCTGTTATATTCAGTAGGAGATCAACTGCAATATAAAGAATAAATAGCTTTTACATCAAGAGCCTGTTTCTTGATAACTTCTACTTAGTTGGAATCTTCAGCATCTTTATCCATGACTTCTTTTCCCTTGTTTGAAGCTGATGCTGCTTTTGAGTTTATTCCTTTTTACACGACATCCCATTTCAAAGGATCTCTAGATCTTTAGAACGCCTTCATTTTATTCTTCAACACATTGTATTCTTTTCCATCAAAATATGGCGGTCCGATATTACTCTATCCTTTAATTAGCCCTGGTGCCAAGATACTAGCCATAGAAGATCTTTAGTTCAAAAGTAAAAACACTTTAATAAAACGAGCACCAATGCTTTGATATCAATTGAAAATACTAGTACTATCACATAGAATGGGGTGAATAGGTATTAAAAAAATTAAGCAAATAAATGTGAAATAAATAATATTGTAGGTAAAGATGAAGAATCAAAGTTTGAGTAAAAGCATCATCAGACTTCTTGTCATGCCCCGAACCTCGAGCGTGTGCCCATCCCTTGATGGTTGATAAAAATTGCAACGTCTTAGGACGCGTCGCCGACCCATTCATTTTATTGTACATGTGGAAGCAAATTAAAAACCCATGACAATAAACAGCATGGGATAGAAAAACAGGAAAACAGATTCACAACCAAACACGCTTTTATACACACACTGAGTCATATACAAAAGTCTACCAAAAGACCTATATACAGAAAAGTCTAGATCAAAAAGGGGCTATGGAGATTCTAAACTCCAAGCTCTCCAGTCCTCAGCTTGGGATCCTCCATGGCACCGTCAGGGGTGTCGATATCTAGAGGGTGTCCTATCTCCCATTCCCCTGTCTCGACGGGAGGCCCGTCAAAACCACCTATAGGACCCTCCCGACTCCCATCGGACTTATGAAGGTACCACGCCTTGAAATGATGAGGTACCAAGTGGGGTAGACCCTCATCGACCCAAACATTGGACTCCACAAGCTCACGGGTCAGGTTGGTCTCGAAAATTGGGAAATAGGAAAGCTGGAAGTCTACCTCCCTCGAAACCCCATAGCATACATGATGCTGCTCCATCTAAGGTCCTGAAAGAAATGAGCCCACGATGGGGTGAGATAATGTATCAGCAAGTTCACCCTCTAAACTCCGACTATGAAGGAAATATGCCTAAAGGTGTCCTAACCGCACAGCCACACAATCACAGAGACTTACCTCATCTCAGATCCTTCCTGCATGTCAATATAGTTCATACAGACATAAACAATATTCATACTCAGACAATTGGAATGCCACAATTCATCTATCAACAGCCACAAGAGTCCTGATTTTAGGGTCGAATTATTATAACACGTCACATTCTGTGCCACACAATTTTGTCCCATAATCCGGCACGTCAATTTCACTCAGCATGTGTTACAATTGTTAATCAAGGCCACACATTGGCACGGCCTACTCGAAGTTCGGCGGTCTTCTGGCGTAGCTAGGCGTCATCTCGCTCCATCGAGCATGGCAACGCCACTACGTCGACGGCATTCCATAAAGGAGCATCGGCCCAGCTTTTATTGTGATCAGCATCCATTGGTAGGGCACCCCATATAGGGGGACATCCAGCTCAACAGCTCGGGATGGGTTCTCATAACCATTCTTGCAGCCATCTAATTCTCGGTCAATACATTGTGCTTTGTATTCAAATGTCCCCATTAAAATAACGTACTTGGCCATTTTTTTTTCATATTAAAAACACACAGCAAAAATAGTCATGTGTGTGTACACGATCAATTTACACTAGAAAAATTGATACCATTCCTTTTTAAATCCCACTATTTAATAAAGTATCTAAAACCATTTTTGGTGTCAAAACCCAACATCTAGTCATTTCTAAATAATCACCAAAATTTCATAATTTTGAAATAAATAACTAAAATTCCAGTCACCATTCAATTTGCATAATTTAACACTCAATTATAGAAACTAAGCACACCATTGCAATTAGCACGAAATTTCGGTTATCGGCTATCTCGGTATAATTTCCCGAAAATATTAAATAATTAAATAAATACCAAAATTAATTAAATAAATCGAATTAAATACCATAAATGCTTACTTAGGCCGGAAATGCTAATCTAACCACCTCAATAAGCCTAGAAAATTTTCGAACATATCTAGATAAATGACACAACTTATCTAGTCCTTAATTAAGCCATTCTAACCACCTAACATGCACAAATGAATAATTAAATTGCTAATCCATTATAATTAACCACCTAAATCATAATTAGCCTAAAATAATCAACCCTTAAGCATCATTAACTCCCTAAGTAGAGTTTAGCAAGTAAATTCACCGGTTTTGTGATCCAGTGAGTCCAGGACGACGGCGACGCAGAAATGGGCAACAACTAAGCCCACGGTGGCACCAAGTGGGGGTATGGACGGGCCAAAAATGGCCCATGAAGGCCCACGGCTGGGCTGGGTTTCCAGTTTAGCTTGTTGGTCAAAGAAGCTAAACCGAGTGACAACAACGACTGAAACGGCTAGGAAAGGGAGGTGGAGGTTGCTGCGATCGTCAGCGGAGGTGGATGGCGGCTGGATGGCGACAAACAGCAACCTGGCAACAGCGAAGGAGCTCGAGACAGTGAACTAGGCTCGCTAGAACGTGAGCAAGAGCATATGCGAGCGAATGGGCAGCGCGACGGCTTGCGAGCGGCGAACGACGGTCCTAGCGACTCCAGGCGGGTGTTTGACAACTAGGGGGAGGTGCTACTTGGTTTCTCTGGTTTTTGGAGCTCAAAACGTGACAACAATGGAGAAAGTAAGCCCTTGAAGAAGAAGAAGAAGACAATTGAAGATAAAGGAGGGTCTCCCTTGGCCCAAAAGTCTTTTATTTTATCCTCTTGGTCCCTTGGTAAGGTCCCACCAGCCATTGCTGTCATCCATGGCCCCTTGGCAGCCCTCAAACTTCCCTAGCAAGCCAACCAAGTGGTCCATAATTTTGCACCCAAGGGACCTACGAATTTTGTACCAAATTCCCCAAATCCACTTCAATTCTCATTTAATTGGATCTAAATCGGTCCCCATAAATTCAACCAAGGTGCCATCATCCCATTCAATATTTTCCTCACCAATTGAACCAACTTGAATCCTAAAACACGATAAAAAATGGCTCTCTAATTTTTCCGGTCAAAAACAGCTCTATTTTGAAATTTCACCAAAATTCTCGATTTGTAGAAAAACCTTCGGAGGATGAATCGACATTTCTAAAATGAATCATGACATGATAGAACTTTCAATTTCTGAAATTGGATTTAAATTCGCAGTTAATTTTAATCGGCGTGATTTTAGCATGACTTAACCTACCGGATAGCTTTTAGGAATTTTTGGTGCAATTGACCCATGGTCAATTATTTTTTAGTCACGTTATACATCTTCAACACATTGACAACTCTCAGTTGTCGTGAAAATCTCGATATTTCAAATACGGACACAGGGTAGAGAAATGACAGACAAATCGATCTAGTGCCGTTCGATGAGAATTTTGCAATTAAGTGGAATCACCCACACACTAATCACATACCTCTGTCAAACCGACCTATCTCCGGTTTCTGATCAATTTTAACGGTGCCGTAATGACCCTTGTAGATTAGCATGGTCGAGTAGTCGATTCCTAGTCGAATTCTCAAGTCTTTTGCATTTAGATTTCTTAACAGCTTCACCCGCTAGACTAGTTATTTCGTAAGTGGCCAACTCAGGGAAAAGAACTATAGGTGTGTCAATGAAAAGCCCTACTTATTCAATTAAAAACAGAACTTGAAATTCAGGATGTCACACTTCTAAAGTAAATTTAGATCAAATAAAGATGGTTTAGAGATTGAGAAGTTCATAAAGAGATTGCAATGAATAAAGTCGAAAGAGTTAAGGAAAGAGGAAATTGCACATGAGGTTTATAGTAATCTGGCTTAGATTAAGCTTAAGTGCACTCTTCCACGCTAATAACATTTTGACTGAAATCTACTAAAGTATCAACAGAGAAGTACAATGGTTCGAGTGCAAACACTCAATGGAAGATTTCTTTTTCTCTCACTAAGTCACTCTTCTTTTGTTTTTTCTCTCTTGAATACAATTTATAAGTGTTGTTGATAAAGAACAAGTGGTTGGAAATGCCTCAAACTTTGGAATTTCAATTTTCATGCACTATCTCAAATGGATTGAATGACCTCCTTAAATATTCCTATACGCCTTTCTAGCCGTTGGTATTCTCCAAAGGAATTTCTTCCAATCAATCCATTAGACAAAATCAATTAAGGAAATCTTGTAGCCGTTTGAAAATTGAGATAAAAATCCAATGATTCTGGTCGCTTATACAATTAGAATCTAGGTTTTTTTTTTTTTTTTTTTTTGGTCAAAAAGAATCTAGGTTTCCATAAGTAGAAACTTCACAAAAAGGAACTTGTCTTCAAGATTGATTTCGTCAATTCGTGATTGATTCCATAAATATATTTATAAAAGGTAAGTGAGATTCTTCGCTAGAAAGCCATATATTAAGGATAAATCTCTATATCATTCGTACTGAATCCTTGTCGTAAGATCAATAATCCTAAGTCTGATTATAATCTTCATTCTGGACATGGTTTCAATCTAAGGGACGTTACCTATCTAAGTTCGGATGCCTGACGGATGCATAGTTGGAGGATTATCGTCACCCTTAGATTAGGGAACGTTACTCGATAAATTTTGAATGCCCAATGGATTCCAAAAGAGTCAATGAATTTCGGCTATTAACAAATGAATCCCAAGTGCATGAGTTTCTCATATACTAAATGGATTATTGGTATATGCTTGCATATGATTGAGTGAGGAGTGAGTTCCTCATGTTATGTAATAAATCTTGGCTTATACTTGCATATTATTGTTTGAGGATTTCTCATGTTACTAACCAAGATTTAGCTTTTGTTTTGCTATTGATTTACCATCGACAAGTGGTCAGGTTAGGTTATGTGCTTGTTGATAGGTGAGGCATCCTCCTACTCGGAAATTAGTAGGTTTTATTTCCTACGTTTATAACTCACCTAGTTGTTTTTCAGAATTGTAGGCATGGAGGTCTCATATTAGTTCTAGAATTGCAGTCTTGCTAAAGGAGCTAAGAGTTACCCTAGCCTTTTGAGTATAGAAGAAATAGTTGTTGTAAATATAATGGTCTATGATAGAAGGGCTTGTAAATATAACTCATGTAATTGTGTTTTTGTAAATGATTGTTTTCCTAGCTATTTGTTATTGTCTAGGTGTTGTATATATGCTTCCGTATGTGCTTAATGAAAAGATAAAAGAAACGAGACGACAACGCACTTGAGATGAAGAAATTGAGGTCGTTACATAAAATGTCTAACCAACAAGATTATCCATCAATATATCCACACTATAGCCAACCATCGCCATTGTCATGAATAATGGCTAAAATTTTCCTCCCCTTAATAGACAAATGCAACTTAATATAGACTATCAACCACCTATGCTTAAAATTTATCAAAGACTAGAGAACTATAAGCACATGAGAGAATTAATGAAATAGAGCAACAAGACTAAAGCTTGAAAATTCTAACTTCAAAGGAATATCTTTGGAAATGCGAGTATGTATGATAGCACACATGCCCCTCGGCTTCCTGTAATAATCTTACCACTTACCGCGGTGAAGGCACGCAGATGACGTGCACAAGTAGTGTATTGCACACAAATATCCTGCTAACTCTGCTTCATTTAGACTCTCATCTTAGATCTAATAATTAGGAGCTCTAATTTGCATGAAGAGTGACCATTGGTTTGCATTCTCTAGTCACACTTTTTCTTCTCTCACTAACCAGGTAAGCCTCATGAGATTGACTCAGGCATCAAATTAGTAAGCACCCTCGGCGAGCCAGAGGACAAAACGTGGTCACAAAATTGAGTGAAAAGCTATCAACAAGAGCAATTTGTCAAACAAAAAATAAATAGTAATAGACAGAGATCTCTGCCCACAAAACAGGGGCAGTGGACACCCAATTCAGTAACCATAAAAGAAGTGTGCGCTTTTACTTTTATTTTTTGCTTAAATTTGTATACAAATTTACATAAAGAACAACCAATTTCGTATAAAATCCCAAAAGTGATAGGTCAACATATCAGATCAAATAGTCATGCTAATTCACTACTCATCAAGATCACCAGACCATAAGTTTCACCATAAGCTTGAACAATGCAATGAATAGAAGAAGAGCACATATTCGAAAAAGAGAACTCCTAGACAAACCAAATAACCACCAGATCCACCAACTAAAACTTCTCATCACTCCCGGATCTCAAGGAAGCGAAAAGATCCGAAAATTTTCAGATTGAATGCGTCGACACGTGCAATGTTCATTAGATCAAAACGATCCAAATACGCACATCCCAATCAGTCACGAAGCACAGGATTGCGTAGTCAATCAAAGTTGAAAACGAAGAAGCATTGTTTACCAAACCGCAGCATTGCGTTTTGAGGATGAAATTGGGATTTACCAAAATTCATCTGATAAATCATCTAAAAACACAATCTCACAAGCATTCTAAAAGATATGCCTCCAAATGAGTACCACTCAAATCCAACACTAAACGGATCGATCACTCCAAAAGTGAAATTCCAAACACTGATTAGTGAATTCATCAATAAAAAATAGAAAGTTATTGAGTACCCCAAACTCCAAATCTAAATGCACGCTTACAAGATAATAATCACAAATTTGAGAGAGAAAACACCTTCAAACGTCCAAGTTCCTCTCGGAGAAACAAACATAGGTATCGCACTAAATAACCTTACCGAAATGACCAAAAGCTTTTTTATGTTGATGCTTGATAGTGTTCCACAACAAACTGCCCATGAATACACGATACTTGTCCAACACTATCTCCGATCATTCTTTCAATTCCAACTGCAATGGCAGTGCATTATCCTTAAGACTTTTGGAAAAATATTCAGATGAGATGGAAATAATAATAACTGTTGGAAATACATTGCAAAAGATTAGAAAATAAAAACAAATGTCTGAGGAATGCAAGCACTATCCTTAAGGATAAGTTTGTCCCTCAAAATACGAAACTTGGTGCATAAGGCCTTAGCAGCTATCCTCGATACAATAGACATTTTTCTATACTCTGTATTTAATATGAGAAAGAATAGAACAACATTATGTGTATAACCCTATGAAAAGAAAATGAAAGATATGAGAACATAGTCTATCTTCAAAGATTGTGGTTTGAAGTTTAATTTATATTTGAATAAAGAAAAGAGAGCCGTTAGGAGACCATCATAAATCAATTGGTAATTAAAAGGATGACCATTATAATATAATGAAAAGCTTATGAAGTAATAAATCAAAAGTTATAAAGTCATTATATGACCATTACAAAGTCGTTACAATAGTCATAATTTCTAATAAATATTTCAAAGCTACATAAATATCCAATAGGAGCAAAAACTACTGAAATGTTGAATAGGAGCAATGGACAATCACTTGATCTTACCATAATCAGCATATTGACAAGGGCTCAAGTTTTCTTGCAAGCTATACAACATTACCAATATGAGGGTTCTTCTATTAAGACCATAATATATGTTTGGTCAATGGCTTAATAAAAATGGATAATTCAAGCATATGCTCAAAAAGAAATGTTCTTCATTTATATGTTATCTCTATCAAGGTTACAAGTCAAGAACTTGCAAAGAGATATAAACAATCTTGCCTGTACTTATTCAAGCGAAATGTTTAACATTTAAAATTCCTCCGTTGATTTAAGTGCCATAATCTGATAAGACTTTACAAGGGATGTAACTTAGGCTTAGTTAAGGTTTTGAGAAATGAAAGAACTTGCTAGGCTCAAAGATTTTTCATTGAAGGGGTCTTGAAACTAGTGATCATCTCGACATTATTACCAATCTTCTTCCTTCACTAGGAATCATTTTATTGTATAGATACTTTGTTGGCCATGAGAGTCTAAAGCCAATTTTGGGACGTGTGTGTAGAAATGTAGTGCTAAAGCATATTAAGCAGGCACAATAGTTGAAGATCCAAACATCGCCTCAATAAAAGCATATATTTCCAACTTCTCCACAAGACAAGGGTTAGCAAATACTTCACCTCTTATAACTCCCATATGAAAGACCATCTAACACATAACGCCAGTGGCATACCTTAATTTTGTGTTGCTCACACAAATAAAAATTCAAAAGAGAAGTTCAATGTCTACATCCACTATGAGTTTAACTTAAGTTTGCAATGCAGTCGACAATCTATCGTGACCTTCAAGGTGAACCTCCAAGAGATAGTCAATTGGTAGATAGGCCCGAATGGTTAGCAATTAAGGAGATGCTACCGTCGTCTAGAGAGATGAACATGGGGAAACACCACATTGCCAAGTTGTGGATTCACAAAATTAAATCCTGAGTAAAAGAACCTTGTTGGAAGCCCTTATTACTAGCTTAAGGAGGAAGACCTTGTACGACTTTAGTTATTTGCTCATGACGCTGAGACTATCCCAAACTATGGTTTACTGGAACAAGCCCTCACCATCAAAACTAGCAGCTTTGTCTTTCTTTTTATATTTTGTTCTAATGACGCTTTGCTCCTCCTAAAGAAGATTCATTTTATATAAATTGTTGTTCTTAATTTATCAGATTTATAATCTTATAGAATTCATTCCTTTAGTTGGTAAGGATAGGAATCACGATTTAACCTCTAGATTTTAGTGGACACTCCGAATAGGGCCGATAATTCGTGTTTTCTATCATAACCATGGTGGTGTCATAATAGTTGCTTGTGAAGTGCAATTTGATTAGAACACGCCATTGTTTATCAATCATGTCAGGTTCTTGAAATCCAAACACGACAGATTTATTAAGAGAGTTACAAGACAATATTTAACACCTTTAAGACATAAAACTCTTCTATGTATAAACTTGTAGAAATAATATTTTCTTTTTCTTTTTGCCAAACATATGCGGAAATATCCTTAAACGTATATTATGTATGATGTCTACACGTAGTTACACATTCACCACTTGACATGTTTAATATGTTAACCTATTCATTGAGCATGTCTAAACATGTCGTAAATTGGCTTAAAGGGTTAACCCACGAATGAGACATTATTATTTTGCATATAAACGAGTTGACCTATTATTGACACAAATATGATAAAACTCAATCCTAACACATTTAATTACGTGTAGCGTAAACAGATCCTCACAAAAGAATAGTCCACCCAGTATATCATATTTAAACAAAGTTGGAAGGAATGATTATTGCTTCTAACCAAGGTAAGACATAACTTCCAACACTTCTTTGGATATACACTGAAGAGATACAAAGTACGAAGAAATATATTACTAGTGAGATTAAAATATCCCTTGTCTGCACATCCGAGAAAGGAAGTTTTCGAAAAAAAATTAGAAGGTCAATAAATTCATTTCCTTATTAATATCGGTTGGATCAAAACCGACACGGTTTAAGGAATTAATCAGATACAGATCCACCCAAAACTTACCCAATGGGAAGGCCCAAGTACAACTGGACCATTACATCTTTCCATATGAGTTTCCACCTTGATTTCCTCCCTCCTTGGAAGCCGAAAAGGCTCCAACTCCCCTCCCATTTTTCGATGGTTCATCATGTGGATTAGTCACAGTGCATAATGGGTTACTGTTCAAGATCAACAGTAATCCCAATGGACCTTGGTACAGTCATCTGCTGAATGCGAAAAGAAATGAACAGATGATTTGAAGCCACTATGTAGTGCAGATTCCTGCTTGGCTTTTTCACTAGACCGGAAGAAGCAAAATGGAATGAATCATCATTAATTCCACAAAACAAATTACAAAGTCAGCATATGCACATTCTAAATCAGCAGATCCGTCGTAACAACGAAATTAGCAGACCCGGAAATGAAAAACGAAAAAGTAGAAAAACAGAAGCAAAGGAAAACATAAACAAAAAAATCTTCACGTCTCTCCCTCATTCGAACCCTTTCCCTTTCATCTTCACCTTCGCCATCCACATCTTGCTTTCTGTCTCTCTCAAACTCTTCCTTTCTTCAGCGGAAACAGAGGAGGCAACGACCCACCACCACCACTGCTCGCGCTCCTCACGTGCGTGCAGATGGGCACGTTCACCATGGGCCTGATCCTAATGCTGTTCGATCTCGTCCTCTCCAACCCTTTCCTTATCCTCTGGACATAGTTGGTGCTGCTCTGCCTGTCTCTGTCTCTGTCTCTGGCCTCCTTCCTCTCGTCCAGGGAGGCCACGTCGCCGAGAGAGCTCGAGGAAGACGAAGTGGACGATGAAGAGGACGAGGGCGAGAGGGAGGACGAAGCCCTCCGCTTGGTCTTCAGCCTCAGGAGTTCTTTCCACAACACGGTGCACTTGGGCGGCCTCGGCGATGGGTCGTCGTCAAGAAACCAACTTACCCTGTTCTGTTCTTGATCTTGGTCTCTGTTATTACTATTACAGTAGTTCCTATTGCTCCTCACCTCTTCCTCTTCTCGATCTGGCTCTTGATCTCGACCTCCATCTCCGGCTTCTTCACTGTCTCCGGATTTCGGCTTGAGGGTGATTCTCTTGAGCCTCTGGGATTGCTGCATTTGCCAGAAAGGAAGCAGCTTTCCCTCAAAGAAGAGCTCATCCGCACTCATCATCTTGTGGGGACTCATGCTGGCGGCCAAGAACTCGAACTCACCGTTTCTTGGTTTCTTTTCGAGGTCCATTGCTGCGGTTTCTTTGGCTTTGGTTACTTGGTTATGGAAATGGCCATCTGGGTTAATGGAGATGAAGTCGCTCTCATCAAGAAGATCTGCAGAGAATGAGATCCTGGGGGCTGAGAACGGTGGGTCAATGTTTTCTTGGAAAACCATAATCTTTCCTTTTCCTTCTCTGCTTTGGGAAGAGAGAGAGAGAGATGTGGATTGGCAGACAGGCAAGAGGGAGGGTTTGGAGATGGGATCTTATAAAGGGAAGGAGACCATAAAGGATGGCATTCATTTGTTTATTTTGCTGATTTTTTTTTTTTTTTTTTTGGGGGTAGATTATTTTGCTAAATCTGGTTTTGCTTTTTTTTTTTTGAAGTTAAAATATAAATTAATTTTTTAATTACAAAAAAAAAAAAAAAAAAAATCTCTAAACTGGCACCAAAAACCAATTTTTTGACATAAAATTCCCGAATCGATATATTTGTAATAAATTTACTTTTCATTAATTTCTGTTGAATTAGAACAATATCACAAAAATCCATAAACTGATATATGGTAAAATCTCAAATTGATATAGTCATTAACGGCTAAGTATCATCTAATTCAGTAATTTGATAGTAAAATTTATTAAAAATTATTATGATAAATTTGTTACAAGTATACTAATTTGAGATCTTTTTTTTTTTTTTTGGTAAAGTGAATCGATATATTTGTAATAAATTTACTTTTCATTAAAGTGAATTGATTTGAGATCTTTTGTGATCAAAAAATTAATTTAATTTATTACGAGGTATTAATTTGAGGTTTTTCATTATATTAATTATATTTTAATATGTACATCTATATATATATTTGGTAAGATTGGTTTTGCTTTTCAAAAATAATATATATGTCCGTCTGAGGTCTGAATTTTGTCGTGATTGAAGTCTAGTGTCGTATTTTGGACGGTTGAATAGAAAAATGGAGGTGGTCTGGAGATGCCCAAACATCAGAGCTGAGATGGTGTGTTAGAATATGGGAACAGCACATGGACCTCCTCGGGTGGATACATGACAAATGGCTTGGCCTCTCTCTATCTTCCTGCTGCATGCAAATGGAGACCAGAACACATCATCTTTTTGGTCTTTTCCTTATCGTTTCTGTCCATGTCAATCCGATGTTCTGCATATGTTCACCTCCTTATAATATTTGGGTCGTATTCGATTGATTTTTTTATCTAATGGAAAAGTTCACAAAAGAACGAAAACAAGAGAATGCTTTTTTGTGATAATATTATAGTTTGTATTAGTCATGTATGAACTGTTTACATCTTAGGTGATAGCAGTATGTTAGTAATTTTTCCAAATATCCTCCTTAATGATCATGATTTGACTTTGAACACTATAGTAAATGCTAGACATAAATGAATTTGCATTGATGACCGATTTAATGAGATATAAAATATTTAATTTGTTGTTATTAACTATCGTGATAGTACAATGTTTAGATTTGAATGGATGACTAATTTAATGAGACATATAATAATTAATTTGTTCTTAATGAGAAAAGCCAAGGTTTGCCTCGAAATATTTATTGCTAGGTAGCGGTTCCCTAGAGATATCGCACTTAAAACAAAACGCCCAGGAAGGTTAGTATGTAGCTTCCTTCCTCACGTGTCTTTGGAAATGACCCTGAACTCTGAAATATATCCTATGCTCCCGGTTCCGAAATTCTAAAACCTAAAACGTCCTCCCGACGTTTAGGGGTGCATGACAAATGAAAATTTCTATTTAGAAATCATTTTTCTATTCCAAACTTGTTTCTAGAATAGAAATCCATTTAATAAAATTATTTTATTTTTCTATTTCTAAAATAGATTTTTGTTCAAGAAATAGGTTTGGAACATAAATCAGAAGTAATTTTTTTTATTTTTCAATTTCTAGAATAGAAATGAGAAATTTTTTTTTTCATCGTTCGTTCTTGTTACGAACCGGTCGTCTATCCATCGCCGTCGACCACCGTCCGCCGTTCGTTGCCGCTGGCCGCCGGTTGCGACTGCCTCGGTCACTGGTCACTGCCGCCCCGGTCGCCAAACACCATCCGTCGATCGCCGGCTATCGGTCACCACTGACCACTACTGATCACTAGCCACCAATCGCCATTGCCGCCGGTCGCTGATCGTCGGTCATCGGCTAACCACTACTAGTCACCACCGTCCGAAAGGGAGAAAGTTTATATGGTTATCAAACGAATTTCTATTTTTGGAATATAAATTTTGTATTGTTATTAAATGGGTATTTTTGCCTAGAAACTCATCTAGAAATAGAAATAGAAAAATCCATTTTTCTTTCAGAAATCAATTTCTGACCATAATGGTTATCATTCGCGCCCTTAGTAACTATCAGTCATGTCGGTTCTACAAGTTTTGCGGGTAATTTTACACATGCCTAGATATAACAAGTTATTTTGTTACTTGCAAGGACATGAATAAGTAGAATTTTGGTTGCATGACTTGTTTAACTAATGATTTACAAATTTTTTTTTTTATGTATACGTACTTCTCAATTATTATGTCGCTGTACGAAATAGAATATTGCATACGTTCTTGAATGGTCAAATGAATTTTTAATTGAAATAAAAAGCAACAAAAAAAAGTTAGTTTTAAAGTTTGTCACAAAAGTGTAGTTATAATTGAGTCCTATCAAAAATTATAATTAAATTCTAAAATTTATTAAATTGGTGCAATCAAATCCTTCTATTAACTATATCCATATGCATAAACAAAAAGTAGCTTTTGAGAATTGATTGTATTTTTTGAAAATTTTATGACTTAATTGTATTTTCATGGTAAGTTTTAAGATTCGATAATAAGTTTTAGAATTTTTGGTATATTTATTTAAAAATTTGAAAAAAAGACTTGAAAGTCCTGTTTTAATCTGAATCATTACACCACGGGATTTCAGCATATGGAAAGAAGTAAAAAAAAGTTAATAATTTAGGGTGAGGAAGCCTAGAGCTATCTTTTAATGTAAGTGGACAATTGGGGCGCATAATTAAAACCAGGATCAGTCAAAGATAAACTATAATTTCCTTCTTTAATTGCTTTGACTAGGCCTGCATGGATTGTAGCATGAATCGTAGGAGCCCCTAACCATGTGCCCCCATGAGATTTTAATTTTCTTGCCATGTGGGAGCCAGTGCAAAGCTGAAAACCAATGATAACCATCAGACCCCCTTAATGACCTATTTGCCCCGTGCCTGATGGGACTTATCCTTGCACAATTTGTAATTTTGTTGCCCCGGGTAGGGGGCAATATTGCGACCCGAATGACCAGTGGAAATTATTATGCAGCTTCTTGGGAAACTAGCTAGCAGAAAGATTTGGGGGGTAGCTCTATAATGATCCAGACAGCTGAATTACGTAGGGCAATGCTAAATCTTTTATTAAATTTTTGTCTGGCACTGTGATTTGATTCTGTAAAATCAGTAACCTAGCATGCTACTATAAAATATATACACATAAATATATATTATATATGCTGTCTCCGGCTATGTGGGCCTTCCACTGCTCCATCATTGAAGGGGACAAAGTATACTATAATGCTTGAATGGTTAGTGTAACAAAGGTAAGGTACAGTAGCTTGATCTGGTCATAAATTGATGGAGGTAAACTGAAAGTCTTCCAATTTGATGGGGGGAAAGTGAGTTCTTGAAAGGATAAATGATCTCTCTTTTAATATTAGTGGAGGTAATCTAAAAATATAGTTATTGATTAAGATTACCATCAATTAAGAAGTGTCATGTTCAAAGGAATGGGCATGAGTAGCTAGGTCACACCTTGACTGACCGTACATTATATTTGTGCTATTACTTTGTATGTACTTGATGCAAAATACTTTGTTCAAATTTAGCTCTTCAATTATTGTGATTGTTGTATCATACCATACAACATTCCAATCTATAGAGGCACTATTCCAAAGGATTTTGGACAAGCCGATGCCTATCAGGAAACTTTATGATGTAATAAGACAACTTTCAAGGGAATTTTCATTGAAGAGACTAAAATGGGCAATATGTAGTTTCTCCTCTTGTACCTTATTTTTGGATAAGCTTTTTATATCATATAGATCGCGAGAAAGTTAATTTTGTTTTGGCCAAGTGCTAGCTGAGAATTTCTTACTTCAAGTAATATTCATAGTATAATTTGAAGTATTGCCAACTCCAAAATGATTCAGTAGGAGGAAAAAAAAACAAATTTCATATTAGAAAACAAAGAAAAACCCCAGAATTTTTCTTTAATTCCCTGGCTTTCCCAAATTGCCATCATCGTTCATCAAACAATTCGAATCATGCTGTCATTTATTGGAGACTCTTCAACCTGAAGATTTAACATATGGCGTGAAGAGAATTAAGAAGTCTGGAAGTGTCTATCAATTAGTCTTGAACAATAATTACCTTGCTGCATAATAAACGACTATAAAATTGATTAGACAAACAAAATTTAAAATGTACAAACAAGACAAGACACGAGACATCTTGCTTTCCTATTCTTATAACTTCGTTACCCTTTTGATGATTCTATTTCACTTCGTTTAGGAAAGGCTTTTACCTCTAAAGCTCCTTGAGCCAAATTTTAGGTGTCTGGTCACAAATTTTGAAACAACCTTGAGGAAAAGTGAACCTTTGGAAGGCTGAAAATCTAAGGCATGTCTTAGGGTGCCTTGAGCTTTCATCTTTTTTGACATGCTAGTTGTAGGATTTAGTATTTTTTTTTCCAAAATTACTCTCACTAATTTTTTGGTTTTCCAATTTTGCCCTAGTTATAATTGTTCATCTTCTCTACACGAAAGCAACCGGTGAGGGGTCAGCATTGGTCGATCTGATACTTAGCTAACTCTTTTATCTTTATGTTCCCACTGATACCTAATTGATAACAAACTTGAATGGCTTTTTTAAGTCTAATTCCATCAATTTTTGTTTAGGCAATTCTTGCTTGTTCATCATCTACTAATCTAGCTCCTGATACTTATGACATTCTTGATCCTTCCTTTCACTAGTCTTCACGGTTGCAATCAAAAATAGATTGTCTCTCCTCTGATGATCGGTCTGAAGTCTTATTTCTTAAAATTATGTTCTTGTACCCAAATTCTGAAAAATCATCAAGAGTCTTCAGGAGGATAATTTAACACTTGTCTCACTAAATCAGTGAGAAAGTGCTCCGCGATGGGTTGCGATCGCAAAAAATGGAAGTCTTTCGCCTTTCCGCTTAAGGACAGCGTAGAAGAAAAAGGGGTACTAATTTAGTGCGGTGCCTTTGTAGGAGTTCGAACATCTATTTTTGAGCTTTAAAGATGCTATTTCGGATTAGATCTTCAAGTCCTCGTTGGATTCATCTGAGTAGATGTTCTCAGTCTTTTTTTTTTCCCAAAACCGATGTAATTATTGGCTCGACAACCCTTATTAAAATGTTCGTTTAGGAGCCTCAAATATTCTAATTGAAGCAAACCTTCTACGTTACGCCTGGCGGTCTAAGTTGTTGGTAAGCTTTCAAAGCTCCTTCTTTTATATTGGTGAGCCTTCGCTTTGTAGATCATCTTTTGCCCAATGCGTTACCCTCCTGTTTTGTGGTTCCCACTGGGTTTACCTTGTTCAAAGATCAACCCCATGGCAGCAAGAAAAGACTATCTTGTGCTATACTCCGGTGATCTCTTTCCTATTGAGGCACGCAAACTCTCATCATGTCCTGACAGGCCAGCGAGGGAGGCAACAGTTGTTTGGGGTCGCACGAACTTTGGTAGCCATTATTGGGGTTGTGTGACACCAGCTGAGGGCTGTTTGGGTCGCACAACCCTAACTAAGGTCATTGACCCAAGGCGGCCCTCGCTAAGTGTTGTTGCGGGCCTCCTAGATAAAATCCATCTGCATATTAAGAATTTGAACTTAAGTCGCGAATTAGTATGGGCTTGGGAGAGCCCAAGTTAAGTCTAGGCTTAACAATCCATTAGCCAAACCTTAGGTGGTTCACATCCCGAAAATTAGGTCGCGACACGTCTCATTCTATGCCACACAATTTTCTTGAAATCTTATGACCTCAAATGACAGCCGTGGCACCAAATCTGGGCGACCTGAGCCTTTCTCCAGCTCCAGCAAAGAGTTTGAGTTTTTTTTTTTTTTTTTTTTAATAAATAAACAAGGAAAGCCTTGCAAAAATTATCTTTCTAGACACTATTTTGCCCAAAGTTGTTTTACAATGGACTTTTAAATTACAATTTAACCAACACCATTTACATTTTGGAAAGTCCTTTACATTTTTTAAAGGTTTTTTTCCAAAAGTCTAACTAAACGCCACTTTTTTCTGCTGAATAATTTTCCTAGCTATGATAACCCGCAAGTATGGGAGACCACTAATCACCGGGGTAATGACTTATTAGGTACGTGTACCTTGTTAGTTGTGACATACACCTTTGGCACCTTGATGGGGGTGACAATGATGGGGCTGGCCTACTTCTAAAGAATGGGTCATGAGCGGTGCTAAGTGCGAAGTGAAGACCAATCTAGGAATGAGAATATCTTATAGCGGAAGCAGAATCCTTAAAGCAACATCAAGAGAATAACCCCGGTGATGGAATCGAAATCTGGATTGATTCAGTGATCCTGAGCCGTCAGAGCACCAACAAAGACCTGGAAGGACCTGAGCGGTCCTGATTTACCAAATCGGTCGTCTCGGATGTTTCCGGACCAATACGGACTCAAACAGCAACCGATGCGATATGGCCGGTGATCGCCCTCGAGTCTAGTTCCTATCCTCATTTGGCTCATACATTGATTTAAACTATAGTCTCCAATAGAGCTTTATTTCCGCGACAGTGTTAGACATACGGTCCGACCTGTTCTGTTTTAATCATTAAAACTTCACTTCCAGATACTTTTTCACCGTCCTTTTTACACACTCAAGATTTCTGTGCCGACATGCTCTCCTCGTTTGCGCAAGACCATGCAACGTGCCTTTTTTTTTTACCTTTCTTTTTCCCGTCTTTTGCGCCATTCCCCCGTACTTTTCTTTACCCGCTCTCTCCCGCTTTTCTCTCGAAGGCTCTCATGAAAGTTTCTGGCTCTTTCCCTGCTTGTCCCCGAATCGCCACATTGTGCGTCCTCCCTCTATTTCAAGCGGTGGAGAAGACCCTATTTCCCCTCAAAAGATGATCTCATTCACCCATTCAATCCGCCATCCAATCTTCCTTCCAATCTTCCTTCCATTTCTGTGTTGGCCGAGACTGAGCTCCCGGTCTTCCCTTCCCTTCATTCATTCACTTTCCTTAGCCTACAAATCCTCAGGATCTTTCCTGAACTGACGCATCATTTGATTGGAAAGAAAACCAAACTACATATCGCATCATAACATGCCATTCTCAAATGGATTAATTGTACAAATGATACATGAATTTTGACTCAATGTGCAAAGTGGATCCTAAACTTTTATTTATATCCTGAACTTTCAATAAATATTCAATCTAGTTCATGAATTATATGAAAATATCAAAATTTATCCTTCCATATATATTTTAGTTAATAGTGGAAAAAATAACATTATATGTAAATTATCCATGTAAGATATTCAACTTAAATCAAGATATAATAATTAACAACATCAAATAACATGGATAACTTTTTTTTTTTGTCCACTGTTCAAATGTACCAGCTTCATAGCCAAATTAAGAAATCCATTAACTTGAATTAGTGGAATGATGATATTGAACATTTTCATATGATACGAGACTAAATTGAACATATATCAAAAGTTCATGGATTACATTAAACAAATAAAAAATTGAGAGACGATATTATGCATTGAGTTAAAGTTTAAGGACCACATTGAACAAATTAAAAATTCATAAGCTAATTATACGTTGTATTTCCACCCCCTTATTGGCTTTTGACACTCTCGTTACATTGAAATGACTATATTATACCTTGCGAGTCATACTCTCAATTAAAGATTATTTCTTACCTCATTCTTCTTTTTCCTTTGTTTTAATTTTTATTAAAAGGCAACGCTGCCCACATCCCCTTAAACAAGTTTTTTTCACTCTAACCATTCCTTCCACACACATTACATTTCAATGTTTCATTCGTGTTTGTCTTTTTCTAAGCTTGTTCTGCCAAGTAATAACTTTATTTCCCTCGATAATCCCAATGATTGTAAATTTTTCAACTTTAATTTGCAGTACAAATTTACGAGAATTTACTCAAAGATAGAATATTGTGGTTGACCAATGCATTATACCTAATTTATTCATCTTTCATTTTATATTTATTGTAGTGTAGCCACTGTGGATGATACTATTGAAGAGGACCCAAATCGCTTAAATTTATCTATTGATGATGAAATTGTGAATGGAGAATAGTCATCAATCATGTCCACAAGTTCATTTGGAGCTTCCCACTCTAAACAATGAAAATTATTTCTTCATATATATTTGTAGTGGATAATGACTCTCTTAATGATGTAATTAAAATATTTTATTGTTTGATTCCGGCGAAATATTTCTTTTGACAGAGTAACCTTTTTAAGGGGAGTCAATCAACTTAATAGACAATATCTTTTGTTAAGTTGCATATGCAACTTATAATTGCAGTTCATTTTTACGTTGAGGATAATTTTCTTTTCCATTGATTATTATATAAAAATTTTAAAGCATTTATAATTGATAAAAAAAATGTGTTTGCAAATGGTTCAAATGTGTTGTCTTATGATGTAATTCAATTACCATAATTTCTTGTCAATGGCTAATTATATCATGTAAACAAGGCATAGATAGTATTTTATGTAATAATATTTTAGAGAGAAATTTCTTTTGCATTTGCTTGATAATAATGGATATTTAGAATTTTTATATCCTTAACTTTGCCATATATTTTTAATTTTTTTTAAGTATCTAAAGTAAATTGAAAGTTGAGCAATTAAAATACACAAACTACAGCATAATACTTAATATTAAACTTATAATTAAAAAAAAATTGCATACTAAAACTGGTAAATGGTTCTTCTCACTCTTACTTGTGCTTAGTTTATTTTTAAATAATAGTTTCCTAGTAGAGAGAGCGAGAGAGAGCGAGAGAGAGAGAAAAGAGAGAAAAAGAGATATATACAATTCATCAATGCAATATTTAGTAAGCTATTCATCAAGTAAACTATTTTTTAAGGAAAAAACCTCACCAATTATATTCCAAATGGAGAAAGAAAAGGAAAAAACCAAAAAAAGAAAAAAGAAAAGAAGGCAAGAAATAATCTTAAATCAAGAGTGAGCCCCACATCGAACCTTAATAAATGTTATTGAAAGGAGCATATGTAATTTCGTCTCTAAATAAAAATTGAAACAAAAGAGAAAGGAGAAGGAAAAGAAATATAAGAAATCATCTTATATCAAGAGTGAGACCCGCAAGGGATAATGTGTCTAATTCAATGTAATAGAGAGTGTCGGGAACCAATAAGGGAATGGAAATAGTGCGAGCCATTATTCATGTTTTTTTCCCCTCTAAAATCGATGGAAGAGAAACAACCAAGAGGGAGGGAAAGGTGGCCAACTCAGGCTGAGTTTTACCTAAAGGACTCGGGCTGAACTTGGATTGTGCTGAGTCTATTTAAATTCAGCACAACAAAAAAAATTGCAAGGGTCGATATCGAGCTGGTTCGCAAAAATTCGTGAGCTTGCCATTTCTTGTAGCAATAAAAATCGTTCCTAATTTATAAATGCATAGGAATGCGTTAAAATATGAGAATGCAAGAGCATGCACTATTAGTATTTTTATTTAGGGGTCAAAATCTGTCATTGTCGGCGGATTGGATCCCTGAATTTCTTTAAATGTGAAGGTGATTTGGAGAAAAAAATTTCATGTCAACAGGTAGCTTGCACAAAGCTATGTAACAGCAAGACAACACTACACTTCAAATCTAACTAGTTATAATAAGCAGGAAAGCGGATTGACTAAAATCACATCACTGGCAACATGATTTTGGAGTGTTTTAATTTCCTTTGTTGACAATACATGCATGATCATATCATATGAATACCAAACTCACTCATGTCGTGTTCGATATGTTCCCAAGTCATGTTAGAAATTGTCACTCCTTAACTTAGGATAAGAAATACTCAAAAGTACCTGTGAGATAATTAAACAACCTTTTTTGGGCTCCGTTTATTTCACAAAATATGAATAATTTGGAAAATATTTTCTAAAAGTGATCGCATATATAGCTTAATTAATCTATGAAATTCTTTTTAGTACTAACAACAATTTATGTTGAGACATTTTCATGGATGATAAAAATATTTTTCATCATTTCTTTTTTAATCGATATAAGTGATTACTTTTAGGAAAATATTTTACAAAGCATTCATTTTCTACAAATAAATGGAGCCTTAATGTCCTCTGGAGAAATAATTGTGAAATGAGTCTCAAATGAGTAGAGATGGAAAGAAATATGAGCCATATTCGCAAAAGTATTACGAGAACAAAAACAGAAATAAAATAAAATAAAATAAAGAAAACAAAGGACTAGTAACATGTTTTGCTGGTCTTTGTGAGATGTAAAAGAGATTGGGACAAGAGTCAAACGTAATTTAACTAGGTCATTCATGCCAACCTCTTTGGAGAGGGAAAATCTTTCGCATTAATCATTAATGGCAGTAATTTTCTTCATCTATCCACGAAAAGGAAAAGAAACTTAAACTAAATAAATAAATAAATAAATAAAGGAAAAACATCTGAGGACGTAAATGCATAGACCTATTCCTAAGGGACAACCTAAAATTATATCCACAAATATATCAATAACAATTTCTTCTTGCCTCCGCATTTAGTTAAATGAAGTTTTCTTCCTCTATAAAATGCGACGAGCAATAAAAAAACTCTATCATCTCAAAGGACGTGAAACTCTCTCTCCCCCTCTCTCCCTCTCTCTCGCCCTTTTAGCTCCTTGATAACTCCATTTCTCTTCAGCTCTTGTACTTTTACTCTCCTCCATTTATGCCAATTTATCTTTTGTCCTTCCACTTATTGATTTTTGAGGAGTTTCTTTTCAAGGAGAGGTCAAAATGCCGGCTGCTGTAGTAAGTAGTCACGGCGGCGATGTCCCGGAGTTTGAAGGCAAGGTCACGGTGTACGTGATCATCTGCGTGATCATCGCCGCCTTCGGAGGACTTATGTTCGGTTATGACATCGGAATTTCAGGTTTAACTTATTTTTTCCCCAATTATTTCATTTGAATTTTTATTCCTCTCTCGAAAAATATTTAAATTGGCGATCTGAAAAGATTGTTCACAAGGATTTGCTCATGTAACAGACATAAAGTGCACCTGTTTTTAGCGTTGGCCCTCTAAAAAATATTGTTTTAAAGTACTAGAGATGTCTCTTTAGCTGGTAAACTAGTCCTATGTTGCTTACAGAGAAATAACCGTATTACTGTAATCTTTTCGGAGGGAAAAGTTTATTACGTGATTTTCAGAATATAACTTCTAGTAATTGAAAATTTCATTATCTTAAAATATTTATTAGAAAATGATAAAGCGCATTCTTCTTTCTTTCATCAAACACAGGAGGTGTGACATCCATGGATGACTTCCTGAAGAAGTTCTTTATAGACGTGTACGAGAAGAAGCAGCATGTCCAAGAGAACAACTACTGCAAATACAACGACACGCTTCTGCAGCTCTTCACGTCGTCGCTCTACATCGCTGCTCTCTTGGCCAGCTTCGTCGCCTCATGGGTGTGCACAAAGATGGGCCGGAAGCCAACCATGCAGATCGCATCGGTCCTCTTCCTGATCGGGGTCGGGTTTCAGGCTGGCGGCATCAACAAAGAGATGATTGTGTGCGGACGACTCATGCTCGGAATTGGCGTCGGTTTCGCCAATCAGGTAAATGCTGTGCAGCAATAGCAGTAAAGGCTCTGGTTAGCCTTCACATATGGTTTCTAAGATTTAACCATGTATGTTTCTGATTCTTTGCAGGCAGTGCCTCTATTTCTATCAGAAATAGCACCAGCCAAGATGAGAGGAGCGCTCAACATTTGCTTCCAGCTGTTCATCACCATCGGGATCTTGGTCGCCGGCCTCATTAACTACTTCACCTCCAAAATCCACCCCCATGGGTGGCGCATCTCCCTTGGCCTCGCCGTGGTCCCTGCCTTCATCCTCCTTGTCGGGTCCTTTGCCATCTGCGAGACCCCGACGAGCCTCATCGAGCGCAATATTCTCGACAAGGGCAACGCCACCCTCAAGAAGATCCGGGGCACCGATGACGTCACCGCCGAGTTCGAGTCCCTTGTGGCAGCGAGTGAGATGGCCCGCCTGGTCAAGAACCCCTTCGGCAAGCTCATGCAGCCCTCGAGCCGCCCCCCGCTCGTGATCGCGATCCTGCTCCAGGTGTTCCAGCAGTTCACCGGGATCAACGCCATCATGTTCTACGCGCCCGTCCTCTTCCAGACGGTCGGGTTCGGCAGCAACGCGTCGCTGCTCTCGACAGTCATCACGGGTCTTGTCAACGTGTTCAGCACGCTAGTCTCTATCTACACGGTCGACTGGGCGGGAAGGAGGATCTTGCTCCTCGAAGCTTGTGTCCAGATGTTCCTCACTCAGGTGAAGAAAATCCTACAAGTGATTTATTTCAGTCCTGTGCTCATTCGAGTAGTCTCACGATACCACAGCTGACAGTGACATTGTGCTATGATGCTGCAGATTGTGATTGGCTTGATCCTCCTGATAGACCTGAAGACCACAGGCTCATTGAACCACTCGGAAGCCCTAATCGTGGTCACCCTGGTGTGCATATTCGTGGGGGGATTCGCGTGGTCGTGGGGCCCGCTAGGGTGGCTCATCCCGAGCGAGACGTTCCCCCTCGAGACCCGGACCGCCGGGTTCGCGTTCGCCGTGAGCTCCAACATGCTCTTCACCTTCATCATCGCACAGGCCTTCCTGTCGATGCTGTGCCACATGAGGGCTGGGATCTTCTTCTTCTTTGCCGCTTGGATCTTGGTCATGGGGGTGTTCACGCTCTTCTTCTTGCCCGAAACGAAGGGCGTCCCCATCGACTCGATGGTGGAGAAGGTATGGAAGCAGCACTGGTTTTGGAAGCGGTACATGGTCAATGTGAACGAAGAAGAAATGAAGGAGACAGTGCATCCGCATGTGAAGTAAGCTGCACAAGAGGATTCGCGTGACCATGGGACGGGACGGGAGGCGAAGTTATGCTCATCCGACCGTATGTGAAGACTGAACGTACATAGTTGTTGACCTAATTAAACCACACATTGAGCCACAAGCTTAACTTTTAGAACAGGTTCAAGATCTTATTTACCTCCTCAATTACATATTTCCATGGATTGATCTTAGATCAAAGACCAGGTTAAGCATGGGGGAGAGTGTAGTTAACCTATTTCGATCGTGTTTAATTTAATGCATTTTCTTTCGGATGAAAAGAGATGCAAATAGCTACAATTTTGCGGCATTTCTAGAGTACCCAAATATTATAAATGACTGAACAACCGCACACGTATGTCATTTGACTAGATGTTTTTTCTACTTGGTATTAATTTATTCAAACCCAACGGACGCTCCTATTTATTCAAACATCGAACAGATCTCACTAATATGCATATTTTTAATCGGTAATTCATTAATATGAGATGTCATGTAAGAGGAAAAAATGACATTTTTATAGTGATAATGTATTATAATTTTAAAGGAAAATACCATATTGATGCTATAATGTTAATACCTTTAAGCACATAAAATATAAAAAAAAGATTAATTTTCAGTGTACAATAATCAAAGCTATATCTAAAATATTTCCGTTCAAAAAGTGAAAAAAAAAATAAGTAAAATACAGTGATGTATGTTTTAGCTAAGTCGTAATTATATGTTTTCTGTTAAAAGATTTTATTGTGAGTTTGAAGATTTTAGATAATCTCAATGCTTTTTCTTCTTCTTTTTTTTTTTTTTTTGGTTGAAATGTAAGTATCATTTATTAGATGACGTATAGGAGCTTAGGGGCATTCCCCAGCATTACAAAGATATCTAAGAATGTGAAAAAAAAAATGGAGTGAGGAAGTCTCCATATAATAGCTAATATTACATTTGTTTGGAAAGGTATGAAATTTTTATAATATGAAGCTTGCCCTCTAACAAGTTTACAAATTTTAGCTACAATGATGGGGACATTATTTGACTTGTTTTGGAAATGTTTACAGTTACATTCCATCCAAATTCAATATATGGTTGCTAAGAAAGTAACCTTGAAAAGCCTTGCCGCCAGGTCCTTGCCTTAGGTAACCCTGATCCTCCTAAAGAATGATGGATTCTGTATTGTGCGAGGATGATACGCCATATGCTTCCAGTCCACATGCATTAAGAGAATAGATGATCTTGATATTCCAGACCACCCAAACAAAAATTACAATGGATTCCCATAGTAGGCATCCAACGCGATATTATCTCCGTTGTTGATAGTCTATCTCTAAAAACTAACCACCCAATAAAATTATGTTTGCTAACCCCGCCTATCCATAATAGTTGATACCATCCCGCAGCCAGTCCCACACTCCTGAGTTCATCATATAACTCTTTGCAACAATAACTTTGCCTAGATATGGCTAAAGATAGAGTTGGTCTCAATATAAGAATACCACGCCAACTCTATGCCATAATAAGCTTGATTTCTAGCTATATAATTGAAATGCCTCTACATTTGGTACTGTGAACCCAATCACTCCAAAAGGAAGACAACAAAAAATTTATGAGTTCCCAAAGCATGTGGCCTAATAAAACTTTGTTTGGGTTAACAGAAGATTAACATTAAAAGACGAACAATTTATGAGCATAGATAATCTTGATGCTTTATTAACATTAAAGTAACTAGAGTCAGTTATTCCCTATAATCTCATTATGATTAATAGAAGATTTTAATAAATCATGTCATCAACAAATAACATATAAAAATTCTTTTTACTCCGTGAAGTTACCTCCTCAGTGTATTTTTTTATTGCACTAAATCAAATTACTCAAATAAAATCATTTATGCTCTAATTAGCAATAAATATATTTTATTAGTAACATGTATATTTATAGGGGATTTGAATGTTTCTTCTTTCTTCTTTTTTTCTAGGTTAACTTGCCTTTAACTAATTTGATTGTAATATATAATTCAAGTGAAAATTAGTTGTGTGATTAAATTATTCATACTAAAAATCACAAAAAAAAAATAATAAATTTAATGAATTTGTTATTAATTGAGATAGATGAAAATGAAATATGCTCTATTTAACTTCCTAAATGTGATATTTTTGAATGACTTAAATTTATTTCTTTTATAAGAGATGACATTAGTTATGGTTTCGAATTATATATATATATATATATGAAATCTGGCATATTATTTCAAAGGGGCATGTGTACCACAGCACTAAAACCTATTATGAAAAGTGCAATTGAGTCTTCAAACTTTCAAATGGTGCAATCAAATTTAAAACTTGACAAATTTGTGTAATAAAATCCCTCCATTGAATATGTTCGAGGTAGCTAGTTAGAGGAGTTGATGTGAATTTTTTTTCCCTCTAAAGATACATGGTGCCATTTTAACCCCTACTAGATGCCACATTGTGAACCAACGTACAAAAAACCAATCATGCTACAACTACAATCAAAACCGCGATTCAACATGTAATGGGAAAACAAGGATTTCCTATCATTGTTAAAATTTTCTTGAAACTAGAAAATTGTAAGTATATTAAACTATATACATACTACCATCGAACCATGCTCTACATAGCATATATGACATCATTTTCATATAAGGTAGCTACTGTATTTTCAAAAACACAAGAAAATACAAGTTACAAATGAATAAACAATGCATTTATACCCTAAAAATACACGTACTTAGGGTTCCCTACACATTTTTAAACATTTATAAAACTCAAAAATAGAAAATAAATATACCACAGTGTAGAGCACATCCATACGAACCAAACACCATCGACCACGCTCCAATTGGAGCTCCCACATGCTCACACGCACCGCCTGAGTGTGCGGCGCGTGTGGCACACGTGCCAGCGAGCCTTACAGGCTCCTAGCTGGTCCGATCAGTCCAACCGGCAACTAGTCCAACCGATTTGATCGCCAGACCGGTTGACCGATCCAATCGGTCGACCGATCAACGGTTGGGTCCGGGTCAAGTAAACCTCGGGTCGAGTTGGGTCACGGGTCGGTCGCAGGCCGGTGACTGGCCGGCCAACTACCGCCGGCGGTGACATCATCCCAGTGGTTACCGACCGTTAGATGACGTCATATGTGACATCAGCACGCGTCGCTTTGCTGATGCCCGCGTGATGCTCACGCGCTAGCATGCCTAGCACGTCAAGTGCATGGTTCCCACGCATAGCGGCTTCTGGCCGCATGTGTGGGCGCATCTGGTGTCCTCCAACGACACTCGACCCATCGTCGGACTCGTCCCGATGAACACTTTCACCTTGTCTATTTAAAAATTGATTTTGGCCAAAAAAATATGTCGAAAAATGGCCAAAAGCGTACGGGTGTACCTGACCCTAAACCCGTTCTTCGTTTCGGTTTGTTTTCGACAATTCAAATAGCAATTCCGACCATTAGACATTCAAACAGTGTAGATTTCATACTCTTGATCTCGATATCAAATGGTAAACAAGAGAATTCAATGAAAAACAAGATAGAAATAACGACCGGGCTCTGATACCAATGTTGGAATTTAAGTCGGCGGAAGACGACTTACCTCTTTCTGATGCACAGTCAACAATTTACCCCGGAACGATCATTGAATTGCGGATGAATCACGAACAAAAATACTTCACGTTGGTCTGAATGTAATCACAAGGAAAACATCCGATTTCCACAGCATAAATGCCGATTGTTCTTGTAAAGGAGAAATGTAACACTTCCTTTTCTTTTGATGGACAAAGGGACAAGAAAAGGAGAGAATTATGCACGTACGTTCTGCCAACCATGCCAACAGTTGTCTTCTGGAGTCTTTTATATAACTCCATCACAACCCTTCAAATGGTGTCTTTTTATCGTAGCGTATCAAGGTGAAACGGTGCGTTCTCAACACACCCCATCATGCACGTACTAATTCAGTACAACAAAACCGCGTTAGAAATTCCATTTCTAACAACTTTGCATCAAAGCCGGAATAAATGGAGCAGGAGACCAACCCCTAAGACTTACAACTGCAAGTGTTGGCAGCCTTGCAGGATATTCAACAGCGTCTCACGACACTAGAAGGGAACTAGGGGTGCGGCGGAGGCCGGAGCCAAGGCTTGATGCAGGGGTCCGTAAACCAAAACTCATAAGACCGAGAAGAGCCCGAGGAAGGTCAAGGGCGAGCGACCCATCCTCACCGATGGTATCATCTTGATATTCCTCGATTCGACGGAACCACCAATGCAACAGCCTGGGTATATATATATATTTGGTAAAGATAGAACAAATATTTTGATATAATCAAACTCCAGAAAACTAGAAGTTCATTCTCGCGTCCATACATCTTGAAG
Organism: Eucalyptus virginea; assembly: GCA_014182375.1. Lineage (NCBI taxonomy): Eukaryota > Viridiplantae > Streptophyta > Magnoliopsida > Myrtales > Myrtaceae > Eucalyptus > Eucalyptus virginea. The sequence goes on along the minus strand of CM024515.1, from coordinate 13,947,984 downwards.
GGGAAGCACAATTATGGGTTGAATCGCTACGGGTGGATGGTTATCTACCATGGGAGCATTTTCGCTTTATATTTTTGGAAAGGTTCGGCCCAACTTGATTCAATGATTTCTTTGGAGAGTTTACAAAGTTAACACAAACTGGAACTCTCAAGGATTACCAAATCCAATTCCAACGGCTGCTTGTGCGATGCGGCGTGCAACTCTCCCGCGAAAGAAGGAAGTTGTTTTGTTAGTGGCCTTAAAGAACCTGTAAAATTTGATGTCCGTGCTGCAGCCCCAAGAACTCTTTCGAACGCAATTAGCTTGGCTCATATTTTCGACAAAAGGAGCAATGCTTTACGAAGGGCCACAACTACTGCCCAATTCCACTACGGCCCCAACACGGGACCACCTCAGGCCCCACAGGATAACCAAGCAGTGAATAGTAATGGAAAACCCAGTCCTATCATATCTCGAGCACCCATCTAGCGCTTAACGCCAGTGGAGGCTCAGGAATGGCGAAACCACGGGTTAAGTTATAATTGTGACAAGATTTATACCCCCAGATACAGATGCAAGCGGTTGTTCCTTATTGAGGTTGGGGAGGAAGAATCCGTAGAAGAGGAAGCGGAGGCCTTCAAGGAGCAACGTGAAGCAGCAAACACGAAGGAGGGAGACATCCCCGAAATCTCGCTGCACGTAATTGCGGGAGTGACTACTCCGCAGACCATGCGAGTCCCGGCATGGTGAAGAAACGGCCTCCTGGTGTGCTCATTGATATCGAGAGCACACACAATTTCCTCAATTCCACGACAGCACGCAAGTGGGCTTGACCATAGAGAAAGAATGTAATTTGAGCGTGGTGGTGGCTAACCGCGAGAGGCTTGTAAGCATGGGGAGTTGTAAGGCAATGGAGGTAACCATCCAAGATACTATATTTACGATTGATTTCCGCGTTATTTCTTTTTGTGAATGTGATGCAGTACTTGGGGCATCTTGGCTTCGAAATCTTGGCCCGATTTTATGGGATTTCAAGATTATGGAGATGCGGTTCCGGTGTCACGGGAAGAATGTGAGATTTATTGGGATGGAGCAAGAGGAAGCAAAGGAGATCAAGGCCGAAAACTTAAGCCGGCAGATTGGGCAATCATAGGTGCATGGTTTTTTTTGCTTCGGATGGAGGTTAATTCGGGAATGGTGGCCGACAAAAAATCCATCGGCAAGATCGACCCAAAACTGGGAATGACACGAGAAGAAGTATCCAACGGTTTTCATGGAGCCCAAGGGTCTACCACCGTCACGAAGCCAAGATCACCGCATTACTATTGCGGAAGGAAAGGGTCCCGTCTATGTGCGCCCTTATCACTACCCTTTTTTTACCAAAAAGGAGAGATTGAAAGACCAGTTGAGGGAATGCTAAGAAGCCAGATAATTCAATCAAGCAACAGTCCGTACTCTTCTCCCTTGATTCTTGTCAAAAAACAAAAAGGATGGGACATGGCGTTTTTGCATTGACTACTGCGCCTTGAACAAAGTCTCGGTAAAAGACAAGTTCTTGATACCCTTAATTGATGAACTCATCGACAAGTTGTTTGGTGCAGAGATCTTGACAAAGTTGGACGAATATCATCAAATTCGAACGGCCACCCAAGATGTTGCAAAGATGGCATTCCGGACACAATATGAACATTACGAATTCCTCATCATGCCATTCAGACTTTCTAATGCTCCGTCCATCTTTCAAGCAATGATGAATGGCATTTTTCAACCATACTTACGTCCATTCGTTCTTGTCTTTTTTTATGACATTTTGATCTACAGTAAAGATGCAATGACCCATGCCAAGCATGTGAAAATCGTGTTCGATCTATTCAAAAAACACGGGCTGACCATTAAGCACGGCAAGTGCATCTTCGGGCAGCCTCAAATGAATTATTTAGGCCACATATAGACCGAAATCGTGTTAGCATGGAGCAAAACAAGGTCAAGGCCATCCTTGATTGGCCTCGCCCTACGAATATCAAATCAGTCCGTGGATTTTTGGGCCTCGGCAGCTATTACTGCAAATTCATTAAGGGATACGGGCAAATCACAGTGGCTCTTACGTCGTTGCTAAAAAAGGATGCTTCCAAGTGAGGGGATGCCGCTAATCAAGCCTTTGAAAATCTCCGATTTGCTATGACCCAAGCATCGGTTCTCGGTCTACCCAATTTTTCCAAACAATTTGTGGTCGTACGCGACGCTTCCGGGGTTAGCGTGGGAGCGATATTGATGCAACAAGGGTGTCTCTTAGTGTACTTTAGCAAGGTATGGTCCGGTGCACAACTCACAAAATCCACCTACGAAAAAGAAATCATGGCCCTCGTATTGGCAGTGCAAAAATGGCGAGCATACCTTTTGGGAAGACGATTCATAGTGCGCACCAACCACTGTAGTCTCAAATATCTTTGGGAGCAATGGATTAACACAGACGAGCAACAAAGATAGTTTGTAAAGTTGATGGGATACAACTTTCTTGTTAAATATGAAAAGGGAAAGACTATGACACAATCTCGGGCCAATTTTCGCACATTTTTGTCGTTGAGGACAAGGACAATTTTGGCGGGGGAAGATGTCACGGTCAAGACACATATCCAAAATGAAAAGCAAGAATTTGGGATAGAGAATGAAGATTTTCGGGCCAAAAATGAAAGAAGGATGATTTCTCGGGATGGAAGAAAAAAATCAAGGGAAGCTCAAAATGGAATCTAGGGCAGAGAATGAAGATTTTCAGACCAAAATTAAAGGGATGATAATTTCTCTCGATGAAAGCAAAAATCAAGGGAAGCTAACTATGGAAGAGAATTAGTAGTTGAATCAATAATCATTATCGCTGGGTCAATTTACATTATTAGTATTTCCATTTCTTTTTATAATAAAATTCATTGGTTGTACGAAAATTATAAATTGTACCTCTTATGAGGAATCATGCATTGAAGAAATGAAATAAAATCAAAGTGTCTGAGATTCTGCTTGAATCTTTGGTGGAAACATCCCATAGACCCTTCAAAATTAGGCGTTCACATAGGCGAAGAAACCGCATTAGGAATTCCATTCCTAACACATTGCAATTAGGAATTCCATTCCTAACACATTGCAAGTGTTCCAGCAGTTCACCGGCATCAACGACCTTGATGTTTTACGTTCCAGTCCTCTTCCAGACAGTCGGCTTCAAGAACGACACATCGTTGTTGTCCTTCGTGATCACCGGGATTGTGATTGTGGCGAGTACATTGGTGTCGATCTATGCTGTCGATAAGAGTGGGAAGGAGAAAGCTGCTCCTTCAAAGCTGCGTCCGATTGTTCATCAGTTAGGTCTCTCTCTCTCTCTATATCTCTCCGTGCCAAATTTTTCGTATTGCTATATCTTGATTTGATGATGAGAAAGTCTGTGTGATTTAGGCTGCTATTGGAGCAATTCTATCAACCTTACTTAAAAGCCACAAACTCACTAGACAAAAGAGAGGCTGCGATCCTGGTCGTGCTTGTTCGTAATGGCATTTGCATGGCCTTCGGGCCTGCTCGGTTGGCTGATACCGAGACAGACATTCCCAGTCAAGACCAGGACCACCGTGTTCGCAATCACGGTCGGCTCCAACTTGCTGTTCACGTTCCCCAAGCTCAAGGGTTGCTCTTGATAATGTGCCCCGCGCGGGCCTACGCTTTCTTCTCCGCAGGCTGGATCTTCCTGATGGAGCTGCTCGTGCTGCTCCTGCTGCCTGAGACAAAAACCGTGCCAATGGATGCGATCGTTGACGAGGTGCGGAAGCAGCACCCAGTTTGGAAGAAATTCATGGATTGAAGATCATGAAAGATTGAATCTTTGTAGTGTCGCTCAACAACAAGGGCATGTATACGTTGGAGCATTTCACTTAACACTTGTGACAGCATTATGAAGCAACATAAAAAGTACTCGGGTAAGATTTTGCCTTCTCAAGCAATCGCGATAACAAGATCGATTTCACATCGGACATCTGGCTCGGAGATGACATAGACTCTGCAACTCAATACAGTAAACATGGAGTCACCCTGAAGATGGTTCGTACTAGCATATGTATCATCACTATATGTCGACGTTTACTGAAAATTTACAGCTGCGAAGGCAGCTGCGAAGGCAGCTTAACAGTCCATTACTGTGTCCATTCTTGGAGGCGCCATTGCCGTTCACCATTGGAATGTCGTCGTCCATGAACCGTTTCCAGAGCCAATGCTGCATCCATACTTTCTCGGTCATCTCCTCGATGGGGACGTTCTTCGTCTCCGGGAGAAGAAACAGGACAAACATCGACATGACCAAGACCCACCCGGAGAAGAAGAGGAAGATGCCAAACTTGAAGTGGCACAGCATCGAGAGGAAGGCCTGCGCGATCACGAAGGTGAAGAGCAGGTTGATGCAGACCGTCACACTCTGCCCCGCCGAGCGCGTTTCCAGGGGGAACGTCTCGCTCGGGATCAGCCACCCGAGGGGTCCCCACGACCACGCGAAGGCCGAGATGAACGTGCAGACCAGGACGACCACGAAGATCGCGAACCCGTGACTGAGATTCTCCGAGTGGTCCTTGACTTTGATCCCGAGTACAATGGCGATCGCGGTCTGGGACAAGAACATCTGCACGCCGGCCTCTAGCAAGAGCATCCGGCGACCGACCTTGTCGACTGAGTAAATGGACACGCAAGTGGAGAGGACATTGACAGCCCCGATGATAACGGCGGAGTAGAGCGAAGCGTCGCCCCCGAATCCCACCGTGTTGAAGAGGACCGGCGCGTAGAACATGATGGCGTTGATGCCGGTGCATTGCTGGAAAAGCTGTTGCAATGCAAGAGAAACGTTCTTTGTAAGAAATAGAAAACTTCTATCATCACTGGACGATTGCCCTTGTATAAGCTATAACGCATGATCTTGAGATCAAATTGGGTTACCTGCAAGGACATGGCAATGACTAGCTGAGGCCTGTTCCTCCTCTGGAGGAGGTTTCGGAACGGGTGCTTCACTTCTTTCGCGATGCGGCTTGCCTCGACGAGCTCCAAGAACTCGGGCTCGATGTTGTCGGTCCCTCTGATCTTTCGGAGGACCGCTTTGCCTTCTTCATGGCGGCCGCGCTCGATGAGACTGTTGGGAGTGTCGACCACCATGAGAGCCCCCACTGTTAGGAGAACGGCCGGAATGCCCGCTAGTCCCAGGGACAGCCTCCAACCCCATCCCCCTTTGATCCTGTCACATAGTTTTCACGGTTATGTTAGGACAATCGAATCGAATTGAACCGAATGAGTTTAATGGAATGATTAGAAGTTCGATTGATTGAGATGTCAACTCAGAATGCCTTGCATCAAATCAAGAAGCAGAGAAGAACAAGTTATCAGGAGGTCAACAAGATGCATCAGAGAACTACATTAAATTTGTGTATCATGCTAGAGATCAGTGTGGTTAATTGATTATTGGCAAAAATAGAGTAATCTGCACCAAAACCTCTGGCAATTGGGTTCAAATTTAATCCTTTGGTTCCTAAATATCATCACCTATTAGTAAGATTTGTCATAGGCTCATAAAGAGAAAGAATAAATCCATATAATATTACACTGTTACTCTTCTAATAACGTTCGATCCAATCTGATCTCCTATTAACAAATGAAGTAAATCTTTCATTGGCTTATTAATGCTAGAGAGTCGTTTACATCACAGGATTGAAGTACTCAATTTGCCGAGCAATCTGCATATGAGTTTTCTTTTTTTAAAAGTATTTACAATATTAGTCCGTCGGAAATATTCTAACGGTTTCTAATCCAAGAATGGAGAAATGAGGGTAAGAACATTATCGAGCTCACTAGTTACACACACTAAATGTTCAGGCCCAATATTTATGAAAAAGCCCATTAATACCAAAAGCCCTAAAAGCTTTCATTTCTCACTTTCATATAGACAGAATTTGACTCGGGGCATGTTTGACGACTCCAATAAATGCCGAAAATTATATCTATTCAGTGCTAAATGAAAAAAAAAAAAAAAAAAGCACGCTCAGCAAGTACAACTGGTTTTGACTTAAAAGATTTAACTAATTCAAGAAATCACTAAATTAGCTAAGTAAGGATGGATTTACTTGAATCATTTAAATAGAAAAGACATCCAAACTAAACATAGAACCTCGCCGTTATATTGCTTAAAGCCTAAAACTTACCAATAATATTCACGATTCTATGTTTTGCAAGAAAAAATAATGAAACAATGGTCGATATTTAGCTTTATTAACTATTATATTTTAATCTTTAGCACTTAAAATGATCGACACGCATCACATATTTGAAGAAAACGTCACTTGCCTCTTTATAAAATTGGTGCAATTTATCCTCGCAGCCTCCATGGAACGTCTCTATTCGATTTCAATCATCCGATATCCAGATTTTATTATCTGGAAACTTTATTATAAACAAAGAAGATCACTTTGTTCTTTATTATTTCTTCGGTTCTAAATTATTAATATTTCTTCTTTTTAGGTAGCTTTGCTCCGTTGCGTGTCGAATCATTCACCAGTGTCAACCCCACACGATCAATTTCAGCATCTTAGCAAAGACGACGTGTGGGGTGCACTTTCTATTCACACTTAAAAAGAAGGAATTAAAAAAAAAAAAAAATCGATTTAATAATAAAAAAAAAAAAAAAAATGGAGGGCGCTTTAGCAGGATCAACAGGTGTCATTCAGAAGATCTGAATTTTTAAAAAAGATATATAATAAAAAAAGAGAAAGAAAAATATATATTTAATTAGCAATTATAGGGGGAATTGACTTACTTATTAGTGCCGTAGTTGACTAGATTTGCGAAGAGAATGCCGATGGTGACGTTGAGCTGGAACAGGATGTTGAGCCCTCCTCGGATCCTCGTCGGCGCGATCTCCGATAGAAACAAGGGGACCGCCTTAAAATAAAAAAAAATAAAAAAAAATAAAAAAATTATCGCATTCACATGTTTGGTAAGTACAAGGAATCAATTCCTAGCAAAAAAAAAAAGTACTAGGAATCAAGGCAAAAATTGTAAAAATTTACTATTTTTCCCATTACTTTTCTCAGCTTTACTCTTACTCGGAGTAATCCAAAAATTTCAGTAATAACACAAAAATTTTGGACGTTACATGCTCGAAAATCAAATCCAAAATTTGGATTTTTCAAGACTCCTCTCTAGTACAAACCGCGTGAATTTAGATATACTAAAAAATGACACGTAAAATTTAACGAACGAAATAAACATATATATCATGTTAGAAGATTTGACCTAGAGGTTTAATACCAGATGAAGAGATATGTCGTATATATGAATAATTTATGGATCTCTTCATTAAGCGATGTGGATATTTTAATACAAGAAACTTAATCAATGCGAAACGAAGAAAACCTTTTTAAGGCAATTAATTAATTAATAGGTATGCCAAGTGTTATCTTTGATGTTTATTTCTAACCCCAAATACCTGGGAACCACATTACGTGGTCTAATTGGAACTCACCGCGTCATTTTTTCATTAGATTAAATAATTTATATTTGTTCTTGACTCGCATGGCGTGCAAGGTTAAACAAGTTTATCCTAGAAATTGGAGAAGAAATTCTTCGGGGGCAGTTGAAATTTGAATTTTAATTTAAGTGAAAAAATGATAAAGAAAAAATAAAAATAAAAATTTTAAAAAGGAGTATTAAACATCAGATTGGACTCAAAAGATGCACAAGAAGGAAGTTTCCCAATAACCACTCTAATTCAGAACAAAAAAAAAGGCTAAAAGACTTGTCAAAAGGCCAAGTGGTGCAAGAAGCATATATTAATGGGGTGTTGTCGGCATCATCGGGATGACTCCAAGATGGACGATGTCGAACATGATGTTATCTTTGAACTATCAACCAGAAAAGTATACCTAAATGAAATGTCGCAATCACGGGGAACAAACTGCCAATTAACAGAATAGATCTCCATCTTTATGAAATTATTGGCGGATTAAGTTTAAAGAACTAGTAATCGGGATTACGGTATTTGTTATAATATTTAAATATTAGATCAAGCTTCACAGATCTCTTATTCAAAAAGGGTGATTAAGATTTTGAGGAAGGTGGACGTTTAATTTTAAAATGAGCAATTTTATCAAACGATCAACAAGAAGTGGGTAATGTAACCCACTTTAGTTTTCAATAATTCGGAAAGCCACTGAAAAATAAATTTAATTTATATAATCTTAGAAACTAGTAACTTTATTTCCAAACGAAATTAAGAAAAGAAATGGAATAATTGAGGTACTCCATGTTATCATGGCCCAAAAATTAGGTGGGGTTTAAGTTAGGTTTATCAAGAGGAGAATAATTTCACATGATTGAATGTGCAAGAGCATGTTTTTCTTCTTTTCTTCGTTTCAAGGAACTCCTAGAAAAAAAAAACAAAGAGCCCTTTTCCTTACCGGATGGTCAAATCTCACCTTATGTTCTTCCTTATAGCTAGAAGACAGGCTTGTCCCTATGAACAAATCGTCCTTTGCTCGGCGAGAATCCAATTGCGACTACGAAAGTATAGCATAACGACACCCTTTCCGGACCACATTTCGAAACACAATCGCAACACGCATGCCATATACTACAATTACGATCTTTTCGGTACGTGACATGCATGTATTTGGACGGATTACCTGATTGGCGAAGCCGACGCCACATCCGAGCAAGATCCGACCGATGATGAGCATGGCCAGGTCCTGGGCGGCGACATTGAACACGACCCCGAGGATGAAGAAGACCCCGGCGATGAGCATGGTGAGCCTCCTCCCGAGCCGCCTCGTGGTGTAGGACGCGAAGAACGTCGCGGTTAGCCCGGCGAGGTACAGCGACGACGTGAAGAGCTGGAGCCCTTGGTTGTCGTACTTGCAGTAGTTGCTGTCGAGGTCCTTCTCCAGGGTCCTCCGGTACACCACCGGGAAGAACTTCTTCAGGAAATCGGGCATCGATGTGACTCCACCTGCGTAAAATTAGTAAGGATAAGTTCCATTAGCAATATAGAAAGGTAACAAGTTGCACATCACGTGACCAAAAAATGTCATCAAAAAGAGAGAAATCACATCAAATAAGGGGAAAAGTTATAATTTTCGTCGCTCAAAAAGACAAGTTATTGGCTAATTTATCGATTAAAATTAGCGCGAAAAAGTTGACTAATGTTGAGAGAAAATCAGAATTAATGATATCTAATTCTAATTTTTCATGGTGCTGCGTCAGTGGTTGGGAGATACCGGCAACTACCCCCTCCATCACAACCCACCTAACGAACGCTCGCTGTTTCTCTCAAACTCAAGAAGTTTTCGTACAGATTACTTCGATCTGAACTCTCCCTCCCACCTCTCTCTCTCTCTCTCTCTCTCTCTCTCTCTCTCTCTCTCTCTAAGATCGGCGGAGCCAAAGGATGAAACTGGACCGACCCGAACAAGACCGGCGTCGCCGGACGAACAATCGCAGCCTGTCGGAACATGAACTTCTCTACACACACAAAGGTTGCTGTTTGGCTATTAATCGATGAACGGACGAATGGTATGTTCACCTGAAACCCCAACGTCGTAGCCGAACATGAGGCCACCGGTCGCGGCCATTATGCAGGAGATGATGACGATCGGCGTTATCTTCGCCTCGAACTGGCTCGCCCCCGGTGCCGCCACCGCGAAGCCTCCCCCTGCCATCTTGTACTCTGACGGTCACAGAGCTAATTCTTCTGTGAATAACAAGTAACGATCAAACTCGGAGCTCTCTTGTGCTTTGAGGACGAAGAAGAAGAAGAGAGAGGCGGAGAGCTTATGTGGTCATTGTACTTCCATAATAGAGCCAAGAAGATATTATATATATAGTACTTGAGACTTAAAGTACTGTTATATGGAGTGCACTTGTGGGGACACATAATACAAACTTCTAATTCCGAGATTTGGAGGACATCCATATTTAATTATATGCAATTATTGGTTGGTCCATGTTGCTCAAGTGATTCATTCCTGACACAAAAACTTGAATATTTTGTGTGATTTCATGCCCAAAAAAAAAAAAAAAAAAAATGAAATAACGCTCATCCTACCCTCTTTTTTAAAGTAATTCAATCAAAGCTTCTCGAATTATCTTAATCAGCAGGACGAATTCTCTAATTCTTCAATTTCGATGGAATCAATATGGCATCCCTTAGTCATTGTATTCATATATTTTTCATTCAATTTAATTATTGACAACAAATTATTAGTTAGGTGCGTTGTCCCATTGATGCATTTCGGATAAAGTTAGATTTGATGGAGTCCTCAACTTGTGAGTCCACATGAGATACATAAAATCTGACAGTCCAAATTTATTTCAACGTATGATACACTTGGTAAAGTATGAGTAAACTGCTCTAAATCAGAATTAATTGCAAAGGTCAACGAACTGAGCTTAATTGATTTATGAGGTTTGCAGGATAGATAGCTTGGCCACCGCCATCGGATGTCTTTTAATTAATAAAAAGAAGAGACATCATTATTCCCGGTTTCAAAAAGATGATGGCTTATCCAATTACCAACTCGAGTAAAACCCTAGCCTCATCATTGTCGCTCTTTCTCCTTTTTGCTTTGAACTTTCGACCAACACAAATTCCAATGAAAGCGTCGCACGTGTCGAATGTCGTTTCGATCAAGCAAAATGGTCTCGTGGAATTTCATGTAACTTGGTCACTTTCTTTGCGAATAGGAAATAGGAATTCCACGGGGTTTGAATTTGGCGAATTACTAGATAAGCGTATGCGTCAGCTATAAGATTTGAGAGGTGCCACGTTACGATATTGCGCATGGAAATTCGTCGGGATTTATGTTCAAGGTCAAAGGGGGTGGGAGGGAAGACTTATCTAAATTAGAAAAGGCGTCCGGAGAACGTGTGAGGTCGGTCGGCCTTCAGATTCAGATTCGTGATGGTGGAAAAGTCGAAAGCTTGTAGCACGGGTGTGATTCGGTGTATGCATTAGATTGATTTTGACTTAGCTACAACGTAGCTTGATTTCTAAAGAGGATTGCGTATGTATCAGCGTAAATGGTCATCTGGGTACCTTTTGACGTGGTAGAGATGATGAAAACGAGAATAATCCAATCGCACAAATGCACGGGAAATTCGCTTACAATGGAAGATCTAGAGAAATTCCTCTCTGGAAGCATGTGTTCTGAATTGATATGATGAAAGGTTTCTCCAAAAAGAACAAGTAAATGCTCTACGCAACCAGCAATTAACCCTAAGCAACGAAGAAACTTGGAAAATAATTGGTGGATTAGCATAGTGCAGAAAATAGACCTAAAAAACTCAAAGGTGGCTTCAAACCTGTGAAAATGATGGATTTCGAGTCCTGAAACGATAACAAATGAGTTCAAAGCATAGTGCTTGGAACGAATATTTTAGATTGGTATTACGGGCCTAATCAAGAGTTGCGATCCTAGTGGACACTACGCAAATTCTTGGTGTGATCCCTTCTTTTAATTTTCTACTTATCCAAATGCTCCAGAAAGTCCAACAATACCGTCCATATCTTTTTTTTTTTTTTCAAAGATAAATCGAGCTCGAACTCATGAAATTTCCACTAACCTCATCCTCGAAACAAGATACGAGGATCGATAACGTATAAGTCAATTAGGATATCTAGATGCTCTCACATTCTCCGGTGAAAATGGCCCAGGGCCTATATTTTAAACCAAAGTCCATGTACGCATCATATTAACAAAAGTGACCCTTCAATGTAACTTATGTTTTAGTCATTACGTGACATAAAATATCATCAAAACCCTAGATTTTGGAGAGGTCATAAGTTTAACTAGTTAAAACATTTAAAATACATTTTTACAAATTCTGATTAAATTTTATTTTTTAATAAACTTTAATAAGAGATAGCTCAAGGTTGCATAAGAATGGAAATTTATCCATACCTCCGGTGGGAGGGAATATCTAAGTGCTATCTTTTTTCTTTTTTCTTTTTATAGAATGCTTTTTGTTTCCATCGCTAAATTAGAAAATGTCACGAAAATGGACCAAATACAGGCTTTCATATTTTATGCTTGTAATTCGAGAGGTATAAAAATATATATATTAAAAAAGTATATCAAGACATTTCAAAAAGTTTGAGGATAAGAGATGTGAAGTGGCGTCACGTCACGGCGGCTTCAGAGTTTAGATCGTGATACTATAGTAATTATACCCAGAAGAACATGGAAAATTTGATAAGCTGGTCCACCCCCAAAAGCAAAAGAGAAACGATTAATAATAAATAAATAAAAATAAGGCAAAGGAGAGGAGAGATTGCTGTGTGGGAAAAAAAATCTCTGGAAAAAATAGTGTACAACTTAAAGTCACCAGTGGACCGGGTGCTGAAAGTAAGGAGGAATAAGATTCCGATAGGGAATAGTACGAGATCCCATAACAAAACGTGTCAATTCTTCAAACTTTCTTTTCACTAGACAAATCGCATTTGGATATCATTAATATTTGCTATTTGTCAAGTTTACATATGAATAATATCCGCTTCTTCTTATCCACCATTTACAGAGAGGAAAACATGACTCCCTATTAATTATAATCGAAAGTTCGATGGGCAGTTACATAGTCCCTTTTAAGCAATTAAAACTTGTAAAGGTCTCAAACGATAATAAATCTGATTGTGGAAGAGGAGATATCATTACCAAACACTATATCTATTTCTTACCACGACGTTGCTTACCATTGGTATAGGCCATGTGACGATCTAACACCTGCTAATAGGAAACCCTAGTCCTCTCTCCCTCTCGTTTGCTCAACCTTGCCCAAGACGTCACACCTCCGCCACTATCGCCGTTGCTCGCCCATGACATGTAATGATGCGACTAGCTGGCCAACTAGATCGAGACTGGAAAGAGGCCCCGGCAAATCTTCTAGTGTCTCCAAGAGAAATTGAGCATACATTCAGACCCACCCAAAGAGAAAAATTTGGAGAAGCTACTTTCATATGTAAAATAGTGGGAAAGGTGTAATTAGCATGACTACCCTTTGAAGGCGATATCATAAAAATCCACGTTGATCACGGAACAGTCAATTTAAATCATAACTATTCGAGTTATTGATAAATGTATAAGCTCGTCATCACAGTCTCACAAACTTACCAAAACTTATGCTTTCATATGTAAAATAGTGGGAAAGGTGTAATTAGCATGTCTACCCTTTGAAGGCGATATCATAAAAATCCCGCGTTGATCACGGAACAATCAATTTAAATCATAACTATTCAAGTTATTGATAAATGTATAAGCTTGTCATCACAGTCTCACAAACTTACCAAAAGTTATGCTTTACACCCGTGTTGATCACGGAACAATCAATTTAAATCATAACTATTCAAGTTATTGATGTTATTGATAAATGTATAAGCAAATCATCACAAGTTATTGATGTTAGCTTTCTCACAAACTTAAATCCAAAAGTTAAAAGGTCATCAAGTCTCACAAACTTACCAAAAGTTAGGAAGTCTCTCTCTCTCTCTCTCTCTCTAACCTCGATCGGTCTTGAGGGCAGCCGTTGACCTCTAGGATTCTAGCCACGGCCATGGCCAATCGCTGGCCAACGTCAAGTTGAGCCCTAGTCTCATATCTAGGGTTCTAGTCGAGTTATCCACCCAAATAGAGATATAAAGATTAGGCTCAATCCAAACATTTGATCTAGGTTAGTTGGCACCTCATCTTTATTTGCAGCAGAGCCTCTAGGATTAGTTGTGGACATCTAGGATTAGGTTCATTAGTCTAGTTATTGCAAGTCATCTTACATGGCAAGCCATCATGTTAGCATTTTCTCAAAAAAATTATTCAAAGTAACTACATTGAAATTTCATGCAAAGATTTATAACTCAACTAGCAAAACCTAAAAATTTAAGGCTAAATTGACATTCATACAATAACCTTAAGATTGACTAGGCAATTTCCTTTGAAATTTCCTTCAATTCTAATATTCTCACAAAAAATGATTGAGTAAAACATTTCGATTCAATTCCAAGTTGGGAAAAAATTGTTACCCATACTCAATATCTGCTATTATTAAAAGGGTGAAACAGCAATTGTATAGAGGAGCCACCTAAGACCAAGGAAATATTTTGTTATGCATCACGTTCTCGGCGATGTTATAGTCAATTATATCTCGTGCCTCTCGTTGGAACTTTATGAATGACATGACTCTGAGCATGCTTCATTGAGACATGGACGGTGACCTCTGACACGCCAAACCTTTTATTAGAAACCAAAAATTATAAAACAACTAATCTCTATCCGACATCTAGCGCAATTGCATTTAGTCTACAATACTCAGAAAAGTTCGGTTTGAAGGCCCAACGTTTACTATATCAGTCGTGATGTCTCAGTTACATCTCAGTCCAAAGTGTCTTTTCTTTTCTAAGAAAGATCTCACCTTCTAGAACCGGGTCAATCCAAGTCAGTTGGCACTCACTTAAAGCATGAAGCTGGTGGAACCCAGAACCTCTTCTTTCTCATAAGGGGGCCCAAAAAACATCATGGACAACATCATTGTGAACACGGAAAAACTCACGCATGACGCGGAAATCTCCTTCGGACATGCTCCACTAAAGCAGGGCATGTCACATCTGACACACTTTGAGAAGATGACTTGAAGAAATATCGGCATACACGTACGGGGCGCCATTATGCCTACCAGAGATTATTAAATATGCAAGAGAAAGATGATCGGTCCTTGCATTCCGAAAGAATAATAGTAACCTTTCATCATCCGAATGTCAACAGTTGAGAATGGGGGCAAAAACCCACCCAAAACAATGCTTGCCCCGTCTATAATGGAGATTGCAGAGCCCCGGATTCCTACGGTCGTCCCGTTCCTAGATCTATACAAGCTTTGTGAAAGGACTCCTAATTCCCGGAGATCTTCGGGGGAACCTATGTAGTGACCTATGAAGAGCCGTCACTATAAATCAATAGCTCTAGTTCCGTGAGGGAAAGATAGGGGGAAAGAAAGAAAATGGGAAATATAAAGGTGGCACTTTGTCAACTCGCTTCATCGGACAAATCAGTTTGAGTTCGTTGCTGGGGATAAGCGGCTTCTCAAGTCATCGAGCTCTTTTTCTTGCTGTTTCTTCAGATTACCTTGAGCAGTCGAAGTTACTATCTTAATGAAGAAGTTCAGGAGTACAAGCCATACGATGCTGTTCCATATTGAAGCAAATGACAAATCCCATTTCTTCACCTGCAAAGCATACCATTCTGTGAGTTGCAACAAGATGCACGCGCACGAGAGAGAGAGAGAGAGAGAGAGAGAGAGAGAGAGAGAGAGAGAGAGAGTCTACAATATTGAATACGTAATTGTTTCTTCGAAAGAGGCCATACCTTTACTTTTGAGGGCACAGGAGGTGCCGTGAGATACTTATCTCTGACAGCATTGAGTTTGGTAATGAGGTTAGTAAGGACTGAAGAAAGACCAGGGATAAAGCTAAGCGCCCAAATCAACTCATTCTCCATCCAATTTAGAAGTTGATTGTTGCAAACTGATATAATGAAAACCGTCTGCAGAAGATAAAGGATCAAAGATAGAATGTCATATAGTATTAGCGCATAAAGACATTGATGAAATCTGGAAACATTGTGAGTATTGTCCATATCATTATAAGTTGATTGTAGCAAAGATATATAGCCACGATATAAAATGCAAAGGACGCCTAAAACTAGAGACATGTTTGACAGGAAATGAGGAAGTTCTGCTCTTAAAGAAGCATGCATCGGAATGGATAAACAGCCTGAAAGAACACAGTAAAAAAGATTCTGAATACCTGAATGTGAGTTTTGATAACAGCCTTTCCAATCAACGTAGCAAGAAAGAACTTCCAAAATGGAATCCCAAATTGTCCGCACATGATGCCAGCAAGGTCAAAGAGAGGATTTGGAACCTAAACCAATATCCAGACAAGCAATATTAAATAGCTGTCACTTAGAAAAGAGGGTCATGTCACTACATCAGGCAATGGAGTGGTAATAGCACAAATAAATAGCTTGATGAAGTTGTCAATGCTTGGGAGAAATCTCACTGAAGTAGAGATCATAACAATCAAAAGATGACTCGCTATATATTTCGACAGATCTCGGTTAGGTAATCCTACAGGACACCAACCATTCTCCAGGATTTTCTAAAGGCACATGCCCATTACCAAACTAGCTACTGAATGTCACAATAATCCCTCACTTAACCTGTTAATGTCAGTCATTTATTTGCAATAGGAAAAAAAATGCCCCCTCCCCCCTAAATAATCACAAAGGGAAGAATCCTTACTCGAACGGAATGCAAATAAATGTGATCATTTAGCAACAACTAGTAACCTAATACACAACTAGAACAGAATACAGATGTGTCAAGTTCAATGAGATACGTACATAGATAGTTCAGATTCCATAATAAGATAGTATTCAAATAGGAGAAATTAACTTTGAACAATGAAATCACAAGGAATTGAGCTAACCGAGGCAAGCACTAAAATTGTGAAGAAATTCAAGTGTTGAGAATGTGAGAGGAGCCATCGTTTGATTCGTCCAAGGTAACGAGCTATAAATCCACCACCTTCACTAGCGGAAACATCCAATTCTTCCATGGCATCTATTCTGCCGCCTGACAGGTGTGCTGCAAACATTATCAAATTTGTTTGAACTCATACTACTATGGTATAATACTTTAAGCACAAGAACAGCTACCATTTGGCCAACCTAACCAAAGGATTAACACTGCGGTAGCAAAGGCAAATGGTACATAAGACACGTACTATCATCATAATGGAAATTTCATCAAACTTCAGGCAAACTGAGGATGATTTTTTACATAATTCAGCAGACTTTTCAAAAGAAAGAATAACAGTAAGTTCTCTACATAATTCAGAGGGTTTCTGTCCTTTCAATCAGTACTGAAAAATTCTGGGAAGCAGAAGTGTTGGAAAAGTCCCCTATTGCATGCGCAATGAACCATCTCCTAGATTGGTTTTACTCATTCAACAGTAACCACCGAGCAGTTGAGAGCTTCAGGATGACAAGCTTCAAAGCAAAAAACATTGTTTTAGAACTATAAAATTCATGGGTCCACACACCTGCCCTTGATATAAAATATGGAGGAAGCTCTCCAAGTGCAGTACCAATTCCCCACAAGACAGCCTCTATCTGGACCTGTGGTAAAATGCTGCTGAGGGGAACCCGCAAGCCGTGAACAGGCGTAAACATAGCAGGTCCAAATTCAGAACAATCCTTGTCAAGCCAAGAAGGAGCCCTTTTCAGTTGTATTGTATCGTAAGGAGCAGTTTTCAGATCAACTCTCCCACATTGCATTGCTTTAATGGTGAACAGAGCGATATGAGGACCAAGATATAGGACAAAAGTGTGCAAACCAGATCCTGAAAAAAATAAAAATAAATAAAAAGGCGTCATCAGAGATAAGCAGGCAAAATGCACCAGTCATCTTTGTCTGACACGTGAAATGACAATAGTAATGAGAGTTATCAAGCCATAGGATGAGGTATAACCAAGTCATTTATGCTTAATATAAATAGAACAGGCACAAAGTAGAACTGGTTAGAAAGTTAATCAACAAAAAATGGAATAGCAAAGCTCAAATTGGGTCCAAGCAGCAGCAGGTAATTTTGACTACAAAATACATTCCTAAACAACCGCACATTTTGGTTTTAAGATTCTCAAATGAAAAGGTAAAAGCACGATGACCTGTCAACAAATGCTTGATCAGATCTTCACAAATTTGACCTTCGACAAGAAAAAATCCCAGCTGCACTATTGTGGAGTTGTACCACCATTGACTAATAGAAAAACAAACGAAACCGACAATCTTAATTGGGTGATATTGGCACCTCGGTGTAGTTGTGCCCTATGAGTACTGCTCCATTTCTTGCAAGTTTCACCCTTATCTACTACATGTCATCTTAATACAGGTCATGGGAAGGGTGAATACCACTCACAAGCCTATAGTTACACAGAATCTTTTCTAAATCAAACAATGCAGAGCTATTCAGGATCCTTTATAAGGCACACCTCTCAAATTATTAAAAAATCTCCAGACTCATCCATCTTATATCCAGGATACATGGCATAGAAAACACTTGCAGTTATCTGGGATTATTTCGTCGAGGATGCGCAGGATAGCTCAAACATTCTGTTAGAAAGCAGCTGAAACTTTATATCTCCCAATCTTTACCACAACCAACTTAGATTTCTTGTGAAGTCATCCTCTCATCCATTTAGTTCTAAGATAAGACAAGACAATGGCGTTTTTTTATTGTGATGCACATATATAGTGATGATTAAAAGGAATGCTTGAGGACCACTGCTAATATACATCATAAACATGCCAGAGCAAGATCAGCTCTTATGAGACTTCATCACTCATATCAGATCACATCTAATGCATGCATGACTCTATGCTTATTTAAAAAAATTAAAAAAGAACACCTAGCATCATATACCACCACCAATGACAAAATATATGAAACACCATCAATCACTCAAAAGAAGAACGAGAGAAAATGAAAAGGAGTGGAAGAAAACACATGCAGGAAACTCTCTCACATCTCACATATGTGAAAAAAATACTAAATGACAAAAGACAGCGATATCAAATCTTCCACAAAGAACAAACAAATTCCCATATATTGATGCATATACTGTGACCAAATTAAACACCTAAAACTGTTTTTCCCAAATGTTTTGTTTTCCTTTACGAGGGACTTGGCAACAATGTTCTACATCAGACAAGCTTTCTTTCAGGGTGTTTAAGGGGAACCCAATGTGTTCCATTGCCACCAGACCCAATGTGTTCCATTGCCACCAGTAGCAGCAGTGGATCACATTTTCTCCGAGTAAATTTTCCTTACCCAAACCGATTGAAGATGCTACACCAAGTGCTATCCACCATAAACCAAACTGAATATATTCAGAGAGCTCCTCGACATGCTGCATACACAAAGCAGAAAAACTCAGAACAAAGGAGGTACAACCAAATTATTTTAAAGAATTGATAGTAGCTATCCGAGAAAAATCAAAAGATCAAAAGATCTTTAGAAAGCTTCAATCCAATCCCCCCCCCCGGAATAAATAAGGAGAAGGAGAAGGAGAAGAAGAAATTATTACTAAAAATTCGCCGTGCAATTACCAAATTGGTCCAACATGATGATGGAGAATTCCTGCTGCATAACGTAAAAAGGGGAGAAAAACAAACAGGAACGGCAAGGGAAGAAAGCTGACACAGGCAGCATTTATATTCTAAAAATGAACTCCAAAATTACTAGTCATGGCACATAATTGATTATAAGATATAAAACCTCTACATGATATTATTTATCCCAAAGTGAAACACATCAAAGGTGTCTCGTGTTTGAGCCTACCACCTCTGTATCAAACGTAAGCAGACAAACAGATACACAATGAAATGAACATGACTCCACAGATGAACAAACTACAAAGAGATACCTTTTCATGGGGGCCATCAAAAGTCACAAGCAGAACTCCAAGAGCCACTGCCAGAGTACTTAAAAGCATAAGCCAACCACCTCTTCTGAGAAGATAAAACATTGATCTTTGAACACATTGGATTACAGCCAAAATAAAGAACTTCGATGTTTTGAAGGGCTGTGCTGTTAGTGTCAAGTTCTCCAGATCATGCTGATGCTTCTGCTGGAGTCCTGAAAAAAGTATCATTCTTATTTTTAATTTGAGAGGCGCCACAGTCTAAGATGTTAGAGCATAGGATATTTTAAAGTACCATTGTTCCAGTATTCACGCAATGAAAGAACAAGGAGATTCAAAACTTCCCACTAAGAGAATTTTGAGGACAAAAAAGCACTACAAACATCCTATTCAACTGCAAAGACAATATTCAACAACGTAAGCTAATATTTTCTAGTACTTCCAATTGAAAATCTAGTCAAAAAAAAAAAAAAAAATGCCTAAGTTTTTTGCCCTTTAGTTGATTGAATTATTGCTTACTCAGACATTTTCTAAAATGCCCTCTTCTTTTTGTTTCCCCAATGTATAATCTTCTCAGACACCTTATTAGCTTTAAAAGCACAACTAATGGAAGCACTGAATAATGCATCATCAGTTCTTTCCAAATGACCACTAGAATCTACGAAGTAAAGAAAGGAAAAAGAAAGTGCACAACCCGGGTACTTCAGGAAACACAAAACTTCTCCACAAGGATTTTAATTTACTATAAAATCGATCAACACTGACCCAATCCAAAATGAACTACAACCCAAAAATTCACATAAGATCGTCCACCTTGTTCTTTCATTGTTACAATCAATCATTTGACAGTGATAACAGGTTCAACAAGTTCTTGGTTTGTCTTCACCCTTCTAGACCTACAAAGACTAGGAGTCAGTAACTCCTCCAGGTGAAAATGATAACCTTCCATGTGTCTTCCTAGGCCTCCATCGGCCCTGTATTGCTAAGTCTTATTCTCCCACCTGACCACCTTGTGATTGGCACATTACTTCTATGCACTACCTTCAATTTTTCTCTTGCTTTAGCTGCAATGAGAGCAACACTAGCCTTTATTCTGAATTCCTTTTTATATACTGCAGCGCCTCCAGAGACCATACAAGCACTAGACTCTACACAAACTAAAACTTCCAAAGCGAGAAACAACACCGCAAAGTCAACAACACCCATCCCTCTTGCACCTGATCTAAAGATTTCACAAGAACAAGAAGGTTAATAACAAGTGCACAACGATAGAGCGCATTCCCCATATTCCATAGCTAATTCCTAAGCTCAATTATCAAAATATTCAATTACACAGCCTGCCCAAGAATTAGGTCGGCTCTATAATCCAGAGAAAACAAGACGCAATCCGAAACTCCATTCGTCATCGGAAAACTTGCTCGGCGTACCCAAAGAGTATAGGTCGCCACCGTTCGATTCGCATCAAACCCACGTTAATATTACGCGAAAAGCACCACTTAATCGATAAAATTAATCTAACTATCCACAGATTCATACACCATCTCTACAGGAGATCCAGAAATGCTCGATCCCTAACTTCCATTCCGTGCTCACAGGCTAGGCTCCCTTCGAAGTTCCCCCATAAAGAACAAAAAACAAAACCCACCCGAGGATTCGGGAAACGAAACAAGAACGCGAATTCCGAAAGCGAACAACATTTGCGAAAATCTAGGAAAGCTCGCCTGCAATGGACGCATCCATGCGCTGAGACGCAGCGCCACCTCCGGCGGACCCCATTCCGCCCGCAACAACACCGCCGCCGCCGCCGCCGCCGCCGCTTCAATCAAAGGCCACCTCGCTCTCACGAATCCGATCGAACATCACGCGCACGCTCCCCGCCGACGCATCGGCCGCCGCCGCCGCGGAATCGGCAGTCCGACGATGTGGGTCTTCGGGAGAGGACCAGGATCGTTGGGGGGGGTGGTGGGATCTCTTCTAAGGAAGCGGAGGCGTGCGGAGAGGCGGAGGAGCTAGTGAAGATCTGCTGCTACCAATGGAGTCTTTCTCTCTCTCTCTCTCTCTCTCTCTCTCTCCTCTCTATTCGCGTGAAGAATCTCTGTTTCAGATTTCTCCTTTTGTTTTGTATAGTCTGGGCTTTGCTTTCTCTGTTTTTTTTTTTTTTTTTTTTTCCTTTTGTTTTTTGTTTTACTTTCGTTGTCTTGCCGTTTTCGGTTGTCTACAGCAACGCCCCCGCATTTCCGTCCCCGAGGTCTCGTTTCTCGTTTCTCGTTTTGATTTTTTTATTACTCATTGTGCATGTGAGATAGTGACACGAAGAGCCCCTAAGTTTCGGTTAAATATGTAACGCGGTTCTTAAATTTTTAATTTATTCGATATAATCCCTAAATTTTTACCCAGTATATAATGTCCTCTCTAAACTCAGTGTAATTCCTAGGTTTTTGATACATGTTCAATATAATCCCTAACCACTAAGGTTTCCTCCAGTGACCACCTAAAGAGGTGGAAAGTTCGAATCCACATCTTCTTAAGGAGTTGGAGTGAGGACGATATAGTTTTCAGGCGTAGATTTCGACTCCCACATCCTGCAAAGAGGCAGGGTAAAAGTCTGAAAGCAAGAGTTAGAATAGAAAAATAGTAGAATCGAAAAAAAATATATAACCTTGAATTAATGTGAAAACATTTAATATTATTATTTTATTAATTCAAGTTCAAAGATAACATTAAATGTTTTTCATGTCGTTCAAGAATTACATGGAACATGTACAAAAAATTCAAGAAAAACATTGCACATTGGTCTAAAATTCAAGAACTCCATTAAACAAATTAAAAGTTTAAAGATTACATTGTACATTGGACCTCATGTCGTTTTCCCTATTTATTCTTACTTTTACTACACTCACGATTACAATGGTTAATCAAATTTGGCTAACTTGATCGTGCACACTAAGTTCATGAAAATAAAATTTTCAAAATATATCAAATCGATACGTCACTATTTGGCTTAAATACCAATTACATATCAATATTTCTAAAAATACATATTTATAACCTTCACTTCTATTAAATTGTCCACCTAGCTGCAATTTTGCATTTCCGTAATATTAGGGCTTTTGAAAGGTGAATTTTACTTATGCAATAAATTTTAAAATTAGGTTAAATGGGTGCGACCTCCGAGCTCAACCTTGCCTTAATGGCCGCGCTAAATCTGAGTTAGAGGCATGGTCACTCGAGTTGAGCTCGTGGCCATGGCATCCAAATCTAGATTGAGCAGCAAGAGGGAGGTTGATGGCAGTAACAAAGGGGCGTGACGGTTCCAACGGCGGTGGCGGTGCGGGGAATCGACGGCGACGCCGAAGGTGCTGTGCGGTGGAGGAGAGATGGCAATACGTGGGCGACAAAGGATGAGAATTGTGGGAGAATTTTAGGATGGCGATGATTTGCAAAAGAGAGTAATTTGGTGTTTTCTTGATAGGAGCTCTATCTAGAGGTAGCAGACTAATATTCTAAAAGGAAGATGATACTAATAATATCTAAGCTATGATAAAATATTTGATATAATCCTTTTATTTGATCAAACAAGAAAGGAAGTCACCACAAGTCCCTAAATTATTGTTGAATGTGCAATATAGTCCTTAAGTTATTGTGAAATGAGCAATCTAGTAATTGAACTTTCAATTTATTCAATCTAATCTATCGGCTTTTCATTACAATATGAAATAAGCCATTTGGTGCTATTTACAAGTTTTCATATTTATACTATTGGCTAAATTTTGGAAAGTCTTTTCATTTCAATTCATACCCTAAATCAAAAAAAAAAAAAAAAAAAGTAGGCTTCCTTTTTTTACAGTTATATATATTGCTTATTATCTCTATAACAATAAAATTATAAGCTTATCTAAAGTTGTACCGGATTGACGTTCCTTCAATTTTAAGATCAAGTGTTTTCATAAGAATCAGAAAACGATGTTAATTCATCTATAGATACTTGTGCTTATGTAAAGCAAAATTTAATTTATTTAAGAAATCAGGAAACATAAAAGTTTATTATATTATTATTTATCCAAAACGTTAAGAGCAAGATAAATTTTTGAGAAAAAAGAAAGAACAAAAGAAAATCTTAGGGGTGTGAGGATAGGGTAGTCTTGAGCATAGAGACGAAAAGCCTTGGCAGTGTCCCATAAATGAAACAAATATGGTTTGATTAGAAAAGTTATGCAATCTCGAGGACGTGATTAGATAAATCTAAAAAATTCAAGGACTTAATTGGAATAAATGTGTAATTTCAATAGCCCAGTTTACCAAACGTTATCTTTTGATTCTCCCATTCAAATCCGAAAAGGAAACAATTGTAGCTCTAAAAGGTCATGAAAAATAAATTACGACCCCAAATGACTATATTTATTAAAAATTGGGATATTCAACATGAAATAAAATTCGAATTTCAAAGTCTATAGAGCAAAAAATATAAAAGAAAAAAAAAAGTCATTCCACCCAAACTGTTCCTATTTGTTAGGGTTCACGTTCTTGAACCGTCCAAGGTCAAGCTTGTGGCCCTCGACAAATCTACGATCCTCAAGGGCCATTAAAAGCTGTAAAGATAGTGAGGCAATCAACCTCAAGTTTACAAATCTCATCATGAATAGAAGTGCCAAAATTGATATCCAAACGTTGAAGATATTAGTACATGTGAATTAATGCAATGTTCGAGTCGATAATCTAGGTAGATACTACCTCGCCAATGGTCAATGAGGATAGTCCATCTAACATCGACTCTTCTCTAATTATTGAAATTGTATACTTATAATTTTGTCCATCTAAATATGGTACAATCTATTGATTTTGAAATAGTACGCAGAGAAAGGTATTATGATAAAGGGAGTTCACACAAATCCCATAAGTTGAAGAATGAGGATAAGATGAGAAAAGAAATGTTCACATGAATGGATGAAAAGTTTATAAAGTTTAGAAAGCTTATTAGAGAATCTTCCATAGGATAGTTACATAAGGCTATAATAAAATCCCAAATTGATATAGGATAAGTCCTGAGAATAATCGGAGGGTTTCGTTCTCAGGGACGAAGGAATATCCATTCTGAAAGTTTGGTCCTCAATCTTTTCAGGATTTAATCTAAGTCCTTGAATTTTTCAATAATTACTTATGACAGCCTCCATTAAAGTCAACATCCAAGAATAGGATTTTTCACAGGTGTAATCATTACACGCCAACGTGAAACATGGGAAACTATCGTAAAGAGTGGCCATGACCAAGCATTTATCCATATGCTTCCAAAAGGCTCCGGATATAAGAAAAAATAAAGCATACATCATCAGTATAAGCGAAATTTAAATAAAAGAGAATATAATTTCACTTGATTTCACTTCATGCCCAGTTTTTTGATAACCCATTAATAATTTACACATTCTTGATCAACAAACTCAATTCAGATAACAACACAGTGTACCGTTTAGAATAAAGTAAATTTGGAGGTATCAAATTGGAAAAGTCCAAACAGAATTACTGTAAGGATAAAAAAACGTGCAAAGTAGAGAAAAAGCCAAAAATGGTGGAACGCCATGATTGAAATTTAAAGTAGCATTAGGACAAGGAAGGTGGAGTTCGCAATCTTAGGAAGCCCACTCTCATGTCTTCATCGTTGAAAGCCAAGGTGGTACGATCTCGTCCAATTCGTATTATTTTATTTTATTTTTTTTTGTGCCGGAGGAACCGCTTTGGCCGACAGCCGTCACATAAACCCCCAAGTGACGTTAGCCCTGGACCCACCACCAGGACGCCACGCGTAATATACCTAATGATCTGCTAGCATCCCTGCAACGAACACCTGACCTTTCCCTTCAAAGGCAAAAGCCTACCCAGCAGAGCCACCACGGCCGGTGGTCCAATTCGTATTTTGTCCTTCGCTTCCTTAGAGAAAGATCGCCTTTTCGCTCCTTTCTTATCACAGTATGAAAATCTTAAGTCTAACTAATTGAAAGCCAAAAGACAACGAGAGGAATCATAATGCTCTTTATACCAATGCTCTTTTCCGCATTGTTTTGGATTTTTTGTTAGGTTCGCCATTGCATGTACCTCCAAGGGTCGGATTGCGAACTTAGCCCGGCGTTCGCAATAGGCCTATTACCGAGTCAATGTTTTAAACATGTTCTTTGAAAATTTAATTTCAACACGAAATCTGATGTTGATGACTGCTCTCGCCTATCTATGATAATTATTGTTCTCATCTCAAGTACTTGGTTTTCACTACGGGTCTAATTGTAATAATTGTTTTACCTAACTTACGCCTCTAGTTTACTTATTTCCAATTAATTTTCAGAAGTCGAACTCGATGCTCTTCTATATACATTCTTTGAAAGTGGACGCTTATTGATCTGGGCTCCACGCAAACCACATGTTGTAATACTTATTACTCGGTTTAACTTTGACTTTTGTGAAATTCATTTGATCTTGATACTCTCTAGCCAGCCTTTACTAGACAGTCAATACATAGTCATTGACATCAACTTCTCTGCAAGGCATTAGTTCTTGGGTATTTGGATTGAAGACAGGGATTGTTTATGGTTTGACAGGAGGATTGACCATGTAAAAGAAAGTCGTCTAATGTCAATGCATGCGATTCTATAATTCTATTGAATATTATTTGTTATTGATGATCATCTCTCCTTCTTTTCCAAGAAAACCTTCACATTCATTAGGTGATTTTCTTCATAATTTCACGCCTTCTTGGTTGAGTAGCGTATAAATCCTAGAAAGAGAGCAGGGATTAAGGCTCTGAAATAGAAAATCCGAGCAAGAAAATTTAAGACTGAACCTTCCAGCTAAACTGGCAAAGGTACTCATTCTTCACATGTTTGTGAATTTCATGCGAACTAGTTCAACCCTTATTGATTTGACAATGTTTAACATTATTTCCAAATCAAACAATAGAAGATGTCATGTCAACAACCAAGCTAATATCACAAATTAACATCAATAGCAATACAAGTACTTCTGATTGACAAGCTTGATAACTGATCAACTATTGCTTATGAGTTTCATAAGGCAAAATATGACTCCAAGGCAAACAACTGATTTATTAGCCAACTTTAAGTAACAACTTATCATTGCATCAACCAATGGTCTATAAATTGAGTCAAACCACAAAACCAAATATCTAAACTATAACAGTAGATACTATTGCTTTGCGTAAATATTGCCATACTCCTTAACCATAAAAAATGTTCAACTTGATGGACATTAACAAATGACTAGATGAGTTTAGGTACAATATACAATAACTTAACTGACATGCATTACCCACTTTCAGCAGATGTATTAATCAGTACAATCAATTTGGTCACGAGTTCTTAATACGTCCATCATTCAAAGATTACCAGCTTATAAAGGAGTATGCTTAAATAATAAAAGTTCCATAACTTTTACTGTTTCTCATCACCTCAATACATAGTTCAAATACTGTCCAATAATTGTTGTATCTTATTAAGCCGACTTCAGTTCATAATAAAGTTTAAGTTTTATTAATAAATCACACATTTATAATATTTATGTAATAACATTCCTATAACCCAACACTTGTATTTCCAAAATCACAGAAAATACAATAAAAATACACAAAAATACACTAAAAATACACGTATTTATGACTTTGTATGTATTTTCACATCCATATAATCATCAAACATATAAAATAAATACACCACCAGATAGATGATGGAAATATGAATCCAACGCCGCCAGCCACGCGCCGATCAGATGCTCCATGTGCCCGCACGCGCCGCCTAAGTGTGCGGCGCATGGAGCTCATGCGCGGGCGTCAAAACCGGTCAAAAAACCGGTTCGACCAATGGCGGTCCGATCCGATCAACAGTTGACCGAGTCGGGTCGGTCAACGGTTTAGGTCGGATCCTCAGTCAGGTCAGATTGAGTCGGTCAATAGGTCCCGGGTTGGGTCAACGGGCCCAAAGGCTGACGTCAGCATCCGCGCGTGCGTTGCACGTGTGAGTCGCGCCCCGCACATGGGAGCGTGTGAAGGCACGTGACCGCGCATGGGGCACATCTTCAACACCCAGGTGACACATGGTCGCGCGTGGGGGCGCGTGCAGCCTCCTCCGGTGACGCGCCGCCCACGGTTTTGCTCGTCCGAATATATAATTTTATTTTATTTTTATTGAGTAAAAAAATCACGAAAATCTCCAATTATGGCAAAATACTATGTGTTCGAGTTATAGGGTTATTGAGGCTCTAATACCACATGATGGACGCAAATTACGCAACCCCAAGATCTCCATAACCAAAACAAGAACATGCATAATTGAGTAGAAAGATTAACGCACATGTTTTGGGATCCATCGTACTTAAAGCGGAACCAGAAAAGTGATTACCCACTCATCAAGGGGATTATCCACGCATCAAGTCTTTCTCCTCTATTGCCCTCCATATCACTAGCTCAATGAGACGGCCCCCTCACCCTTTAGCTTTAGGTAAACACTTATTATGTAAGGATATATGTGAGAATTGAAATTTAAAGGAGAGACTGAAGACTATTTATAGTAGTTTCCAACTGCGCCCTTTCATTATGGGCCAAATGGCCAACTCAGCCCACACTAACCAGCCCCATATTGGACTAATTAATAAACCTTCTATCTCACCTTAAACCAAACCCCGTTAAACGGTAACCGTAAAACAGTAAATTACAATATCAATTAATGTAGTCCACATTAAGAAAACTCGTACATTGCTGACCTCTGATTATAAGGCATGGCAAAGTTTATATATAGTTAATTTAGGTTAATTGGCCAATCTTTGATCTTTGGCCTTTCTGGAGCAACGAGCTCAATTAACTAGCTAGTCACTCCCTAGCTAGACTCTTGATGGGTCGAAACTTGACTGAGTTGGCTCAATCTAGCCTATCTCCGTGATGATTTTCTGCCAGCCCTAAGTTTGGATGGGTTTGGCCGAATGGCACTTCTTATGGGCTTAATTGATGATAGGTTTGATCTCTTTGCGGCCTATTCTGATTAAACCCAAAGCATTTTGATTTAAGGGCTAAACCCAAGTCAATTAAAACAAGGAACTTAATCCACATGACTAACTTAGGTCCATTCTCAATTAACAATTCAATTAATGAACTAAATTATGTGATGAATGCTCCTAAAACATTTTTGCTTTGAAATTTGATTATAATATTTTTTATTATGAGCTAAAGATTAATCCCTAATTTTCTATGCAATTAATTCCTAAATAATTAGCCAAAATTTTTAGGCATTAACAATGGGAAAGCTCCGATTTAGTGTTTCACCTTGGGGGAATTGATCATCTTTAAATAAACTAGAATACATCTTTAGGGATAAGTATGAGTATCTATTAGAAAGGCAAGTACAGATTTTATTTCCTTCTTGATCGATTTGATCTAAATCTCCTACTTAATTGAGACTCCGCTAACTAATTATCCTTAACTTTCCAGCAGAGTCAATTTAGGGATAAGTATGAGTACCTATTAGAAAGACAAGTACAGATTTTATTTCCTTCTTTATCAATTTGACCTAAATCTCTTACTTAATTGAGACTCCGCTCACTAATTATCCTTATCTTTCCAATAGAGCCAATTGACAAATCCTACGAATGGACCTTCCATAAATGTTCATGATGGACAAAGAATGTTCGTTATAAATTAAACCAAATGGTTCTACACCAAATGTCACTACTTATCAAAATACATCGCATAAATGAAGTCCCTAAGCCAATTCACGCTTGTCTTTTTCCTGCCACTTTTCTTAGTATCCTCTCTTCCACCATCACAGGCCAACATATTGAGCTATGCTGAGATCTGGATAAGGCGCCATGTCCACATCATCAACAACTTGCCTGGTGACATGATGCTGCATTGCAAATCTGGGGACGACGATCTCGGGGCCCGAACCCTCCACCAGGGCGAGGAGCAAATGATTACTTTTAAGATGAACTTCTTTGGCTCGACCCTCTTCTTCTGCTCTGCCCGATGGGAGGGGCGGTTCAAGTCATTCGACGTGTTCACGGAGGAGCGGGATAAATATCGTTGTGGTGGGGATTGTAAGTGGTCTGTGCGAAATGACGGGATATACTTTAGCAATAATGGCACCACGTGGGACCATGAGTATACGTGGGAATAAACCTTGCCATAATGTGTAATTGAGCACTGTTTTAGTCGAATAAAATTTTCTACAATTAAGTTGGACATAGACTCTTTTATATTTTTTGTTTTTCGCTCTTGCTTACCATTGATAGCATTGCCTGGACCTTAGTAAGTCCTTGAATTACTATGTCCGAACTTTGAGATATAAAGCTTCAAGGCTATTCCCTAGGGTAAGGGAAGAAAAACTTCCCCGCCATCATTGTCATTATGATCCCATTGTCTAATTTGTGGAGCATCATTCTATCACAATCAAATCCTAGACTGCATTCATCCGAAATGATAATCAAGGACCAGTTTCATTGAGGTAGGACGAGATTTGTCGAAAAGCCAAGGATAAGACATTAAAAAAAGTTGTAAATAATTTTTTATGTATCCTTAGAGTAATATTCCATGGTGCCTCAAGCTGCTTATAAAATCAACAACTAGTCTCGATGGCCTTTTTTCCAAAATTCAAGTATATATTATTCATTGACTATGAAAAGATTTTTTGTCAACTCATTTTCCTAAGCGATTCAAGCGCCAGAAAATGAAAAAAAAAATTTATGAGAATCGATTTTCCATCGAACAAATGGAGACTAAAAATATTTCTTGTGACTCAATAAATCCATTCGATGAATTACAAATAATAAAAATTAAACCCACCCGTGGACAGCGCAAGTGGTATTCGCTCTCTCCTGCAACACTGCAGTCAAGAGTTCAAATCCCCTCGTTGTCAACACGATTTAAGTGGGGGCCCTGCCGATGGGTTGCTGGGTTAGTCTCTCCCGAGGTTTACATCTAAATAGTGGCTTGCGACGACGACCGACGGTGCCACCGGGCATCAGAGGGCGGTGTGACCCCGTAAGGGGTCTCCGGCGGTTCCTCGGTCACCAAAAAAAAAATAATAATAATAATTAATTTCTTGAATGAAGCAGAAGGACGGACTAGTTTGTTAGATCTCGAAGAGTCCAAGTACGTGTGGGCTTCATTGGCCCAAATAAAGTGCTTGCGGGCTTCTTATCTGACTCTGATGTTGCCTCCATAATTAGGTGGATCTACGGAAGGTGAAAGCGCTGAAGGTTGCAAAACATGGCGAAAATGCAGCGAATAATCGGTTAAATTTTATGCTTATTACAAAACCCGTATTATGTGCACTTTCTTGACCCTTTCATCACGGTTTAAACCATTTCAGGTAATAAAACTTGTCGAATACAGTGTCAAAGCATATATCATGAGTACAAATCTTTACACTCACTCTTATATTCATTTCAGGAATAAACGCACTGAAAATCCTAAAATCTATCACAAAAATGCAATTACGTTCTAAAACTAATATATATATATATATATATAATCAATTCCTACAACTTGTCAAATTTGTACAATTAAGTCCTAAAATTTTTCATTTATCAAATTGGACGGAATTAATGGAATAACTTGATTACACCAACTTAACAAATCTTAAGACTTGATTACACTTTTTGAAAATATTAGGGGTTAAAATTGCACTTATGTGATGAGTTTTAGGATTTAATTGCATTTTTTAAAGTTTTAAAACTTAATTGCACTTTCGTGACAAATTTTAGGATATCCAATACACTTATCCATGTATTCTATAGACAGTGCATACTCTTGTTATTTCACTTGTTTTCCTGTCTCCGATGATGATCGGACTAGGCGGTCACGTGAATATCTTGTTATTCACATATAAGGCTTGCAACAATGGGTAATTGATAAATAAATAATGTGATATGTATCCGTTGTTCGTCTATGTCTTAAAAATGATTTTTCTAATGATGTTAATGCTAATATTTACGTGACATCTCTAATTTATAAGACCAGTCATAGTTTTGATCATTTATTAATTCTGTTGTGTAACCTCTTGCCGGTCATAAAGATCACCTTTTGATATTTAGCATAATTTACAGCACAATATGTTGCGAACAATTACTATACTTGAAAAATTGTGAAGACTCTCATTAGAATATAGATCACCATTCCTTATGACAATTTAAGTACGCTAAGCTTGCCGTAATAAGAGGATTTATCTTACTTTTATCCACCTTTAAGTGAAGCATACTTATTTTCATTGGGATAATCATAGAAACGGGACTTTGAGGTTTTGACCGATCCTCATTTGAGGATTTGAAGTTTCATCTTGATCAATCGAGAACTTCAGATTTTCAAAAGTTAGATAAAAATATGAAGATATCCTTTGATATAACAATGATATCACACTAACACCGTTTGTACTTAAGGTCAAGGACTAGGAAAAGTATCAAAAAAGTCTTAAATCGGTTGTACCAATTCAGTCTCAAACTTTTTAATTGTGCCAATTTAATTTTAAATCTTCTCACGATTTATTAATTGAGTCTTTCCCGTCAAATTTAGCTGGAAATTACTGACGTGGACGACAATCTTTAAATGTAACACAACCGACTCTAACGTGGATAGTTTAATAACTTTAAAAAAATGAATTTATAATTATTACTTTCTTTCTTTCTTTCTTTCTTTCATTTTGGCCAGCAGTAGTCACGACTATTGCCTTAGCCCTTACTTAGATCTAGGCTAGGGCCACCTCGCTTGTGGCTAGCAACGTCACAATGGCCTCACCCAGGGCCATTTAGGCCGCACCAATGACCCTATCAACTTTGGATGAGGTAGCCCTTACCTAGATACGACGAGGGCAACAACCCTTACCAATAGCTAAAAAGGGCTTGTTGGTCCTTGCCTAATGGCCGACAAGCACTTGTTGGCCTCAACTAGTTGCTGACAAGCGTTGCTAGCCAAAATAAAAGAAAAATAAAAAGAAAGTAATAATAAAAATTTTCAAAAAAAATTAAACTATTATTTAAAAAAAAGTCCATGTTAATTAATCGAAATTAGTCGAATAGGTTCAATTGGTAAAATGTGAAAAAGGTTTAGGGCCAAATTGATAGAATTTCCGACAAAAAAACATAATTAAAAAGTCCATGATTGAAGTGACATATTAATAATATGTTTATGAATTTTTTTGGTATTTTTCCTGTGAAGGATTCATATGAGTCATCTAAGTCCTAACACAACGAATATATGACTGCAAACTGTTTTAATTAATTAGGCTCCCAACAAAATAAATCTAAAGCATAAATTCACTTGGGATGGTAGAACTACAAATATTTAAAGGAATCGGCACCATATTTTCTCAGGAGAAATTACTCAGTAAATCTAATGCGTGGATTGAAACATAAATTGAGCCCTCAATCGATGAGATTCAGCTGCGATCTGCCGAGTTCAAGAGTCCAGATACATTGAATTCGGTGGCAAAATTGCTCTGTGATAATAATGGATTAGAACAATCACCAAAATAATAAAATTTCCAAAACAAAAACAAATATATATATATATATATATAAAAAATAAAAATAAAAATAAAAATAAAAATCTTTCTTGGGGGCAGAGAAAAGAAAAGAAAAACAAAATGTTTGTGGAAATGTCGGGGCCCGGAACGTATCAAAATCAACCCTCCTCATTGGCCCAACACTCATCCACCTTATCCACATCCAGTTCCACACACCATCCATCCTTCCACGGAATCCCCAACCTTGATCACATTCTCTATCTCCCCAAATTCCATAAGACCGCTCAGCCATTCATTTCTCTCCCTCTCTTCATCTCCATAGCTTCAAGGCCCTTGGCTATTCTTTTTGTTAAGTCCTCCATGGCCATGGCTACTCAAGCTTCCCTCTTCACCCCAGCCCTCGCCGCCCCGAAGCCCGGCGTCGACCGCGTGATTGCACCGTGGAAGCAGTCGGCGTCCTCCCTGGCCTTCGCCGCCACCCCAAAGGCTGCCAAGTCCTCGCCGAGGACTGTCATCAGGGCCGCCGCTGCGGAGGGCAAGGCCGAGGCCCCAGTCAAGGAGGAGGCACCCGTCGGGTTCACGCCGCCCGAGTTGGACCCCAGCACCCCGTCCCCAATCTTCGGCGGAAGCACCGGCGGGCTACTGCGCAAGGCTCAGGTAACATTAGTAGCCACCGTATTCTCTAAGGACATGATATAATGGCACGTCTTGATTCTAGAAAATTGACTAATTAATCATTAAACCAATT
The DNA here is from genome assembly GCA_014182375.1 of Eucalyptus virginea. Classification (NCBI taxonomy): domain Eukaryota; kingdom Viridiplantae; phylum Streptophyta; class Magnoliopsida; order Myrtales; family Myrtaceae; genus Eucalyptus; species Eucalyptus virginea. The sequence continues at coordinate 13,914,226 of CM024515.1, read as the reverse complement.
AAATTTATACTTAAACGTCCATTTCATTAATCAAGATGCTGACATTTCAACATGAATAATCATGTTTTAACTATGCCAATAACTATTTACAAACCCATCGCGCAAAGTCTCTTTAGGGCATCATACATAGTAGACTTGGACCGACTAGGATTATGTACAATTTCTTTTTGAAGTAGTTGATTGATTGAGTCGGCCGTGCCGGTTCACCGGGTATGCCAGGTCGAAGAGTTTTACGTGATCACCTGGGAGTCGCCCAAGGAGCAGATCTTCGAGATGCCGACCGGAGGCGCAGCGATCATGAGGGAAGGCCCGAACTTGCTCAAGCTAGCTAGGAAGGAGCAGTGCCTGGCACTCGGGACCCGACTGAGGTCCAAGTACAAGATCAAGTACCAATTCTACCGGGTCTTCCCCAACGGCGAAGTTCAGTACCTGCACCCCAAGGACGGCGTCTACCCGGAGAAGGTGAACAAGGGCCGCCAAGGGGTCGGCCAGAACTTCAGGTCGATCGGGAAGAACGTCAGCCCCATCGAGGTCAAGTTCACTGGAAAGCAACCGTATGATTTGTGAGGCGGAGAAATAGTTTTACTAGGGTTTGGAGTACTTGCTTCCTGATGTATTTATCTGTCATTTAATGTGAGCATCGTGTGAAATGCTGGTTCCCTTATTAATTGTACTTTTTCAATGTTCAAAGATCAAAATAGTATATGCTTGGCAAAAGGGACATTTAAAAATCAGCAGTGTTTCAAGTTGCGAGCTCACCCATATTAATCACAGGGACGATTCGCTCGAGACGACTTAGAAACTAGTTCAAAGTGTTAGAGTGGCACTAAAATGGATGTCCTACTAAGTTGCACGATTCATGCTATCCCTAGTTACTGAGATTGTGTAGTAAGGATAATGTAACGAATCATGCCAAACAATTAAGATGTGCAACTACAATTTCCCATCTTCACTGTATGAAATGCTATGCTTGTTTCTGGTTATTAACTAAACTTTCTCTAATGTTGAAAAATCAAATAGCACATACTAAAATGTGACTAAAAAATCCAGCAGTGGGTCCTCACTGGTATTAATCGGAGCAATGGTTCTCTCGAGACAATTCAAGAAAACTCGTTCAAAGCGGTAGTAGAATGGCATGGAAATGGATCTACTAACCCTAAATACCGAGATCATGTTGTAAGCATAATCTAGCGAATCCTGCCGAACGATTAAGATGTGCAATTACAACTTCCCAGCTTCACTGTATGAAATGCAGGGTCACAGTTATTAGTTTTTCAATGTGGAAAGATCAAAATATTACATGCTTAGCAAACTAGTGACTCAAAATTTAGGTGTTTTGGTTGCTCACTCGTATTAATCGGAGGGATGGGTCTCTTGAGGCGATTCGGAAAACTCATTCAAAGTGCTGGAATGGCATGGAAATGGATCTGATTACAGGTGCCGTAGTATCCCTAGACGATCATGCCCCAATCATAACGTAGCGAAAACCACTTCTTCCTAAATCAGACAAGAGACAAGGCCACGTACGTTCAACAAGGCACTGAAAAATTTCCATTTCTTGACGATTACACGACTCGTTTGGCTTGAGTAGGTGGCGTTCTCCACGCAGTGAGAAAGTTCTTGAACCACAGCATGATGATTATCCCCCCTCACGGAAAGGCCTTGGCAACGATAAGACGACATTCCCAAAAAAGCACACTTTTACAATATGCCAAATCTGCATATAATAAGAGTGACACACTTTAAAGGCACTGCAAGGGACAGATGGACGGACGGGAGGCGGGGCCTTGTGGAAGACTCCTTGCGTTAGAGTGAAACTTGATACTTTCTTAGAAGACAAGGGGGGCTGACCCAGAAACTGGTAAAGCATGAGTAGTAGACCCAGTGACGCTGCTCCTCGTGTATTTTGCCAAAAGGGAGAACATACAAGGGGAAGAAAGAGAGAACTTTTAAGCTGAGGCTTGAAAAACAAGGCATGTTTTGTGACTTGCATTGAATGTGGAAAATAAGTTTTAAAAATGATCTGTGGGGGGTGGCTTCTCTTTTTTGGGACAGTGACATCTCACCAAAAGATCATCTGGTGTGCATAAAACTTTGGCCCTGCAAAGGGATGTTTAAATTGCCTGAGCAAAACCCGTGATCTCTCTCGGCTCCGACGCCATTGTTCTTTCGGGCTCCTCGGTTGCTGCCTCGGTTTACATGAGTGGCCGCGGACGCCGCCCCACATGAGGTGGTATCGGACCCTTCTCGCTCCACTGAAGAAGCTATGGCTGCGTCTGCATTCTGCTACGAAGAAGAGTATGTACTGCACTTCGATGAAGCTTTATCTGCATTTGATATGCAGTTTTCTATTCGTTCTCTCGTCTATAGCCTATCTTGCATCTGCATTTTCTGCTTGAAATCAAGATTCAGCACATTTTTTTTGCATCTGCATGTCTTTTGACTCTGATATTCATCAATGCTAATTTATCATGCTCATCCTTCCAATTAACAATTGCACAATAAACTCTATTAGGAAACAGTGCGAAACTCAGAGCGCTCGCTTGCTAGTATAAACCATCTTATCGCTGAAAGCATGTTACAGGAATCGATTTCCCCATGCACAATGTGCACCCTGTGCGCATGAGCATGCCCCATTTCAAACCAGTTTTGCTATGTAGCTTTGCATGTGTCCTCCCTGGTTTGAAAATTTTCATACAAACAAAAGCAGATAGTGACTAATTCCATGTTCCTGTTTCGATCTTATGTTTCCCAGGAAGAAGAGGGATCTACATTCTGTACGACGACGTTAAATCATGCCCGTATGAGGATGTTCACGTCCTCTGGTCCATCCTTGTAGAATCACATCCCGCACTACCATCGGAACACTGAAGAAGACAGCAGCTCTGGGAGTTGCTCAAGAGAACAATGACATCATGCGCATACAATATTTATAATGTCTTATTCTTGTGTGAAGCATTGCACAATTACAATATTTATAATGTCTTATTCTTGTGTGAAGCATTGCACAATTTGTTTATCTTCTTCTTTTCTCCCCTTCTCTCCCACCCCTTGATCTTCAAGTGCTCAACTTCCCCTTTCCTTTTCACTTGAGATCCAAGTTATGCAACCGATCTGAAGAAGCACTAGAAACTAATTAAGAGATGGTGGAGATTGCTGTTTTGTCTGCATCAGCCTGAAGGTGGTAGCCACTCTCTCTCTCTCTCTCTCTCTCTCTCTCTCTCTCATATATATTAAAGTGGGAAGGACTGAAGGGAAGGCAATGCATGGGACAACTGGACGCGGTTTCTATGCTATTCACACAATCATTCACAATCTCAACAGTGATTTCACTTTTGACTTTGGCTCCGGAAAGCAATTTAGGAACTCTAAAGTAAGATTAACCACAGACAATCCGCACGAGATAAAACAAGTGAAAGACGATAATTGGCATGACAGATTGTAAAGTAGTTGCATAATTTGGGACCATCGTGAAAATTCCATGCTTTATATGAGTTCAAAAAACTTATGGTAGGACAGCCAATGTTATAGTGCCATCACAAGCAGTACTAAATTGATTGAAACTTAAACGTTAGACCACCTCTCCTGAGTACCACAATGATCTTGCATTAGCGCAACACTCATGACAGTAAACTGGAATTCTCAACAATTCCAGTCGGCATCTGAATCTGGCAGCCTACAAGTCTTTGCAATAGCTGGCTCAATTAAAGCAGGTGAAAAGGCTTCAGAAGTTGCTATCTAGTTTGGGGGAGGTTTTTGCCCTACTGGGATCCTAGATCAAATGTAATCACAGCCGTTAGATTTTTACGGAATGCACAATCAATAGGTGTGATTAACTCGATCCTTTATACACCAGGTCCTTTTCCCAAGTTAGGGAAAAGAAGCTTGTCAATCTAAACTTGCTCAGTTAAGGAAAGTTATATCACAATGCATGAAAGGTCTGTTTGCACAATCATATGGAACCTAAGAAAGAGAAATTTTCTCCCATCACTATCATGTGCTTCAATTCATCGATTATATACAAGAGCATGCAGTTTAAGCAAAACAAGATCTCGAACAAGAAGCACTTCTGTTTATGTGATGTAGACGGGCCAACCGTGAAGAAAAGCAGAATAAGCGTTGTGATTCAAGGTGATTACCGAGGCGTTAAAACAGCCTATACTATGTCACAGGCAAAAGTTGGAGAAGCAACCACACAAGATGAGTCAATTTTGAGGAATAGTAGCTATTGCATTATTCCAAATAAAAAGGTAGTTATTACACCGATCAGTATCATCCACAAACATCATATGAAAATGAAGATGGTTTCCTTGCATAATGATAGTGTTCTAAATAACAATTTAGGTAGACATTCTTGACTATTGTTCTCCCAGAAATGATAACGAGATGAAGCAGAATAAGATGATTATAGAGCTTCAGAGTGCTTTCAATGGAAACCACCAAACCTATCAGCCATGATCCATTTTTAGGAATATAATATACTTCTAGGAGAAAATCAGCTATATCTGCCGAAACAAAAAAGAGGGCATCAGAATTTATAGTACCTTTTGTTAAATTCATTCTTATTACACAGCTACAATATGGCAGACCGGGAAATTGAGCGTGGGGGACAAGACAAAAAATACTAGTTAAATACCATACATGTAAACTCTTTCCAAAAATTTGTCAACATAGAATTATAAGAAATTTTTGGACCTAAAGGTCTGCCATTGCAGCTATAGCATTTGTACTATTGATTAACTACCAATGACAATTTATAGATTTATTGCAGGATATTAGATTCCAAATACAGCAGAAACATTCTATCAGGTTTATCAATATAGAAATATTCAAAAGCACTTTCAATTGAATATAAACTTAACTACTTTAGATAAAAGTTTTTAGCCCCTATTTGAAAGCTGATCCTTCCAACTCATGTATAATAAGTAATATAGCAACTCACATGAAAATTGGAGAACTATAAGGCTGATGAACAGTGCGATCAGATAAACTAGGCAGCCAATCTTTGAAGAAGGCCTGAAATTCTTTCTCAGGAGGAGCAAGGCCACCCAGAGGAGTGACAGTAATCTGAAAAATAATGAAGTGTAGTAAGTTACAACTCATATAAATTATGCAAACAGGTTAGCAGAGACACATACATATCCTTCTTGAAGACATTGGTGGTCCATATCGCTGTCATCAACTTGAGATTTCCTTACCTAATAATGTTCAATTATAGGTTTAGAATAGAGACAATCTACAATCAGGCTTGACCACAAAAAACCCCATAATTTCGCTCCTCAATATTGTTTCAAGATACATTAAAAACAGGAACTTTGATGGCGTATCTTGTTACAGGAAAATGTTTCAGACATCTTGAAAATGCAATCCCCTAAATTCTATCATTCTGTTCCCCAACTTTTCCTGCTGATAAAATATATGCAGCTAATTAGAAGAAGCCCTATATTCTGTGCATGACACGCTTTGCATCATAAATTTCAGTCCATGAAAATACTATAACCTTTTATAGACTGATGGAAAATTAATTTAATCAGAATGCATTTCACTTTGCAATGTAGAGTCACTGTCAAAGATCAAGATGACAAGTGCAAGAATAGTTTTTCGACAACAAAGATTTCTCCAAGAAGTAACCTGAGAATTATATAATCAGACACAAAAAAGGAAAGAATTCAGTGAGAAATCATTAACCACAAATAGTGGAAGATTACAATAACTAGGACACAACAGGAGGACAGATTGACAAAGAAACTCACTTCTCTCTTGAACAGACGATGTTCTGCTGACATAGTTGATGCATCCATATCAGGCAATTCTGCTACATCTTTATCCATAGTCATTGTTGATAACATTTGTCCACCTTGCATTTCTGAGGACACCAGTCTCCATCCCATCACAAAAAAACTTCTACCCTGCTCGGTCAGCTTATAGCCCTTTCAAGGAAATAAAAGAACTAGTCAGATATCATTACATCCTCCTCACTGCAACAAAACTCTAGCTAGATATTCCAGGGTAGTCGTGAGATAGATAGTTAGGACTCCAACAGCAAAGTTTCAAATTCCAATTGTGGTCAAAGTCACAAAGGAAAAGTTCCAGATTCCAATACATGTAAAGTTGCAAGCATTCTATTCAGTATTCATGGATGACGTGCTTTAGAGCTCATTGGGCATTATGAGGTCATTCAACTGAAATTTAATGAAATAGAGATGACTACGTCCCATGTCAATCAAGGAGGTTGGAGTTCAACAGGCTGATTGTAATTGTTGTTAAGCTAATCAATTATCCATGCTCTCCCCAAGGAGTGCTGGCATGAGCCTCTAACAGCTGGTTAGAAGAGAAGCAAAAAATGAAAAGGCAAGGGCACTTGACGGCACTTTTGGAGTAATGCATATCACAACCCTTCCACTTGTATGTCTATAATAGTTCAATCTAGTCACAGCCTAAAGAAAATGGCAAAGGATAACAGCACATGATCATTCGAATAATGACAGGAATCATCCCATAATCAATTCTAATAGTAATGTTCTAAAAAGAACAGGTCAAAATTGGCTAGTGAAGACTCTGAGGTGCTTCAACTGATTTCAGTAAAGCATGTGTCATTAGACAGCTTGACCTGTCTGGGTCCACTTTAAAAAAATTGCTGGTTTTTAAATTATCCAAAAAGTTAGAATCAATTACTTTGCAATATGATTCCTCAATTTCAAGTTATAAATGCGCAATAGCATCTTTATTTTAACTGAGACCAGTTCCCCCCTTATTTAAGTTCTATGATTCCCCCAAATAGACATAAAAAGAAATAAAAAATAAAAATAAAAAAATAGAATATTAAATGGAGACAAGTGTGGGGTCTACTGCACACGAAAGACCGGAATTGAGTCGACACCAGATCTCCCCAAGAGATGAGGGTGTCTTCTTGGTGAAAAAAAGACTGAAGCTATTATTATAAAGAAGAAAATTCTTAAGGACAAGGGAGCCTGACAAGTTGAAAGTATGAACAGTAAAGAGGGAAGAGATCGGAATGCATGTACATGGATTCAAGTGCATGTCGTGCATGTCTGTGTAAAAACAAAAAAACTTCCATCAGATAAAGCTTTCTCTTTTTCAGGGACCAACAAACACTTCACTGTTTAAAAGGTACATCGCCAATGGCAAATAGAAGAAGTTGAAAGTATGCCTCCAGGAGACACCTACATGAAGAATACATATATGTTCATAGTGATAGTGATTGCCTAGATTATTATCCTAACCATGCCATACTACCTGCCTGTCAGAGCAATTTTGAAATTTACCTTGTGGTTTGCAATATCTGTTGGTAGATCTACATTCAGGAAAGAACCATTAGGATAACTGTGGTTTCTGATACTATCGAGTATTGCACCAATTATAGGTAGACAAGCCTCAGCAGCAAGTGTGTAGTCTTCAACCTTGCTTTTACCTCCAACCCTGAAAGGCCATTACTGAAATCAGGCCTAAGCAACAGAGGCAAGTTTTGGAGATAGCAACTCTGTGGCAGTTATATGCAAGGCTGTCCCGTATTCTGCACAAATGTGTACTTTCTACCAAGCCATTATAAATCAATCATACTGAAACATTTTGATGACATCTGTAAATGAATATTAGAGTATTCCAACAGTACCCTTGGTCAAAATCTTAGCAATATGTTTCCTGCATTCTTTGGTACAATCCTTTAAAAATGGACTGCATCCTATTTTTCTAATTTGATATGTTGGGTCCGAACTCCAAACCATGAGAACCTAATGCTGGTAACATGATATATTCAAGTGAATTGGAGGCATTTCCAAAGTGTGCGTAGAAAACCATCTTGGCTTTACGTTTGTTCAACAAGTTCATCATAGTAGAATTGCTGGAGACTAAACTTATATGGCAGATAGGTGCATGTGCACCGATTCACATTATGAGTCTTTCAAGTTTGGCTTGGCTAGAGAACCAAGAAATAGACAGGTCAATGTTATAGATTGAACACACAGTCCAACCCCTACAGATGTCTGCCACATATTCCTAATTTACAAAATCAAATGTACGTGAACATAATAATAAGAAAATATATTAGAAGTGACTATTTCTATTATCTGATCATTGTATAAAATGAATAACTAGAAACTAGTATTAATTTGACTAGTTAATTGAGCTTGTAACAAACTTATAAGACGTCACTTTCTCAATTCGCAAGTGTTAATTTTACCTCTATATATCGATTTTTCTTTTATTTGTTTCTGATTTGTATTTCTTTCTCAGATAAACATTCCGTAAACCAATTCAGCTGGTTCATCAAGATAACGTGATTCAGCTAAGTCAGCCAAATTCCGGCAATGCCTCCTCTTCAGGGTTGAACAGGCTTGGAAAGGTTTGTGGCCCATTTAAACCAATCAAATGAAGCAGCCTCTCATAATCTCTAGTACACATTCTTGCACGAGCTTTGACAAGCAAGGACACACAGAACTGGGAAAGAGGATGGAAGATTGCATCCTCATGCCGGTCATGCTAATGGACATTAGGATGGAAGGTGGAGGTTTCTAAGTACATGCTGGAGAGGGAGTATTAACAGAACAAAATTTTGAAACTAAGCCCATGAACACCGAGTAAAGATGACGTAAAATTTAATATAATGCAGCTATACTTGACTGCTCTTTATAGTTAAATTTAAAGATTTTACTACCTGTTTATGTTTGCAAACATTTCGCCTTAATGCAGCTCATGTCGCAAAAGAAATAATGTTGTTAGCAGTAGTGTGCAAAACATCAAGAATTTGCAAACCTAAAGATCAAACTGCAGGAAGAACCATCTTTGTTGTATTAAGTTCGAGATTAATCTCTCATCGGCCAATAAAAGATTATCCAAAAACGTAAATCACTAAGTTAGTCTAAGGAAGAACTTGAGACTGCCTCGAGAAAGGATCATAACAAAGTCTTGGGTTTTCTCTATGAACCAAGCTGTCAATGGGGTAAAATAGCATGTGGAGAATGGTTAGTGGCCCATACCAGTCATATGACATTGAGACAGAAGGGACACCATTAAAGAAGGCCTCACGAGCACCAGCTACAGTTCCAGAGTAAACTCTGTAATGTAACAAATAGGCATACATTTATGTCAGCAGGCAATAGCATATTACACAGTATTACATCGTGACTACAAAGGCACTAGCTACAGAATCACAGAAGTCACAGTACGGCAGATTTAACGCTATGCTTGCATCTATTTTGATACTCAAGTCAAATTTGTAATATCTTTCCTGTACTTTAAGAATGGAAAATTTCTCGAGTTTTAATGTACGCCTGAACTGGTCATGATCTTATGATAAAATGTCAGACTTAGCATGAGGAAACAAAAAAAACGACAATGAAAACGTCTGACTTAAACTGCATAGGTCCCCGATGAAAAGAGTCCTTTCTTCCACCTCCCTCCCAAGACAAGGTACAACAAAAGTATGACCACTTGTAAGTCAAGACCCTCATTAATGTACTGTAACAAGAAATCTAAATATGCTCGCTTGAACTTTTCGCTATTTATTGTAAAAAATATATTCAATGGACATATCGAGCAGTTGAATTTTCTTCTTGTGGAAAAGTAAAGATGTTTAAGTCTAAATTTGTGTTCCCTCAGAGTTCAGAGAGTAAATTATTCCAACACCTTTATTTCAACCAACTAGTAGGAGCACCACCTGTGCTTTTGCAAAACCATCTCAAGATGCCCCCACTAAAATCTGTTACATCCACCAAATCCATAAACAATGCGGACTTCATGAGCTTTCTTATTTTTACAGTGTTTAAAATACGGAGAGTCACACAATTTTGCCAAAACAAGGGATGTGGGAGTAATCTGATATGGAAATAAAATATTTTCAAATAATGTTGGCTGATTGAGTATTTAGTGGATTTTGAGGCTCTACTATGCATTTGAGATACCAAAAAATATGGCAAGCATACTCTATGAATAGACCAAAGGAAATAGTTTACTGACGTGTGATAACCACAGTTGCTGCCCTTGTTAATACCACTAAGTACCTGTGCATGTAAGAAGTGATTAAGAAATCAGAAAGCAAAAACTCTACCAGTAGATAGGAATAACAATGCACAGAAAGAATGGAAAGAAGGACTCCGCACATTTTGAATTAACATGTGTAAAATGTTCTGACAGACTAACATAGATAAAGTCCCATAGAGGGCTCATAGCTAGCTACTGCATTGTCCTAGCATAGAAGAGTTGGACTTTGACACTTTGAAAAGAAAGGGGTAAAAGAAGGAGAACAATCTCCAAATAAATCCTCAAAAGATGTTAATCATCTATTCTGTTGATTGCCCAAAAGCCAGATATACCAGGTCAGGAACCGAAGAAAAGATTGCATTAGAGATTCCCAAAGAAGTACAATCTGCTGGAGTTCCTGCAAAGTACATAAGAGACGTGAAAAGGCTAAGATAACAAAGCACAGCACTTCTTTACACTGTCATAATAAATTAATATCCTGCTCGATGGTTGTGGCATGTCCCAATGCATGTGCTTTAGCATAAGGAGAGCAATTAGTCGGTTCATGATTAACCCAAAAAATTAACTAGAAAAAGAAGTTACAGGTTAGCAACTCATAATAGAAAAGGAAGAAAAACAAATATTTCAATGGTCGTTGAAGAACCAACAGGACACTTCAACAGGAAAGGCAATTTTAACTATGAGAACAAATTCTAGAAAGTTTAAATAATATCCTGACATAAAGGTATAGATTTTCTAGTTTCATCTATATTCGTTCCTTCTACAATGCAACTCAGCCCGAACACACACGACTTTTGAGGAGGAAAACAATGATGAAAAGATGGTCGGTTCCTCCCGAAGAAAGGTTAAAAAGCTTCTATTGTACCGACATTTAGGTAGACAGAATGGTCCATTTGGACTGTAACATATATATCTCTATACACAGTGGTCAGCCACAATATATTTTCTATTGCCATTTTCGAGAATCACCTTCACAATGACAAATAATGTTAAGAGTTTTATACAAAGCTATCTTGGCTTTAGAGAGTACAATCATGGGTGGAAAACAAGTCCACAGGAGAATTCAGGACTGGATTATCTGCCAGACTCTGACCAATCTTTTGAGATAGAAGACAGTCAGTGTTGACTTACTTATGACCCCATATGGACATCTAGTTCACAAGTGACGTTCTCTTTTCTTTTCCTCAGTTTCTGTAAGTTCCTCAAGCATCTTAAGAATATTAGAGAACCACCTAAAGTGGAAATGCTGTTCCATCCAATGAACTATGTAAAGGGATGGAAGCTTGATCTAGACAATAATAAAAGTTCGAAATTAAATATCCACTGAATGGTGATGATATCAAACCAGAGACCGCGAAGGCTTCTGCTCCATCGATATCTACTCGCTTAACAGTTACAGGATGACGCCATGTGATGCTATGACTGACAGCAGACTTTTCCCTGCCAACAGTGTAACTCAGAATGAGAAAAGCATTCCATTAAATCTATGAAACATTTGAATTTTAAAGGGACTGCAAAAAGGAAATAGAAATCATGCCAATGAAAATAATTCCTGTGGGAAGCTTGCAAGCAAAGGAATGCAAATTCTGAAAAAATTAACAACGCCATCTCCCAACCCCAACACCCCTCTACCATCCAAAGAATGAAAAGTGGGCTGCTCGAGATTTGTACCTGCATGTTAACTATGATCCAATTCATGCATTGACAGAGCAAAAGAGAATCTTTCATCAGAAACAAAAACTACCAAAGTTTCGAAATCAAGACTTTAGAGAACTAACTTTGACCAGGTGTAGACTACGTAGAAGCATTTACTGAGAGTAGGTTTGGCTATTTCTGGATTTCTGGAAGTCTCTCTCTCTCTCTCTCTCTCTCTCTCGATGTCGAGTCTTAACTCATGTGGCCTTCTTTGATCACCTTGGCACCTTAACACAGGAACTCCCCCCAGAGCCCAAACTAGTTCTTAACATGGAGAACCAATTTTAGCCAAACCAGTTCACACGGATCTAAGACAGGATTGCAATGAGACTTATATATGTTTAATCTCTCTTCACCAAATACCTCAAACTTTTAGTTTTTCAATCCAATGTATTGAAATCCCAAATACTACTTATTTGTATGCAAATCCTCATATTCCCTGTTCTTCTATCTCAGATGCAAAACATCCCATCACTCTTCATATTTTGGCTTGCACTTTATGTGCAAGATAATTATTCAGTCATCTTTAATTGGGATTGGCACATGAGAGGAAATTTAAAGTAAATCCAACATCGCTTTATTACAGAATTGCAATGGGCCTTGTGTACATAATAAAGTCTCCTTCGATTTAATAGTTCAAGTTTTTGGGTTTGACTTTCTAAAAATAAAGACCAACCTATCCATCAATGGTTTTTTACCAGAGTCTTTCTGTATGTAAGGATACTCTAAGAGAGGACATATCTCACTAGAGAGGCACACTACCAAATTTGAAGTCGACATGGGACAGCAAACGGCTCTCTGCATGCCTCCAGAACTTGATTAAGCCCTGCTCTGGTGCAAACCCAAGCAACAAGGGCTACCTTGCAAGTACTCTCCATCTGAAGCATTGAAAGATATCCATATCGTGTGGTTGTTTAGCCTGTGACCATGAGAAAGTACTCTCTCACTCTTAAGCCAGACAAGGTGATCAAACGTTGGAAGACATATGATATGCTCACCAGGACTTCCATGTGACTTCAGAGCAATCTTATTAGACAAAATAATATGCACCTGTGTGCCCAGGGAGAAAATATCGTATAAACTTAGTTTACAAGCGATGTGGAGAACAAAGCCAATCCCAGAGCAGAAATTATACAGCAACTTGTCCACAAAAATTTGAGGGATCTAGTGAGGATCCCACAGATTCCTAAAACGTGAGTGGCTTGATATTGTAGACTTGTTCATGCTAGGAGTAGAAGAAGACTCGCCGCTATCTAACCTCCTAAACTATTACCTCTTTCAGTATCAAAACAGAAGGGTTTTGTCCCAACAAAACATCCAGCGCTAATTTCCATTGAACTGAGGACCGAAGAGTTATTTTCTTCTCATCTACCAAGAAAAGATGAATGACAAGAGTACAGCTCTATGGAGTATGAACAACCGAAAACCGTGTTGGACGAAAAAAAAAACCAGCAGCTCAAACATACCCTCACTGATAAGTGTTCCAGATCCTCCTAACAATTACGTTATGCGGACTAATTCTAGGCCGATCATTTTCTTTTCCTTCATTTCTTGAGTTCGTACATAGTTTGACATCGAATCCTTCGTAAATTACGCGTTCAGCTGAAGTGCACTGAAATTCTACACACAGATATCCAGAAGATCAACCAAAAGCAGCTCGAACATCACGAGCTGAAAATACGGCGAGCGACATCACGCGAACACACCAAAACTCGAACGGAGACTCGGCACCAGATTCCTACGGTCCGATCATCCAAGCGCCACGCAAAACTCACGGCTAGAATCGAACACAAGGACCTCCACGGACCGCGTCATCGAGCGCACGAGTCGAAAGCCCTGCGCGATCACTGGAAAACTTACGAATCGGGAGCGCAGACTCGGACGCGGTATCTGTCGGCGGAGACGAGGGCGCGAACCAGGGCGCGGAGGCCGGGGGCGTCGATGCCGTCGTCGTTGGTGACCAGGACCGTCGGCCGCTCGTCGGAGCTCCGGCCGGTGACGCCGTCCATCGCCGGTAGAGAGAGAGGGGGAACGGGGCGGCCGGCGAGCTGATCGGCGGTCGGACGGAGCGAGTTCAGAGCGAACTGCGAGGGCAGTGCTGATGAATGAAGCGAGTTTCAAAGATTCGCGCAGGGAACGGCATCAAGTTCCGAGCTATTATAGCCCAACTTGGACGTGCATCGGATTCGAGTCATCGGAAATAAATTCCGGCGAAAAGTTCCTTTTTTTTTTCACGTTTTTTTTTTTATTGATTGATATTGGTATAAAAGGTTTGGACCTGAGCATGTTCTTAAACTTTTGTTATCTAATTAACCCCAACAATAGTAAAATAGGGTAATGATAACCGCGAGGTCAGGGACCACTTTTAATCGGGCCTCCCGTTTGATTTAAAGTGAAGCCCTTCTCCCAAAGATAGCATCTTGAGGTGAGTTCGGAAAAATGATAAATTTACTGGTCCGATTCGGTACATTTACCTAAAACCAATTTTTATCTCATAAAAAAAAAATCTCAAAGTGTTGTCCTGTGAGATATTTCTTCTGAACTAACTTTCCTCCAGCGAAAAGTCGAATTGAATCTACCTCCATTATCTCACTAAAATACACACATGCTGCCTCCTTAAGTAATTAACAATGCCAAAGAATTGTCGTACTTGCTTGGCGTACAACTTCTTATCAAGAAATTTAACATGCTCGCCTAGATGGTAAGACTACAAGACTAGAGGTGTATAATGACAGATTTGATGTGGAAAATTCAAGTATTTTGACATGTGTCCATTTAAGTATTTGGAAAGATTTTGGTTTGGGATACTGGTTTGAAATTTTTTGTGAAGTGAGAATTAGTTTAAGATGAATGTTTTATGGGTATCAATTTGGGATTTTCAAGTATAACGGATTACATTATAAAGTAAAAACTCTTTGACAAACCAATTTTTGTCAGAAACAAAATGCGACTATATACCACGTGGAATGACCAGCCAAAAGACTATCACATGAGTGATTTCTAGACAAAAATTGAACGGAATAATCACGTTTGAAATTTTCACGCAAAGTTTAAAATTAACTTGATAAAATTGAAAAATTTAGGACCACAATGGTATCCATATAATAAGTTTAAGACATATTGGCAAATTTTCCTTTTTTTATCTAGATTGTAAGAAACATGTACTTGAAAAGGACAAGTCGAATGGCAGCAATAACATGAGAATTTAGTCCAAACGCTACATATCAATCATGTAAGGTCACTCTTGCAGGTATGCTCCAATGTCATCGAAATTCTCATTATCTAAAATAGATATAAGTGACAAGTAGATGGGATTTAGGCCATTCTAGCAGATGTCCTGAAGAGAGAATCCCCTTGATTTCTCACGTTCTACATAAACAATAGAAAGAATGCAATCTTTTAAATGCGCCAATGAAATTACAAATTTGTGATATGTGGTATTCCAACAGCTCACTCGTGAATTTCATCAAAGATTTTTGAAATAAGTGCATTGAAAGTCTTACAATTTGTTACGAATGTACAATTAAGTCTTAAAACTTTCAAAAGATATAATTAAATTCTAAAACTTATCAAATTGATCCAATTAAGTCCTTTCATTGATTGCACATTTTAAAAAATTTGGAACTTGATTGCATTTTTCGAATGTCTTGGAACTCAATTGTATATTCATGACAAGTTTTAAAATAAATTACATATTTTAAAAATGTTAGAAGCTAATTGCTTTTTCGGTGTATTTATCCCAATATTTTTATTACTTATATAGAGTTGCTCAACAGTTACTATCAAAGACTTTCTTTGCTAAACTTCTGGACCATGGCCAAGGTTCACAAAGAATGCTCATTCAAGAAGAGAAGATCGTAGAAGGTTTAGGTGGTAAAGCCTGCCATCAGGAAAGCCTACGCAACTCCAAGCGAAGAACACCAGCCCAATAGCTTCCTTTGCTTGAACAGGAGTCGTTGCTCTCAGATAGAATATATTCACAGCAGATAATGGAAGAGAATCGAAGCCTTTGAAAGAAAACATGGAATAGAACCTCATCGTCCTTCAAGTGAACCCTAGAGCAGCCGCAACTGCTGTTGGGTTTGGGAATCGAAAACCCTCGTGGCCGATGCGTGACCACAAAAGTATCGGCAAACAGAAGATCTACTGAGACCATTGAAGATGAAATTCTTTGCGACGAACCTTCTTACAAACTGATAGACGAGTAGGAGCTCGAAAGTATAGACTCTGAGGTTGAATCTATCTAGGAATTTTTTTCTCGGAGTAAGAGACAAATGAAGAGGACTCGAAACGGTGGAGTCGACATCCAGGTATAAGAAGAAACTTCATATTATGATATCCAAGATCAACTTTGAAATGAAGATTCTCTAATGCTGGTATTAGGGCAAATCACAAATGATCCAGATAGAACTAGTACCTCTATTTCATCATCCCGCAAAGAGTTTTATTAGAAAGATTGATCTCTATAGGCCCTATTCATCTATATATTAAAAAGTACCTAAGCTATGAAGACAGGTGGTGGGCTGGTAAGGTTTCCTTTGAAGAATCGAAAGCGAAGCTATGCTGGGACCAAGGATTTCAATCGTATGTATCTCGCTTCCGATCGCGCATAATCTTGAGTCAAGTCTGTGTAGAGGTGTTCCCTCATATTCACCATCCTCTGATTAGTGCTTCTTAAAGCGTTATGCTTCCCTTCTTTCATAATACATAAGAAATATAGAACAATCCATAAGAGGATGACGGGTTGTAAGGGCCTTCATATGGCTAAAGACATCAACAATAACTTGTTGAAATAGTTTATTATCATGAAAAGATGTGACTCTTGGTCATTAAAAGGTCATTAAAAGGTGAACCTTACTTATGAAAGATGTTAGTCTTAGTTATGAAAAAAGTGATTATTAACATGAAAAGTGTTGATGGTACATCTTGAAAAGTGGTGATGATGGAAATAAAGTACCTATTTTAAAGATATGTATTGATTTGTTGTCTATAAATAAGAGCAAATCATACAATGTAACAACTATTCAAGAATCACAACTATTTAAAACAACAATTTCTTCTTCATAAGTCTCTTCTTCTTTTTTCATGCACAAAAATTTGATAACACATTTAAGGTGAAATTCCAAAAGAAAAACTAAGTAATTGATGAACTTATTTCTCTGCGACTCTAGTATATATCCCGGAGATATATTTGTTCTAAATCCAACAACAACAACTGTGGAGGCAAATAATACCTTAAGGAAAGTTATCGTCATTACACATCAAAACATCAAAGATCTATAACTATTGCTATATTTTCATTAGCAATCACATTTCCCCATCAATCTTAAGGTATTAGTATTTTCATGGAGATGGAGACAATGGCTACATTTAGTGCTCGCAATCAGGACAGATTAGGATTATTAAAAGTTTTGCTTCTTACAGAAATCATCTTTCTTATGATACAATAGATTATCTTGTGTTGGTTATAGTACTTTGAAATTTGTGAATAAAAGTGGTATGATAGCATGTTATAATCTTGCTATGAAAAGGATGATGGAAGGAGGTGTTGAGGAAGGATTCTCAATACTCTATTAGATTGTCTATATGAAAATTTGCAATCTTACAAAAATCACAAAAGCATTCGGAATGCCTTGGAGACCAAATATAATATTAACAAAAAAGGTACGGATAGATATACTATTTCAAGATAGCTTAAATTTATCGTGATTAATGGAAAATCTATCTCTAATCAAGTGAAGGAACTTTAAATATATGTTGTCAAACTCAAAGACTGTATAACTAAAGTTTCTAAACCACTTCGAGTTGTTGCAATTATTTCAAAATTGCCTTCAACTTGGAATGGTTGTCGAAAGAAACTTATCCACACGATCGAGAACTTGACTTGTGGATAATTTGATAAAACACACTTCAATTAGGACGTTTCTCAAGATCATGAGGCTAGTTATGTGAAATAAGTTGTTGGTAAGGTGCAGTTTGTGGAGGATGGCAACGTGAGCAGAGACAAAGAAAGAACGAAAACAATGGCATGAAGAATTTATGGATTTAAGCATAAGAATGTCGATAGGTGCAATTATTCAAAATTTATCGAAGAGTATGAAGTATGATGATTATCAATACTAATATGCTTGGCATAGATGAAACTAAAAAAAAATCTATCTTCTCAATTTCAAATAAAAGATTCGGAAGAAGTAGATACAATACTAGGTGTCAAAGTGATCAAATATAATGGGGGTTATGCTTTAAGTCAACGCCACCATGTAGAGAAAACCGTTTGAAAATATTAACATTTAGGAATTACATAGTCAGATGTATTATATGATGGGTCAATTTAAGTGATGGAAAATACCTTTCAACTTTTAGCACAATTAGAATATGCTAGTGCAATTGAAAGTTTGATGTACATTATGTGTTACGTTAGACTTGGTGTAACATTTATTGGGTGTAAATTTTCCAAATCTACTAGTAAGCCTAATACTAGAAAAATATTTAGATGCTAGTTAAATAACTGGCACAACCGATAATAAGTCAATATCCAAATAGTTTTTTCAAGCTTGTAAATGGTGCATTCTCATGGCCATCAAATAAGCAAACATGTATAGCCCATTCAATAATGGACTTGGAATTTAAAACACCTTCGATGATTGGCAAATAGGGTAAATGGATGTGGAATTTGCTACTAGGTAAGGAGTTGTGGCCACAACCAATGACAACCATAACTTTACATTGCGATAGTGAGGTAATAATGTCCGAGGCACATATGCAATTTAAATTCTAGACATTGGCTTGCGACATGAGCATGTTCAACAATCAATTATTGATGGAATTATTTCAATAATTTATGTTTAGACAAATAATAACTTAGTTGATCCATTTTCTAAGAGACTCTTGAGAGGTACTTGATCCATTTATTAAGAGACTCTTGAGAGGTTTAATTATTAGTATTGCCAAAGGAATGGGCCTTAGACCAATTGATAATAGTTAAGCATAGTGTAAACCCAATTTTATAAATTCTGACGAAATTGTTAAAGTTCAATCAGACTATTCAACTTTGGTGAGTTGCTTTGGTGAGTTGTCTGAAAGATTCTCCCTTCTATACTTGGGATGTTGAGCCACTTATCACTAAATGTATTGACCTCTTGCATGGCGTCCCAGTAGCGCCATATTCTACGTTCAAATGAAACATAAATATAAATTTTAACTAATTGATGAATCCCAAGAATGGACAACAACCTACACGCAACCCAAACAAGATGGGCGGCCATAGCCGTTTCCACAACATCATTCCATTCTTACATATACTTTAACTAAGCACACCTATTAAAATAATGATCTCAAAATCCACTACTAACACATATATGTACATAACATTTATACTTCATCAAAATACAAAAAGAAACATGCGGTGAAATGTCTTGGAGAGAGTTCAAAAAGTGTCATAGTTCCTCTTCTCGAAGTCATCCCAAGCTAATACAAAAGTCACCCTTCACCAACCTAACTACCTATGCCCCCTCCATCCTAGCCCCATGCCCATCCGATCCCCCACGAAGTGAGCCTCTCAAGTCCCCATCTTGGTTCAAGAACCAAGACATGAACCGCATGGGAAACCATGCGGTGGCCATCGTCGATCCATAAGATGGCTTCATAATGGATGAAAGTGCAGCCTTGATCAACATCATATATATCATGGAAGGAGATCTCCACATATGATAATGCACCATAAGTAGCTACTAAGGGCATATCCTATCCATTGCTAATTATCTGAAAAGATATTAAGGAGTGAGTTGTGCCAGTAGAGTAAATAAATCACGTATTAAGTTGCAAAAATTCATTCACAACTCGAAAGACAAACCAATCCATAACCTAAAACACTTTCAATTTAATTTACAAGGCCTACCGTTTCATAAGATAAGCATGTATGAACTTACTACGCTAACTTTAAAGAATGAATCAATATGACACGGCATATTTATAGCAACCCATCAAGAACCCACCAAGCAATTTAATGCATCAATGAAAAGTCATCTTTGAGCCATGGCACCACTTGTAAGGTCCAAGTTCTACTTACCAATTTCCAAATTCTTAGTTCCATTAGTAAGTTTACGAAATAACACCGAATCACTGGTTGGTCTTTCATGGGACGCTAGTCATGGGCATCTCACTCCGAGGCATCCTAAATCCAAGGATCGCTGCCTTGAGATTTTAAAGCAAGGCATCCCAAACATACAGCCATGAGATTTAAAGCAAGGGGGCATCCCCACTCCCCGGGTATTAATTTCCGTTCAACAATAAGATCTTATTCTTGGTTCCTTTTTATTACAACTACAACTTTAACCACAATTCACAAAAATCTATAAAATCAGTTGGCATAGGAAACAAGCTCAAGTAGTAGCACAATGAATGTAGTTCACATCATCTATAGACAATAAATCAAAATTCCATCATCTTCCTCTTGAATTCCGAATTCTATAAAATTCAAAATAAGGGCATGCAAAGTCAAAGTCGCGCCGCTTCGGGAATTTAATTGAAAAACATATTAAATGAGCTCTAAAAAATTTTGAACTTTTAATATTTGTAAATAAGACTTTAACAAACATCTTTCATGAGGGAAATTAAGCCCAATTCTATCTATATAAAGAGTAGTAACTCACCCGAAATAGCACAGAATCAAACTCGTAAGGCAAAATCATTAACCGTAAGAGAAAACCTATTTCAACGCCCAAACATCACCAACTAACCTGAAATTTTAGTATCTTATACATATGGATGTGCCAAACATCTTTTGTGAAGGAAGTATGTCATGATTCTAGTTAGAACATTTTATAAAAAATCAAGAAATTACCAAGGTCATGGGAATCGCAATTTTGGGCAGAACAGCTACAATAGAGAATTAGGCCTATATGTCAAACCCCTAGAGAATTGCACCACAAACCACACTATAAAATCGACAAGTCTAGGAGCTCCAGTATAGTCGGTTCCTGGAAAACATTTGTAACCTCACGAATTCATGCGCCATACCTGTCCTTGAGTCAAGAGCACACAAGAACTTCCCATGTGTGGACCATCACAAAAACTCCAACACACATGCATGAAAGATTTCTATCCAAAACAACCCCATGTTTAGAAACTACCCCACGCTGGACTAGCTGTCTCATACAGTAGCTGGAGGATGACATGAATTAGCACCTAGTTACTTCCCTCACCTCAGAACTTCTCCGAACCATGCACTACACAACTCCTTGCCTAAATATAAATTTTCCCCTCACCATGGCTCGACTAACCTATCCATATGTTCCCACACTAGCTAGTCAAGGAACGCACCATTTCTCTTACACAAAAGGCTTATCCACAAGCCTTTTGGTCAAGCGAACTAACCCTCAAGCCACAAGAGGTAGTATTGCACCAATATACACCCACATGGCCACTACCAGCCCTCGCATTAGCCTAACACAGCGGGTCGCCCATTCATAGCTCATCAATCGCATTTACCGTCTATAACCACGCCACACGCAAACAACCAGCAACATAGAATAGAGAGAGCAAAAACCCAGCAGCTTAAGACCCTAAATCTCAACTAAAAACCGCCCCTCTCATCCTCCCGGACCTAGCTCAACCATGAGTCACAACATGCATAGGCATTTCAGGGTTCATCTCGCACCTCATGAGCCCTTCCGACACTAAACTTAGGTCGATCAGACGTCCCAAGCTCTGAAGGATTTCGAGCACTCTAAAACATGACAATTTCCCCTATCTTTGAAGGTGCGGAACGTCCTCCCACCTTGGATCAGCCTCACCGAGAATTTTGACCTCTGTTGGCTTCACTCAAATAGCAAATGGCAAGAAAAATGAAGGGTGCTTGTTGCTGAGGGAAAGAGAGAGAAAAGAGTGGGTTCGGGGAAGGAATGTGAGGGAGATGAAGAAGATGAAAGAAAAATTGGTTTTGGGGTTTTTGAGGAAAATCTCATGCAAATGATGGTGTCCTCAATCCCCAAAAGTGGTGGAGGCCAAGGAGAAGGGCGGAGGGAACGAGGGTTGCTTCTTCCCCCTCTTAACTTAATAACCTAATATAATTAGATAAAAGAATTCATTAAAACTAGGTTTCAAGAGAAATAAGACCAATATGCATACGTCTTCCCATGCACCTGTCCAAGGTTTTCAAAATCGATGTGCAAACATTTACGGTGACAAATTATTACGATGCCTAACGGACAAGAGACATCTTAATACCTTAGCAATGAAAGAGGCCTCCGCGATCTAAAATCCTGCACCACACGGCATTCATGAGGCTAAAAAAAAGGCTTTCTTTTGAAGTAAACAAGCACTTAAAATCTTCTACAACCTTAGGTGGGCGGGCCTACTTAGCGCTAAAATAGATCCCGTGTCATCTCGAGCGGCCCCGATTTTTTGTTGCCAAAATTGGGCTTTAAGGCCCTACGAACTTAAGTCAAGCCCATAATATTAATTTGGCGCATTCTTGTGGCCCAACTTGACTTTCTTTCTTTCATTGAGCAGCTCACTAATAAAATCTTAAGGCCCAAACCATGGTTCAAATTGGCCCACTTCAGCTTTCCGAACTTTCTATTTATTCACCTAATGATTTTCAAAGTTGGAAAATTATGGGTATCACATCTTGGCCCTTTTTTAAAGTCTAAAATTGGCCCTTTGCCCCTCACTCAAATAGATTAGTTGAGTAGGTTTTAAAGGCCTCTATGCGTAAGACCCTCCCCCTTAACTGGGTTTCTAACCCCACCTCCCTTCCCCTCTTTGGGAGATCTTGTATTTTGATGCCCCTTATTCTTGTAGGTGGGTTTGGGTTTAATGAAATGATATGTCCTTTCATCCCACAAAAAAATTATAAAAAAAAAAAGTAAACTATCGTATCTTGATGGTGATCAACTACTCGGGCACAAGATTAAAAATCATGAAAAGTTATGAGTGTAATTAAACATTCTTAATGAAATTCAAGGTTTTAGCAAGGCAATGCTAAAAAATATATTAGGAATTTAACATATATGAGCATAGGAATTTGTGCCACTTCTAATAAAAGTTTAATGAACTTTTGTAAATATTCATGAATGCAAAAGGGAATACAATAGCTTAAAAGTGGTAAGGCATAGGAATTTCTAAGCAAATATGTGTTCATATGTTTGATAATTTGATTTACGATTAGAATCATGATTCAAAGTTTTATCTACCATTGAATTTGTTAATGAAGTTGCTAACACTAATTGAATGTCGAAATCTTAGTAAGTACCTCTTTAAATGTATTAATTTATGTAAATTAGTACATATAAAAAATTAAGTGGTGGATCGTTGAAATGGGAAAAAGTGTCGAGGAAGTTCTAGACCTATCGTATTTGTACCAATTTAGTCATAAACTTTTTGAAATGATATCAATTTAATCCTTTCATAAAATTTTGGCTTGATATTATCAATGTGGGCATCGGTCGACTTTTAAAAAGCACAACTAACATTGACATGGACAACTTTTAGTAGTAATATAATACTTTTTCAATATTTTATTTTATTTTATTCTTTTCTTTGTCTTTCCTTTTTTGTCCTTCCTGTCTTTTTTCCTCTAACAGGTCACTGAAAATAAAAACATAAAAATTTGAAAAAATGTTGAAATATTTGTAAAAAGTTGTTTATATTAGCACTGATCATGTCATGTAAGACAATTGACATCCATATTAGCTATATCTAGACAAAATTAGCTGAAAAACTAAATTGGCACTATGTAAAAAGGTTTAGGACTAAATTGACACTAAGTAAAAAGGTTTAGAACTAAATTGATACCAATGAAATATTTATAACTAAATTGGCACAGATACAATGGGTTTAAGACTTTTTTTACACTTTTCTCTTGTTGAAATAGTTTGTTATTATTAAAAGATGTGACTCTTGGTTATAAAAGAAGTTATTATTGACATAAAAAGTGGTGATTAAGAGGATAAGATATATATTCCCACAACATGTGTTCATTGCTTGTTATAAAATAGAAGCAAATAATACAATATTCACAACTGTTCAAGGACCACAACTATTTAAAACAATAATTTCTTATCCGTAACCTTCTCTTCTTCTTTTCTTCTTCTTTTTTACACACAACTTTAATGACACATTCAAGGGAAAATTCCAAGAGAGATATTAAGTTATTGCTAACTTGGATCTCTATGGTTATGGTATATATCCTAGAGGTATATTTATTCTAAACATAGTAGCACCATTAGTGGGGGCAAACAATACCTTAAGGACACTAATTGTTATCACACATCAAAGATCTATGGCTATTGTTCTATCTTTCTTAGCAATCAAATGTCTCCAACGTAACTCACTTTGGGTTTGATAGTCTTGTGATTATAGCCATACCAAATACAAGATAGAGACATTTAAAAGATCAATTGATATCATGAGTATAGGTGAATCCAGCACATGGACTAGTTTGGTTCCAAGCCCATCCAGATTATTTGATGGTTTTGAACTAGTTTTGTTTGGGGAATTCGAAAGCACTGAGAATCCTTAGACATGCATAAAATGAAACCACGAATTATCTAAAGAAGGTTCATGAGATTATAAACATTTCGTAGCCTAGAAGTTAACAACTTAGAATCGATATAATATATATAATATATAACATAGTTTAGTTATTCCATCAAACTTATATCGTTTGAGCAACTTAATTTACGAAATATGTATTTTTTTTTTTGGCGAGGAAATCTATTTAAGTTTTTTTTGGTCAGGAAAATGTACTTAATTTGAAAATAAAGTAATTAATAATAGCAAGGTTGAAAAGACATGACTTATGTTAAATTTAACTTATTAGTATAATAAAAATTAACTCATTCAATAACAAGTACAGTCCTTATGGTGACAATCAAAGGAGTCACTGGTATCGGTCACCCCTCCCCGCCTTTTAACTCATAAAAAAATTAATAATAAATCTTAGCAGTTAATACCACAAAAAGTTCCAAATTGGTACATCCATGCCACACTTACTTCAAATTAATTTTCGCATTACAAAAATTCCCTAACTCATATATCCATATCACATTTATGTCTAACAACACCCATGACAAATCTACAATTCATTAGCTTCCATAAAATATCCATATTAAACTGCCAACAATACTTGGCAAATAATTTGGATGGTTGGAGAGTGATGTGGATTCAATGTTGAAATTTAATAGAATTGGGTCCTCTAATTGACTTTATTTTAGAGAAGGTAGATTTGAAGAAAATGTATTGAGATTGAAAAATTTGCTAAAATCTACTAATTTCGTTATAAGAACTCCCTCACATGTCAAAGATCTACTAATTTCCTAATTTTTGGGGAAGGTCAACCGAGTTGGGACTGGCCTAAGTTTTGGACCCGAGCAGGTCCTTAAACTACCCTCCATCGGAGCCAACCCAAGGAGGTTAAAGACGGGTAATGGCAAACCAATAGGGGTCCCCTAGGTTTGAACCACCCAACCCTGGCCCGACCAAGCTTTACTTCTCCCGTGTTGGCGTGGTGCGCATCTTGGAATGATGTTCAAACCCCCTAGATTTGAAGAAAATGTATTGAGATTGAAAAATTTGCTAAAATCTACTAATTTCGTTATAAGAACTCCCTCACATGTCAAAGATCTACTAATTTCCTAATTTTGTTGTAATGTTACTTTAAGATTTTGATGGATTTGTCACAAATGTATCATTTTGGAAGTTTGTGTGACACTAGTTGGGGTAAATGTAACACGGTTGTACCAATTTGTGATTTTTATGTGACACGAAAATTAGTTTAAGTCCAATATGATGTGACCGAACTAGTTTGAATTTTTCATAACATAAAAATTAGATTTGGGAAACGTGGCACCTGTTTGGGAATTTTTTTATTATATATTATTACTCAATTTTAGTCTTATTTCCTAGCTAATAAATAAATAAATAAATAAATAAATAAATATATATATATATATCAATAATTTCAGAGTGATGAAGAAAATAAAAACTGAAAATCATATTCCTCTAAAAAGTAAGTTGAAAGAAATCAATATAATTAGAGTATCGCATAAAGATAGCTTATTGCACTAAATAAAAACAATGCAATTAAGAATTATATTATTTAATAAAATAAAATGGTTTTCCTAGTTTTCAAACTGCTTGATATTAATTCACAGAGAAATCAATAAACATTAAAAATAGAAAATTTAACTAAATGTTATACACTTGCACTTTTTTTTTTTTTTTTTGTGATATGAATTGGCAAGAAACTATATTATAATTATGAAATTAAACTTGTGGATGTTATCCATAATTTGTTAGGAAATTATACTGTAAATAATTATAGCTTTATGCCAATAATTAACACAATTTAGTTATATTAGTTAATTAATTAATATTTTAGAAAAATATTTGGTAAATTGACCAGATTCAAGACAGGAAAAATTAATAAAGTGAATAGTAAATCCTAATTTAATTTTTCGACAATGATTCGATTTCATCCTCACAATATAGGGCATGTTTATTTACACTTAAACAAAAGTAAACGAAAAACTTGCTAAAATTTCAAATACTAAAATTTCAGCAAATTTATGAAAAAAAAATATGCAAATTTACATATCGACATTGAGTTGTAAATATTTCAAGAGTCAGAGTCACAAGATTTAGATCAATTAAAAAATAAAAGCCATTTCAAACATGCCTCCTAACTTATCATCAAACAAAATCAATGGAACCTTCATCTGTTTCTCTAGTCTCGATCCTTTCTAGTCCAAAATCCCAGAAAACACAAATTTCAAAAGAATTAACAAATATAAAAAAACACAAACCATCATAGTTGCTTAATTAATGAAAAGTTTGAAAAAATAAATATGAAATAAAAGAAAATGACGTAAACTACTATTTTACACTTAAACCGCTCAAACACTAAAACCGAACCACTCCTACACCAATTTTTTTCTTTTCCAAACTCCCACACAATTGAAGGAACTAAAATTGCACTATATTCCTTCATGTATTTTACCAGGCTAGACCTTAGTAGTAGAAGAGAGTATATACTTCCAAATACATTTGAAATTTTCATAGAAAATCAAAATTCACAACCATCTCTATTGTTTTTTTTTTTTCCATTTATGCATAAGCTCGCCAAACCCAGCCTCAATAAAATTAATTACCATAGATTAGCAATGCTTAATTAACACGCAGGCTCAAGAAGTGACCAGTTGAGAGGATTCTGTCATTTATCGGTCGTTTCTAGTACCCTTTGAAAGCGAAAGGATGCTCTACCGACTAAACGAAAAATTCCATCACAAACCAAAACAACCACCTCAATTTCTTCTCCACTCAAAAATAAATCCACATCACAACCTCCTCTTTCTACAGTGAAAGAGACAATTTGCTTGTTGGTACAAAGTAAATGCACAACCAAGTTCTTACCACACCAGTTAAAATCTATAAAATCCCCAAAAACCTAAGCATGATGACATTACGGGGGACAAAAGAAAGGCCGCCCCCACTGCCCTCCCTCCACGCGCTTCACACAGCGCTTGTCCTACACGCTCCTCGTTTAGCTAGGAGAAGAAATCGCACTACCACGCACGAGCGCACGACCGAAAAGCTTCCCCCCCAATGACCCCCCGACACGTAGCCGAAGACCGCCGTTGGGGACGCGTGGCGGGATCACAGGGGCTGCGATCACCCGCGAGATCGAAGGTTGGGGTCGATTGCCGGGGGGGACATCGGTGCACGTGCGCGCAGGGGAACACGCGAAAATAGCAACAAAATAAAAATAAAAAAGGAGGAAAATTAAGAGAGGGGGAAATAGTAAAATCGCCCCCGATTCACATTTTTCATATACGAGCGCGACAAGGCTTTGGCAATTTTAGAGGAAAATCGCCATCTCTCTCTCTCTTTCTTTCTCTCTCTGCGCGATTCTTGAATTTGCTCGCATGGGCTCGGCGGCAGCTGCGAGGAATTACTGATCCCCGGCGAGCGCATCCGGCGGGCGCGCGGCGGCGAGGTAAGCGTCGGCCCGAAGTCATCCCTCCTCGTTCGAGGTTTCGGAGCTTCCGTGGTGGTGTGGGCTTCCAGATCTGTCGTTGCTTCGATTCTGTTTGTATGTTTTTCTTGTTACTGTCCGGGAGGGGGAGAGGGAATTGAGGCTTCTTGTCGGTTTTGGGGTTCTGGGTGGTGATGGGTTTTGAAGTTTAGGGCTTCGGTTTGGTGGGTGGGACTGAGTGCTCGTCATGGAGGAGAGTAGCAGGAGATCTGTGGAGCGGTCGGGGATAGTGCTGAAGAAGCGGAGCTCCTCGGGGTGTTTGATCGTGAGGAAGAAGAGGGATGGGGTCGGCGGGGTTGGCGGGATGGGTGCTTCGCAGAGGAAGAGGCCGAGGCCGGTCGTGAGCGATTCGGGGTCGAGCGACGAGCTCTCCCGGCGCGGCCTCGGAGGCTGCCGGTGGGTGCTGAGACGATTCGGGTGTGTAATGGATTGAGTGTCCCCAGGAAGGGCGTTCCGGAAGGGAGCGATGGGGTCGGTCGGAATGGGGAGGGGAAGAGAAGTAGGTTGGATGTGTTTGAGTTTGATGAGTATGATGGGATTGATGGGGAGGGGATGGGGGGCAGGCGATTTGATGATGGTGGGATGGAGTCGTCAGGAAGGAGATTCCTGGGCTCACCTTCCATGGCTCGGAGTGGTGGTAATAGGGACTTTGCCAGTAGTTCAAGTAGGCAGACTGTTGTTGAGAGGAGAAGGAATATGTATATTGATGAGACGAGTAGCTTCGGTAGGGAAGATGGCGGGGGTAAAAGTAGGTATCAGATGAAGCGGGAAAGTGGTCGAATTCCTATACAGATGTTGAGAGAAAAATATGGTGGCCGTCCAGATGAGGCCATCAGGGTTCAGGGTAAAAATGGTGTTCTGAAGGTGCTGGTTAACCCCAAGAAAAAAGTAGGTGGGCCTGTGAGAAATCTTGATCGGTGGGATGAACGTCGGAAAGTTTCTGTAGGGGAAGGCAGGAAAGTTTCTATCTCTGAAGATACTAGCCATAATGTCACATCCCGTCCTACAGCATTTGCTGAGATTAGAAGGAATGAGATGCGGAATCCGACGATGAAGATGGAGAAAAATAAGCTGAATGTGCAGAAAACTGTGTCTGCTAAGATCAAGAAGCCTGATGACTGGGAATCAGAGGACAGTGATATATCTCCAACACCGTCACGGAGGAATGCAGATATACGAGACTCAGTTACAAGAGTCAGCCGCGAAAAAGAAAAATCCCCACAATCTAAAATAAGCCATGAAAGAGAGAAATCCCCACAATTGAAAATCGGCCGTGGAAAGGGAAAACCCCGACAAGCTAAAATGAGCCGTGAAAAAGAAAAATCCCCACAGCCTAAAATTGTTGCACGGGCCAAGTCACCTGAAACACCTGTTCCGAGTGGTCCCAAAGAAGGAAAAGTGAAGCGTGGCAGTGGCACAGAGAAGCAAAAGCTCAGAGAACGTATAAGAGAGATGCTACTGAATGCAGGGTGGAAAATTGATTATAGACCTAGAAGGAATAGAGACTATCTAGATGCTGTCTACATTAACCCCACAGGGACAGCTTACTGGTCTATTATTAAGGCATATGATGCACTTCAAAAGCAACTCGACGATGACAATGATGAGGAAAAGGCAAGTGGGGAGCGGTCTGCTTTTCTTATATCAGATGATACTCTCGGCCAACTAACAAGGAAAACCCAGAAGAAGATGGAGAAAGAAATGAAGATGAAAGAAAGAGAAGGCGCTGGAAGTGCCAATGCCAGACAAGCTGCTATTAGGAGAAACTCCAAGCCAAAGCATGAAGAAGAGAGCATGGACAGTGATAGTGAGGAAGAAAAATTAAGCTCCTTCATAAAGCAGGGGGGTAAGTCATCAAAGAAAGGTCCTGTTCATAATATGCACAGCAGTATTGAGAAAGGCACATCTGATTCCAATGTTCACCAAGTACACGGAAGAAAAGGCAGAAAACTAGGTAGATGTACTTTACTGGTCCGCAGTTCTGAGAAGGGGCTGAACTCAGAAGGTGATGGTTTCGTTCCCTATACTGGTAAAAGAACCCTGCTTTCATGGCTGATTGATTCTGGGGTTGTGGAGCTGAGCCAGAAAGTACAGTATATGAACCGTCGAAAAACACGGGTGCTATTGGAGGGATGGGTTACAAGAGATGGCATCCATTGTGGCTGCTGTAGCAAAATCCTCAGTTTGTCAAAATTTGAGATCCATGCAGGCAGCAAACTCCGCCAGCCATTTCAGAACATACATCTGGATTCTGGTGTCTCCCTTTTGCAGTGCCAGATCGATGCATGGAATAAGCAAGTGGAGTCTGAACGTGGGGGATTCCATTCTGTGGATGCTGATGGGGATGATCCAAATGATGATACATGCGGCCTTTGTGGAGATGGTGGAGATTTGATATGTTGTGATGGTTGTCCATCCACCTTTCATCAGAGCTGCTTAAACATACAGGTTATCTTCACATGGATGGCTCATGCCTTGTGGTCCTTTTTGCCATTTAAATAGCTTATCTCTATTTCTACTGCTTTATCAAAATTCTGCTTCATTCTTGGAGCTTTCTGCTGGCAATTGAGTCCTTTCCCTAGTTAGAATATTATGCTCCTTGAAGTGATTTTCAGTGAGGATATTCAATAGATTATAATACTGGAAATTGGAGGTAGTCTAATGGAAGAATTCATAACAGTCATCGTTCTCTTCTTCCCTATTTTTTGGGGTCCTCTGATTTTGTGACTGTCCTGTGCAACCAAATTGAACCAACTGCACGAGAACTTTGTAAGATTAATAATAAATGTAGTTTGCATTTCCAAGGATTATTTGAATTGATTTATGAAATTACTGACATCTAATTAGTTTTTGTGGAGAAACTTGCAATATTAAAATGGATTCTAGATTGTTCGACTGGCTGATTTGCACTGTCTCAGTGCAGCATGTTTTTATCTGTTAATTGCAGTGGCATGGTTTTCATCTGTTGGTTAGGGACAAAGAAATTATCAGTGTCCTTTCTTGGATGTGCTTTCTTTAATAGTTGATAACCTTGCTTCCATATACAAATTTGTCATATTACTGTTACTGATCCCGATAGTATGTGAGACATAAATATGCATATGCATGTATATTATTCGTCTACATTCATAGATATGGACATCTGTGTTTGTCCATTCAATTCAGCTAACTGGTTCCCCCCAGTTATTAGCCTTTTGACTGATTTTAGCTTTAATGTAATCTTTTTTGACTGCAGAAGCTTCCTCCTGGGGACTGGCATTGTCCTAACTGCACATGCAAATATTGTGGAGTAGCCAGCGAATGTACTTCACATGTTGATGATGGAGCTGTCGGTGAAATCTTTGCGTGCGACCTGTGTGAGAAAAAATGTGGGTCTTTTTATTTCTGGTAGAACTTGAAGTGTCATATGACATGGTCGGCACATGCTCTCTACATTCGCTCAGCATTTTGATTTTTTCATTGCAGATCACAAATCATGTCTTGAGGAAATAGATACTTTTCCTTTGGACTCTGATAGCACAAGTCATTCTTTTTGCGGTCAGAAATGTGGAGAGGTAATCTTCTTTTTGGGTTCTCTCTTTGCAACCAAAACAGCTCAGATAAGGTTGTACTGAATACTGATCCACTTCTTGGCAGCAAAGGATTTGAAATTGATTTTTTGCCCCGTCTAGGTGATTCTTTTGTAGTAGTAACTGGTTCATTATTTTGTTGTGGATTTCAACCCTCGAAAATTTGGTTTTAATAATTTCCCTATTGGTGTTGTCAAGTTACCTTTCTTCAGCATTTTAATTTGCCAATCCAGATGTGTGGCATTTATATTTGATGCCTAGAGCTGGATGCAATTTTAGTTCCAAACTATGCTTCCAATTGGCTTAGCAATTCATCATATGTAGACCTACTTGTAGTGCCTATTCTAGTTGAGCAATGTAAAGTCCCTATTATAATAAGTCAAGCAGCTGCCGATTTTTATCAAACTAAGTCATTGCCTTGAGGAGCATCTATCATGTGTTTAGCAATTATGACCAGATGGCATTTGTTTCCATGCTTTCTAACGGATTGGATTTGGCATGGAGCATCTTAAATTGGCATGCAACATCCAAGCTTGGACAGCACATTTTGTGAGGCTGATAATGATATTTACTTCAGATATGTTGTGATGAGCGTGGGATTTGGTTTAGGCAACTGGATAGTAAAATAGAGATGGTGAATAGATAACTGATTTTTTTTTCCCCAAAAGGAAAACTATGATCTCAGGTGTCAGCTAAGTAGTGCTGATTTGCTGATTTACTGGTCTTTTTTATTTCAACCTTCTTTCTGTTTATGTTTACTTTAACAAATTTGAAATTGGAAGAATTTTTTTTTTAAGGTTTATAACTAACAAGTTTTGCTTCTTAGTTGGCTTTCTTATATTGCGTTTAGTTAGCCATATCGTTCCTCCTCCTTTTTGGGTATGTTTACATTATCTATGCGGAGTTTGTATTGGTGACTCAAGTTTTTGTTAATTTTGCAGCTCTTTGAACATCTTCAGAAGTATCTCGGAGTCAAACATGAACTAGAAGGTGGATTTTCATGGTCTCTCATTCGTAGGACGGATGCAGAGTCAGATATGTCTCTTCGAGGGCTTCCTCAGAGGGTGGAATGCAACTCCAAGCTAGCGGTGGCGCTTACGATAATGGATGAATGTTTTTTGCCTATTGTTGACCGGAGAAGTGGGATAAATATGATTCATAATGTTCTTTATAACTGTGGGTAAGCTCTATTTTTTTATCCTTTACCTTTCAATAACTAACTGGTTATGTTGATGCACCTATATCGTGAAGAAATAATTATTTTGGAAAGTTCTTTGATTTGTTACACTGGTACATTGAAAGATAAGTTTTGCATGTTGATGCACCTATTTCATGAAGAAATGATTATTTTGAAGATTGCCTTGATTTGTTTCACCGAAAGAAATGCACATACGTGATGGCTAATGCTAAAATTGCCTTGGGTTTCCATTGTGATGGATAAAGATATTCTGAGTATTTTTGTGATCTTATTTGGTAATTTATTGCCCCATAATGACAAGCAAGCAACTTTTGTCACTTGTTTTTTAATTTTATTACTGCTTTATTCTCTTTTCCAAGTATTGGAGTCATCTGGAATGAATATAAATGAGAATGAGGAGGGATTGTCTGATATAATTCTTAGCAAACATGATCAATTCTTGATCATAAAGCTGTCAAGAATTCAGGCTCAAGTTTATTGCAATGCCATCTTGTGTTTGCATGGTCTATTGTAGTATGTATCTTGTTAAGATACCTGCCTTGCATTTGTCTACTTTTCACAGAACTTTTGAAATCAATGTGGGACAGTGAGATGTATGCAAGAGTCTTCTAGTTGGCCCAGTAACCATCCTTGAGAGTGAAAGATGCTTGACATGAGATTAATAGCTGTGAAAATATGCTTAGTAGCATTCTTTTCTAATTAAGCAGATTTCTTAGCTGTACTGGTTATGTTGTCTGGTTGTGAGTTAAGGCTATCTTTGCTCCACAACCAATCTGGTTCCTTGGGGTCTTGTTACTCATTTCTTTGATGTTTTACTGTTGTCTTCCCCCTGACAGATAAAATTTTCTTTTTATTCCTTGGCACAGATCAAACTTCAATAGGATTAACTATAGTGGGTTTTACACTGCTATATTGGAGAGGGGTGACGAAATTATCTCTGCAGCATCGCTCAGGTGTGTTTTCTCTTTGTTTCTGATCCGCTATGTGTTATTGTAATTGTAGTTTGTCTGCTATGTGTTATTGGCATTGTAGTTTGTCCACCATGGAGATAGTAAAAGAAAAAATAAAAAACACAGAGAGAAGGACTAGAGGAGTGAGGAGAGACTTTTGAAGAAATGAAGTCTGTTTGTCTGGTTGAAATTTGTGTTGTTTGTCAAGTTCTATAGTAGATTGACATTGTTCCCATGCCTTTCAAGAGCTTAATTAGGAAGATGTGAGGAAAGCACTGTGTTGCAGCTAAAATGGATATTACATGAGAAATTATGTTAGACATGCTTGAACCTTGAAAGGAGCTTTATCTTTAGCTGCTTTGATGTTACTTTTGATAAACTTCCTGTCTGTGTTCTCTATTTTGTGCTTTTAAGTCAAAAAATACTTTGCAGTGCATTTCCTTTTTAATGGTATTCATCTCTGTCGAGAAGCTAACGTCCATCTTTTTCTGTCATTCTGTTACTTAAACTTGAATTATTTACTGTGTTTTTTAATCTATTTCTCTATTTCCTAGTTTACTGGGGGATTAAGTGATCTAAATAAATGCCATGTCCATATAGATGCATTTGCTTGCGTGTGAATGCAAGCAAGATGTCTGTCCTTTTCTTCCAGCTTGCTAGGGACATGGCAGGCCATATTCATCGTTCGACCTCTCTTTCTTGCCTGTATAGGTTTCATGGGACCCAGCTAGCAGAGATGCCTTTCATTGGGACGCGGCATATTTATAGGCGTCAAGGGATGTGCCGTAGACTATTTTCTGCCATTGAGTCGGTAAGCAATGATAGTTGTGATGGTGACTCAGCATTTTGTTGATGAGATTATCCATACAGGCATTTGTTGGACCACCTTGAATATTTTATTATGACAATTAACCAAATTACTATTATTCAATAGTTATTTGTTCCACTTCAGGCTCTGCGATGCTCAAAGTTGAGATGCTGATTATCCCTGCTATATCTGAACTTATGCACACCTGGACTGTTGCCTTTGGTTTCTCTCCTCTTAAGGAGTCACTTAAGCAAGACATGAGGTCCTTGAATATGTTAGTATTCCCCGGTTTAGACATGTTGCAGAAACTGCTTCTTGAACAAGACACTGTCGCGGGCTCAAAAGGTTCAGGCTCTGGTTTAAGTCTGCAAATTTCTTTAACATCTTCTGTCATTCTCAGTATCTGCATCTTACTGTTTATATGGTTTCTTACAGATGCCAAGTCCATGGAAATGGAAATGGAAATGGACAAGCAAGTTACTACCCCTGAACCTGATGATATTTGTCTGCATGATGATCCTGGTGAGCATTCTGGTGAGGAGGGTGATAAAGCAGATATCATGGACTGCGATCCAAAGTCTCAGGATGTTTCCCTGGATGATGCTTCAACAGGGAATGGCTCGTCTCATGATGCTTCAGATGAAAGGCTTAAAGATTCTGACCCTGATTTGGCAGACAAGTCTGCTGAATCTGATGTGGATCATATATGTTCTGCTCCATGTGATGCTGAAATAGAAGCTTGTAAGGTGGAAGACAAATCAATGCCAGCTTTGCCATTTCAAGTTGGTGTTCAATCCACTACCAAAGATGGTTATACCGATGATTCCCCAGAAGCTGAAGCTGGTGTTGCATGTAAGAAGTATGCTAGTAATTCAGAAGTGAAACCTGTGAAGATTCTTAAGGGGATCAATGGAACTTCAGATGCTGCTTCTAATTGTGGTTCTTGTGGCATAAATGGAAGTCAGGTGCGTCCCCTGCTTTCTGATGTCAGCCATAGCAAATCTGGGATGGATGACAAGTCCTTGTCAGATTCCTGTGTCGTGGGTGATTTTCAGAATTCAGGTTGTCTAACCAATGTCAATGAGGAAAAAAGGGATATTTCAGCAGAGAATGTAACTGAGGGTGCAGATGGCAAATCAAGAGATGCTCCTAGTATTCACCAGTTCGAGGAAACTCTGATATCAGTAAATTCAAAAGCAGATGACCAAATCAGTTATGGAAAGGAAAACATGATTGAGTTCAATAATGATGAGTTACTTTCTCATGCAGACATGGAAGTAGAAAATAAATCATTGTTGAGTTTTCCATCTAAAGGTGAGTCCTTGGATGAGACTAACTGGGATGCTTGCAGCGGGAGCAGTCGGTATGACAATGCTGATGCAGATGTCAAGGATACACTAGTTGAGCCTTTTGCAACTTCAGAGGAAAAGCAGGATACTATCGAAATCTGGAAGGAGGAGAATGCAGAAGATGCTCCTGTCTCTACTGTGGTTTCAATTCAATCATCAGAGGAAGCAGAGGACTTAAGGAAAGATATAACCATGGAGGAGAATTGTCAAGGTGCTTCTGTATCTGATGTGAATTCATTGCAGATCAAGTCTGAATCAAATTGTCCAACTACAGTGGGAGAGAACACATCAGTTGAAACAATTTAGCACCAGATGCAGCATGGTCGAAGTTATTTTTCCATGTGATTGAAGTGACAATGTTCTGCAGTTGGGAACTGAATCCTCTTTGATTTAATCTCAAATCTGATTCAGAGGCTGCTGTTCTTAAGATATTCGAGGGTCAATCATCACACTACATGCTGGATTTGCTTCTGTAGTTGAATATCCTTGGGACAAGTCTGAGCCAATCGTTATTTGATTCTGATACTGGATGTTATTGACAGTGGCTAACTGGCCTAGGGTGTTGGTGCAAATAGGAAATAGCACCCTGGATTTGGTGAGATTCATGGTGCTTGCAATGTGAGAACCTACTCCACCATCGCAAATTCTTGCTTCTCTCTCCGTACATTTCTACATTTCTGTCACTGGTTCTGGATGTTCATCAATGATGACGATTTTGTCTGGGATGATAATCTGACAAGGTAACTCTAGAGGTTTGGTTTGCTTGGTCAATACAGCCATTCTATTGTTCATGCTAGTGACTGTTAAAGCAGAATTGTCTCTGCCAGAAGGGAATTAGCCATTGCAGTAAAACGATAATATTGATGGACTGGGATCGGAAAGGCACGGTGCTTTCAGTAGATATATAGGATATGTGGTCTTGCTTCCTCATGGTGTATATATCCTAATCTTTTAGCTGCTTTTTTCCTGTGTTATTGTGTCTTACGAGTGATGATTCAATACAACCCTCGTTGCCCAGCATTTGCTACATAATTTTTGCAATCAGAACTGCTCCAGTTGCCTGCGCATTTGGTGCCATGGGTTTATCTCAGTCTAGCGTAATCATCATTCCTGATTTGGCAACAAAGACAGGTTTATGATATTCATCTGTTCTGCGGAGTGCAGCTACATTGGATTCAAGTGATGTTAACTCCCACAGCGAAGGTCAAGCTTCTCTTTTCTATTTTTTAGTGCATATAGTTTTGACTCTTCAATCAGGGGTTCAGAATACGCATTAGTGCAGGAGTCTAATTGTGAGGTTGCTCGATTGAATGATACGAGTGACCCATTTGTGTAGACTGTAAAACAGTTTATTTTGCTCATCGCGTGGGTTAGGTTTGTCTTCCACTTCAAATTTTCGGTAGTTGGTTTTGATTCTGATATGAGTGTACTCCTTGAAATGGTTCTTTGATTGTAGTTGCCAGTCTCCTTTGTAGACAATAATTGATGAGACTTGAAATCTAGCCATATGTGGTTCTGACTAAATTGTTGCTTCTATGCTCTCAATGCGAATTGCCTATGTTGCTTCTTGGTTTTAACTTCGTGTGCTGTGCCGTTTAGGAGATTTTTGAGATTGCAACTAATGTAATAATGATGTACATGTAACAGTTGCATATGCGCATCTCGTGAACTTTCTATCGAAAGAATAGGACCACAATGCAGTGGAAAAGGCTTTCAATGGCAGTGTTGCCTTTCGACTCTCAAGAGATGAGAATGAAAACATTGGACTGTTCCTGTAGAAAGTCTTCAGGATTACTTACGTGGAAGTTTAGTAGGCAGCAATAAGTTTGATTCAAATTATAAATTAGGATATAAAAGTGAATGATGCTACATGTATGGGGATCAATTTAATATCAAGACAACTATGGATGGTGAGATTTGGGCGACTTTGGAGTTTTTGTTTACAACTATGAAGAAGTCACGAAGGATTTAAGGCGAGGAAAATTGTAACTTCTGTAGTACAAGTTTGCAGGCTAGATCAAATCCAAGAACGTGTCTACAAAATTTTTTGTGCTGTGCTTCGCGTGCCATTTCTTTATTTCAAGTCTTTTGTAGTGGTCGTCCATTGAGGTTGGCCACTCTCCTTTTACGTGCATCCATGTCTTCTTTCTCTCCTCTCTCTCTCTACCTAGCTATTTGTACCCTCAAGGAGTTCCAGTTCATCACTCACCTGCACGCGAGAACTGCTACTGGTTCGCGAATAGCTCGTCTCTGCAATGCAGAGGGAGGCATTGGAGACGTACTCGGGGCTCGTCCCTCTCCTCTGCCGCGTGGTCTGCCGGGTCAAGCAAAGATGGGGGTTCCGGCGGCTCTATGTCGATGAAGAAGCAGGGATGTTTGCTCCTGTCGATCAGAGGCGGTTCAGAATTATAGGCATCGCAGTCATCATGCTCAACAAGTGGAGGAACATTGTGCCCAGCAGACGTGGTCGGGCTGTTGTCATTTAGAATTAGATTAACATCCGTGATTTCGAATTTTCTTGACTTCGAATTGTTTTTTCATTCTTCCTTATCTTTTCGTGTTCTTTAACAAACCCAATTGTTTGGTTCTTTCTTTGGTTGCAATTGCAATTCTTCTTTGAATTTACTCCAATGACATGCCAAACTCTTAGAATCTAGGTTAATGCAGTGATACAACAATTTTGCTAACTTTTTATGTCCAGTCATAGACAAAACCATGCTTGAGACCGACCTGGATTTATTACCGGGAAAGTCGTGGCACGGATCGACCAAAATAAGTTTGGTCAGGCGGTAAAGCTTACAGTCTCATGTCAATCTTTGAGGCAGAATGTTCAGTCCATGATCTAGGTATATTACAGTGAAGGAGAAGCAAACGTGCATAGCAGAAAAGACAACCGCAAAAACAAAATGATTTCAATTCAAATGACTTACAATCTCAAAACCATACCCTTGGCTTTCGCTGTTCAGTCCCTTCGAGCGAAATTCATACCTTGGAAAGTAGCAAAGGTAGCAACACATATTAGTTGAATAACACTATACATTCACCGTCAAAGAGGAAACAGTGGCCTAATGTTACTCTGTTCAAGAGAGGAGACCATGTGATCTTCCCGGTCATCATAATAATTCTCGGTTATGCGTAGAATTTACTAAAAGAGTATCATACACTGCATCACCAATAAAGATTATAGCTTATTTGATGTAATCACTCACTTCAACTTCATCCGCTTTCGCTTGCAGAAAAGTAGATATTGGAATGTTCAATGACTAGACAATGAGCATTTCACTGATAGATGGCCCTGAAACCCCAAATGAATTGTTTTGGCTTTGTCAATCTGAAACCACTCTCAATCAAAGCAAGCCTTAACTCATACTACAGCCAAAAACAGTACTCAAGGCTTTCTGGGTAGCTATGCTCATATAAATATTGCCATTGGTGATCTAGATACAAAAAAACTACTTGTTGAAAGCCCTGGCCTTTAGAGCTAGAACTGTCCATGCCAGTGAACTAATAACAATGATGGTTCTGAAGGTGAAAAAGGACTAATGTTTTTTTCACAAGAATTCATCAGCTTTACTCAGATCAGCCAATATTTCGGACTTAATCTCTTCTGGGAGCGGGGCAGATGGGCCCGCCTTCGAATAGAAACTTGCCAAAGACCGAATTGCCTTCTCGAGCATTACATAAGATTCCTGCAGAAAAGCCATGAAGAATAAAGTTAAGGGAGAAATTCACATATATGTGACTTAAAAGCTTCAGCCATAAAACATTGAGAATGCAAACCTCCTTTGCAACTTCCAACTGTCCCTTCCAGTTGCTCAGATATTCTCGGATTGACTCCTTTGCTGAGTCTGCTGTCCTTCTGAACTTTGCATTGTCCTTAGGGTCTTCCTTCAATGATTCACGCAGGGTCTTCACGACCTCTCTCGCTGATTTCAAGTATGCCTTTGGCAATACTTTTCCCGATTTTGTCTTCTCATTAGGATCGAACAGAGATTGGATTGCCCCAATGACTCCTTTATCTTCATCTTCCTCTGAAGCTGAATTCTCCTCGGCTAGTACCGGTAACGGGGCAAAGACATAGCTCACAGGTACAACAGAAGCCAGCGAAGAACCAATGCAAATAATGGCATTTCGACGACTGAATGTTGGTTCCTCAAGTGGCAGCACAACTTGATACCTAGATTGTAGTTTGTCTGTTACGAAATACAGTCATGAAAATGCACATAACAGTCTTAACTAAAAGTCACTGGGATAAAGAATTCTTAACCTGGTCAAAGCAGGAAGACACAAAAAAAAAAATTCTGAATTTTAAGTAAATCAATCTTCCTGTTAGAGAATCACTAGCGGGATATACAATTCTGCTGCCTTCCTATTGAAAGCTGCAGTGTTGGTTCAAAAGATAAAGAAAGTAGTGGAGATACAGCAATGAAGCCTACAACAATCAGTAATCAGCGACGTGGCTGCAATAAGAACTTTCTGAAAAATAAGAACAAGATACTTTGATAAACTTCCGACTCACATTCACAGACGAAGTTTCGGGATTTTCTCTGAGACTCCGGAGATCGTAGAGGGACATAACTTTGCAGCAACAGTGACAATAGCCATCCTTGACATGAAGTTAACAGCCCACATTCAAATCTGGAAGAGATGGGGAAAACAAAATGGTATCCACCCAATCAAACTCCCAAAAATATGCTCACACCGAATTAAATCAACGCAGCTGTATCAGCATAGCAGACCAGCTGTGCCAAAATATATTGAAAGAATTGCACTTCTTCAAAACTCACCTCCTCCAAAATCATAGGACAGGGGAAAAAAGGGGTTGAGCACATTTGGGTTAACATCCTGAAGGATTAACAACTGCCCAGGTGATATTCGCAGTCGAGTTACATAATTCTTCAGAAAAGCCCAGCCAAAACCTAGTCTTCACTTGCTAAATCTATTAACCAAACCATGCTAATCTAGCAAAGCACTAATCCAGGGCCCATCTGGAGACACCCTTTTCATCCAAACTCTTTTTTTTTACCTATCTGGTTCTTGATTCAGGTTGCAACACGACCTCAAGAATCACAGTGTCAGCATAAAGAATAACGAACAAGCAACTGTCTGAAGTCACAAGCAACTAAACAGGCTCGGATGATACGAAATTGGTAAGAAAATTCCAAAAGGAACTTTGGAACTACTTGACTTTTAGTTGTTCTTGAGATGAAAGCATTACCTAGAAGCTCGCGGAGTAAGCGTGACAATGGCTCCATAAAAAGTTGCCGTCGCTGTGGTGTCGCTGGTTCCGTGAAAAATGAGGTTGCTTTGGCTTTGGAGATGATAAGGTATTTCCTGTCGGATGGCGAAGAACGGAAAACATGAAAATGGCATTTCTGTGTTTTACCTTTTGGCTGTCTTTTCTTGGGAGGCTAAGGTTCTTTTCGTAAAATTTCTAAAATCGCTGTCGATTGATTTATTTCCTTTCGTTTTATCATGATTTAATCGCGTTCTAAGAGGGGTACAACAACTGTGTCCAATCATCCCAACTCAATTTGAACTTCACGGTGCAATTGATGCAAGACTTTGTTCAGTGAGTTTTCGACAGCAACGTATTCAAGCGAATTCTACTCCCGCAACAAGTCTTGATGATGATGAGACACAAAGAAATGAAAATTGGGGGGAACTGTAGGGACGAACACCGAAAGCTAGCCCCTGTCAAGGTGCTTCATCGAAGGATACCTCCGAAAATTACCCTTAGGCATGTGCAATGCCGCCTTCGTGGAGAAGAATGTTTGGTCTCTAGAGGACATTCTAGCTCCAGATGATGCTAATGATGTCGAGAAGGCCATTTCCACAACATGTAGCGGTGAATTTAAAGGCAAATCGTCAAGTGGGAGGAGTCACTGGGGAGACACCGGCTCTAACGACCACTTCCATAATAACTTCTTGTGTAAATTTCATGAATTATGTGATGAGAAAGAAATTAGGGATGTTGCAGTAAAAATGAAAATATCAGTATATTCTCTTCTTAGGTATATAGATTTGTACAAGTAACATTATTTCCTTTAGAAGAGCACAGATATTCTAGGAAAATGGATGCTGAGTCCAGGTCCCAAGTTACTTGCAAGACAAATTTCAGACTCGTCCCAAATCTTATAGGTTTTGTAAATGAAATCACAAACACATCCCGCAGCCCTCGACCACAATCCGTTCAATCGCTAGTAGGATTTGGCGTGGAATGGGTTCACTATTAAACACGATCTACCACCATCCCTAATTTCAAAATGGCATTACTCTTATGTTTATATAGGTGGAATTCCCGAGATTTTGCTATGGAACAAAAAAAAAGTTTCTGGCAATTCTATTAGGAATTCTAGTTTGATCTTCTAGTTTGATCTTCTAGTTTGCTGCTAAATGTACTTATGGATGGTTCAATTTACAGTATGAGAGAATGAGACATATCCCAACTAACAAATACACGACATAAACTTGATATAAAACCCATTAAAATTTCCCTTACTTTCCAACTCTCTATCCCCTTTAAGCCCTTTAAGCCTTTGGAGGGCCCCAAAGCCCTTCAGAAAATTGCCAAACACTATTTGCATTTGTCCAATGAATTTTAGAGTCCATGAACTAAACACATTCAAATTTTGGCTTATCTTTGCCGTTGCTTAATTTCCAGGGTTTTAACCTCACTCAGTTGCAGTTTTTAACCAAAATCTCTTGGAAGAGGTTTGACAAGATGATATGGTAGAACATGGTGGTTACTCCTCTGGAATTAGTAAATTGAACATACTCATGTTTCAGACTAAGCTGTTCATCTTTCTTCCATCTGTCTTGCTCTTAAGTACAAGGTTATCAGCTTCTGAACAATGGAAATGCTGTACAGAGTCCAAAGGGAGTTTAACAAAAGCGGGTTAGTTTCAAAATACATGAAACTTCAAACCAGAAACCACGTCACTATGGAAATTTAGGGCTTTGCATGGCTGACACCAATGGAAGAAGTCATTCATTCTACTACAGATACAGAAGCAGATCATGACTGTTTCTAATTTTTGCCCAAATCAAGTTCAGCAGTCTTTTATGGTTCACCTCCGAATTATAACTGCAATTTGCTTCTCTTTTCATTCTACAAGTGAAAAGATACATGCCTTAACAATCCAAGAGTCGCTCTGTTAAACTCAGCTGTCTAGGCAAAATATGTGGAGAAAGAACTACAGAGTAGTAACAGCAGAGTAATATAGTCTTCTCATGATTTACTCATGCCATAAGTCTTCATCTACAATAGATTAAAACATGAAGGATTGATCTTGTCTACATTCAGCAGCTTTATCATTACTTCTACAAGACTTAGGATAA
The DNA here is from genome assembly GCA_014182375.1 of Eucalyptus virginea. Lineage (NCBI taxonomy): Eukaryota > Viridiplantae > Streptophyta > Magnoliopsida > Myrtales > Myrtaceae > Eucalyptus > Eucalyptus virginea. The sequence goes on along the minus strand of CM024515.1, from coordinate 13,871,281 downwards.
ATACAAAAATGCTTGCCAGCCATGAATATATGCATTACGAGATGAGTACACTGAGCTGTGGAACATGAAAGCCTCACCCACCAACATGCTACTTGTCTCAATTCTTGAGCAGGTGAGCAAAACACCTTAGCTTGTCCCATGAGGAAGGTTCCTCAGCCTCACAAACCCTTGCACTCTCTGTACCTTTTTCCCACTTCTAACCAAAGAAATCCTGGATTCCCTTGCCTGCAAAAACTTTGTCCGACAGCTCTGCCAAAATGGCATTCAAGGTGAGCAAGGTGACACTCGATCCAGCAATTACCCCCAAGACAACACCAGTAGTTCCCAACACCTTGCCAAATGCGGGCCACTCAATCTCCCCAATCTCCTCTGCCACACCACTCAACAGATTGCCATCTGCTTTCTCCTTCCTCTGCTCCAATGCTTTCTTTATCTCAGTCCCCAGCTCGGTCAACTCAGCAGTCGACTCCTTTGGTTTTTGGTCAATCGATTCAGTCTCTTTGAAATTGTCACTGTTTTGAACATCTGATTCAGTTCTTTCCTGGCTCTCCTCTACAGCCCTAACAACGTGGGACTGCCTATGAGTATTGCTGTAAAGTAGAGAGCCTTCACTACCTATTGATGGTCTGGAATTAGCCAAAACACAGGTGGATGGCAACTTTGCTCTTTCCTGAAGAGTTGATGCAAAGGGAAATGACAAAGGAGTAGAAATGGCCATTTGACCGGTTTTTGTGGCTCTGGAAGAAACAGAAAGGCACATGTTTGCACCTACAGCAACAACAGCCATCCCTGATGTGGTATTATCCACTGCTTCAATGCCAAAACTGGTAATGGGAAAAAAACACCTGTCTATAATCAACAACCATCATAACTATCAGCTCATCTTCAAAAGCAAATGCACAGAAAAATGCCCACCCAACAAATGGAAAAGAGAATGGTACCAAAAGATCTCTCTCTCTCTCTCTCTCTCTCTCTCACACACACACACATGCACGCACGCACGCACGCACGCCTGCCTGCCTGCATGCACACATCCGTGTGCATGTGGATGCAGGCATGTTGCCATCACACTGACCTTGCTTACTTCCCTCAAGACGAGAAGATGACAAAGCCCACCACTTCCCTTTACACAACACGTTTGGTTTGATGTGCAGTGCTAAATATCACAGCCTAAACTAAAACAACCAAACTAGATTACTGCTTCAGTAAGCTTTTGTATTCTCATGCTAACTCTATGCTGACCAATATCATTCTAACATAATAGAATAGGCATTGTGATATAGCATGTAGTAAGAGCAGGAACCCTCAAATAAAGTGCTTCCCCTTTTTTCCTTGAGCGGTGTGCTAGCATTGTCAGACACAAATCATCAAGAGTAAAAATCATGCTATTTTTGTTAGACACGGTTTGAGTTCCCCTATGAAGCAGCCCGCTAGGAACTTTCATGGACTAGTATCTTCGCATCAATGACTCCTAAGAGGGCAGAAACAAGTCGATGAGCAAAATCTAGCAACACCCACGACCCTCCTCTCCTCTGCCTCATCCTGTCATCTCGATTTAAAAAATGCTGACACTTCCTTCAAGTGCCATGGCCCATTTCAGACTTGCGAGCTCTATATTCTTCCCTTCTCATTTCAGTTCTAGAAGGCAGAAATACGCAAACGAAAACTAGCATGGAAATTTGACCGAACACTTGGAGGGCATTCGGGATCAAAACAGAGCATCCCCGTCGACCATCGTCCGCTCGACCGCAATCGCGAGAGGATCGCGTTTCAAGCAGAGGAACCGATCTACGACGCACCCAAGAACCCGAACCGAGGACGGAACAAGAGGGGAACCCGGCTCGCGCAGATGGGTACAGAGCCCGGTGCTGCTGTTCCTGGACTCGACCCAAGAGGCGGAGCCATTGGTGGCAAAAAAGCAAGAAACGGTGGCGAATTCAATAAGCAAAAGCTGTGCGCAGAGACGAAGCATGAATGGCGTACCTCCACGGCCGGTACGCGGCGGAGCAGCGTCACCGGAGAGTCGGAACTTGAGAGAGAGAGGGGGAGAGAGAGAGAGAGAGATGGGTGAAGGGAGGGGAGTTTCCTGCGGATAGAGTTGACCCTGGGCCTCGGTCTCGGCTCGTTCTGGGCCTGGGCCTGGGCCTTGGCCTTTTCACGGACGTATCAGTTTGTCCGCGAAGAGCACTAGTAATTAACGCAATTACAAATAGGGAAAAAGGAAAAAAAAATTGCTAATTGTGACACTTATATGACATATGTACCCCAAATTTTTCTTTGTGACACGAATAATGCAAACTTATACATATATGATGCAATCATCTCAAATTTTTATTGAGACACAAAAAATCTCAATTTTTTTTTTCTGTGACAATACATTTTGAAGGTAAACATATTGTATAGAGTATAAATTTGGGGTTTTTGGTATTGCAAATTTTTTTTAGTAAATGTGTTATACTATATAAGTTTAGGGTTTTGATACCACAAAAAGAAATTGGAGAAAATGTGTCATATGACATAGGTTAAGATTTTTTTTGTGGCTTTTATCCTTAAAAGTAATAAAAGAAAAAGCCAATGCATTTTGAAATTTGAAAAATAACAATTCAAAACTAGCATGATTTAAAAGGAAATAATTATATTTCTAGAAAAACAAAGGATCTTGCGACTCTTTCTAATATTTTCATTTAGCCGGTGCTTATTTTGTGCACGAGACAACTATCTGAAAAAGTAGTATAAAAGTACCATTCTCACACAAGAAATTTGACCCCACTTGAAAAAATAACCCTTTTCTGAACTTTTGTATGTATTTCACCTCATTTTTTATTTATTTATATGGAATTCGAATCCATCAAATATGTGACACAAGAATTTGATATTACCTCAATTTGAAAAGCTCAAATTAGAATTACTACTTATCCAAATTCTTTGATGCATAGCTCTATTTCAGTCATCCTGGTGATGACTGATTATAGTGTTTACTAAGCAACGCATCACATTAGGCAACAAGACTCGAACTAGCAATCGAAGCTCAAATTCCGATGGCTTTTGTCAGAATTTCTCGACTCGTGCTACCTTGTTGATATAAAGACCCAATTAAACATATTGCGTGGATTTTTTAATGGAGGGGCAACCTAAAAGTTACTCAATAAATCAAATTGGGCAACTTGATTAGCACTACCTCATAAATCTGTGATATCCAAGCGGGTCGCAAAACTAACTGCATATTCGAATCGTTTGTACAAAAACTTACCTAAATATTCGTAAAAGAAAGGACATTGAATTTAACATTACTTTTGATATTTCATCTTACGTGAGAAAAAGCTTGCACCAAGCACAAGCTCGTATTACACAAGCAACCCCCATCACACCAAAAAGGAAAAAGCAAAACGCACGTAGGAAACCTCTTGCTATAAACAGAAACACTACCACCAGGAGGATAAGAGCTTCGCTACGTCCTTCATGGATTGGCGACGCCCTCGTTGAGCCTCACGGCCGCCGCCACCGACGCCGCCACCCCGCCCGGGTGGGCCGCCTTCTTGCCCCCCGTCCTCAGCTCCGCATCCATCACCCACTCCGCATCCTGCCGGTTTGCCGCTCTGTCCGCCGGCAGCTTCAGCGTGGCACCCTGCGGAAAAACGAGGCCGCGCAGATTGAATTTGAGAAACGGTCATTTCCGACATGCAAGACTTCGCGTGCATCTTTTGTCCGAAGAATTACCGTGAGAACTTCGGAGATCTTGATCTTGGCTTCGTCCCTGCGCGTTCCCTCGTTGTAAGCCGCCGCTGTCTGAGCAGAATCCCCCAACCCTCCGGGGATGACCACGTTGCTCCCCGTCACGCGCTGCTCGGCCACGAGAATGGCGGCGGCATCGCTTGGGTCCACGGGCTTGTCCCCGGCCGATTGAGCGGCTGCTTCCAGTGCTTCGCCGATGGTTATCGCACTCTGCTGGGTTGCCTGCGTCTCCGCCCCTCCCGTCGCCGACGCGCCCTCGACGAACTGGCCAATAACCTAATGAATTCGAACGGAAAAAGTTTTCGGTGAAATCCGAACAGATGACGACCTGGATTTCTATTTGATCCTTTGTTTTGCCTTGAAAGAGGAAAGAAAAGATGAACCTGTCCAGCTACTCTTTCGGTGAAGGTGCGCTCGACCGTGAGCCCCTCTTTTCCGGCGACATCGGTAACGTCCCCACGGCCGACTAGCCCAGCCCTCTCGTTCCACGCTGCGGCGGCCCGCATGGTGTCCGCGGGGCCACCCCTCTGCGGCTGCCCGAGCACGGCGGCCTCAGCGGACTGCAGCATCGCTGCGTCCTGCGGCGCGATGGGCTTCGAGGCGAGGTCGCCGGAGACGGAGAAGACGTCGCCGTACTTGATTGGCTCGACCCCAGGTTGCCGCTGCTGCTGCTGCTGCTGCTGCTCCTCTCGCGGCCTCCTCGGCTGTTCCTGGCTCATCTTCGGTGGAAAGCAGGGATGGCACTCGGTTGTGGGTCGAATGATTTCTCCTCTCTTGCTTTCAGAATCGAGCTCAACCGGCGTCGGCTCTGGTAGATATACGAGTACGACAGGGCGTGACATGGCGGTGCAATAATACACATGGCGGGCTCTGCAGACAGGAGTTCATGGAGCTGGGACACGTGGCGGAAACCCACATAGGAATCTAGGCTGCGACAAGCGGCATGCTGGATTCTTTCGGTGGGCTTGTTGTCTTCGTGCTAGGAACAGGTTGGACGGCAAAACGTGGCAAGACCCACCGTTCATTTACGTTCTGGAAGAAGGCAGGGAATATGCCACGAGAGCTTTGCACGGGAATTTCATCAAACACTCTAGGAGCGTTCATCGTTACACCATCGTTCGTGCCCTCTCGACCGCGAGCGATCGCGAAAGAATCGCGTTTCGAGCTGAAGAGCTGATCGGTGACGCATATGGACGCTAGGCCGAGAACCCGGAAATGGGAAGGACCAGGAGAGGAAGCAGTGCACGGCAATGGGGGACGGAGGCGACGCTATCTTGGAATCGTCTTTAGAGTCGGAGCCATTGGTGGTGCGAAGCAAGAAATGGAAGGTAGAATCAAGAAGCAGACATGAGGCACGAATGGCATACTTCCTAGCCATATTTATCATAAATTAATTTTCATTAAAAAAAACTATAAAATTAGTGCATCCATATTACAATTACCCCAAATAAATCACCATCAATTTGAGTTATATATGGCATGAATGTATTAGTTTAATAGTTTTTATATAAAATGTGGCACATATGTGTCAGTTTATGATTTTTTTTAGATATTAATAGTACTAATTTGATATTTGTTATGTTAAATGTGTTATAAATACATCATGTAGGATTTTTTAGATATTAACCCTCTCGAAAAAGAATATCAGCGAGTATTGAAAATTGAAAAATTCGAATAGAAATACTGATATTTTGGAAGAACGGTAGTAATCTCGTATAAGTGGCCTAAGGATTCTTTTTGACATTTTCCTTTTGCTAGGGTGGTTTGTACAAACCCATCGAATATATCGAAAGCACTCTACTTGAAAAGAGAAAAAAAAAAAAAAAAAGGCGAAAGAACCGTAGAAAGGCCATTCTTACACCAGAAATTTGACCTCATGGAAAAATAACTTTTTTTAGAGGCATAAATTCTTAATTTTGTGTGCATTTCACCTCTTTTTATTTATTTATTTATGGAATTCGAGACATTTCCTTTTTCAGTTTGAAAAGGCTCAAATTAAAAAAAAGCACTTTCCAAAATCCGAAGTGCAGATGACTGTTTCAATTGACTTGCCGGGGAATTAGACAAACAGTTACAAATTAGTAAAGATTTTCTTTTTTTGTGGAATAATTAGTACAAAATTAAACTTTACTTTTTATCGGAAAGAGAACTAAGACTTTTTTTTTGGGTCGTATAGAATTAAGACTTGAGATATGTAATAAAGGCTCACAAATTGAGTCCAAAGTAACTGAGCCGATTTGCGCATGCCTCATTTTCTAAATTAATCTGTTGAACGGCTCGCATCGTTTGTATTGCATATACCGATATCCATTAAAAAAACAAAAGCAAAATGAGTTTAATATTTTTTTTTTTACATGAAAACCCGAGATGGAGCACCGCTTTCAATTAATTCGTATTTTGTCTCATCTCGAATTTTTTGCTATTTTGGGAGGAATTGTTGCTACTTTAGGACGATACTAAACAGCCAAAGGTTGTATACGGTATTTATTCTTATATTATAAGTTTTTTCAGATCACTTACATACCACTTTAAAATTAAAAGAAAAACGATCACTTCCGCTAGAAATCCTATGCATACCCAAGATATAAACCCTAAATAAAAACGACGCTGTGTAGACAAATTCACGAACGATTATTTAAGTGTCAAAAATTATAAATTTGAATAGTTTAAATACTAAATATTATTAAATGTAATTACTTAAATATTAAGTCATTTTTTTTTAAAATATCCCTTCAATATCATTATGCCACGTCTTCGTTTTGGATGTCCACGTGAATTTGTGAATTTTTTAAAAATTATGCAAGTCATATTTAAATTTTAATTATAAAAGTCACGTTCTCACCCGAGAAAATTAAGTAATCATTTTTTTTCTTATTTGACATTTAATTGGACCGGTAAAATTTTTTTAACACTAAAATAAATACCACCTTCACAACTTTTTGTACTTTTAGTACTTCAAGTATCATTTATTTTGCTAAAAAAATTTTGAACACTAAAATAAATATCACCTTATCATTTATTTGCTATTTCCGAGTGATTTTTTGATACATCACTCACGGAAAGCTGCACTAAGAAGAACACGTCCATTACACAAGTAAACCTCTTCATCCCCCAAGAGGAAAAGCAACGACAAAAAGAAAACCGTCTTTTAGACATACGCAGTTAAGAAACCTCTTTGCTCTAGACGCCACCGAAAGAGGAATAAGAGCTTTTACTACACTCTTCACGGATTGGCGACGCTCTCGTTGATCCTCGCCGCCGCCGCCACCGACGCCCCCACCCCGCCCGGGTGGGCGGCCGCCTTGTTCCCCGTTCTCATCTCCGCATTCACCACCCACTCCGCATCCTGCCTGCTCGCCACTCGGTCCGCCGGCAGCTTCGCCGTGGCGCCCTGCGAAAGAACAACGCCAGTGTCATGTCGTGTGTCGAGGTAATCTATATAAAAGACTTTACGTTCCATCTTGTCTGCTGAAGAATTACCGTGAGCACATCGGAGATCTTGATCTTGGCATCGTCCCTAAGCGTCCCCTCGTTGTAAGCCGCCGCCGTCTGAGCGGAAGCGGCCAGCCCTCCAGGGACGACCACGTTGCTCCCCGTCACGCATTGCTCGGCCACAAAGATGGCGGCCGCATCGGCCCGGTCCACGGGCTTGTCCCCGGCAGATTGAGCGGTCGCTTCCAGCGCTTCACCGATGGTTATGGCACTCTGCTGGGCCACCTGCACCTGCGCTTCTGCCGCCGGGCCGCCCTCGACGTACTGGCCGACGACCTAATGAATTTAAGAGGAAATTTTTTTGATTAAATCAAACGGATGATGACCTAGAATTTCATTCATGTTTTTGTTACTTCCTCAAGAGGAAAAAAAAAAAGATGAACCTGTCCGGCGACTCTTTCAGTGATGATCCGCCCGCCGGGGACTCCGGTCTCAGTGACCGTGATCCCTTCTTCTTCGGCGACGTCCGAGCGGTCCCGGCGGCCGACGAGCCCAGCCCTCTCGTTCCATGCCGCCGCGGCCCGCATGGCGTCTGCAGGGCCGCCCCTCTGCGGCTGCCCGAGCACGGCGGCCTCGGCGGACTGCATCATCGCGGCATCCTGAGGCGCGATCGTCTTCGAGGCGAGGTTGCCGGAGACGGAGAAGACGTCGCCGTACTTGATCGGCTCGACACCAGGTTGCCGCCTCTGCTGCCGCTGCTCCTCCTCCTCTCGCGGCCTCCTCGGCTGTTCTTGGCTCATCTTCAACGAAAATAGCGATGGCACTTGTTTTTGAGTTGAAAGATCTCTCTCTCGCTTTCTCTCTCCAAGTGATTTCGGTTCCGGTAGATATAAGCGGTGCGGCGATACACGTGGCGGGTGGACGCCGGCATACGTGGCGGAAGAACGGCTGACGTGGCAGTGCAGGAAGGGCATACGTGGCGCTGGTATATCGGCAACATCTTTTTCGGCATTCTTCGGCTCATCTTCCCTCGACCGAATGAATCAGTCGGCGAACCGAGGAACTCGATTTCAGCCTTTTGTGTTTTTAATTTGTTCGGTCGGTGGGTCCTACGTGATTGAGTGGGTGAGATTAGATGAACTCGTGAAAACTTGGCATGGACGTTTGTTTTGATCAAATTAGCCAGTAATTATTAACCCACTCAATTTCGAACTAAAGATCCATTAAATAGATTAATCAGGTTGAATAAAAAATGATTGACTCAAACAGATTAATTTAACTCATTTCATATAATGTAAATTTAGTGGCCCGTACTTAATCCAACCAATATTACTAAAATACTTTTACATTTACCAAAATCAAAGAAGAAAAAATGCCAAAAAAGTTCAAAATCAGCTATATTTATATCAATTCAGTTTTAAACCTTTCAATTTCAATATAATCTTAAAATATTTTGCATTGGTACCAATTTAATCCATTTGATTAATTTAAGCAAAAAATTACTAATATGACATTGGTGGTCCAATGTTTCATAACTAACACTGATGTGGACATTTTTAATAATATTTACATATTTTAAATTTTCTGATTTTTATCCTTTTTTTTTTTTTTCCTTCCTATTTCTCCCCAACCATGAGCCAATGAGGTTGCCAACCAACTCTCGAGGGCTACAAGCAAGGTCTGGGCGAAGGCCTCCACTCCCTTGCTGGCCATAGGCAAGGGCATTGGGCTCTCCCCAGATCAGGCAAGGACCCTCGCCTAGACCAGGCGACGGTGTAGAGGTGCTCGCAGCCTTCGCTGGCCAACAAACGAGGGTGTCCGCTGAAACTTTAAGTAGGCAACCCTTCGGTTCTGATGACGGTCAGAGCCCGAAGATGCACCAATGCAGATCTTCGTTTCTTCGTTTAATCTTCTCACGTAACTTGTGAAGTTGTTCACGGATGCTCTCAAATTATGGTGGCAGCGCGGTCATTGCTTACTCGATGAACCTCGATTCTCATGTGAAATCAAAGGATTGCTCGGGGTAAAGAACATGACTCGCAAGCTCTCTTTAATTTGCCACCTCGCCGTCATGGGATGAGCTTGCGGTTTGCCTAGTCGGCACCTGAAGAGCTCTCTCTCTCTCCCAATTGTTAAGGTGGTAGTGTGCCCTCATCATCGTCGACTTGGTGCTCCCCATTGGCCTGCTCATGCTCGTTCGGCCTTGGGTTCACTAAGGGGAACGGCGCACTCTCCCCCGGAAGATTGACGGGCACGATCGACATTGTCCATGATCAATGGAGATGGATTGGTGGTTATAGGAAAAAGAATACAGTGGCCGGCTCAACACGGCCTGTTGATTGAACAGCTCGTGCTAAGCACAGGCTGAGGCTAGCTAGGACGTTGCACGGCCTGACCGGCACGAGCCAATAGCCACCCTGGCCGTAACCCTTGATTCCGAGCAAGGCGAGGCGCGATGGAGGCAATGTCACGGCCTCGCCTCTCTCTCTTCTCGTTACGGGAGTCTAGAGAAGGCCGACGAGCACGGCCCGCTATTGCCAAGAGCGAACAGTGCAGTCACTTTCTCTTTCTTATACCCTTTCTTCTTTCATCTTCTTTGTTCTTTTCTTGACTTGGCACTATTGTTTTCATAGGTTTTTTATTTGGCGGAAGATAAATAACTGAAAAAACACTTTCCTTGAAAGTAATTGTTTATATCGCTTATATCGCTTTACAAAAATCAATAAACAGAATATATTTTTATTATTCATGAAAATATTTAAATATAAATTATTTTTGATAATGAAAATATTTTTTTAATTCGAAAAGAAAACATTTTTAATTGATTCATTATTTTTAGCTATATAAGCAATTCTTTTAAGAGAATTTTTTCCAAATTATACATTTTTCGTGAAATAAATAAGTCTTAATATATTTCACTCTTTTTTTTCTTAATTATAAAAGTCTATATAAGCATTTTGACACTAAGAAGTGCCAAGTTATTAAAATGAACAGTGTTGCCATCTTGGCATTTCGATGGCACTCTAATTGTAGATAAAGGAAGGATTAAGTTTCATAAATTGAGATAGTTTAAGGACTAGGTGGCAAGGGTGAGGTAGTTTAAGGACAAGTGGCAAGGGTGAGGGCCCCTTTTATAGGCCAGTGGTCGGCGTGAATTTGTTTAATATAATTCTTGATTTTTAGTTTAATATGCGATGTAGTTTTTGAAGCTTTTAATTTATTAAATGTATTCTTTGAACTTTTAATATATATTTAGTCTTTGAATTATATAAAAATATCCAATGTTGTCCTTAAATCTAAATTAATATAAGTATAACATTGGATATGTTTATATAATCTAAAGGATCAAATTGAACATTTATAAAAAGTTTAGGGATCACCTTGGGAACCACATTGTACATTGAAATAAAGTTTATAAATCACATCGAATTAATTAAAAGTTGGAATCATATTGCACATCTAACCAAAGTTTAGAGACCACTTATGTAATTATCACCGAGAACTTCATTTAGCAAAAGCAAAGGAGTTACTAACTACTTATCCTCCCTGAGCATCCGCAAAATCATTGCATATATGTACTAGATTAAATCTGAATCTTCGTGCGTGGATTTCATGTGCCCCGTCGTACCTGACCGTCAAGTTTCGATCTAACACATGGTCCGGGATCCATTTGCATCGTCACGGCCCGCTACAGTTCGCACGCCATGCAAACGCTGCCCCATCCCGCCGCATCCTTCCCTCCTCCCTCCGCCGCCGCCGCAACCGCCGCAACCGCCACCACCACCACACTCCACACCGCCCTAACCACCGCCACCACCCCGGCACAGCTCAAACCAGTCCACGCCCAGATCCTCCGCCGCACCAACCTCAGCCACCCCTCCGCCGCGCCCCTCCTCGTCCACCTCCTCCTCTCCTCCCCGAGCCTCGGTTATGCCCTCTCCGTCTTCCGCCACGTCCCCGGACTCCTCGAAAACCCGCGTCCTCAACAGGTTCCTGCGGGAGCTGTCCCGCGGCGACCGGCCCGGGGATGCCCTCGTTGTGTTTGACGAAATGTGGAGGGAGGGTGTTGTTTTGGATAGGTTCAGCTTCCCTCCCCTGCTCAAGGCGGGCGCGAAAGAGGTGGGATTAGTTGAAGGGTCGGAGATTCATGGGTTGGTCGTTAAGTTGGGGTACGGCGGTGATCCTTTTGTGCAGACCGCTTTAGTCCGTATGTATGCTGCGGGTGGGCGGATTATGGATGCGCGTTTGCTGTTCGATACAATGTTGCAGCGAGATGTGGTTTCTTGGAGCATTATGATTGATGGGTATGGTGATTTTCTTGCTGTTTCATGTACAGGTGCACCTGATTCTCTGTCCGTTTGTGATTATGGCCTGCAGTAATTGAAGGCGATTTTTGCTGATTGTGGGCAATCATTTTCGTAACATATTCCTTTAACAATTGAGAAGCCGAAATGCAGTAGTCTCTTAAATGCATCATGCTATAGGTTGCACTTGCCCTGCCATTTTATTTCAACCGAATTATCTTTTGACATGGCAGATTCTGTCAGAATGGCCTCTTTGATGAAGCTATGTCTCTATTTGAAGAAATGCAGAGGTCTAACGTGGAACCGGACAAGATGATTCTTTCTAGCATACTTTCAGCTTGTGGTCGGGCCGGTAATTTAAGCTATGGAAAGAAGATCCATGATTACATCACTGAGAATAATGTCGTACTGGATCCCCATATATGGAGTGCCCTCATCAGCATGTATGCAAGTTCTGGTTGCATGGATTTGGCTCAAGAGCTTTTTGACAGCATGTCTCCTAAGAATTTAGTTGTTTCAACTGCCATGATATTGTATTATTCCAAAGTTGGAAAAATTGAGAATGCACGGCTCATTTTTGACCAGCTGGATGAAAAAGACTTGGTCTGTTGGAGTGCAATGATCTCTGGCTATGCTGAGAGTGATCAACCTCAGGAAGCTCTCACTTTGTTTAAGAAGATGCAGATGTGGGGAATAAAACCTGATCAGGTCACAATCCTTAGTGCTCTATCTGCATGTGCTCATCTTGGTGCATTAGATCAAGGCAGATGGATGCATAAGTATGTTGATGAAAATGGATTTGGAGAAGCTCTGCCTGTCAAGAATGCCATTATCGATATGTATGCCAAATGTGGTAGCTTGGAGAGAGCGCAAAAAGTTTTTGAGAAAACTTCTAGCAAAAATGTGATCTCTTGGACCACTATGATCAATTCTTTTGCGATGCATGGGGATGCGAATAATGTCTTGAGGTTCTTTTATCAAATGAAAGAAGAAAAGGTCGAGCCTAATGAGATAACATTTATTGGTGTGCTTTATGCTTGTAACCACGCTGGGTTGGTTGAGAAGGGCCAGGAAATCTTCTCATCCATGGTTAGTGAACACAATCTCAAGCCAAAACATGAGCATTATGGTTGTATGGTAGACCTCTTTGGGCGTGCTGGTCTATTGAGGGAAGCTCTGGAGGTTATAGAGACAATGCCTCTGGCTCCTAATGTTGTCATATGGGGTTCCTTGATGGCCGCTTGTCGGGTTCATGGTGAGGACGAACTAGGAGAATTTGCCGCCAAGCAGCTCCTCAAGCTGGAGCCAGATCATGATGGAGCTCACGTAGTCTTGTCGAATATCTATGCAAAACACAGAAGATGGCAAGATGTCGGTGAGTTGAGGCAATTAATGAGACAGAGGGGCGTATTCAAGGCGAGGGGATGGAGTAGGATTGAATTAAACAATGAGGTACACCAGTTTGCTATGGCTGATCGGGATCACAATCAAGCTGATCAAATCTATGTGAAATTAGATGAGGTGGTTAGAGAGTTGAAGCTTGTCGGCTATGCTCCTAGTGCCCATTGTGTTTTGGTTGACGTAGAGGATGAAGATAAGAGTGAAGTGGTACTTTGGCATAGTGAGAAGTTGGCAGTTTGCTATGGCTTGTTGACCGAAAGAACAGGATCGTGCATCCGCATAATAAAGAACCTCAGGATATGTGAGGACTGTCATTCTTTTATGAAACTAATCTCGAAGGAATACAGAAGAGAAATCATTGTGAGAGATAGGACTAGGTTTCACCATTTTAAAGATGGCATTTGCTCTTGTAGAGACTATTGGTGATTGTACTTTGCTACCTTTTCCTTCCAATATTAAATCGAAATCCTAAATTCTACTGTAGTTGTTTGTCTGCAAAGAAAACATTCATGTAGAATGCTGTTCTGTAATCCCAAAACTCTGAGGTGCAAAAAGAGTCTGCATATATGCCGCGTCCCTGCCTACTAGGCTTCATGTTTGGTACGAATGCCACTCGAGCTTGACCACCTACCGGATATCATTAGATATCTTTAAAGCGGAAATGTCGGCAATTGCATGTCTAGCGAACTTTGATTTTCTGTGGATGTTTATTAATGTAGAAGTTGTGCATCCTGGGCATTTCTGAAACTGACAGTCGACTGCATCAGCTATAATTCTGTCTGGTAACATGGCAATCAGAACTTAGCTCTTCAAAGCTACTAAAACTTTACAATTGCTGTGTCGCATAAGTACAGTCGTTATCTAAAACTTGTTCGGACTTATGCTGTTCAAAGCACAGGCTAGAAAACAAAAGAATAGTCAAAATCAAGAGCTATTAATTTCACCATGTGAATGCTGCGCAGAAAAACCAAAAGAGTTTCTCATAAGGGATGAGACCCTAGAACCGAAGCATTCTGCCGCACGCAAGCTCCTCAAGTTGGGACTTTTGCTCTGATCTGCCCAGGATGGTCCTCGAAAGCAGGTAAATACCAAAGCCGTCGATTCATTCGTCCAATTACTACCGTCATCTGGTACTTCAAGAACTCCAGCGCTTTCATTAGAAATCCCGACTCATCTAATATCGAGCTCCTTTTGTACTCCAGAATCAAAGTCCCAGGATCAAGCTGCACAACAGACGCAGACCATTTTCCGTGCGCCCAAGAACTAGTTACCTTTCGGATGATATAGCCCATGTTTCCGCTGTTCCACTATTGAACAGAAGAAAAGATAATATACTCATGAGCGGATGGTACGACATGGACAGAATGGAAAATGAAGCTGAAATGCAAAATCTTTCTCAAGTTTTCAGCTCATCAGTCAGGCATGCAGTGAAAAAAAATAGGCCCTTTGAAAGATTGCAGTTCAGTTAGTTGCTACGACAAGATGAAAATTAAACTGCAAGCAATGCTTCTAGCAATTGCTTGGAACATGTAATGGCCCGTACACATTTTGAAGGTCATACAGATTTCTGACCCTCAATTACTTACATAAGGCCAAGTAACCTCAAAAGATAGAACCTTATCATGCTAACAAAACAACAATAGCCATTTCGGATTGTTATTAGCTCTTATTTTATGTGACAATAGACTAAAAGAAAATGGTGCTGAAATTTACCTCTGTGACTCTGCCTCTGATCACCGTGAATGATCTCGAAGATGCGCCGGTTGTGAGAAGCCCAGCAGTCTGCAAAGGCCATCCCCATATGCTCACCTCTTCCGCCATCGATTTGTACAGTGTGCACCTAGAATTCAATAGCAGACCACCCTGCAATACAGTGCTTCATCACTACTTGAATCAGAGTCAATTTTTAAGGAGCAGAGAACCTCAGTTGCATCACTTGAGAAATTCAATAGCAAAGAAATGGGTTTGTAAAAGAAAAAAAAAAATTGAACTTTGTTCAAACCTGACTGATCTTCCACGCAGAATTCTGGTCACTGCAATTTAAAACCCTCCCTTCAACCAAACCCCTCAACTCTCCCTGCAAAAACCTGATCTTCCAAATCAAATCACTTGCTCTCCGAGACTCCACACCAATCTGCCTCACCGCATCACTCGATAGCTTGGGCCTTACAGCAGCTGAGACCACCCACCGAAGCCCCAAATCTGCCATGAATATCATCATGAAACACAAAGCCCACCACAGAAACCTATTCTCCCGCCGCGACCCCGACTCCAGCTTCACCTTCTTCTTCTTCTTCCCCATCTCCTTCCCCTCACGCAACGCATCAGCTGATTTCGAGCTTGGCAGACTGTCCACCGTCTTCGAGACACTCGACCCCGGGGTGGACAGAACGGCCGAGTCGAAGGACACTGGGGCATGACGCCGTGCCGTCGCCTGCGACGAAGGAGAGAGCTTAGTGAAGGAGCTCTTCTGCACGCTGGCGGGCAAGAGATCGAGGGTCGCGCTGATGCTGGCCAAGCACATCTCGCAGTCGCAGTTGGCGTCCTTCCGGCATCCGGGGAAGTAGCAGCTGTCACCGGCCTTGGCGGCTTGGTCATCCCGGATCGGTGTGGAGGACGTGTTGGCGCTGGTGGTCCCTGATTTCGGAGTGACCGACGAAGACCACGACGACGACGATGACGAATCTGAGAGAAGCGCTTTCATGGCTGCGTTGGATCAGTGCCTGTTGATTGTTTGATTCTCTCTCTGGGTGTGTCGTGCGTTTTCGGAGCGTGTCAGATTTCGTGGAGGGGTTTTGAAATTTGAATTCTAACGGTCATCTGCGAGCCTTAATGGTCGGGTTGATGAGTCCGCGCGGGTCGGATCCGGGGAAAATCCTGACCGACCCGAGTTCCACTTTAGGGTTTAAGAATAAAATAGTAATAGAAAATATTTATTTAGGGTTTAAGAACTCCTGCTTTTAAATCTTTTTTTTTTACAATTTTTATTTTTTTGCTTTTTATTTTTTCGGGTACATAATTCCCAACTAAAATAAAAAGAAGTTTAAAGCAGTATATGGCACTGATTTTCGATTAGTTATTACTTATTATAATTACTTACAAGTGCGCTGGAACCAAGAACCTAAAACTTGTTACAAAAATAAAATAATTCTAAAACTTAATAAATTAATAATTTGGTGATTTTTGTCATCTTCATCCAACTTGAGCAATGATAAATGATAAAACGAGATTTTTACCATATTTTGAGGACCTATAGTATAAAAAAAAAATATATATTTTTTTATAAGAAAAAAGATTACATTCTTTTTAATTAAAAGTTTTAAAAAAAATTAAACTAATGTTTCTGATATTACAAATAATACAAAAGTTACTTGAGGGAATTAATACAAAAAAATCTAGTTAATGCCTTGGGAAGTCCAAATCAGTTCACATGGGAAGCACATGCTCTTATTTTGAAATGCAAAGATCTGTTATTGTCCTTCTTAAATATATGGGTAGCCCCTATTTAAGATAGGTCAACTTCCATTTATCGATCCCTACTATCTTTTCTTAATTAGTGAAATATTTCATTTTCCAACCTATATATACACACACATATGAATGAAGTACAAGTAAATTTCAAAATAAATTGGAAGAAATGGTTACACAAATAAATGCATTAATAATGATTAGTCACAAATCATACCCAAGAGAATGTCTTAACAGATTTGGAGTGTTCGACGCTGGTTCCTTCTCCATGATGTGGATGATATAATAGTTGTTGTCCTCTCCTTTGTGTTGAGTACGTTCGGCTGGAGACAAGTTTTGTAAAAACCAATCATGCCTTACCACTTTCATTTCTAAATTGACAAACTTGACCCATTGTTTTCCATGATCTCTTGTCCAGCATTAAACATGGATTTTGATGGTGACATAGACGTGGATGGAGTCACCATGTCACAAACCATGGTGGAAAGCATCGGAAAGTTGCAGCCCTCTCCTCTTCCACTATATTAGAATGTCAACATTATCTTTATCAATTCTTTTAATGTATTAAAAGTGGTTTGTCACAAGTTACATCTCCATTGAATTTTAATAGATGAAAACGAAGAGCTAGCGAAAAATATTGAAGTTTTCCTCTTCTTACCAACTAGAGACTATAAAAATTTCCAGGCACTATTCAATGAGGGTGTCATCTCTGTCCATAGGGAAAAATTTATCTTACAAAATCAACCAAAAGATTCAACATAGATATTTCAAGGCCAATTCCTCATCATTGCCAATATGTCTACCATTTGGACCTCCTCACCAAGTGCAATTTTTTTTTTTTATTTTTAATATGGAACAATGAGAGTCTTGAATCCCTCTAATATAACCTTCATTTAAAGATGATAGACACTAAAAAAGCAAGCAGCATGTCTCTGTAATATTTGAGAAATTTCGCCTTCATAGCCCATATTGTTTTGCTGAAGAAGCGATCACCCTTCTTGTTCGCCAATTCAATGAACATAATGTATAGAAATGGAACGATTGATTGTGTGATTGAAATTTGTTGGTGCTCGAAGCGGTCATTGCATCGCTGAAAACCTACAATAGCTCCCTAAAAACTATAACAACCGTCAAAGTGTTGCTGGAGTATTTTGCATATCCATTTTCTCGCATGTCTTTTTAAATATCTTGTATGTTAAACCCTATCTCGTTCATACTTTCACCCAAAAAAAAAAAAAAAAAATTTTCCTATTAGTATACGGGACCCCCAACTCTTGATGTCGAGTGGGTCAATTTATGGGGCCAACCCATGTATGATGGTTACAAAATTGTAAAATTGGATATTTAGTACATTTATCCCTTCAATTTTAAAATGAATAGTGGAAGGCATCCTATTGATCGTTGCGGCCGCGGTCTCTGGTGAGCAATGAGAAACTTAGTGAAAGCAATCAGCGGCGGCAGCGGCAACCAAGCTAAGCCAAGGTATGATTTTGGTTGCTGTATTAAGTTTTTTTTTTGTCAGTCCTACTCTATTCCTATTCTACACTCACTCTCAGACTTTTGCCCTGCCTCTTGCAGGGCGTGGGAGTCGAAACCCACTCCTGAAACTTACGTGTCCTTACCCCATCCCCCCCTGAGAAGGTGGAGATTTGAACCCCTCACCTCCCCCTTCCATGTTGAAAGGGTGGCCACTGGGGCGAATTGCTATATTGAGTTGAAAAGGGATTTTGGTTGTTGTATTGAGTTGAAAAGGAATTTTGAATTGCAACAGGGGTATTTTGCAGGAAAAAAGAGATGATTATTTCGCAAATAAAAAGATAATGTTAACTAAATCTCAGGTGCGAATTATTTTCTGACTGATATATGAAACTCAAACACAAATCAGTGCTTCATAAAAGATTAAAATTTGTTTTGGAATTATCCTATATAATTAAATTCAAATAGTTATTGGAAGACTCATGCTTTAAAAATAATTTTTGTGCTTTTGAGTTTGGGATATATTCACCCGAATAAATACATCTACTCCTTTTTAAAAATTATTGTCGTGCTTCAAAAAGTAGTTTTTTTTTCCTTTAATATATATGAATTGCTTTCTATATGTGTATTTTCTCACTTGCATATTTTTAGACAATATAGAAAGTAATCGAATACTAACAAAGGTACGTTCGAATTTCATTAAGTACTCAATTCAAGAAAAAGAATTACATGATATTTGTAAGTTAATGTAGAAAGCACAGGCATTGAAAAAGCATTGACATCGCGCATGCCACCGAAAATTCGAAATACGATTAATGTAGTTCAAGATTATTTCCGCGGATACTGACCTTAAGAACTAGAGGTACCACAAAGCTCGAGCGTCATGTAGGACTCGATCTCCTCAAGGGCACTCCTAAAAGAATGACGACCCATCTATTTAAATAAGGATTGAGCCATTCAGGACTCTCCTCACAACGTGTATTTTGTATGTCAAGATTCTGCATACAATCACAAGAAAATACAGAATAAAAGTGAAAAAAGGAATCGAGACACAAGATTTTTATCCCATTTCACCCTTAACTAGGGATATATCTAGTAAATGATTTCATTATAATTAGCATCTCGTACTTCTCTATTACATCATTCAATTATAAGAAAAAGAGATTATCTATAACTAGGAATTATTAATAAGTTTAGGCCTAAACTACCAATAAAATATGGGCTTAAACTATAAAAGCCCTCTAGCGGCTTATGTGTGCTGCCCCCGTGACCCCCATCGAAGTGGCCTCTCCAAACCCCCACTTGCTCACTAGGGCTATGCAAAAAAATTGGGAATTGTTCGAAATGGGATAGGACTGACCCAGAATTGACGGTTCCTATGGGGACCGGTCTAGTTCCCAGTTCCAATTAACCGGAACTTATGAGTACTAGTCCGGTTCCCAGTTCAAGATGTGGAGCCGCCTATTCAGCCCAGACTGGTACACATATATGCAATTTTTTAAATAAAAAAAGTTTTAACTTTTCAAATCAAAATCTTAGTTTTCTCTCCATTCGTCGCCTCACTCATCTCGCAATCTTACCTTCCTCTCTCATTCTCACTCTCAATGGGCTCTAACCTTGTTGATCCCTTTTTCACTCTTGCTCTAGATCACCTATGGCCTCATTGCTCTCTCTGGCTTGGTTGTTTCTGACCCTTGTTCACTCTCAAGTCTCATGTCTCTTTTGAAGTGATGACATTTTGATAAGTTCCATGTACCCATTGAAGAACTGGATTGGATCAGATATCAGGTTCTCAGGTGAGTTTATGGAATCGACTAGCGGTTCTTGATTTCAATTTTTTTTAGAGTCAGTCCTTAGTAGGGAGTGCTTGATTCCAGGGAGAGAACCACCCACTCTAAAACGGATCACCTCTACTCTTCATCAGAAAGTGGAATGCTCGTGCCATCCTATCAATGAGCAACACCCCAACATAGTGACACGGAAAAGTTCTTGTAGTCATATATATGAAGGATCACCGCCATCAGTTGGTCACCTTGCCCTTGGCCGCCCCGTGGCCACGTGGAGGCAAAAAAAAAAAAGCAAACAAGAACTGAAAATTCGGACAGACACGAGTCCCCCGAAGAGAGGAAAAATTCTCCCTTTTTATGGTGATTGCGTTTCAGTCTCAAACTCAAAATAGGAATCCAATTCGAGATGCCGCGGCTTTATCGAACGGTGCAAAGCCGGACACAGCAGTGGCCAAATGGCCACGCAATCGAATCATGTCCTGCCCACACAAATGTTGCTGCCTCACCGGTTTCTGCCTTGTCTGATTTGACCCGTCATGAACAAGGGGATCTCAAAACTATATCACATGGGGAACCACATCCTAATAATTTTGTCTACTGACGTCGTACTCCATGTTGGCTTTTCGGATGGGATTGAAAGCCTACATAAATAAATAGCGAGGAATCCATTGTATTGAGACAATTGGAAGTTTCAACTCATCGCCCCGTGATTTTCTTTCGAGGTTGACCGCCCCAAAGGATTCGATGAACCGGCGACCGAAGTTCATAGACACATCTAGAGATGATCGGACATGACATTAGAAATAATTTTACCGACAAATTAGGGCTAGGCTTTCGAGGGTTTGAGTTTATATTGGCTAGAACGTGTTAAAGCTTGATGTGTTATTGTGCGTGCAAGTGTTATTTCATATCTCGTTTCTTGCATGCATGATGGTAATCTACCTTGAAGGAAGAATATATAAAGGCTTGAATGTAACAAATGATAAAGGTCAAAATCAACACATAAATTACAATTCGAACTTCAATAGTGAATCGATTATATCCCTATTAATGTTATTTACTTCTCCGATTAAGCACTCTTTACATAATTGTAAATTGTGAATAGGAAGACTAACTTCATCACACTATTTTTATATATGGATTCCAACTAAAACGAGATACCGTGTTCTACATAATCTTGATGGGTCCACTTATCATGGTGAGAATTAAGAAATTATTATCTCAAATTGATTTAATAAATTTATATTATTATTTAGCAGAATAAAAAATATATTATTTACTGGATTTAACCCCCTTAGGGGTAGAATGATTTTTCACCAGGATTTTTCGAGGGAGGGTCATTGCGCCATGACTCAATTGTAATTGGCACAATGTTATAGTTCACATTCTTTGACTTTGGTGGGATAAAATATTATTTTCCTGTCCAAATTATTGAGTTTCGGTCTACCAATAATGGATTTAGCATGTGTAGCATATGATGGTGGTCTATCTCGATAGGTGAGATCCATGATTGAAACCAGGACCCTGATGGTTAAACCTCGTGCTAAAGACAAAACGAATTATTGCAACATATAACATAATAACCTAGTGGGGGGAAAAATAAACATTTTCAGCTTTAATAATTGAAGCCCATGTCATGATGTTGAATCAGTCCTTCCTTTAGTGAAACGACATTTGACTTATATTATTGTAAGCTCCTAGATTTACCCTAGATATTCTCAACCTTGCCATAGAAGAAAACGCAAGCAGTGAATTCTTACCAAGTCATAGAAAGAAATGTCAAGAAAAAGAGGAGATATGGAATGATTTCTTGCTTTACTAACTCCGTTATGCATCATCAGTGCCAATGATCGCAAATCTTTTTTGGTATGATGCAGACTAAAATGTCAGTGGAAAATCTGAAGAAAATATTGAGCTAGAAAATTTTAAAAAAAAATTAGAAAAATAAAAGAGGGTTTTGGAAATTATTTGGAAAAAAAGAAAATAAAAGGAAAATGAGAGATAGAACTAGAAACAATCACATCCCAGGAACACTTGGGTACAGATGCAGCCAAAATTCCAGGGCTCAGAAGAAGCCTCCACTGAATTTAACATCCCCTGTACAAGACAAAAGATGATGACTTTCTCCATTTTTTTTTTTAATCCCTTTTTGGTTGGGTTTTCAAGAAAGCCAAACCAAGATCAGGAATAGCTAGGTTTTTCTCTGCTTTCTGTTACCCTCAAATCAGTACAGTGAGTATGGTGATTCATCACCAAATTTGTGAGGTGCTGGTTGATCTTGAGTACTTCTTAGAAGACGAAGAAGAAGAGGAGACAATGAAGAAGAAGAAGAAGATGATGAAGACGACAGATCGCCAGACCTCCTCCTCAGCATCTGCCTCATCCCATCAGCGACCCTGAATGCAGGGCTGGACTTGTACTTTCTGCAGAAGGACATGTGAGCTCCCACGGCTTCTTCAACCCCGAATGGCTTCTTGTTGTTGCTGTTGGCTCTGTTTACTTCGTCCCGAACGGCCTCCGAGCACAACCCACAGAGCCATTTGCCTTCAAATTTGGACTTCACTTGGGATATGTAGTCTTGGGTGCAGTCCTCCTTCAGCCCACAACACTCGCACTTCACCATTTCAATCTCCATACTCTGTTCTCGTTCCTCTCTCTCTCTCTCTCTCTCTCTCTTCACCTTCCGGGTCTTCTTTTTTTGTAGGGTTTGTGTTTGGGCGGTTTGAGGACTTTTTTTCCCAGAGAGTCTCTCAAGAGTCAGGAGCTAAGCTAAAAAGTGATCAATTTGGGAGACTCTGCCGTAAATTGAGGATGCCTTTTTATAGTTGGGCTTGACTTTTGCAAATGAGAGAGAGAGAGAGAGAGAGAGAGAGTGGGCATGGGGGAGAGCAATGAATGATTTCTTTACAATTTATTTTTTGTTTCATCTTTCACTGACCCATTAGGGTTGGTGCCTCATCACATGAGATAGTTTTTGGTGTGTTGAAAGTTGTGCGAAGCTCTGAATCTCTTGAAGAGGAGGAGAACATTTTTATAGCATTTTTTTTTTCTTTTGGTTCATAACATTTTTTATAGCATATGCATAGAGGTAAATTGAAGAAGTTGGTCTAGGGCAGTGTAAAATAGGGATAAAGTCACTCTCAATTTCTGTACTTACAATTTAAAATTGCCCTTCTACCTTTTTTCCCTATTCAAAATGGCTGTTCTTCTTTTATAAACAATTCATAGTCATATACTTGTTTAATTTGATTTGCGTTAAGGCTTATGATTTGCTCAAATTTCTCACATGATGCCAAATAAGCGCCCCATCACCAACAATCATCAAAGAGGCGGGCGCCACCTCGAGGTGGTGGTGATCGTTGTCACCTGGGGGGAGGGAGTTTTTGCGTTAGAAAATTTTAACATCGTTAAAATCATATTAGCAAATCAATCATCAATTTCCTCTAAGGATGTAAATATAACTCTCTTGTTAAAAATTATCAAAAGATGATTTTGAAATTCTAACAAAAATATAAGAACTGATAAGATTTTTAATTGCTAGCAATTCCACCGTCTTATGTGAATCATCATAGATTTTTTCATCTCTTGGCACAATTGTCCGAATCATGTGCTCTCTCTTAATCTTGAATACAACTATTTGAAATATTTGTTGTTGTAGAGAGCGAAGAGGGTTTTTTTTTTTTTTTTTTTTCAAATTAAATGAAGTGGTTTGCGCCCATTAACCTCCTTCGACACCGTATCCTAAACCATGAACAAGGTATTTTGTGCAGATTATATGGAATAAGATGGTTTTGTACTCATTTATCTTGTCCGGACCATTTATACCTAGACTCAATTACCCTTTCATTAAAAGTCTTGTTTAACTAACACCTACCGTCTGTCTCCTTTTACAATGCAAAATTCAAATATTTGATCTTGATAATTTGTCTTCAAACTTCGAAAATTTATACCATTATAGGTAGTTTACAAATTACAATGTCAAAATTTCAGCAGCACAGTCTTTCGATGTCAAGTTGTTCGCCAGGCAATGGTGTTTACTATTTACCAAAGTGAAATCATAAGCAATTCGATAATTTGCTCGGTTAACCATCTCATAAGAATTTGAAAAGTCACGCAATAAATCAAAACGAATTAATTCAATAACAAGTTCTTAATAGTCCTCTCGTCATTTTGCTATCGAATGCTTTTTACATTTGTTGCTTTCCAAGGCGAAAGCAAAAGGCTCTAAATTTCCCCAAAGCTTAAAATAACTAGAGAATTGGTCTAATATCCGATTTTAATAAGCATAACTGTCTTCCTCGCTTAACACCTTTTTTCAAACCGCATGTTTTGCATTCCATTATTTTTTTTTTCATCGAGCAACAGTATACATGGAACATCTATTAGAGATTATTCGGATGCTCAAAACATTTAGCACAAACATTTTTTATGTATTGCCTGCAACATATTAGACAATAATTGAGAGAGAGAGAGAGAGAGAGAGAGAGAGAGAGAGAGAGAAGTCCAGTGGAGAAGGCAGCCATAATTTACTCCATGTTCTCAGGGACATGGGCAGTGGAAAATGAGACAATGTGGTCAGGGGGGCCTCATGAGTGGCCTTTTCTAAGCATTTTATAGAGCGACACAGTTCATCAGGCAATAGAAAATTCATTAGGTTACATGTTCTTCTCCTCTCTCCTTTGTCATTTTGCAAATGCATTGGTAGTTGGAAACTCCATATAGTTATTCTATTCTCACCTTTTCTTTCGCCCCCTTTGACGGTTACTTTCAGTTGAACCGGTCGTTGATTGGCTTTTTTCTTGGCTTCGCTCCACCAAGCCACGGCTCGAGCTTCTGGCTCAGACATATGTTTCTATTTTCTTGCTCTTTCTTCGGGTTTAATGAGCTTAATTTCTGTTTTGTCCCTCGTGCAAATATTAAGTTGTTTATAACGCCAGATTTTATGCGCATATCACGTTATCAAGAGTAATGGTTAGGCGAAAAATTCATTTTGATGGACCTAATGAAATTTTTTATTGGATACAGGTTCTTACTTTTCAACCGATATTGAACCACCCCTTATTATACCTCGAGGTTGTTCAATGGATGCATTATGTGAGGACAAGATCAATTCATAGGTGACATTTTTCTTTCTTCTTAAGTACAAGGATGAGAAAGTCTACAGCCAATAACCTTCCTCAAGCTTGAAATATCACATATGTCGTAAACTATTTTCTAAGTGATAGGCTCCTAAAGGGACTCAAGGATGGGCAAGCCCTCCTCGAGTAAATGCAATACTTTTTTCCCCTCTTGTGAGGTTTTATGGAATCATTATTAACTATTTCAAAAACTCAAACATTTTAAATAAATGCGTAATTTATTATTTAAATATTTGATCACTCCCCTTTATACTTAGTCTTTTTTTTTTTTTTTTGCTTAGTACTATATGTGAAAATATCTCATTGGGGAGGCCAATAGGACTTGGAAGATTTGACTCAAAATATCTTGCTTTAATATCATCTGAGGTGGTATGGCGTCACTGCCAATTGTTTTAGAATCTTAAATTTTTCAAATGCATATATGAATTTATTACTTAAATTTTCTACCACTTTATATCTACATCCTGATTTCTCAAAGGGGAAAGAGAAGCAACAAGGTTGCTGTACACTTCGGACGGCTGAATGTAATTCTAAAAGGGGAATCGATTCTACAATAATTGATGACCCTCTCCTTCACCTGCTTTTTGTCTTGTATTGGGCAAATGATTGTTTTTCAATGTAGAAGGTATATGTTTTTCATGTGACTTTTGATTTGTAGTCAGAATCGATCGGTCCTTTTGCACGTAAGGGCATTTTCATACCCATTTCCCCAACCCCCCCGATTTGTTCACATCCCTCCCTTCGCCATTTTCTCTTGTCCTCTCCATTGACTTGCGCATGTAAAACCCTTCTTCCTTTATTAAACCTTTGCTAACACAAATTGAAAATTCATGTATTTGGTCATGTTGGACCATCTCGCATCACTTTCTTGTTGACGCGATTCTTTCTTTCTTTTGGCAACACCATTGAAAAGGAAATATATTGGTTGCTCAAATTAGATGACACAATGCCTGAAATTTCCACACCATGTTGAGTTGCTTAACGAGTAGGGCATTGAGCGTGCTTAACCCACATACGACTTGGGGTTGCTTTCTCCATCGCTTTAGTTCTCCATCACGTCATCTTTTGCTCGACAATTTTGTCAAAAAGAGTGTGCTTGAACTTGGGATATGGCTCTTCATCATTGGCTGAGTTTCGTCCGTCTAAATTTGTACTCGGACGGTTCCTTTAGGGCTCCATACCCATTCGATTTGACCGATGACTATTGTCCGTGTAAGGCTGTTTGGTACTTAAGTCTGTGGTATTGACAACGTGGAATAAGGCAAATCAGAATCCACATTTGAAATGAACTATTAACTACATAGAGTGCAAACAATTGAAATTTGGCTCTGATACCTTGTATAAAGGTTTTATCTAAATATTAATGTCGTTATTTGGAGAAGAATCACATGTCTATACAGTTTAGACAAATCCCATTAATAAGTGATTTATGACGCGTGCCTCTGTAAATTATCTTTGCACAGTCAGTAGACCTAACATGAGTCTACATACGGATCACAATATCAGGATTTTTATTCCAGCTGAGTTCTTCAATTGCCAATGAACTTTGTTAAGGCATGCTTCTTTATTGGCCGTTGGAATTGCATCATTCTTAATTCACAAATCACACACACACACACACACACACACACACACACACACACATCTATATATAAATAGATGGTAAGAGGTATTCTGTCAACAAGAATAATAATAATAATAATAATAATAATAATAATAATAATAATAATAATAATAATAATAATATTATTAATAATTATAATAATAATAATTAATTAATTATTCAAGGTGATAAAGGACTCTTGATGGACCAAATTTGTATTACATGTATAGCTGCGGCCTTTTGCCTTCCTTGTAACCCTAGTATCTATCGGAAGAGAACCACGCTCAAGAGACATATGTGCATGGTCCACTTATAGAGTGGAGATTTTGATTGAATCCCCAGTACATGGATCGCAATCATTCCATGAATGTCAAAACCACGCATGATCTCACCACAATCTAATCATCAAGATTGATTTCAACGTAAGCAACAATTGAAAAAGACTCATCAATGATCAGGCGCAGTCATGATCTATCATATGGACTATGCATTGCCTTGCACTTTCAGAAAAGGAAGAAAGAAAGAGCAATTATTTTGCTCTTGACTTTCTCATGCTCTAGCTCAACCTTATCCAAGAGATCCACATGATGGAGGTTAAGGAGAAAGGACTCCTATGATTGCATAATTGCAAATTTTGAAAGAATGGAGTCAAGTAATTGAAGAGATTCCGGTGAAGATCTCAAAGTTATCTTTGTATTGACTTGCAAGAGAGACTTGCAAGAGAGCAAAAACATGTACACGAAAAAAAAAAACAAAATTATTACTTCTATCTCTTGAAGAAGGTAGTACAGGAATACACGTAGGTGCTCATGGAATCATGCATTCACATTGAAAAAGCTGAAACTATCATATCTAAGGATGGTCCCACCTTTACTATTGGTGTGCATGAAATGTGCCTATTATTTGGTTCAGCACTTGCAGTTTGCAAGTTGCATTCACCAATTAGAACCAATCATTTCTCCCTCCATTTTCATCCTTACCCCAAATCATTAGAAAAAGTAAAAAAGCCAATAGAAAGGTCACGTTTTGAGTTCATATTGGTCCTTTTAAGCAGATTATTATCTGCATTTCAAGGAACATCTGAACATACTTGTATATGACCTAGTCTCCATGAGCCCTCGTACTATTTTTTTTTTGGGTGACTTTGTCTCGACAAGTGAACACTATAAACACAGAAGCAGCCAATGACATATCCCTTCTAGAGAGCCGCAACTATGTCCTGGCCTGCTCTATATTTCTCTTCTTTTTTCAAATTTGAGCTTGTCTCCGCATGCCCTCATGCCGTCATCTCTTCTAGTTTAATGTAACTCAAAATGAATTCTCATTTTCCTGTGTTAATTCTCTTTGATAAGGGGGCTTCAATTCAAGTAGATGGGAGGCCTACAAATCCAAGGCCTTGTTATGCAATAGAATCTCATAATTAGATCATCGGATTCATGTCATAGCACCTGACATTTCATATTATTAGATTCTAGGGTTTCGGGTAAGAATAGTGAGAGGATCTAAAATTCTGTTTCCTCTTGTTTGCTAGCAAATATAGCCCAACTTGAGCGATTTAGATTGATTAGACTCAACTTCGTCCCTATTCTCCCGACAGATGAGACTTTAATTAAAAGGTCCAAGAAGAAAGAAGAGTATCACTACCTCTTGTTTGATGCATAAACAAATAGATTATCTGGGATTTTCTCCCTTTGGGGTTAGTGCTTCATTTAAAAATAAAGGTTAATCAAAAACGGTTTCAATGCTTGAAATCTTAGTTACTATCCAAGCAACTTGATCATCTGAACCTTCTATATTGATATCAGGTCTTTTGACTCATTAATTTATGCAATTGAATCCGTCTGTGACTTGTCTGCGACAACTTCATCAATTCGCTCTTGGAGCACTGCCAAAGTCAGGAGCAGAAGAAAGAGAAGGAGCCTCTCCATGGCAAAAAGTTTCTACATGCAGTGAATGCACGAGAGTTCACTGCATTTCAATTGTTAAATTGTGTAGATTCCTCATGGAACTGAGACTATCTAATGATTAAGATGAAGTGAGTTCATATACGCCGAGCGTATACAAAACTTGCTCCTCCATAATTAATAAGAGTTGGCCAATTAGACTTAGAACTAGTGCATGCTTATCAGTTGGCCCTCAAAAGTAGTGGCTAGGGGATGGTCACAACCCTCACATTAGTCCAAGGTGATCAACTCTATGATGAACTCCCTTGCCCCAAAACTGAAACCTTTTATGTCTAGGAAACCACATGCCATGTCAACACGGAATGATACTTTTTAGTAATTTTTTAAAATTAAAAATTTATCATAGTTATCAAAAGTAGATAATAGAAGAAACTGATGCTACAAGTTTAACAAAAAGACTCAATTGCAATAGAGAGGGAAAAAAGAGACTTAAGAGAATCAAATTCTATGTTAATTGAGAATCAACGATGACTATGGCTATTGGGGCTCCTCTTTTCTTTCACTATGGTCCTTTTTAGGACAAAATCGTGAGCACATGGGTCGAATTGGACAATAGCTTATGATGGGACCTAAAGTTCTTCTTTTCTAGTCTTATTTGACTTCATTACATGCACCTCCTCATGCACAATGATAGAAGTTGAAATTGGATTTTCTTTCCCTCTCTTCAAAATAACATGAACCCCCATCCCCCACCCCTCCCCCTTCTCTCTCCCTTTCCTCCTCTATTTCTCCAAACCAAACAAGCAGGTACAATCTTCTCTCCAAACTATTGATTGGCCATCAAATGGGTCCACGAAAACCAAGAGGTGCCCTAGCATGTGGGTTCTTTCGTGTGTTCAACTTGAAGAAACCCCACAAACACACACCCATGTTTTCTTATAAAAGAGTAATTGTCATCATCAAGAGGCAATTTTCCTACATGTGAGTGCTTGTGCTTGTCCGGTAGATCTCCCACATTTCCAGTGGCCACAGGAGCATTTCATGTCTCTTTCTTTGTGGTCTCCAACAGCAAACCCTGTCCCTCTTGAGACTCAAACTCATACAAAAGCCTAAGCTGCACCATGAATTTGGATTCAGATCTTCTCCACCAGCAATTTTCTTTATCATTATTCTTTTTCTTAAAGTAAGGCAAAGTCTTGTCTCGGGTTGATAATTAGAACATGACCATTTACTCCACTAAATTTATATGATAAATTAAGGATATCTACCTTTCTTAATTAGCAGAGGATAAATTCACTCATCGTTGCAATATAAAAACATGATATAAGAATATGTAGACCTTATATTTTCAAAAAGACCTTATCTTTCCCAAAAAGCAAATAAGTGGTGACGTGTCACAATCTCAAAAGAGAGTTAATTGATAGGATCCAAACTCATAAAGAGGACGACCTATTATATAAGTAGTTTGTTCAATTTTGTAAAGTACTGCAAGAGCTAAGTTTACAATGTCATTCCATTCATGAGTTGCTTGTGGAAGTATGTATTATATAATTGGCAAGTCGACGTTGTAACATTATCCTAATGTGATGTTTTTCTTTATCCCTGATTGGAGGAAGTTTTGATTGGTTGAAGCAAGCACAGGCCGAAATTTTGCATGTGGAAAATGTTGACATTTATAACCCATTAATCAAACGCTTGGTTGGGGGACGACATAATATAGTCCTTTCTCCCATTGTTCCATTGTTATTAGAAAAAGAATCACTAATAATCTAATAAAAATTGTCAAACTCGTGGAGAGAGTGCAATTTCACACATTAAGAAACTTGAATTCCTTATTTCATTCTTAATTACCAAACAAAACGTTTTGAAATTAAAATGTGGAAGTGAAAATTGAAAATGAAGATCTCAACCGGATCTTGAGTAATGAGAGTTATTAATAGAAATATTGCACTCAAACTCGCTAGTCGCTCTTACTAGCTCTAATAGACACATCAACACGAACTGACCAAATTCAGAATGAAGGATTTTATTTACAAAACTCATGCAAGTTGAAAAAATTAATTAGATAAATTAAAAGTTTAAGGACTTGATTCAAAAACATGTGCAGAGTAAGGAACCAAAGGTAGAATGTTACCTCTAAGATAGATGCACACTTGGGTTGAGTGTATATTTTGTGGCTTCTAGCCAGAAGGGCGCTTGGCTTGGCAGTCTCAGCCAAGCCATTGGGATCAAATAATTTATTACATAATTCACATGTATCTCAATAGTTTTTCTATATGAGTTTGGTTAGCCGCACGTATATATTTGCACATATAATGCGAATATTATCCAAATAAATTTGCTATATAATATATACTTTTTCTTCAGCTATCATATCACACCCTCAGCAGGATTGGCTCCACGCCCTGATCGTGCACAGGGTCAATGATTTCTCACATGGGGCCTTGTCTGTTTCTCCCGTCATCATATGAAAATGTAATGAAAAAAAGAACATAAAATATTAATAAATGAATTAGCAAAAGGAACAAGAAAAAAATTGGAGGCGTCATCATAAAATAAAGCCTTCACATGGCTTCCCACATGCATCCACTTTAACTCTTGACTCTCATTTAAGGATCTTCCTCTGTACTCATCTAACTGCCTCTTCCCCTCCTCCATATCTTCTCTTGCTTGCAATCAATCATTTGTCAATTTGCCGATTGAAAATGTGTTGTGTTCATGGGAATGAGGAACGCTCTAGATATTTATAGCCGCACCGAATTGAATAGGGGAAGCTCGCCCTAACCATCTTAAGGATTGGATCGAGTGATTTGACATTTCATTTGGACATGGAAAATTTTATTTTTGAACTGTGGTATTCTGCACTCAATAGTGATTTTAGAAATGATGGTTGCCCTGTGTAGGAAGTCTTACGCAATGCATGCGAGTGATGTGATTTACGTACATCTATAAAGATTAGTCGAGTCGAAAGATTATGATATCCCACATAAAGAAAAAATGAAAGCTGGTCTTCAACTATCATCTTTGTCCACTTTGCCTCCTATAGGATATGAACATCATCCCCAGAAAAAAAATAATAATAATAATAATAACTGAATTTAGAAATAAAGATTGTCCTTAACTGGAGAAATTTTTAGCATCATGAATGCTCAAGCATGACCGGAAATCCTACTTTAGGTAGAATGGGTAGTTGAAACATGAATCGAACGTTAAGTGATGCCTCAATTGACATTGAAGCCTGTCCCATTAACCATGTTAATTGAACCTTGACTTTAAAATCACGATTTATTCACTCAAAAACTTTAAAGATCTAAAAAGTACAAATTGAAAAAATAAGGTTATACTAACAATTCATCTATTATTAAGTCAAATTGGATACTTGTAATGGTAACTACAACATATAGATATCACTTTTCCGTTCTGAAGTCAAAGCAATATCAATATCTGTAGACCCATAGTCGGAATTTGATTATCTTGGGGAATCCGATTAGTCTAACATGTTGTCATTCCAATTTATTTTGACTCCATTTATTTCGCGAAAAATGAAAATTTTGAAAAATAGTTTCCCAAGACTGATTGTTTGTATTGTTTAAAATAATTAGTCGATGAAAAATATTTTAATTATTAACAATAATTTATGTCTAATTTTTTTAACAATGAAATACTTTTCATTTAATTTCTTAAACAATACTAACGATTATTTTTATTTTCTTTTTAAATTATTTATTTTTCACAAAATAGATGCACCCTTTATTTGAAAAGGTACTTAAACAAATATTATTAGTAACTTCTATTTTCCACTGGGAGAATCGTCGCCAATCTTCTCTAGCTTTGATTATTTTTTGCTTGGACCTTAAGTCCGATCCATGTGCTACCATATCAGTCTAAACCTAAACACATTGAATGGGTATTCCAATTGTTCTCTCTTCCAAACTGGCCGTCCACCAATTTCTTAAACGTTTTCTTGGCCAAACCCTACTTCCCTTTGGCGCCCATTGGGACAGCGGTTTATGGATTCCACTTTTGTGATTCTGTGGACCGGTTTGGAAGTTATTGAATTCTCTAGTGCTTGAACTTTATGTTTTAAAAATTGGCTCAATCATTTGAAACTCAACCACCCATTTCAACTTCCAACTCCCACCATATTAAATCTTCTTGGAAGGGTGATATTTTGGCCTCGACCCATGAAACCCTAAGTGCGAAATAATGTGGTACATACATATTTGGGTACTATATCTATCTATCATGATTGAATATGGAATTGTTTTGGATAAACGTTGCGAACTCTATTAAAGGGCCCATGCTGGAAAGAGTTGAATGCACTGCGAAAATCGGAAACGAAAAGGAGAGAGGAGAGATCAGAGAATCTGAAATGCCAAAAGATGAGGAGTGTATATTTATATATGATTATGACGTAATATGCTTAGAATGCATTTGTTCTAGAAAAAATAAATGATTTAGAAAATATTATTGCTTGTATTATTTATAAAAATAAATCAATCAAAACTATTTTCATAATTCACGAAATATTTTATATATAAATTGTTATCAATGGTGAAAATATATTTTAATAGCTAGTTATTTATAATGAGATTGTGACATAATACACTTAGGCTCCGTTCATTTTACGGAAAATATGGTGTTTCTAGAAAATATTTTTTAAGAAGTCATTTTCCAAGAAAATAACCATATTTTCACTATTCGGTAAAGAAAAAATTTCCACCATGCACCCCTTTTAATAATTCGTTATTATTATATTTTTAAATTGTCTTTTTTTTTTCTTTTTTTTTTTTTTTTTTTTTTTTTCCTTTTTTGTCCGTCAACCGGCCAAGGTCAAGGAAGAGGAAGAAAAGGAAAGAAAGAAAAAAAAAAAAAAAAAAATTAAAATTAAAAATGAAAATTTTTAAAGAAAAAGAAAAGATAACATAAAAATAAAATGAAAATTAGTTTGGTGAAAGAAAATGAGTTGGAAATAGTTATGGAAAATGTTTTCTACTTTTGAGAAGTGACAAACATTTTCCTCACTTTTGAAAGTATTTTTTTCAATAACAAAAAACGTCTTCTTTGACTAATTTATTTTCCATAAAACAACACTGAAAAAGTGGAAAAGTTTTTCAAGAAAAACGTTTTCCAAGAAGTTATTTTCTATAAAACGAATATAAAGCCTTGGAGGCAAGTAAGAGCATTGCATGTGAGCTTTGGAGGATTTTACCTTTGTGAAATCTTTTAAGATAGCTCTAACAAATATTACATGAAATAATCGTAAAAATATTTGGAGATTTCCTGGAAGTCTAGGTCGATCTATATATGGAAAACAAAGAAAAGTTTCTATATATAGTCTTCTCCATGAAAACAAAGTGTCAAAAAGTAAGAGCATTGCATGTGAGCTTTGGAGGATTTTACCTTTGTGAAATCGTTTAAGATAGCTTTAACAAATATTACATGATATAATCGTAAAAATATTTGGAGATTTCCTGGAAGTCTAGGTCTGATCCATATATGGAAAACAAAGAAAAGTTTCTGCAGTGGTCAGTATCTCTGTAGTCTTCTCCATACAAAACCAATCTATACTAGCCTATCATGTGCGTGCATGAATGCATGTCTTTCTCATGAGCAAAATTTATTCAAGTACTAAGAACAATGCTGGAGATATTAAGACCGACACATTGAATTGGAATATTAAATGATACAATAAATCACCGTTAGATGCTTAGATGGGTGCATCGGTTTAAATGACCATTCACAATTTGTCAGATCGCCACTTAGTCAACCCATTTAGTATACTAATCTCGGTGTCTCTAGCATTAATCACCTGCTCATTAGGCTCAACTACAATTTAAAAGGTGATTACTGGATCCAATGTATTGTCCCCGATAAAGATACGGTGCTTTTACAAGCTCTCGAGGAACTGTCTTTGGTTCCTTACACTTGATAATTGGTTAGAAAGACGATGATGAAGCATAAGATGAAACCACCTAACTATTTATTGTCCGACAGGTTTTATAGTTACCCAACATTTATGTGAGCAGGTCTTCCATAAACAAAACAAAGATAAGAAAATTGAAGACGGATAGGACAAATAACCAAAGCACGAACCTATGGCCTGACCAGGAACCTCAAAAGCTCATTGGCACATGAGATATGTAAGGAAGCTTGAACATGCCATCATGGGAAGTTTGGCCTTTAGTGAGGACCTAGCGGATCAAATGTCGAAGTTTTTGAAGTCATGTTCAGTTTGGTCCCTAAAAAAATTAATTTTGGTATGCAGAGAAGAAGTTGGGATTGGAGAGAATGGACAAGACAATGGATAAGTTGGAGAACCCCACCACGTGGTGTTGTCCAATGAATCGTCCACAGGAGACAGGCGTCCTGAAAAATTGGGCTGTTGAGAATGACTCATGAGTTTGTGAACACCATGGACTT
The DNA here is from genome assembly GCA_014182375.1 of Eucalyptus virginea. Lineage (NCBI taxonomy): Eukaryota > Viridiplantae > Streptophyta > Magnoliopsida > Myrtales > Myrtaceae > Eucalyptus > Eucalyptus virginea. The sequence continues at coordinate 13,836,613 of CM024515.1, read as the reverse complement.
GGCTTTGCACATTTATGGACTTGTCAAGTGGGCAATATGTGGACTGTTCTTTGGATATATTATTATTAATTTTGTTGCTCATCAACAAATGTAGAAAGATGGCCTCTTTGCTGCCTGTGTTGTTTGCCTTATCCTCTGTTTGCAGCTTTTCCTTGGCACCCTTCCACTCAATTTGCCGTCTGTGTTCTTTTGAGTGCAAGTTTTTTGGTGTCGGATCCCTTGCTGTACAGCTGTATAGCTCTTGGTTCAAAAGTCAATATACTTCTTACTTCTTACCAAAAAAAAAAAACAAAAAAACAAATGTAGAAAGAGACCTTGTAGGTGCCCACTTTGTTCCAATTTGCAATCAAACCAATTCAAGTCTCAATTTAGTTTGATGTTTATTCGGAGTATCGCTGACTAATTTCCACTCAAATTTACTAACGCAATTAAATCATTTGCCCAGAGTACATTTGTTTTGTCACATCCTATTAAGTAGAATCATCCAAAATTGTATTATCTAGAATATAGTTTATTCTTTGTGGATAAATTTTGCTAATTAAGATGAATCATATCATTCTTTTCATTCTTAGTTAGATAAATTCGATTGAGTTAAATAAACTAGTTCCTTAAAATTAAATTTGAGATATTTTTCGTTTGTCCTTTTTGAAAATATAAGTACAACAAGAGATGGAGCTTGTGGACTACAAATCAACATCAATTATTGTTAGCTCCGGCTTTAACATGGGGGAGAAAAAAAAAAAACAAAAATACACTATTTTTAGAGTGGGTTATTGGGCTCGGGTTCGCTTCTTCGAGGTCTAGTGTTCATGTCCCTAAATTAATAATAAAAATAGAAAGGAGGCAAAACCGACATTCCTACTAAACTCGGTAGAAATTTAAAAAGTACAACATGTTCATATCACCCTCATGCGGCGTTCCTAAATGCGGACTGAACCCAGTTGCATGGTGCCTTAGAAGAAAAAACGAAATGAAGGCCCCAATATGTTGCAGAAATGGGCTTTTACAGGAACTAAAAATATCGTTTATCTCGTGAAAAAAAAAATAATTTGGAGAATACATTTCTTAAAATAATTACTTATATCGTTTACAAAAATATATAAATAAAAAATATTTCATTGGCCACGAAAATTTTTGAATATAAATTATTGATTATTCAAATTATATAAACAATCATTTTTAAAAATATTAATTTTAAAATTATTCATTCTTCGCAAAATAAATGAAGACCTAATTATGTATTTTATTAGGAAGACCCATTCTTAATTTTTAGGGCCTGCATGGAAACACTTCTTATTTTCGTTTCGAACAATTTTTTTTTTTTTTTGTTCGCAGAACAAAAAAAAGCAATTAAACGCGTTTGGTTGCGTTTTTTGTTCTTTTTGTTTTTTGTTCTGGAACAAAATTGAAACAAAAAAAAAAAGAAAAAAAACTTACTTCTTGTTGAAACACTTTTGAATAAACACTTCTTTCTTCTCTCTCTTATCTTTTCTTCTTCTTTTCTTCTTCTTTTTTTCTTCTTTTTCTTTGGCCGGTCGCCGACCTCGGCCGCCGGGCCGGCCGTCGAGGGCCGGCGACGCCATCGGGTCGGCGACCTCGCCGGATCTGGGCGAGCCTCGCCAGGGGCGGCGACGCTCAACCTCGCCGGACGGGCGAGGCCGAGCTCGCCCGGCCAAGGCGAGGCCGCGCGCCCGTTGGCCGGTCGCCGAGGCCGGTGACCGCCGAAAGAAGAAAAAAATAAAAAGAAAGGAAAAAATGAAAAATAAAATAAAAATATTAAAAAATTAAAAGAAACAAAAAAAGAATAAAATTTACCAAACGTGTTTCTATTCATTTTTATTCCCGAAACAAATTTACCAAACGCATTTTTCTGGTCAAAAATTGTTCCACGGAACATAAACACTTTTTTTTTTTTTTTTTTCGTTCCTGGAACAAAAAAAACAGTGTTTCCATGCAGCCCCTTAGGCTACGCATGGTAACCTTCCCCAACCCAAAAATTTCTATTCTTCTCTTCCCGGAACAAAAAAAAGAATAGAAACCTATTTGATAATGACAAGTTAGTTTTTGTTCAGGGAACAAAAAGTTAGCCGAGGAATGGTTTTGGAATAGAAATGAGAAATAAAAAAGTTGTTTCTTGTTCAGGAACAAGTTTAAGAAATAAGTTAATTTTTTTCTTTTATTCTTCTCTTGCCGACCGCCATTGACCGCCGTTGACCGCCGCCGCCGCCGCTCGCCGACCGCCGCCGCCGCCTTCGGCCGACCGCCGCCGCCGCCGCCGTCGCCGGAGGCCGACCGACCCGCCGCCGCCGTCGCCGCCGCCGGCCGCCGCCGCGCCGCCGGTCGCCGCCGGAGGCCGACCGCCGCCGCCGCCGCCGCCGGTTGCCGCCGGCGCGCCGCCGCCGCCGGCCGTCGGCGGCGGCGTCGGCGGTAGCGGTGGTCTACCGGCAAAAATAAAAAAACAAATAAATATAAAAAAGAAACTGTTTTTTATCAAATGCATTTCTATTCTTTTTCTATTTCTAGAGTAAAAATTTTGTGTAGTTACCAAACGGGTTTTTTTACATAGAAATTGTTAGAATAGAAATAGAAAAGAACTATTTTCGAAAAGAAATTGTTAAATGAAAACTCATGCGCACCCTTAGCTTCTCAATTGGGGCCCATTTCTTCTTATGGCTGTTGGTATCACCCACCATGATCCGAAGGATGAAGTTCCTCGGTCTATTTATTGAATAATATATTTTAGCTGTTTGACAACAACATTATTATTGACATTAGTGACAAATTATGATGCACACCCGCATGAACTTCTTTAGACCGCGAATATATCTATAACTACATTTATATCCATACTTATATTCATGTAAAACTTAAATTAAAGCAAATGCGAGTAAGCTTGTCTCACTTTTTGTTGGGAAAAACAAAAATATCAAAGTTTTATAAAATTCACACATCAGTTTTCAAAGGAATTTTCCTTGAGATAATACGTTACAAGTTCTCTCCTCCATCTCCCGTTATTCCTCTCTATGATCAGCTATAATAGAAGTATTTTTGGGCTTGATTTACGTGAGATTCTTCCCATTATCTCCCCATCAGTTCTTTCCGTAACGACTGGTAGCAATTATAAGCTCTGCAAAAGTCGTTGATTATGTGATTGAGGAGACATTAAACTCCTCGAAGGAAAATGTCAACCCGTTTCTTTTTTGACTTCAGGTTTCCTTGGATCGTTAGACCACAACCTCGTCCTTCATGTGTTTCTCAGATTGAGGTTGAGAAGACGATGAATAGGTAGCTCGCTTGGATTACATACGCATGAGGTTCAACTTCGGCACGAGGTTATACGACACGTCCGGGCAACTTCGGTCGATAGAGACAAGAATGGACCGGGGTTCTTCCCATTGCCCATCTCAAGGGAACAACATCGGATCACTATTTCCAGCTTGACAGCGAGTTTATGCAATTCACGGTGAGCTCCCGGGTAGATAGTTTCCAGTATCGAATCCCATTTTTGACTTGTACTGTTGTTCTTGATTAGTTGGGCCTATGTTTACAGAGATCCCACGTCTCACTGAAGAGAACAAATTTCTCCAGCTCTGCTATGCACTGTTATGCTTTCGCTGTTGTATGAAGGTAAAAAGTATTCAAAATGAGTAGACTCCCTTCCTATTTCCTCACTAGTTTAAGCAATAAGTTTGTGCTAAATCAAAGATTTTCTCATCGACTCCATAAGACATTTGAAGCAAATTATAATGCTCATATGTCCGAGAAATTCGACAAAGTTCTCTACATCCTTAGAGAATCAACGGTGGGTAGTGAGAAATGACGAGGGTTATTAGGAGAATTGGAAATGGAAAAGGAAAAACCAATGCCTCCTATTATATTCAAATTGATTCTGGCTCTGAATCTCATGTGACTGAAATCAAGAGAGATTTTTACCACTCTCGGACCGCTCAACTTGGCTGGCAACGTTATTTCATAGAGAAGTATGACTCTGTTTGAAGTCTAAACCATGATTTTCCAGGAGCTAAAAGCTTCTGTTCCCACTATTTCCCCAGCTACCAATGACTGATATTTTACCTGTTCTATCTGTTAAGCATACATTTGAGGACTCAGCAGTTCAAAGCATATGCAATGAGACAATATCATACTGCAATTCGACAAATTGATTGCGAACCTAATTGTTCCAAAATCTGAAACTTTCCTATTATAGAAGAATACGCACCGTGAACAGCATATTTTGCAAGTTGAAAATCTGAAAGCTGCATCAATTTAGCGCACACAATTCTGTAGTGAAAAGTGTCATGCTTTCTTACTGCATGAGGTGAACTCGCCCAGTATTTTACTTCAAGCACCTGCTGCTGAGACGTTGAATATATGAGAGTTTGGGCCTAATAGAACCTTGCAATCCACTTACTACAGTTAGACCCAGATTTTGAAAAAGTCAGCTGCATTTGGAGGAAGAGTGGCTTCACAACTACAGATTGGAATGAGTGGTAGCTGTAGTTCCAGCCAACTTGCCCTTGACTGCGGATACTTGTGATCCTCTCTCTCTCTCTCTCTCTCTCTCTGCATATTCTACAGTAAGGTGAATAATATAAGAGGGGCTGTGCCAAAACTAGGAAAATTTAATGGCACAAACCACTCAGTTGGACTTCATCTCAATATCTTCATCGTCGCTCAAGGTCGTGTCAAAATCATCCTGCGGAAGGAGGCCGAGGAGAGGCAAGGGCAACAACGAGCTGAGATTGCACAGCACTATCAAAAAGACCAAATTGTCAAACCTGTCCTTGGTGATACCAAAGAGCTGTGTCAGTCCAGCACCAATAAGCCCACCTAACACGCTCCCCGCATTGGATATGGACATGAGAGTAGCAAACAAGGTAGCTTCCATTCCCTCTGGACACAGTCTTGCCGCCAGGACAAGGACAGGCATGAAAGAAGCCTACAATGCAGAAATAAGGGGTTAAATGATCTCTCCAATCTCTATATATTAAAGCAAACCCGAAAGGAACCTTAAACCTCAAACATTTTCCTAGAAATTCCACAATATACCCATGCATTCTAAGGAAACAAACACTGATTACATATTATCAAACGACGGACAGAATAGTAATTTAAAATGTAAACATTATTATCATGTTATCTGAGACATCTCTTTTAATTTGAGCGATCTTCCTTATACAACAATTTAAAATTATTCCTGAAATAACTCAAACAACATGTTCCCTAGCCGCTAGCACAGAGATTAAGAGTGCAATGGGAGCATCCGTTGGCAAAAGGATCACCAATTTTTCCCTCGATACATCTATTCAAGTAGCTATACCTGTAATAGGATCCCCTTTTAGTAGAGTTAGCGAAAGAAATCATTTTATCTACTAATACACTTGTCATCCCCCCCCCCCCAAAAAAAAAAAAAAAACTTCCGCCTAATAGTAATTCCTTTTCCTGTTTTCCATATTTAAAGTGTGTACTCTTATCTAGTGACTCAGTAGGATAAATCATTAGTTCGTTAAGTCAGCAGTCATCACCAGAGGATGAGAATAATGCACTGGTGTGAAAGCAATTAAATTAACACATATTCCTTCGATTGTAGCATGACAGCTGATGCTGTCACATGGAAGTCTCACATTGGAAGATTCATACTAGAAGGTTGTACAGTAATCTAACAAAGAAACAAAGCTCAGAAGCAGCACAAGATACAAGAGGCAACAGTATTTGTGCCCCATATTAGGACATTTTAGTCACAAAAATCTGGTTGCCCTGCACAAATATGTACAAATAAGTGATCTTATGACCCAAGTCTTCTATTGGCGGCACTTCCAATATCGAAATGACATAATATGGATTTGAGAGATGTTAGAATGCTACATATTGGCCCTAGAAATCTCAAGAAACGTATTTGGCCCTATAATTCAACAACTTTCATAATAAAAATTTGAAAAAGTAATGAATGAATTCCATTTTTCACTGAAAAGAGAATATCCCAAAACTGCAAATTCTCTGACCAGCATCATGATAATTTCTTATGTTCATGTCCATGGACCTTCATCTAAAACATTATACTAATTAGCCTATATCATAGTCCCCATTTTAGAGCAATAGACCAGCACCAAGGACAACATATGTGGTTGACACCTGTATTTCTAGTCTGACTGACCTAGCACACAATTATTTATGGGCTAAGTGCACTGGGTTGTGCGGAAATGGTGCATGATTAAGATACACCAGCATAATTGAATATATTAGAAACTAATTACCTGGCCCAGAACGGTCAATATTAAGGAGTCGCCAATTGCAAACCATTCATCGCTTATACCAAATCGACGGTTTAAGCCAGTCACAAGGAAAACCTAACAAAGAAAGAAAGCAAGTGATGCAACAAGCCTGGGAATCAGGGCAGCTTAATCTTAACTAAAAACAAGCATGACACCTGCCTGTGTCATTCCCAGCACCGATCCGAATACTGTTGTCACAACAAAGATCTTCCGTAGTGGAACCTTTTTCAGAAATCCATTATAGAGTCCAACACCAAGAAGTGATGCAACAGAAGTGACAAGTTTGACACGTCCAAGAAACTCCGGAGTGAAACCAAGTTTGTTTGTGCTGAATTCCCAAAAATGTTATCAAAATTGCAATTATGTAAGGAGATGAGAATCCTCCTTCATCTAGAAAGAGGTGTCGGAATCAAAAAGACCAATCACTTCTGAACTTACGTGAAGTAAAACATAGCAGAATCTGATTGTGGTGTAGCCTGCCAAAGAAAGATGAATAATGTGGGGAGAAGTACATTGGGTTGCTTCACCGCACCCCAAAGCTTTATAATATCCTCTTTTGACTTTTCCAGAAAGCCAGCGTCGGCAAGAGGAAGATTCTGTTTCAGTCCTCTTACTGAACCAACCACTGGCTGCTCTTTAACAAGAACAGCTACTGCAGATGTTATCAGAGGAAGCAGGGCTGTAAGACCAAATACAAACCTGGGACACAAGATTGACATGGGAAAATTCAGTATTTTAGAAGTTGCGAAGGCTGCTTGAAGTGCAACCAGAACAAAGATCAATATTAGTTTGCCAACAAATGAAAAATTCACAATGAGCACCTTACTCCATATGCATCCACAAGGGACCCACTAAAGTAAGAGCTCACAATTCCACCAAAAGCTGAGGATCCCCAGCATAAAGACTGAAGGGATCCAGCCATGCTTTGTGATTCACCACGGGCCCTCTCCACAACCATGGAATCCACAACCTACAGCATACTTCAATATTTGGCATGATTTGTATGTATCCAGAGGAAACAACACTGGCAAATATTCAACTTAAAGCTAATTATCTCCTTAAGATAGATTTGATTGTGAACATTCAGGTGGAAAACCCAACTAGTAAGAGTGACAAGAAAGTGGAAACAAATCTGACAGATTATGCTATGAGAAAGCTGGTCAAGACATGACCTTTTTTACGAACAAGCAGGTTCAATTTAAGCCCAGCATACTTGCTCATTCCATTACAACTCAACTCCACTATAGTTTCGCATGAAAAAGAGGTTAAGTACATGCTAGCAATAGGCGTTGTCTAATCTCAATGCAGTGTAATTTCCCTTTGTGCAAGTAGCGAAGAAAAGAGATTCTTGGATTAGCCGTGTAGCCCTTTCATGCTCAGAAAAAGGAAAAAATATTAAGGCATCCTGCAACCAATCACTAGATTCTCATAAAATCGTATGAATTTCAACCACCAATATCCAGAGATACCCAGTTTCCAGAGTCCTACATCTGGTATTAAACCATTTCTTTTGCTAATTTGTCATTTTCAGCCATCATAGAAAATCATAGGCATCTACACAGAAAGTTATTTTTGGAGGCCAAAAAACATCATCTGTGGAAGTATGGAATTTAGGGTGGATACATACAACATCAGAGAAGGCAACAGAGAGAGATCCAAGCAGTATGCAAAATGCTGCACCGTATTTGCTATCAACAAATGTGGCCATTAAACTCCATGAAAATGCTCCGAGAAGCCCTGATAAAACCAAGTATGATCTTCTTCGGTAACCAAAAAGTGGGACAGAGTCACTGCAACAACAATCCAGTTTGTGAACAATTTTCCTAGAATTAAAAATAGATGCAATTCTTATGAGAAACAAATGTGGTCCATTAAAACAAGATTAAAAGAGAAAATGTACCTAATAAACCCATAAAGAGGTTTTACGAGCCATGGCAATGCAGAAAAACCAGATATCACAGCTGTCTAGTCAACCGCAAACAGAGTATTAGTCTCATGAGTATCAGAACAAATGGAAGCTGATTAGCTGCTTAAAAAGGTGTTCTTGCTATTAAGAAGCATAAATATTTGCTAATGATTTGGCCAAGTCAAGACTAACAGAACCCATAACAGACAAGAAAATCTTCCTAAGCCTTAAGGAAAGCACAGAGGTATAGACTATCAGAGGAAACTCACAACTTTCTCTCTTCACACTGCTGGAACATACGAATTGAATGTTCTCAAAGGAAATCTAATTTTTCGTTAAGAATCCTAAAAGAACAATGACATACCTCTGCAGGATCTAGATGCAAATCATCTTTCAAATAAAAACTGACAGCGAGTCTTGCAAGCCCCAAGACACCTTGAACAAAATAAACCATCGCAACAGCAATATTGTCTGGGGACAAGTCGACCCCAAAAAACTTTATAGAACTTGTATAGCTTTTTTTCTTGCGAAGAACATTTCTACTGGAAGTGCTTGTTTCTTTGTCATCATTCGCTGTCAACGTATCCCCATTTCCTGCCCCTGGATTACCGACGGAAACAGATATGGAAAAAACAGCATCAGAGCAGTAGTGGCATTAGGGAAGCAGCATCACACTTTTATGGATAATGTTTGAGAAATGATTGTAACAAGCTAAATCATGTTCCTGACTGGAATTCGATAGCTGCCAAAATGAATAACAAGGAAAAAAGCCACTTCAGGTCAGTGACCCTTCACAGAGGAGTCCACTTCCGAAATAAGTTGTGAAACTCCATCACTTCACAGGTTGAAACATTTTTCATGTTGAAAAGATTGAGCAGTTGAGATGATGCGCTTGCATTTACTCCACACAACCAAGAAGTAGCACATATTTGCCCATAAAATTGATATTTCAGCAGGTTTCACTTCACTTGAACGGTATTTTACAATGCTCGAAGAACACTGATATCTCTACTTGTACAACTTCAACTAGACCGGACAGGTGACAGATCAGCTCAACTTAAATCAGAGATGAGTACAAGCAAAGACGATCGGCCAAGAGGACCAATCTACCGCAGCATGAATTGAATTATACCCATCACCACTTAACCAGTTAAACCCACAACAACGTCATCGCCACCGTCACGTCAAGCAGACTCACAAGTCCTTCAGACCAACATAAACCCAAATAAGCAAAACCCATAATTGGTTACCAAACAAACATCCGAAATTCAGCATCATCTTCCACCTACGCTCAATCAAACACCATAAATTCCTCAAGGATAAAACAAATGCGTCCACGATTGGGGTAAATTGGCGAAAACAATCATTGGGTAAGAAAAAATCGACGCAATGAAATTTACCCATAGAACTCAGCAACCGGTCATGATCCTCGTCCCACCGGCGAGGGGCCGCCGGCATCTGGACGGCGGTGGACATGTCGTTACCCGGCGGCGGCCGCGGCTGCTCCGGCGGGTTCTTCCGGCGAGCTCGTCTCCGGTGCCGGGCGACGAGGTTGGACGAGTTCCTGCGAATGCGGCACGAGATGAGGAGAGCAGGGGAGTGGGAGATGGAGGAGAAAGGTGGGATCTTCGGGGAGGGCAGTTCGGAGAAGGAGAGGGTCGTAAGGATTGCCATTAAAATAGAGATAAAAGGTTTCAACTTTAATTTCCTCGAAAATTCCGATGGCTTCTGTTTTTATTTTATTTTGTTGTCTCCCAGTTTCGTGGGGCTTTGGATTGGTTGGAATTGGAGTGAATTGTCCTCCTCTTGTGATATTATGCACAGATCTTACTAACAAAATTAATTTGCTTCAGTACACTTTGTAATTCCTTAGGAATGTAATACTTAATTGATCGTAGGAAAAGCTAGTGTTGGATACTTTTCATGAAGAAGATCCACTTTGTACATAAAAATTATTTCCCTTTTATAAAATCCACTCGTACCAGAAAGTTTACTTGGATTGGATTTTTTTTTAGGTCAAATTTGTGATATAATCTTAGCATTTATGATTTTGAATCCATGCAAATCTAGTCAAAAAATAAAAAATAATTTATAATTTATCTTTTACCGATACTAGTTTAATTTCTGTGTTCCAACTGCTCACAAACATAAAAGGATATATATCTTCTCTTCTTTGTAGATGCTCAAAACCAGTGGTGAAATTATTTAGAATAAAACAAAACTTTCAGTTTTCTTTTTAGATTTTTTAGCTTACTTAATTGAAAATCCATTTTACCATCCATTTTTAGTGAGGTAGTGAAGGGTAGCTTGAAACTCATAAAACCGACAGATTTTAAGCAAGTTCAAAATGTTCGTGAGATAAGTTTAGATTTCAAAAACTTAAAATTGATACCTACATCATAGATTAAGATGGAGATCTATAAGTTTAGAAGTAATTGTGAGAGGATGGCTCCCCTACCTCCCCCATTAAGTATTTCACAAAATTAATTTGCTTCAGTACACTTATTTCCTTAGGAATGTAATACGTAATTGATTGTACGAAAAGCTAATCTTGGATATTTTTCATGAAGAAGACCCACTTTGTACATAAAAATTATTTCCCTTTTATAAAATCCACTCAAATCAGAAAGTTTATTTGGATTAGATTTCTTTTTGAGGTCAAATTCGAGATATAATCTTAGCATTTATGATTTTGAATCCATGCAAATCTAGTCAAAAAATTAAAAAGAAAATATAATTTATCTTTTACCAATACTAGTTTAATTTCTGTATGCCCACAAATATAAAAGGATATATATCTTCTCTTCTTTGAAGATGCTCAAAACCAGTGGTGAAATTGCTTAGAATAAAACAAAACTTTGAGTTTTCTTTTTAGATTTTTTAGCTTACTTAATTGAAAATCCATTTTACCATCCATTTTTAGTGAGGTAGTAAAGGGTAGCTTGAAACTCATAAAACCGACAGATTTTAAGCAAGTTCAAAATGTTCGTGAGATAAGTTTAGATTTCAAAAACTTAAAATTGATACCTACATCATAGATTAAGATGGAGATCTATAAGTTTAGAAGTAATTGTGAGAGGATGGCTCCCCTACCTCCCCCATTAAGTATTCCACAAACTTCAATGTAAGATTTCAAAATATCAATACTTGAAAACTAATTAGCGATTATTGGTATTTCATCCAAGAAATCACACTCATTGAAATTGATTGAGTTCGGATCCCATGACAAAATTTCTCTCCGCTATTTAATTATTTACATCAAGTGACAATTCAGACTTCAATTTTTCTTCCACATCTCAATGCAAAAAAGTTCATGTTTATCCATGGCCATGCTCCACATTAATTTCCACGAACTAGCTACTGAAGGTCCAACATTGACATTTGGCGGTAACGTGATCTAATTAAGATTAATCTATATGATGATTTCGATTATCGAGGTCTACATTCAAAGCCAATCTAAGAATCTCTCTTATCTCTAATATCAGTAGCTATTTTATTTTTTTTTTGGTTGGAAGAGGTAATATATTAACATTAGGGAGGAAAAAACGTACAACCCTTTCCAAGGGCATCGATACAAAGTATGTCCATCATCGCTTGCGGAGGAAATAAAACCCAGTTAGACTGAAGAAGACCTTTGTCATGGGCTTTTGTGGCCCAATCAGCGAGGGCATTAGCCTCTCGTCGAACGTACTGCACAGTGAGATGGGAAAAACAGGGGATTCGGGCTTGACATTCCGCGATCAACGCACGACACTCCCATGGTGGCGGACGATTCTGATTGATGATCTGAACGAGGATAAAGCAATCAGATTCGATCTGGAGGTAGGTGTCCGTGTTTCCTTTTTTCACGAACTCCCTCAGTGTCTATAATATTGCTTGGATCTCCGTTTCTAGAGCTGTTGAAGCATGAACACTTTGCGTGAAACCATCTGTCATTCGCTCGGTATGATCGCGTGTGATGCTTGCAATCACCCCTAGTTGAGTTGGGCTGCGAAAAGCTCCATCTAGATTCACTTTTATAACTCCTTTTGGTGGTGGTTGCCATATGGTGTTAGGGTTCTGTGACCGGAGCTCCACGGGTGTCTGCTGCTGATGAGATTGAATAGACAATTTAGCAAGATTGAGTGCTGAGTCGATGAGGATATCCGGATGGGTTCGTTTCTGGCGAAATAGAAAGCGATTCCGAGCCTTCCACAGCTGCCATAACAGAGCCACAATGATCTCAAAATCTGGTAAGTTTCTCTTCTGCTCTATAATGTGTGTAAGCCAGATCTCAATTCGATGTGTTGTGTGGCTGGAAATTGCAATGTTAACTTTAGGGTGCCGCCATATAAGATGTGTTGAAGGACATAGGAGAAATAAATGTTCTGATGTTTCTGGGATATTGGATGAGCAGAGTTTGCAATAAGGATCCTGAATAATCCTTCTTTGGAAGAGATTGGCTTTAGTAGGTAAGGCATTTTGGAATAATGCCCATAGGAAATTGCGAATCTTGGGAGCTGTTTTGGTGTTCCAGATTTGTTTCCAAAGCTTTGCTGGGGGGTATAAGAAGAGGATGGCTGAAAATGTAAAATACTGGGTGTTGATTTCTTAATATGATGATAGCCACTCTTAACTGTGTAGTTGCCATATTGTGTTGCTGTCCAACAGAGTTTGTCCTCAGATGATGTTGTCCATAAATTTATAGCTAGAATTTCCTCAACTATCTGTGGCTGAAAAGTCTGATGTAGAAGCTTTGTATTCCATGCATTCTGATAAGGGATAATATAATATGCTACCGGCTTAGGTTCCTCCGTGTTAACCGGTCCTCCAAGAATACCCATAGGAAGCCATTTATCCTCTCTAGCACCGATCGATTTCCCATTTCCAACGGACCATTGGAGTCCATCTAGAATAGAATCTCTTCCCATAAGGATACTTCTCCAACCCCGAGAAGGTCTAGTTCCCGTTTTCGCTTTCCAAAGCGTTGTAGATTGAAAATATAGAGCTTTAAAAACACTAGCCCATAACGATTGAGGAGCGTGATAGAGTCGCCAGGCTTGTTTTCCTAGTAACGCTTTATTGAAAGAGATTAAGTCCCTAAAGCCCATCCCTCCCTTCTCCTTTCTTTCTTTCAGAAAATCCCAATTTTTCCAGTGAATTCCAGCTCTGTTACTGTTGTTTCTCCACCAAAACCGAGCTATCTTTTTCTCAACAGCTTTACATATTGAAACAGGAACTTTAAAAGTCATCATAGCATATTGAGGTAATGTCTGCACAACAGATTTCAACAGAACTTCTTTGCCGCCTTTAGAAATTAGACCCTCTTTCCATCCCTCAAGCTTAGTATTGACTCTAGCCAAAATCCAGGCAAACATATCCCGTTTTGAGGACCCCCAATCAGAAGGCAGACCTAGATATTTACCAGTTTTATCCATCAAAGGTACTCGGAGTTCATTAGCTAGGTTAGTCTCGAGAGTAGGAGGGCAAAACTTGGTAAGGAACAAACTTGATTTATTCCTATTAATAGCTTGACCCGTGGCTAGGTAATACTGATTTAGAATACTTGCTAGATTTTGACATTCTCGAATCATTCCATCAATGAAAAAGATAGCATCATCGGCAAAGAATAAATGGGATAATGTAGGACACCAACGATTAAGTTTAATCCCTCTAAGGTTACCCATATCGACCCCTTGATGGATAAGGTTGGACAGTAGATTAGCCAGTAGAATAAATAGATAAGGAGAGAGAGGATCACCTTGTCGAAGTCCCCTTGAAGGTTGGAAATAGGGAAGAAATTCACCATTAAACTTAACGCAAAGAGAAGTTGTAGTAATGCATTGCATCAGCCAATTAATCCAGCACTCATGAAAACCCATTTGATGAAGATAAGCCTGTAAAAAGTCCCACTCCACCCTGTTGTATGCTTTCTGCATGTCCACTTTAAGGATCCCCTGAAATCTTTTCTTTCTTTTTCGTATCTTTAACTGATGTATGACTTCCTGAACCAACAGGACATTGTCCTGTATCTGCCTCCCAGATACAAAGGCACTTTGTTCTTTACAAATTAATACCGGCAACCAAGGCTTTAATCGGTTTGCCAAAACTTTGGAAATGATCTTATAGATAAAATTGCATAAGCTGATAGGACGAAATTGATCTAAGCTCTCAGGGTTTGGGACTTTCAGAATAAGAGATAGGGCTGTTCTGTTTAAATCTGTTGGCATTTTCCCTGTGATGAAAAAATTCTGAACTGCATGGAAAACATCATCTTGAATTAGATCCCAGTAAGTATGATAGAACAAACTATTTAAACCATCGGGTCCAGGGGCTTGAGTAGCTCCTAATTGAAAAGTTGCATTCTTAACTTCCTCTGGAGTAACAGCAATTGTTAGAGTTGTATTCATCGTTTTTGTTACCACTTTAGGACATTGCAATAAGATCGGCTCAAAAGCTCTCGGACCACAGGAAGTATAAAGCTTAGTGAAGAAAGAAACAATCGTGTTTTTTAGTTGATCTAGGTCTCGAGTCCATTCTTCATTCTCAGTCTTCAACATACTGATTATGTTCCTTTTTCTTCTTTGTATAGTAGTGGCATGAAAGAATCTTGTATTTCTGTCCCCCCATCGCATCCATCTAATTCAGGAACGCATCCCCCAATATTGTTCCTCTTGTGACCAGCTTTGCTGTATTTGTTTTTTCAAGTTACTAACCTGCTGTTCATCATAATTACAAGTAGGTTGATTTGTATAAAACTAGAGTTGCTGCTGTAAAAGATGGAGTTTTCGATGATTGTCTTTGAAAGTTGAGTTACTCCACCTCATCAGAGCTGTCTTTGTAACCTGGATCCTCCAAGAGATTGAGGAATTACTGAGATATGATGCAGACCAAGCATCCTCCACCACTTGTCTACACTCTTCATCTTCAATCCAAAAGGCTTCAAAGGTAAAATTTCGGTTGCCTTTCCCTGTGGTAATATGAGTAGTTAATAGAATCGGACTATGATTCAACGCTATCGCTGGTAACGCAACCACTTCAGCTTCTGGATAAGCTAGACGCCATTCAATATTACACACTACTCTGTCCAATCTCTCCCTCACCAAGTCCTGTCCACTTCTATTGTTAGCCCAAGTGTAGGCACACCCTTTAGTTTCCAAGTCCATCAAGGCACAGTCATGTAATACATCTCTAAAGGATTGCATGCGATAAGACTCAGCAGGTCGCTTACTAATTTTCTCCTAGCTATATAAAACTTCATTGAAGTCTCCCAAACAGACCCATGGTTGAGTATTTGAGTGACTAAGTTGTCTCAATTCTGCCCATAATAATTGCCGTTGATTAAAAGTTGCCGGAGCATGTAAAGCAGTCAGACACATTGAGATGATACCACCATTTTCAGAACAAATAGTGTCGATAAGGTGTGGAGTAGAAGCAGTGATAGTAAGTGATATCTGGTCACCCAAAGAGTACCATTCCTCGGCCAAGCCCCGAGGATTAACCACAAAACTGTTATTATACTTTAGCCTCCATTGTACTTATTTGAATAACCGGTTCTGGTTTGAGTCTCCATCAAAAAAAGTAGGTCGGGCTTATCTTGAGCCACTATGGCCCTAAGAGCTCGAACTGTCATGGGATTGCCCAGTCCCTGACAGTTCCAGCTTAATATCCTCATTTTGCACTTGGTGGCTTATTTGGGCAAGCCACCACAGCCCCTTCGTTGGCCTTGTCGTCCTGGAGCACAGGAGTCTCCATCAATGTAGATTCATCCAATAAGTCAGGCTGAATAGAACGTCTCTTTACTTTTTTCAAAGGAGTCGTTTTAGGCAGCAAACGAGAGTTTTTGAGTTTTTTGGATGACGATGCTTTAATATGATTAACATTGACCTCTGTGATTGTGTCTGGTGCAGGGGAAGGAAGAACTTCCATCTGGTTTACCGTGGTTCCTTGGGAGATGTCTGGCACAGGGTAAGTGATCGGTGATCTGTCTTTTGAAAGTTTTTGATGCTGCCCTGTTGTTTTATTCATGATAGTTGGCTTTGTTGGAACTTCAAGAGGAGCAGTAGGGAGTAGCAACAAACCAGACTGGGGTGTGTCAGGTACATATTCTTCTGTGGCGATGTTTTTACTATCAAATTCATAAAAGGCTTGCCAAAACGGGCTATGTTCTCTTACCTCAGCTCTCAGCCACTGTCCATGATACATAGTATCCCGCCCTTCAAACTTTTCCTCCTCGTAAGGAATAGATTGACAATAGGATGCATAGTGGCCCAAAACACCACAGGAATAGCAGAAATGGGGCAAACGTTCATAACGGAAGTCAAGCCAGATATACTTCCCTTCCACTCGAATGAGTTTACCCGGCTTTAGAGGTTCTGATATACTTAGTTCAACCTTCGCCCTCACTGCTTTAATAGAGGATCCCTCCTTCTTATCAATATTGACTTCCAAAAGCTGACCAACATAAAGATGCAAAAACAGGGGTTCTCGAGTTGGTGAATCTAATAGCTAAATTCGAATTAAGCTTGAAGATTATAATCCATTTAAATATGACTTCTTTCTAAAGTTCATAGCCCATCTTTCTCCTATTTAAATTCCCACATAGTCTCGTACCAACGATTTTATCGGTCCCAGTCCCACATTTTCTTTTTCTTTGTTGTAAAAGTAGGGTGGGGAGTAGCATTCAAGGTGATCATGCTTTATTGCCCTGCTTTTTTTTTTTTCCTTTTTTTTTAATGCTTTATTGCTCTATTGAGTTATCATAAAAAAGCTTACATCTGCCATAAGGTATTCCGATATAGAATTGTGAGAAGGTTGTCATCCAATACCACTTGCAACCGATTTATCTTGCATAGACAAGTCCAGTTACAAGAAGCACACCAAATCAAGTGAGGTCTTGCGGTAGGCAAGATAAGATACACATCACTATCCTCGTTGGGGGGTTATCTTTGTGACCTGGCATTTATGAAATCATCATGTCATACCATTAGGTCAACAATAATGGGGATCTAAAGTCTCCCATAATTCTACATTATATAATCAAAAGGGCCATTCAAGAAATAAAAAAACAAAATGATCGAAAGGGTCACTCATTTATGAGACTTGGAATAGGAAGTACCCCGATATGTCTTGTTCATAGGTTTTTGGTTGCTTTCGTGTGAGTATGAATACAATTTGTTTGTCGAATTACTCTTATAATTGTTTATTTACATGACAAAATAATTTTTAACGGGGTCAACTTGATTTTCTCATCACAGATTCTTTATTTATTCTCATTTTCCTCTCACTAACAAGCTTCAGGTGGAACTTGAAGAGTCCAAAATGATTGATATGAAAATTTTGTATTGATGATTGCAATTGGCAAAAAAAGGGAATTAAAAAAATTTCTAGGGTGTAATTATTATTTCAAGTGGTATAAAGTGGTCTTTAGTTTAATTTTCATATACACCTCTAAGTATAACATTGATATTACTTGAAGAAAGCAATTATCAACTAACTAGCGCTTTGCTTGATTAATTGAAAATTTAGTATTTTCAACTGATTTCTTAGGGCGAGCATGACAAAATTTCTATTCCAGAAATTGATTCCTCAATTTCTATTCCCTGGACAAGTTTTTGAGCAAAGAAACCTGTTTGATAATGACTCAAAATTTCTATTCCTAGGAATAAAAATTGATTAGATAATAAAATAAGAAATCCTCAAATACTAAATAATAGTCGAAACAATGCTAAACAACATAGGAAATCCTCATATACAAAATAATAGTCAAAATAATACTAATACATTACAAAAGTTGAAAATACAATTTTATGGAATTTCTGGCATATTATTATCCCTTGCCATTTTATTGGCAATGGTTTTTCGAAGCGTATTTATTTGGTTTCCCTCCTTGGTCAATATATCATTTGCAAGCTCATCTTGTGTAGGTTCAAACAAGTACTGCGGAAGCATGAATATGGGTGCCATCAATGGCGCCTATATAGCCCTATCATTTTATCAAAGACTAGTATTATACAAGATTATCAACAAAATAAAATTGATGGTATAAATGAATATATGAGAATTCTACCTTGAAGTAACGTTTATGGTTAGGAACCAATCGGAGGAAGGTCGGTTTATTTTGATTCTCGAATTGAATCAGTCCAATTGCTCATCCCTAATTTCTTTATTGTTGCTCAATGAACCTTTAATGGCCTTTGCATAGCAAAAGAGAGATTCTCTTGAATCTCTTGCCTTCGAATTAAAATTCAAGATTGTGTAACAATCTAATTATTTTGATTTTGCAAGAATTTTTAATCCGTAAAGAATCAAGGTTAAATTTCAAGGCACGTTTTTATTCATCTATTGAGTACGGACTTTTCTTCAACCCGGCATGCACTTGCTTCTTTCAGGAGGAAAGAGCCCCATTGTTTTTAAGTAAGCATTTAAGAACTTTGGTCGCTTTTTGAAAATTGGGAACCCATTCGATTGCCTTTCATCCTAAAGAGGAAGTTATAAAAAAAAAAAATTGAAAAAAAGACATGAGAAAAATAAGAAAAAGAAAATTAGCAATAATTTGTAAAGTTGTGGTTATGAGTGAATTAAGTTAGCAAGAAAGTGCAAGGTTCTTTTATATGGTTTGATTTCAACTTCTGATTTTTATTTTCAAACCGAGAAATTAAAAATTTCAGTTTCGATTTCTTCGATTTTTATTTTTAGAATAGAAATCATTTTAAATAAAGAAATCAAATGCGCTACAAAGCATTTATTCTAAAACATTAGGGAACGAAAAATCGAGAAATATAAATTTTGTCATGTACGCCCTTAGAATTAATTTTCGAGTAAATGACTTTTTATTTTTGGCGTTTGGTAGAAATTTGAAAAAGAAAAAAATTATTTTATGCTGTTCGGATTGAAAATTAAATATCATTCTCTAATATGGGCCGGCAAAGTGGCTTGGGCCAAGTATTTCTTAACTTTTCTGGTCCAACTTATTCCTGTTCTTCTTCTTACCACTTTCGTTTATCCATTCTTCTCCGCCGGGCCCTCCGCCGGGCACTGTGAAAAGCTAAACGCCGTTCATTCATCCCGCGGAAGAGCTCGAGAAGCCCCTCCGACCCACATTTTTCGATTACTTGGCCATCCGACTGGTGAAATTTCCTCCGCCCTGGCTTTCTTTTTTCTTTTTCCCCCTGAATTTTTGCTGGCTGTGAATGGTGGCGGTGGTGGTCGTGGTGATGGCGTCTGTGTTGGTGCTTGTTACTGCGGTTGGGAATGGTTTTGAAGGAGGATGGTTCAATGGGGTTGGCGATTTGGTTCTATTGGTTAATCGATGTCGGCGGTGGATGACGATGGTGGGTAAATGGGAGGGTGGCATTCGCGCATATTTGCAGAGAAGAGGAGACGGATGATGATGACATTGGTCTACGATAGTGAGAGGGGTAAGCAGCAATTTTGATTTTATGATCTGAAATTATTCTCCTCAATTTTGAGGCTTGGCTTTTCCTCTCAGTGGAAATTATTTTCCTAGATCAACTAAATTTCTAGCATCAAACAGTAGAAAAAAAGAAGAAGAAGATATTCACATAGGGATGGAAGAGGAGGGATGTGAAAAGCAAAGCAACAAACCCAATCGGCGTACTGCAAGGTCCTGGTCTTCCTGGATTTCATTGAAGTTTCGTTCCCACTTAGGGATTGAACACGACTTTCCTGTTCATCAATGTGATGCTTAGAGAGTTATTATTCAATTGACTATATGTTATTCATTGGTGATTTTTAACTCATTTACTGTTTCCAGATTAAAATAAACCGATTTGCTTAATGGATTAGTTGGTGTGTCTGACTTGTAGATTTGTAGTGCAAAGAGCGTGCTTTTGTTTTCCTTATTGAACAGACAAAGTTAGCTGTCTCTGATAACTTGTAGACGTGTAACAAAAAGTCTTTGTCCTCAAAGAAGATATTTGGAGATAATCTCTAAACATAAAGAGAGGAGCACTTTTGGGCAAAAAGTATTTTATCGTGATTTCCCTAGCCATTGATGTGTATCCTTGGAAGTCTTGGTCTTTGTTTAGTGTTTTTGGGAGGTGAAAGTTTTGCTCGCCATCACTTCACTTCACCATAACCCCTACTATTATATACAGTGACTCATTCACCCATTTTCTTTCTCCATTAGCTTATTGTCACTTTGCTTCACCATAACCTGTGTTGTTCTCTACAGTTGATGGATTCACCCATGGCCATTGGTGAGATCCTTTTGAGTGCCTTCCTTTAGGTCCTATTTGAGAAGTTGGCTCCTTTGGGACTAGACTATGTGCAAAGGGGAGGAGCACTGCCCTTCTCTGGAATCAGCATCGACTTGCTTGAATGGGGGAAGATGCTGGACACAATCAATGCAGTGCTAGATCATGCAGAGGACAAACACTTGAGTGGTAAAGGTCTAGTGAAGCTATGGTTGGATGATGTTAGGGACTTGGCCTATGACATGGAAGACTTTCTTGATGAGTTTGCCATTGAAGCAGCTCAGGCCAAGTCGGAGGTAGAATCTAGCACAAGTGGAGGTGAGGTGAAGTTCTATTTCTTTAGCCAACATAAATATTCCAGATCCAATCCAAACTCGAGCTCGCTCATGTCTAAAACTAAGTTTCAGAAGATAGGTGGCAGGTTGGAGGATATTGTTGTTAAGAAGGCTTATCTAAGCTTATCAGAGAATGCTGTAGGTAGAACTGACTTCACCAACAAAATGCCCCACAGGACTTGTCTATTGGAGACTCTTTTTTTTGGCATGGAGAAGGAAGAAGCTGAGATACTCAAATTATTGATAGGTGAAGCTGAAAATTCTAATGCCATGTTGAGAATAATCCCCATAGTTGGGATGGGCAATGTTGGAAAGACAGCCTTGGCTCAACGGCTGTATAATGATGCCAACGTGAGCAGCTGCTTTGAGAGAAGAGCATGGGTTTGTGTTTTGGATTTTTTTGATGTTCTCAACATAACAAAGACTATTTTGCGATCGATCACCGAGTTGTCATGCAAGGACAAGGATCTCAACTGGCTTTGAGTTAAGTTGAAGGACAGCCTATCAGGGAAGAAGTTTCTTGTGGTTTTAGATGATGTCTGGAATAAGAAGTACGGGGAATGGACTGCCCTCTTAAAGCCATTTGAAGCAGGGGCTAAGGGAAGCAAGATCATCATCCTAACTCGCAATAGTTCGGTTGTTTCCTTAACATGAGCTTCGCCCCATCCTTTGAAGGAGTTGTCCATTGATAATTGTACAAGCTTATCAGCCTTTCATGCTCTTGGAGCAACAAATTTTGAGAGGCACCTTGATCTTGAAACGATAGGCAAGAAAATAGCTGAAAAATGTAAAGGTTCACCTTTGGCAATGAAGGTGTTAGGTGGTCTCCTGCATAATAAAGGGGATCTCGATGAATGGGAAGCTATCTTAAATAATAGAATGTGGGATATTCCGACGGGAAAAAATGATGAGGTTCTCCCAATTTTTTGAATTTGAGATATGTCCATCTTCCTTCTTATTTGAAGAGATGTTTTGCTTATTGTGCGGTGTTTCCCAAGGATTACGAAATTGAGAGGGATGAGCTGGTGCTCTTGTGGATAGTGGAGGGCTTTTTAGATGGACAAAAAAGAAAGGAGAATAACTTGAGATTAGGACGGAATTACTTTGATGAGTTAGTATCCAAATCATTATTTCAACAGTCAAGTGTCATTGCATCTAAGTTCTCAATGCATGATTTTTTTAATGATCTAACAAAGTCAATTGCAAGTGGGACATGCCTTAGCTTAGGGAGTCTCAGCTAGTAGAAAATAAAGACGATGCATCTCTTGTGAAAGCTTGTTATGCATCATTCATTTCGTTGTGGTCTATTACATCAAAATGCTTGAGAGCATCTCACCGAATGAAGGTACTAAGAAGTTTAATGCTACTTCATATTCGATCTAGTGGGGGCAGCAAGTTCCACATTTCCAACAAGGCGTTGTATAAAGTACTTGAGGGTGGTCCCATTATGTCATTGTGACATCATAGAGGTACCGAATTGTGTTGGTTTTAGAACATCTTTGATATCTCAATTTCTCATACACAGACATCAAAAGACTACCTAATTCAATGTCGCCTTATGCAAATTACAAGGGTTTGATCTTAAGAGGTTGTCAAAAGCTTTTTACGTTGCCTCTAGGTATCACAAAATTGGTAAGCTTATAGTTTCTTGACATTAGAGATACACACAGTCTAAATGAGATGCCTTTGGGTATTGGCAATTTGAAAATCTTATTGTCTTGTCCAAGTTTGATGTAGGAACTAAGAAAGGGTTACAATTAAAGGAGTTGAAGAATTTGTCCCATCTTCAAGGAGAATTAGTTATATCAGAATTGCAAAAAGTGCAAGAAGCTAGAGATGCTGTTGATGCTAATTTGTTTGGAAAGCAAGGCCTTAGCAACATGTTCTTGCATTGGAGTGAAGATTTTGGAAATCTGTGGAAAGATAAGCATGAAGCACAGGTGCTTCACTCTTTGTGGCTTCGCATT
Source organism: Eucalyptus virginea (assembly GCA_014182375.1). Taxonomy (NCBI): domain Eukaryota; kingdom Viridiplantae; phylum Streptophyta; class Magnoliopsida; order Myrtales; family Myrtaceae; genus Eucalyptus; species Eucalyptus virginea. Next base: position 13,813,936 of record CM024515.1, on the reverse strand, counting down.
GATCTTGAAAATCTCACCATCTCATATTATGGTGGTGCAATATTCCCGTCATGGTTAGATGGTCCATCCTATTGTAAGCTAGTGTCTTTGTGCTTACAGGGCTGTACTAATGTTATATTGCCGCCACCACTTGGACAACTATCTTTACTTAAGAAATTATGTCTTAATGGTCTACATGCAGTAAGAATGATAGGCTCTAAATTTTACGGAGGTAAAAGGCCTTTCTCATCCTTAACATTGAAGTTTGAAGAGATGTTGGCATGGAATGATTGGTCTTGTTATGAAGGGGGCCCAAAAGAAGAAGTACCATTCTCTTGTCTTCAGCATCTTGTTGTCCAGAGTTGTACGAAGTTGGTTAGGACATTGCCTTGTCAACTTGATCGTCTCATAAAGCTTTGAATAGTTCAACCAGTATACCTTGAGGATTGTAACAAAGGGATCTTAAAGTGCTTGGTCAACCTAACTTCTTTAACCATTCTCAGGATTCAAAATCTTGCAAAGCTTGCTTGCTTTAATCATGAGTTTATGAGCTGTTTGGTCAAGCTAAAGGAGCTTCATATAAGAAGCTGTGACAAGCTAACTTACTTATGGCAAGATGGAAATGAAACATGAAATCTTACATGCCACTGGGAATTATCCATCCTAAGTTGTCCTAAATTCACGTCTTTTGTGGCAGGAGGAGAGATAAAGCTGCATTTCAACCTCAAAACAAATGAAATTGAGGGATTGTGTGAGTTTAGAAAAGCTTCCAAGCAAGATGCACACGCTCAGAGATTTGTTAATTGAGAAGTGTCCAAAACTCATGGGATCATTAACCATTACTCCAAATGACCCCACTAGCATTTACCCGATGCCTCAACTTGCTGCTCTCAAGACACTTATTATTGGGCATTGCAAGGGAGTGAAGTTGCTAGAAGAGATCGCTATAGAATTGCTGAATTCTATGACTATTGACAGCTGTCTGAATTTGGGAAGCCTACCACAGTGTCTTCACACGCTCTCCCATTTCACTCTTTTGAAAATAAGTAACTGTCCGACATTGGAGATAGAATACTTCCCTTCCTTTCCCCATCACCCTGTCATATTTCTTTCTCTATAACTGTCCGAAGATAATGTCTCTACCAAATCAGTGGCATCATCTTACATCCCTTCATATGCTATATATTATGTATTGCCAAAATATCAAATGCTTCCCCAAAGGAGGTTTGCCTCAATTTGCTGGACCTTACAGTTTTAGCGTGCGAGAATCTGAAGCAGATAGTGAGAGAATGGGGCTTACCCATGCTCACATCCCTCAAGTTTCTGTTAATTGACTTGAGCATGGGAGGGGAAGGAGAGAAGGTATGGTTTCCTTCGGAGGATGAGGATGCGTGGAGTCTTCTCTTTCCTTCCTCTCTAACCTGTCTTTGGATATTTAAAATGAGGAACTTGGGAAGACTATCAAGCTTTCTTTGCAACTATCTTTCCTCTCTCACGTTTTACACCTTTACGATTGCCCGAAGTTGAGGTACTTGCCAGAGGATGGGCTCCCTCCCTCCCTCCCTCCCTCTGAGAATTGCGCATAGATGGGTGTGAGATTCTGAAAGATCGATGCTCAAAACTCACTGGTGACTATTGGCCCCTCATCCAAGAGATCCCGAGCATCCTCATTGATGACATTTGAATCCAGTGAATTGATTCTTCCATGTATGGTAAGTTTTCTAGGGTTCAAGTAAGTTTTTGGTTTTGATTTCAATTCCGCTTCCTCAATTCAATGAGTAATACAAATTGATATTTTTCTGATGGAAATGTTTCCCATAAATTTCTTAAAACTAGCCACTGAAGGTCAGACTGACATTTGAGTGGGTGTTCTTGTTGGGTTGGATCGGCTCTGGTTCATCGGACAATAAACTGTAGGATGACATATCATATCTTGAACTCTGCTTGATGCCTAAACAAATTGCAAATGAAAATGCACTACGCTTTGCATTAGAATCCTGATGAATTATGGCATTCTGCAATCATTGTCCTCTGCATTTTCAGCGTTTGTTGTATGTTCTCTTCACAACAATCTTTTTCTTGTGCCCTAACTCATTCATTATTGTAATCTGTATTGGCAAAATTTCTTTGAAGGACCACTTGCAAACACTTTTGAGGTAGGACTAATGTTTTCAATGTTATGTGTCATTTTTTGCAATTTAAAAAAGAAAAAGAAAAAAGAAGCTACTAATTTTATTTGGTGCACTGGTATGTTCTAATTTTTCTTCTAGTAAGTATGATGCATATAAGAGTAATCTTTTCAATATCTTAAACATGATTGGTTATGTGGAAAGTGTGTCATGATTGAAAAGAAAGGAGGATGCAGTTTTTTTTTTATGGTTAAGAGTCAGAATCTTCTTTTTGCTGATGATGATCCTTCGCAGTATTAAGCAGCCAATCTAGGAGAAAATTCTAGGGTAGCTTATCGCTCCAAGCTTTCAATACACCTCCAATTCATGACAGCATTGATATTCCATAAACCACCTTCCTTTTGGGTCTTGATCTCTGGGGGTTTAGGAACTATCTTGCAGCTTGTTAGAAATTTTTAGCCAATATACTTATGCTTGTTTGATCGAGATTGTAATGATATGCTGCTTGCCTCTGGTTTTGCATTGTCAACAGTGACCTCTGGGTTTGCTTTTGCGTTTTACTCCACCGCGAAATATGATTTCATCATACATTATATCATTTTATTTGAAAATACCTTCCTATGGTGTAACTGGAAATCTTGTGCTTCAGCTATTGTTTATCTTGTGTGATACATCTCCTCTCTCTCTGCTACTGTTGCATTTGTAAATTTTTTGTCGAAGCAATTTTCTTATGATATTGTGAAGCTAAATTGGAGGTTAGTTAATTTGTAGTATGAATTGTGGTTCACTGTGTACTTTTCTCGAGGCTTTTTGGATGTGATTGCACATATAACATGATGCTTTGACCATATAAATAGGTGGTCAGAAAAGTAGAGTTGCATTTGCCAAGATGATTTCAAGAAACCTCATGTAGTTATGCTTGACCAGCCATCCAATCATTTAGTAAGTTTTAGTCATTTTCTGCATTTTATGACTTAGATTTCTTTTTTTAGTTATGCTTGTTGTTGTTCTTGCACCAATTGAACTTATCGGAATCTGGTCTTTACATTGAAAATACAGTATTACCAATCAGTGAACACAGCTCCAAAGAGCCTCTGCCATCTTACGTCTAGCTTATAGTGGAACATAAACCAATCTAATTGTTCCAACTGGAAAAATATTGGGAATAGAACATTTATGCTAAGCCTGATCAGTGTTTTTGTAGTATAATACTGAGTAGTTCAGATATCTGTGCCTGTAGCTAGTATTGGGCTTTGCACATAGTTAATGTGGACATTTCTTTGTTTATAAATTTGGAGTTTTAAGTTATGCTATGATGACCTACTAAAGTGTTATCTTTGTAAATTGTTAGTTTCTTGTCTAAGGATAGATAGAGTATGACTCTGCGTTTTTTGCTATCCCCAGCTGAAGGGTTTGGATGTGGTTTAAGGTACTCATTCTGGTCTTATTCCAAGGAGGAATTCTGATGGTGAGATTGATTTTCTTGCCAACATACTTCCATTTGACCAACGATGGATCGTCTTCACAGCTAATAGCCCTCTTTTCACCTTGATTTGCAGGTTAGTCATGATGAAATTCTATTATCTGTAAGCATGGACGAGCTCCAGTTGTTCCTCAAGGTAAGGTGGTGCCTTTCCATGGAAATTTCTGAGATTTATGAGAAGATACTTCAGTTCTCGTAGAATCAGATGAATTTAGTTCTTGTCATCAGAAAAGAGCTGTTCACCAGGGTCAAGTTGCCTGACGAAACAGAAATTGAGGCTCAGCTACAGAGATAAAGCAAAAAAGGACGAAGAGAAAATGTCTCCTGATATACTGGACGTACTTAGAGTTGCATCCGCTATCATTTGTCATTTAATCATAAGATATATTGCAAAAAAATTTATTTTATTTATTTATATTTTTAAAATGATTTTTTAATTATTTATATTTTTAAAAATCGAAATTTTTATTATTTGTCATTTAAAAAAGAAATCATCAAAAGAAAGGGTCACTAATTTCTGAGAGTAGGAAAGTGAAGTATCCCAGTTCGTCTTGTTTGTTCATTTTTGGTTACTGCCGGGTGGGTATATATATATATATAATTTTGTTTGTCTGATCAATCTTATAGATGTTTTTTATGCATGGAAGATAATCTTTATTCAGGCCTAATTGATCATTTCTTTCCAGATTCTTTTATTTATTTTCTTATGCTCTTCTCATGTTATATGTTACTCTTCAAGTTGAAGAGTCTCCAATACAAATGACAGCATGATTCATATTGTAGGATGAATGATAATGGCGAGTAGCGAAATTTAGAAAAAAAATTAATTGAAAAACCTGGGGCTTTTACTTTCTTTTCAATGCATACATGTACATTCCAATATTTATTTTATGTGAGCACACCTTAAACTTTCACAACACGCATCAAATTGCCCAAAATCCTTGGGAATAATGTCTTTATAGATTAGAATATTGTATGGTACGACGGTAGAATTAGATCTGAACAAAGTATTTTCACTTAAAATATTTCCTCAAAACAATTGGGTAGGAAAACAATAATTTCACTTTTCTTTTGGGTAAATAAATCTGTGCAAAAGTCCGAAATGACTCAACTTATCTTCAAGGTACTGAAATATCAACTAGATCACCTAATAATAAAGGTAGCAAGTCATTTGAGGGACTATAATGCATATTCTTTTCATCATACACCCCTTCATCCACTTCCTTTAATAACCATCAATACTTTCTAAAACATAGCAATCTTGCTTCAGACAAGTGCATAGCACGTGCCCTGCCTCAAGCATAAAATTTTGAACTAAACTGAAGAGAGATCCTTAAAATTTAGAGTTGATATTTTGTGCCCCTATAGAGGATGACGCATTTGTGAATGTTATGATCTACATAGGATCGGTACAATTAGTTAGGGCATAAGGAAATTTCTAACTCAAGAAATTAGATGACATTCATTCGAATCCCATCAACTACATTCTAACTGCTTTGGATAAGAGTCACATGCATAGGTCAAACTTTTGTATTAAACCAATTCATGGGGTTTGCAAGATGTCAAATGGATCTTTACGCAGTTGGATTTCCACACCCATGTTTTGGATTATTAAAAAAACAAAGCAATAATGTAATGATCTAAATTTGCCTAATTCTACAATCGTTAAGAGTACCTTACTCCCCAATTTTTTTCCTAAAATGATAATCACCAATCTTATAAAAGAATATACTTTCTTTTTCACTTAGTGTAAACATGCAAACGAGAGCTCAGTTTCTTTATCCTTAGGGTATTTCCACTATGACAGACAGTCAACTTGGTCAGATTTAGCTAGTTTTCTGAAACTAAATAATATTTTATTGTCGGCTATGAATAATTCGAAGAATCTATAGCATCACAATATGATGTGGGACTGAAATTATATATTACCAAATGGTGGTGTTCTCAATACGTGGCTACATAATATAATTTTTTTTAAAAAAAAAGGGTCCCTCAAGATTCCAGCCGTATAATAATATTCCCCAAAGCAAGTCTCATTATTTTTTTCCCAATAAACAATCATTCTAGCATCAATGAGCTATCATCAGCATCATGCAACGTGCATTAGACTAATACTAAATTGATTGGAGGGGACAAAAACTTGTCAAAATGGAATATGATCATGACTCGGGAGGATCACAGCCTAACAGGCTTAACAAAACAATGGCAAGAATCTGCATCAAAAGATGTAATCCATCCTTATATTCCCAAGATTATTATCAGCAATAAGCTAATTTGTGGGAGATAATGCGAAAGAATTAATCACCACATCATCAGTATGAGCACCAGTTTGCAAGGAAACAAAGACTTTCTGGACCAAAGCACCAGATTAACAATCTCTTAAATCATCACCTCATTGTAATAAGTTGTACAGCAAAAATAACAAGAGAAGGAAAATGAAAACAAAAGAGACTGCTAAGAGTGGCAGCAGTAGCAGAAGCAGCCTAGAATATCAAGAAACCCCAACTTCAACCTATTTTATACAATAGAAAGTTCAATCTCTCTCTCTCTGCGTCTAAAGATTTATCTTAAGAATGATTAATATAGACTTGTGAAGCTGGTTTCTTCAAGACTTTGTTTCGAAGCAAAGCGACGACCTTTTTTTTTTTTTTTTTTTTTTTTGTCTTTGGAGGAACCGGCTTGTAGCCGATAGCCACGCCGTAAACCCTCAGGTGACACTTAAGCAGGAGGACCCACCACTCCTGAGTCACACTTAATACACCTAGCGCCTCTCCTGGGTTTTGAACCCTTCACCTCTTCGTTGAGGATCAGCAGAGTCTTATCCAGTGGAGCCACCGCGGCCGATGGTGCAAAGCGATGACTATTTGTCTTCAAGAAAAGCCACATTCATCGGGTTCGGATTTCCCCATTCTCTCTTCCAAGAGAATCCCCTGGTACCGGCACCATCCACATCAAAAAAGGTCTCTCCCCCCTGAAAATCGTGGAAATGCAAACTTGTAGGATTCAAAGCTAAAAGATTCAGAAATAAACTGTGCAAGAAATTGATGTGCCTTTCTATGGTTTATTGAATCACTCCATACAGATTATTGTGATCAGAATGTGTAATGGAGCAAGTGATATGAAATGCTGGGTATTGAGTAAAAGCATCTTATATTAGAAATAAATGATGTAAAAGAGAGCCAAAATCATAACATGAACTTGTATCGATTGATCCATCTTCCTACCAGAGGTGAATTTAATAGAACTACAGTGATCAATGCATTTAAACTTGCAATTGAAAGTCTCAGTTTCTTCTTATATGACTGGATTAGGGAAGATTCAAAAACATGTGGCAGGACACTTTATTTTAATTTTAGAAAGGTTTCAGAGTCACAAAGTTTGCCAATCCAGCAGCTACATGAAGTAAAGTTGGTTACCAGACTTGGGAAGGGCCTCAGTTCCACATGCTCTCTTGCCACATGCATCCCAAGAGTGTCCAAAAAGTGCTCAAATTTTAATAGATCACGCTCAAAGGGCACCCAAAAGTAGCAACAGTATTTGGGCCACATATTAGGATATCAGGGGCACAAAAACATGGTTGCTGCACAAATCTGCACAAAATTTCAGAATTCATTTTATAAACCAGTTTTACAAATTGATGTATGTATCCTTTCACAATTCCTCCATCAAGAAGGATACATTTCACATAGTATTTCTCAAATCATTTCACAAATAATTAACTTCCAAACTATTTCAAGAGATACTTTGTTATGCAATATCAACTACTAAAAGGATAGTCATCGTCTTATCCCGCTTCATGCAACAAATATGCTCTAAACAATATGCAATACATCTTCTAAAACTTATGACATATCTAATTTATGTTTTTATTAAGACGTGTTCAAAAATCATAGAAGAAACAAGCACCATTCACCTGAAGATAACCAAACTACGAGAGTTACCTCAAATGAAAGAACGGGAAATCCAATCAATTAAGTGAGAAACGGATATCAAAATCAAGTAGATAAGTACCTTAACTAAGACTCGACCAAACTAAGCTTATTTGGTAACAAATAACTCTGATGCACGAACAAAGCGCTCGCCCAAAGTAGACAATTACTTTTGTCTGTTGTATTGTGGCTGCTCATGTGCAAAATTTTAAAAACCAACTCCACCGACATATGTTTCAAGTAGGTCCAAAGTCATTGGAAAACTAATTCAACATGCTTAAAATGAGAACTAACCTTCGACCCAAAAGAGTTCCATAAACTGGCCTAAAGCAGTGCCAAACACAATAGTTTCAATATGGTTCTGACAGTGCGCAATAAATTTCAATATTTCACCCCAACTAAATTGGAATCCTAAGTTGACTTCCATAAAATCCTAGTCTTATGACACACCAAAGTTTATTTACTACATGATTTCATAGCTCAACAATCTCTATAATAAACCTAGCAACTAAAACCCGAATGGAATTGAAATTACAGCTTAGTCTAGAAAAATTGTCTTTGAATTCTTATCAAGCACTTCTTGTACGACATTATCCAATGTGTTAAGATGTCCCTAGCGAACTTGAACCGAGCCCTTTCTCTCTCTAGCGTGCGGTTCACTTCCCTTTTCCAACTTTCTTGATTCTTCTTTCTCCCTCTTAACTATTCCTCTTTTCTCTGATAAGCCAACTACAACAATTATCACTAAGCTGAAGGAAGTTAGTCTGTTGGAATTCCACGATGTAGCTTCATGGGCGTAATAAATTTGAATTGGGTCTCTTGAGCCTAAGTCCTTCTTTTTTTTTTTTAAAAAAAAAGCGAAAGACTTTTTTTGTTATGATAGCAACTCTTGTTAAAGTCTTAGACATAGGATGGCAGAAATTTTTTTGATGAACCTGAATCATGTGAGCCCAGCTCACATCCACTATTGAATGGTGTGACTTCATGTTGAACCCAACTTTTCACGGTGCACATGAGAAATTGGAAATCCTAGAATTCATTCTTTTCATTGTGAATATATCTATAGATTAAGTTAGTTTAGTCATAGGTAATTCAGGATAACTGACTGTGATGGTTAGTCCAAATAGTAGAGCCAACTGCGAAAGTGGCGATAGGGTTGGAATGAGTCATCCTTCGGAGGTGCTGACTACAGCAGCATGCCAACGGCCGTTCGATGGGTGGCGCTCTCTATGTCGCCCTATTCCTGATTTTTTTTTTTTTTTTTTTTTGTGGTTTCCTTTTCAGCTTTTTGCTGTTTTTCTTTTTCTTGCTCGGCTTTCTTCTTGCCTTTTTTCTTTTATTGCTTAAACTCGTAAACATGAATTAAAACCTAGAGATAATTCTAATAGACGAGTATAATAGAGATTAATGAATACAAAACCCAATATGATTAAACAGATAATTGTTAACCGAAATTATAGTATTGTTAATTTCGCGTGAAAATTTCACTAGTAATGGAAAAAGAGACATTCACATAGTGATGAATGAGAAATGTGAAAACTGAAGGAACAGAGCCAATGTGTGACATCCAGATTTTTCAACCCTGTCTTCTACTGAATAAATCGGGCATTTCATTGACGCGTCTATAGGGTTATTCTCAGAGCCGATCACTCTCGAGATAACTAGACAATTTTTGGGGAAATTATTAAGGAATTTTAAGGCAATAGACTTGAGAACTCGATCGAACCCATTTCGACCGTGTCCATTTTTAGAGGTCACTACGACACAGTTAAAAATCGATTTGAAATCAGAGATAGACTGGATCGATAGAGATATGTGACTAATCATGGGTGACACTACTGAATTAGAAAATTCTCATCGGCCAACACTAGACTGATTTTCTTATTGTTTTGGTACCCTGTGTCCGTAATTGAATTCTCGAGATTTTCACGACAATCAAGAGTCACCATTGAGTCGAGTGGGTTCATAGTGGCTCGAAGAAAATCGACCACTGGTCATTTGCCTTAAAAAGTTCGAAAACTACCCGATAGTCAGGTCACGCTAAAAACGCGCCGAATGAAAATTAACCGCCAATTCGAGTCCGATTTCGAAATTGAAGTTTTGGCCATGTCACAATAAATTTTAGGAAAGATCGACTCGGTCTCGGAAGATTTTCGGAGATTCGGGAAATTTTACGGAAATTGGGTTCGGACGTCGCGGAAATTTGGCAGAAGTTCAGATTGGCTAAATTAATGGAAAATTTGACTTTCAAGCCGAGCCTTTGTGTGTCGGGGATTTATAGAAAATCATTTGAGATTTTTCTTCATGGAATCGGGCCTCAATTTGAGGAATTAAGTGAGGAATTGAAGCTAATCTAAGTTAAATTCGGAATTATGCTTGGACAGCATTTTTGACTTCATTTTGGATTAGTTGGTGGAATTTAAGTTGATAGAAAGTATTAGAGGCTAAAAGATAAGGTTGAAAGCTAAAGTGGAGACCAAGCATTAAATGTGGGAGATATTTTGGACTTTGATCTTTTTCCTCCCCAAAGCTTCAGTCGCACGCCTCATCCGGTCCCCCTTTCTTCGCGCGAGCTCTCTTTCCACCAGCCTTTTTCTTTCATTTTCGGTGGATGAGCTACGATGGTCTTTTCTCTCAATTTGTTGTTTTGAAGACCGCACGCCCCTGCTCCACTACACTTTGTCTTCCACGGTCAATTCCCTCAGAAGTCTTCAACTGGTGCAATTTGGTTGACCCCGCAAGCCAACGAAGCCCACGTCTCCCTCTCTCGCTGCCATCCTCGTCCAGGTGTCTTCGGTAGTCAACCAACGGAGCCATCTTTGGCCGAAGCAGCATCCCATCTCCACTACTTCTTGTCGCCAGCAGCAGGGTCTCCCGAAGCCAGCAAATTCACCAACGGATGCCACGCGCTACCTTGCTTCTCTCGGTCAAAACTCCAGCAAGAAATCCCCCCCACCAAGCTGACCGCGTGAAGCCCCACCGCATCTGCCAATCAAACCGTGTCTCCTCACCGTTTGTTGACCGAAGGTTTTCTTCCTCAGCAACTCCACGCCAGCGTCTGCAGCTTCAGCCTCTTCGTTCTTCCACCCGCACGTGCCTTCCACCGAGCGACCCCAGCCTTCAACGTCGTGGAGTCCAGCTGCCGTAGATTTCAGCAACATTAGTCTTGCAGTCCAGAGGCCCATCGGCAGCTTTTGTTGCTTCTTGGTTGGCCCATCAGCCCAAGAAAACTCAGCCCATCATCAATTAGAATTGAAGCCCAAGAAATTTTGACCCAAGCTTCAGCCCAAGTTGTTTGAAAGGCAGGCCCAATTCAGTTTTATTTCAAGCCCATTTTCAGCAATTGTAGTCTTCAAGCCCAGTTTTTGAAGCCCAATCGCAGCTAGGCCCAAGTCCAAGAGCAAGCCCATTCCGGTGCAAGAACAAATCTCATTTGGGCTGAGATTTGTTGGGCCTAATTCAAGGCCCGGTCCAAGCTCGTTGGAGTCGTCGCGAGCCCGTTTTCGGCCGCCGTCGCGGTATCCCGATCTCCGCTTTTTCCAAGTGAGTTTTACTCACTAATGCTTTATTAGTTTGCTAATTATGCTTTATTAGTTTGCTAATTATGCTTAGGGTTGGTTAGATTTAATTAATTGCAATTAGGTGGTTAGGTTAGATTTAATTAATTGCAATTAGGTGGTTAGATTAGATTAAAACAATTAAATTAGTGACTTGAGAATGCATGTTAGGTGGTTAGCTATAGCCATTAGGGAGTAGAAATGCTATATTATTTATTGAATGCATCTCGGGATTTTTCCCGACCCGTTTCGGGCTCCAATAAGGCAATATGGGCCTAAATTGGATTTTATTATTTATTTATTTAATTTTCGAAATTAATTATTTTTCCGGAAATTCAACCGGGATGGCCGGTGACCGAATTTCGTGCCAATTGTCGTGGTGTAGTCCGTTTATTTAATTGTGCTTCAATTTTTATGGAACTGATTTAAATTGTGAAATTTGAGGAATTGTCCCAAATTGTTTGTTATTGAGTATTTGATTGGTAATGGCCGAGCATGGATATATAGCGTCAGTACGTTGATGGGCTATATAGTAGGGAGAATGGTGAGAGCTAACTGAGAACATTATTGGCTGAGACCAATCAGGTACGATGTTATTGGACATACGTGGTTCGGTGATTGGAAGTATCATTTGGCGAAAACGGCGCCTTTAAAAACGCACGTAAATGACTTATAGACAAACGTGGTTCGGTGATTAAGGAAATATCACAGGTGAAAACGACGCCTTAAAAGAACTCACGATGTTGTCTATAGCCGATATCACCTTGGCGAAAACGGCGCCCTAGAAAGGACACGTGGTTCGGTGATCGAGGATATCACTGGTGAAAACGGCGCCTTAAAGAACGCACGGTGTCGGTGATCGGTATGTCATTGGCGAAAACGGCGCCCGAGAAACACATGTGATTTGGTGAATGAGTACACCACTGGGAAATCGTGGTATGAGTGGGAATGACCTAGAGAGGTCGGCCCGACATGTAATCGACTTAGTCGATTGACCAGTGCTTGATCGGAGATCGTGAATTGTTTGAATATCTGTGTTTAACCTTGAATTGCAGGTTGGAACGGAGGCCAAGGTAAGTCTTCTGACTTGTGTTGTGCTTAAGCAACCATATGGCGTATTAGTTTACTAATCGAGTCTTAGGGGGTAGGACTCGCTGAGACGTGGTCTCATGGGTTATTGAATAACCATTTCAGGACCCTGAGGAAAAGCTGAGGAGGAAGAGCTTGAAGGGGAGAAAGTATTTTGAAGTAGAAGATGATCCAGAGAGGGATCTTGAGTACAACCCAGATGTGGATTGGGATCCCATCCCTTTTGTGAACCCTGTCTTAGTGTAGATAGGTGTGAGACTTTTATGCTGTAAATAGTATTGTAAATATACTATAAGTGCTGTTAATAATAGTGTGGTTGTGAATTTCAATATGAAAAGTATGGCCTGCTTTTCTATCCCATTCTTTTATTGTCTGGGGATTTATAATTGCTTCCGCATGCGTAATAAAATAAAAGGGTCAACGATAATTAGTTCTGGGATATCGCACTTTAAAAATCGACCAAAGTGAAGGATGGGCGCGTCCCCGAGGATCGGGGCGTGACACAATGCGCGTCCTACAAAGTCTTGGTCTTCTTGGCAATGATTCAAGTTTCTCTCCCAGCATCTCTTTTTTTCGCAAGGTGTTGGTCTTCATGGAATTGATTGAAGTTTCTTTCCAATTATCACTTTTTTGGTGCAAAGTCTTGGTCTATCTGGTATTGATTAAATGTTTTTTTTTATTACTTATTTTCACTTTTTCTTAAAGTGCTTCACTTTTATTCACATGTAATGGATGGAAATTATCTACTTTTGCTTCACTTTATGGACAAAAAAGCACATGATATCTAGCAAAATCTTTGGGATTCTTTAGATATTGTGAAACAAGCACTTGTGGTCAAAAAGTATTTTATATTGATTTCTCTAACCTCTTATGTGTATAAAAGTCTTGGTCTTTGTTTAATCTTTTTGGTAGGTGAAAGTCTTGGTCTTCCTGAACTTTATAGTTTTCTCTATCCATTAGCGTATTATCACTTAGCTTCACCACAACCCTTGTTTTTCTCTTCAATGATTGATTGTCCCATGACCATTGGAGAGATCTTTAAGGGTTCCTTCTTGGCTTTTTTCTTATGCTAATTTCTAGAATTGTTAATTTTAAGCAAGACATGGAAATTCTACTAGTAATGAAAAAAGACACATTCACGTAGGGATGAAAGAGGAGGGGTGTGGAAAGTGAAGCAACAAAGACAATTTGCGTCCTTCCAATAAAGTTTTGGTCTTCTTGATGAAAAGTACTTTATGAGTATACTATCACGCCAAGCAATTTGAGTTTAGACCGAAGACACCATGTTTTGATGCACATTGTGTACTTGAGTTAGATAAATCAACCGTTCTCCTTTTTTTCCAAATCAAGACTTTTGGCTATCGTTTGAAAGAGAGGACCTTTTCTTGTGGCCATCCAAAATATAGGATAATAGGTGATATTTCTTCATAGGAAAAATCTTAAAAAGTCCGAGCCTGTAAGCATGGCGTCAATTCAATGATTAAATTTTTAGTTGGACAAATTTAATCCTAAACATTTTTACATTGGTACTACTTCATTCCTTTCGGCCAATTTTGGCCGACCGACACTAACATGGATGTTTGCCGGTTGGCGAACGCTAATGTGGCGATTTTTAAATAGTTTTTTTTTTTTTCCAATTTTCTTCTTCTTCTTCTTCTTTTCTTTTCCTTTTCTTTTTCCTCTTCTTCCTCTCGGCCTTCTTCTCCAGCAATAGCCAGTGAGCCTCTAGCAGCTTGCCAGCCACTAAGCGAGGGCCATGAAGCCCTCGCCACACCATTGGCAAGCTGTCGAAGGCTTGCTGGGCATTGCGGAGAAGAAGGCCATTCAGAAAAAGAGGAAAAGGAAAAGGAAAAGGAAAAAATAAAGAAAAAAATGGAAAAATAATAATAATAATTGAAAAATATTTTAAAATTGCCACATCAACGTTGGCTAGCCGGCAAATGTCCACGTCATAGCCAACCAACTAAAATTGGCCGGAATGACTGAATTAATACCAATATAAAAAGATTTAGTACTAAATTAACCTAACTGAAATGTTTAGGATTGAATTGGTACTAGTGTCATAGGTCTAGGACATTTTTGTACTTTGCCCTTTCTTCACATGACCAACTTAGAGGGCATGCATATCTTCATAAAGAATTTATAACTTACATTGTTTTGTTGGTTTTTTTTTTTTTTTTTTTTTTTGGAGTATAGGCTTTAACGTGGCAGCTATAGTGCTAGAAATTTGCAGCAAAGTGGGCGGCAATGATCTTCTAAAGGGTGTTGAAGTGGTTGTTGATGATAGTGAATCACTTGATAGGAAAATCGTGGTCCTTTGAACAAAAAAACCTAGCCCAAAGCAACTTGCTTGATGGATTAGTTGATGATTTGTGAATCTTGTACTATTTCCAAAGTAAAAATTAAGCAAGTTGCTTCATGGATTTGTTGGTGTACCCCTCTTTTTCTTGTTTGGCCCAAAGCATGTGTTTCTATTCTTCTTATCGAACAGTCAAAGTTAGTTGTCTTTGATGACTTGCAGATCTATAATAGAAAGTAAGATGCCATCGTTAGGTGGATTGTCAACATTTATTTCAGTCAATGCAAGTTGTACAAAAAAACTTATTTGTCGATCCTATTGATTGCGGTCAACTTCATTCATCGCTAGACAAGAAAAAGTGTCAGGCATCACCAACTAACAAAGTACTAGATATACTATAGGCATTAGACTTATGAACAGAAAAATCATGCAAAGGACCACGATTCTCCTATCAAACGGTTCTTCATCATCAACCATTAACTCAGCACCTTCAGTAGATCATTGTTGCCTGTTTGGCTACGAATCTTTAGCACTATAACTACCACATAAAAGCCTACATTGATCGCATATTCACCAATAACATGTTAAACAGAGATATTGAAATTATAAGGTTACTAAGAATGTACGGATGCAAAAAAAGGGATAAGTGCATTATAAATTTTAAAACTTGTCATGAAAATGCAATTGAATTTTAGAACTTTCAAAAAGCACCATTAAGTCCTAAAGCTTGTTATAAGTATAATTGAGTCTTAAAACTTTCACAAAATGCAATTAAATCCTAAAATATGTCAAATTGGTCCAATTAAGTTTTTCTGTTGATTGTACTTTTCGAAAGTTTTAAAATTTAATTGCATTTTCAAGACAAGTTTTAGGAATTGATTGCACTTTTTGAAAGTTTTAGAACTCAATTACACTTTCGTGACAAGTTGTAGGACTAAATTGTATCTTTTGAAAGTTTTAGAATTTAATTGTACTTCTATGATAAGTTTTCGACCTTCCCATGCACTTTTTTTTTTTTTTTTTTTTAAAGCCTTGGTCTTTGTCTTTGTTTACTATCTTGGGACTCAATGGTTTTTGTTAGAGTAGGTTTCTCATTTTTTTGAAACGTGGAACCTACCCTATATGTTCTGGAACTTGGAACCTAGAACCCTTGTTGTTCTCTCAATGATTAGTAAACCCATGATCATTGCAGAGATCTTTTCGAGTCCCTTCTTGGCTTCCTTCTTATACTTATTTCTAGTATTGTTAATCTTAAGCAAGACATGTAACGTGTGGAAATTCTACTAGTAATGTAAAAAAAGATTCACAAAGGGATGGAAGAAAAGGGATGCGAAAAGTGAAGCAATAAAACCAATTTGCATTCTACAAAGTCTTGGTCTTCTTGGAATTGATTAAAGTTTCTTTCCCACTATCACTTTTTCCCTTTAGCTTAATTTTTCACACAAAAAAGTTGATGAGTCCCAATAAAGTCTTTGTCTTTCTAGTACGCCAAGAAGTTTGAGTTAGACCGGAGAGCGTATCTTTTGACACCCATTATGTCATTGAGTTGTATTGTTCTCCTTTTTTCTTCAAATCAAGACTTTCGGATGTTGTTTAAAACAAGGGATCATTTCATTTGATCCAGAGCATGTGATTTTGTTTTCCTTACCAAACAGACAAACCTAACTGTCTTTGATGACTTGTGGATGCATAACGTACAATAAGATGCCATTGTTGGTTATATCCTCAATAATTTAGGTTTCAATGACTTTGACAAAGCGACGATCCTTTGATGCGATTTTGGCCCCATGATGCACGAGGAGCTGCCAGGGAGACATATGTTGGCACGAGATGGCTAGCTGTAGAATTCTTGCGACAATAGATGTCCAGCTTCAAATTCATTATGCGATCTAAGTTCAAATTTCAAATAGTTTGTGTACGGGCTTCTGATAGTGCATGATTGTGAATTCTCTAGAATCATTATTATTAGTATATACACCGACGCATGATACTAATTCGCTTCAAGTAATATTAGAGGAAAGGCATAATACTAATTTGTGAGCTCACTAATAATAAGTAGGTTGAATCGTTCTCAAAATTCTAAAATTATAGACAATCTAGATCCATTTTCTAGAAATATTCCATACTAGTTGGCTTATTCTCCACACTAAAAAAAGAAAAACGAATTTTGCTTTAAGAAAGCAAGATCATGCAATACATGCTAGACTCCAACTTGACGTAATACGATGGCTCTCTCTCTCTCTCTCTAGTTGATTAAACCCCTCGAGTCATTCCATGTCCACATGCATTACATGTTCCGCTCGTGCATATTTAGATTCTCGACTTTTGTTAATTCTTAGAACCTACAATATCTAAAACATGATTAATAAAATTATTTGAAATACTATGGACTAATTTTATGATAATAATCAGTAATACCATGAGTCTTAAATGATCTTCTTTTTCGAATGAAAAATGGTGAGCATTTTCATTTCAGCCTTTAATAATTGGCGGATGAAATACAGATGAGTGCCTTAGATAATGGAAAATTTGAAAAGGAGCAGAAGTCAGGGACAAATCCTAGTGTCTAAACCTCCACAACCACTGGGGGTTCGCGCAGTGGCCACCCTTCCATTTGGAAGGGGAGGTGGGATTTCAAATCCCCACCTTTCGAGGATTGGGGTGGGGACGATTTCATTTCAAGAGTGGGTTTTCCACGCCCGCGAGGCGGGCGAAAAGTCTCGAGGTGTGTATTAGAGTTGGATTAGAGTAGGGAAAAAAAAAAAAAAAAAAAAAAAAAAAAAGAACTCCACAGCCATTCCTCTGCAAAGAGAGGCGGAAACGTGAGCAATAAGCAGGCGGTTACAGCCACACCTGGAAAGGATCATCTGACAGCTCCACACATCCAAAAATTAAGAAATCTCAGGGTTACCAAAATAAGTATAAATAGCTCAAAAATAATCATTTAATTGTTAAAACTTATCGATACCTAACTTCCGTCCAATAGTGGCTTTCATATATTTTTGGAAAACTGGAACAGATTTTCCTCCCAAAGAAGAAGTTTTTGGAATTAAAGAATTTTATAAGCATATACCATAATTTCGACAAATAGGATTAGGTTCTTTCGAATTTATTCCCCAAATAAAAAAGAAAAAGAAAAAGAAACGAAGAGCAAAGATAAAATGGGAACCTCCGAGAGAAAAACACATGCGGCAGAATCCATCTTGGTTCTCCTGCTCCTTTCCTTAAAACCACACCTCCTCACTTTTTCTTCATCCACCACCACCATCATCATCAAACTCACGCCCACAGACTCCACTCTCATTCAATTCATTTCTTGCATGCACATCGATTGTCGCCAATCACCACCATCTCCAGTCGTCGCTCAATCAATACCATCGTTCGTCGTTGCAAGCAGCGACCACGCATTGCCGTAGCTGAATACGCACGCGTACACAGTGAACTGCCAAACCTAGCGCTCGTGCTTGCTGGATTGCTGCTGTGGATCTTATCCCATTCGCCTGGTCAGCTCCAGGAAGTCTACTTGGAATAGGTAAAAGACATCTTTCTACTTGCTCTCTTTTTCCCTTGAACTGACGCAGCAAGTTTAATAGCAAAGTTGATGCCATATACTTGCTGGTCAGGTTAAAGTTGTAGCTTGATTGCATAATGCATGGTGATTTGTTAATTTTGTTTTAATCAGGTGATACATCTGCACGCATAATTGTTTGAGCCAAAACTCAGACCTTTATTTTTTGATTTTTCGTTACATATTAGCATAGAATTGCATTATATCCGTATCAGGAAAATTATATTAGAAAACTTAGAATTTTCATGGATAAGCATTATCATGCGCATCTAGGCTTTTTGGAGTGCATTATTGTTAATTCTCTTTTTTGCACATTTCCTTTGATAAATCACATGCTATAACTTGGGAAATTTGGGAAAATCATATCTTGCATATTAATAAATTTAGATTGCATCTTCATAAAAAACAAAACAAAACAAAAATGTGAAGTGGAACTCTCCGCGAGTGGTGAAGAGTATTATCGCCCCATTCCTGCATTTTTTTTTCTTTCAGTTTTTTGCTGTTTTTCTTATTTAGTTTTTCTTCTTGCTCTTTTTCCATTTATTAGACTTATATTTGAAAAGATAAATGGAAATCTAGACATAATTCCAATAGACAAGTACAACAGAGATTAATGAATGATTAATCACAATATGATTAAAAATGACAAAAGTTGGACTAAAATTATAGTTTTGTCAATTTGAGCAAGAGAACAATAATCACTGCTGATTGTCAATCACACACACATAAACAAATAAAAATAAAAATTGGCATCCATGTAACGCGTGGAAAACTACTAGTAATGTAAAAAAGACATTCACATGGGAATGGAAGAGGAGGGATTTGAAAAGTGAAGCGACAAATCCAATTTGCATCTCCGTAAGTCTTAGTCTTCTTCGATTTTATTAAATTTTCTTTCCCATAAGCTCTTTCTCAGTTATACTTCACTTTCATGACAAAAAAGTTCATGATACCCAGTGAAGTTTTGGTCTTCCCGAGTTTATGATTTTTTTATATGAACAAGTATATGATCGTGGATACTACATATGTATGGGGATAATCTCTAAATATTACAGCACAAGCACTTGTGAAGAAAAGAAAAAGAAGAAAAAGTTGCAGCAAGATGGGCGGCAATATCTGCTGAAATGTGATGGGTTAGTAGTTGATGATGGGGAATCGCTTGAGGCGAGAATCATGGTCCTTTGAACTCGATTTTCTTGTTCATTGGTGTGATTGGTAGAGTATAATTTTCAGTAGATTATACATTGTCATTTGGTGATTTCTGACTATTCATTATTTGCAGAGTAAAATAAAGCAAGTTGCTTAATGAATTAGTCGGTGTGCTTGACCCTTTTCCTTATTTAGCCTAAAGCACGTGTTTCTATTCTCCTTAGTGGATAGACAAAGTTAATTGTCTTTGATAACATGTATATGTGTAACAGAAAATAAGATGCCATTATTGGGTGGATCCTCAATATGTTATGTTTCAATTATTTTACT
Source organism: Eucalyptus virginea (assembly GCA_014182375.1). Classification (NCBI taxonomy): domain Eukaryota; kingdom Viridiplantae; phylum Streptophyta; class Magnoliopsida; order Myrtales; family Myrtaceae; genus Eucalyptus; species Eucalyptus virginea. The sequence continues at coordinate 13,794,424 of CM024515.1, read as the reverse complement.
GAGTTGCACAAATATGCTTATTTGCTGATCCTATTAATTTGGTCAGCTTCATTCATCACTAAACAAGAAAAAAAGGGATAAGCACAGCAACCAATCCATTAAGCAAGTTGCTTTATCTTACTTTGGAAATGGTAAACGAGTCTGGTATTAACAATATATAATCTATCGGATATTGCATTCTACTCATCACACTAATGAACAAAAAAATCATGTTCAAAGGACAATGATTCTCCTATCAAGGTGATTCCCGATTATCAACCACTACCTCAACACACTTCAACAAATCATTATCACCCATCTTGCTATGAATCTTTCGCATAGAAACTCCCATGTAAAAGACTTCATTAATCTCATATTCACCAATAAAGCATAAAACAAAGACATTGAAATTATAAAGTTACTAAGAATATACGAATGCTAAAAAAGCCAACAAAACACTCGTGAGTGATAACACTTATGACAAAAATATGCATGCACTCTAAGTTGGTCATATTAAGACTTTGTTTTGGATGGCCAAAAATAAAGGTCCGACAGTAAAAAAGTCTTGATTCGAAGACTAAGGAGAGCAATTGACGAATGAAGCACTTGTGGACAAATGTTTTTTATTTTGATTTGTCTAACCTTTGATGTGCATCCTTAAAAGTCTTGGACTTTCTTTACTATTTTTGGTAGATGAACGTCTTGGTCTTTATTTAATATTTTTGGTAGTTGAATGTTAGGTCTTCCTAGACTTCATAGTTGTCTCTCTCTATTAGCTCATTTGCTTCATCATAGCACCTTTGTTGTTCTCAACACTGCTGATTCGCCATGGCCATCGGAGAGATAGTTTTGGGTTCCTTCTTGGCTTCCTTTTTTGAGGTCCTATTTGACAAGTTGACTTCTCTAGCATTGGGCTATGTGCAGCAAGAAGGAATCAGCGTTGCCCTGCTTGAGGAGTGGAAGGAGATGCTGGTCACAATCGATGCAGTGCTAGCTGATGCAGAAGAAAGGCAACTCGATGGTAACCATCTAGTGAAGCTGTGGCTGGACGATGTTAGGGACTTGGCTTATGACATGGAAGACTTGCTCGATGAGTTCGCGCTCAAAGTTGTTCAAGTTAAGTCGGAGGTAGAATCCGGCACAAGCATAGGCTGGGTGAAATGGAAGTTCTCTTGCTATGGCCAACATAAATCCTCTATGTCGAATCTGATCCCACGCTCACTTGTGTCTGAAACCAAGGTCCAGGAGATCAAGGGCAGGTTGGAAACAATTTTCACCGGAAAGGCTCGTCTAAGCTTAAAAGAGAATGTTGCGGACAGATCCAACTACATGAGCAAAAGGGATCCAACCACTTATCTGCCGGAGCCTCAATTTTTCGGCAGGGAGGAGGAAGAAGCACATATACTCGAACTATTGATCAATGAGGTCAAAAATTCTGATGCCACGCTAAGCATAGTCCCCATAGTTGGGATGGGCGGTGTTGGAAAGACAGCCTTGGCTCAACGGTTGTATAATGATTCCAGAGTGAAAAGCTACTTCGAGAGGAGAGCTTGGGTTTGTGTGTCAGATGTTTTTGATGTTCTCGACATAACGAAGACTATTTTACAATCGATCACCGGGTTGTCTTGTGAGGGAAAAGATCTTAAACGGGCTTCAAGTTAAGTTGAGGGACAATCTTTCGGAAAGAAGTTTCTTGTGGTTTTAGACGATATTTGGAATGAGAAGTACGAAAATGGACTGACCCTCTTAAAGCCATTTGTAGTGGGTGCTAGGGAAGCAAGATTATTATCACGACTCGCAACCATGCTGTTACTGTTTTCCAAAAGGAAATTCGCCAATTCCTTTGAAGGAGTTGTCCCTCAATAATTGTACAAGCTTATTGGCCTTTCATGCTCTTGAAGCAACAAATTTTAAGAGCCACCCGGAATTTGAAACAATAGGCAAGAAAATAGCTAAAAATGTAAAGGTTTACCTTTGGCAGCGAAGATGTTGGCGGTGCCCTATGTAATAAAATGAACCCGATGAATGGGAAGATACCTTAAATAACATAATATGGGATCTTCCAACGACAAAGAATGATGAGGTTCTCCCTATTTTGAAATTGAGCTACGTCCATCTTCCTTCCTATTTGAAGAGATGCTTTTCTTATTGTGCAATATTTCCTAAGGATTACGAAATTAAGAGGGATGAGCTAGTACTCTTATGGATAGCGGAGGGCTTTTTGGATGGACAAAAAGCAAATGATGACATCTTGAGATCGGGATGGGATCACTTCGATGAGTTGGTATCTAGATCATTTCTTCAACAATCAAGATTCAATGCATCTAAGTTTTCAATGCATGATCTTCTTAATGATCTAGCAAAGTCAATTGCGGGTAGGACATGCTTTAGCTCAGGGGAGTCTTTGCTAGCAGCTGATGAAGATGATGCATCTCTTGAAAAAGCTCGGTATGCATCATTCACCTCGACGCTATTTGTTACATCAAAAAGCTTGAGAGCATACAAACGCATGAAGGTAATAAGAAGTTTAATTTTGGTGCGTATTGGATTAGTGAAAGAACTCTCTCCTTATTTCCAACAAGGTGTTGCATGAGTTGCTAACAAACTTGAAGTTTCTAAGGGTTTTTTCATTATGTCATTGTAACATCATAGAGGTACCAAATTGTGTTCATGAATTAAAACATCTTCGATACCTCAATTTCTCGAACACTTATATCGAAAGGCTACCCGAGACTATTGGCAACTTGTGCAAATTACAAGCTTTGATCTTAAGAGGTTGTCGCAAGTTTTCAATGTTGCCTCCAAGTATCACAAAATTGGTCAACTTACGGTTTCTTGACATTAGAGATACAAAAAGTCTAAAAGAGATGCCATTGGGTATCGGTAATTTGAAGAATCTTACTATCTTGTCCAAGTTTATGGTAGGACCAGAGAAAGGGCTAAAGTTAAAGGAGTTAAAGGCCCTATCACGTCTTCAAGGAGAATTATGCATATCAAAATTACAAAAGGTGGAAGATGTTAAAGATGCTGTTGATGCTAATTTGGAAGGAAAGCAAGGCTTAAGAAAATTATTCTTGGATTGGGATAAAGATTTTGGAATTCTTCAGAATGATAAGCTCGAATCACGGGTGCTTGAGTCTTTGCGACCTCCCATTGATATTGAAAATCTCACTATTTTGAACTATGGCGGTGCAATATTCCCATCATGGTTAGATGGTTCATCATATTGTCGGATAGTGTCTTTGAGCTTGTGGGACTGTCCTTATGTCACATTGTTGCCTTCACTTGGACAACTACCTTCATTGAGAGAATTATCTCTTAAAGGTCTAAATGCAATAAGAATAATAGGCTCTAATTTTATGGAGGTGATAGCCTTTTTCTTCCTTAATTACTTTGAAGTTCGAAGAGATGTTGGCATGGAAGGATTGGTCTCCTTATGCCAGGGCCACAAAAGAAGAAGTCCCATTCTCCTTTCTTCAGCATCTTGTTGTCCGGAGCTGTCCTTCATTGGTCGGGACATTGCCTCATCAACTTGATCATCTCACAAAGCTTGAAATTCATTCATGCCCACATTTGAATAACTCAACTAGTGTGGTTTGTGTTCCATCTCTTCGTGAGTTATACCTTGAGGATTGTAATGAGGAGATCATGAAGAGTTTTGCAAACCTAACTTCTTTAACCATTCTCAAAATTAACAAACTCATAGAGCTTGTTTCCTTTGATCATCGGTTTATGAGTTGCTTGGGCAAGCTAAGGAAGCTTCATATAGGACTGTGTGACAAACTAACATGCTTGTGGCAAGATGGAGATGAAACACAAAATCTCACTTGCCTCCAGGAATTAGTAATAAAAAATTGTCCTCAATTCATATCTTTCGTGGTAGGAGAAGGAGAGATAGAGCTACCTTGTAATCTTGAAAGGATGGAATTGGTGAATTGCACAAGTTTAGAAAAGCTTCCGAGCAAGATGCACACACTTAAACAATTGGTGATTAAGAATTGTCCAAAAATCATGGCTCTAAACATTCCTCAAGGTGACTTGAGCAACAATAATTCGATTTCTCAACTTGAATCTCTTAAGATACATCATTATGATTCTCCAATATCCTTTTCATTTGCCAAGGGTAGACTTGCTCCTCTGAAGGCACTTACTATTTAGTGCAAGGTCTCTGGAGTATTTGGAAGGGACAAGGTAGAATCACTTGAAACAATGACAATTAACTATTGTCAAAATCTGGGAAGCTTACCACAATGCCTTCACACGCTCTCCCATCTCACTCAATTGGAAATATGGAATTGTCCAGCACTGGAGATAGAGGACTTCCCTCCCCTTCCCATCACCCTCTCGAGTCTTGTTCTTAGTCATTGTTCTAAGATAAAGTCTATTGTCAACTGTAACCTTGCCAACTGTAACAATCTCACTAAATTGAAAATATCGGTGTGTACGGTATTGGAGATAGAGGACTTCCCACCCCTTCCCATCACCCTGCAGAGTCTTCGACTTGTGCATTGTCCGATGATAAAGTCCCTGCCAAATAAGTGGCATCATCTTACCTCCCTCCAAGAGCTAATAATTTTCAATTGCCAAAATATCAAATGCTTCCCCAAAGGAGGTTTGCCTCCCAAATTGCGAGACCTTGAAATTTTGGGGCTCGTGGGTTTGAAGCAGCCAGTGAGAGAGTGGGGCTTACACTTGCTCACATCTCTCGAGAGTCTGACCATTGATATTGATTTTAACATGGGAGGGGAGAGAGAGAAGGAGTGGTTTCCTTCGGAGGATAAGGATGCCTGGAGTCTCTTTCCTTCCACTCTAACCTCTCTTTCGATACATGATTTGAGAAATGCAGAAAGAGTATCGAGCGGTCTCCGCAACCATCTCTCCTCTCTCCGAGGGTTATTTATTGGAGATTGCCCCAAGTTGAGGTACTTGCCAGAGGATGGCTTCCCTCCCTCCCTCCAACAGTTGTCCATATGTCAATGCAAGATTCTGAAAGACCGATACGCAAAACTCACTGGCGACTATTGGCCCCTCATCGAAGAGATCCCTAACGTTGACATCCGGTGAATTGATTCGTGCATCTACACTACAGTGAGTTTTCTTAGGGTTCGAGCAAGTTATTTTTGGTTTTGAAGGCATCCTTTTCCATTCTACTTTCTCAATTCGATGCTCAATACGCACTGATGTTTGGGTGGGGGATTGCGTTGGGTTGGATTGGCTCTATTTTGTTGGACGATGAACTGTAGGATGAAACGCTCGCAGTGCTGCCTCTTGCTATGTTGACGATATATCCTCATTTCTGTTCGATGCCCAAACCATTTGTGAATGAAATCGCACCATCACGAAGAATTGTAGCATTCCACAATCATAGTCCTCTGCATTTTCAGCGTCTATTGTCTGTTCTCTTCCCAACATATTTTTTCTTGGGCCCTTAAGCTCATTCACTTTGGTTGTTTTGCAGATACCATTGTGATCTTGCATTGGCAGAATCTCTTGGAATGATCACGTGCGAACGCTGCTAAGGTAGGGCTAATGCTGTTGGTGTCATTGTCTTGCTTCATTTTTTTTTCTTTTGCAATTTATCAATAAAGGAAGAAGCAATTAAATATATTTGTTGCACTGCTATGTTCTGAATTTTCCTTCTGGTGAATATGATCTAAATAAGAACAAATCTTTTTCAAAATCTAAAAGGATGATTAGTTTTGTGGAAGCTATAATGTGATTGTGAAGAAAATGGATGCGGTTTTTTCATTTTATGGATTTCTTAAGAATAGGAACCTTCTTCTTCCTTTTTTTATGATGATTCTTTGTAGTATTAAACAGTCAATCTAGGATAAAATTCCGAGGCAGCTCATGGCTCCAAGCTTTCACGTGACAGCATTGATATTCCATAAATCGCTTTCTGGCTGGGTCTCGAATTCTGGTGGTTTAGGAACTGTTGCTCACAGCTTGCTAGAAATTTTTAGCAAATATACTTATGCTTGTTTGGTTGAGATTGTTATGATAGGCTACCTACCTTCGGGTTTCCATCATCAGCGGTGACCATGTGGCATTTTCTTCGTGGAATATGATTTCCAAAAGGATGCCATGTTTCTGAAAAAATGCATTCTTCCGTGGGGAGTTCCTGAACAAAACATGGGTTCCTTTGGAGTAACTGGAAATCTTGTGATTCAACCAATTTGTATCTTGCCTGGTATATCTCCTCTCTCTGTGCTAGTGTTGCATGTATAAATTTTTTGTTGAAGCAATGTTCTTATGACATTGTGAAGCTCTGTTAAAAGTTAGATAATTTGCAATCTGAATTGTGGTTCACTGTGTACTTTCTCCAAGGCTTTTTGGATGTTATTGCACATATAACATGGTGCTTTGACCACATAAATAGGTGGTTAGAAAAGCAAAGTTGCATTTGCCAAGATAACTTTCAAGCAACCTCACATAGTTTTGCTTGACGACCCATCCTATCATTTGGGAAGTTCTACTCATATTTCTCCATTTTATGACTTTGATTACTTTTCAGTTAGCTTGTTATTGTTCTTGCACTAATTGAACTTGTCAGAATCTGGTTTTTACATTAAAAATATAGTAGAACCAAATGGTGGTCACGGCTGCTGGTAGCCCTTGTCACCATACATCTAGCAAATAATGGAACAGAAACCAATCTAATTGTTTCAATGTGGAAAATATTCGGAATAGAGCAATCTACAATACCAAATGGTACTGATCTTTGTGCCTATAGGCAGTATTGGTATTGGGCTTTACATACAAATATGTGGACCCCTTTTTGTTTGTAAATCCAGTCTTTAAGTTTTGCTTTAATGACCAATGACTAAGAATTATCTTTGTAAATTGTTAGTAGTCTTGTCTAATAATTAGTGTGTTTTTTTTTTTTTTTTTTTTTGCCTATCCACACCTGTAGGATTTGGATGTGGCTGAGGCGCTCATTCAAGGTCTGGTCTTGTTCCAAGGATTAATTCTGATGGTGAGATTGATTTCATTGTCAAAATACTTCAATTTGACCAATGATGGATCATTTCACAGCTAATAGCCCTCTTTTCACCTTGATTTGCAGGTTGGTCATGATGAGCATCTAATAGCTAGAAGCTTGGATGAGGTCTGGGTGGTTTCACAAGGCAAGGTGGCACCTCTCCATGGGAATTTCTAGGACTATAGGAATGTACTCCTATTTTTATTGAATCAGGTGAATCTAGTTATTGCCATCCACTAAGAGTGGTTCAGTGGGTTCACATTACCTCACAAAACAAAAAATGAGGCTTAGCTACATAGAGAAAGCAAAAAAGGATGAAGAGAGGATTGCTGCTGATATACAGGACGGACTCACAGTTACACTAGCCCTCATTTGTCATTTATACTTGACAAGGGCTTGTGGAACGATGAGTCTAAGTTTTTGACAGCATACAGTATCATTTGAGTTGTGATTGTAATCTTGGTATAATTTATGATTCTTTGCACATTTTGTTATAGCAATAGGTTCATTTGTTGTGCCCCTGGAAGTTTGATACTCTATTGCCACCGAAGTCAGTTTTCTCATGCACACTAAAATGATTTAATCATTTGCAAAAGAATATTTTAGCACAGTAAATTATTTTGTAAGAAAAATCTATTTTGTGAGAAAGCTATATCAATATATTTTCCCCATTTTCACTATTTGGCACTATTTTGGAGAATTAATTATGAAAATATTATCATGGCCAACAAAACCCATTCTTAGGATGTAGGCAAGCTCTACCACTGAAAGTCAAAGACTGACATTTATGAGCAGGATTTCTTGTTGGGTTGGATCAGCTCTGTTTCGTTGGACAATAAACTTTAGGTCGAAATTCACTCAGTGCTGCCTCTTGCTATATTGATGGCATATCTTCAACTCTACTTGATGCTTAAACAAACTGTGAAGAAAGATGCACTATCACGAAGAATTATAGCGTTCCACAATCATATGTCTTTGCATTTTCAGCGTTTCTTGTATGTTCTCTTCCCACCATCTTTTTTTTGTGTCCTAGCTCATTCATTGTTTTTTTAAAGGTTTTCTTTAGAATAGAGAAATTTTTATTTTTTTTTTTTATTGATGATGATCCTTTGTAGTATTAAGCAATCTATTTGGGACACATTTCTGGGGCAACTTATTGCTCCAAGCTTTTAATACAACTCCATCATGATAGCATTGATATTCCATAGATCACCATTCTGTTTGTGTTTACAGCTTGCTAGAAATTTTTAGCCTATATACTCGTGCTTATTTGGTTGAGATTGTAACGATATGTTGCCTGCCTTTGTGTTTGCATTATTAGCAGTGACCTCTGGGGCAAATCTATTCAGGTCTTTAAAGTATTGGTTGTTTGCATTTACTCCATTGCGGAATACGATTTTGTTATACATCATGTCGTTTTATCTGCAAATGCCTTCTTATGTAGCATTCTTCTTGCAGGGATTTTCGATCGAAAAGCTTCGAGCTCACTTGTGTTCCTTTGGTGTAATTGGACATCTTGCACTTCAACCAATGTATACCTTTATGATACATTGCCTCCCTCTCCGCTACTGTTGCATATGTAAATTATTTTTGAAGCAATTGTTTTATGACATTGTGAAGCCCTAATAGAGGTTAGTCAATTTGCAATCTCAAGTGTAGTTCACTGTGTACTACTATGAGGCTTTTTGGATGTTATTGCATATGTAACATGGTGCTTTGACCATATAAATAGGTGCGCAGAAAGGCAAAGTTGCATTTGCCAAGATAACTTTGAAAAAGCCTCACATAGTTTTGCTTGATGAGCCATCCAATCATCTGGTAAGTCTGCTCTTTTTGTCCACCTTATGACTTCAAATACTTTTCATTTAGCTTGTTGTTGTTCTTGCACTAATTGAACTTATTGGAATCTGATGTTACATTGAAAATACAAGAGAATCAATTAGTGATAACAACTATAGAGAGCCTCTGTTCTGTCATCATATATCTAACTTATAATGGAACAGAAACCAATCTAATCATTTCAACTTGGAAAATATTTGGACTAGAATAGTTAGCCTAATCAGTTTTTTCGTATTGGAGTAATCTGTAATACCAAAGAGTTATGATATCTGTGCCTGTAGGTAGTATTGGGCTTTGTTTATAAATGTGGTCTTTAAGCTCTGCTTTAATGAGTAGTGACTACTGAAGAATTATCTTTGTAAATTGTTAGTTTCTTGTCCAAGGATGAGTGAGTGCGACTTTGCTGTTTTGCCTATCCACAACTGGAGGATTTGGATGTGGCTGAGGTGCTCATTCAAGGTCTGGTCTTGTTCTAAGGAGCAATTGAGATGGTGAGATTGATTTTGTTGTCAAAATACTTCAATTTGACCAACCATGGATCATTTTCACAGCTAATAGCTGGAAGGTCAGATGAGGTCTGGGTGATTCCACAAGGCAAGGTGGCGCCTATCCATGGGAATTTTCAGGACTATAGGAAGGTACTCCAGTTTTTGTTATATCAGGTGAATCTAGTTATTAGCATCAACTGAGAGTGGTTCATTGGGTTCCCATTACCTGACAAAACTGAAAATGAGGCTTAGCTACATAGAGAAAGCCAAAAAAGATGAAGAGAGGATTGTTGCTAATGTAAAGGATAGACTCACTATGACCCTGGCCCGCGTTTGTCATACATACTTGATAAGGACTCGTGGAAGGATGAATTGAAGTTTTAAAATTAAGTGTGCAGTATCATTTGCAATAGCTTAAGAACTGGATTGGGATTGTATTCCTGGTATAATTTATGCTTTCTTGCACATTTTGTTCTAGCAATAGGTTCATTTGTTGTGCCCCTAGAAGTTTGACACTTTGTCGCCGTGGAAGTCAGCTTTCCCATACATAGTAAAATGATTTAATCATTTGCAAAAGAATCTCTTTAGCAAAATAAATTATTTTGTAGGACAATCTATTTTTATATGAATATATTTTCCCTATTTTCATTCTTTGCACTGTTCAGGAGAATTAATTATGAAAATATTATCACGGTCAACAAAACTTTATATTCAACTCTAAGTACAGAATTGCGTTGACTAATTATAATGTAGGCCTTGCGTAGCCAAAAAATACTATAATGAAATTCCATATAAATACCTGGATTTGTTAGATAATATCCTTTTAACATGTTCAGGTCATCATTGAAAATGAGAAGCTTTCTTTCTCCCAATTGCTACGGTGCAGATGGACAAACGGAACTGATAGCAGAGGTTTGAGTAAGCAAATGTTACAGCTAAATTCTGAATGAGCCTGCAGGTCAAAACATGTTAGTAAACTGGTTGCCTGGTCAAAGATTGAATTTCATTTTCATTTTATTCAAATACCCACTCCACTCCATCTCTTGACAACATTTTTAGCGGTCCTACATAATATATTTCCTGTGCAGGACCAGGAACAGGAGGGAGGATCTATAGCCGTGGCTACCCTCTGGATGTTTCTTTGAGGACTTGCGTCTGCTATGAGATATATTCTGATTTCGATTACGAGAAGAAAATCGTCACTTAGCATCACTCATGATTAACTCCTAGAAGGGGGCAAGCCCCACCACATTTACCCCCATCGAGGTGCTGAAGATCCAGTACCATTCACACGTGACAAGATACACGCACTACCATTGCAAATGGTCTCAATCTCGTGAGCTCACATGTTGAAGATATGCCTTGAATTCAGGCAAATGAAGGGAATTTGATCCAAAAGGGAAATGTGCTGCTATGGCTTCCATGATATACAATATTGAGGAATACTGTTACAAGAGTTCTATTAGTGGACACTTCTGTTACATTATAAAGTTGTTGCCTGGTATATGAGGTTTTTGCCATGACAATCATTTCCATGTTGAGGAGCGAAACTGTTTTTCTACTTCTTCATCGTCAGACCCTGCTTGAGACATAGTCTCACGGACTACTTTTAGCAGAGACTTTTGATCTGGAGCTGCTGCGAATTGAGCTTGATGTTGACATTTGTGGAGGAAAAATTGAGGTTGTTCTGGTAGTCTGTGGCTTTGACTGAGTAGGATCTGCAGCAAACCATAACCGCTTCTTCATTTGCAAATTGAGGGACAAATTTTGCCCACCATTTAATTTTTTAGTTGTCTTTCGAGAATAGGACACTCACGGTCTACTGGACAAGATCTAACATGCGAACAATTATTTTCAGGTCTGAAAATATCTGACATGTGAAGATGAAGAGGTTCTTGAAGAGGCTTAATTGTTACAGAAAATCATTTCTCCGTGTATGGAGCTTGATTCTCTTAATTGTTACAGAAGATCTTTTCTCCGTGTATGGAGCTTGATTCTTCTTTTTTAGAGACTTGACATTTTTGGTTCGGTATTTCAGTAGGATCCTTGACATTGGTTATGAATAATTTCGATAGAGTTTGTATAAACAAGAATGAACTCTTAAAAAAGTTTTGGTTATAAGATGATTTGCAATATAATGAATATCTAGAGGGATGTCACCCCGCATTATTTTATGATTGATCTTTGAAAAGGTCTTCTTCTAGTATTCTGTTTGTTTTGAGAGAAACATTTTAATTGAAAAAATGTTGTTTTCATTTTTCGCTATTTAGTGTGATAAAAAAAGCCGGTCAAAGGAACTTACTTTAGTCAATCAGAAAATCAAATAAAAAAGAAATTAATTTTTTAAATTTAAAAAGTTGAGTATGAAAATAGTATGGAGGAATATCTACACGGGAAAAGAGGTGTGACGGTGTCGTTCTGCTGCGGTCCTTCATCCACCACATATTTCAAAAAATGCAAAACCAAGAAACTAGCAACTAGCAATCGTTTATATGATATATTCAGAAAGTTTGGCACAAGATTTAAGATGAACTATTTGAGGGGGAAAAAAGAGTAGTCCCTCTAATTTGCTGGTACAATATAGTGGTGTTTTCTTTATTTACATTGTTGGGATCACCACTCAAATGATTTTATTTTAGTTATTACACAGATTTTCTTTTGATTGATTAGTTTGACATCATTTTTTTTATTTTTTTTTCTGGTCGAAAGTTTGACGCCATATTGATTTGGGCTCCTTTGGTGTAACTATAAATTTTGTGGTTCAACCAATGCATACCCTATTTGGCATATCTCCTCCCTTTCTATTACCGTTACATATAATTTTGTTTGTCTAATCACTCTCATAGCTCTTTATTATGTATGAAATATAATTTTAATTAATTGTTCCTTTTCGGATTTTTTAAATTTTCTTATGTTCATCTCGCGCCTTTTGTTGTTCTTCTTGTTGAAGAGTCTTCGATACAGATGACAGCATGATTCAAATTGTGTTGATTGATAATGATGGCAATTAGCAAAAGCCAGGGAATTAAAGAAAAATCTGGGGCTTTTACTTTCTTTTTCAATACATATTTTATATTTTATTTTTGTGACTGATAATTTTGGAGTTGGTTATTAATTGAAGCAAGAAATTCTCATCTAGCACCAAGATGAAAAAAAAAATGCCAACTTCCTCGCATTTTCTATGATATGATAAAAAAATTCTCTTTTCTGGGAAAATAAAAAGACAAGGAGGAAGTATAGATTGTCCATTGAAAATTAGTCTTTTCAATTGATGGCTTCTTGAAATTTATTTTATGTCATTACACTGTATACTTTTGCAATAGGCATCATTTTACCCAAACTCCTTTGGAATAGTATCTTTATAGATTTAGAATGTTGTATGATACGATATGTGGATCGCAAGCCCAATAGAATTAGACCTGAATAAAGTATTTAGTATCATAAGCATACAAAGTAATAGCACATAAACAACGTGCAGCCAAGCAGGAAACTCTCAACTAGTAATATCACGCTGAGTAACGAGTTTAAGCTGAGCCCAAAAGGCCCATCAGCCCAAAGCCCGCGAAAAAGAACCAAGCCCAGCCACATCTTGGGTTTATCCTCTGTCTTTCTCTCTCTTCCGTTTTCTCTCTCTAGCGCTCTAAAGCTTCACACAGAGACGCGCTCGGGGAAACCAGAGAGAGAAGGAAGGAAATCGTAGCCAAGCACCTTTCTAGCTGGACGACTTCATTATCTTTCGTTTCTGTCACTGCCTCCTCCTTCGGTTTCCATACAGGGGAGAATAGCCGTGACCGAAACTCTACTGAACTCGGATTCTTCACTTCGAGCTCTTCATCATTCGGTCACTGCAACAATTTTGAAGGTAAGTTCTCTCTCATTCTCTGGATTTCATTTTTCAATTCAGTCAATAGCATTGATTCTCGGTCTTTCTCTGAATTCCCAGGGACCTCTTCATCGAAATTTCTTCTCTATTGCCCTCCGGACACTGTTAGCCACCGCCAATCGCAACTGATCCTCACCGTCGGAAGCTCTGTTCGCCCCTGTTCTCAGTCACCATTGCTGAAGTGCTAGGAATGCAGTCACCACCGTTTCTCCCGATGGTTCCAGTTCACGAAGCTGCTTCTGCAATCATCTTACTAAGGTCCGATCGTTAATCATCATAGGTAATCATCCTTTATTCAATCGAATCGCATATGCTATGTTTTCAGTTGCTCTACGTACAAACCACTGCTTGGGTAAAATCTACTAATTGCTTTGTGATGATCTCGTCCACATAACTGAACTGTATTGATATGCATATTTGAGGTTGAGGTGTTTTTCTGTATTTTCATAGCTCAATTGTTGTTGACACCTAATTTTGGAAAAATAAAGTTGCATTTTGAACAAATAAAAGGAAAAAATAAAAATGGGGGAAATTGATTTGATTGAAGTATGCAAGGCAACATGAAATTCTGATGGATGTCCGAATTTTGTTAAATGCAGCAACAATTTTGATAAAATGGAATGAATCGATGCAAAATCGAGCTGATTGCGAAATCATGCTCTAATTTACATCCTTGATTTAATGCAACAGAAGATGGAAGTTTGAAATTTACCATAGAATGTGGCCGTGCGGAACCATTATAAAAAGAAGTTGACTTGCACAAGGTTGGAGGGGGCAGAATTGGCTAAAAAAATTTCATGAAAAGAGCTGAGAAGATTCGTGAAAGTAAAAAAAAAAAAGAAAGAGAGAAAATTCGTTCAAGGGTCATTTTCTTTTCCCTTCTGACAAACTGCAGAAAAAAGAAGGGAGAAGTCAAAAGTCAAAAAGAGAATACAGCAGAGAGAAGAGATGGAGAGAGGAGCCGTAGGAAGTGACGTGAGGGAGAGAGAGAAAAAAAAAAAAAAAAAAAAAAGAAAAAAGGAAACGCTACTATTCTTCTTCTCCATGGCTTCCCTTTGCCGCGTGACCGATCCCTGCACCGCTGGTCTCTGAGCTGCTCGCGCTGCTTTCGCCGCATCTCCGCCACACCGCCTCGCACCGGCCACCGCACCTCCGTCACCAACACCTGCAAGCCTCGCCGCGCAGCAACCTGCGACCCGCGGCAACTCGCGCACACCACCCAACGACCCCCCGCGACGCTGCAGCAGCCCGAGAACCCGTGCCGGCCTTCGCAATCTGCTGCTGCCCAGTACGACGCGGGAGCTCCAAAGCCTGCCGCTCATCTCCCTCCGCCTGAGCCCATTGTCAGTTGCGCGCCTGCACCTCCGCCACCATCGAGCCGCCCCCTTTGCGATTCAGAGCCACCATCGTGCAACCGCCGTCGCCGCCTCCGCCTTACCCTTTCCGCGCTTGGACCCGCGCCGTTTGCGACCCGGAGCCGCCACGACGAGACCACCGCGACGCCACAGCCCCGATTTTTTAATTATTTTGAGTTGTTAATATTTGTGATTTGATTAGGGTTATAATGCCATTTTTTATTTTTAATTGTTAATTTGGTGTAAGACTTGACTAGATTTTTTAATTATTTTGAGTTGTTGTGATGATTATGGTATTTTTTTAATTATTTTGATTTTTTCAATTATTTATTTAGTGATTATATTAATTGTTTAGATTTAACCCTTATTTAACAATTATTCAGCTTAAAAAAAAAAAAAAACTAAGAAGAAACTAAAAACTCAAAAAATCAAAATATTCAAAAAAAAAAAAAAAAAAATTGCATGAGCATATAGGACATTATGGTTTAATATAATAGACACGTACGTTTAATTAATCAAATTTTTAGGATTGCATTTTTAGATAATATTTTTAGGACTGCATTTTTAGATATTTTAAAAAAAAATAACTTAGGATTAGACTTAAATGGCCTTTTTAGAGTCTTAGATATAATTGGCACACTTTCATATTCTCATCCTCTTTTTTAAATAAAAATAGTTTTCTAAGACAAAATAGGGTTTAAGTCAAATTAATCCCAAAAATGAATTAGAAAATTATTTCTTTTTAGATAGCTTAATTAAGGTTTTTATCAATTTCAAATTTCAATAAAAAAAATACAAAAATACTAGTTCGCATAATAGGATTATTTAGTTAGAATATGTTCACTAGTAAAATTAAGTCATGAGGTGTATGTTATTTAGATTGCATAATAGGCCCATTTAATTAGGATTTGCATATTAGTAAAATCAGGTCATTTAGTTAAAAATGCAATTTTTTTATAAAAGAATTCTAACTCTTAAGAAAACCCAAAAAAAAATGTTTACTTAGTGTGATGCAATTTATTTATTGAATGCCTGAGCATCTGTGTGATCACCTTTTTGCATGATAGTAATTTAGGTTAAAATAAATCAAAGCTGCCTGTAAAAAACATTATTTGAAAATTAAAAGAAATAGTACCGAAATGGCATTAGAAGAATCCCAGTGTAACCAAGTAAACCCTGGGTCTCAGTTCGTAGAAAGTAAAATAATTCTCCCGTTATTTTACTTAAGTGTCTAATCGACCTACCATAAACTGATTAGTGGCGACTCCTAGTTAATAACCTCTTGCATGTTAAATATTTGAATCTTAAGTCGCGAATTGATATGGGCTTGGGAGAGCCCGAATTAAGTTTAAAGACTTAGTAGTCCATTAATCTAGTTTTAGGTGGTGCACCCGAAATTTAGATCGCGACAATTGTGTAGTCCATGCTTGAGCCGAGACATTCTTCAGTATATTTGTCGACTTACTTTCGACGATTTCTTCAATGCATGTACGACCGTCAGTCTCAACGCGTGGTGCTGATGGAACCAAGCTTATACTCGACTGGTAATGTTTAGCACTACACTTGCTATCACCAAAGGTGGCCATTCAGTTCCATGTCGGAGCAAACCGAAGCTGTTCGGCTGCTTAGAAAGATACTCCTTTTTATTGAGATGCCAAAAAAAAACCAAGCCCACAACCAGACTTCTTAAGTACGCGCGTTTCTCTCTTCATACTGCTGGTACATACGAATTAAATGTTCTCGAAGGAGTCCTAACCAAACCCACAACCTGACTTACTGATTGAATGTTCTCTATTTTATTTTGTGGTGTCCCAGTTTTGTGGGTTTTCGATCGTTGAATTGACTGAATTGACATCCTCTTGTGAGAATATTCTCGGATGGACTTCGGTTGTGAGGTAATCAGACTCGGTTTCCTTCGTTAATCGAATGGCAGATTTTTTATTAGTTTGGCTTTTAGGTAGGGCTTCTAGGTGAATTCAAATTCAATGCAACCCATGTGAACATCATGTTGATATAGCTAATTTGAAATTAATATGATTTGACTATTTTTGATACTTTTGATGAAAAGCGCAATTCCTCATAATAATTAAAATAAAAATATTTATATTGGAAATTTCATGATAAAAGAAAATATTTTTCATGAAATTTTGATTTGTTTAATAGTTTAAAAAAGTGATTTCCTTCTTGTTGGAAGGAAATGCGATTTTTCCCCAATTTAAACTTGTTGCTTTTCAGAATTTTTTTTTTTTATAAATTGATTAATTTTCCGTCTTCTAAACATTAAAAAGTCAAAAGGCAATTTCCCAAAAAATAACTTTCCTTCAAACAAACGAACCCTAAGTTAAGTAAGTTCAGTAAGTTCAGCAAACTACTTAAAAAGAAAGGATCTCGTAACTGTGTTAGGAGACCTACTCAGAGACGTTGGCAAGAGGCTTTCAAACAGGCCCCCTCTCTCTATTAATGGGCAAGATGGGAGTCACTTGAATCCAAGTTTAATTCAGCTGAGAGAAATGCTAAGATGTTGGCAAGAGGCCCTTGAACAGGCCCTCTCTATCTCTTTACGAGCAAAATTAGTGTAACTTAAATCTAAGCTTAATTTGACGGGTTAGAAACTATCAAAATATTTTGGAATAGGACACACGCTTACAATATCACTAGAATTAGAAGAAATTATTACGTGAAATGATTCCCTAGGATTCAGGAATTGGACGTGCTCTTACAATATCACTAGAATTAGAAGAAATTATTACGTGAAATGATTCTCTAGAATTACTCCATGTCACTAGCTAATCTTTATAAATGAAGATCATGTCGTTTCATCGTAAGTTGCAAAATGTGAAATTGGTGCAATTTAGCCCGTCAAATTATTTATAAAAAAAAAAAAAAAAATAGAGATGTGCTTGTCCTTTGATATACAGTACAGGTAGTTACAACCAGATCTTTTGCAAAGTAGACAAGAACGCTACAAAGATTATACGTATTAGAAATTGAAAACCACTGACCAGTAAAATTGCATAACAAAACTTGTCAATTGAAAAATAAATAACAAAACATATATTAAAGATACTCTAATAATAACCCTAAATTTGAACCAGTGCCACCACAATGAGATTGTCCTTCAAAAGATTAAACCAATCAGGAGATAATTTGTAAAAGTGTCAGCTAACTAATTAGCAATTGGAATACATATTGAAATAATTGCGCCACATACAATTTTTCCTGAATGTCAATGTGCTTGGTGTGAGCATGGAAAGCCAGATTAGTAGCTAAATAAGTGGCTCTAACATTATCACAGATGACTTTCAGCCGGTTCAGGTAAAAATGCATGAAGATCATGTGACATCTCTCAACTCCAATAAGTTTCTGCAACTGCAGAGGCGAAAACTCCAGTATTCAGATCCCGCAATGTAATATTGTACCCAATAAAAGCTAAGTATCCAGATGCTAAGGGATGAGTATCGGGACAACCGACCCAATTAGCATGAGTTAATGTCTACCAAGGAGTCGGATGATGGCTTCAATAACAGACCATGATCAATGGTTCCATTAAAATATATGAGCTTCGCTTGTAAGAGAGATGTTTGAGGGCAATGCATGAACTGATTCCCAGTGTAATGTGTTTGAGACAGCAAAATTCCCGTGCCTTTGGACTGATCCTCAACGCCAAAGAAGAAACGCAGTGGACCAAAACCTTTCATGGTAAAGCAAAAAGAAGTTTTCGAATGAAACTACTTCCTGTTAAAAGATTATCATCAACATGACGTAGTAGAATCAAGATTCTAGAGCTTGAATTACAAAATATGGAGTTATATGCCTTGCCGTAAATAAAAGACTTCGAATGCTTAAGGGAGAACTCGCCTTGGACCCAAAAGAGGTCTATAAACATGCGAAAGGTAGTGCCAAACACAATAATTCGAATCTGGTCCCAACACTGTGCAGTAAACTTCAAAATTTCATCCCGACCATACCGTAATCCCAAGTTGACTTCCATAAAATCTCATAGTTTCATGGCACACCAAAGTTTCATTACAACATGATTCCATAGCTCAACAACCTCTAGAATCAGCCTGGTAACCTAAATGGAATTGAAATTACAGCTTAACCTAGAAAATTTTCTTCAATCGGGTGAATTAAGTCTTTGAATTCTTCTCAAGCGCTTTGCATACCACATTAATCCAACGCGTTACAATATCCCTGATAAACTTGAACTGAACCCTTTCTCTCTCTAGCGTGCGGTTCACTTCTCCTTTCCAGTTTTCTTGATTCTTCTTTCTCGCTCTTAACTATTCCTCTTTTCTCTGATAAGCCAACCACAACAGTTTTAACTAAGCTGAAGGAAGTTAGTCTGTTGGACTTCAAAGATGCAGCCTCATGGGCGTAATAAATGAGAATTGGTCTCTTGAACCTAAGTCCCTTTTTTTTTTTTTTTTTTTTTTTTTTTTTTTTTTTTTTTTAAAAGGCAAGACTCTATTGTTATGGTAGCAACTCTTGTTAAAGTCTTAGACATGGGATGGAGGAAAATTTTTGAATGAACCCAGAGCAGGTGAGTCCAACTCACATCCACTATTGAATTATGCAACCTCCACGTTGAACCCAACTTTTCATGGTGCATGTGAGAAATTGTAAATCCCAGAATTCGTTCTTTCCATTATGAATATATCTATAGATTAAGTTAGTTAGGTCATTAGGTAATTTAAGGTAATTGGTTGTGATGGTTAGTCCGGCTAGTAGCACCAACTGCTACATTCACGATGGAATGAGTCATTCTACGGAGCTGCTGATGACAGTGGCATGCCATTGGCCGTTGGATGGGTATTTTTTTTTTTTTCAGTTTTTTGTTTTTTTTTCTTATTCGCTTTTCTTTTTGCCTTTTTGCTTTTATCATACTTGAACTTGTAAACATAAAGGAAACCCTAGATAAAATTCTAATGGACTAATACAATAGAGATTAATATAATGAAAAACCCCAATATGAGTAAAACATGAAAATAGTACAACGAAAATTATAGTATTGTTAATTTCACAAGTAACACATGGAAATTTCACTAGTAATGGAAAAAAAGACATTCGCATTGTGATGAACGAAAGATGTGAAAAATGGAGGAACAAAGTCAATTTGCATCCTGTAAAGTCTTGGTCTTCTTGGAAATGATTTTTCTTCCATTATCACTTTTTTTTCCCTGCAAAGTGGTTGATTAAAGTTTTTCCCCGTTATTACTTATTTCGTAAAGTCTTGGTCTTTCTAGAAATGATTAAATTTCTCCCATTATCACTTCTATTTTTTCCCAAAGTCTTGGTCTTAGTGCAATTGATTAAGGTTTCTCTCTCATCGTCACTTTTTTCCGCAAAGTCTTGGTCTATTTGGAATTTATTAAAATTTCTCTCCCACCATCATGAATTTTCATTAAAGTGCTTCACTTTTGCTTCACATGTAATGCGTTGAAATTATCTAATTTTGCTTCACCTTTCCCAAAAAAAAAGGCACATGACATTTAGCAAAATCTTTGGGCATATTCTCTAAATATTGCGAAACAAGCACTTGTGGACAAAAAGTATTTTATATCGATTTCTCTAACCTCTATGTGCATTTTTTAAAGTCTTGGTCTTCCTATAGTTTGTAGTTTTCTCTTTCCATTAGTTCATTATCGCTCAACCCTTGTTTTTCTCTTTAGTGACTGATTCACCCATGGCCATTGGAGAGCTCTTTTTGAGTTCCTTCTTGGCTTCCTTCTTGTACTAATTTCTAGTATTGTTAATTTTAAGCGAGACATGTAGCATGTGGAAATTTTGCTAGTGGAAAAAGAGACATTGACATAGAAATGGAAGAGGAGGGATGTGAAAAGTGAAGCAACAAAGACAATTTGCATCCTGCAAAGTCTTGGTCTTCCTGGCATTGATTAAAGTTTCTTTCCCATTACCGCTTTTTCCCTTTGGCTTCACTTTTTACACAAAAAGCTTGATGAGATCTAGTAAAGTCTTGGTCTTCCTAATACGCCAAGAAGCTTGAGTTACACGGAAGAGTGTATGTTTTGATGCACATTCTATCCTCGAGTTTAGACTGTTCTCCTTTCTTTTTTGCTTTTGACCAAAGCTCGTGATTTTGTTTTCCTTATCAAACAGACAAACCTAGCGGTCTTTGATGACTTATGGATGCATAACATAAAATAAGATGCCATTGTTGGCTGTATCCTCAATACTTTAAGTTTCAATTACATCGACATAGTGAGGATCCTTTAATTCGATTTTGGCCCCATGATGCATGAGGAGCTGTCGGGGAGGCATATGTTGGCACGAGATGGCTAGCTGCAGAGTCCTTGCGACAAGTACCATGTCATGATGGAGTTTGACATAATTTTGAGCCTTCGGATGTAGATGTCCAGCTTCAAATTCTTTATATGGTCTAAATTCAAGTCTCAAATTGTTTGTGTACGGGCTTCTGATAGTGCATGATTGTGAATTCTCCATAATCATTATAATCAACCTATACACCAACGCATAATACTAATTCTTTTCAAGTAATATTAGAGGAGAGGCATAATACTAATTTGTGCGTTCACTCAAAATAAATAGGTTAAACTGCTCTCAAAATTCTAAAATCGTAGATAATCTAAATCCCATGTCTAGAAAATATTCCATACCAATTGGTTTGTTCTCCCTATTGAAAAAAAAGGAAACGAATCTTGCTCTAAGAAAGTAAAATTTATGCAAGACATGCTAGACTCCAACTTGATGTAATTCAATGGCTCTCTCTCTCTCTCTCTCTCTCTTTTCTCTCTCTCTCTCTCTCTCTCTAGTTTGTTAAACCCCCGAGTCGTTCCATATCCACATGCATCACATGTTCCGCTTGCACATATTTAGATTCTTGACTTTTGTTAATTCTTAGAACCTACAAATCTAAAACATGATTGAGGAAAGCATTCGAAATAGTATGGACTAAATTTATGATAACAACAAGTGCCAAAAACAATAGTTCGAACATGGTTTCGACAGTGTGCAATAAACTTTAAAATTTCATCCCAACCAAACCTTAATCCTAAGTTGACTTCCATAAAATCCCATAGTTTCATGATACACCAAAGTTTTATTACCTACATGATTTCATAGCTCAACAACCTTTATAATCAACCTAGCCACCTAAAGCCGGAATGGAATTGAAATTACAGCTTAATCTAGGAAAATTTCTCCAATAAGGTGAATTAAGTCTTTGAATTCTTATCAAGCACTTCTTGTACGACATTAATCCAATGCATTAAGATGTCCCCAGCAAACTTGAACCGAACCCTTTCTCTCTCTAGCACGTGGTTCACTTCCCTTTTCCAGCTTTCTTGATTCTTCTTTCTCCCTCTTAACGATTCCTCTTTTCTCTGATTAACCAACTACAACAATTATAATTAAACTTAAGGAAGTTAGTCCGTTGGGCTTCAAAGATGTAGCTTCATGGGCGTAATAAATAAGAATCGGGTCTCTTGAGCCTACGTCCTTTTTATTTTTTATTTTTAAAAAGGAAAGAATCTCTCGTTGGAGTAGCAACTCTTGTTAAAGTCTTAGACATAGGATGGGGGAAAATTTTTGAATGACCCAGGAGCATGGGAGCCTAGCTCACATCCACTATTGAATGATGTGAGCTCCATGTTGAACTCAACTTTTCACGGTGCATGTGAGAAATTGTAAATCCTAGAATTCATTTTTGTTGTTGTTGTGAATATATCTATAGATTAAGCTAGTTTAGTGATTAGGTAATTTAAGGTAATTGGTTGTGATGGTTAGTTCGGCTAGTAGTGCCAATTGCAACGGTGACGATGTAATGAGTTATCCTACGGAGATTGTGACATCCCAAATTTTCAATTCTGTTTTCTTCTTAATGAATCGGGAATTTCATTGACGTGTCCATAAGGCTATTTTCAGAACTGATCATTCTTGAGATAACTAGATTATCTGGAGAAATTATTAGGAATTTTAAGACAAATAGACTTGAGAGTTCGACCAGGAATCGGCTTATTGACCGTGCTCATCTTTAGAGGCCATTGCGGCACAGTTAAAAATCGATTTAAGACCAGAGATAGGTCTGGTCGACTGAGATGTGTGGCCGATCGTGGGTGACTCCACTAAATTGGAAAATTCTCGTCGACCGACACTAATCTGATTTTACTGTCGTTTTGGTGCCCTGTGTTCGTATTTGAATCCTCGAGATTTTTACGACAATCAAGAGTCGCCTATGAGTCGAGTGGGTTCATAGTGGCTCAAAGAAAATCGCCATGGGTCATTTGCACTTAAAAATATCCGAAAGTTACCCGATAGTCAAGGTCACGCTAAAAGCGCGTCGGAGTGAAATTAACCGTCAAATTGAGTTCGATTTTAGAAATTGAAAGTTATGTGGTGTCACGAGCTATTTTAGGAATGTCAACTCAGTCTCAGAAGATTTTCGGAGATTCGGAGATTTTTACGGAAATTGGGTTCGGACGTCGTGGAAATTTGGCGGAAATTCAGATTGGCCAATTTAATGGAAAATTGACTTTCAGTCCAAACTTTGCGTGTCGAGGATTTATAGAAAATCATTTGAGATTTTTCTACATTGAAATGGACCTCAATTTGGGAAATTGAGCAAGAAAATTTGGTTTATTTGAGAGAAATTGAAATTGGAAAGGGGGGAGAAATGGCGCTTCAATTTGGATAATTGGGTGGATATTGGTCTTTAAAAAGTAAAAAAGGAACATTAGGATATTTTTGAGAGCTTTTGGGGGGACAAGCATTTAAGAGAAGAGATGTTTGTGTTGATCTTTTCTTTGGCTTGTGGAGCACGCACAAACGGCTGGCCTCCATCTTCTCATGCGGACGACCCCTGCCTCAGCCGAAGGTTTATTCTACTTTTGCTTTCAACTTTCGCTTCCTCTTTCCTCGATCAGTCCCTGCCGCCTGCTCTACTTTCGGTTTTTTTTTCCCTGCAAAGCTGCCATCCGCGACCGAAGCCTCACGTTCCTGCCGTTCAATCCTCCACGCGTCCGAGTCTGCTCTTGGCTCGGTCAACAGCGGCAGCAACCGAAGCTGCTTGGTTGACCGCAAAAGCCCCACACCCGTGCAAAAATCCGTCGCCAGCAACACCTGCAAGCTGCCAGGCGTCTTCCACTTCTTCGGTCAACCCTTCCTTCAATTTTTCTGCCGTTGAAACCCACCGAAATCCCACCATCGTTCCTCTCTCTTCTGCCACGAATCAAACCCCACCGAGATTCCATCCTGTTGACTACAAAAGCCTCATCATCCGAAGACCAAAGCTGTTTCGTCCGCTTCTTCCGCACAACCCACGAATTTCCGCCCAGCAGCGACAAAACGCTGCAGCTTCTTGGTCGGATTGTCGACCGCAATTTCCACGCTTGGTTGTCCACGACGCCACCTAGCCCAACGTGTGCGAGCAGCTTCGTCTTCGCTGCTTCGTGCGTCTCCAGCCACGACGTCCAGAGAAGCCAAGATCTTCGCAGCATCAATTGAAGCCGCACGCCAGCGAAGCCCAGTCCACCGATCCTTCAGGCAATTTCGGCCCAGCAAAGAGGTCAAGCCAGCCCAAGAAGCCAGTCCAGCTCAGCCCATTTTCACAGCATCAGTTTGGCCCAAGTTCAAGCCCAGTTCAGTTCTGTTTTAGTCTTGAAGCCCAGATCAACTCAGCCCCAAGAATTTGAGCAGGTCCAAGCCCAAAGTTTCTGCGGGCTTGCTAGCTTTGGGCCCGACCCGAGAGTCCGTCATCGCGGTGTTCCGATACCCGCTTTTAATCAAGTGAGTTTTTCACTCAATTAGGTGGTTAGATTAGTTTAGATTAATTAAATTAGAGATTTAATGATGCATGTTAGGTGGTTAGAAATATACATTAGCAAGTAGACATGCCATGTTATTTATGGAACGAGTCTCGGTAATTTTCCGTGCTCGTCTCGGCATCCAATTCGGCATTACAAGCCTAAATTGGATTTTTATAATTATTTATTTAATTTTCGAAATTAATTATTTAATTATTTATTTTTCCAGAAATTCTACTGATGGATGGCTTGACCGTGGTGAAGTCCGTTTATTTATTTGAGCTTTATTTGGTGCTAAAGTAATCTATGAGTGAATTTAAGATTTATTTCTAAACCGAATCTGGAGAGGGTCGGGTGGGATCGGCCACTAAATCTTGAGAGGGTCGGGTCAGTAAAAGCCACTAGATCTTGAGAGGGTCGGGTGGGACCGTAAAGCCACTAGATCTTGAGAGGGTCGGGTGGGACCGTAAAGCCACTAAATCTAAGGAATTGCTTGGTGTGGGATAAATGACCTAGAAATGGTTCGATTGACATGAAATCGACTAGATTGATTTGATCGATGATGTGATTGTTTGAATACCTATTGAACTGTACTAATATGCAGATGGAATTTGAGATCAAGGTAAGTCCTCTGACTCATGCGTGTTTAGGCAGCCATAGTGTATTGGCTTACTAATCGAGTCTTAGGGGGTAGGACTCGCTGAGACGTGGTCTCATTGGTTATTGAATAACCATTTCAGGACTCTAAGGAGAAGCTAAGGAGGAGCAACTTGAAGGGAAGAAGGACTTTTGAAGAAGAAGATGGTAGAAGGAGGGATCTTGGGTATAACCCGGATGTGGATTAAGATCCTATCCCTTTTGTAAACCCTGTCTTAGTGTAGATAGGTGTGAGACAAATATGTTGTGAATAGTATTGTAAATATGCTATGCGTTGTGCTGTTAATGAAAGTATGGTTATGAATTTCAATATGAAAAATATGGCATGCTTTTCTATCCCATTGTTTTATTGTCTGGGAATTTATAACTGCTTCCGCCTGCGTTAATGAATAGAGAGGGTCAGCGATACTTAGTCCTATGATATCACACTTTAAAATCGACCATGAATATAAGGATGGGCGTGTCCTAGAGGACCGGGGCGTGACAGAGATGCTGACGACAGAGGCATGCCATTGGCCGTTGGATGGCTGGCGCTCTCTATGTCGTCCCATTCCTTTTTTTTTTTTTTTTTTTTCATTTTCAGTTTTTTTTTTTTTTTTTCTTGTTCACTTTTCTTTTCTTTTTGCCTTTTTTCTTTTATCAAACTTGAACTTGTCAACATAAAGGAAAACCTAGAGATAATTCTAATGGACAAGTACAATAAAGATTGATATAATGAAAAATCCCAATATGATTAAACATGAAAATAATGAAACGAAAATTGTAGTATTGTTAATTTTACACATAAGATGTGATAATTTCACTAATAATAATAAAAAAGACATTCACATTGCGATGAACAAGAGATGTGAAAAGTGAAGGAACAAAGTCAATTTGCATCCTCCAAAGTCATGGTCTTCTTGGAAATGATTTAAGTTTTTCTCCCATTATCACTTTTTTTTTTTGCCAAAGTCTAGGTCTTCCTAGTTGATTAAAGTCTTTCTCTTATTATCACTTTTTTGCAAAGTCTTGGTCTTTCTAGAAAAGATTAAAGTTTTTCTCCCATTATCACTTTTTCCAGCAAAGTCTTGGTCTTTGTGGAATTGATTAAAGTTTCTTTCATGGTCACTTTTTTTTTTTCCGCAAATTTTTGGTCTATCTGAAACTTATTAAAATTTCTCTCCCACTATCACAATTTTTTTTACAGGGCTTCACTTTTGCTTCACATGTAATGCATGGAAATTATCTAATTTTGCTTCAACTTTCTGGAAAGAAAAAGGCGCATGATATCCAGCAAAATCTCTGGGAATATTTTCAGAAGTATTGCGAAACAAGCACTTATGAATAAAAAGTATTTTATATCGATTTCTCTAACCACTGTGCATTTTTGAAAGTCTTGATCTTCCTAAAATTTGTAGTTTTCTCTCTCCATTAGCTCATTATCAGTCAAACCTTGTTTTTCTCGAGTGATTGATTCACCCATGATCATTGGAGAGATCTTTTCGGGTTCCTTCTTGACTTCCTTCTTATACTAATTTTTACTATTGTTAATTTTAAGCAAGACATGTAGCAAGTGGAAATTCTACTAATAATGGAAAAAGAGACATTGACATAGGGATGGAAGATAAGGGATGTGAAAGTGAAGCAACTAAGCTAATTTGTTTGGCTGCAAAGTCTTGGTCTTCCTGGCATTGATTAATGTTTCTTTCCCATTACCACTTTTTCCATTTGGCTTCACTTTTTGCGCAAAAAGTTGATGTGTTCCTGTAAAGTCTTGGTCTTCCTAATACGTCAAGAAGTTTAAGTCATTGTTGGCTGTATCCTCAATAATTCAAGTTTCAATTACATCGACAAAGCGGGGATCCTTTGATGCGATTGTGGCCCCATGATGCACGAGGAGTTGTCAGGGAGGCATATATTGGCATGAGATGACTAGTTGCAAAGTCCTTGCGACGAGTATCATGTCATGATGGAGTTTGACATAATTTCGAGCCTCCGGATGTAGATGTCCAGCATCAAATTCATTGTATGGTCTAAATTCAAGTCTCAAATTGTTTGTGTACGGGCTTCTGACAGTGCATGATCGTGAATTCTCCGAAATCATTATAATCAGCCTATACATCAATGCATAATACTAATTTGCTTCAAGTAACATTAGAAGAAAGGCATAATACTAATTTGTGTGCTCACTCAAAATAAGTAGGTTGAATCGCTCTCAAAATTCTAAAATCGTAGATAATCCAAATCCGCTGTATAGAAAATTTTCCATACGAATTGGTTTGGTCTCCCCACTCAAAAAAGAAAAACGACTTTTGCTTTAAGAATGCATGATCATGCAAGATATGCTAGACACTTGACGTAATATGATGGCTCTCTCTCTCTCCCCGTCTCTCTCTCTCTAGTTGGTTGAACCCCCCGAGTCATTCCATGTTCACAAGCATCACATGTTCCACTTTTGCATAATTAGATTCTCATCTTTTGTTAATCCTTAGAACCTATAATATCTAAAACATGAGTGATAAAAGTATTCGAAATAGTATGAACTAATTTTATGATAACATCTAGTAATACCATATGAGTCTTAAATGCTCATCTTTTTGAATGAAAAATGATCAACTTTTTCATTTTCAGCCTTTAATAAATGGCGGATGAAATACAAGTTAGTGCCTTTGGGGTGGGGACCCTCGGACGGTCAAGTCCTTAATGCTTTGTTTGATCGGATATGGTGACAAAAAAGGCCAACGCAGGGCCCTCCCCGTTCCATCATTTTGTTGTAGCATATATGGGACCGATCTTTGGTCACTATTGGTGAACATGATCCAATAATTGTTTTAGCATGTGTATAGCCTCCATGATTACTCTCATCCTTGGGCAAACTGAAGTCATGGCAAGCATGAGTAACAAAAACCATCGACTCTATTGAATCATGAAATTTGTTTCGAGCCTTGTAAAACCTCTCCATGACTCTTTAAGGCGAATTGATTTGATTTATACTCTTTGCCTTCTATAATGCAATAACACAAAAAATTTAAATACTTAGGATGTGTTTGTTTCCCTGAACACTCAATATTTGAAAAACATTTTCCAAAAATGATTGATTTATTGTTCACAAATATGAATGGATCACATTTTAACATCATTCACTGAAATAGTTAGGTATAAATTGATATAGACAATGAAAATATTTTTAGTTTGTTAATTTTTTTAAACGATATAGCTAACCGTTTTTCAGAAAATATATTTTAAATCTTGAGTTTTTTCTAAAACAAACGCACCCTTTAACTACTTTGATAGAGAACAACAAGAGGAATTGGCTCAATTCAATCCGAAAGAGGAACATCATGGAAAATCTGAAAAGGACCATTAGTCAGATACAAATCCTTGTGTCTGAACCTGCGTGCCATTCCTCTACAAAGGGAGGCGAAATGCGGGCAATAAGCAGGCCGTTACAGCCACACATAGGAAGGTTCATCCCACCATCCCACACTTCCTAATTAAGAAACCTCAATTTACCAAAATAAGTATAAATAGCTTAAAAATTACCAGTTGATTGATAAAACTTGTTGATACGTAACTTTTTCCCAAAAGTGGTTTTCATATATTTTTGAAAAATTGGAATAGGTTTTCCTCCCAAAAAGAAGTTTATTGGAATTAAAGCATTTCAAAAGCTTATACCAGAGACAAATAGGATTAGGTTCTTTCGAATTTATTCCCCAAATTAAAAATGAAAAAAGAAAAAAAAAGGAAAGAAAATATAAAATGAGAACCTCGAAGAGAAAAAGAATACACTCGGCAGAATCCATCTTGGTTCTCCTGCTCGTTTCCTTAAAGCCACACGCCTCCCTCTTTCTTCAACCACCACCGTCATCATCGAACTCACGCCCACAGACTCGAGTCTCGTTCAGTTCACTTCTTGCATGCATATCGATCGTCGCCAATCACCACCATCCCTAGTTGCCGCTCCATCGATATTGTCATTCGTCGTTGCAAGCAGCGACTGCGCATTGGCGTAGCTGAATACACACGCATACGCAGTGAACTGCCGAACCTAGCGCTTGTCCCCCTGCTCATCCGAACGTAGCGCTTGTGCTTGCTGGATTGCTGTTGTTGATCTAATCCCATTAGCCTGGTCAGCTCCAGGAAGTCTACTCGGAATAGGTAAAAGACATCTATCTACTCACTCTCCTTTTCCCTTAAACTGATGCAGAAAGTTTATTAACTAAATTGGGGAAAGTTGATGTCATATACTTGCTGGCCAGATTAAAATTGCAGCTTGATTTCATAATTCATGGTGATTTGTTGATCTTAATTTGGCCTAGTTGTTTTAATGAGGTGATACATCTGCACGCATAATTGTTTGAGCCAAAACATGGACCTCTATTTTATGATTTTTCATTACATATTAGGATAGAATTACATTATATCCGTATAAGGACAATTATATTAGAAAACTTAGAATTTTCGTGAACAAGCATTATCATGCACATCTAGGCTTTTTGGAGTGCATAATTATTAATTCTATTATTTGCAAGTTTCCTTTCATAAATCACATCCTATAATTTGGAAAATCTAGAAAAATCATATCTTGCGTATTAATAAATTTAGATTGCATCTTCATTAAAAAAAAAAAATGTGAAGCGGAAATCTCCGTGAGTCACAAAGAGTATTATCGCCCCATTCCTGCATTTTTTTTTTCTTTATCAGTTTTTTGCTCTTTTTCCATTTATCAAACTTATATTTTAAGAGATAAATGGAAATCTAGACATAATTCTAATAGACAAGTACAATAGAGATTAATGAATGATTAATCACAATATGATTAAAAATGACAAAAGTTGGACTAAAATTATACTTTTGTTAATTTTGAGCAAAGAGAACAATAATAAGTGTTAATTGTCAAATAATATCTCATTCACAAAAAAAAAAAAAAAAAAATTAGCACCCATGTAACGTGTGGAAATTCTACTAGTACTATAAAAAAGACATCAGCATGGGAACGGAAGAGGAGGGATTTGATAAGTGAAGCAACAAATCCAATTTGTGTCTCCATAAGTGTTGGTCTTTCTAGATTTTATTAAATTTTCTTTCCCATCAGCTCTTTATCAATTTTTCTTTACTTTCATGACAAAAAAGTTCATGACACCCAGTGAAGTCTTGGTCTTCCCGAGTTTATGATTTATTTACATGAACAAGTATATGATCGTGGAAACTACAAATGTCTAGGAATAATCTCTAAATATTATAGAAGAAGCACTTGTTAAAAAATTTGCATCAAGATATGTGGCAATATCTGCTGAAAGATGATGAGTTAGTAGTCGATGATTGGGAATCATTTGATGTGAGAATCATGGGCCTTTGAACTTGATTTTCGTGCTCATTGGCGTGATGGATAGAGTGTAATTTTCAGTAGATTATACATTGTCAGTTGGTGATTTCTGACTTGTTCGCTGTTTGCAGAGTAAAATAAAGCAAATTGCTTAATGAGTTAATCGGTTTGCTTGACCCGTTTTCTTGTTTGGTCCACAGCACGTGTTTCCGTTCTCCTTATTAGACAGACAAAGTTAACCGTCTTTGATTATATGTATATGTATAACAGAAAATAAGATGTCGTTATTGGGTGGATCCTTAATGTTTTATCTTTCAAAAGCATTTATTTTACTAAGTTGCACAAATATGCTTATTTGACAGTCCTTTTAATTTGGTCAGCTTCATTCATTGCTAAACAAGAAAAATGGGATAAGCACACCAACTAATCCATTAAACAAGTTGCTTTCTCTTACTCTGGAATAGTAAACGGGTCCAACATGATCAACTAACAATATATAATCTATTGGATGTTACACTCTACTCATCACACTAATGAACTTACTGTGTTCAAAGGACCACGATTTTCCTATCATGGCGATTCCCGATTATCAACCACTACCTCAACATCCTTCAACAAATCATTGTCGCCTGTCTTACTGCAAATATTTAGCACAGTAACTGCCATGTAAAAGATTTCATTGATCGCACATTTACCAATAAAGTAGAAAATAAAGACATCAAAATCATAACATTACTACGAATAGACAAACGCCAAAAAAGCCAACAAAACACTCGCGAGTGATAACACATATGACGAAAATATGCATGCATTCTAAGTTGATCATACTAAGACTATTTTGGCTGGCCAAAAGTAAAGGTCCAACAGCCAAAAGTCTTGATCCAAAACAAGGAGAGCAATTGACGTAACAAGCACTTGTGGACAAATAGTATTTTATTTTGATTTGTCTAACCTTTGATGTGCATCCTTTAAAAGTCTTGATCTTTTTTTAATCTTTTTGCTAGGTCATCGTCTTGGTCTTCCTAGATTTCACAGTTTTCTCTCTCCATTAGCTCCTTGTCACTTTGCTTCACCATAACACCTTTGTTGTTCTTTACAGTGACTGATTCACCTATGAACATTGGAGGGATCGTTTTGGGTTCCTTTTTGGCTTCGTTCCTTCAGGTCCTATTCGACAAGTTGACTTCTTCCACATTGAATTATGCACAACGAGAAGGAATCAGCAAAACTTTGCCTAAGGAGTGGAAGGAGATGTTGCTCACAATTAAGGCAGTGATGGCTGATGCAGAGGACAAGCAACTCAATGGTAACCGTCAAGTGAAGCTGTGGTTGGACAGTGTTAGGGACTTGGCCTATGACATGGAAGACTTGCTTGATGATTTTGCAATCAAAGTCGCTCAGGTCGAGTCAAAGGCAGAATCTAGCACAAGCAGAGGTTTGGGGAAATGGAAGTTCCCTGTCTTTGGCCAACGACGCTTGCACCTGTCTGAAACAAAGGTCCAAGATATCAATGGCAAGTTGGAAGTGATTGTCACTAGGAAGGCTCATCTAAACTTGAGTGAGAATGTTATAGATAGATCTAACTACACCAGCAAAAGGGATCCGACCACTTCTCTACCAGAGCCTCGGTTTTTCGGAAGGGAGAAGGAAGAAGCACGGATGCTCGAACTATTGTTCAATGAGGTTGAAAATTCTGATGCCACGCTGAGAATAGTCCCCATAGTTGGTATGGGTGGTATTGGAAAGACAGCTTTGGCTAAGCGGCTGTATAATAATGCCGAAGTGAATGGATGTTTCGAGAGGAAAGCATGGGTTTGTGTTTCCGATGTTTTTGATGTTTTCAACATAACAAAGAATATTTTCCACTCGATCACCGACAAGTCATGGGAGAACGAAGATTTTAATGGGCTTCAAGTTAGTTTGAGGGACAGTCTATTCGGGCAGAAGTTTCTTGTGGTTTTAGACGATATATGGAATGACAACTACCAAAGATGGACTGACCTCTTAAGGCCATTTGAAGTGGGGGCTAGGGGAAGTAGGATCATCATCACAACTCGCAACCTTGATGTTGCTTTCATAACAGGAGGGTCGCCGTACCCTTTGAAGGAATTGTCCCTTGATAATTGTATAAGCTTATTAGCCTTTCATGCTCTTCAAAAAACAAACTTTGAGAGCCACCTAGAATTTGAAACAATAGGCAAGAAGATAGCTGAAAGATGCAAAGGTTTACCCTTAGTAGCAAAGATGTTGGGTGGTGCCCTACGTAATAAAAGAAATCCTGATGAATGGAAAGATACCTTAAATAAATTAACAAGGGGTCTCTCGACGGCAGAGAATGAGGTTCTTTGTATCTTGAATTTGAGCTACGTCCATCTTCCTTCCTATTTGAAGAGATGTTTTTCTTATTGTGCAGTATTTCCTAAGGATTATGAAATTGAGAGGGATGAGCTAGTACTCTTATGGATAGCAGAGGGATTTTTAGATGGACATAAAATAAAGGAGAATAAATTGAGATTAGGACGGAATTACTTTGATGAGTTAGTATCTAGATCATTTCTTCAACAATCAAGTGTCCACACATCTAAGTTTTCAATGCATGATCTGTTGAATGATCTAGCAAAGTCAATTGAGGGTGGGATATGCTCTAGCTTTGGGGAGTCTCAACCGGTAGTTAATGAAGATGATGCATCTATGAAGAGAACTCGCTATGCATCATTCATCTCATCACATTTTGTTACATCAAAATGCTTAAGAGCATATCATGGACTGAAGGTATTAAGAAGTTTAATTCTGGTGTGTGTTGGATCTAGTAGAAGATCAAATAAATTCTTTATTTCCAACAAGGTGTTGAACGAATTGCTGACAAACTTGAAGTATTTGAGGGTGTTCTCATTATGTCATTGTGACATCAAAGAGGTACCGAATTGTGTTGGTGAATTAAAACATCTTCGATATCTCAATTTCTCATACACTTATATCAAAAGGCTACCTGAGCCAATTGGCGGCTTGTGCAAATTACAAGCTTTGATCTTAAGAGGTTGTCATAGACTTTCAAAGTTGCCTGAAGATATTGCAAAGTTGGTTCAGCTTGCAGTATCTTGATATTAGAGATACAGGAAGTCTAAAAAAGATGCCATTGGGTATCAGTAATTTGAAGAATCTTACTATCTTGTCCAAATTTGTGGTAGGAACAGAGAAGGGGCTACAGTTGAAGGAATTAAACAACTTGTCGCATCTTCAAGGAGAATTATTCATATCAAATTTACAAAAGGTAGAAGATGTTAGAGATGCTGTTGATGCTAATTTATTAGGAAAGCAAGGCCTAAGAAAATTATTCTTGCATTGGGATAAAGATTTTGGAATGCTTCAGAATGATAAGCACAAATCAGGGGTGCTTGAGTCTTTGCGACCTCATATTGATATTGAAAATCTCACTATTTTGAATTATGGTGGCACAATATTCCCGTCATGGTTAGATGGTTCATCATATTCTCGGATGGTGTCTTTGTGCTTGTGGGACTGTCCTTATGTCACATCGTTGCCTTCACTTGGACAACTACCTTTGTTGAGAGAATTATCTCTTAAAGGTCTAAATGCAGTAAGAATAATAGGTTCTAATTTTTACGGAGGTGATAGGCCTTTTTTGTCCTTAATTACTTTGCAATTCAAAGAGATGTTGGCATGGAAGGATTGGTCTCCTTATGTGGGGGGCCCAAAAGAAGAAGTCCCATTCTCTTGTCTTCAGCATCTTGTTGTCCGGAGTTGTCCTTTGTTGGTCGGGACATTGCCTTGTCAACTTAATCGTCTTATAAAGCTTGAAATTCATTCATGCCAACAATTGAATAACTCAATCAGTGAGTTATGTCTTCCATCTCTCGATGAGTTATACCTTAAGGATTGTAGTAAGGAGATTTTAAGGAGATTGGTCAACCTGACTTCTTTGACCATTCTCAAAATTAAGAGTATTATAGAGCTTGTTAGCTTTGATCATGGATTTATGAGCTACATGGGCAACCTAAAGAAGCTTCATATAGGACAGTGTGACAAGCTAACATTCTTGTGGCAAGATGGAGATGAAACACGAAATCTCACTTGCCTCCGGGAATTAGTCATTAAAAAGTGTCCTCAATTTGTATCCTTTGTGGTAGGAGGAGGAGAGATAGAGCTATCCTATAATCTTAAAAGGATGGAATTGGTGGATTGCACAAGTTTAGAAAAGCTTCCAAGCAAGATGCACACACTTAGACGTTTGGTGATTACAAATTGTCCAAAAATCATGGAACTAAACATTCTTCAAGATGACTCCAAAGAGTAATAATTCGATTTCTCAACTTGAATCTCTTGAGGTAAGTGCCTATAACTCTCCGATATCGTTTTCATTTGCCATTGGTAGAGTTGCTCCTGTGAAGGCACTTTCTATAAACTACTGTAAGGGAGTAGAGTCATTGGAAGGGATTACCATAGAATCGCTTGAAAGAATGAGAATTGAAGGCTGTGAAAATATGGGAAGCTTACCACAATGCCTTCACACGCTCTCCCATCTTACTCAATTGCATATTTGTAATTGTCCAGCATTGGAGATAGAGGACTTCCCTCCCCTTCCCATCACCCTCTCGAGTCTTAATCTTAGTAATTGTTCTAAGATAAAGTCTATTGCCAATTGTAACATTGCCAACTGTAACAATCTCACTAAATTGGTAATATGGAGGTGTTTAGCATTAGAGATAGAGGACTTCCCACCCCTTCCCATACCCCGCGAGTCTCACACTTTGGGCATGTTCGATGATAAAGTCGTTACCCAATCGTGGCATCATCTTACTTCCCTCCAGGAGTTGATAATTTGTTATTGCGAAAATATCAAATGCTTCCCCAAAGGAGGTTTGCCTCCCAAATTGCGAGTCCTTAGAATTCAGGGGCTCGTGAATCTAAAGCAGCCTGTGAGAGAGTGGGGCTTGCACCTGCTCACATCTCTCGAGAGACTGAGCGTTGATTTTGACAGGGGAGGGGAGGGAGACAAGGAGTGGTTTCCTTCGAAGGATGAGGATGCCTGGAGTCTCTTTCCTTCCTCTCTAATCGGTCTTCGCATATATGATTTGAGAAATGCGGAAAGACTATCGAGTGGTCTCCGCAACCGTCTCTCCTCTCTCCAATGGTTATTGATTGGAGATTGCCCCAAGTTGAGGTACTTGCCAGAGGATGGCTTCCCTCCCTCCCTCCAACAATTGCTCATATATTCATGCAAGATTCTAAAAAAGCAATATGCAAAACTCACTAGTGACTATTGGCCCCTCATCCAAGAGATCCCTGAGATCTACATTGATGAGTGGATCCGATGAATTGATTCGTGCATCTACACAACAGTCAGTTTTCTTAGGGTTCGGGTAAGTTATTTTTGGTTTGGAAGGCATTCTTTTCCATTCTACTTTCTCAATTCAATGCTCAATACGAACTGATGTTTGGGTGGGGGATCTCGTTAGGTTGGATTGGCTCTATTTCGTTGGAAGATAAACTGTAGGGCGAAACGCTCGCAGTGCCGCCTCTTGCTATATTGATGACATATCCTCATTTTCTGCTTGATGCCTAAACCAATTGTGAATGAAATCGCACCATCATGAAGAATTGTAGCATTCCACAATCATAGTCCTCTGCATTTTCAGCGTCTATCATTTGTACTCTTCCCAACACCTTTTTCCGGGCCCTTAAGCTCATTCACTTTGGTTGTTTTGTAGATACCATTGTGATCTTGCATTGGCAGAATCTCTTGGAAGGATCACGCGCTAACGCTGCTAAGGTAGGGCTAATGCTATTAAGGTGAATGTCTTGTTTCATTTTTTCTCTTTTTGGCAATTTATCAAAAAACGAAGAAGCAATTAAATATATTTGTTGCATTGCTATGTTCTGAATTTTCCTTCTAGTGAAGACGATCTAAATAAGGATAAATATTTTTGAAAATCTAAAAGGATATGTAGTTTTGTGGAAGCTGTGACGTGATTGTGAAGAAAGGGGGTGTGGTTTTTTTCTTTTTATGGTTTTCTTTAGAATTAGGAACCTTTTTTTTTTGTTGATGATGATTCTTCGTAGCATTGAGCAATCGATTTGGGATAAAATTTTGAGGTAGCTCATTGCTCCAAGCTTTCACATGACAACATTGATATTCCATAAATCGTTTTCTGGTTGGGTCTTGAACTCTGGTGGTTTAGGAACTGTTGCTCACAGCTTGCTAGAAATTTTTAGCAAATATACTTATGCTTGTTTGGTTGAAATTGTAATGATAGGCTGCCTACCTCTGGGTTTGCATTATCAGCAATGACCTTTGGGTTGGCATTTCCATTTGCTCAACTGTGGAATATGATTTCAACATGAAAGTGCTAATATGAACACCTAGAGGGGGTGAATAGGTATGAAAACAAATTTTGCAAAATGCAGTAAAAAACTTTACTTTTAACTTGAGTTTAGTTGACTACAGACTTTGCAAAAGGAATCGGACTTTAACAGCTATTTCAAAACACATAAGTATATCGTAGCAAATAAAGTAAATGAGTTAAGGAAAGAGAATGTTGTACATGAAATTTATAGTAGTTCGGCTTAGATCAAGCCTACGTCCACTCCCCACGCTAACAGCCTCCTGGCTAGATTCCACTAAGCAATCAACAAAAGATTACAACTTTGAATGTAAATATTTAGTAGCAGATCACACTATCTCACTAAGTCACTCTTTTGGTATTTTTCTCATGATCACAAACGTTTAAGCTCACCAAAGACAAGTGTATGATCGAAGTTGGCTCAGACTTTGGAATTATAAATTCTACGCTCCATCTCTTACTTGCTTATCGGTCCTTGATCTCCTTAAATACTCCTCCACTTCCAAACTAGCCATTGGACAATATCTTGAGGATCGTCTTCCAATCTACCCATTGAACATATCTGTATTTAGAAGATTTGGTAGCCGTTGAGTGATAGAAGTAGAATCCCAAATTGATTTTAATCGCCCATACAAACATAATCTTGGTTTCTATAAGTAAAGCTTATTCGTATAGAAAGTTATTATCTTCAAAATCCAATCGTCAATCAATTAGATTGAGTCAATCAAATCAATCTTGATGTAGAATCCAAACCAGATCACTAGTCATTATATGTTTGGGACTTGTGTTACGTTCTGTCTCATTTCGGATGTAAAGTTTGAGAGCAATAGACTTTACAATCTAAGTATGAACATATTCTGCTTCTGAACAGATTTAGCTTTAAGGTTTGAATATAGTTTGAATAAGTTCAATTTCAGCATAGAGTCTGTCTTCTAGTT
This sequence comes from Eucalyptus virginea, assembly GCA_014182375.1. Lineage (NCBI taxonomy): Eukaryota > Viridiplantae > Streptophyta > Magnoliopsida > Myrtales > Myrtaceae > Eucalyptus > Eucalyptus virginea. Next base: position 13,756,854 of record CM024515.1, on the reverse strand, counting down.
CTTCATTCATGTTCAGTCTAGAATTGGTTAGAATGAACAGACTTCGATGTAGAACAGACTTTGACACTAAAGTCTCGGCAGTCTTCGAGACATTAACAATATCCTTTACATGTTCTATCATCTGCATAGTCTATTACTTAAACATTAAACACATTAGTATCTTTTGATTTATTTTGTCATCTTCAAAACATCATAAGGGATTTTCCTAACAATCTCCCCATTTTTGATGATGACAAAATAATCTTTGAATATGCATATGTGTAATCACACTTTTTAAAATAATGATAAATCAATCATCAAATTTTAGATTTTTAAAAAATGTGATTTGAATCAAAAGACAGCAAATAGATTGAGCATAACAATATATAGAAAAATAATCGTAGCTCAATATCAATCAATCAACACGTATGCATATTTATATTCTCTTCCCCTTTTTGTCATAATCAAAAAGCGATAATAATAGAAATAGTATCATGTAGAGAATATAAAACGATAACAAATATATCTCGCATAAAACATAATTTCCGAAAAAAATCAGCTTTTATAAAGTAATTGAATATTAAAGATATGCGATATAGCTCACTTCGATCATATATATCAGCAAATATCCACTAAAAATCACGGATGCATTATAAAATTCACTGACCCTTTTTGTCATAATAAAATGATAATATCGATAAGAGATTTGTTAATGACAAAAATGTAATAAAAGATGTACTAACCGGATTTTGTAGAACTTAAATTCCGACAAATTTACCTTTTCCTTTTTCCCATAATAATTAAGATCATGATCAATTCAAAGAATATTTTTCTAAAATTGATCATAGCTCCCCCTCAATTTGTTGCCTTTTTAAGGTGATCACGATTCTTTTCCTTCATCTTGGATTTGCTTTCTCCCCCTGTCATCATGACAATAATAACAGTAATTGTGGCTTGTGCACGTTGATCAGAAGATTTTTCCATTATTTCCTTTGTAGCAACAATATCCACAACGATACCACATGTGGTGGCGGTATAGTGGTTGAGCTTCAGTTCCTTTCGGGAGAGGTCTGGAGTTCGAATCCCTGTGTCGTTTGCCTTATAGGAAAGGAACCCACGACTTGCCCGGGGTAGAAAGGGTGGTGGTAACTCTCCTGCTCCTCCAGGGTTTACTCTGCTGCGAAGCGGCGCACGGAGGCTCCTTGGGTACGAAAAAAAAGAAAAAACAATATCCACAACGATCATTTGCATTTTAAAATTCGAGGCAAGAATTTATTTTCTTCAATCAAGCTCTTCTCAAATTCAACCTGCATAAATTTAACGAACTTTTTGCACAAATAAGCTGTAATAATATTCACATAATATATAATGGCATTTCTTCAAATAAATAAATTAAATAGCATATATAAAATTATCAATTATTAAGATTCTGAATTACTCTACCTTTCGTACAACACATAAGGGAATTTTTTAGCCTCCAGAAGATAGTATAGAATCTCCATAATTTTCAGATTGAGCTTTCCAAAATTCATATGGAAGATTCTTTTGTACTTGCAAATTCTTGTATAATGGATAACAATCCTTGCAAAAATATCACATAATACCTTCCTCCGATTTGTGGATCAAACTTGCTAGATATAAGATATCTTGTAAGAATACAACAAGAATATCCATAAATATGCAATAATATCTTTCGAGATCAAAGGGATTTCCTTGAGCATAAATCTCAGATATATATATATATATATATTATTGATGCATTTCGCAAAAAGAAAGTAGATATTTTTATCATGTGCCAAACCAAGCAATTTAAAAAAAAAAATGCAATGCCTTATGTTTATAACAAAAGATATTTGCAATATAAATCATATACAATACATAGGCAATCATCTAAAATCATGATAAATGTATGTAGAGATTTACAAGGCAGGATAAAAAAATATTCTCTTACCCAAGGTATATGATTGCAATATACCAAAAAAAAAAAAAATCATTACCAATCTTCGCTTGAGATTCTTTTCTTATTGCACCAAAATTTGCGTAGATTCACAATCATTCTTGCCTTATTGAATTTCCCGCAATCAACTCATTTCCTTTTTGATATCCATCAATTTGGATCATTCCTTGACATTAGAGCAAACTAGAAAATCTCTGTAAATAAACAAATATTCTTTCTTAATTCATCATAACATGTTATTTAAGGAAAGAATATTATGCAAAATAATATCTTGAAAAAGAAATTCTCACTTAGTCAAAGCACAATAAAATTAGGGAGAATAAAATCATTGAATATTTAAGAAATAATATTTTGCATAATAAATTAATATCACGTAAAACAGATTTTTAATATGCAAAATATAATAAAATTCGAGAGTATAAAATAAAATCAAATTAACTCAATTGTCTCTAAGCAGGATATCAAAAAAATAATCACACGTATTATATCAAATCTCAACTTACAAATCACAAAAATAAATCACACGATTCTTTCTTCAATAAAACAAATCAAAGAATATGATTAATATAAAATCCAAATCAAATTGAAAAAAAAAATGTATTCCTCACCAAATTTTATTTTCTCTTCCTTTATTTCCTGCAAAAAACAGCTCATCTTTTCTTTGGTACCCATTTTTTCTTGGGTCCATGAGAGTTAGTAGAGCATGCTGCTTTTATCCATTCTTTCTTAATAGGTCTCCAGACTTTAGGAGGTTCTTTCTTAAAGTGTTCCAAGTCTCCACAATTTGAACACTTGAGGGCATTTCGACTAACGGGTTTTGTAAAAATCCTTTCAAAATGCTTCTTGTATGCAAGTCTAGGAGGTCTTTGTCCACGTCTCTCATTGACTTTAGGAAAATCTATTAGAGAATCACTTTCCTTATTGAAACTAAGTCCTGACTTATTATAGTAAGGTACTTGTATAGAAAGGATATGCTCTAATGTTTTTGAACTATTTGAAAATATTGTCGAAATATTTGAAAATTCCTTTCTTCAAAGAATCATTTTCTTTGACAAGTAAATCTCAACTTTCTTTTATTTGTAGGAAATCTTTTTGCAAACTTTCAAACTTTTCTTTTCGAGAAAGGTCATGTTGCCTAAGCCATGAATTTTCCTTTCTTTTTTTTTTTTTTTTTTTTTTTTTTTTTAGTTCGGAGATCATTTTAAGTGAAGATTTGAGATTTAAGCAAAGCTCATTTATATACTTTGAAAGTTTGATAGGAATTTTTGAATGGCTTACCTCGATTTCCTCATCGGATTATGAGTCTGTGTCCGAGTCAGACTTTGATTCTGAGTCTGTGTGAGTCAGACTCAGATTCTGAATGTGCCATCAAACATATATTTCCTTGCTCATCATCTTCTATCATGGTTCTTTTCTGTACATTATGCTTGTATTGTTTTCTTCCATCGAATTTCCTCCATTTTCTACTCAAGTTTTTGAATTTCTTGATCATAAAAGCGAGCTCTTTGTCATCCAAGTCATTTTCTAAGTCTGTATTATCAGAATTAGCGTTAGATTTTAAAGCGATGGACTTTTTATCTTCGGGATCTTCATCATTGATTTGTTCCACTTCATAGGATTGAAGAGTGCCGATCAATTCATCAATAGAGAGTGGCATAATCCTCTGAGTCTCTCGAATTGAGGTCTTTACATGGCTCCAATCTTTTTAGAGACCTTGCAAGAGTTTGTTGACCTTCATTGGGGGAAGAAATTGGCCGATTTTGATATGATAAACCATTTACAATTTATATTAAATGGCTGAACATATCTCCAATCGACTTTCCTTGCTTCATCTTGAAGTAGGAAGTTTACTTTTGTCTTTTTTACACGATGAGTCCCTTCATATGTAACATGAAGTCTATCCCAAACTTCTTTTGTTGTTTCACATGAAGAGATTCTGTTATATTCAGTAGGAAACAAAGCACAATATAAAGAATAAATGACTTTTGCATCAAACGCTTCTCTTTTAGATATCTCCGTTTGAGACATAGGAGCAAGGGGTTTGGTGTCTTTGTCTTTGCCATTTTTGTTTGATGTAGACGCAGCAGCATGATTGATTCATTTTTCCACAACATCCCATTGCAAGGGATCTCTGGATCTTAGGAATGCCTACATTTTGTTCTTCCACACAATGTATTATTTTCCATCAAAATATGGTGGCCTGGTGTTGCTTTGCCCTTCCATAAGTCCTGGTGCCAATATACTAACCATATAAGATCTTTAGCTCAAAACTAAAAACACTTTTATAAACCAAGCACTTAGGTCTGATACTAATTGAAAGTGCTAGTATAAACACCTAGAGGAGGGTAAATAGATGTGAAAACAGATTTTGCAAAATGCAGTAAAAAACTTTACTTTTAACCTGAGTCTGGTGGACCACAAACTTTGCAGAAGGAATTAGACTTTAACATCTATTTCAAAACACATAAGTATATCGCATCAAATAAAGTAAAGGAGTTAAGGAAAGAGAATGCTGCACACGAAATTTATAATGGTTTGGCTTAGATCAAACCTACGTACACTTCCCATGCAAACAGCCTCTTGGCTGGATTCCACTATGTAATCAATAAGAGATTACAACTTTGAGTGCAAATACTTAGTAGTAGATCACACTATCTCACTAAGTCACTCTTTTGATATTTCTCTCACCATCACAAATGTTTAAGCTCACTAAAGACAAGTGTATGATCGAAGTTGGCTCAAACTTTGGAATTATAAATTCCATGCTCCATCTCTTACTTGCTCATAGTCCTTGATCTCCTTAAATACCCCTTCACTTCCAAACTAGCCATTTGGACAGTATCTTGATGATCGTATTCCAATCTACCCGTTGGACAAATCTATATCTAGAAGATTTGGTAGCCGTTGAGTGATAGAAGTAAAATCCCAAATTGATTCTAATCGCCCATACAAACAGAATCTTGATTTCCATAAGTAAAGCTTATTCATATAGAAAATTATTATCTTCAAGATCCAATTGTCAATCAATTAAATTGAGTCAATCAAATCAATCTTAATGTAGAATCCAAACCAGATCACTAGCCGTTATATGTTTGGGCTTATGTTATGTTCTGTCTCGTTCCGGATGTAAAGTTTGAGAGCAATAGACTTTACAATCTGAGTCTGAGTGCAATAGACTTTACAATCTGAGTTTGAACATATTCTGTTTTTGAACAGATTTAGCTTTAAGGTCTGAACATAGTTTGAATAAGTTCTATTTCAGCATAGAGTCTGTCTTCTGGTTCTTCATTCACGTTCAGTTTGGAATTTGTCAGATTGAGCAGACTTCTAATATAGAACAGACTTTGACACTGAAGTCTAGCAGTCTTTAGACATTGCCAATATCCTTTACATGTTCAATCATTTGCATAGTATATTACTTAACCATTAAACACGTTAGTAGCTTTTGATTTATTTTGTCATCTTCAAAATATCATAAGGGATTTTCCTAACACATCATACATTATGCCATTTGATCTAAAAATACCTTCTCATGTGGCATTCTTCCCATAGGGAGTTTCAAAACAAAATGTTTGAGCTGACATGGGTTCCTTTGGTGCAACCGGAAATCTTACAATTCAACCAATTTGTGTCTTGCCTGGTATGTCTCCTTTCTTTGTGCTAGTGTAGCATGTATACATTTTTTGTTGAAGCAATGTTCTTATGACATTGTGAAGCTCTACCAGAGGTTAGATAATTTGTAATCCAAATTGTAGTTCACTGTGTACTTTCTCCCAGGCTTTTTGGATGTTATTGCACATATAACATGGTGCTTTGACCATATAAATAGGTGGTTAGAAAAGCAGAGTTGCATTTGCCAAGATAACTTTCAAGCAACCTCGCATAGTTTTGCTTGACGAGCCATCCAATCATCTGGTAAGTTCTACTCATATTTCTCCATTTTATGTGGACCCCTTTTGTTTGTAAATCCGGTCTTTAAATTTTGCTTTAATGACCAGTGACTAAAGAATTATCTTTGCAAATTGTTATTTTCTTGTCTAATGATTAGTGTTTCTATTTTCTTGCCTATCCACAACTATAGGATTTGGATGTAGCTAAGGCGCTCATTCAAGGTCTAATCTTGTTCCAAGGAGTAATTCTGATGGCAAGATTGATTTTCTTGTTAAAGTACTTCAATTTGACCAACGATGGATAATTTCACAGCTAATGGCCCTCTTTTCACCTTGATTTGTAGGTTATTCATGGTGAGCATCTAATAGTCAGAAGCTTGGATGAGGTCTGGGTGGTTTCACAAGGCAAGGTGGCGCCTCTCCATGGGAAAATCCGGGACTATAGGAATGTACTACGATTTTTGTTGGATTAGGTGAATCTAGTTATTGCCATCAACTAAGAGTGGTTCATTGGGTTCACATTACCTAACAAAACAAAAAATGTGGCTTAGCTACAGAGAAAGCGAATAATGATGAAGAGACAATTGTTGTTGATATACAGGACGGACTCACAGTTACACCAGCCCTCATTTGTCAACTTGATAAGGGCTCGTGGAACGATGAGCCTTAACTTTTGACATCAAGCATGCAGTATCATTTGCAATAGCTTAAGAACTGAGTTGGGATTGCAGTCCTAATGTAATTTATGATTCTTTGCACATTTTGTTCTAGCAATAGGTTCATTTGTTGTGCCCCTGGAAGTTTGATACTCTATTGCCACCGAAATCAGCTTTCCCTTGCACACTAAAATGATTTAATCATTTGCAAAAGAATGTTGTAGCACGGTAAATTATTTTGTAAGACAATCTCTTTTGTGAGAAAGTTGTATTAGTTATAGTTCATCCTTCTTTATTCAAATACAAAAGAATCACGAAAATCAATGGCATTCCACAATCATATTCCTCTGCATTTTCAGCTTCTGTTGTATGCTTTATTCCCAACATCTTTTTCCCGTGCCCTAGCTCATCCACTTTGATCGTTTTGCAGATGCCATTGTCATCTGCATTGGCCAAATCTCTTGGAATGATCACTTTCAAAAACTTTTGAGGTAAGGCTAATGTTGTCAATGTTATGTGTAATTTTTTTACAATTTACTAGAAAGGAAGAAGTATTTATATTTATATGGTGCATTGATTTGTTCTAAATTTTCTTCTAACAATTATAATCTAAATAAGAATAATCTCTCTCAAAATCTAAAAACAGCATTAGTCATGTGGAAGTTGTGATATGACTGCGAAGAAATGGGATGCAATTTTTTTTCTTTTATTATATTTTTCTTTAGAATCGAGAACCTTCTTTTTTTTGTGATGATTGTTGACACCTAAAATTTTGCAACCTGATTAGTCATTTATTGCATTAAAAAATTAGGGTTTAATTTTATCCTTGAAAAAATAATTAATTGCATAGCATATAGATTTAGGTGCATTTGCAGTTTTTTACATTTATTTACTGGACCAGTGGCTGATGCATTCGAATTAGTGGTTCTGAGCTTTAAATTGATAGGCCAGACTAAGCCCACGAAACGAACAAATTGGCACAAGCCCCTTTTTTTTAATAATCAAAGATTATCTCGAGAAAAATAGAAATTTGAAATTTTTCGGGATATGATGAATTTTTTTGAATAGGGCACGTGGAAAAGCAAATATTGCGTTCATCAAAACAAATATTGCGTTTGGAAAAATAATCTTCGTGGATATCAATTTGGGAAAATTAAAACCCTAATTCGTGGCCTACAAATATGTTGAATGTGTAGGGTTCGGGGGCTTTTTCTCTCGATCACTTGGTAAAAAATTCAACTCAAAAAGAGAAAGGTTTCCCTTCATTTTAAAGGGTTTTGTGGGAGTAAGGAAGGTTTTTCTTTTGCTAAAGAAAGGAAAAAGAAAGAGGCATCTGCTGCACTTTCTTCTATTGACAGCAGAGAAGATAGCAACGTGTAGTAAGAGAGAAGCGACGTGCATAGGGGGGAAAAGGGGAAAAAGCCAGCGTGAGAGAGAATAGACGGAGAGGGAAGTGACGAAAAAGCAGAGGGAAAATAAGAACTATTGCTCTTCTTCTTCGCAGCTTCCGCCAGTGCTCCTTGCTATCCGTGAGCCGGTAGCCGCCGTCATTTTGCCGTGCCCTTGCCTCGACGTGCCTTCGTCGTTGCTGTCCACGCCCCGCTGGTCACCGTTCGCAACGCCCATGAAGCCTCCGCGTTGCACCATTGCGCTGGTCACTGCATAAGCACCGCTGCGGTATTAGCAATCTGTGAAGTTGCCACCATCTCGTTGCCAGCCGTGATCTACTTGGTTTTTCTCTATGAATCCATCACTGCTTGCTGCTCCGCTCGAGCTCCGTTGTCGACGCCAGGACTTAAGAGCGGTCCTCCATCTTCGACGCCTTCACTTGCTCGCCTGTAGCCGCGTCTATTGTTGCCTCTGTCAGCCACTCTACCTCCTCGTCGACCTCTTACACTCACTATGCTTACACCACAGCAACCGCTTCGCAAGCAGCCCATGAAGCTGTCGCGCCATTGCTGCCCTACACATCGCATCAGGACCCCCTCTTTGAGCAATGCCCACAGTAGCCTTCCGCTGAGCCATCTCCACCAGTCGCTGTTGCAGATCCGGTGGTCTGCCTGCTGCCGGTCTACCCGCCAACATCTTGCCCCCTGCCGGAGCTCCGAATCAATGACCCACCACCACGAGTTGCCAAGCCGTGCGTGGAAAAAAAAAAAAAGGGAAAAAAAGAGAAAATCAAATTAGGTAGTTTTTATTTACGTTTTTTTTTAAATTTTTTTATTAATATTTTATTTATTTTGCTTTTATTCTTTTAGTAGAGTTGTTCCTTGATGTATGATTGAGAGCCTAACATGAAATAGCCCTTCAAATTAGGGATTGACAGTCTGATTCTTGCGCCTGAAATCCAACTCACAATCTCTTGCAAAATTGACAATCCGATCTCACACCTGAGATTCGATTCGCAATTTATTTAAAAATTGGCCAACCCTATCTCATGCGTGAGATATGGTTCGTTGATTTATGGATATCAATCTTATCTTGTCTGATTTGTTGTCGTGTTAGTTGAGTCAATTTTATTTTTGTAAAAGGAAAAATCCAAAAAATATTTCTGTTAGGATTAGATTTGTTTTAGAATATTTCTTGTTTTAGGGTTATCTAGAATATGGATTTTATTTCAATTTTTTAAAATAAAAAATGCATTCATTTAGGATGTTAGTTTTTTTTTTTTTTTGAATTGCACATTTAATTATTTGGCAATCTTTAACTGCAAATTTCATAAAAGAAAAAGGAAAAATTAGAATTAGGACATTCTTTGCATGTCATTGCATATTAGGATGGATTGCATGCTTGCTAAGAAAATTTAAAAAAATCATGTGCATGTCATATAGAATTAGGTTCATGAAATGCTCGTCATCTAGTGATTGTTGCTAAGTCCATTTAATTAGAAATTGCCTGTCATTAGAATTAGGTCATTTAGCTAATTTGGATTGCACATTTAATTATTGCATTTATTTTAATTTCGAAATTCATGGAAAATAAAAAAATTGTCTTAGGATAAATCAATTTCATGCTTTAGGATAGACTGCATTTTACTCCTGTCATGTAGTTTAGGTCATGTTGTCATGTCATATTATTTCATGTTAGATTAGAAGCATTGCATTGCATATGGATTATATCCTCATTAAAAAAAAGTGAAAACAAAAATTGAGTGATTGCGTGTTAATTAGAAATCATATTTAAGATTGTTAATGTGAATTCTGATCTAACAACACAGATGCTGTTGAGGTAAGTCTTGCGATTTATTCATTGCTTTTCTTGGATGTTAAATTAGTGGTTTGCACACCCGCATGATCACCTCCATGTTAGGGAAGTGAATTAAAATTAATTCAAACTGCCTGCAAAACATTTTTTTCGAAATAAAAAAAAGAAATGTGCCGAAAGGGCACTAAGAAAGTTTAGTGTAACCAAGTCCCCATACCTAAAGTCTCTAGTTAGTAGAAGTAAAATAGTTCCCCCGTTATTTTACTTAGGTGTTTAATCGACCTACCGTAAACCGATTAGTGTTGACTCCCTTTTGCGTGCGAAATATTTGAATCTAAGTCGCGAATTGATATGGGCTTGAGAGAGCCCGAACTAAGTGAGGCTTAGTAATCCATTAGTCTAATTTTATGTGGTACGCTCGAAAATTTAGTCGCAACAGCTTGGTGACTCCACTAGAGATAGTTAATACTCTTAGTGGATTTAGGCCATTTTTCTCTTCTATTTGCAAAAATATTTCCGTTTGGCAGCGAGGATCCCAGGTATGTCCTTAACATTTAAGGTGTTAAATGTTTTTACATATTGGGAGGTATAAGGAGAAGTGTTTGCTAACCCTTGTTTTGTAGGGAGGTGTAGGAATGTATAGTTTACATGCACATATGAAGTGTTGCTTGCTATAAACTGATGTGCATGCTTTGCATTTACACTACACTCTTGCACAAATAACTTGCTGCCATACCTAGGCTGCATTAGGACACTTAGGATGATATTGAGTTGGATATGACTTCGACCGTGAGGCCGCGTAGTAGAGGTTGCCCAACTCAATCCCGAAAGTTTTTTCTTGGTGTCAATAATGTTTACCTTTGCCCGTGAGGCTCCGTTGCATTGGAGTATTATTTTTTACTAAGCCATAGTTAGAAGGACTTGACTTAGTACGCGAGACTGCGACTAGTCATCCTGCCCTTTTAGCTCCACCTTGCTTAGCCTTCTTAGTTAGAAATCGAACTTCACATTTCATGCACTTGTCTATGTGTTTGCTTTAATTGTCTGGTAAAGTAAGTTTTCTATCATTTACTCTTGCAATTTACTTACTTTATTATGTCTTTGGTCGGTCCATGACACTAGGTTGGTCGAGTCCTGATCTATAAACAATGGGAAGATTCGACATTTGATTCGTGCCTGCACCAAAGGTTGAACTCAAATCATTATGGGATCGTCTAGGTCACAATAGCCAACGCTATGTGGAAAGTAGACTTGGTCGCCTGGTTCCCTTCTCGACATCGATGTCCAAAGCGGCGTCATGCAAGCACTTGCTCATTTCTAGTGCCCCAAAACATCAATGTTCATATTTGGTAAGCATGAGTTGACATCAACTTTGGAAGAATACAGCATTGCCATAGGAAAACCTTTGGAATTGGAATTGATAAACCCATCTCTTGGATTAGAACCTAAATCAATTTTGTCTGACTTTCTTAGGATGGATAAAAATTTGATAAAAAGAGTGTTACAGATAATTGTCATGCATGTCATTTTTCCTTCCTAGATCAAAGTTTTGCTGATGCAAATACTCTTTTAAAAAGCAAGATCTTCCTTCTAGCCTTTTTCGGATTTATTGTTTTTCCTCTTCGTAAAGGCACCATTAATCCTTTTGTTACATGGGTGGTCAAACAAGTGTGCTAGAATTAGTTTTGTCAACACTATTCTAGCCAAAACATTCTTGTTGCTCACCCGATTTAAGGAAGATCAAGATAAAACCTTTCATGCACCAATCAAGCTTTTACAAGTCTGGTTCTTTTCTCACATGAGTAAGATCAATATTCGCATGCAAATTATTAATGTTACTGATTCCCATCATCCCATTGAGGTTTTCAAAAATCATCAGGATCGAACTCTAAATCTTTCTTACTCAAAATGGGTCAAATTGTTGAAAAATCCAAATACCAAGATTTTCCTATGGCATGCTAAATGGTTCCAAGTCTCCAAAGCACGTCTCTCTCATGGCAATGATGAGTCAATTCCGCTATTGGGGATCACTAGTGCTACTTCCTATTACCCACTTCAAGTGGCTCACCAATATCGAGTTGTGTAGGATCTATTGCCTTCCCTCAAGTCGGGTTTGTTCCAAGTCCGATCCACTGCCAAGGATGGTGATCACAAAAATGAGCTTCTCTTTATTGAACAAGCTTGGCTTGCATGTTGCGAACAAAAGTTGACCTTGCTTGAAGATAAGCTTGAGGTGAAGGAAAAGACCTAGCATGCCACATCTCGATATATCCATCAGCACGAGATCCCGACTGAGCTTCTCCCAAAAGTGCCAGATGTGATTGAAAAGCCCACTCAACAAGTGGAGCTTAATCGTCACAAGAGGAAGATCAAAGAACTTGAGAAGCAAGCCAAGAAGGACGCTAAGGAGAAGAGGCAACTACGTCGAGTGTTGGCTTCCTATTTGTTTATAGATCAGGCCAAATAAACTGGCTTGAATCTATTTAGTTTTTTTACTTTAGCTTAATGTTTAGGAAGTTGAGTCATTTACTTGATTAGTTAATTTGTTTAGGATATTTCAAAGTTTTTTACATTGTCAATGTCAAACAATTTCATGAATAAAAGCGTTAGACTTTCGTCATGGACTGACATGTTTTATATGAGATGTTTATTTTGTTAATTTCCTCAATTTAGGTCATAACGGATCCCTCACGTTCACCTATTATTACACGATCAAGAGCTAAGATGGCTGACCAAACCAAAATGCGTGATCATATGTCCGTTGTGGAAGACCAACTCAAACAATTGCTCACCTCTATACAACTTATGACAACTCAAATCCAATCCCTTCGAGCGAATTCGACTCCTGCATCCTCTCTCCTCGAGATAGCTATCTTGAATCAAGCAAACAAGGCTCAAATGGGTGATGACGACATGCCTGAGTTGGAGGATGACCCACCGTTGATTACCGCCGAAAATGCCAAGCTTGATAATGTCCCTAAGATGGAGCAAGATGAACGCTTTGCAAAAATCGAGGAGAAAGTGAAGCAATTGCAAGGATCATAGAGCTCACTCTCATTCGACTTGTCAGTTTATGAGAAGGTCAAGATGCCAAAGAAGTTCAAAATGCTGGAGTTTGAGAAATACGATGGTACTTCCTGCCCAAAAGCTCATTTGCAAATGTATCACGTACACATGGCCCAATACGTCAAGAATGAGCCACTCATGATTCAATCATTCCATGCAAGTTTGACTGGGCCTATGTTGAACTGGTATATAATGAAGAATGTAAACCTTCTCGACACTTGGAATGAAGTGGCTGACGCGTTCCTCAACCAATATAAGCTAAATATGGACATTGCACCTTCTCGAGAGGATCTTGAGCGGATGGAGAAGAAGAAAAGCGAGTTGTTCAAAGAGTATGCTGTGAAATGGCGAAACCTAGTGGCTCAAATCACTCCTGAGCCTACAAACAAGGAACTAATGAAGTTGTTCGTCAAGACTTTCCCATCTGAGTTCCGTACCCAAATGGCCAGCACGTACGTTGAGAACTTCAACCAACTTATCCTAGTGGGTGAGCAAATCGAGATTGGGCTAAGAGATGGATGGTTCAACAAGCCGACCTATCAAGGCAAAAGGTTTACCATGAAGAAAGACAAAGAACCGAGTACGAAAGTCAATGTTGCATATGCACAATCTAGTAAGCCTCTAGTTGTTCATGTTCCTAAGAATCAACAAGGCGGAGTTCGTCTGACCGCCCTCGACAATTTGTTAAGAGGCAATTCACTCCCCTTCCTGGCCCTCTGTCCCAGGTCTTAAAAGTCCCATAAAAGAAAGGGTTGCTATCCTATGAGCCAAAGTGATCCAATGCTGAAAATTTTCTAACTACGACCCCTCCAAGAAATGCTAATACCATATGGGGGAAGTAGGAGATTTGACTGATGAATACATGACTTTGAAGCATAAGATCCAAAACTTATTAGACACTAAGGCGTTTGCCTTCAATACGCTCAACCGAATGTCAAAAAGAATCCTCTACTTGAGCATGAAGATAAAGTGAATGCCATTGATGAAGGACCTCTGGAAGAAACGGGCTCTGGTTCGCAAGAGTAACTTATTACTTTTGCACATTCCCTTGTGTGAGAATTTTTATCTCTTTCTAGGAATTTTTATCGCTGTCTAGGAATTGTTTTCGATTTCTTCTTTTTTCGCTTTCTTTTTAGGACTTGAGTTCGCATTTTCTATTTAATAAATGTAATTGATTGATGAATTTCAATTAAATTACAAGTTTTATTTTGAGAGCATGATGAGGTACACCAAACCAGCCCGATGATGATATCCAACCGATAAACGAAAAGAAAAATCCAAGGAGAATTTTGAGGCTTGGGCTTCATCATGCTTTCTTGTGTCAAAATGTTTTAGAAAATGCTTTTCCAAATGCTTTTCAAAAATCTTTCAAAAAAAATTCAAAAAATAAAATATGTTTTACCCTTTTTGTCATTTTATCCTTCTACTTTCTATTTCAGGGACGATCATATAGCATGTAAAGGTGTGGAAATGGTCAAATCCAATGCAACAAGTGTTGACAATGATGGTCCCGAATACTCAATCAAAGATACCATTGAGGTGCAGCATAGCTGGGAACAAAATGAAAAATCATAGGGGCAAGTTTGCTCTTAATTACAGTGGTCCATATGTGGTGAAGAAGGTACTTCCTGTAGGTGCCTTGATCTTGGCAGAAGTGGATAGTTGTGAGTTTTCCACCCTAGTTAATTCTAACGTTGTCAAAAAATATTACCCATGATAGAATTTGCTATGTCATGTTTTGAATTGCAAGCATTTCTGTGATGAATAAATTGCCTCAATGAGTTGCAAATTCAATGGTCCAAATTTGTTACAAATCTTGCATGTTTTCCTTGATGAATTGTGTGAGATAAATTGAATGTGTCAAATGGGATACTTTGGAATGACAAAAGGTAAGCTTGATTCCATACACTGTTTCATATACTAATCCCTGGTGAGTGTTGTGGAAAAATTCCATGCCCATGAGGAAAATGGTGATCTCACAAAGGGTACGTCAACCAAAGTGATGAAAGACAGTTTTTTCCTCTACCCGAAACACTATAGGTATACCCATTGTTTAGCCCTTTGAGCCCACACACATGAAGAGCTTTTTAAATTATCTATATCAAGGATCATCCCATACTGGGACAAGATTTGAAGTAAATGATAGCAATTTTCTTACTTACACTTACATCAATCTTCGAGTATTGTTTTCGCAGTGTAACTTGTACAATAATTGAAGTGCCTTAGGATGACGAAGAACAGCTCTTTCTCTATCATATACACTTCAATCTATTGCATAGCCCATTTGAGCCTATGAATTCATTTCACATTAAACCCAGTTGGTGATCATCCCCCACATTGGGGCAACGCAAGGAAAAAAACAAAAAACAAACCATTTAAGAAGCATGGTTTATAATGTTGATGAAACATGAAGGTTGTGTGAGTCCAAATAAAGTGAGTGCAAAAATGAAGGGCATGAAAAAGCAATGTGCCTGGTAAAAGCAAGGCCAATGCCCAAAGAGAAAAGTCAAACACTTGATGAAGTGAGTCATATCCCCAACAAGGCGGTACTAAAAAACTCAAATGCTGAGATGTTACAATCAATGGAGTTTTGATGTGAAGAAAATCTTTGACATTAGGGAAGAAAATTGGTGAAAATGTCAAGATGATAACCAACTTTGACCCCCTAAACACTTTTTGAGCCTAATGATCCTTTCGTTTCTCAACCCATGAACCAAGCCTACGTTACATCCCTTGCAAAGTCTCTTTAGATTAGGGCACTCAAATTAACGTAAAAGTTCATATGTTCGAAAGCATCGCTTGAAGAAGTGCGAATAATATAATTTCTACCTCATTTCGTATGTTTCTTGACTTGTAAATCCCAAGACAATTGCGAAATGTCATTTTTCAATAGTCTCGACTCAAAGAGTCTCCTTTGTTAAACCATTGACCAAGCCTGCATTATGTTCCCAATTAAAGACCTCCCAGATTGGTAAGGTCATACCACTTGCGAGATTTCTCAGACCCTTGTTTGGCATGACGATGGTGAGATAGAGCAATTGTCGAAATCCTGCATCAAAGGTTAGGATGAAATAACCCTTTTAATGAGGATGAGTGAAAAGTCCTTTTAGATTGAAAGATCTCTAGCTTGACACATCCATGATACTCATGTGTTCAGATTGGAATTATTCTTTTGAAATATTTTCCAATGGAAATTAGGTGATGCAAGATTAATAAAAGTTGTTAGACATGAATCTCCTTTGAATTAATGAATGTTTGTGATTACAAATGCGTGTTGCCTCTCCTACGACCATGTTTTGCAGGAGACATATCCCTGAGGATCAGAGATGTTACCAGGTGAGTATATCTCTATCCATACCTTTTGTCATTGCACAGGTATTCCCCTTCAAGTGCACCTACACTCGACTCAATCAAGTTGTCTCCCAAAGATTTTACTCAAATTCAATCTGATTAAGGCGACTGAAGAAAAGTTTGGGTCTTGTTCAGATAGTCTATGTTGCAATGCTAGATGACTGTAGAAAGGTACGAGTCCTGGACGTGTAACGCTAACTACTTTGAATCACTCTATCCTCCTTGTATGTAAGATATTGCAGGTAGGTTCCTTTACCATTTGCATTAGTATTTCCATACAAGCTGCATTCCAAAATTTTGATATCTCAGTCTGGATTTGGATGTCTCAATTCTTTTTGTTGAACATTTCACTCTGGATGTGAATGTTCTTTGATCTTCCTCATTATACCTTAGTCTGGATCTAGGTATTTCGAGCTCCCAAAATCATGACATCTCAGTCTGGACTCGGATGTCTTCATTATTTTTGTTGAACATTTCACTCTGGATGTGAATGTTCTTCGATCTTCATCGTTATACCTTAGTCTGGATCTAGGTATTTCGAGCTTCCAAAATCATGACATCTCAGTTTGAACTCGGATGTCTTGATTATTTTCGTTGAACATTTCACTCTGGATGTAAATTTTCTTCGATCTTCCTCGTTATACCTTAGTCTGGATCTAGGTATTTCAAGTCCCAAACTCTTGACATCTCAGTCTGGATCTGGATGTCTTGATTATTTTCATTTAAATATTTCACTCTAGATGTGAATGTCTTTCAATCTTTCTCATTATACCTTAGTCTGGATCTAGGTATTTCGAGTTCAAAAATTTCGACATCTCATTCTAGATCTAGATGTCTTAATTATTTTCGTCTAAACATTTCACTTTGGATGTGAATGTGTTTTGACCTTTCTCGTTATACCTTAGTCTGGATCTAGGTATTTTGAATTCAAAACTCTTGACATCTTCGTCTGGATTTGGATGTCTTAATTCTTTTCATTGAACATTTCACTTTGGATGTGAATATTTTTCGATCCT
Source organism: Eucalyptus virginea (assembly GCA_014182375.1). Lineage (NCBI taxonomy): Eukaryota > Viridiplantae > Streptophyta > Magnoliopsida > Myrtales > Myrtaceae > Eucalyptus > Eucalyptus virginea. The sequence goes on along the minus strand of CM024515.1, from coordinate 13,739,735 downwards.
TCTCGTTGTACCTTAGTTTGGATCTAGGTATTTCGAGTTTAAAAATCTTGACATCTAAGTCTGGATCTGAATATCTCAGTTCTTTTCATTGAACATTTGTGGCATCCCAAAATTCATAACGACCTCTAGTTACATTAAAGTCTATGAATAGGTGATGGAAGTACCATTAAGTTATTTTATAGCCATTTAATCCATAATTTGCAATAAGATTTATGGCCAAGCTTTGAATGGATAATTATTTGATAGGAAAGAAAATCCTATCATTGGCCATGTGTTTTATAAATTGGAATTTATGGATTTGTGACTACAAGTTTAATGGCCTTATTATTTTTGCAAGTTAGGTATTTATTTAAGTAGAAAATGTTAATGGATGATCAAGGTTGGTGCTATAGGACAAATTGATAAAGAAGACTTTGTTCTTGACTATTATAGATTTGATTTTATGGATTAATGTCACAAAGTCCTTTGGCCATTTTATTATGCAATTAGGTATTTATTTAAATGAGGATTAAGATGTATTAATAATAATAATAATAATAATAATAATAATAATAATAATAATAATAATAATAATAATAATAATAATAATAATAATAATAATAATAAACTTGGGCCATTTAAGTTTGGACTTAAGGCCCAAGTGAGATGGGCCTAAAGTGGGCCAAGAGGCCTGGCCCATAGAGCCCATTGGGCTGTCGGCGCATGGAGGGGGAAGGAGGAGCCGCATGGCTTCCTCCAAGTGTCTTTGGCAAAGGAGACACTTGTCTCCTTCTTAGGGACAAGTGTCCCCCACGCAAAGAGGGGGTGCATGCAAATATATATACAACCAAAAAGAGAGAGAGAGGGAGAGAGAGAGAGTGGCTGGTGGAGAATTCGGCCAAAGGGAGAGAGAGGAGGTTGCAAGAGAGAGGGAGTGGCGAGAGAGAAGGGGAAGCCGAGAGAAGGAGCTGTCCGCCCGTCGCCGCCCGTTTGCTGCCCGTGTGCCATCGTTCTCTTGATTTTAGAGGCAAGTTGGGACTGATTTCCACTCTTGCATGTGTGCCTTGCATGTGTGATTTGTTGGTGGTAGGTTTCGGATCATAGGATAGGCAAAAGCGAAGCTAGAATGTGACTTGTTCTTGAGTTTGCATGCTGTTTTCGTATGAACCGCCTGAACCAGAATATATTGAGAGCTTGCATGCATGTTTCGAGTTGGATCTTGACTTCGATTCCTTCATGAAAGTTTGAGCCAACATCTTAAACTAAAACATACTAAAATTTGGGACAAGATCGTGGAGATTTAAGGGGTCAAACCCTCATCCTACGAAGACACTAGATCTGGAACTGCTTTGCTGACCTTTTGGTAGTTTTGTGGGTTTCATGTTGCTTTTTACCGAGAATTTCTCTTCAACTTCTTCATGAAACTTGTAGAGAAAATCTCAAATACTAACATACTCAAATTTGAAGTAAAATGAGCAAGTGTAGCCTAGTGAATCGACTTACTCTTGAAGACGGTAAATCTGGAAACACGGGATTGGACACCCGAGACTTAATGGACCTATATGGTGACCATTATTTGAAAATTTGGCTTAGATCCATGAATGAAAGTTGTAGGGGATCTCGTGAAGCAAAACATGTCCAAATTTCAGAGGAAACGAAGAAGAATGAGTAGGTGAAAACTTGATATTTCGGAGATAGCTATACTGGACGTTTTGGTGCGAGAACCAGGAGCTTCGTACATCTATATAAAATTATCTAGGACGAATCTGGCCTAGATGTCTTCATGAAAAATCTACTTTGGTGTCTTGACTACAACCTGCTAAAATTTCATAATTTTTGGAGGTCATTCGGGTTTTTTAATCGAAATATTTCAAAAACTGCGCAATCTGTTTCTATCCGAAATTTCATGCTGTATTTATGTGGATTATATCTTCTTGTGTGGAACTTTATTGGGCATGTGTTTTCATGAAATTATTATCTTATTGACTTGTCTATCACATGTCTTGATTTCATGATTTTTGAGAATCATATGGATAATTAATCTAAATGTTTTCTAAAATGGTACAAGCTGGAATTCCATAAACTTCAAGAAGGCATGATAAATAGACTATTCTAAATTGTGTGGACTCCATGAATGGTATTGTTATAGATGATGGTGTTTTGCTGCATGTACGATAATGATTTGAGATGCATGTATGAATTCAATGATGAATATGATCTTGGTTGCCATCACATCGCATGCCATGTTGAAATTGAGCCATAATTGTGAATGTGAAATTGAAAATGAGATGTATAAGAACATGCATCGTGGTGATGAGAAGACCGTCGGAGGTGTGAGCCGACAATGCCCCGGGAGTGTCAGGATGCCCGGTGGTATACGGTACGTAATTCTAGAGGAGGCCTCGTGGTATGTCGGTACGTAATTCCGGAGGGTAGGGGAAACCATTTTCATGGCAAGCCCCGGAGATTTCCTCGGGAGTTTTGAGATGCCCGGTGGTATACGGTACGTAATTCTAGAGGAGGGGGGGAATCCTGGTGGTATGTCGGTACGTAATTCCGGAAGCCTTGGAGGTTTGTGCCCGGGGGATGCCTCGCGATGCTAGTTGGGATGCGAGATGCCCGGCCAGGGATGATACATGTGATATGATGATATGATGATGATGTTACATGCATGGATGCATGGTAATGATGATGGTACATGTGATATGATGATGATGTTACATGCATGGATGCATGGTAATGATGATGGTACGTGTGATATGATGATGATATTACATGCATGGATGCATGGTAATAATGATGGTATATGTGATATGGTGATATGATGATGATGTTATACACATAGATGCATGGTAAGGATGATGCCATATGTGACGTGATGATGGTAAGTGTATGATATGATGGTGATGTCTATATGATGATGATGGTACTTGAGGTATGATGACGTGTGCATGATGCCATGGTATGTTGTGCATGGATGCTTGTATGACATGTGATGCTATGATTGTGGTGATTGCTTGGTATGATGTATTGAGTGGTTTATTGGTCCTTTACCTGCTGTGTGGTTGTACTCACTCCTTCGGGGACCAACATTTCAGACTAGATAAGATGCCTCTGCTGCCACTGCTACTTGTAGACGGATCGAGTGATTGGATATGATCGTGAGGAGGAGGATAGCAAAGGAAGGAGCTTTTAGACGCCGACATTGATCGATGGACTTTAAGTGTACGATTGTTGGAGGGGATGTCGATCATCTTTTGAAGTATAGCCATGTATAGGAAACTATGGCATTTCGATGTACCGACTAAAGATGTCCATCTGCTTTATGTAAATAAAAGTGTACGGCTCTAACTTATATAAGATGTTTAGTAGGTATGCATTGTTTTCTGAATATAGGCAATGGAGTTTGTTGGATGTGCTTTCGTATATGAATTGCGCAAGGGACCTATCAAAAAAAAAAATGTAAACCCCCATGGTTGTATGGACCCGTTGCAATTGAAATGGTATCAGAGTGACATGTTAATAGGGAAAGTGAAAGGTAAGCGAACTGTGGCGACCCTAACGGATCAGGGGCCGTCGAGGGGTGCCACAATCCCTTTTTAGTATCAGAGCTATGGTCTATTTGGAGTGATAAGGAGCCTAAGATGGAAATGAGGATAGAATGATGCACACTATAGGGTACTAACCAAGAGTAGTTGACTAACTTTAAACAACGGGTGATGGGTATTGACTTGTAGATCCCGGGTAACTAGTGTAATATTGCTTTTGTGTGCTAGTAACTTTTATGTTACTTATATGACTTTAGTAACGTATGAACATTACTTCTCCTTCTTAGCTAATTAGTGACACTAAGTCGCAAATTGTTCCTAAAGCGAAACTTTCTGAGTTGTCTAGGTATGCCACTAGATTGATAGAGGATTGGGAGGAAAAGGTTAAGAGATTCCTTAAGGGCCTGAGGAAAAATAGTAGAAGATAACTAGTGCTCCTGAACATGAGGGATTATAATGAAATTTATGAAAGGGCCCAGCTTGGAGAGCAAGAAATGTTAAGAGAATGAATGGAATCAAGGAGACAAGTGACATTGAGTGATGCGCGATAAGGTAAGAGACTTTATTCAAACGAAGAGCTACCTAAGATAGTGCTTGCCCATGTGCCAAGGATGAAACCATGAAGCCTAGTATGGGATAGGCCAAAACGGATAATAACTCTGTAAGTTAGTCCCTATTGAAAGGAGACCCTTCAGTAGAGGTGTAGTTTGGGTTCAAACTAGGCGAAAGCTGGTGTACCTGTAAAGTCCCGATTTGATGAGGGCGGGGAGTGAACGTCGAGGTCAGAGGACCTGAACAAAGAGCGGCTCCTGGCAAGCTTCTAGAATGGCAAAAGGGGGGCAAGAGTGAACCGAACTATGAACTGAACTAGAAAGGTAGTGTTTCTGGGATAATTTTGTCAGAGTAGCGTAGTGGAAGCATGGTTAAGCTTGTAGAACTTTTGTTTGTGAAAAAGAAGGACAGGTTGATGCATTTGTGCACTGATAATAGGCAATTGAATCATGTAATTGTTAAGAGTAAGTACTCATTTCCTAGAATTGATGACCTATTTGACCAATTGCAAGGAAGTTCGGTCTTTTCTAAACCTAACTTGAGATCAGGATATCGACTAAGGATTGAGAAGGAAGACATTCCTAAGATTGCATTTAGGACTTGGTATGGACACTATAAGTTCCCGGTTATGCTATTTGGATTGACGAATGCCTTAGCTGCATTCATGGATTTAATGAATAGGATATTTAGGCCTTATTTGGATTAAATATTGATTGTCTTCATTTGATGATATCCTGATATATTCTAAAGGACCCGAAGATCATGCACAACATCTAAGCATAGTTCTGCAAACAAGGCTTAAGAAGTGAATTATGGAGAGTAAGTTATGAATTTGAGGATTAAGTTATGATCATTTGAGCTAAATAGTGACTTCCCATTAGAGGATCTCATTAGAAGTCTTGATGCATTTCATGGAGGCATTTAGTATGTATAGATTGATCTTGGAAGCCATGAGTTTAAGTGGTCATATGAGACATGGAATTATTTGAGGTTTATATGTCGGAATAATAGGTTTAATTGATGATGGTCAACTTTTAATTTTAGTTTGATGATCTCAGTTTGAAAGGATTTGGTGGAATTAGTGGATGACCAATTGTGGTTATAGTCTTTCCAAGGTGAAAAGGTGAAAGTTCATGTTGTGGATTTGATAAATGGTTAGTCTAAGTGATGATTATTTATGATGAGATATGAGATATATTCGGTGGAAACTAGACAAGTTTTAGTTTGGTGCATTGTCAATCTTTGAATTAAATAAGTCTTGGTGGACTATAGATATTTGAATCGAAGGAATGATGCTATATTTTAGGCTTGAATCTATGTTGCGGTGAATGCATAGTGAATGTCTTTGTTGGACTGAACTAAATGAGTTGTTAATGGTGTCGATTTTGATGATTCTAGGTTTGATTGGTGGTGACAAAGGTATAGGAATAATTCGGCTAAATGGTGTATTCGAATGAGTCGAGAAGGTGGAATTCTTTAAATTTGAATCTCATTGATAGTTGCACTTAGGATAGAGCTTGAAATAGATGTTTTCACAAAAGGAATCGAATATGAGACAGAGGAGGTGGATGGAATTAGTAAAAGATTTTGACTGTTACGGTACCCCTCATGAAATGTGAATAAGGTGGCAGACACCCTTAGTCGAAAGTCAGCTACGAACATGGCCAATCTGAGGATAATAGAGTGGAATCTATTAAAGTCAATAGCAAATTCAGACTTTAAGTTGGAAGTAGACCACGTCGATGGTATGCTTACCGCATTAAGGATTGAACCCGAAAATATTCAGAAAGTTAAGATTTTGCAAGAATCTGATTCGGAAATTGGGAAGATACGAAATGCTATGTCTTTAGGGAAAAGACCAGAGTTCCAAGTCTCTGAACATGGAGTAGTAAGATATCAAGGACGACTCTGTGATCCCGACAATGAAGAAGTAAACAAGGGAAATCCTGTCAAAAGTACATAGGTGTAATTATAGTATTCATTGGGGTAGTACAAAGATGTACATAAACTACACCAACAGTTTTGGTGGAATGGCATGAAGGCGGATGTAGCTAAACACGTTTCCTAGTGTTTAACATACCAACAAGTGAAAGTCTACTAACCTATATAACGCATTGCCGTTGTTATCTGATGTAGTGTAGTTAAATTGGAAATACTTGAGTTTGGATGTTTTCAAAGCTCTAAGATTTTACATGCAAACTACTTTGAAAATCTTAAGGTTGGGACTGAGTTTGATGACTCACCGATGCGTTGATTTCGGTATTTCAAGAAAGGCTTAGGATTTTGGTATTTCAAAGTTTTTAGTTTCAAAAATCTTTACGATGGGACCAATATTATCGATTCGCCAAACTATGATTTTCAATACTTCAAGAAATGCTTATGGTTTTTGGAGAAAATTATCACCTGTACATCCCAAGTTTTGAATTTCAATCGAAAAGTAGATTTTGATTGTGAACTGTTTTAGAAAATCTCTTGAATTTCGTCAAAATTTATGAGTCCTGTGACACCGTGCCCAAATGTTTTAAGAAAAATTTTATATTTTAAAGATTTCTGAACTTTTTATAGAAAACATTCCAACCCATTGGAGTTGTAATTTGCCAATGTACCGATTTAAATTTACTAAGGGTTTTGATAAAGTATTCTATTTCGCGCCGTGATGCAAGTGCGACTCGAGGTTTTACATGTGGATTTCGAAAAACATTTGGAATTTAAACGTGAAAATGGATTTATGGATTTGGTATCATGCTTTTGATTTTATGGATTTATTTCAATGATATGAGATTTACCTATTTTCAAATACTATCATTGTTATACTCTTTGTGTCTTTGAAATCCCTATTTTGCATTATTTGATATCATGAGGTGGGATTTTCGAGAACTCAAAGGATTTTCCACATTGGTGATTTGAAAATGTTTTGACATGGAAATGACATATGACTTCAAAGCTTGCTGTTGTTGTTGAATGCTTTTGAAAACTTCAGTTTGTATTGTTTGATTTCATGAAGGAAGTTTTCAAGCGTTCAAAAGAAATTTCAGATGTGGTTATTGTTTTAAAACTGTTTATAGTGTTGAGATAAATTAAGATATGTTAAGAGCTTGCATCCTTAACTCTAGAGGAAGTATCAGCCCGAATCCAGGACACATACTCGATCATGAAGCCATCAAAATGGATGAGAAAGTGAGGTACATTGAAGAGCCTGTGCAAATAGTGGATCGAAAGGAACAAATTCTCAAGACCAAGAGAATTCCATTGGTTAAGATATTATGGCGACATCATGATGTGGAGAAAGCCACATGAGAAAGTGAAAATGAGATGAGAAAAAGGTACTCTCACTTATTTCAAGAGACATAGGGAATGTCTAATTTCGAGGGCGAAATTCTCTAAAGGAGGGGAGAATTGTGGCATCCCAAAATTCATAACGACCTCTAGTTACATTAAAGTCTATGAATAGGTGATGGAAGTACCATTAAGTTGTTTTATAGCCATTTAATCCATAATTTGCAATAAGATTTATGGCCAAGCTTTGAATGGATAATTATTTGATAGGAAAGAAAATCCTATCATTGGCCATGTGTTTTATAAATTGGAATTTATGGATTTGTGACTACAAGTTTAATGGCCTTATTATTTTTGCAAGTTAGGTATTTATTTAAGTAGAAAATGTTAATGGATGATCAAGGTTGGTGCTATAGGACAAATTGATAAAGAAGACTTTGTTCTTGACTATTATAGATTTGATTTTATGGATTAATGTCGGAGATCGTGAATGGTCTTGAAAATCAAGGTCAACCAATTTCTGATCCCATGAAAGTAAACAAGCTACTACGTGGACTTTCCAAGGATTGAAATCACATAAAGACCTCAATCAGAGAGACCCAAAGAATCATTCCAAGTCTTATGAAGTGGAGCGAATCAATGAAGACGAAGACCCTAAAGGTAAGAAATCCATTGCATTAAAATCTAATGATGATTCTGATGTTACAGATTCTGAAGACGATATGGATGATGAGGAACTTGCTCTCATGATAAGAAGATTCAGAAAGCTTAATTAAAAAGGAAGAAGATTCAATCCAAAGAAACAAAGTATTCAAAAGCAACAGACTAAGTCTGTTGAGGATGATGAATCAAACAAAGATGTAGTCTGCTTTGAATGTAAGAAAAAGGGACACATCAGACCCAACTGTCCTCTTCTGAGGAAGAAGAAAGGAAAAACTGAAAAGTACCGAAAAGCTCTTAAAGCTAAAACCTGGAGTGATACAGAGTGTGAAGAAAGTGATGATGATTATGCCAATATATGTCTGATGGCACAATCGGATTTAGATTCAAATTCCGAGATAGATTCAGATTCAGAAAGCGAATTTGAGGTAAGTAACTTCAAAATCCCTATTAAAGTTTCAAAATACATTGATGAATTGTGTTTTAGCCTTAAGACTTCTCTTAAAAGAATTTCCGAACTCAAGAAAGAAAATTCTGCTCTAAAATAACAGGAAAATATTTTGAAAGAAAAAGTGAAAAGTTTAGACAAGAATGTTTCTTCTCTTAAAGAAAGTGAAGATAATTTGTTAAAAGAAAATGCATTCTTGAAAAGAGATATCTCAAATATTTCCAAAAGATTTTCTATAGGATCTGAGAAACTGGAAAAAATTCTCTCCGTTCAAAGACCTTATTTTAATAAATCTGGTTTGGGAATGACTGCTGAAACCATTCCTTTAATTGATTTTCCTAAGGTGAAGGAAATAATCAAACAAAGACCCACAAGAGATGCTTACAAAAATCATTTTAAAAGAATATTTGTAAAATCAGTAGGTCGCAATGCTCTCAGATGCTCTAAGTGCAATAGTGCAGATCATTTTGAAAAAGAATGTCCTATGATTTGGAAACCTGTTAAAAAGGTATGGGCAAAAACCGCATATCATACTAACACCAATGGACCCAAGAAAATATGGGTACCAAAGAAGGTTTGAGTTTCTTTTTTAAATGCAGGTCACTATCAAGAAAAAGGTAAAATGGTATCTGGATAGTGGATGCTCAAGACACATGACAGGAGACTCAAATTACTTCATAAAGCTTGTTCGAATAAATGGTGGAAAAGTGTCTTTTGGAGGAAACAGCAAAGGAAAAATTGTGGGATTTGGAACTGTAAAGATTGGAAATCTCAAAATCAGCAATGTTTCCTTAGTGGAAGGGCTCAATTACAATTTGCTCAGTATTAGTCAGCTATGTGATACTGGTTTCAAAATCAACTTTCAAGAGAGAATATGTTATGGAATTAGTAAAGATTCTACTCAGTCATTCATGGGTCGAAGACATGGAAATATCTACCTCTTGGATGTGAAACCAGATGAATCACAATGTCTAATCTCAATCCAAGACGAAGCAAACTTATGGCATAGAAAGCTTGGGCACGTCAATATGAAGCAAATAGCCAAAATCTTAGCAAAGAAGCTTGTTCGTGGTCTATCCAATTTATCATACCAAAAGTCTGATCTATGTACACCATGTATATTGGGAAAACGTGTAAGAAATTCCTTTAAACCAATAAATCAAGTTTCCACTAACTGTGTACTGCAGCTTCTGCATATGGATCTTTTTGAACCAACCAGAACACAAAGCATTAGAGGTAAGAAATATTGCCTAGTAATTGTGGATGATTACTCACGATTTACTTGGGTATATTTATTGGCAAGTAAGTCTGAAACTTTCTCTTACTTTGAAAAGTTTGCTAAAAAGGTTCAAAATGAAAAATGGTATGTTATCTCAAGTATAAGAACAAATCATGGAGGTGAATTTGAAAATCATGATTTTACAAAATTCTGTGATGAATCTGGTTTCCAGCATGTATTCCCCTCTCCATATACTCCAGAGCAAAATGGAGTTGTGGAAAGAAAGAATAGATCTCTTCAAGAAATAGCTAGAACTCTTTTAATTGAAAGTAACATCTCTTCACGTTTTTGGGCTGAAGCAGTTTCTACAGCATATTACATTATAAATAGAGTCTTTCTAAGGCCTATTCTAGAAAAAACCCCCTATGAACTATTCAAAGAAAAGAAGCCTATTGTTTCATATTTTCATGTATTTTGATGCAAATGTTTTATACTGAAAAATGCAAATGATCGAGTTGGTAAGTTTGAAGAAAAGTCAGATGAAGGCGTCTTCCTTGGATATTCAACCACAAGCAAAGCGTACAGAGTCTACAACAAGAAGACTCAAACAGTGGAAGAATCAATGAATGTTAAATTGCAAGACTCTATGCAAAATGAATCCATTCAGACTCATCTTGAAGAATCTGAACCTGCTCCAGACTCTACAAAGTCTAAAATAGCTCAGACTTTGAAGGACCAACAACAAGTGACTGTTGAAAATTCAAGTGAAGGAAGTGACCATCAATCTGACAAATTAACTAGCAACTGGAAACATAAGTCCAGTCATCCCAAAGATCTTATTATTGGCAACATCAATGAAGGAATTCGCACAAGATCCAAAAGGCGCGAAGAGTCTAGTCTTTGTGGCTCTTATTTCTCGAAATAGAACCCAAAAGCATAGAAGAAGCTTTATCGATGAAAGCTGGATTGAAGCTATGCAAGAAGAGCTCGGGCAATTCAGTATTAATGATGTCTGGGAATTGACTCCTAAACCAAAAGGTAAGTCTGTTATTAGAGCTAAATGGGTTTTCAGGAACAAGATGAACGAGAAAGGAAAAGTCATAAGAAACAAGGCAAGACTCGTGGCCAAGGGATACACACAAGAAGAAGGGATAGACTATGACGAGACTTACGCACTAGTAGCAAGGTTGAAAGCAATTCGATTGTTACTTGCTTTTGCTTGTTATAAGAATTTCAGGTTATTCCAAATGGATGTCAAAAGTGCCTTCCTAAATGGATTTATCCATGAGGAAGTCTATGTGGAACAACCACCTAGGTTTGAAGACCCAAGGAAACCAGACTCAGTATTCAGACTCAAAAATGCTCTATATGGCTTAAAACAAGCACCTCGAGCTTGGTACGACAGACTGAGTAAGTTTTTAATTGAAAATGGATTTGTTAAAGGTAAAGTAGACACTACTTTTTTCATTAAAAGAGAAAGCAAGAGTTTTCTACTTGTTCAAATATATGTCGATGACATTATTTTTGGATCATCTAATGAAAGTTTGTGCAAGAAATTCTCTAAGACTATGCAGGATGAATTTGAAATGAGCATGATGGGTGAGTTAACCTTCTTTCTTGGACTTCAAGTAAAACAATTGAAGGAAGGAACTTTTATTCATCAAGAAAAATATGCTAATGATATTGTGAAGAAATTTGGATTGGACAATTGCAAAAAGGCCGATATACTAATGTCAAGCTTCGTGAAGATAGATAAAGATGAAGGAGGAAAGAAAGTCGACCAAAAGTTATACAGGAGTATCATCGGTTCACTTCTTTATCTTATTGCTTCTAGACCTGATATTTTGTTTAGTGTTTGCATTTGTGCCAGATTTCAAGCAGAACCTAAAGAATCACATTTAAATGCTGCAAAGCTTATTATCAAATATATTGCATCAACTTCAAGCTTCGGTCTCTGGTATCCTAAAAGGGGAGACATTACTCTTCTTGGGTACTCAGACGCAGACTTAGCCGGATGCAGAGTTGATAGAAAGAGCACCCTGTGCACCTGTCAACTACTTGGAGGCGGGGGTGTCTTGGTTTTCAAGGAAGCAAAGTACAAGTAGCTCTCTACAAAGCGAAGCATAATATGTAGCTCTCGGAAGTTGTTGTTCATAAATTCTGTGGATAAAACAACAACTAAGAGACTTTGGAATTGAAGATTCATGCATGGAGATTAAATATGACAACACCAGCGCAATCAATCTCACCAAAAATCCAATTCTTCACTCAAGAGTAAAGCATATAGAGATTCGACATCACTTCATTAGAGATCATGTTCAAAATGGAGAAATTACGATTCGGTTTGTTAACTCAAAGAACCAACTGGCGGATATATTTACAAAGCCTTTAGAGAAAAATCAATTTGAAATTATCCATTCCAGACTCAACATTTTAAGATTTGAAGAAGTTAAAGTCTAAAGACTCTCAGACTCAGACAAATAAGACTTTGACTGCAAGACTCTGACTGTAAGTTATTTTCTCTCTCTAATCTCATCTTGAAAAGGTACGTTTATCAACCGTGTTGATTATTGTTATCTCAACCGCTATATTTAATTGACAAGATTATTGCATCGTTCCTTTAGAAAAAGGAGTTATTTTGAAATGACCATTTTTCGAAAAAGGCAGTTATGTTTTTTAAAGGCATCTTTTCACTTTCCATTACAACGATTGGTATCCCCTCCTTACGACTGTCTTATATACAGTCGATTTCTCTTCGCTTAACTCCAAAATCCTAAAAAGCACCAATCTTCCATTCTTGTTTTCCTCTCTTATTTAAACTTCGAAAAAGTTGTCATCTTTCTTGGGAAAGTCAAGCAAGGAATCTTTCAAAGACTAAGAAAGATGTCGTCTTCAAGAAAGTCTTCGAGGATCGCAAGCAGGGGACCACGACGAATGAGTGAGGGGCTTACGCATTTCGATCTCACTGAAGAAGAAGTGTCTCCAAATCAGCAGCAGAGCCCACAACATTCTCAACAGCGTAATTCTCCTCCATCTAGTCCTCAAGATGTTGATCATCATCAAAATGAAGAAATCATTGAAGATGCAAATCCTGTAAGAGTTCAAAGGTCCTCTTTTATTTATAAGCTGTATCATGCTTTAAAAGGGACCGGTACTCCGTTGAACTATGTGGATGATTTTCTTAAGGACAAAGGATATGAAAATGAATATATATTTTTGCGAAAAATGGAAAGTTTGGGAATTGCTCGTAAGGGAGTGGCAGAAGAAACCCTTGCGAATATCCCAAGTGACCCTCATGATTGGGGATTTAATCCGGTGGATGGAAATGATGATGACAAATTATACAACGAATTTCAACCAAGAATGGGAGTTGTCGCGGAAAATCGAGGAAAAAGGGGAGAGTTGTTTAGATCGAAGGAACAGAAGGATCTATACTCAAAATTGCTGAAGCGTGGGGTGATAAACCCTAGGATTGTGGATTTTGACTTTATGGATGCTGTAAATGTGAACTTAAGGGAAAAGTTCGATCATCTTCAACTTGAGAAATTCTGCTCTGACACCACAGAGGCCTATCCTCAACTAACTGCATATTTCTATTCAAATCTTAGTTTCTTGGATGCGAATAGATTCTCCTTCAGTGTCAAAGATCAAGACTTTGTTGTGGATATGGATATGCTGGCAAATGTGTTAGGAGTTGAGAGAGGAAGATATCAACGGATCAAAGTTTCTATTGCTCGTACTACTCTGGAACTTGTTAAGGACAGGAGAACAGAGGGAAAGATTTCCTATTCAAGGATGAGTGCATTTAATATCTTGCTGCACAAAATTGTAATCAATTGCCTCAGACCGAAATCAACTTCCAAGACTGATGTCTCAAGTTCAGAGGCAAAGCTAATATATGCTATCATCACTGGGAAAAGGTTTTCACTTCCTCACACTGTTATGTTCCACATGTATAGAGCTGTGATGAAGGACATAGGACAACTTCCTTATCCAGGTCTTGTGACGAAGTTATTCAGACATCTGAACATTCAGCCTCCGCAAATTCTTTGTGCTCGATCGTGCGATCATATGGTGAAATTTAAGGAGAAGACTCCAGTCAAATCTCATCAATTCTCTTCTGCAGGAAAAAGGAAAGGGAAGGAGCCCATGGATGCTCCATCTAAGAGAAGAAGAGCTCTCCTCGTTGAGGATGAAGATGATGAGGATAACATTACTATCTCTGCAATGGCTTTGAAGAATCTTAGTCGATCTATTCCAGAGAAAGAGTTAGAACAACAGACAGAAGAAAGAGCAGCGAAAGAAGCAGAGGAAAAAGAAACGGAGGAAAGAGAAGAAGAAGAAGAAAGAGATGCTGAGCAAGAGAGAGTTGAAAAAGAAGAAGAAGAGAAAAGAGATCAAGAAGAAGGAGAACATGAGGAGCACTCTCCACCTGAAGGCATGAACACAAGGGGAGACCAAGAGAAAAGAGGAATGACCTCAAATCCTGCAACCAGTGAGGGAATCAGTCGATCCCCAGTAGATCTAGAGGAGGTTTTTGCCTCTCAGTTTCCTGAGGAAGGTCATGAGGTTTCTTCGCCAAATCTGCGTGATTATGCTGATCTACCATCGTCTGCATTTACTCCATCAGATCGTGCTAATGCTAGTACGCAGACCGACAATTCAGCAGACTTTCGTAGAGTGATGGATATTCTCTTGGAGATGTAAGGTCAGATATATGCATTGGGATGTGAAGTTCAGAACTTGCAGAATGCAGGACAAGTCTCTTCGGGTTCATTAAATGATCAAATCCGAGCCCTTTCTCTTCAGATTCGGGCTAATGCTAAGGGTGAGGATGTTGCTCAGCTGAAAGAAGACTTTAAAAGGCTGGAAGGCATCGTTCAGTCGATGGGAGATTTTTAGCTTGTTCGTGTTCCCAAGAATCCTTGACTTCATTTTAATCTCAATCTTTTTTATGCTGACAAAAAGGGGGAGAGTTGCGAGACTTGAAAAACTTTGAACTTAAATTTGTTGAACTTTTGGTTTGTTTTGTGGTTTGTTTTGACTTGACTTGTGTGTCTGGATGTGGACTAAATTTGGAATTTGGATTTGACTGTTTGTTATTATTGATATCTTATGGATGGCTTTATTGCATACCGGATTAACCTATCTTATGTGGCTGCAGACTCTAGTGTTATTCATTTAGCCATTTATCTATAAGATATGCATATGTGTTTGAGAAATGTTTTGCAGGTCAAAGTTTTCCAAATCTGCAGGAAAGTTTTGTCACCATAAAAAATGGGGAGATTGTTGGAGAAATCCTCTTGAAGTGTTTTGAAGTTGACAAAACGTTTCCATCAGTCTAGTCTGAAGGCTTGCAGACTCTGCTATTTAAAGTCTGAAGGCCTCTGGACAGCCAGACTCAAGACTCAAAGTCTATCCTCATTGACAATTTCTAATCCGTTGAAGAAAGGCTATCCAGAACTGGATGTTTCATTAAGGATGTGGCCTTATCGGCTGGAGTAGATCTCTTGGCTGGATATGACATAACAGAATCATTTATTTGATCATAATTGATTTGAAGATTAAGGATCCGATGATTGGCAAAGTATACTTGGAAGGTTCTACTTATGGAAATCGAGATCCTGATTGTATGGGCGAACGGGATTGATGGACTATCGACATGTTTCTTTAATAGCTCGAATGATCTTCCTAATTGATTCCGTCCAACGGACAGATTAGAGGAATTCCTTTGGTAAGTGCCAACGGGTATGATGGCATGAAGGAGTATATAAGGAAGACGTTCCAGTTGTTCGAGAGTGTGCACGATAGAAGAATTCCAAAGTCTGAAGCTCATTGTTCTTAGTCAATTCATTTGTTGAGCAAAATCGTGTAAACAAAAGAGAGTCTATATTCATGAGAAACCTCGAGGAAGTGTGATAGAACATCTACACTGTGGAATCAAGGAAAAGCTGTGCTATAACTTCTCTTTTGTTCATAGTGAAATCCAGCCGGTGGGCTGTCAGTGCGGAAGAGTGGACGTAGGCTTGGAATAAGCCGAACCACTATAAATCTTGTGTTCAATTTTCTCTTTCCTAACCTTTACTTTACTTTGATCGTATTTTCCTTTCTATCGATTGCCTAGAATTGCTTCCGTATCTCGAGAATTTGTTTGTTCACCTATTCACCCCCCTCTAGGTGCTTATACTAGCTATCTCAATATGGTGATATGATGATGATGTTATACGCATGGATGCATGGTAAGGATGATGCCATATGTGACGTGATGATGGTAAGTGTATGATATGATGGTGATGTCTATATGATGATGATGGTACTTGAGGTATGATGACGTGTGCATGATGCCATGGTATGTTGTGCATGGATGCTTGTATGACATGTGATGCTATGATTGTGATGATTGCTTGGTATGATGTATTGAGTGGTTTATTGGTCATTTACCTGCTGAGTGGTTGTACTCACCCCTTCGGGGACCAACATTTCAGACTAGATAAGATACCTCTACTGCCACTGCTACTAGTAGACGGATCGAGTGATTGGATATGATCGTGAGGAGGAGGATAGCAAAGGAAGGAGCTTTTAGACACTGACACTGATCGATGGACTTTAAGTGTATGACTGTTGGGGGGATGTCAGTCATCTTTTGAAGTATAGCCATGTATAGGAAACTATGGCATTTCGATGTACCGACTAAAGATGTCCATTTGCTTTATGTAAATAAAAGTGTACGACTCTAACTTATATAAGATGTTTAGTAGGTGTGCATCATTTTCTGAATATAGGGAAGAGAGTTTGTTGGATGTGCTTCCGTATATGAATTGCGCAAGGGACCTATAAAAAAAATGTAAACCCCCATGGTTGTATAGACCCGCTGCAATTGAAATGGTATCAGAGTGACATGTTAATAGGGAAAGTGAAAGGTAAGCGAACTGTGGCGACCCTAACGGATCGGAGGCCGTCGAGGGGTGCCACAACATGTTCTTCTCAGTCTTGATGTCTCAATTTATTACCTATTAGATTCTTCAAGGAACCTGAGTGAAAACTAGGTATTTGTGGAGTAAATGGGGATTTATTGTATACCTCAAGATACTCTGCCGCACTGATTGGTAAGTAACTATAGGTACGTTCTTTCCTTTCGCATCATGCATTTGCATTAACATTTCCATGCATCATATAAAATGGGATTCATTTTCCGACAAAATAAACCATTTAGTGCATGTGCATGGCCAAAATTTAGGTCTCAATTTGTCTTTCAAGGCAATTTCTACGAGCTCACCTTTAAATAGAGGCAGCTGTTGACACCTAAATTTTGGCAACCCGATTATTCATTTATTGCATTAAAAAATTAGGGGTTAATTTTATTCCTGAAAAAATAATTAATTGCATAGTATATAGATTTAGGTGCATTTGCACTTTTTTATATTTATTTATTGGACCAGTGTGTTGGAGAAATCGCTCTAGAAGATTTTGAAGCTGACAAAACGTTTCCATCAGTCTAGTCTGGTTATTTGTGTCTGAAGACTTTCGACCACCGGACTCGAGAACTCAAGACTCATATTTCAAGACTCAAGATTCAAGACTCAAGACTTAAGACTCAAAATTATTCTCATTGACGGTCTATCTAATTCGGTGTCGAAGGAAATCCAAATCGAGGATTATGGTTAAGGATTTCATCTTGATCTCCGGAGAAGATCTTTTGGCTGGACATATACAACGGATTCTTTGATTCGTATCTAGATCAATTGAAGATCCGATAATCGACGAAGTATTCTTGGAAGGTTCTATTCATGGAAACCAAGATCCCGATTGTATGGGCGAACGGGATTGATGGGCTATCGTCGATTCCTTTAATAGCTCGGATGATCTTCTTGATTGATTCCGTCCAACGGGTAGATTGGAGGAATTCCTTTGGTAAGTGCCAACGGTTATGATGGCATAAAGGAGTATAAAAGGAAGACGTCTCAGTTGTTCAAGTGTGTGATCGATAGAGAAATTCCAGTCTCGAAACACCTTGATTATTAGTCGATACCGAGCGAAATTGTATACGAGAGTGTCTATACTTTGTGATACCTTGAGTGAGTGTGGTAGTTCATCTACACCCGAAGTCAAGGAAGATCAACGCCGTAACATCTCTTTGTTCATAGTGGAATCCAGCCGATTGGTCATGTCGGTGCGAAAAGAGTGGACGTAGGCTTGAATCAAGCCGAACCACTATAAACCTCGTGTTTAATTCTCTCTTTCATTCACCGAGTCTTACGATTGAATGTTATTTGCTGCAATTACTCAATTGTCTAAGTATTGTGCGAAAAATCGTTTATATACCTATTCACCCCCCTCTAGGTACTAGCACTAGCTATATCAATTGGTATCAGAGCTCGTGTTCTTACTTTATTTGAAGTGTTTTACTTCACAAAAGTAAAAGATCCATGGCTAGTATCTTTGGCACCGGGGCGATGGAAGGGCAAAGCAATACCAGACCTCCCTACTTTGATGGAAAGGATTACAACATCCGGAAGAACAAGATGAAAGCCTTTCTGCGATCAAAGGATCCTCTCGGAATGGGACGTTGTGGAAAAGGGATCACTCCTACTTTTGTTGCATCGGTTTTCGAAAGAGGAAAAGAAACAATTGAGACTCGGTGGAATGACTCGGGAAGAAATCAATAAGAGACAAGCACTCGATGCAAAAGCAATTTACTCTTTATATTGTGCTTTGTCACCAACTGAATATAATGAATATCTTCTTGTGTTGACAAAAAAGCAAAGAAGTGTGGGACGGATTACATATCACCTATGAAGGAACAGATCGAGTGAAGGAGACTAGAATCAACATTCTCCTTGGTCAATATGAATCCTTCAAAATGAAACCAGGAGAACCTATAACCGACATGTTTAGTCGTTTACGGATATTGTCAATGGTCTTGAGAACCAAGGACAAAAGATCTCGATCCCATGAAAGTGAACAAGCTACTGCGTGGACTTTCTAAGGATTGGAATCATATAAAGACTTCGATAAGAGAGACGCAAAGAATTATGCCACTATCGTTGATGAGCGATTGGAACTCTTCGGTCTTATGAAGTGGAACGAATCAATGAAGACGAAGATCCAAGAGGTAAGAAATCTATTGCATTGAAATCAAATGATGATTCGATAATGCAGATTCGAAGATGATACGGACGATGAGGAGCTTGCTCTTATGATAAGAAGGTTCAGAAAACTGAATAGAAAAGGAAGAAGGTTCAACTCTAAGAAACAAAATTTTCAAAGACAGCAATCCAAGTCTGTTGATGATGAGGAACCAAACAAAGATGTAGTTTGTTTCGAATGTAAGAAAAAGGGACACATAAGACCCAACCTGTCCTCTTCGAAGAAGAAGAAAGGAAAAGCTGAAAAGTTTGAAAAGCACTCAAAGCCGAAACTTGGAGTGATGCGAGTGTGAAGAAAGTGAGGATGAATATGCCAATCGTGTCCGATGGCACAATCGACTCAGACTCGGAGTCTGGATCGACTCGGAAAGTGAATTTGAGGTAAGTGATTTTAAAATTCCTGTCAAAGTCTCTAAATATATTGATGAACTGTGTTTTAATCTTAAGACTTCTCTTAAAAGAGTTTCCGAACTAAAAGGGAAAACTTAGTTTTAAAACAAAAAGAAAACATTTTAGAAGAAAGAATCAAAAGTTTAGATTTGAACGTTTCTACTCTTAAAGAAAAATAAGATAATCTTTTAAAAGAAAATACTTTTCTAAAAACGACTTATCAAATATTTCAAGGAAATTTTCAATAGGATCGAAAAACTTGAAAAAGTTCTTTCGGTTCAAAGACCTTACTTCAATAAGTCCGGACTAGGAATGACAGCGAAACAATTCCATTGATTGATTTTCCTAAAGTAAAAGAAAGAATTAAGAAGAGACCATCGAAAGAGGCTTACAAAAATCATTTCAAGAAAGTTTTTGTAAAATCGTAGGTCGAAATGCTCTAAGATGTTCAAAGTGTAAAAGAAGGATCATTTTGAAAAAGAGTGTCCTATGATTTGGAAGCTGTTAAGAAAGCATCCTTATAATGATTATTCTGCTAACACCAAAGGACCCAAGAAAATTTGGGTACCAAAGAAAGCTTGAGATTTTCATTTGAATGCGGAGTCTCCGTCAAGAAAAAGATAAAATGGTATCTTGACAGCGGATGCTCAAGACACATGACGGGGACTCAAATAGCTTCATAAAGCTTATTCAAGTGAACGGAGGAAAAGTTTCATTTGGAGGAAAAAAGCAAAGGAAATATTGTGGGATTTGGAACTGTCAAAATTGGAAATCTCACAATAAACAATGTTTCGCTAGTAGAAGGACTCAATTACAATCTTCTCAAGCATCGAGTCAATTATGTGATACTTTGGATTCAAGAGTTTCTTCCAAGAAGGAACATGTTACGGAATCGCAAAGACTCTACTCGAGTCTTTCAAAGGTCGAAGACATGGAAATATCTACCTCCTAGACGTAAAACCAAATGATTCGCATTGCTTAATCTCAATACAAGACGAAGCAAACCTATGGCATAGAAAGCTCGGCCATGTCAATATGAAGCAATTGGCCAAAATCTCATCAAAACAGCTTGTTCGAGGTCTACCAAAATTGTCATATCAAAAGACCAATCTATGTACTCCTTGCATTCTGGGAAAGCGGGTAAAAGATTCATACAAGTCTATAAATCATGTCTCTACTAATCATGTATTGCATTTGTTGCATATGGATCTATTCGGACCAACCGAACCCAGTATTGGAGGTAAGAAATATTGCCTAGTAATTGTAGATGATTACTCCCGTTTTACTTGGGTATATTTTCTTGCAAATAAGTCTCGAAACACTCTCGTATTTTGAAAAATTTGCTAAAAGATTCAAAATGAAATTGGATGTGTTATATCAAGTATAAGAACGAGATCATGGAGGCGAATTTGAAAATCAAAATTTTACAAAATTTTGTGATGACTCGGATTTAAACATATATTCTCTTCTCCATATACTCCTCAGCAGAATGGAGTGGTGGAAAGGAAGAATCGATCTCTTCAAGAAATGGCTAGAACTCGTTAATTGAAAGTAAAATTTCTTCACGATTTTGGGCTGAATCTGTTTCAACAGCATGCTATATTATCAATAGAGTCTTTCTAAGACCTATTCGAGAAAACTCCTTATGAATTACTCAAAGGAAAGAAGCCTATTGTTTCATACTTTCATGTTTTCGGATGCAAATGTTTTATATTGAAAAATGCAAAAGATCAAGTTGGTAAGTTCGAAGAAAGATCGGATGAAGGCATCTTCCTTGGATATTCTACATCAAGCAAAGCCTACAGAGTCTATAATAAGAAGAGCCAGTCTGTGGAGGAGTCAATGAATGTCAAATTCCAAGACTCTATGCAAGGTGAATCCAGTCAAACTCAGCATGAAGAGTCTGAACCTGTTCCAGACCCTCAAAAGATTACAACTCAAGAAGCTTCTCAAATTCGGAAGATCGGCATCAAGCTACTCATGAAGACTCGAGATAAAGAAAAGGTCTTCAACCGGTTAAATCAACCAGCAACTGGAAGCATAAACCAGTCATCCTAAAGATCTCATTATCGGAGAAATTAATGAAGGAATCCGCACAGATCCAAAAGGCGTGAAGAGTCTAGTGCCGTAGCTCTTATTTCTGAAATTGAACCAAAAAGCATAGAAGAAGCTCTATCGATGAAAGCTGGATTGAAGCTATGCAAGAAGAGCTCGATACAGTTCAACATAAACGACGTGGGATCCGTCATCTAAACCAAAAGGTAAAACTGTTATCGGAACCAAATGGGTGTTCGAAACAAGATGAATGAAAAAGGAAAAGTCGTACGAAACAAAGCAAGACTCGTGGCAAAAGGATATACGCAAGAAGAAGGAATAGACTATGATGAGACCTACGCTCTGTGGCAAGGTTAGAAGCTATTCGTCTATTACTTGCATTTGCTTGCTATAAAAATTTCAGGTTATTCCAAATGGACGTCAAAAGCGCTTTCCTAAATGGATTTATCCATGAGGAAGTTTACGTGGAACAACCTCCAGGGTTTGAAGACCCAAAGAAGCCAGACTCAGTCTTCAGACTGAAAAAGGCTCTGTATGGTTTAAAGCAGGCACCTCGAGCTTGGTACGACAGACTAAGTAAGTTCTTATTAAAGAGTGGTTTTGTTAAAGGTAAAGTTGATACTACTTTATTTATTAAAAAGGAAAACAAAAGTTTTATACTTGTTCAAATATATGTGGATGATATCATATTTGGATCCCCTAATGAAAGTCTGTGCAAGAAATTTTCAAAGTCTATGCGGGATGAATTTGAAATGAGTATGATGGGAGAATTAACATTCTTTCTTGGTCTTCAAGTAAAGCAATTGAAGGAAGGTACTTTCATTTGTCAAGAAAAATATGCTAATGATCTTGTCAAAAGGTTTGGATTAGAAAATTGCAAGAAGATCGATATACCAATGTCAAGTTCGTTGAAAATAGACAAAGATGAAGAAGGGAAGAAAGTTGATCAAAAGCATGCTGAAGCATCATCGGTTCACTTCTTTATCTTACTACCTCTAGACGACATTTTGTTGAGTGTTTGCATCCGTGCTAGGTTTCAATCGGATCCTAGAGAATCTCATCTCAAGGCTGCAAAACGTGTTATTAAATACGTTGCCTCGTCTTCAAGCATTGGTCTATGGTATCCTAAAGAGGGAGACTTCAATCTTCCGGGATATTCGACGCCGATCGGCCGGTTGTAGAGTCGATAGAAAGAGCACTTCAGAACCCGCCGGTTGCTTGGAAGCGAAACAGTGTCTTGGTTTTCAAGGAAACGAGCACCGTAGCTCTCTCTACAATGAAGCGAGTATGTAGCTCTTGGAAGCTCATTGTTCGCAAATTCTATGGATAAAACAACAGCTACAAGACTTTGGGATTAAAGACTCATGCACGAAATCAGATGTGACAACACCGGCGCAATCAACCTCACCAAAAATCCAATCCTTCATTCAAGAGCAAAGCATATAGAGATTCGACATCATTTTATTAGAGATCATATTCAAAATGGAGAAATCTCAATTCAATTTGTTGATTCGAAAAGTCAACTAGCGGATATATTCACAAAGCCATTGGAGAAAAATCAATTCGATTTTATCCGTACCGAGACTCAACATTTTGAAGCTTGAAGAAGTTAAAGGCGAAGAATCTACATCAATCGACTCTATCCTTGGACTCTATACTTCATGGTATCGAGACTCTATACTTCGGACTACGAATTCTCGGACTCGAGACCTTCATTGTATAGATGTAAGTTATTCTTTTAATCTCAAAAAGGTACGATCTTTCGTTCGATTATATTTGATTGATACAATCTTTAATTTTTGTAAACATGCCTTTTCAAAAGGGATAATCTCTTTTAAAATGGCAGTTATTACTTTTTTTAAGAAAGACGATTGTTCACCTTTCTTTGTAACGATTGCTCTTGCCTTTTCAAACCGAGTTATATATACACAATTTTCACTTTTTACTCGATTCTCAAAACCCTAAAAGGCATTCTTCTCTCAACCCGTTTTCTACTTCGTATCCATACTCGAGAAAGTTGTCATTTTTCCTTGGGAAAACGAGTGAAGGAATCTTCCATTGACAAGAAAAGATGTCTTCTTCAAGAAAGTCGTCAAGGATAGCAAGCAGGGGTCCACAGAGAATGAAAGAGGGACCTACGCACTTCGATCTCACCGAGGAAGATGATTTGTCGAGACAAAGAACAGAGTCCTGTTCCCTCTCCACCTCATCACTCACCATCTACCCCACAAGGTGCGGGTCATCATCGAGAGGAAGTCATTCTAGAGGACGTCGAACCGGTGAGAGCACAAAAACCCTCATTTATTTACATGCTCTATCGTGCATTGAAGGTTTCGGTTCTCCTCCGAATTATATAGATGCTTTTCTTAGAGATAAGAATTATGGGAATGAGTACAGATTTTTGAAGCGAATGGAGGAATTGGGAATTGCTCCCAAAGGTAAGGCTGAAGAATCACTTGCGAACATTCCAAGTGACCCTCGGGTTTCGGGACCGATTCTAATGAGGGGAACGAAGATGATAAAATGTTTAGTGATTTTCAACCGAGAATGGGCATTGCTGCAAATGTGAAGGGAAAGAAGATGGAGTTGTTTAGATCGAATGATCGGAGAAGCTGTTCTTGATCCGTTGAAACGAGGAGTGATAAACCCCGGGAGTGTTGATTTTGATTTCTGGATGCAATTAATGTGAACTTAAGGGAAAAGTTCGAATTGCTTCAACTTGAGCAGATTTTGCACCGATACTATCGATGGTTATGCACACTTGGCGCTTATTTCTATTCAAATCTAAGTTTTCTTGATGCGAATAGAATATCATTCAAAGTGTTCGAGATCGGGATTATGTGATTGATGTAGACATACCGGCGGACATAATTGGTGTTGAACGAGGACGTTATCAACCAATCAAAGTCTCGATTGCTCGTGCTACTCGGATCTTGTCAAAACAGAGATACAGAGGCGAAGATTACCTACTCGAAGATGAGTGCCATCAATATTGTGCTGCACAAAATTGTGATCAATCGCATCGAGCCAAAGTCTACATCAAAGGCGATGTATCCAATTCGGAAGCCAAATTGATGTATGCAATCAACTCGGGGAAGAAGTTCTCTCGCCTCATACTATTCTATTCCATATGTACAGAGAGCAATGTCGAAGAACAAGGGACAATTGCCTTATCCAAATCTTGTGACAAAGATCTTGAGACACATGAATATCGAAGCGCCACACACTCTCGTGTTAGACCGTGCGATAAAATGGTGGTAGGTTTAAACATGTTGACGAAGATGCGTCGAAAGAACTTACCAAGGAAATGGCAAAGTTCAAGGTGAAAACTCCGCTCTCTTCGCATCAAAGAGAAAAGGGAAGGAGCCCATTCGTGCTCCATCCAAAAGAGAAGATCTCTCATCTTGGAGGATGAAGAATACGATGAAGATCACTCTATTCCTGCAAGATGGTAAGGACTAGACGTTACGTATCTCGATCAACGAGAACTTCGATCGAGCAAAGAGAAGAAGAGCTGCGAGAAAAGGAGAAAGAGGATGAAGAAGAAGAAGAGCAGAGAGAGAGAAAGAGATAGAAGCTCAAGAAGAAGAAGAACAGAGAGAGAAAGAAAAGAAGATGAAGAAGAAGGAGAAGAAGAGAAAGAAAAGTCTCTTTGAATCTAGAGAAAAAGGAACGGAAGAGCATGATCATCACTCCACCCATCTTGATGTCTTAGAGACAGGGGAGTTGGGGAGCAAGAAAAATCCTCACCTCATGCTTCTCCATTACCTGAAGATCATCATGATACATCATCAAATCTGCAAGGTCATACGAAGCGCCATCGTCGCATTCACTCCATCCGAGAAAGTAAATGCTAGTATACGGACCGACAATTCCGCAGATTTTCATCGTATTCTTGATATTCTTCGGAAATGCGGGGACAAATCTATGCTCTGGACTATGAAATTCAAGCCATCAAGAATGCTGGCCAAGCATCTTCGGTTTACCCCGGAAGACAGAATGAAAGACCTCGCTCGCATTCAAGCTAATGCCAAAGGAGAAGAGGTAGCAAAATTAAGGGAAGACTTGAAGAGGCTCGAAGGCATAGTACAGTCCATGGGAGAATTCCGATCGTGCGCATTCCCAGCAGACATGACTCTTTTCTCACCTTTTACGATGACAAAAAGGGGGAGAAGAAATTTGAACCAACCATCTTTTTCCAACCATCTTTTCAAATCCTTGATTTTAAATTTGTTTTGTGATTGTGAGTTTTTAAGTTTTTGAGTATGACTTGTGTGAACTTGAGTACGGACTGAATTTGGCTGTGGATTGTGATGATTGTGATGCTTGACTTGTTGGCATTTATATCGAGTATTGTTATATGGTATTACTCATGAAAGTCTAACCAATTTTCTCGTGGATGCAGAGTCCGGTTGTTTATTAAATCTTTATGAGATAGCCATATTGCTTGAGAAATGTTTTTGCGGGTCAAGGTTGTTCAAATCTACTGAGGAAAGTTTTGTCATCATCAAAAGGGGGAGATTGTTGGAGAAATCGCTCTAGAAGATTTTGAAGCCGACAAAACGTTTCCATCGTCTAGTCGGTTATTTGTGTCCGAAGACTTTCACCACCGGACTTAACTCAAGACTCATATTTCAAGACTCAAGATTCAAGACTCAAGACTTAAGACTCAAAATTATTCTCATTGACGGTCTATCTAATTCGGTGTCGAAGGAAATCCAAATCGAGGATTATGGTTAAGGATTTCATCTTGATCTCTGGAGAAGATCTTTTGGCTGGACATATACAACGGATTCTTTGATTCGTATCTAGATCAATTGAAGATCCGATAATCGACGAAGTATTCTTGGAAGGTTCTATTCATGGAAACCAAGATCCTGATTGTATGGGCGAACAGATTGATGGGCTATCGTCGATTCCTTTAATAGCTCGGATGATCTTCTTGATTGATTCCGTCCAACGGGTAGATTGGAGGAATTCCTTTGGTAAGTGCCAACGGTTATGATGGCATAAAGGAGTATAAAAGGAAGACGTCTCGGTTGTTCAAGTGTGTGATCGATAGAGAAATTCCAGTCCGAAACACCTTGATTATTAGTCGATCATTTGTTGAGCGAAATTGTATACAAAAGAGTGTCTATACTTTGTGATACCTTGAGTGAGTGTGGTAGTTCATCTACACCCGTGAAGTCAAGGAAGATCAACGCTGTAACATCTCTTTGTTCATAGTGGAATCCAGCCGATTGGCTGTCGGTGCGTAAGAGCGGACGTAGGCTTGAATCAAGCCGAACCACTATAAACCTCGTGTTTAATTCTCTCTTTCATTCATCGAGTCTTACGATTGAATGTTATTTGCTGCAATTACTCAATTGTCTAAGTATTGTGCGAAAAATCGTTTATATACCTATTCACCCCCCTCTAGGTACTAGCACTAGCTATATCACAGTGGCGGTTGGGTTCGAATTAGTGGTTTTGAGTTTTAAATTAACAGACTGGACTAAGCCCACGAAATAAGCAAATTGGTCAAAGCCCTTTTTTTTTAATAATCAAAGATTATCTCGTGAAAAATAGGAATTTGAAATTTTTCGAGATATAATGAATTTTTTTAATAGGGCACATGGAAAAGCAAAAATTGCATTTGGCAAAATGAATATTGTGTTTGGAAAAAGAATCTTCGTGGATATCGATTTGGGAAAATTAAAACCCTAATTTGTGGCCTATAATTATGTTGAATGCATAGGGTTTGAGGGCTTTTTTTCTTGATCGCTCGGTAAAAAATTCAACCCAAAAAGAGAAAAGCTTCCCTTCGTTTTTAAGGGTTTTGTGGGAGTAAGGAAGGTTTTGCTTTTGCTGAAGAAAGGAAAAAGAAAGAGGCATCTGCTACAGTTTCTTCTGCTGACAACAGAGAAGACAGCAATGTGCAGCAAGAGAAAAGGGGAAAATGCCAGCGTGAGAGAGAATAGATAGAGAGGGAAGTGATGGAAAAGCAAAGGGAAAATAAGAACTATTGTTCTTCTTCTTCACAGCTTCCGCTAGTCCTCCTTGCTATCTGCGAGCCAACAGCTAACGTCGCTTTGTCGTGCCCCTGCCTCGATGTGCCTTCACTGCTATTGTCCACGCCCCACTGGTCGCTATCCGCGACACCCGTAAAGCCTCAGCATCACACTATCACGCTGGTCACTACATCAGCATTGCCGCGGTACCAGCAATTAGTGAAGTTGCCGCTGTCTCGCTGCCAGCCGTGATATGCTCAGTTTTTCTCCGCGAATCCATCACTGTTCATTGCTCTGCTCGAGCTCCATTGTCGATGCCAGGACTCACGAGCAGTCCTCCATCTCCGACGCCTTCACTTGCTCGCCTGTAGCCGCGTCTGTTGTTGCCTCTGTAGGCCATTGTGCCTCCTCGCCGACCTCCTGCACTCACCGTGCTCGCACCACAACAACCGCTCCACAAGTAGCCCACAAAGCCACTGCGCCATCGCCACCCTACACGCCGCATCAGGACCCCCTCTCCGAGCGATGCCCACAACAGCCTTCCGCCGAGCCGTCTCCACCGTCTCGATGTAAATCCGGTGATCTACTCGCCGCCGGTCCGTCCAACGACATCTTTCCCTTGCCAGAGCTCCAAACCAGTGACCCACCACCACGAGCTTCCAAGCCGTGCGTGGAAGGAAAAAAAAAAAGGAAAAAAAAAGAAGAGAAAAATAAATTATGTAGTTTTTTTATTTACTTTATTTTAATTTTTATTGTTTATTAGTATTTTATTTATTTTTATTTTTTTTTAAGTAAAGTTGTTCCTTGATGTATGATTGAGAGGGTGACACGAAATAGCCCTTCAAATTAGGGATTGATAGTCCAATTCTCATGCTCAAAATCCGACTCACAATTTCTTGCAAAATCGACAATCCGATCTCACTCTCGAGATTCGATTAGCGATTAATTTAAAAATTGGCCAACACGATCTCATGCCCGAAATATGGTTCGCGGGTTTATGGATATCAATCTTATCTTGTCTGATTTGCTGTTGTGTTAGTTGAGTAAATTTTATTTTTGTAAAAGGAAAAATCCAAAAAAAATTCAGTTAGGATTAGGTTTGTTTTAGAATATTTCTTGTTTTAGGGTTATCTAGAATATAGATTTTATTTCGATTTTTTTAATATAAAAAGTGCATTCATTTAGGACATCAGTTTTTTTTTTAATTTTTGAATTGCACGTTTAAATATTTGACAATTATTAATTATGAATTTCTTAAAAGAAAAAGAAAAAAATTAGAATTAGGGCATTCCTTGTACGTCATTGCATATTAGGATGGATTGCATGCTTGCTAAGAAAATTAAAAAAAAAAAAAAATCATGTGCACGTCATATAGAATTAGGTTCATGAAAGGCCGTCATCTAGTGATTGTTGCTAAGTCCATTTAATTAGAAATTGCCCGTAATTAGAATTAAGTCATTTAGCTAATTTGAATTGCACATTTAATTATTGCATTTATTTTAATTTCGAAATTCATGGAAAATAAAAAAAATTGTCTTAGGATAAATCAATCTCATGCTTTAGGATAGACTACATTTTACTCCCTGTCATGTAGTTTAGGTCATGTTGCCATGTCATATCATTTTATGTTAAATTAGAATCATTGCATTGTATATGGATTATATCCTCATTAAAAAAAAAAGTGAAAACCAAAATTGAGTGATTACATGTTAATTAGAAATTATATCTAGAACCGTTGATATGAATTCTGATCTAACAACACAGATGCTTTCGTTGCCATTATGTAAGTCTTGCAATTTATTCATTATTTTTCTTGGATATTAAATTAGTGGTTTGCACACCTATATAATCACCTCCATGTTAGGGGAGTGAATTAAAATTAATTCGAGCTACCTGCAAAATATTTTTTCGAAATAAAAAGAGAAAGGTACGAAAGGGCACTAAGAAAGTCTAGTAAAACCAAGTCCTCATACCCAATGTCTCTAGTTCATAAAAGTAAAATAGTTCTCCCGTTATTTTACTTAGGTGTCTAATCGATCTACGTAAACCAATTAGTGGCGACTCACTTTTGCACGCGAAATATTTAAATCTAAGTCACGAATTGGTATGGGCTTGGGAGAGCCCGAGCTAAGTGAGGCTTAATAATCCATTAGCCTAATTTTTGGTGATACACCTATGGCACCCCGAAATACCTAAGGACACCACAGGTACTTATCGCTCCACCTAATGAACACTAGTTCCATCTCTTAGTAGAAGCATCGTAGTTCATAGGTTTTTTTTTTTTTTTTTTAAAACGGTCCAAGCGCAACTTATTAGTGGAAGCATAATTGAATCTCACCATCTCTCCCTCCAATAACCATAATGCATTGCACACCTACTACGCACCATATGAAAAGATAAAGCCGAGCCACTTTTATTTACATATTTTCATGATGGATTTTTGGGGTTGGTACAACCAAAAAGAAAAGCCAAGATTTTTAACTACACTTGGCCACAACCCAAAAGATATCTCGACCCCTATATTCAATCTTGGCTACACTTGACCATTTATAAGTTGTATCGTGCTTTAAAAGGAACTGGTACTCCCTTGAACTATGTCGATGCTTTTCTTAAAGACAAAGGATGTGGGAACGAATATATCTTTTTGCGAAGAATGGAAAGTTTGGGAATTGCTCGATAAGGGGTGGCTGAGGAAACCCTTGCGAATATTCCAAGTGATCCTCATGACTGGGGACCGAATCCTGTAGATGGAAATGATTATGACAAATTGTACAGCCAATTTCAACCGAGAATGGGTGTTGCGGTTAATAATCGAGGAAAAAGGGGAGAAGTGTTCAGATCGAAGGAACAAGAGGATTTGTACTCGAAATTGCTAAAGCGTGGGGTTATAAACCCTAGAAGTGTGGATTTTGATTTTCTGGATGCTGTAAAGGTGAACTTGAGGGAGAAATTCAGTTACCTTCAACTCGAGACGTTCTGCTCCGATTCTACTGAGGCATATCCTGAACTGACTGCATATTTCTATTTGAATCTTAGCTTTTTGGATGCGAATAGATTTTCTTTCAGTGTCACAGATCAAGACTATGTTGTGGATATGAATATGCTGGCAGATGTGTTAGGAGTTGAAAGAGGAAGATATCAAGCGATCAAAGTTTCCATTGCTCGGGCCACTCTGGAACTTGTGAAGGATAGGAGAACAGATGAGAAGATCACCTATACAAGGATGAATGCATTCAACATCCTGCTTCACAAGATTGTGATCAATTGTCTCCGTCCCAAATCAACCTCTAAAACTGATGTTTCAAGTTCAGAAGCAAAATTGATGTACGCCATCCTCACTGGAAAAAGGTTTTCTCTTCCTCACACTGTCATGTTTCACATGTATAGAGCAATGATGAAGGACATAGGTCAACTACCTTATCCAAGCCTTGTGACAAAGTTGTTTAGACATCTAAATATTCAGCCTCCGCAAATCTTTTGTGTTTGATCGTGCGATCATATGGTGGTAGGATTGAAGATGGTAACCAAAATGCGTCTGAAGGAACTGAACAAGGAGTTGGAGAAATTCAAGGAGAAGACTCCAGTAAGAACTCATCAAATCTCTTCTTCAAAGAGGAAAGGAAAGGAGCCAATGATTGCTTCAAAGCAGAAAAGAAGAGCTCTTATTGTGGAAGATGAAGAAGATGATGATCTCACCATTTCGGCAATAGCTTTGAAAAGGCTAAGTCGTTCTGTTCCAGACTCAACAGAACAGCGTGAGACAGAAGGAAGAGAAAGAGAAGGCCAAGAGGAAAGAGATGTTGAAGAAAAGGAAAAAGAAGAAGAAGCAAGAGAAGATGAAGCAAGAGAAGAAGAAGAAGAAGAAGAAGAAGAAGAAGGAAGAGTAGTTGGCGAAGCAGAGGAGGAAAGACCTGGAAATGAAAGAAGAGAAGAAGGAGAACATGAGGAACACTCTTCTCCACCTGTAGGCATGAAAACAGGGGGAGATCAAGAGAAAGGAGGGAAGTCCTCATATCCTGACACAAGTGAAGGAATCAGTCATTCTCCTGTAGACCCAGAGGATGTTTATGCCTCTCAATTTCCAGAAGAAGGTCATGAGGTTTCAACGCCAAACCTGCGAGATTATTCAGACATGCCATCATCCGCGTAACGTCTTTGAAGCTAGTACGCAAACCGATAGCTCGGCCGACTTTCGCGAGAATTCTCGATATTCTCTTGGAGATGCGTGATCAAATTTATGCCTTGGGATGCGAAGTTCAAAATTTGCAGAATGCTGGTCAGGTTTCTTCAGTGTCTTTACAAGATCAGATCCAAGCCCTCTTTGTTCAGATTCAGACCAATGCCAAGGGTGAGGAGATTGCTCAACTGAAAGAAGACCTGAAAAGGCTGGAAGGGATTGTTCAGTCAATGGAAGATTTCCAGCTTGTTCGTGTTCCCAAGAAATCTTGACTTCATTCTATTTTCATCTCATCCTTTTTCAATGCCGACAAAAAGGGGGAGAGATGCAAGAGATTTGAACAACTTTAATTTTTTCTGTTTGGTTTGTTTAATTTGGATTAATGTTTGACTTTAAACTTTGTGTCTTTTTGTCTGGATTTGAATTTGGATGATTGACTGCTATTGATATCTTATGGATAGTTTATCATATTCAAGACTAACCTATTTTCTGTGGTTGCAGACTTTAGTGTTAGCCATTTATCTCTATAAGATATGCACATATGTTTGAGATATGTTTTGCTGGTCAAAGTTGTCCAAATCTGCAGGAAAGTTTTGTCACCATCAAAAAGGGGGAGATTGTTGGAGAAATCTTCTTGAAGTGTTTTGAAGTTGACAAAACGTTTCCTTCAGTCTAGTCTGAAGGTTTTGCAGACTCTGCTATTTAAAGTCTGAAGACCTCTGGACAGCCAGACTCAAGATTCAAAGTCTATCCTCATTGACAGTCTCTAATCCGTTGAAGAAAGGTTATCCAAATCTGGATGATTCGTTAAGGGGACGACCTTATCAACCGGAGAAGATCTCATGGCTGGAGAAGACATAACGGAATCCTTTGATTGATCGAGATTGACTCGATGATTGAAAATCCGATGATTGTCTGGATATTCTTGGAAGGTTCTACTTATGGAAACCGAGATCCTGATTGTATGGGCGAACAGGATTGATGGGCTATCGACACGTTCCTTTAATAACCTAATTAATCTTCTTGATTGATTCCGTCCAACGAGTAGATTGGAGGAATTCCTTTGGTAAGTGCCATCGGGTATTATGGCATGAAGGAGTATATAAAGAAGACGTCCTAAGTTGTTAAAGGTGTGCGCGATAGAATAATTCCAAAGTCTGAAAGCTTACTGTTGTTTAGACAATCTCTTTGAGCGAACCATTGTATTCAAAAGAGAGTCAATATTTGTAAGAGACCTTGAGGAGGTGTAGTAGAACATCTACGTTGTGGAATCAAGGAAGAGCTGTGGTGTAACTTCTCTTTTATTCATAGTGGAATCCAGCTAGTAGGCCGTCAGTGCGGAAGAGTGGACGTAGGCTTGAAATAAGCCGAACCATTATAATCCCTGTGTTCAATTTTCTCTTCCTTACTCTCTTTGCTTTGATCGTATTTCATTTTATTAATCCAGAAAGAATTTCCCTTTTATCATTTGCCAAGTATTGCTTCCGTATCTTGATAAATTGTTCATGCACCTATTCACCCCCCTCTAGGTGCTTATACTAGCTATCTCAGATATTTCATTAGGATCCTTGACATTGGTTATGAGTAATTTCGATAAAGTTTGTATAAATGAAAATGAACTCTTAAAAAGTTTTGGTTATAAGATGACGCTTTGCAATATAATGAATATCCAGAGGGATGTCACCCCGCATTATTTTATGATTGATCTTTGAAAGGGTCTTCTTCTAGTATTCTGTTTGTTTTGAGAGAAACATTTTAATAAAAAAAAAAATGTTGTTTTCATTTTTCGCTATTTAGTATGATAAAAAAAGCGTGTCAAAGGAACTTACTTTAGTCAATCGGAAAATCAAATAAAAAAGAAAACAATTTTTTTATTTAAAAAGTTGAGTACGAAAATAGTAGGGAGGAATATCTACACAGGAAAAGAGATGTGACGCTGTCATTCTGTTGCAATCCTTCATCCACTGCATATTTCAAAAAACGCAAAACCAAGAAACTAGCAACTAGCAATCGTTTTTATGATATATTCAGAAAGTTTGGCACAAGATTGTAAGATGAACTATTTGAGGGGGAAAAAAGAGTAGTCCCTCTAATTTGCTGGTACAATATAGTGGTGTTTTCTTGATTTAGATTGTTGGGATCACCACTCAAATGATTTTCATTTTAGTTATTACACAGATTTTCTTTTGATTGATTAGTTCGACAGCATTTTTTTTTTTTTTTTTGGGTATAAAGTTTGACACCATATTGATTTGGGCTTCTTTGGTGTAACTAGAAATTTTGTGGTTAAACCAATGCATACCCTGTCTAGCATATCTCCTCCCTTTCTATTACCGTTACATATAATTTTGTTTGTCTAATCACTCTCATAGCTCTTTATTATGCATGAAAGATAATTTTTATTAATTGTTCCCCTTCGGATTTTTTACTTTTTCTTATGTTCATCTCGCACCTTATGTTGTTCTTCTTGTTGAAGAGTCTCCGATACAAATGACGGCATTATTCAAATTGTGTTGGTTGATAATGATGGCAATTAGCAAAAGCCAGGGAATTAAAGAAAAATCTGGGGCTTTTACTTCGTTTTTTAATACATTTTTTTATTTTATTTTTGTGACTGAATAATTTTGGAGTTGGTTATTAATTGAAGCAAGAAATTCTCAAATAGCACCAAGATGCCAAAAAAAAAAAAAAATGCCAACTTCCTCACGTTTTGTATGACGGGATAAAAATTCTCTTATTTGGAAAAAAAAAAAAATGAGGGAAAGTATAGATTGTCCATCGAAAATTAGTCTTTTCAATTGATTGGCTCCTTGAAATTTATTTTATGTCATTACACCATATACTTTTGCAATAGGCATCATTTTACCCAAACTCCTTTGGAATGGTGTCTTTATAGATTTAGAATGATGTATGATACGATATGTGGATCGGAAGCTCGGTAGAATTGGACCTGAATAAAGTATTTTGTGTCATAAGCATACAAAGTAATAGCACAAAAACAATGTGCAGCCAAGCAGGAAATGCTCAACGAGTAACTATCACGCTGAGTCACGAGTTTAAGCTGAGCCCAAAAGGCCCATCAGCCCAAAGCCCGCCAAAAGAACCAAGCCCCGCCATTTCTTGGGTTTATCCTCTCTCTCTCTCTCTCTCTAGCGCTTGCGAAAAGGTTTTGCGTTTTCTCTCTCTAGCGCTCTAAAGCTTCAAACGAAGACGCGCTCTAGTATTCTCCCTCTCCCGCCCGAAGCTCCATCTCCACGGTTCGAGTTTCACAGGAGGTTATTCATGGCCGATTCTAGTATTCCGCCATCTCCACCGCCTCGCATCGGCTTCTCAGGCCTTCAGATGTAACTCTTCCAGTCCCTCCCACGGCGAAAAGCTTTCTGAGTCGTGCCGATAGCTCTGCGGTTCCAGCCTCGATGCGTCTTGAATTTACTGCATTCCCTTGAAGCTTCTCAATCTCACTTGAACTGGAGCCAATCGTAGCCAAGCGCCTCCCTCGGTCGACGACTTCATTATCGTTCGTTTTTGTAACTGCCTCCTCCTTCGGTTTCTATCATTTTCGTTCCCCGACGGAGGAGAATTGCCGTGACTGAAACTCGATCAGAATTGGATTCTTCACTTTGAGCTCTTCATCATTCGGTTACTGCAACAATTTTGAAGGTAAGTTGTCTCTCATTCTCTGGATTTCATTTTTCAATTCAGTCGATAGCATTCATTCTCGGTCTTTTTCTGAATTTCCAGAGACCTCTTCATTGAAATTTCTTCTCTATTGCCCTCCGAACACTGTCAGCCACTGCCAACCGCAACCGATCATCACCGTTCCCATTTCCACGGCTGCCGTCGGAAGCTCTGTTCGCCCCTGTTCTCCATCACCATTGCTGAAGTGCTCAGACCGCAGTCACCACCGTCTCTCGTGACGGTTCCATTTCACGAAGCTGCTTCTGCCATCACCTTACTAAGGTCTGATCATTAATCGCCACAGGTAATCATCCTTTATTCAATCGAATCACATATGCTCTGTTTCCAGTTGCTCTACGTACAGACTACTGCATGGGTAAAATCTACTAATTGCTTTGTGATCATCTCGTTCACATAACTGAACTGTATTAATATGCATATTTGAGGTTGAGGTGCTTTTCTGTATCTTCATATCAGAATTGTGCAGTGCGTGCTTGAGCCGAGACATTCTTCAGTATATTTGTCGACTTACTTTCGTCGATTTGTTCAATGCATGCCCGACCGTTGCTCTCAACACGTTGTGCTGATCAACGCTTTATAGAAGTTGCGCTTGGATTTGCTGGAACCAGCTTATACTCGACTGGTCAAGTTGAGCACTATACTTGCTATTAGCAAAGTGGTCACTGCAGCAACCATCTAGTTCGTGAATAATTCCCCTAGAAATGAAAAAATAGGTGCAATTCTTAAGAGAAACGGCCGCGCTCCGTGAAAACAAGATGAGAAAAAGAGAAAATGTACCCGATAAACCCGTATAGAGGTTTAACGAGCCATGGTAAAGCAGAAAAACCAGATGTCACAGCTGTAGAGTCAAGCGCAAACAGATTGTCATGTTAATCCTGATAAGTATCGGAGCAAACTGAAGCTGTTCAGCTGCTTAGAAAGATACTCCTTTGTATTAAGATGCCAAAAAAAAAAAAAACACCAAGCCCACAACCAGACTTCTTAAGTACGCGCGTTTCTCTCTTCATTCTGCTGGAACATACGAATTAAATGTTCTCGAAGGAGTCCTAGCCAAGCCCACAACCTGACTTACTGATTGAATGTTCTCTATTTTATTTTGTGGTGTCCCAGCTTTGTGGGTTTTCGATTGTTGACTTGACTGAATTGACATCCTCTTGTGAGAATAATTCTCGGATGGACTTCGGTTGTGAGGGTAATCAGACTCGGTTTCCTTCGTTAATCGAACGGCAGATTTTTTATTAGTTTGGCTTTTAGGTAGGGCTTCTAGTTGAATTCGAATTCAATGCAACCATGACCATGCGAATATCATGTTGATATAGCTAATTCAAAATTAATATGATTTGATTCCTTTTGATACTTTTGGTGAAAATCGCAATTCCTCGTAATAATTAAAATAAAAATATTTATATTGAGAATTTTATGATAAAAAAATATTTTTCATGAAATTTTGATTTGTTTAATAGTTTAAGAAAAAGTGATTTCCTTCTAACAATAAGGAAATGTGGTTTTTCTCCAATTTAAACTTGTTGCTTTTCAAAAAACATATTTTTTTTATAAATTGATTAATTTTCCCTCATCTAAACATTTAAAAGTCAAAAAGCAATTTCCCGAAAAATAACTTTCCTTCAACCAAACAAACCCTAAGTTTAAGTAAGTTCAGCACACTATTTAAAAAGAAAGGATCTTGTAAACTATGTTAGGAGACCTACTAAGAGACGTTGGCAAGAGGCTTTTAAACAGGCCCCCTCTCTCTATTAATGGGCAAGATCGGAGTCACTTGAATCTAAGTTTAATTCAGTTCGGAGAAGTGCTGAGATGTTGGCAAGAGGCCCTTGAACAGGCCCTCTCTATCTCTTTATGAGCAAAATTAGTGTCACTTAAATCTAAGCTTAGTTTGACGAGTAAGAAACTATCAAAATATTCAGGAATAAGACATGCGCTTAAAATATCACTAGAATTAGAAGAGATTATTACGTGAAATGATTCCCTAGGATTCAGGAATTGGACGTGCTCTTACAATATCACTAGAATTAGAAGAAATTATTACGTGAAATGATTCCCTAGAATTACTCCATGTCACTAGCTAATCTTTATAAATGAAGATCTTGTCATTTCATCGTAAGTTGCAAAATGTGAAATTGATGCGATTCAGCTAGTCAAATTAAAAAAAAAAAAAAAAAAAAAAAAAAAAAAAAAAAAAGAGATGTGCTTGTCATTTTATATGCAGTACAGGTAGTTACAATCAAATCTTTTGCAAAGTAGACATGAACGCTGAAAAGATTACATATCAGAAATTGAAAACCACCGACGAGTAAAATTACATACCAAAACTTGTAAATTGAAATATAAATAACAAAACATATATTAAAGATACTCGATAATAACCCTAAATTTGAACCGGGTGCCACCACAATGAGATTGTCCTTCTAAAGATTAAACCAATCAGAAGATAATTTATAAAAGTGTCAGCTAACTAATTAGCAATTGGAATACATATTGAAATAATTTCACCAATGCGATTTTGTCCTGAATATCAATGTGCTTGGTGTGAGCATGGAAAGCCGGATTAGCAGCTAAATAAGTGGCTCTAATATTATCACATATGATTTACAGCCGGTTTAGGTGAAAATACATGAAGATCATAAGACATCTCTCAAATCCAATAAGTTTTTGCAACTGCATAGGCGAAAACTCTAGAATTCAGATCCCGCAATGTAATATTGTACCCAATAAAAGCTAAGTATCCAGATGCTAAGTGATGAGTATCGGGACAACCGACCCAAGAGCATCAGTTAACGTTACCAAGGAGCTGTCGAATGATGGCTTCAATAACAGTCCATGATCAATTGTTCCATTAAAATATATAAAAATGAGCTTAATCGCTTGTAAGCGAGATGTTTGAGGGCAATGCATGAACTGATTCTCAAAACGGGCAGCATAAGAAATGTCGGTAGGATCCATCAGTAACACACCATTATGTAAAGAAGGTTGAGACTTAAAACTGTAGAAGATTCCTAGTGTAATGTGTTTGAGACAGCAAAATTCCCGTACCTCTGGACTGGTCCTCAACGCCAAGGAAGAAATGCAATGGAGAAAAACTTTCATGGTAAAAGCAAAAAGAAGTTTCCAAATGAAACTATGTAACTCTGTGGCACTACTACCTGTTAAAAGATTATCATCAACGTGACGTGGTAGAATCAAGATTCTAGAGCTTGAATTATGCACAAATATGGAGTCATATGCCTTGCTGTAAACAAAAGTGTTCGAATGCTCAAAGAAGAACTCGCCTTTGACCCAAAAGAGGTCCATAAACATGCGAAAAGTAGTGCCCAACACAATAATTCGAATCTGGTTCCAAAGGTGTGCAGTAAATTTCAAAATTTCATCCTGACCATACCATAATCCCAAGTTGACTTCCATAAAATTCCATAGTTTCATGGCACACCAAAGTTTCATTACGACATGATTTCATAGCTCAACAACCTCTAGAGTCAGCCTAGTAACCTAAAATGAGAATGGAATTGAGATTACAGCTTAACCTAGAAAATTTTCTTCAATTGGGTGAATTAAGTCTTTGAATTCTTCTCAAGCACTTCACATACCACATTAATCCAAGGTGTTACGATATCCGTGATGAACTTGAACTGAACCCTTTCTCTCTCTAGCGCGTGTTTCACTTCTCTTTTCCAGTTTTCTTGATTCTTCTTTCTCCCTCTTAACTATTCCTCTTTTCTCTGATAAACCAACTACAACAATTATAACTAAGCTGAAGGAAGCTAGTCTGTTGGGCTTCAAAGATGCAACCTCATGGGCGTAATAAATGAGAATTGGTCTCTTGAGCCTAAGTCCCTTTCTTTTTTCTTTTCCTTAAAAAAAAGAAAAAAAGAAAGAGAAGACTCTATCATTATGGTAGCAACTCTTGTTAAAGTCTTAGACACGGGATGGGGGAAATTTTTTGAATGAACTTGAACTTGTGAGTCCAACTCACATCCACTATTGAATGATGCGAGCTCCACATTGAACCCAACTTTTCACTTTGTATGTGAGAAATTGTAAACCCTGGAATTCATTCTTTCCATTGTGAATATATCTATAGATTAAGTTAGTTAAGTCATTAGGTAATTTAAGGTAATTGGTTGTGATAGTTAGTCTGGCTAGTAGTACCAACTGCTACAGTGACGATGGAATGAGTCATCCTACGGAGCTACTGACGACAGCAGCATGCCATTGGCCATTGGATGGGTGGCGATCTCTATGTTGCCCCACTCTTGATTTTTTTTTTTTCATTTCAGTTTTTTGCTTTTTTTTTTTTTCATCGCTTTTCTTTTTGCCTTTTTTCTTTTTATCATACTTGAACTCGTAAACATAAAGGAAAACCTAGATAGAATTCTAAAGGACAAGTACAATAGAGATTAATATAATGGAAAACGCCAATATGATTAAACATGAAAATAGTACAACCAAAATTATAGTATTGTTAATTTCACACGTAAAACATAGAAATTTCTCTAGCAATGGAAAAAAAGACATTCACATTGCGATGAACGAGAGATGTGAAAAGTGGAGGAACAAAGCCAATTTGCATCCTGCAAAGTCTTGATCTTCTTGATAATGATTTTTCTCCCATTATCACTTTTTTTTTTTGCAAAGTCTAGGTTTTTGTGGTTGATTAAAGTTTTTCTCCCATTATCACTTCTATTTTTTTCACAAAGTCTTGGTCTTCGTGCAATTGATTAAATTTTTTCTCTCATCGTCACTTCTTTTCACAAAGTCTTGGTCTATTTGGAATTTATTAAAATTTCTCTCTGACCATCATGAATTTTTATTAAAGTGCTTCACTTTTGCTTCACATGTAATGTGTGAAAATTATCTAATTTTGCTTCACCTTTCCCTAAAAAAGGCACATGATACCTAGCAAATCTTTGGGCATATTCTCTAAATATTGCGAAACAACCACTTGTGGGCAAAAAGTATTTTATATGGATTTCTAGTGATAATAAGCTAATGGAAAGAGAAAACTACAAACTATAGGAAGACCAAGACTTTCAAAAATGCATGTAGAGGTTTTTTTTTTTTTTTTTTTTTTCTGACATTAGCTTATTATCACTCAACCCTTGTTTTTCTCTTCAATGACTGATTCACCCATGACCATGGGAGAGCT
Organism: Eucalyptus virginea; assembly: GCA_014182375.1. Lineage (NCBI taxonomy): Eukaryota > Viridiplantae > Streptophyta > Magnoliopsida > Myrtales > Myrtaceae > Eucalyptus > Eucalyptus virginea. The sequence goes on along the minus strand of CM024515.1, from coordinate 13,699,435 downwards.
TTTTTTGAGTTTCTTCTTGGCTTCCTTTTTGTACTAATTTCTAGTATTGTTAATTTTAAGCAAGACATGTAGCATGTAGAAATTCTACTAGTGGAAAAAGAGACATTGATATAGGGATGGAAGAGGATGGATGTGAAAAGTGAAGCAACAAGGACAATTTGCGTCCTGCAAAGTTGTTGACACTTAAATTTTGGCTAATCATTTAGTAATTATTTAAAAAAACAAAAAATAAAAAATAGTAAAATTACATTTCATGTAGTCGCATTTGCATCGGTACTAAGAGGACAACAAGAAGCAGGGGCTCGCGGTTGATTACATGCACAAAAGGATGGTCTCTCTTTCGCTGGTCTGAACACGCATAAGAGAGAAAGCAAAAAAAATGAGGAAAGAAGCTCTCGCACATCCACCGTCTATTCCTCATTAATGCATGCACATGCATGCACAAATTCGGTGGATGCGCGGATTCTGGAGAAATCTTCAAAGAAGCAAAAGCAGCCCATGATATATTATATAATATGCCCATAATATTATATAATATATCAGTTTTGGTGACGCAATGAAAATTCACTTAAGAAGAGACCTCCTCATTAATGCATCCACATACACGCACGAAATGGGGGACGTAAAAATCCTACAGGCGCCTGCAAGAAGATTTCCTTGCTGAAGAGCAGAGTGGTGGCCGAAAGAAAGGTCTGAGAAGAAAAAAAAGGGGCAAAGTTCAGCTTAAATTCTGGAAAAGTTGCGGCTGCATCTTGTCACAATAAAGTTGGCTATCTTCAAGAGGCAATGGACGGCCTATAAATAAGACCACAAGAAGCCGCGTCAAGGGGAGGAAAGAACGAAAATTCACTGGAGAGGTTTTGTGAGAGCTACTAAAAAGAAAAGAGCCCGTAGAGAGACAGACGAGTGAGGAGATTAAGAGAGATAGAAAAAATGAAGTCAGGTACAAGAGCTGAACAGAAACAGAAAAAGTACACTGAAAAGTAGAGAGAGAGAGAGGGAGAGTGGACGTGAGAGGCAGAGAAAAAACAGAAAAAAAAAAAAAAAAAAAGAAAAGAGAGAGGAGAGGTCGTCTTCTTCAAGTCCCGCTCCTCGCAGCTACTGTTTCGCTGCCGCTTCCCTCCTATCGGCGAGCACCGTCACCGACCCTGCAGCAGCAGGCCCGTTCATCGCCGCTAGTCGCCGTGCCTCCGCTTACCCGTCGCCGTGCTTTCACCCGACGGCTAGACCCCTTGCAGATCGAAGCTTCGAGCAGCACCTACAACTCCATTTCTGCAGCTGCCCGTTGCTGCCGTAGCCCCGAACGCTGTCGCAGCTGCAACCTGCAGCTCCGCCCATCGTTGAGTGCCGCTCGCTTTCGCTGCTGCCCGACGCCCGCCCCTTTGGCCCCTCGACGCCCGCCGCCATCGCCGCAGCACCTTCATCCGTCTCCTGCAGAAGCCCGCGAGCCTCCCCGCCGCACCACCGCGCCCGCTTGTCGTTCTGCACCTCCTCTGCACCAGCTCTGCACGAGCATAGACCCGACGACGCCTCCGCCCGCGTCGCCCACCGCCTCCGTTCGACCCAGCACCTGACGACGCTCCTCTTTGCCTGTTCCCGACGCCGACGCCCCTGCTCCGCCTCTGCCGTCGCCGATCTGCAGTTCCAGAAGCCCCGAACGCCGAGCTGCTGCTCCTCCCTCGCTGCCGCGCCTCTGTCCCTGCTGTGACCCGACGCCACCGGAGCTCACACCGCTGCTGCTCAGCCGTCGATCTTCGCCCCAGCAGCTGCGACCCGATGTCCCTGCATTCTTCGCTTTCTGCTGCTTCCCGAAGCCATCGGAGTACACACCGCCGGTCTGCTTTGCCGCTAGTCTCCATCGTTGCTGATCCACCCGTCGCCGGTCCTCGCCGGAGCTTCAAACACCGGCGACCCCACCCTCCGGACTGACGACCTGCTTCCCTTCGGAGACCCACGACAAAGCTGTGCGTGGGAAAGGAAAAGATATAAAAAAACAACAAAAGGGGAACATTAGGTAGTTTTTTATAATTATTTTATCTTTTCGTTATATAGTTTATAGTTTGTTTTTATAGAGTTTTTAGCGTGATTATTCATTAATGCATTATTGAAGTTCTAATGTGAAATGACCCCTCAAATTAGGGATCAGGAGTTCGATTTTCGCGCCCGAAATCCGACTCACGATCTCTTACAAAATCGACAATCAAATCTCATGCTCGAGATTCGATTCGCGATTTAATTTAAAATTGACCAATCCGATCTCATGCGCGAGATATGGTTCGTCAAATTTTGGGTATTAATCTTATTTTTGATTGGATTGGATATTGGGTTATTTGAATTAACTTTTGTTTTTGCATAAAAAAAAAATGCAAGTTAGATTAGGGCTAGGGTTAGCGTATTTAGTTATTTCGATTTTTAAAAAATCAAAAAAATCAAAAAAATGCATTCAGGATATTAGTTTTTTAAGAATTGCACGTGTCAATTTAGAATAGGATTTTTGATTTTAAATTTTTACAACAAAAAAAAAATCCCAAGAAAAATTAATTAATTTAGGATGCTAGTTTTTGTAGGTTGCATAATAGGTTTTTTTTTTTTTTTTTTATGCATGTTGTAGAAGAGATAACATGTCCCTTTAATTTCCACTCTAGTAGTTTTTTTCTGGTGTTTTTTTTTAATTACGAATTTTCATAAAAAAAAAAATCATCATGCATTTTAGAATAGAATTGCATGTCTCATTTTAAGTTTAGACCAATTTGCATCTTAGGTTAGAAATGGATAGATTAAAATAACGTCTTAGTTTAAATTAGGATTTAGCATGACTTAATCCTAAGCTTAAATTGGATGGGATTTTAATTTAGCTAGGTAATTTTTGCATTTTTCTTAATTTCAAATATCATGAAAAATACAAAAATTTGTCTTTAGATAAATTAGTTTCAATTTTAGGATAAATTGCATTTTTAGGAATAGAAATATCATGTGCTCGTCATGTAAAATTAGGTTCATATAATCAAAAATTGCCCGTCATTATAATTATGTCATTTTGATTTGCATATTTAATTATTGCATGTTCATTAAGAAAACACAATATATATATATATATATATATATATATATATATATATTTTACTCATGTCATGTAGTTTAGAACACATTGTCACACCATTTCATGTTAGATTAGATGCAATGCATATTGCATGATTTTCATTAAATAAGTAAAAAAAAAAAAAAAAACTGCGTGTTAGAAATCATATTTAGGTCTGTTGATATGAATTCTGATTTAACATTGCAGACGCTTTCGTTGCTATGAGGTAAGTCCTGCAATTTATTCATCGCTTTCTTGGGTGTTAAATTGGTGGTTTTGCACACCCGCATGATCACCTCACATGTTAGGAAGATAAATTAAAATCAATTCAAGCTGCCCGCAAAATATTTTTGAAATAAAAAAGAAAAGGTACCGAAAGGGCGTTAGATAATTCTAGCGTAATCAAGTCCCCGAACTCATTTAATCTCTGGTTCGTAGGAGTGAAGTAATTCTCCCATTACTTTACTTGGGTTTCTAATCGACCCACCAAAAATAGATTAGTGGCGACTCCATGATAAAAATCTTTTGCATATTAAGAATTTGAACCTAAGTCGCGAATTGGTATGGGCTTGGGAGAGCCCGAGTTAAGTCTAGGCTTAACAATCCATTAGCCGAACCCTTAGGTGGTCCAACCCGCCCGGGAAGGTCGCGCTTGACTTGGCGACTCCATTTGGGACTTGAGTTGAAACTCTTAGTGGACTTAGGCCAATTTTCTTTTTGAAAAATATTTTTGTTTGGCAGCAAGGATCCCAGGTACGTCCATAACATTTAAGGTGTTAAATGTTCTTGCAGAATGGGAGGTATAAGGGGAAGTGTTTGCTGACATTTGTTTTGCAGGGAGGTGTAGGAATGTATGGTTTACTTTCACTTATGAAATGTTGCTTGATATAAATTGTTGTGCATGCCTTTGCATCTAGCACTACACTATTGCACACACAACCTGCCGCCGGACCTGGGCCGCATAGGATCATCTAGGATGGTATTGAGATGGATACCACTTCGACCGCATGCCTGCGGTATGAGTCGTCCATCTCAATCCCGAAGTTTCTTTTCTGGCATCAGGAGTACCTACCTCGGTTCGCATGCCCGCAATCCAGGTCGCCTCTTTGACCAAGCCGAAGTCATGAGGACTCGACTTAGTTCGCATGCCCGCGGCTAGTCTGATCATTCTTGTGGCTTCACTTTGTTAAGCCTGATAGACTAGAAATCGAGCCACTTACCATGCGCATGTCTATGTGATTGCCCTTTGTTTATTGGTAAAGTAAGTCTTCTAAATTCGCACTCTTGCAATCTACTTACTTTATTATATCATTTTGTCGGTCCATGGCATTAGGATTGTCCTGAGTCTTGATCAATATATAATGGGAATACCGGACATTGGAATTATTCTCCCTCCAAAGGAAGAGCTTAGTGCATGGTGGGACAAGTTAGACCAAGCTGGCCGTCAATTTGTAGAGTCACACATTAGTCGACTACTTCCATTGCTGCGTATCAACATCCATGGCGGCCTCATCCAAGCACTTGCTCATTGTTGGTGCCCCGAGACTTCTACTTTCATCTTCGGCGGTAAGCATGAACTCACGCCCACCTTGGAAGAGTATAGCATTGCCATAGGAAAATCTTTGAAAGCTGAATTAATTAGTCCACCTATCGGAATAGACCCCGTTGTGGCCTTATCCGATTTTCTGAGAATTAAGGAGGACAATGTAAGAAAGGTTTTAAAAGCTCACCGCAATACATGTCATTTATCTTTTCTAAAAGAATGTTTTGAAAATGACAATTCATTTCAAATGCAAAGGGTTTTCCTTTTAGCTTTCTTTGGGTTTATAATTTTTCCTCATTGCAAGAATGCTATTAACCCTTTGATGACTCACTTAGTTGAACAAGTGTTGGAAGGAAAAAATTTCGTAAACACTATTCTGGCTGAAACCTTTCTTTCCCTCACCTGATTTAAAGGAAGCGGTGATAGGACTTTCCATTCCTCTCCTGAGCTTTGCAAATTTGGTTTCTTTCTCATATAAAAGGGTTTGGTGGTTTAATGACTATACATGATGTTAATAACTCTAATCACCCTATTATGAGATTTGAGAACAACCAAAGACATGCATTGGATTACCATTATTCTAGATGGTTAGCTTTCATGAAAAAACCAACTTTCAAGGGTTTCCTATGGCATGCTAAGTGGTTCCAAGTTCGTGTGGCAAGACTTTCATGTCGAGGTGTTGGCCCAATCCCTCTATTAGGATTCACCGGAGCAACGGAGTACTATCCAACGAGAGTGACCCGTCAGTATCAAGTTGTGCAAGAGCTTCCCCCGGCATTACAAGCAGATCCACTCCGAGCCAACTTCGTTGATGGAGACCGAGGCCATGAAGATTCCATTCTCACAATTAAATCAATGTGGGATATGTGCCAACCACGAAAACTCAAGTGGCCCGAGGAGGAGTTGAAGGGCAAAGAAATGAAGTACTATGCCTCAATTAAGTACATTCAACAACACAAGATTCCAGAGGAGTTACTTCCAAAGATACCAAAGGTGCCGCTAAAGATCACCAACCGCGCTGAGAATAAACGCCTCAAAAGGGTTGCTGAAAAAGCTCAAGAGGAGAATAAGCGATTGCGCCGAGTGGTGTCCCGAGTGTATATTGATCGAGCTAGATGAAGTGCTTGAATCAATCTTGTTGTTTTCATTTCTAGATTAATGTTTAGGAAGTTGAGTCATTTACTTTCCTAGTTTGTTTGTTTAGGGCATTTCGAGCTTCTATTTCATTAATGAAGTGTTTGAATCAATCTTGCTTCTATTTTGTTAGGAGTGTCAAAAACTCCATTAATGAATAAAAGTTTTAGACCATTGCCATGGACCGGTGTATTTCATATGAGATACTTATTTTTGTCTGTTTCTTCCAATTAGGTGATAACGGATCCTCCACGTTCGCCCATCATTACACGATCAAGAGCAAAAATGTCCGACCAAACCGAAATGCGTGACCGTATGACCGCTATGGAAAACCAACTTCAGCAGTTGCTCACCTCTATGCAACTTATGACAGATCAAATGCAATCCCTCCAAGTGAATCAGACTCTTGCGCCTGCTCTCCCCGAGATAGTAGTCCCAAAGCAGACGGACAAGGCCCAAATGGGTGATGACGACATGCCTGAGCTGGAGGATGTCCCACTATTTGTCACTGCCGAAAAAGCTAAGCCCGACACTGTCCCTAAGACGGAGCAAGATGAACGCTTCGCCAAACTTGAAGAAAAACTGAAACAATTGCAAGAGTCGCGGAATTCACTCCCGTTCAACTTGTCGGTTTATGAGAAGGTCAAAATACCAAAGAAGTTTAAGATGCCGGAGTTCGAAAAATACAATGCTACTTCCTGCCCAAAAGCTCATTTGCAGATGTACCACGTACGCATGGCCCAATACGTCAAGAATGAGCCTCTCATGATCCAATCGTTTCATGCAAGCTTGACTGGGCCCGCACTCAACTGGTACATAATGAAAAATGTAAACCTTCTCGACACATGGAATGAAGTGGCTGACGCTTTCTTAAAGCAGTATAAGTTCAACATGGACATTGCACCTTCCCGAGAGGATCTTGAGCGGATGGAGAAGAAGAAAAGTGAGTCATTTAAGGAGTATGCTGTAAGGTGGCGAAACTTGGCGGCTCAAATCACTCTTGAGCCTACAAATAAGGAGTTGATGAAGTTGTTCATCAAAACTCTCCCATATGAGTTCCGTAACCGGATGGCTAGCACATACGTTGAGAACTTCAACCAGCTTATCCCAGTGGGTGAACAGATCGAGATGGGGCTAAGGGATGGATGGTTCAATGAACCGACTCATCAAGGCAAAAGGTTCACCATGAAGAAAGATAAAGAACCGACCACTGAAATCAATGTTGCATATGCGCAACCAGCCCCTAGTAAGCCTCAGATGGTTCGTGTCCCTGGGAATCAGCAAGATGGAGGCCGAGTGCCTACACTGCGGCAATTCACCAAAAGGCAATTCTCTCCTCTTCCTGGCCCTCTATCTCAGGTCTTGCCGATACTCCAAAAGAAGGGATTGATATCCCACGAACCAAAGCGGCCCAATGCTGAAAAATTCTCCAACTATGATCCCTCCAAAAAATGTGAGTATCATATGGGAGAGATCGGCCATTCAACTGATGAATGTTTGACTTTAAAGCACAAGATCCAAAATTTATTGGATACTAAGGCATTTTCTTTCCGTACCACCCAACCGAATGTCAAGAAGAATCCGTTGCCGGAACATCAGGGAAGCGTGAATGCAATCTTTAAGTTCAATGCTAGCAAAAAGATGAACTTGAAGGTGTCTGTCAAAGATATCTATAGCGGATTAGTTAGAGTTGGTTACTATCCGACAGATGAGAATCCTCCCTTGCCTACCATGAAGGAAAGGGTTCAAGAAATGGTTAAGGCTGGCGTGATCGTGTATGCTGATCAAGCTGGAATAGTGTCAACTATCTCTGAAGTCATCATTGATTGGGAGAAAGAATTTGCTAAGCTAAGTGCTGAAAAGAGTGAACCGGATCCATTGATCGAGGACATGCCCCCACTTGAGGACGCCTTCGACCATGAAGGACTGATAGTGGAAGTGCCTTCAACTGATGAAGAAATAATTATTGAGATGCCCCAGCTGTATGAGTACAAGGATAACAAAGCAGTCCCCTGGTCATACGAGCTAGATGTTGACCTGATTACAAGGTCTGGTCGGACCTATGCTCAAGCTAATGCCCAACCCGCAAAGCCAGTTACTAACGAAGAGGCCAAAGAATTTCTGGCTATAATCAAAGCAAGTGAGTATAACATGGTCGACCAGTTGCGGAAATTGCCCGCTCAAATCTCTTTACTTGAACTCTTGCAAACGTCTCCTACACATCAAAAGTCTCTAATGAAGGTTTTGAGCGAAGTTCGTGTATCAAAAACGATCGAAGTAAACAGGTTGGAGGAATTTGTAGGGTCGATTCTTCTTAAGGATTTAATAGCCTTTTCTGATGAAGAATTCCCTCTTGAGGGGAGGGGACATAATAAGGCGTTATATATATCCGTCAAGTGCAAGGCGTCCCATGTGGCTCGAGTACTCATTGATAATGGGTCTGCCTTGAATATTTGTCCATTGGCGACTCTTCACCGCCTTAAAATAGATCCGTCAAAAATAAATGCTGCGAAGACCTCCGTCCGAGCTTTTGATGGTACGAGAAAGGAGGTGATAGGGGAGACCCACCTCGATCTGCAAATAGGCCCAATGATGTTCAACGTCCTTTTCCAGGTGATGGACATTCCTACAGCATTCAATTTCCTATTAGGTCGCCCCTGGATTCATACTGCTGGAGCTGTGCCATCAAGTCTTCACCAAAGCGTGAAATTTGTTGTCAAAGGAAAGCTAGTCATTGTTCATGGCGAGGAGGATCATCGGATCTATCATGAGACGGCCATCCCCTATGTCGAGCCGGAACGTAGGGAGGAGTCAAGTTACCAATCGTTCGAGCTTGTATCCACTATTCATGCATCTCGAGGATCGATAGCACCCATTCCTGATGTGTCGAATGCAGCAGTTATGGTAGCAAGAGTGATGGTTGGAAATGGCTTTATTCCTGGCCGTGGACTTGGTAAAAAAGAGCAGGGTATCCGGAATCCTATTGAAGCCCCTCAAAGGTCTCGTTCCGCTGGATTAGGGTACCATGGAAAAGGTGGAGGACATGAACAAGAGAGGAAAAACTCATTACTCCTCGATATCCGCGAGACATTCCCCGGCCCTGCTAGAATGATGCATGATGAAGGAGGAGTGATCGCCACCCGAGGTATCGTACCCGATGGATGGAGTGGCATGGATGACCCGACAACTTCAAAGACAGAAGATCCAGATAATGGGATGGAAGAGATCACGACCCTATTCGATGATCTCCTTATAGGTGCCATTGACGAAGAACCATCGGAGGAAACGGGTGCTAGCCCACAAGAGTAACACGTTTACTTTTTTGTACTCCCCTGCGCGGGAATCTTATCGCTTTTGGATTTGATGTTTTCTAGGGTTTGCTTATTAGGGTTTCATTTCACTTTGATTGTCGCATTTTGCATATCGTTTGGGTTTCATTTCACTTTGATTGTCGTACTTTCCATTCCAATAAATGTAATTTGATTGATGAATATCAATTACAATTACAAACTTTATTTTGAGGGCATGAAGGGGTATACCAAACCAGCCCGTTGATGATATCCAACCGATGAAAGAAAAGAAAAATCCAAGGAGAATTCCGAGGCCCGGGCTTCATCATGCTTCCTCGTGTTAAAAAGTTTTTCCAAAATGTTTTGCCAAAATTCTTTAAATAAAATAAAAATTCGAAAAAAAAAAATCAATCAAAAAAAAATTCAAAAGGAAGGAAAATTCGAAAAAATACAAAAGAAATTCATGCCTTTTAGCCCTGTTTGTCTTTTTGAACTATCCATTTTATGTTTCAGGAGTAGCTTTATGACAAGCAAAGAGGTGAAAATGGTCCAATCCAATGTCATGAGCGATGACGGTGATGACCCTGATGATTCAAATGGTGACTCCATTGGAGTACAACAAAGTTGGGAGCAACATGAAAAACCCAAAGTTCTCACCTCTGAGCAAACCGTCACTATCAATCCGAGTGATGCCGAGGAGCCCAAAGAGATAAAGATTGGGGCAAATCTTCCCAAAGATGAGGCCAAGCACCTAACTCAATTGCTAAAAGAATATCAAGATATCTTTGCTTGGACATACGCTGATATGTCGGGTTTAGATCCGTCGATTGTGGAACATTGTTTGCCCACTAATCCAGACGTGCATCCTAAGAAGCAGAAGCTTCGGAGGACTAAACCAGAGCTCTCGAAGAAGATAGAAGAGGAAGTAATGAAACTTCTCAAAGTGGGGTTCATCGAAGTCTCGCAATACCCTGAATGGGTGGCCAACATAGTACCGGTCATGAAGAAAGACGGTCGAGTCCGAGTGTGTGTTGATTACCGGGATTTGAACAAGGCCAGCCCAAAGGACGACTTCCCATTGCCACATATCGATGTTCTCGTGGATAGTACTGCCGGATTTGAATTATTCTCTTTCATGGATGGTTTTTCTGGCTACAACCAGATAAGAATGAAGGATGAAGACAAAGAGAAGACAACATTTATCACCCCGTGGGGAATCTTTCATTATAAGGTCATGCCCTTCGGACTCAAAAATGCAGGGGCAACTTACCAACAAGCCATGGTTACGTTGTTCCATGACATGAAGCATGAAGAAATTGAGGTATATGTTGATGATATGATTGCAAAAACCCGACCTGGGAAAAGTCATGTTGAAACCCTCAAAAAGTTATTTGATCGTCTCCGTGAATTCAAACTCCGTTTAAACCCTGCCAAGTGCGTGTTCGGGGCAGCATCAGGAAAATTACTTGGGTTTATGGTGAGTAGCAAAGGGATCGAGATTGACCCATCTAAAGCCAAGGCAATATGTGAATTGCAACCTCCGTCGACAGTGAAGGAGGTTCGGAGTCTCCTAGGGAGACTGAATTACATTGCACGATTTATTTCCCAACTCTCTGAGACCGCTAAGCCGTTCTTCAAACTCTTGAGGAAAAACGTACAAGTTGAGTGGAATGATGAATGTCGAGAGGCGTTCGATAAGTTGAAGCAATATTTGATGAATCCACCAGTTCTTGTCCCACCAATATCGGGGCATCCTTTGATTTTATACCTCACAATCCATAGTGAGTCACTCGGCGCGATGTTAGCTCAGAAGAGTCCTGTGGATCAGAAGGAATGGGCCATTTATTACCTCAATAAAAAGTTCACTGTCTCGGAGCTAAAGTATTCTGATGCTGAAAAAACTTGTGCTGCGTTAGTATGGGTAATGCATAGACTGCAACAGTACACCTTGCATTACCAGACGTTTCTCGTGACTGAGAACGATCCCATCAAGTATTTATTTAATCAACCAGCTTTGGTGGGTAAGCTAGCCAAATGGCAGGTCTTGATTTCGGAATTCGACGTGCAGTTCATGCCACAAAAATCAGTTAAAGGCCGAGTAATTGCTGATTTATTGGCTGAGAATCCTAGAACCTTCAATGATGATGATTGTCCTCTGGATGATCGTATTTTGGCCATAAATGAAGATGCATGGTCCATGTTCTTCGATGGAGCTGTGAACTTGTCCGGTTCGTGCATGGGGGCGCATGCGATATCCCAGACGGACAACACCACCCAGTAGCCGCGAAATTAATATTCCCATGCACTAACAATATAGCTGAATACGAAGCTTTTATTCTCGGACTTCAGGCTGCAATTGAAATGGGAGTGGCCAAATTGAAAGTATATGGAGATTCTGCACTGATCATACTCCAGACTGTAGGTGAATGGAAGACCAGGGATGCCAAATTACTGCCATATCATAAGTACCTCGAAGAGTTGGTAAAGGAGTTCGATGAAATCTCATTTGACTATTTGGCTAGATCTCATAATCAGTTTGCCGATGCCTTGGCAACATTGTCATCCATGTTGCAAGTTACTGATGGTTTAGAAGTTGAGCCTTTGAAAATTGAGGTTCTAGCCAAACCTTCTTATTGTATGGTCGTGAATGAAGAGCTTGATGAGAAGCCATGGTATTGCGACATCATGAACTATATTCAAAAGCAGGAATTTCCTGAAGGGAGCACTCTAGCCGATAGAAAATACATAATGAAGATGGCCTCAAAGTTCTTCGTCAGTGGTAAGAACTTATACAAGAGATCTTATGATTCAGTTTTATTGAGATGCGTAGATGAAGCAGAAGCCACCCAAATCATGCAAGAAGTGCATGAAGGAGTTTGTGGCCCACACATGAATGGGCACATGTTAGCCAAGAAGATTATGAGACTAGATTACTATTGGCTTGCGCTGGAAAGTGACTGCATACAGCATGTTAGAAGTTGCCATCGTTGCCAAATTCATGGAGATAAAATAAATGTTCCTCCAACGGAGTTGCACCAGCTATCTGAGCCATGGCCTTTCTCAATGTGGGGGATCGATGTGATTGGCCCGATAAATTCCAAAGCTTCAAATGGGCACCGGTTCATATTGGTGGCAATAGATTATTTCTCAAAGTGGATTGAAGCCGCATCATATGCTAATGTCATGGCTCGAAACGTTGTGAAGTTTATTAGGCGTGACATAATTGCCCGTTATGGTGTCACTGAAGCAATTGTCACTGACAATGGGACAAATCTGAATAACAAGTTCATTGATGAGTTGTTCAGTGAGTTCAAAATCAGGCATTTGAATTCATCACCATACCGCCCACAAATGAATGGAGCTGTTGAGGCAGCTAATAAGAACATTAAGAAGATCCTGGCTAAGACAGCCGAGAATTATCGAGATTGGCATGATAGGTTACCTTTTGCTCTAATGGCGTATCGGACATCGATCCGAACATCTACCGGGGCGACCCCTTTCTCCTTGGTTTATGGCATGGAGGCAGTCTTGCCTGTGGAAGTAGAAATCCCCTCTTTGAGAGTCTTATCCCAAGTGGAATTGTCCGAGGCAGAATGGACACAACAAAGGTTCGAGCAGTTGAATCTGATTGATGAGAGAAGGTTAAAAGCTCTTTGCCATGGTCAGGCATATCAACAAAGAGTAGCCAAGTCTTTCAATAGAAAGGTACGGCCGAGACACTTCGAAGTGAATGATCTAGTTCTAAGAAAGGTGTTGCCGATTTTTCCTGATCCTGGAGGCAAATTTGCTCCAAATTATAGCGGCCCTTATATGGTGAAGAGGGTACTCCCTGGAGGTGCCTTAATCCTTACATAAATGGATGGTCGTGAGTTTTCTAAACCCGTTAACTCTGATGCTGTGAAGAAGTATTACCCTTGAAAGAATTTGTTGTGAATTGAAGGAACTCATTTCTTCGTTGAATTGTGTGAGAGTGGATTGAATGAGATGAGAAGTAGGCCCTGTTCCATACACATATCGAATTCATTTGATTCGGTATATCAGACGTGTTGACCCCGAGTCAGTTCAATTAAATGAATAAAGAAATGCCCTGAGGACACCACCAGCGCCTCGGCCTGGTGGCATGGGGAATGAAAGGGTCCGAGAACGACTAGGGTTTGATCCCTGGAAATGGCAACAAGTTTGCCACACAAAAAAAAAAAATTAAAAAAAATAATAATAAATTTTTTTTTTACCAACCCTTTTCTTTCTTTTTGAGCTGCAAACTCTTTGTGTTCAAAGCTGATGAGTTCATGAAGTAATTGTGATCTTTCAAAGGAGAATTTTGCATGATAGTTTTACCTGTTTAATTACCAATTTCACTGAGGATCGTCACCATCGATCAAGTTAATGAATGATGTGGAATGAATTGAACATGCTAAATGAGACATGTCAGGATGATGAAAGGCAAGCCTTATCCTATACACAGTCCCTTGCTCATAAACTGGTGAGATGAGTGTAGGAAGTTCCATGTTTCTAAGGAAAAGAGTTTTCTCGCGAAAGGTACGATGATCGAAATGATGAGAGGCGGTTCATTCTCTATCCCAAACACTACGTGATCATCCATTGTTTAAACCCTTCTGAGCCCACACACGTGAATAATTTTTAAATTATCCCTGTCAAGAACCACCCCACATTGGGGCAAGCTAGAGGTAAGACGACATCATGAGGTGAAGAAATTGATGGGAATATTCTTGTTCTCACTTGCATCAATCTTCAGATATTGCTATTACATTGAATTCATACGGTAATTTAAGTGCCTTAAGATGATGAAGAGCGGTTCTTTCTCTATCCTACACAGTTTATCCATTGTGTAGCCCCTTTGAGCCTGTAAATTCATTTCATTTAAACCCAATTGGTGACCATCCCCCACACTGGGGCAAGGCAAAAGGCAAATGTCCAAGCAGCAAAATCCTGAGTGCTGACAAAAAATGAAAACTCTTCAAGAACCCAAAATGTTAAAGCATTACGTGGTTATTCAAAAAAAAAAGAAAAAACAAAACAAAACAAAACAAAACAAAGGGGGCATGAAAAAGCAGTGTGCCTGGTAAAAGCAAGGCCAATGCCCATGGAAAATGAAAGAAAGAGTCAAGATAAATGATTATCAATTGTAAAAGGGTGTATTCCCAGTGGAGTGGTACTCAAAGAACTCAAATGCCAAGTTTTTATAGTACCTATGAGGAAAATCCCAATGGTGAAGAAGAAGACCGGTGACAATGCCAAGATGATCACCAATTCTCATCCCCCTATACACATTTTGAGCCTAATGATCCGCTCACTTCCCAATCCATGAACTTAACCTACGCTACGTCCCTTACAAAGTCTCTTTAGATTAAGGCACCGAAATTAACGTAGGAATTCATATGCTTAAAAGCATCGCTCGAAGAAGTGCGAGCAAGACCATTTCTATCTCATTTCGCAGGTTCCTTGGCTTGTAAACCCGAAGATGATTGCGAAGTATTGTTCTTTCATTAGCCTTGACTCGAAGAGTCCCTCTTTGTTGAGCCATTGACCGAGCCTACATTACAGTCCTGATAAAGACCTCTCAGATTGACAATGTCGTAACGCTTGCGAGAATACTCGAACTCTTATTGACATGATGAAAGTAAGATGGAGTGATTCCTGTGATCCCACATTAATGGTCGGGACAAAATAGCCTTCTTAATGAGAGTGAGTGAAAGTCCTTTCTAACTGAAAGTCTCTTATTTGGTGTTCTTGAAAATCCATGTCATGAGTGAAAATTGTCATAAACGATGATTCTCCCCAGTGGAAGTTTGGTGGTGCAAATATGGTAAAACCATCATGCATAAATCTTGATTGAATGGATAAAAGCTTCAGTGGACTTTCGAGTGTGCTAAATTGCTTACTTCTTTGGCGAATGCATGTATTTTTGCTCTAATCATGTCTGACAGGTAATGTTTCCTTGAAGACCCAAGAGCTCCTGACATTTATGTTGCCTTTCAGAAGCCTCGAGGTGAGAAACCTCCATGAATATTTGAAATACATCATCGACATTCCGAAACTTCTTTCTACCAAGAGGTAAGTGACCTTCACGAATACCCCGGGTTTGTCCTAGGTATTCCCAAATTCTTGATATATGTCTCAAAACTCTTCGTCAAGCATTTCACTCTGGATGTGAATGTTTTTCGATCTTTTTCGTTATACCTTAGTCTGGATCTAGGTATTTCAAATCCTCTTAATCCAATATTCATCTCACCTAACATTGAGTGTTTATTGGTTAAGTTCACAAATTCTTGACATCTCAATCGGGATCTGGATGTCTCAAAACTGTTCATTAAGCATTTCATTCTGGATATGAATGCTTTCTGATCTTCTTCGTTGTACCTTAGTCTGGATCTAGGTATTTCGAACCCTCTTAATCCAATATTCATCTCACCTAACATTGAGTGTTTATTGGTTAAGTTCCAAAACTCCTTGTTAAGCATTTCACTCTGGATGTGAATGCTTTTCGATCTTTCTCGTCATACCTTAGTCTGGATCTAGGTATTTCGAGCCCTCTTAATCCAATATTCATCTCACCTAACATTGAGTGTCTATTGGTTAAGTTCACAAATTCTCGACATCTCGTCCGGATCCTGGATGTCTCAAAATCTTCGTTAAGCATTTCATTCGGATATGAATGCTTTCTGATCTTTTTCGTTATACCTTAGTCTGGATCTAGGTATTTCGAATTTTCTTAATCCAATATTCATCTCACCTAACATTGAGGGTCTATTGGTTAAAGTCCCAAAATTCTTGACATCTCAGTCTGGATCTGGATGTCTCGAAACTCTTCGTCAAGCATTTCACTCTGGATGTGAATGCTTTTCGATCTTTTTCGTTATACCTTAGTCTGGATCTAGGTATTTCGAACCTTCTTAATCCAATATTCATCTCACCTAACATTGAGTGTCTATTGGTTAAGTCCCCAATTTCTTGACATCTCAGTTTGGATCTGGATGTTTCAAATCCCGTCGATCTTACTCGCTATACCTTAGTGTGAACTTAGGTATTTCGAGTCATCTTAATCTAACAAGGCATCTCACCTAACATTGAGCGTCTGTCGGATAAATTCATGTAAACTCTTCAGGGAACCTGGACACTTGCCGAGCAAAGGAAAAATCATCCTGTACTTCACGATGCTCTGACTGGTAAGTAATTACAGGTATGCCTTCCTCTTCAATAGCTCATATTTGCATTACCATTTTCATGACATCGCATAAAAAAAAAAAATAGTCCCGCCAAAGTATCATCCATTGCATATTCATGGTCAAAATTTAGGTATCATATTGTCTTTGAATGCAACCTCTGCGAGCTCACCTTCAAAGAGGGGCAGCTGTTGACACCTAAATTTTGGCTAATCATTTAGTAATTATTTAAAAAAAACAAAAAATAAAAAATAGTAAAATTACATTTCATGTAGTCGCATTTGCATCGGTACTAAGAGGACAACAAGAAGCAGGGGCTCGCGGTTGATTACATGCACAAAGGATGGTCTCTCTTTCGCTGGTCTGAACACGCATAAGAGAGAAAGCAAAAAAATGAGGAAAGAAGCTCTCGCACATCCACTGTCTATTCTCATTAATGCATGCACATGCATGCACAAATTCGGTGGACACGCGGATTCTGGAGAAATCTTCAAAGAAGCAAAAGCAGCCCATGATATATTATATAATATGCCCATAATATTATATAATATATCAGTTTGGTGACGCAATGAAAATTCACTGAAGAAGAGACCTCCTCATTAATGCATGCACATACACGCACGAAATGGGGGACGTAAAAATCCTACAGGCGCCTGCATGAAGATTTCCTTGCTGAAGAGCAGAGTGGTGGCCGAAAGAAAGGTCTGGAGAAGAAAAAAAAGGGGCAAAGTTCAGCTTAAATTCTGGAAAAGTTGCGGCTGCATCTTGTCACAATAAAGTTGGCTATCTTCAAGAGGCAATGGACGGCCTATAAATAAGACCACAAGAAGCCGCGTCAAGGGGAGGAAAGAACGAAAATTCACTGGAGAGGTTTTGTGAGAGCTATTAAAAAGAAAAGGGCCCGTAGAGAGACAGACGAGTGAGGAGATTAAGAGAGATAGAAAAAATGAAGTCAGGTACAAGAGCTGAACAGAAACAGAAAAAGTACACTGAAAAGTAGAGAGAGAGAGAGGGAGAGTGGACGTGAGAGGCAGAGAAAAAACAGAAAAATAAAGAGAGAGGAGAGGTCGTCTTCTTCAAGTCCCCGCTCCTCGCAGCTGCTGTTTCGCTGCCGCTTCCCTCCTATCAACGAGCACCGTCGCCGACCCTGCAGCAGCAGGCCCGTTCGTCGCCGCTAGTCGCCGTGCCTCCGCTCACCCGTCGCCGTGCTTTCACCCGACGGCTAGACCCCTTGCAGATCGAAGCTTCGAGCAGCACCTGCAACTCCATTTCTGCAGCTGCCCGTTGCCGCTGTAGCCCCGAACGCTGTCGCAGCTACAACTTGCAGCTCCGCCCATCGTTGAGTGCCGCTCGCTTTCGCTGCTGCCCGACGCCCGCCGCCATTGCCGCAGCACCTTCATCCGTCTCCTGCAGAAGCCTGCGAGCCTCCCCGCCGCACCACCGCGCCCGCTTGTCGTTCTGCACCTCCTATGCACCAGCTCTGCATGAGCGTAGACCCGACGACGCCTCCGCCCGCGTCGCCCACCGCCTCTGTTCGAGCCAGCACCTGACGACGCTCCTCTCTGCCTGTTCCCGACGCCGACGCCCCTGCTCCGCCTCTGCCGTCGCCGATCTGCAGCGCCAGAAGCCCCGAACACCGAGCTGCTGCTCCTCCTCGCTGCCGCTCCTCCCTCGCTGCTGTGACCCGACGCCACCAGAGCTCACACTGCTGCTGCTCAGCCGTCGATCTTCGCCCCAGTAGCTGCGACCCGACGTCCCTGCATTCTTCGCTTTTTGCTGCTTCCCGAAGCCATCGGAGTACACACCGCCGGTCTGCTTTGCCGCTAGTCTCCATCGTTGCTGATCCACCCGTCGCCGGTCCTCGCCGGCGCTTCAAACACCGGCGACCCCACCCTCCGGACTGACGACCTGCTTCCTTCGGAGACCCACGACAAAGCTGTGCGTGGAAAGGAAAAGATATAAAAACAACAAAAGGGAACATTAGGTAGTTTTTTATTATTATTTTATCTTTTCGTTATATAGTTTATAGTTTGTTTTTATAGAGTTTTTAGCGTGATTATTCATTAATGCATTATTGAAGTTCCAATGTGAAATGACCTCAAATTAGGATCGGGAGTTCGATTTTCGCGCCCGAAATTCGACTCACGATCTCTTACAAAATCGACAATCAAATCTCACGCCCGAGATTCATTCAAGGATTTAATTTAAAATTGACCAATCCGATCTCATGCGAGATATGGTTCGTCAAATTTTGGGTATTAATCTTATCTTTGATTGGATTGGATATCGGGTTATTTGAATTAACTTTTGTTTTTGCATTAAAAAAATGCAAGTTAGATTAGGGCTAGGGTTAGCGTATTTAGTTATTTCTGTTTTTTAAAAATAAAAAAAATCAAAAAAATGCATTCAGGATATTAGTTTTTTAAGAATTGCACGTGTAAATTTAGAATAGGATTTTTTATTTTAAATTTTTACAACAAAAAAAAATCCCAAGAAAAATTAATTAATTTAGGATGCTAGTTTTTGTAGGTTGCATAATAGGTTTTTATTTTTTTTTTTTTTTTTTTTTTTATTTTTTTTTATTATTATGCATGTTGTAGAAGAGATAGCATGTCCCTTTAATTTCCACTCTAGTAGTTTTTTTCTGGTGTTTTTTTTTTTAATTACGAATTTTCATAAAAAAAATCATCATGCATTTTAGAATAGAATTGCATGTCTCATTTTAAGTTTAGACCAATTTGCATCTTAGGTTAGAAATGGATAGATTAAAATAACGTCTTAGTTTAAATTAGATTTAGCATGACTTAATCCTAAGCTTAAATTGGATGGGATTTTAATTTAGCTAGGTAATTTTTGCATTTTTCTTAATTTCAAATATCATGAAAAATACAAAAATTTGTCTTCAGATAAATTAGTTTCAATTTTTAGGATAAATTGCATTTTTAGGAATAGAAATATCATGTGCACGTCATGTAGAATTAGGTTCATATAATCAAAATTGCCCGTCATTATAATTATGTCATTTTGATTTGCATATTTAATTATTGCATGTTCATTAAGAAAACACAAAAAAAAATATTTTACTCATGTCATGTAGTTTAGAACACATTGTTACACCATTTCATGTTAGATTAGATGCAATGCATATTGCATGATTTTCATTAAATAAGTAAAAAAAAAAAAAACTGCGTGTTAGAAATCATATTTAGGTCTATTGATATGAATTATGATTTAACATTGCAGACGCTTTCGTTGCTATGAGGTAAGTCCTGTAATTTTTTCATCGCTTTCTTGGGTGTTAAATTGGTGGTTTGCGCACCCGCATGATCACCTCACATGTTAGGAAGATAAATTAAAATCAATTCAAGCTGCCTGCAAAATATTTTTTGAAATAAAAAAGAAAAGGTACCGAAAGGGCGTTAGAGAAATCTAGCGTAATTAAGTCCCCGAACTCATTTAATCTCTGCTTCGTAGGAGTGAAGTAATTCTCCCATTACTTTACTTGGGTTTCTAATCGACCCACCAAAAATAGATTAGTGGCGACTCCATGATAAAAATCTTTTGCATATTAAGAACTTGAACCTAAGTCGCGAATTGGTATGGGCTTGGGAGAGCCCGAGTTAAGTCTAGGCTTAACAATCCATTAGCCGAACCCTTAGGTGGTCCAACCCGCTTCGGGAAGGTCGCGACAAAAGTCTTGGTCTGTTTGGCATTGATTGAAGTTTCTTTCCCATTACTGCTTTTTCCCTTTGGCTTCACTTTTTACACAAAAAGCTTGATGAGACCCAGTAAAGTCTTGGTCTTCCTAATACACCAAGAAGCTTGAGTTAGACGGAAGAGCATATGTTTTGATGCACATTCTGTCCCCGAGTTAGATTGTTCTCCTTTTTTATTTTTTTGACTAGAGCTCGTGATTTTGTTTTCCTTATCAAACAGACAAACCTAGTGGTCTTTGATGACTTATGGATGCATAACTGAAAATAAGATGCCATTGTTGGTTGTATCCTTAATAATTTAGGTTTCAATGACATCAACAAAGTGTTGATCCTTTGATGCGACTTTGGCCCCATGATGCACGAGGAGCTCTCGGGGAGGCATATGATGGCACGACATGGCTAGCTGCAGAGTCCTCGTGACAAGTACCATGTCATGATGGAGTTTGACATAATTTCGAGCCTTCGGATGTAGATGTCCAGCTTCAAATTCATTATATGGTCTAAAATTCAAGTCTCAAATTAATGGTGCATGATTGTGTCCGGAATCATTATAATCAACCTATACACCAACGCATAATACTAATTTGCTTCAAGTAATATTAGAGAAGAGGCATAATACTAATTTGTGTGCTCACTCAGAATAAATACGTTGAATCACTCTCAAAATTCTAAAATCGTAGATAATCCTAGATCCCTTTTCTAGAAAATACTCCATACCAATTGGTTTGTCCTCCCCATTGAAAAATCTTGCTTTAAGAAAGCAAAATTCATGCAAGACATGCTAGACTCCAACTTGATGTAATTCGATGGCGCTCTCTCATGCTAGACTCCAACTTGATGTAATTCGATGTCTCTCTCTCTCTCTCTCTCTCTCTCTCTCTCTAGTTTGTTAAACCCCTGAGTTGTTCCATATCCACATGCATCACATGTTCCGCTTGTGCATATTTAGATTCGTGACTTTTGTTAATTCTTAGAACCTACAATATCTAAAACATGATTGAGGAAAGCATTCAAATTAGTATGGACTAAATTTATGAAAACAACTAGTGCCAAACACAATAGTTCGAACATGGTTCCGACAGTGCGCAATGAACTTCAAAATTTCATCCCAACCAAACCTTAATCCTAAGTTGACTTCCATAAAATTCCATAGTTTCATGATTCATGAAAGTTTCATTACTATATGATTTCATGGCTCAACAACCTTTATAATCAACCTAGCCACCTAAAATCAGAATGGAATTGAAATTACAGCTTAATCTAGAAAAATTTCTTCAATGAGGTGAATTAAATCTTTGAATTCTTATCAAGCACTTCTTGTACGACATTAATCCAATGTGTTAAGATGTCCCCAGCGAACTTGAATCGAACCCTTTCTCTCTCTAGCGCGCGGTTCACTTCCCTTTTCCAGCTTTCTTGGTTCTTCTTTCTCCCTCTTAACTACTCCTCTTTTCTCTAATTAGCCAACTACAACAATAATAACCATTGGGGTTTGCCCCAGTGGCCACCCTTCCCACATGGAAGGGGGGTGGAGGGTTCGAATCTCTACCTTCTTAGGGGGTTGGGGTAGGGACAATTTAGTTTTAAATGTGAGTTTCAACTCCCATGCCCTGCAAAGAGGCAGGACAAAAGTTTGAGAGTGAAGGTTAAAGTAAGAGTAGAGTAGAACCAACAATAAAAAAAAAAAAAAAATACAACAATTATAATTAAGCTAAAGGAAGTTAGTCCGTTGGGCTTCAAAGATGTAGCTTCATGGGCGTACTAAATAAGAATTGGGTCTCTTGAGCCTAAGTCCTTTTTATTTTTATGTTTTTTAAAAGGAAAGACTCTCGTTGGGATAGCAACTCTTGTTAATGTCTTAGACAAAGGATTGGGGGAAATTTTTGAATGACCCCGGAGCATGTGAACCCAGCTCACATCCACTATTGAATGATGTGAGCTCCACATTGAACTTAACTTTTCACGGTGCATGTGAGAAACTGTAAATCCTAGAATTCAGTCTTTCCATTGTGAATATATCTATAGATTAAGTTAGTTAAGTCATTAGGTAATTTAAGGTAATTGGTTGTGATGATTAGTCCGGCTAGTAGTGCCAACTACAACGGTGACAATGGAATGAGTTATCCTACGGAGGTGCTTACCACAGCGGCATGCCATTGGCCGTTGGATGGGTGGCGCTCTCTATGTCGCCCCATTCCTTTTTTTTTTTTCATTTTCAGTTTTTTGCTTTTTTTTTTTCTTGTTCGCTTTTCTTTTTACCGTTTTTCTTTTTTCAAACTTGAACTTGTAAACATAAAGGAAAGCCTAGAGATAATTCTAATGGACAAGTACAATAAAGATTAATATAATGGAAAACCCCAATATGATTAAACATGAGAATAGTAAAACAAAATTGTAGTATTGTTAATTTTGCACATAACATGTGGGAATTTCACTAGTAATGGAAAAAAAAAAAAAAAAAAAAAGACATTCACATTGCAATGAATGAGAGATGTGAAAAGTGAAGGAACAAAGTCAATTTGCATCCTGCAAAGCCTTGGTCTTCTTGGAAATGATTTAAGTTTTTCTCCTGTTATCACTTTTTTCGCCTACAAATAATTAAGGTTTTTCTCCCATTATCACTTTTTCTTTCCGCAAAGTCTTGGTCTTTGTGGAATTGATTAAAGTTTTCTCTCATCGTCACTTTTTTTTTTTTTTTCGCAAAGTCTTGGTCTATTTTGAATTTATTAAAATTTCTCTCACCATCACAAATTTTTATTAAAGTGCTTCACTTTTGCTTCATATGTAATAAGTGGAAATTATCTAATTTTGCTTCACCTTTCCTAGCACATGATATCCAGCAAAATCTCTGGGAATATTCTCTAAATATTGCAAAACAAGTACTTGCGGACAGAAAGTATTTTATATCGATTTTCTAACCTCTATGGGCACTTTTGGAAGTCTAAATCTTCCTGAAGTTTGGCATATGGATGGAAGAGAAGGGATGTGAAAAGTGAAGCAACAAAGCCAATTTGTGTCCTGCAAAGTCCTGGTCTTCTTGGCACTGATTAAAGTTTCTTTCCCATTACCACTTTTCCCTTTTGCTTCACATTTTACACAAAAAAGTTGATGAGTTCCAATAAAGTCTTGGTCTTCCTAATACGCCAAGAAGTTTGAGCCAGACAGAAGAGCGTGTATTTTGATGCACATTCTATCCTCGAGTTAGATTATTCTCCTCTTTTTTTTTTTAACACAAAGGACCTAAAGCACGTGATTTTGTTTTCCTTATCAAACAGACAAACCTAGCGGTTTTGATGACTTGTAGATGAATAACAGAAGATAAGATGCCATTGTTGGCTGTATCCTCAATAATTTAGGTTTCAATTACATCAAAAAAGCGGGGATCCTTTGATGCGATTTTGGCCCCATGATGCACAAGGAGTTGTCGGGGAGGCATATGCTGGCACGAGATGGCTAGCCGCAGAGTCCTTGGGACAATACCATGTCATGATGGAGTTTGACATAATTTTGAGCCTTCGGATGTAGATGTCTAGCTTCAAATTCATTATATGGTCTAAATTCAAGTCTCAAATTGTTTGTGTACGGGCTTCTAATATTGCATGATTGTGAATTCTCCAGAATCATTATAATCAGCCTATACACCAATGCATAATACTAATTCACTTCAAGTAATATTAGAGGAAAGGCATAATACTAATTTGTGCGCTCACTCAAAATAAGTTTGTTGAACCGCTCTCAAAATTCTAAAATCATAGATAATCTAGATCCGTTGTCTAGAAAATATTCCATACCAATTGGTTTGTTCTCCCCATTGAAAAAAGAAAAACAAATCTTGCTTTAAGAAAGCAAAATTCATGCAAGACATACTGACTCCAACTTGACGTAATTCGATGGCTCTCTCTCTCTAATTAGTTAAAACCCTCGAGTCGTTCCATATCCACAAACATTACATGTTCCTGTTCATGCATATTTAGATTCTCGACTTTTCTTAATTCTTAGAACCTACAATATCTAAAACATGATTAATAAAAGTATTCAAATAAGTATGGACTAATTTTATGATAACAATCAGTAATACCATATGAATCTTGAATGCTCTTCTTTTCGAATGAAAAATGGTGAATATTTTCATTTTCAGCCTTTAATTATTGGCGGATGAAATACAAATTAGTGGGGCTCAAGTCCTTAATGCTATGCTTGATTGGATATGGTGAAAAAAAAGGCTAAGGCAGGGCCCTCCCAGTTCCATCATTTTTTTAGCATATATGAGACCGATCTTTGGTCACTATTGGTGAACATGATCCAATATTTGTTTTAGCATATACAAAGCCTCCATGATTACTCTCATCCTTGGTTAACTGAAGTCATGGCAAGCATGGATAACAAAAACCATCAAATCTATGGAATCGTGAAATTTGTTTGACTCTTGTAAAATCTCTCCATGACCCTTTAAGTGGAACTAACTTGATTTTTACTCTTTATCTTGTATAATGCAAGAACATAAAAAATTCAAATAATTAAAATATATTTGTTTAATTGAAAACTTAAGATTTAGAAAATATTTTTGAAAAACTAATTGATTTATTGCTCACAAAAATGAATGAATCAAATTTTTTCATCATTTACCAAAATAGGTAGGTATAAATTGATGTTGGCAATGTAGAATATTTTGTGTTGGTCAATTTTTTTTTAAATGATATAACTAATCATTTTTTGGAAAATGTTACCGAAACCTTAAGTTTTTTTGAAACGAACATACCCTTAAACTACTTTGGTGGAGCAAAGCAAGAGGAATTGACTCAGTTCGATCCAAAAGAGGAACATAATGGAAAATCTGAAAAGGAGCAGAAGTCAGGTACAAATCCTAGTGTCTGAACCTCCACAGCCATTCCTCTGCAAAGAGAGGCGAAACGTGAGCAATAAGCAGGCGGTTACAGCCACACCTAGAAAAGATTATCCGACAGTTCCACACATCCAAAAATTAAGAAATCTCGAGTTACCAAAATAAGTATAAATAGCTTAGAAATAATCATTTAATTGTTAAAACTTGTCAATACCTAACTTCTGCCCAAAAGTGGTTTTCATATATTTTTGGAAAACTGGAACAGATTTTCCTCCCAAAGAAGAAGTTTATTGAAATTAAAGCATTTTATAAGCATATACCAGAATTTCGACAAATAGGATTAGGTTCTTTCAAATTTATTCCCCAAATAAATAAATAAAAAGAAAAAAAAGAAAAGAAAAGAAAAGAAAAGCAAAGGTAAAATGGGAACCTCCGAGAGAAAAACACACACGGCAGAATTCATCTTGATTCTCCTGCTCCTTTCTTTAAAACCACACCGCCTCACTTTTTCTTCATCCACCACCACCACCATCATCATCATTAAACTCACGCCCAGAGACTTCACCCTCATTCCAATTATTTCTTGCATGCATATCGATTGTCGCCAATCACCACCATCTCTAGTCGTCGCTCAATTAATAATTTAATACCATCGTTCGTCGTTGCAAGCAGCGACCACGCATTGCCGTAGCTGAATACGCACGCGTACACAGTGAACTGCCAAGCCTAGCGCTCGTGCTTGCTGGATTGCTGTTGTGGATCTTATCCCGTTCGCCTGGTCAGCTCCAGGGAATCTACTTGGAATAGGTAAAAGACATCTTTGTACTTGCTCTCTTTTTTCCTTGAACTGATGCAGCAAGTTTAATAGCAAAATTGGGGAAAGTTGATGCCATATACTTGCTGGCCAGGTTAAAGTTGCAGCTTGATTGCATAATTCATGGTGATTTGTTAATTTTGTTTTAATCAGGTGATACATCTGCACGCATAATTGTTTGAGCCAAAAGTTAGACCTCTATTTTATGATTTTTCATTACATATTAGGATAGAATTGCATTATATCCGTATCAGGACAATTATATTAGAAAACTTAGAATTTTCATGGATAGGCATTATCATGCGCATCTAGGCTTTTTTGAGTGCATTATTATTAATTCTCTTTTTTGCACGTTTCCTTTCATAAATCACATGCTATAATTTGGGGAATCTAGGAAAATCATATCTTGCTTATTAATAAATTTAGATTGCATCTTCATAAAAAAACAAAACAAAACAAAAATGTGAAGTGGAACTCTCCGCGAGTCACGAAGAGTATTATTGCCCCATTCCTGCATTTTTTTTTCTTCATCAGTTTTTTGCTGTTTTTCTTATTTAGTTTTTCTTCTTGCTCTTTTTCCATTTATTAGACTTATATTTGAAAAGATAAATGGAAATCTAGACATAATGCCAATAGACAAGTACAATAGAGATTAATGAATGATTAATCACAATATGATTAAAAATGACAAAAGTGGGACTAAAATTATAGTTTTGTCAATTTGAGCAAGAGAACAATAATCACTGCTAATTGTCAATCACAAACACATAAAAAAAAAAAAATTGGCATCCATGTAACGCGTGGAAAACTACTAGTAATGTAAAAAAGACATTCACATGGGAACGGAAGAGGGGGGATTTGAAAAGTGAAGCGACAAATCCAATTTGCATCTCCATAAGTCTTAGTCTTCTTCGATTTTATTAAATTTTCTTTTCCATAAGCTCTTTATCAATTATACTTCACTTTCACGACAAAAAAGTTCATGATACCCAGTGAAGTTTTGGTCTTCCCAAGTTTATGATTTTTTTATATGAACAAGTATATGATCGTGGACACTACATATGTATGGTGATAATCTCTAAATATTACAGAACAAGCACTTGTGAAAAAAAGAAAAAGAAGAAAAAGTTGCAGCAAGATGGGCGGCAATATCTGCTGAAAGGTGATGGGTTAGTAGTTGATGATGGGGAATCGTTTGAAGCGAGAATCATGGTCCTTTGAACTCAATTTTCCTGTTCATTGGTGTGATTGGTAGAGTATAATTTTCAGTAGATTATACATTGTCGTTTGGTGATTTCTGACTTGTTCACTATTTGCAGAGTAAAATAAAGCAAGTTGTTTAATGAATTAGTTAGTGTGCTTGACCCTTTTCCTTATTTAGCCCAAAGCACGTGTTTCTATTCTCCTTAGTGGACAGACAAAGTTCATTGTCTTTGATAACATGTATATGTATAACAGGAAATAAGATGCCATTATTGGGTGAATCCTCAGTATGTTATGTTTCAAAAGCATTTATTTTACTAAGTTGCACAACTATGCTTATTTGCTGATCCTATTAACTTGGTCAACTTCATACATTGCTAAATAAGAAAAAAGGGATAAGCACACCAACTAATCCATCAAGTAAGTTGCTTTCTCTCACTTTGGAAATGGTAAACGAGTCCAGTATTAACCTATAAAGCACCGACACTTTCCAAGAGCTTTCGTGTTGTGTCGGACACTTCGACACGTGTTCGACACTCTTCGACACTCTCGGACACTCTCCGACACTTGGTCAAGACGTGTCGGAAAATCCGACACCTGGTCAACTTTCCCGACACTCGAGTCGGAATTCCGACATACGAGTTTCTGACACGTGATTTCGATATCGAGGTCTATTTAAAAAAAAATTAATAAATGAGAGGTCAAAATATATATGTAAAAAAATAAACACAATAATAAAAATAATAAATGAAGAAAGAGGAAAAACCTAGTCTTCTCTTCTATTTTGACTCTCATTTCTTGTGATACACAATTCATCCCTTAAGTGTTTTTTCTCTTCTTCCGACATATCTAGCATGCGGGTCCAAAATGTGGATTGCTTGTCTTTTTTTCAAGTTTTATGAATTATGAATAGAATTGAATTTGTCAAATTGAAACAATGAATGATATTAATAAATGCTGGATTAATGTTTTTAGTGTAAATTCATTATAGGCTTATTTATTTATTTATTTATGAATTTGAATCAAATTAATTTGATTGAAATAAACATAAAAATGATAATTTATTATGTATATATAAAAATATATATTTAATATCCAATATGTTCCAACGTGTCGAAATTCTCTGTTTTTTTAGAAACGACGTGTTAGCGTGTCGTGTCGTGTCATGTCACGTATTGCATATTAGTGTCGGTGCTACTTAGGTATTAACAACATATAATCCACTAGATGTCACACTCTACCCATTACACTAATGAACTTGATAATCGTGTTCAAAGGATTGCGATTCTCCTATCAAGGTGATTCCGATTATCAACCACTACCCAGCACCCTTCAACAAATCATTATTGTCCATCTTGCTATGAATCTTTAGCATAGAAACTCCCATGTAAAAGACTTCATTAATCTCACATTCACCAATAAAGCAGAAAACAAAGACATTGAAATCATGAGGTTACTAACAATATACAAACGCTAAAAAAGCCAACAAAACACTCGTGAATGATAACACTTACGGCGAAAATATGCATACACTCTAAGTTGGTCATATTAAGACTGTTTTGGATGGCCAAAAGTAAAGGTCCAATAGCCAAAAAGTCTTGATCCGAAGAATAAGGAGAGCAATTGATGTAACTAGCACTTGTGGACAAATAGTATTTTATTTTGATTTGTCTAACCTTTGACATGCATTCCTTGAATGTCTTGGTCTTTTGTTTTTTTGTTTTTGAATCTTTTTCCTAGGTCATCATCTTGGTCTTCCTAGGACTTCATAGATTTCTCTCTCCATTAGCTCATTTTCACTTTGCTTCACCATAACACCTTTGTTGTTCATTACAGTGACTGATTCACCTATGGACATTGGAGGGATTGTGTTGGGTTCCTTTTTGGCTTCATCCTTTCAGGTCATGTTCGACAAGTTGGCTTCTCCCGCATTAGGTTATGCACAACGTAAAGGAATCAGCACTGCCTTGCCTAAGGAGTGGAAGGAGAAACTAGTCATAATCAATGCAGTGTTGGCTGATGCAGAGGACAAGGAACTTAGTGGTAACCATCAAGTGAAGCTGTGGCTGGACAAGGTTAAGGACTTGGCCTATGACATGGAAGACTTGCTCGATGAGTTTGAGATCAAAGCTGCTCAAGTTGAGTTAGAGGCAGAATCCAGCACAAGCAAAGGTTTGGGGAAATGGAAGTTCTCTGTATTTGGCCGACCACCCTCGCTCATGTCTGAAACCAAGGTACAAGAGATCAATGACCGGTTGGAAGAGATTGTCACTGGAAAGGTTCATCTAAACTTGAGAGAGAATGTTGTGGACAAATCCAACTACACCAGCAAAAGGATAACCACTTCTCTATCAGAGCCTCAATTTTTTGGTAGGGAGGAGGACGTAGAACAAATACTCGAACTATTGATCAATGAGGTCGAAAATTCTAATGCCACGCTAAGCATAGTCCCCATAGTTGGGATGGGCGGTATTGGAAAGACTGCCTTGGCTCAACAACTGTATAATGATGCAAGAGTGAATAGATGTTTTGAGATGAGAGCATGGGTTTGTGTTTCAGATGTTTTTGATGTTCTCGACATAACAAAGACTATTTTACGGTCAATCACTAGGTTGCCCTGTGAGGGGAAAGATCTAAACGAGTTTCAAGTTAAGTTGAGGGACAATCTTTTCGGAAAGAAGTTTCTTGTGGTTCTAGACGATATATGGAATGAGAAGTACGAAAAATGGATTGATCTCTTAAAGCCATTTGTAGTGGGTGCTAGGGGAAGCAAGATTATTGTTACGACTCGCAACCATGCTGTTGTTTCAGTAACAAAAGCACCGCCAATTCCTTTGAAGGAATTGTCCCTCAATGATTGTACAAGCTTATTAGCCTTTCATGCTCTTGAAGAAACAAATTTTAAGAGTCACCCGGAATTTGAAACAATAGGCAAGAAAATAGCTGAAAGATGTAAAGGTTTACCTTTGGCAGCGAAGATGTTTGGCGGTGTCCTACGTAATAAAATGAATCCCAATGAATGGGAAGATACCTTAAATAACATAATATGGGATCTTCCAACGACAAAGAATGATGAGGTTCTCCCTATTTTGAAATTGAGCTATGTCCATCTTCCTTCCTATTTGAAGAGATGCTTTTCTTATTGTGCAGTATTTCCTAAGGATTACGAAATTGAGAGAGATGAGCTAGTACTCTTATGGATAGCGGAGGGATTTTTAGATGGACAAAAAACAAAGAAAAATAAGTTGGAATTAGGATGGAATTACTTCGATGAATTAGTATCAAGATCATTTCTTCAAAAATCAAGTGTTGACACATCTAAGTTTTCAATGCATGATCTTTTGAATGATCTAGCAAAGTCAATTGAGGGTGAGATATGCTTTAGCTCTGGGGAGTCTCAACCGGCAATTAATGAAGATTATGCATCTCTGGAGAGAGCTCGTTATGCATCATTCATCTGGTCGCAGTTTGTTACATCAAAATGCTTGAGGGCATATCATGATATGAAGGTATTAAGAAGTTTAATTTTGGTGCGTATTGGATCTAGTGGGAACTCTCTCCTTATATCCGACAAGGTGCTGCATGAGTTGCTGACAAACTTGAAGTTTCTGAGGGTTTTTTCATTATGTCATTGTAACATCGTAGAGGTACCAAATTGTGTTTCTGAATTAAAACATCTTCGATATCTCAATTTCTCGAACACTTATATCGAAAGGCTACCTGAGACTATTGGCAACTTGTGCAAATTACAAGCTTTGATCTTAAGAGATTGTCATAAACTTTCAAAGTTGCCTAACAGTATCACAAAGTTGGTCAGCTTACAGTTTCTTGATGTTAGGGATACAGAAAGTCTAAAAGAGATGCCATTGGGTATCAGTAATTTGAAGAATCTTACTATATTATCCAAGTTTATGGTAGGAACAGAGAAAGGGTTACAGTTAAAGGAGTTAAAGACCCTATCGCATCTTCAAGGAGAATTATGCATATCAAAATTACAAAAGGTGGAAGATGTTAGAGATGCTGTTGATGCTAACTTGTTAGGAAAGCAAGGCCTAAGAAAATTATTCTTGCATTGGGATGAAGATTTTGAAATTTTTCGGAATGATAAGCACGAATCATGGGTGCTTGAGTCTTTGCAACCTCCCATTGATATTGAAAATCTCACTATTTTGAACTATGGCGGTGCAATATTCCCGTCATGGTTAGATGGTTCATCAAATTCTCGGATAGTGTCTTTGAGCTTGTGGGACTGTCCTTATGTCACGTCATTGCCTTCACTTGGACAATTACCTTCATTGAGAGAATTATCTCTTAAAGGTCTAAATGCAGTAAGAATAATAGGCTCTAATTTTTACGGAGGTGATAGGCCTTTTTCTTCCTTAATTACTTTGCAATTCGAAGAGATGTTGGCATGGAAGGATTGGTCTCCTTATGTGGGGGGCCCAAAAGAAGAAGTCCCATTCTCCTGTCTTGAGCATCTTGTTGTTCGAAGCTGTCCTTCGTTGGTCGAGACATTGCCTTGTCAACTTAATCGTCTTATCAAACTTGAAATTCATTCATGCCAACAATTGAATAACTCAACTAGTGAGTTATGTCTTCCATCTCTCGATGAGTTATACCTTGAGGAGTGCAGTAAGGAGATCTTAAAGAGCTTGTTCAAGCTAACTTCTTTGACAGTTCTCAAAATTGACAAACTCATAGAGCTTGTTTCCTTTGATCATCGGTTTATGAGTTGCTTGGGCAAGCTAAGGAAGCTTCATATAGGATTGTGTGACAAGCTAACATGCTTGTGGCAAGATGGAAATGAAACGCAAAATCTCACTTGCCTCCAAGAATTAACCATTGAAAGGTGTGCTCGATTCACATCTTTTGTGGCAGGAGACGGAGAGATAGAGCTACCCTGTAAT
The DNA here is from genome assembly GCA_014182375.1 of Eucalyptus virginea. Classification (NCBI taxonomy): domain Eukaryota; kingdom Viridiplantae; phylum Streptophyta; class Magnoliopsida; order Myrtales; family Myrtaceae; genus Eucalyptus; species Eucalyptus virginea. Next base: position 13,667,722 of record CM024515.1, on the reverse strand, counting down.
CTTGAAAGGATGGAATTGGTGGATTGCACAAGTTTAGAAAAGCTTCCAAGCAAGATGCATGCACTTAGGCATTTGGTGATTGAGAATTGTCCAAAAATCATGGCTCTAAACATTCCTCAAGGTGACCCAAGCAGCAATAATTTGATTTCTCAACTTGAATCTCTTAAGATACATCATTATGATTCTCCAATATCCTTTTCATTTGCCAAGGGTAGACTTGCTCCTCTGAAGGCACTTGATATATACAACTGCAAGGGAGTGGAGTCGTTGGAAGAGATTGCCGTAGAATCGCTTGAAACAATGACAATTAACAATTGTCAAAATATGGGAAGCTTACCACAGTGCCTTCACACGCTCTCCCATCTCACTCAATTGCATATTTATAATTGTCCAGCATTAGAGATACAGGACTCCCCTCCCCTTCCTGTCACCCTCTCGAGTCTTGTTCTTAGTCATTGTTCTAAGATAAAGTCTATTGCCAATTGTAACCTTGCCAACTGTAACAATCTCACTAAATTGAAAATATGGCAGTGTACAGTATTGGAGATAGAGGACTTCCCACCCCTTCCCATCACCCTGCAAAGTCTTTCACTTCAGGGTTGTCCGATGATAAAGTCCCTACCAAATCAGTGGCATCATCTTACGTCTCTCGAAATGCTAGATATTCGGTTTTGCAAGAATATCAAATGCTTCCCCAAAGGAGGTCTGCCTCCCAAATTGCGAGTCCTTATAATTTCGGGGATCGTGAATCTGAAGCAGCCAGTGAGAGAGTGGGGCCTACACCTGCTCACATCTCTCTCGAGTCTGGGCATTGATTTTAACATGGGAGGGGAGAGAGAGAAGGAGTGGTTTCCTTCGGAGGATGAGGATGCCTGGAGTCTCTTTCCTTCCTCTCTAACTAATCTTTGGATATTTGAGTTGAGAAACGCAGAAAGACTATCGAGCGGTCTCCGCAACCATCTCTCCTCTCTCCAATTGTTATTAATTGGAGATTGCCCCAAGTTGAGGTACTTGCCAGAGGATGGCTTCCCTCCCTCCCTCCAACAATTGTTCATAGAGAGATGCAAGATTCTGAAAAAGCGATGCTCAAAACTCACTAGCGACTATTGGCCCCTCATCGAAGAGATCCCTGCCATCTGGATTGATTACCAGCTGATCCGATGAATTGATTCGTGCATCTACCCTACAGTTAGTTTTCTTAGGGTTCGGGTAAGTTATTTTTGGTTTGGAAGGCATTCTTTTCCATTCTACTTTCTCAATTCGATGCTCAATATGAATTGATGTTTGGGTGGGGGATCTCGTTGGGTTGGATTGGCTCTGTTTTGTTGGATGATGAACTGTAGGATGAAATGCTCGCAGTGCTGCCTCTTGCTATGTTGATGACATATCCTCATTTCTGCTTGATGCCCAAACCAATTGTGAATAAAATCGCACCATCACGAAGAATCGTAGCATTCCACAATCATAGTCCTTTGCATTTTCAGCGTCTATTGTATGTACTCTTCCCAACATCTTTTTTCTTGGGCCCTTAAGCTCATTCACTTTGGTATTTTTGCAAATACCATTGTGATCTTGCATTGGTAGGATCTCTTGGAAGGATCACGTGCGAATGTTGCTAAGGTAGGGCTAATGCTATTAGTGTCAATGTCTTGTTTCATTCTTTTTTTGTAATTTTTTTTTGTGAATAAAAAAAAAATATTGATACCATCATGCGCTCGCCACTCAGGATATTTTGGCATTTGGAATCTTGTAATTTATCAAAAAAGGAATAAGCAATTAAATATATTTGTTGCAATGCTATGTTCTGAATTTTCCTTCTAGTGAATATGATCTAAATAAAAACAAATCTTTTTCAAAATCTAAAAGGATGATTAGTTTTGTGGAAGCTATGATGTGATTGTGAAGAAAATGGATGCGGTTTTTTCTTTTTATGGTTTTCTTTAGAATTGGGAACCTTCTTTTTCTTTTATGATGATTCTTCGTAGTATTAAGTAGTCAATCTGGGATAAAATTCTGAGGCAGCTCATGGCTCCAAGCTTTTGCGCGACAGCATTGATATTCCATAAATCGCTTTCTGGTTGGGTCTTGAACTCTGGTGGTTTAGGAATTGTTGCTCACAACTTGCTAGAAATTTTTAGCAAATATACTTATGCCTGTTTGGTTGAGATTGTAATGATAGGCTGCTTGCCTCTGGGTTTGCATTATCATCAGTGACCTCTAGGTTGGCATTTCCATTTACTTGACTACGTAATATGATTTCATCATACATTATGCCATTTTATCTTAAAATACCTTCTCATGTGGCATTCTTCCTGTGGGGAGTTCTAGAACAAAATGTTTGAGCTGACATTGGCTCCTTTGGAGTAACTGGAAATCTTACAATTCAACCAATTTGTATCTTGCCTGGTATATCTCCTTTCTCTGTGCTAGTGTAGCATGTATAAATTTTTTGTTCAAGCAATGTTCTTATGACATTGTGAAGCTCTATTAGAGGTTAGATAATTTGTAATATGAATTGCAGTTCATTGTGTACCGTCTCCCAGGCTTTTTGGATGTTATTGCACATATAACATGGTGCTTTGACCATATAAATAGGTGGTTAGAAAAGCAGAGCTGCATTTGCCTAGATAACTTTCAAGCAACCTCGCATAGTTTTGCTTGACGAGCCATCCAATCATCTGGTAAGTTCTACTCATATTTTTCCATTTTATGACTTTGATTACTTTTCCAGTTAGCTTGTTATTGTTCTTGTCTCTACATTAAAAATATAGTAGAACCAATTAGTGTTCACAGCTGCTGGTAGCCCTTGTCATCATACATCTAGCAAATAATGGAACAAAAACCAATCTAATTGTTCCAATGTGGAAAATATTCGGAATAGAGTAATCTAGCACACCAAATGGTACTGATCTTTGTGCCTATAGGTAGTATTGGGCTTTACATACAAATATGTGGACCCCTTTTTGTTTATAAATTCGGTCTTTAAGTTTTGCTTTAATGACCGGTGACTAAAGAGTTATCTATGTAAAGTGTTATTTTCTTGTCTGATGATTAGTGTTTCTGTTTTTAGCCTATCCACAACTGTAGGATTTGGATGTAGCTGAGGCGCTCGTTCAAGGCCTGGTCTTCTTCCAAGGAGTAATTCTGATGGTGAGATTGATTTTCTTGTCAAAATACTTCAATTTGACCAACGATGGATCATTTCATAGCTAAGGGCCCTCTTTTCACCTTGATTTGTAGGTTAGTCACGATGAGCATCTAATAGCTAGAAGCTTGGATGAGGTCTGGGTGGTTTCACAAGGCAAGGTGGCACGTCTCCATGGGAATTTCCAGGACCATAGGAATGTGCTCCAGTTTTTGTTGAATCAAGTGAATCTAGTTATTGCCATCAATTAGGAGTGGTTCACTGGGTTCACATTACCTCACAAAACAGAAAATGAGGCTTGGCTACACAAAAAAGCGAAAAAAGGATGAAGAGAGGATTGTTGCTGATATACAGGATGGACTCACAGTTACACCAGCCCTCATTTGTCATTTATACTTGATAAGGCCTCGTGAAACGATGAGTCTAAGTTTTTGACATCAAGCATGCAGTATCATTTACAATAGCTTAAGAACTGAGTTGGGATTGCAATCCTGGTATAATTTATGATTCTTTGCACATTTTGTTCTAGCAATAGGTTCATTTGTTGTGCCCCTGGATATTTGATACTCTATTGCCGCCACAGTCAGCTTTCCCATGCACACCAAAATGATTTAATCATTTGCAAAAGAATATTTTAGCACAGTAAATTATTTAGTAAGAAATCTATTTTGTGAGAAAGCTGTATTAATATATTTTCCTCATTTTCACTCTTTGGCACTGTTTCGGAGAATTAATTATGAAAATATTATCACGGTCAACAAAACTTTATATTCAACACTAAGTATCGAATTGCTTTTACTAACTATAATGTAGGCCTTGCGCAGCTTGGTCAAAGATTATAGTTCCTCCTTCTATTCAAATACATGAGAATCACAAAGAATCAATGGTGTTCCACAATCATATTCCTCTGCATTTTCAGCATCTGTTGTATGCTCTCTTCCCAACATTTTTTTTCTCGTGACCTAGCTCATCCACTTTGATTGTTTTGCAGATGCCATTGTCATCTGTATTGGCAAAATCTCTTGGAAGAACACTTGTGAAAATTATCGAGGTAGGGCTAATGTTGTCAATGTTATGTGTCATTTTTTTACAATTTACAAGAAAGGAAGAAGCATTTAAATTTATTTGGTGCATTGATCTGTTCTAAATATTCTTCTAGCGATCATTATCTAAATAAGAATAATCTCTCTCAAAATCTAAAAACAGGATTAGTTATGTGGAAGCTGTGATATGATTGTGACAAAAGGGGATGCAATTTTTTTTTTTTTTTAAATTATGGTTTTCTTTAGAATCAAGAACCTTCTTTTTGTTGATGATGATCCTTCATAGTATTAAGCAGTCTATTGGGGCGCTCATGGCTCTAAGCTTTCAATGCAACACAAATTCATGATAGGATCAATGTTCATAAACCACCTTCTGTTTGGGTCTTGATCTTTGTTGAGTTAGGAACTATTACCTACAGCTTGCTAGAAATTTTTTAGCCAATATATTCATGCTTATTTGGTTGAGATGGTAACGACATCCTGTCTACCTCTGGGTTTGCATTGTCAGTGGTGACCTCTGGGGAAAATCTTGTCAGTTCTTTAAATTCATCATACATCATTTCATTGTATCTGAAATTACCTTCTCATGTGGCATCCTTCCTGAACTCACTTGGGTTCCTTTGGTCTAACTGGAAATCCCGCACTTCAATCAATGTATACCTTGTCTAGATCATCTCCTCCCTCTTTGCTACCGTTGCACGTGAAAAAAAATTTGAAGCAAATTTCGTGTTACATCGTGAAGCTCTATTGGGGGTTAGTTAATATGTAACCTCAATTGTCGTTCACTGTGTATTTGCTCCAAGGCTTTTTGGATGTTATTGCACATATGACATGATGCTTTGACCATGTAAATAGGTGGTCAGATAAGCAGAGTTGCATATGCCAAGATAACTTTCAAGAAACCTCACATAGTTTTGCTTGACAAGCCATCCAATCATTTGGTAAGTTTACTCATTTTTCTTTGTTCAGTTAGGTTTTTAATGTTCTTGCACTAATTGAACTTATCGGAATCTAGTCTTTACATTGAATATACAGTAAAACCAATAAGTGATCATAGCTATAGGGGGCCTCTGTCATTATGCTTCTAACTTATAATGGAATAGAGACCAATCTAGTTTTCCCAACTTGCAAAATGTTGGGAATAGAATGGTTCTGCTAGCCCGATCAGTGTTTTTGTATTACAGTAATCTATGATACCAAGTAGTTGCTATGCTTCTGCTTATAGGCAGTGTTGGGCTTTGCACATAATGAATGTGGACCTTTTTCTTGTTTATCTCTTAGTTTTGCTTTAATGAGCAGTGGCTACTCAAGTGTCATCTTTGTAAATCGTTAGTTTCTTGTCTAGAAATAGATATGATTCTGGCTTTTCCACTATACCCAATTGTAGGATTTGGATGAGGCGCTCATTCAAGGTCTGGTCTTGTTTCTAGGATGGATCATTTCGCAGCTGACAGCCCTCTTTTCGCCTTGATTTGCAAGTTAGTCGCGACGAGCATCTAATACCTGGAAGCGCAGACGAGCTATTGGTGGTTTCTCAAGGCAAGGTGGCGGCTTTCCATGGGAATTTCCAGGATTATAAGAGTTTGGATGTCCTGAGGGTATCTCTGGGGTTATTCTGTTCATCATCTACACTAACAGTGGAGGACAAACATCTCGAAATGAAGTAGAAATTGGTCGAGTTATGCAGCATCTGTGGATTAATTTGATTAAATTGTTCTGGGACCCAACTCTAAACACATCAATATGGATTCAAAATTCTTTAATTCCAATTAAAAGCAAACTAGGTTACGTGGCTTTGATCTGGCCTGTATTAACTGTAGCACTTACAGCTATATTTAAATTTGCATCATGTGATGCGATAGCGACTGATTTGTCAAATAAGCTACGGTCATGGCTTAAACCGAGTAATTCATAGCGAGTATGGAACTTTTAGGGGAACCTCTACGGGGTCTAGTCACTTTTTCTATCCTTCCTTATGAATGGTTAAGGCAAAGATTTTCTCATGGAATTTTGCAAGACCGCCGTGGAAACATGCTTTTCCCATGCGGCATTGACAGTTGAGATTCAAGACATACTCGTTATGTAGACGCACGAAATAATCCGGTTATGCTTCTGAAAAGAAAATTTTCCACTTGCAGTCTGCCCTATAAAGGTTCTAGTTCCATACCCATAAATCTTTTTATCTTCAAGTTTTTACGTTAATTCACCGGCTTTTAGGCGGAGTTGTTGATGTTGAAAACGGATTCCCCATTCCAATTTGCATACTACAGAGGCAACCAAGTTATTGTTTCGCGAGAAATTAGCTGTGCGAAAATATTTTCCCCATTTTTGTCCTTTAGTATTGTTAAAGAGAATTAATTGTGAAAATGCTTTCGTCATGACAAAAAATTTATACTTTCAACTCTAAGTACAGAATTGCTTTTAATAAATATAATGTAGACCTTACCTAGCCAAAAAAAAAAAAAAAAAAAAAAATCTATAATGAAATTCCGTATAAATACCTGAATTGGTTAGATAATATCCTTTTAACATGTTCAGGTCAATTTTCAAAATAACAAGCTTCTTATCTTCCAATAAAAGCTACTGTACAGATGTATGAATGGATCGAAAACCCGAGGTTTTGAATATGCGAAATCAGCGGCCAAAATCTAAATGAACCTTGCAGATCAAAAACCATTTACAAACTGATTGCCTGGTCAAAGAATTAAGTTTATCTTTCTTCCATTCAAGTGCTCAATCCATCTCTTGACGACATCTGCAGCAATCTCAGATATTAGTTTTCCCGTGCAGGGGAGGAAAGGGGAGGGAGGATCAATCCATGTTGCTTACTTTAAGGATTTTGCGCCTACTATGAGTTATTCTTATTCCAAGAAGGTCATCATTCTGCACCACTCGAGACCCATTGTTTGGAAGTAGGCGAGCCCATCACTATTGAACTCAAAAAGGTACCAAAGGTTTATAGCCAATCACACGTAACAAGACACACGCACTACCACCACAAATGGCTTCAATCTCGTGACCTCCCATCTGTGGAATATCGGCCCATAACATTAAGTCACCATCATCGGCAATCAGGTTAACTTGATTATAAGAGTTATTCAGTGAAAAAAAAAAATGTAACCAAAAGGTTCACTAATTTAGTAGGAAAACGAATTGTCCCGGTTCTTGTCTTGTTTGTTCATTTTTGGTTGCTGTCGTGTGGGTATGATGTTTATTTTGTTTGTCTGATCACTCTTGCTATTGTTTATTGTGCATGCAAGATAATTTTCATTTAGGACTAGTTGATTGTCTCGTTCCAAATTTATTAATATTTGTATATTCATCTCATGCCAATTTTTATTCGACGAGTTGAAGAGTGTCCGATACTCATGACGGCATGATTGAAATTGTATTGATGTATGATGGGGACTAGGGGGCTTTCACCTTGTTTTTTAATACATATTTTTTTATTATTTTGACCGAATCATTCTGGAGTGAGCAATATTTTCAACGTTTACACATTAAGCATTATTTGAAGCAAGAAATTCTCAAATAGCACCTAGACGGGAAAAAAGAAAATTCCCTAATCTCTCACGTTTTGTATGATAACATAAAGCTTATTTACGTATAAGGAAGAGGGGAAGAATTACAAATTTCCACTAATGAGTCTCTTCAACTAATTTACTCCTCAAAATTTATTTTGTGTCATCGCATCATAAACATTCACAAGATGCATCAATTTGCCCAAAATTCTTCGGGATAGGGCCTTTTATAGACTAGAATGTAGTATGGACGGATAGAAGGATGGCAACGACGAGAGAATATCTGAACAAAGTATTATATCTCCAACGCATACAAAGTAGGGGCTCAAAAACTCAATACCTAGTAAGAGATTTAAATGGCGCGCCTTATGACTCTGTTTTTCAATCCATATTTTTTTATTATTTTCACATAATCGTTCTGGAGTGGGCAATACTTTCAACGTACACATGAAGTATTACTTGAAGCAAGAAATTCTCAAATAGCACCTAGATGGAAAAAAAAATTAAAAAATAGTTTCTTTTGTGTCATCACATTGTAAACATTTATAACACGCATCAATTTGTCCAAATTCCTTTAAGATAGTGCCTTTATAGATTAGAATATCGTATGGTACGATAGGAAGATGACAACGACATAAGAATTAGATCTGAAGAAAGTACTATATCTCCAACACATACAAAGTAGTAGCTAAAAACAATGTGCAGTCAATCAAGGGTTGACCCAGTTTTACTCATGCCCGTTCCCAAAAATGACACATTCGTTCAGTCGTGATTCTCATGGTTGGCATTGGTTTCAGCTTTGCACTGGCTCTCACGTGGCAAGTGAATTAACTCTCAGGGGGCACATGCTCAGGACACCTACGATTCGTGCTATAATCCATCCAAGCCTAGTTAAAACATAAAAAGATAACCCAAGGCCTTCTCACCGTTCATCACAATTTTTCTCCTTTCTAGATGCTGAGATCCTGTTGTGAAATTATTTCTAAAACAGAACTTGCAGTTTGCTTTTTAGATTTTTTCGCTACTTCTTTTTTAAAGTTGAAAATCCAATTTGACATCCGCGGACATATGTAATGTTTTATTGCCTACAGTGACATATCAATTTGATATACATAAAAAATTATAAATAGTCGGTTATGCGAGTTATGTAACCAAAATTCCACTTATTGGTATCTACAACACCATTAATATGGATAGCTGCAAGTAACTAATTAACTTCTCATATCTAGTGGTATCAAAGAAAATCTACAAATATGCATAACCAGCTTGGCAGATAGTTATTAATGGTTGGAGGTTCCAGGTTCCAAAATTTCAAAACCGTGAGTACATACTAAATTCTAAAGTTTGAGGTCTTTTCTATCATGTACCCACCCTGCACCTTATACCATGTGCCCTTAACAATATTTACGTAAGTGTATATATATATAATATATATATATATATTTATGTATATGTATGTATGTATGTATGTATGTATGTATGTATGTATGTATGTATGTATAAAGGTGATAATTCGTATGCATGAGTCGTGCTTGTGTCATGTCAACTTAAGGGTATAGTAATAACTAGGTTAACCAGAACACGAATCCTTTACTAACCAGGTCACAAAAGCTCGGCCAGAGCATGACACACATAACCCATTCAATTAAAATGGGTTAAATTGGGTCATTTACATTGAAATGCGACACAACCACCCAAATAGTGTCTTTGAGATGAAATTTTAACTTTTAAAATTCCTGTGCCATGTTTGAGTCATGTTATCTTGTCATGCCGTGTTGAAAATTGTTTCCTCAATGCATGCAATAAAGAATTTATCCTTTTCTCTTTTCTTTGTTTAAATATGTGAATGATAGAAGGAAGCATATTAATATTGTATCTTACTTTCCTGTTATTGTCTTAGGATTATGTCACAATTAGATTGAGAACGTACCTTATTATGAATTTACTTGTACTTATGTTGGATGTTGAATGCATTAATAATCAGAATAACGATATTTTTTAATAAAAAAATACTGAATAAAATGCAGGGTAGAATAAGGTAGCTTGCCAGAAAATGGGTTCCCTCCCTCCCCTGAAGTATTGGGCATCATTTGGGAAAATATTTATTTAGGTATCTTGTTTACTAAAATGTATCTTTTCTAGATATATTTGCTATTCCTTTGTATAGATGTCACCAAAGTCTTTTCAACATCCTAGAATGAATGAATTGAACAATTCCGAAAGTATGGATAATATATGGTCATAGCATAACTAGTTGGGAGGAAACCTCATATTTCTTGGATGGGAGGAACACATGCCAATTGGCCAAAGCAACGCATAATTCTTCGATGGAGGAATCCTCATCAATTACTTCCCGAAATTCTACACAAGCATTTGGATGCATGAGCCGATAGAAGAGGGCATCAGCCACATTATACTTCGAGAGGTTTCAAGCTCGCTTTAGAAAGATTTTATCAAACAGAGATGTATAAATTTGAGTTTTGACACTCATTGTTTGTCGCACGGTAACGCAAGCGTACTCTATTCGTCAATTTGATACTTTCGCTCTGGTTCTTGTTTATTAAAGGTGGCCGCAATTCTGGTCTTGGAATTCTTACATTTACTAGTTGAAACCATGGATCGTCATTTAGGTAATGTGGGGAGTCATAAAGCAATATCCTCTGCTCTTCAGTTCCTTCAGAAACGACTACGAAGCAGTGAAATTTGTGTATCTTTCTCCTCCTGATCAAATGCAGGGTGAACTGGATATCACGTTCTCACTTGGAAGTTCATGCTGGAGGAAATGGTCATTGATAGATGCACTGTGGAGACCTGCAAATCAAACATATCGACCCCGACACAGCTGATGGAGAAATCATCATGAAACCATACTCAGTTAAATATCCTGATTTTATCCTGACGGCCCAGTAAGGATACATATTAGAGAACTCCGAGTGAATATTTTGGTGACTATATGTTACATAGTCTCGCTATTTTTAACGCGCATCCCATGCTTGGTCGTAGGACTTCTGGAGGACAGATTATTTCCTATGCCATTATCCTCTCCTGGCATTTACTCTCAGTTTGTAGCACCTGCTCTTCCCGCAATGACGAGCTTCCTTTGGTCAGCTAGTTTAACAAATTACCTGCGCTTCGCCATTAAATTAGAATGGAGTTGACATGAGAAAAGGTATATACTAACTTAGATAATGCGATTGTGTCCACTAAAGCCAGCACTACAAAATGTTTGATTCAAGCCTAGCAAAATTATAAGTTCCAACCATCTACTTTTTCTGAACAATGAGTCCTATTAAAATAACAAAAACAGACAAGCAAGAAGAATAACTAGTAAGAGATTTAAATGGCGCACCTTATTACTCAATCCCTGCACCTGTTCTTGAGTTCATCTTTCAAATGCTCAAGCAAATACTTAATATTTTTCATGTCATCTTCAAGGACGGAACCTTCGTAATAGAATAAGGAACATCGCAAGTACTCTCATCCACTCTGGATGAAGACATCGTAGCTGCAAGATAACACTTTTCTTTTTATTATCATAATCAGATCGTTAAGATGAAAATACGATGAAAATACAACGAAAATACAAGTACGAATAAGAAATCCTTCAACTTAAAAAACAATGCTCACCAAACAATACATCGTTTTTCTCGGAATCACAGAATCAGATTGTTAAGATGAAAATACAAACACCATCGCAATATCTCTAGAAATAGTCTTACTAAATACTGTAAAAGCTACTAAGCAATGTACTGAAAGTGACATAGACAGAATTTCCATTAGAAATAATACCCTATGAATTGAAGACAGCTCCACCACTTGCTGAATCCTTTCCATTCAGGATTTAATCAAAGATAAGCTCTGAGATTTTTTATTTTTTTATTTTTAAAGAGCAGACTCGAAATCCTTTCATCTGAATTACACAAAATTTACAATGATCAAGTCGATCACATACCGACTGCACACCGACTAAGGTGGGAACAGCCCATTTACAGTCGAAGGATGCAGTAGTGCATGATTGACGTTCAACAGTTTGCGAGATCATTTTAGCATACGCCTTACTGATTGTGTGAGGACTTCATCTCACGATTGAGTTTTCATTTTTGACTCATGTTTATAGCCGTCTATCCAACTTGCCATTCAACAAAAAGTTACCACAAAGTAGAACCCACACAATATCTCTAGAACTTCTCTTAATCAAAATGCATCTCACCCAGACAGCTTCATACCATATGCGTCAAGTATACAAACTCTGAGACATGCTAGGTGAGTAAGAATTTCAGTCTGGAGGGTTAAAAAGTTGCTAAGGCCCCAGCTATTATGTGGTCTATTGAGTAGGCCAACTGAGTAAATGTTAAAGTCCCTTCTAAAACAAGCAACTACTTCTATTTCTCAGACCCAAATTCAATCTAGAGGGTTAAAAAGTTGCTAAGGGCCAGCTAAATCGACCAAGAATTTCTATATCCCAGAGCCAATTCCAATCCAGAGGGTTAATAACCCAGCTCAAATAGCAGAAATTAGTAACAATCTTCCTAGAGGTAAAAAATGCCTATGGTTGATTGCAGAACTCATACTCAGCGCGGATAAAATTCTTGTATCTAAGAAATCTTTGAATTAAAAATGTAATGCTCACCAAGCAAAATACTTGTTTTTCTCGGAATGAGATTGTTACTTGGGTAACTTCAAGCTTCAAAATCCTAAGTACTCGATAGTTATGTAATTGAGTTCATGCTGCCATTATCCGTTTAGCATTATTCAGCATTGGACATTCAGTTGTCTACACTGACTTCGGTTCCCTTTTAAACTCATTAAAAGGTTCCCATTTCAGATGCACGTGCAACAGACTCTGAATTTGACTCCAATAAAGCCAGCATCCTCCTCTGTCAATTCTCTGTTTTGAATTTCCATAATCGATTCAAACGCATCGACGTCACATTATATATCTCAAAGGGGAATGCGCTAAAGCAAGTGGGATGAAAAAGCATACTCTTACAGCAGAAATAACTCAAGACTCATACTCTCATGCAATACAAGTTAAAATATGGAAATTTGGGAGTGCCAGGAAACTGACAGAAAAACAAAAATCCACCAAACCAGGAATAACGAATTTTATCAAGTCCATGCATCTTCTATAACCTTAACGTCCGGCCAGGAAAGAGAGAATCTCCCAAACAACGAATTTCTTCCAAAGAGCCACCAATTCCACCGATTCCCCACAAAAGTAACACTCGAGGATATAATCGCGAAAGAGGGAAAAACCCTAACCTGAGCTCGTCGGACGCAGACGAGGAACCAGAGCCGCCGGTGGAGCTTCCGGAGGCGACGGCGGAGGCGGAGGTGGAGGCAGAGGCGGCGACGTGGTCGGGAGTGACGAGGAAGACACCTTCGCTGTAATGGGAGCGAAGCGCGCGCACGGAAGGTTCAAGCTCGAGCTCGCTGGACCCAGACGGCGGATCGGAGCCGCCGATGGGCCACGGAACGCGACGGGCGGGGGCGGAGGTGGAGGCGGCGGCGCAGTTCGTCCGAGGATTGCGAGGGAAGAGAGCGAGGGAGAGGAGAGAGAGGGAATTTCAAATTATCTTTTCGGTGGGACCCTACTATACACGTGGCGAGATTTGAGTGGAGCGTCGTGTTGCTGATTTGGCGACTCTCACCCACGCAATATTTTCTGGTGGGTCTGGCTTTATTATAAAGATCCAAGAAAACCGAAATCGTCTCCGTGTGAACGTCCGACATCTTTTCCTGATCACACAATTAAAGTTAGAGAAAAAAAATCAGAAATATAAAATACCATAATAAAAGAATGATTAAGGATGTTACACACATAATTCGGCCTTGCTCGCCCATCAACCCACTTCCCATTATTTTTCGAGTAGAATATCTGGTACCATTAAATCTTGTTAAGTTTACAAAAAAAAAAAAAACAAAAAACAAAAAACAAAAAACAAAAAAGAGAAGGAATACTAGTAATTAGCATTATTTAAAGATGAACAATAGCATTGTCAAATTTAAAAGTGATGGTCAAATCATAAACACCAAAATTGATGCTCTTGGTCATAAGCAAAGCTCCTCTCTTCTCGTGCCAATGCTTACAAATAACATTTACTCAGTTATAATATTCCAAAAAGAACCACTTTTTATATGTCGACAATATAAAGGATCTCAAATTCCGCTCAAACTACTCATATTCCCTAAGTCACTATTCCAAAACCTACAAAGTAATTTAATACATGTCTTGATAAATAAATAAATAAATAAAATACATAGCAACTTAGTATGAATTGGAGCGAATGATTGGTAACCTCACATGTGGATTACAGTTAGCTTTACCGGTTCTTTGTATTTGCTTCTGTTGACACATGAATTTTCTCAAAAAAAGCAAGTTCTGCATCTTTGAAAATAGATAAATAATAGTAAAAAGAACAAAAAATAAATAAACAAATTAACAAATAACAAAAGAAGAAGAAGATGCAGAAGGAAGAGGAGGAGGAGAATAAAATAATAAAAGCCTCGGCCCTATTCAATCCAGTCCAGTCCACAAAGCCCATTCAAATCAACGGCCTCAATCCATCAGCCCATTCGTTGATTGAAAACGTCCTGAACTGATTTTGTACGACTTTGGTCTCAAATCCGAGTTCAGCGATGCGTCCTTTAAATCCTCGGTCGATGCACGTAAACTGTTCGGTGAAATGTCGCTGAGACAGGGTTGTGTAATAGTTCTTCCAAAATTGTCTAATCTTAAGGCAAATTGACGTAGTTTACATGATATTTTTTGTTTTTTTCTAGCTATTAGGCATGATTTATTAGATGCGTAACCTGCGTTTCATTTGTTCTGCGTTTCGCATGTTCGTTTGGTGATTTGCGGTGGACACCGGAGATATAAAATTGCTTGGAGTCGATTTCTAGTGGTGATTGTGTGAATCTCTCTATTGCGTTCCTATTTTCTCATCCATGCTCTGTGTTACCCGGGAAAGCCGTAATCGTGCGACTGGTGGCCGTACATGAAGTTGGTGGAGAGGGACCGAGAAGGAGAAGAAAACAATAAAAAAAATTATAATAAATTTAAAAAACAATGAGGACGATGATGATGATGAAAAAATCTTACTTTTAGTTCGTTTACGTTCTCGTCTTTAATATCGTTATTAAAACTGATGGTTTTATATGAGATGGGCTTAAGGCCCGTCCGCCCATGCTGGGCCTAAAAAGCCCGGCCCACGGGAATAGGGCCCGTGGATGGGGGAAGGTATAAAAGGGAGAGAGAGAGAGAGATGGCACCTGTTGGAAAAACAGACGTACGTACGCTTTTCTCCCGCGCGCTTTCTCTCTCTCCAAAACACAAAAAGAACAGTAAGGCAAACGGCACTTTCTTCTTCCCTTCAAGGCGTCATCAGATCGAACAGGGTAAGAATTTCTTCCTCGATCTTCAGTATTGGTGTCTAATCTGTGGCTAACAAGGTACGCTCGATTCCGTGGTGTGCTTTATGATCGGTGATACGTGATTTTTCCGGGCTTCGCTTCCGCATTGATTTAGGGTTCGATTTAGTGTCGAATCCGGTTTCGAGGATCCGTTATTCCCAACATTGGTATCGAGCCAGGTTCATATTTTCCCGACCCCTTTGATGATTTTTGATTGATTTTTCGCGGAGTAATTCGGCCGACACGGATCGGGGCGTGAAATCCCGACACCCGAGCACTGTACGTCCTTTTTTCCGAGTTTGCGTAAGTCACAATCAAATTCTGATGGCATAGGAAGAAAGGCGACGTCGAGACGAGTCTGGGGATACGTCGTGCGCCGCCGGGCGACGCCGCACGCGCCCACACGCGCGGCCAGAAGGCGCTGCGCGTGGGCGCGACGCGCCCGGAAGCGCTGGGCTCGCCGGCGCGTGCGCGCGCACGCGCCGGTCCCTGGCTTCGGCCGCACGCGCCGGTCCCACGGACCGACGCGTGCGACGTCACCCAACGGTCAATAACCGCTGGGGTGACGTCACCGATGACGTCAGCAACGGCAACGGTTGGCCGGACGGTCACCGGCCGGCGACCCGACCGGCGACCCGACCCGACCCGAACCGCTCAGCCCTTGCACGCGCGCGGCACGTGCCGTTGGTTCGCCCGAACCGGCCCGACCGGCGCGACCGGTCCGACCGGTCTATCAGTTTCGACCGGTCCGACGTCCGACGACCTGACCGTTGACCGTTGACCGACGACCGTTGACCGTGACCGTTGACTTTGACCGTTGACCGTTGACCCGAAAAAAAAAAAAAAAAAAGGAATTTGTTTCTTTTTCATGTATGCATGTGTGGTTTATATGTAATCCATTATTTATTCTGCATTTGTTGCATGAATTTTGGAAAATTATGTATTTTCCCTTATGTAAATTATGGATTATGAGTAATCCATTTTGGTTCGCATTTGTTGCGGGAACTATGATGCGTTATGCACGGATACCGCAATCCCGAGAACGGACGAGGGAAATGCAAGACTTAAAAGGCTGATGTCGATTTAGCCAATTATCGGTGGCATGACGGTGATTTAGTATTACATGTGGTCAAGGTCAATCGGATGATACAGAAATCATATGGAATGGTTATCTTATGCGGATTTTGAGAAGGTGCCGGCTTTGATGAACACTCTTCCACCCGAATGGCAAGCAGTGTTAGATCGGCTATGGGAGGTCAACGTGGTCCCGGGTTATAGGAGGTGGTGGAAGCTTTTGTAAGAGAGCACTATAGGATTGAGTTAACCAAAACTTCAACCCTTAGATTGAGCGCCACATGGCGTAGAGTAAATGCGCCTTGGTGGCGACATGAAAGCTCTCCAAAAGTTTTTTCATGGTTGGCGAATGTGCCTTCAGTTTTCTCAGATGTTTTGACTGATAGATTAGAAGGGACATTCCCTAATTATTTCTTAGATTAATTATGAGATGTTTTATGGATGTAACTATCTCTTTCTATGTTGATATTTTTCTCTGTATATATTGCTTAGTGTAATGTGTAGTTGTATTATGTGAAAGCACTGTTATTCTATTGGATGTTAGATAATATTTGCTTTCATTCTTTTGCCGATTCTTTGTGGGTAGTTAGTGTGGGTAGTAATAGAAGTTTTTGTAACTTCATAGAATGTATTTGCATAAGACAATTATATTAATAATAATTTTGAGTTAGGATTTTTGGAGGATGATTGGAAACAAAGTGACCTTTTGATTCTGAAACCTTACTTAAAATTGTTCATTGATATGATGGGTCTATGCAAAGTGGATGCATAAATGATAGGCATTAATTATTCGTGCATGTATATATGATGTGTTCAGATTGATGGTTTCAGCAACTAAGAACGTGATTGCTGATATGAACGGCAACAATCGTGAAATATTGAATATGAAGATTCAATATATGCTGGAAAAGCAAGAAGCACTAGAAGCTCTTGACCATATTATGGAAGATCTTGAGGATGCTGTGCGCCACCTTGAGCTAGTAGAGGACCGTCTAACGGCATTTGAGCATAAAATAGATATTTGCAATGCTGGTTCTAGCTCAGAAAGGGTTTTGTGCTCTAAGCGCAAGCGTATTGATTCGTTCAATATGTGGGAATGCAAAGGATCAAGTCCTTATTGCAAGAAATCGAGAGTTAACCAACACAAGAGAGGACGGTGAAGAAAATGTCAAGGGTGAGGTGTTACAATTGTGATAATAGAGGTCACTATGCTCGCGACTGTCGTGAGCCAAAGAAGGTATACACCTCTTGTACATTTGAGAACTTTGCTTATGTGTCAAGTTCTGAATTATTGGCTGAATCCAATCCTTTGTGGACTGTAGATTCGGGAGCGGCAGACCATGTAGCAAAGGATAGAGGATCCTTCGTGGAATTCGACGAGTACCAAGCGGAACTAAGTGGATCGATGTAGGAAATAACTCCGAAATGAAGTTAAATGGATTGGCACTGCCAATTGAACATGCGTGGTGGACGCAACTTGTTCCTACATAATGATCTATATGCTCCGGAGATTCATCGAAATTTAAGTGTTTGTTTTGGTGTTGGTTAAGCTTGTTTTTAGTATGAACTTCCATAATAAATGTGTAGATTTGTATTTAGATACAAACTACTATGGTTGTGGTCACTTTCTGGATGGTTTTATTGTATTAGATGTTGACTGTGGTGATGTCAATATTTATTATTTCCTTGTTTCACGTCTTCTACTTTATATGATAATGATGTGAATATGTGGCATGCTAGACTTGGTCATATTGGCCAACAACGTTTGAATAGACTAGCCAAAAAGGGCTTGTTGGGCGACATTGAAAAAGTCGATTTGCCTATATGTGAGCATTGCCTAGTAGGGAAAACGACAAGGAAGCTATTTGGAAAAGGTAAAAGAGCTGAATTTCCTCTGCATTTAATCTATTCTGACATCTGTGGTTCAATGAATGTGAGAGGAAGGCATGGGGCTGTTTATTTCATCACTTTTATAGATGATTATACTCGATTCGGATGTGTCTATTTGATTTCTCATAAATTTGAAGCATAAGTTGTTTGGAAGGTTTATGAACCTGCAGAAAATCAATTAGACAAGAAAATAAAAGTATTTAGATCCGATCGAGGTCGAGAATATCTATCTGATGAGTTCAGAAAATTATGTGATGAAAAAGGAATAGAAAGACAGTTGTCTATTCCACACACTCCTCAACAAAATGGCGTTGCAGAGAGAATGAAACAGAACCCTTACTGGAATGGTTAGGTCCATGATGGCACATGCTAACTTACCTATTACTTTTTGGAGTGATGCGTTGTTAACTGCTACCTATGTACTTAACCGGGTGCCTTCCAAATCAGTTGCTTCCACTCCATATAAGTTATGGACAGGTAGAAAACCGGACTTAAGTTTTCTTAAGTCATGGGATTGTGCTGCCTATACTCATGAGTCCTCTCACAACTTTGGGAAATAGGGTCCCAAAAGGAAAGATGAGTATTTTAATGAGATACTCCGAACACTCGAGAGAGTATGTGTTCATAGGTGAGCAGGAAAGTGAAAGTATAACTGAATTTGAATAACGGGATGTCACATTCTTAGTGGATGAATTTCCTAAGAATGGCAAAATAGGAGAAGATTACTCCATATTTGAAACCTTGTATCAAGATAATGATATTAGTGGAGTTCGTCCAAGTGGGAGTAATATGAGAAGTGATGAATAGAATTCAACTCATTCTCAATTACGACCACATGATAAGACAACAACATCATTATCTAATCCTAGTGGGAGCATTATGGGAAATGATGTGCTAAGTGTACAATCTCTCATACGGCGAACAAGTTGCCAAAGTATTCCCCGTTGACGTTTTGACATTGAAAGGGAAACTTTTATGGTTGCTCCACAAGATGAGGATGAGCCAAGAAATATTAATGAGGCTCTGAATTGCCCTAGTAAGGAAAAATGGATTCATGCAATGAAAGAGGAAATTGAGTCAATGAAATCAAACCAAGTCTGGGAACTGGTTGATTTTCAAAAGGGATACAAAGCTATTGGGAACAAGTGGGTTCTCAAAATAAAGCGAAAGGCTGATGACTCGATAGAAAGGCATAAGGCTCGCCTTGTGGCGAAGGGGTGTAATCAACAGGAAGGAATTGATTATGAAGGATTATTTTCTCCTGTAGTGAGATTTACCTCGATTCGCATTATTCTGGCAATAGTGGTTAGTATGGATCTTGAGTTACATCAAATGGATGTAAAGACTGCTTTCATCAATGGAAAATTAGAGGAAGAAATATATGGAACAACTTGCTGGTTTCATAGTGAAAGGCCAAGAAGAAAATGTATGTCGACTTTTGTGATCGATATACGGCCTTAACGATCATCGAGACAATGGTATATACGTTTTCATAATACGTTTTCATAATGTCATAATGGCATATGATTTTACAATGATAGATGAGGATCATTGTGTATATATCAAAAGATCCAAAGATCAATTTATGATCATATCATTATATGTTGATGATATACTAATTGCCAGAAGAAATATGGAGTTTGTTAATACTGTCAAGAGTTGGTTGTCTTCCAACTTTGAGATGAAGGATATGGGTGAGGCTGCATACATTCTTGGAGTTAAGATTTCAAGAGATCGTTCGAAGAGATCGTTGTCTCTTTCGCAAGAATCATATATAAATAAGGTTCTTGAACGATTTTGTATGCAAGATTGTAAACCCATAGACACTCCTGTTGCAAAAGGTGAATGATTGAGCCATAGACTGTGTCCAAGGACTCCACAAGAGAAGGAACAAACGTAGTATGTTCCTTATGCTAGTGCTGTTGGAAGCTTGATGTACGCTATGATGTGTACAAGACCTGGCATATGTTTTGCAGTTGGAATGGTGAGAAGATACCAATCCAATCCAAGTCAAGCACATTGGAAAGCCGTTAAGAGAATACTATGGTATCTAAAGGGGACTGCTGATTATACGCTGAGTTATTAAGGAAAGGATCTGCGACTCTAAGGCTATTCAGATGCTGATTGGAGAGGAGATTTAGATGAGAGGAAATCTGCCTCTGGCTTTGTTTTCTTACCGAATAATGGCACCATATGTTGGAGCAGTAAGAAACAAACGTGTATAGCTTTGTCCACGATAGAAGTTGAGTTCATGGCATTATCAGCAGCAGTATAAGAGGATGTTTGGCTTAAGAGACTATTGGATCATTTAGGTGTTATTGGAAGTGCTGCAGATTCGTTATTGGTTAACGATGATAGCCAAGCAGCGAAAGCGTACACCAAAGATCCAAAATATCATGGCAAGACCAAACATATAGATACCAAGTATAATTTTCTCAAAGATATGATTGCACAAAAAGATGTGAACTTAGAGTACATACTACGCATAGAATGGTAGCAGATCCTATGACAAAGCCAGTACCTAGAGATGTGTTTTTGTGGCCATGTGAAATCTCTAGGATTGCGTAGAGGCGATGTACGAATATTGTAATTTCCATGAGTGTTCACATTTGATGAATTTGTGTTTTCATCATTAATGCCTATGAATCTTTGTTTGATCTTTATACATCTTAATGCTCAGTGCATTACTTTAAGTTGAGAAGTATGTCGGACAGATATAAGATTAGCCCACTCACACGGGTAATCGCCTCTATTTACTGTGTGATAAATAGAGATGAGACTGTTTTTAAGCTTATTATCTAGGTGATAATCGAGAGCTCAAGCTTAAAACACGTATGTCGCCTTAACTGAGTGTTAAGATGAGGACATAATACTTGCTATGTCCGAAAGTAAAATACCCCACATATTTTACTTTATCGTCTAAGATGCCGAGATGTGAGTTCGATGAATTTTGTGAATGAGTAGATACGTGAACTCAAGTTAGACATTGGGTATGTCTGAACTATCATCTGTACGGTATTGAAAGGTGCAGACATACGCTCCATGGGAAATGAGTTAATACCGTAATACGTATTTCATACTACGTATGCATGAGACGACCAATAAGAGTGGCAAAAGTTTGATCTCAACTTTTATGTCGTGTGAGACTCTTGAGGAAAAGAGTTCCTCAATTTTTTAGTCCCCTCATGACTCTTACTTATTCTCAAGATTTCTATTTAGTGTTTGCTATCTTAGGATGTTGCCAATGGTCATGAGTTTGATTCGATCTAATGGGACATTTCTAGAAAAGCAAGCTGAATTGAAATTGAGAGTTTTGAAGGAAAGAGGAAGATCGATTTTGGAGAATCACATTGTAGTTTTGTATTCATCGGTTAACCAATTATGACTATCTTTGGGATAATCATAATTGTGAATACAATATATATATCATTGTTTAAAAGAGATCAAGAGAGATATAAATGTGATCGATCGATCTAGGGTACTGCATACTAAATCTACTCAGGATGTGATGCCCATTATGAGCTGCTACATATTCCTAACAGATGTATGGCAACGAGCTCTCAAAGTATGCTGGTCGCACAGATTATTCACCGGTATGAATGTTGAAGAGAGGTAAAGAGAATCTTGTTCGGCCCACCATGTGCGAGTGGGAGATGATGGTTTTATATGAGATGGGCTTAAGGCCCGTCCGCCCATGCTGGGCCCAAAAAGCCCGGCCCACGGGAATAGGGCCCGTGGATGGGGGAAGGTATAAAAGGGAGGAGAGAGAGAGAGATGGCACCTGTTGGAAAAACAGACGTACGTACGCTTTTCTCCCGCGCGCTTTCTCTCTCTCCAAAACACAAAAAGAACAGTAAGGCAAACGGC
The DNA here is from genome assembly GCA_014182375.1 of Eucalyptus virginea. Taxonomy (NCBI): domain Eukaryota; kingdom Viridiplantae; phylum Streptophyta; class Magnoliopsida; order Myrtales; family Myrtaceae; genus Eucalyptus; species Eucalyptus virginea. The sequence goes on along the minus strand of CM024515.1, from coordinate 13,645,769 downwards.
ACTTTCTTCTTCCCTTCAAGGCGTCATCGATCGAACAGGCAAGAATTTCTTCCTCGATCTTCGTATTGGTGTCTAATCTGTGGCTAACAAGGTACGCTCGATTCCGTGGTGTGCTTTATGATCGGTGATACGTGATTTTTCCCGGGCTTCGCTTCCGCATTGATTTAGGGGTTCGATTTAGTGTCGAATCCGGTTTTCGGGGATCCGTTATTCCCAACAGAAACTGTAGGCAATTCTCCTTTGCCAAAATTAGACTTTGACTTGATTTTGAAAATTAGCTCACCGGTTGATGTCCCGAAACTTAATAATAAAGCAATGTATACTTTGCTCGACTCGTTTTGGATTTACTTTCCACACTTTATTTTTACTTGTCCTTTAGTATCATTTTGATGTGTCATGCTGTTTTCACTATATTGATTTCGTGATTTGATTTCTTTAGATTCATTCAACGAGTATATTACACTTTAGAGTCAATCTCGATCAAACAAGCATGCATGGACACGTGGTGGAGTATACTACTACATGTAATCATATCTTTGAATTCTCTAGCTTATATAAAGTAACGTGTTCTCCCGTTAGCTTCTAATTGGTTCCGATAGACTAGTGACGAGTATATTTCTCAATGTTATGTGCGGATAGGATTTCAAAGAGCCCACACCGAAGGAGAGGGATCACACGTTCCCGTTCAATAAGCTATTAAACCCACTCATCCCGCTTGGGAGCATCGCAATATCTTCTGACTGCCTTTGCACTTACTATCGGCATTTCTATTTTTACCAAAATATTACGAAGGCAATTTAAATTCAGCATCTTATCAACTCGATTGAATCTGTCTCAGTATTGTGTTGATCTTGAATCACTTGAGCCAGTTGGATTGTTCCGCCCTCTGGGAACCAGATCGTCTTCTCTGGCCTGCTGCTCCTCCTGCAACTTTGACCTTCATGGTCGTATCTGTTGCTCTAGTCATCCACTTAGCGGTGATCCTTTGACGCGGTTTTGGCTCCCGATGCTCAAGGAGCTGCTGGGGAGGCATATGTTGGCACAAGATCGCTAGTAGCAGGATCCTCTGCCACGATTACCATGTAAAGATGGAGTTTAACATAATTTCGAGCCTTTGGATATAGACATCCAGCTTCAAATTCATTTATATAGTTTGAATTCAAGTCACGAATCATTCGGTTATAAGCTTCCGATAGTGCATGATTGTGACTTCTCCTGAATAACAATAATTAGCATGTACACATTGCATTTTCAATGAGGCATAACACTATTTCGCTTTTAGTAATAATAGAGGAAGGGTTTGGCTTTCATATAAATTGCGTGCTCGCTCTGAACAAGTAGGCCAACTTGTTCTCTACTAGAAGGAAACGTTTGGCTGAGGCAAGTCGACTTGTCAAACTTGTTTTCTAGAAGTGACGGCTTGGAACCTCAACTTAAGATTCACGGGTAGTTTCTCTTCCTTCTTTAGTGGGTAAGTTGACTAAGATTTGGAGGCCAACTTTGATTTTTCTTCTTGACAGTCCCCAACAAACCTGTCCTAGTCGTAGCTCCGTCGATATTGTCTTCTATCGTTGCAAGCGGTGGCCACCCATTGCCGTAGCAGAGTTCACACGCATACACCGTGAATTGTCGAACCTTGCGCTCGTCCCCCCTGCTCAGCAGTTTTCTCTTCCTGCTCGTCCAAACCTGGCATTCGTCCTTGCTGGATTGCTGTTGTTGATCTAATCTTGTTCACCGGTCAGCTCCAGAAAGTCTACTCGGAATAGGTAAATCTCTTTTTCCCTCAAACTGATTCATCCTGAACCTCACTGCTAAAGTATCCGGTAGGCCTTCATTGCACGAGATCAGCCACCAGTCATTTCTGAAATCTTTCTATATATTTGAAGCAAAAGAAGAGGTGGCAGCAGCAACAATATTTTCGTTCTTAAACTCACTTCATGCCTGTCTATATTCCCGATTGCAAGTTTAATAACAAAATTTTAGGAGAAGTTGATGTCAAATACTTGCTGTCCCGATTAAAGTTGCGTCATGGTGATTTGTTGAATATTTTTGCCATCCGTGTTTATGAAATTGCATATGGCTAGGTCACTCTCGATCACATCTTCACGTGTAATTTCATGAATTTACACGTGTCAAATTTCATAAAAGTCATCCACGGCATGTAATATACATTCGTTGCATTCTAGATTGTATATTAGGGGAGGTGTTTAACAAAACCACGTGTAGAGTTATTAGGTGTTGCACATTTAGGAAATTGCATATCATACATTTACATATTTAGGGAAAGTCATATTCAAATTTTTAAGTGTGTTCATATTTGCTGATTTGGACAGACTTAGGATTTTTCATTACATATTAAGATGGAATTTCATCATATTCGTGTCAGGATAATTATATTCGAAAAATTACAATTTTCATGGACAAGCATTATCATATCCCACAGACTTCACTCTCATTCAATTCATTTTTTGCATGCATATCGATTGTCGCCAATCACCACCATCTCTAGTCGTCGCTCAATCAATACCATCGTTCGTCGTTGCAAGCAGCGACCACGCATTCCCATAGCTGACTACGCTCGCGTACACAGTGAACTGCCAAACCTAGCGCTCGTGCTTGCTGGATTGCTGTTGTGGATCTTATCCCGTTCGCCTGCTCAGCTCCAGGAAGTCTACTTGGAATAGGTAAAAGACATCTTTCTACTTGCTCTCTTTTTCCCTTGAACTGATGCAGCAAGTTTAATAGCAAAATTGGGGAAAGTTGATGCCATATACTTGCTGGCCAGGTTAAAGTTGCAGCTTGATTTCATAATGCATGGTGATTTGTTAATTTTGTTTTAATCAGGTGATACATCTGCACGCATAATTGTTTGAGCCAAAACTCAGACCTTTATTTTTTGATTTTTCATTACATATTAGCATAGAATTGCATTATATCCGTATCAGGAAAATTATATTAGAAAACTTAGAAATTTCATGGATAAGCATTATCATGCGCATCTAGGCTTTTTGGAGTGCATTATTGTTAATTCTCTTTTTTGCACATTTCCTTTGATAAATCACATGCTATAACTTGGGAAATTTGGGAAAATCTTATCTTGCATATTAATAAATTTAGATTGCATCTTCATAAAAAAACAAAACAAAACAAAAATGTGAAGTGGAACTCTCCGCGAGTCACGAAGAGTATTATCGCCCCATTCCTGCATTTTTTTTTCTTCATCAGTTTTTTGCTGTTTTTCTTATTTTGTTTTTCTTCTTGCTCTTTTTCCATTTATTAGACTTATATTTGAAAAGATAAATGGAAATATAGACATAATTCCAATAGACAAGTACAACAGAGATTAATGAATGATTAATCACAATATGATTAAATATGACAAAAATTGGACTAAAATTATAGTTTTGTCAATTTGAGCAAGAGAACAATAATCACTGCTAATTGTCAATCACACACATAAAAAAATAAAAATAAAAATTGGCATCCATGTAACGCGTGGAAAATTACTAGTAATGTAAAAAGACATTCACATGGGAACGGAAGAGGAGGGATTTGAAAAGTGAAGCGACAAATCCAATTTGCATCTCCGTAAGTCTTAGCATTCTTCGATTTTATTAAATTTTCTTTCCCATAAGCTCTTTATCAATTATACTTCACTGTCACGACAAAAAAGTTCATGATACCCAGTGAAGTTTTGGTCTTCCCGAGTTTATGATTTTTTTATATGAACAAGTATATGATCGTGGATACTACATATGTACGGGGATAATCTCTAAATATTACAGAACAAGCACTTGTGAAAAAAAAGAAAAGGAAGAAAAAGTTGCAGCAAGATGGGCGGCAATATCTGCTGAAAGGTGATGGGTTAGTAGTTGATGATGGGGAATCGCTTGAAGCGAGAATCATGGTCCTTTGAACTTGATTTTCTTGTTCATTGGTGTGATTGGTAGAGTATAATTTTCAGTAGATTATACATTGTCGTTTGGTGATTTCTGACTATTCACTATTTGCAGAGTAAAATAAAGCAAGTAGCTTAATGAATTAGTCGGTGTGCTTGACCCTTTTTCTTATTTAGCCTAAAGCACGTGTTTCTATTCTCCTTATCCACTGTAAATGGTAAAGGAGTCCAGTATTAACAACATATAATCCACTGGATGTCACACTCTACCTATTACACTAATGAACTTGATAATCGTGTTCAAAGGATCGCGATTCTCCTATCAAGGTGATTCCCGATTATCAACCACTACCTCAGCACCCTTCAACAAATCATTATTGCCCATCTTACTGTCAATCTTCAGCACAGAAACTCCCATGTAAAAGACTTCATTAATCTCACATTCATCAATAAAGCAGAAAACAAAGACATTGAAATCATGAGGTTACTAAGAATATACAAACGCTAAAAAAGCCAACAAAACACTTGTGAGTGATAACACTTATGGCAAAAATATGCATACACTCTAAGTTTGTCATATTAAGACTCTGTTCTGGATGGCCAAAAGTAAAGGTCCAATAGCCAAAAAGTCTTGATCTGAAGAATAAGGAGAGCAATTGATGTAACTAGCACTTGTGGACAAATAGTCTTTTATTTTGATTTGTCTAACCTTTGATGTGCATCCCTTGAAAGTCTTGGTCATTTTTTTTTTTTTTATATATAATCTTTTTCCTAGGTCATCATCTTGGTCTTCCTAGGACTTCGTAGTTTTCTCTCTCCATTAGTTCATTTTCACTTTGCTTCACCATAACACCTTTGTTGTTCATTACAGTGACCGATTCACCTATGGACATTGGAGGGATCGTGTTGGGTTCCTTTTTGGCTTCATCCTTTCAGGTCCTGTTTGACAAGTTGGCTTCTCCCGCATTAGTTTATGCACAACGTAAAGGAATCGGCACTACCTTGCCTAAGGAGTGGAAGGAGAAGCTAGTCATAATCAATGCAGTGTTGGCTGATGCAGAGGACAAGGAACTTAGCGATAACCATCAAGTGAAGCTGTGGCTGGACAAGGTTAAGGACTTGGCCTATGACATGGAAGACTTGCTCGATGAGTTTGAGATCAAAGCTACTCAAGTTGAGTTAGAGGCAGAATCTAGCACAAGCAAAGGTTTGGGGAAATGGAAGTCTGTATTTGGCCGACCACCCTCGCTCATGTCTGAAACCAAGGTACAAGAGATCAATGGCCGGTTGGAAGCGATTGTCACTGGAAAGGCTCATCTAAACTTGAGAGAGAATGTTGTGGACAAATCCAACTACACTAGCAAAAGGATAACCACTTCTCTATCAGAGCCTCAGTTTTTTGGTAGGGAGGAGGAAGTAGAACAAATACTCGAACTATTGATCAATGAGGTCGAAAATTCTAATGCCACGCTAAGCATAGTCCCCATAGTTGGGATGGGTGGCATTGGAAAGACTGCCTTGGCTCAACAGCTGTATAATGATGCCAGAGTGAATAGATGTTTTGAGATGAGAGCATGGGTTTGTGTTTCGGATGTTTTTGATGTTCTCGACATAACAAAGACTATTTTGCGGTCAATCACTGGGTTGCCCTACGAGGGCAAAGATCTAAACGAGTTTCAAGTTAAGTTGAGGGACAATCTTTTCGGAAAGAAGTTTCTTGTGGTTCTAGACGATATTTGGAATGAGAAGTACGAAAAATGGACTGACCTCTTAAAGCCATTTGTGGTGGGTGCTAGGGGAAGCAAGATTATTGTTACGACTCGCAACGATGCTGTTGTTTCAGTAACAAAAGCACCGCCAATTCCTTTGAAGGAATTGTCCCTCGATGATTGTACAAGCTTATTAGCCTTTCATGCTCTTGAAGCAACAAATTTTAAGAGCCACCCGGAATTTGAAACAATAGGCAAGAAAATAGCTAAAAGATGTAAAGGTTTACCTTTGGCAGCGAAGATGTTTGGCGGTGCCCTACGTAATAAAATGAAACCCAGTGAATGGGAAGATACCTTAAATAACTTAATATGGGATCTTCCAACGACAAAGAATGATGAGGTTCTCCCTATTATGAAATTGAGCTATGTCCATCTTCCTTCCTATTTGAAGAGATGCTTTTCTTATTGTGCGGTATTTCCTAAGGATTATGAAATTGAGAGGGATGAGCTAGTACTCTTATGGATAGCGGAGGGATTTTTAGATGGACAAAAAACAAAGAAAAATAAGTTGGAATTAAGATGGAATTACTTCGATGAATTAGTATCTAGATCATTTCTTCAAAAATCAAGTGTTGACACATCTAAGTTTTCAATGCATGATATTTTGAATGATCTAGCAAAGTCAATTGAGGGTGGGATATGCTTTAGCACTGGGGAGTCTCAGCTAGCAATTAATGAAGATTATGCATCTCTTGAGAGAGCTCGTTATGCATCATTCATCTGGTCGCAGTTTGTTACATCAAAATGCTTGAGGCCATATCATGATATGAAGGTATTAAGAAGTTTAATTCTAGTGCGTATTGGACCTAGTGGCAACTCTCTCCTTATATCCGACAAGGTGCTACATGACTTGCTAACAAACTTGAAGTTTCTTAGGGTGTTTTCATTATGTCATTGTCGCATCGTAGAGGTACCAAATTGTGTTGGTGAATTAAAACATCTTCGATATCTCAATTTCTCGAACACTTCTATCAGAAGGCTACCTGAGTCAATTGGTGACTTGTGCAAATTACAAGCTTTGATCTTAAGAGGTTGTCATCAGCTTTCAAAGTTGCCTCACGGTATCACAAAGTTGGTCAGCTTACAGTTTCTTGATGTTAGAGATACAAAAAGTCTAAAAGAGATGCCATTGGGTATCAATAACTTGAAGAATCTTACTATCTTGTCCAAGTTTGTGGTAGGAACAGAGAAAGGGCTACAGTTAAAGGAGTTAAAGAACTTGTCGCATCTTCAAGGAGAATTATTCATATTGAAATTACAAAAGGTGGAAGATGTTAGAGATGGTGTTGATGCTAATTTGTTTGGAAAGCAAGGCCTAAGAAAATTATTCTTGCATTGGGATAAAGATTTTGGAATTCTTCGGAATGATAAGCGCGAATCACGGGTGCTTGAGTCTTTGCAACCTCCCATTGATATTGAAAATCTCACTATTTTGAACTATGGCGGTGTAATATTCCCATCATGGTTAGATGGTTCATCATATTCTCGGATAGTGTCTTTGAGCTTGTGGAACTGTCCTTATGTCACATCATTGCCTTCATTTGGACAACTACCTTCATTGAGAGAATTATCTCTTAAAGGTCTAAATGCAGTAAGAATAATAGGCTCTAATTTTTACGGAGGTGATAGGCCTTTTTCGTCCTTAATTACTTTGCAGTTTGAAGAGATGTTGGCATGGAAGGATTGGTCTCCTTATGCAGGGGGGCCAAAAGAAGAAGTCCCATTCTCCTGTCTTGAGCATCTTATTGTCCGAAGCTGTCCTTCGTTGGTCGAGACATTGCCTTGTCAACTTGATCGTCTTATAAAGCTTGAAATTCATTCATGCCAACAATTGAATAACTCAACCAGTGAGTTATGTCTTCCATCTCTCGATGAGTTATACCTTGAGGATTGTAGTAAGGAGATCTTAAAGAGCTTGTTCAAGCTAACTTCTTTGACAATTCTCAAAATTAACAAACTCATAGAGCTTGTTTCCTTTGATCATCGATTTATGAGTTGCTTGGGCAAGCTAAGGAAGCTTCATATAGGATTGTGTGACAAGCTAACATGCTTGTGGCAAGATGGAAATGAAACGCAAAATCTCACTTGCCTCCAGGAATTAACCATTAAAAGCTGTGCTCGATTCACATCTTTTGTGGCAAGAGACGGAGAGATAGAGCTACCATGTAATCTTGAAAGGATGGAATTGGTGGATTGCACAAGTTTAGAAAAGCTTCCAAGCAAAATGCACGCACTTAGACATTTGGTGATTGAGAATTGTCCAAAAATCATGGCTCTAAACATTCCTCAAGGTGACCCCAGCAGCAATAATTCGATTTCTCAACTTGCATCTTTTAAGATACGTCACTATTATGATTCTCCGATATCCTTTTCATTTGCCAAGGGTAGACTTGCTGCTCTAAAGGCACTTCATATAGACAATTGTAAGGGAGTGGAGTCGTTGGAAGGGATTGCCGTAGAATCGCTTGAAATAATGACAATTAACGATTGTCAAATTATGGGAAGCTTACCACAGTGCCTTCACATGCTCTCCCATCTCACTCGATTACATATTTATAATTGTCCAGCATTGGAGATAGAGGACTTCCCTCCCCTTCCCGTAACCCTCTCGAGTCTTGTTCTTAATCATTGTTCTAAGATAAAGTCTATTGCCAACTGTAACATTGCCAACTGTAACAATCTCATTGAATTGGAAATATGGGAGTGTCCGATATTGGAGATAGAGGACTTCCCACCCCTTCCCATCACCTTGTAGAGGCTTAAACTTTGGGATTGTCCGATGATAAAGTCCCTGCCAAATAAGTGGCATCATCTTACATCCCTCCAAGAGCTATTTATTCTCGTTTGCCAAAATATTAAATGCTTACCCAAAGGAGGTTTGCCTCTCAAATTGCGAAAGCTTGTTATTTCAGGGCTCGTGGATCTGAAGCAACCAGTGAGAGAGTGGGGCTTACACCTGCTCACATCTCTCGAGAGTCTGATCGTTGAGTTTAACATGGGAGGGGAGGGAGAGAAGGAGTGGTTTCCTTTGGAGGATGAGGATGCTTGGAGTCTCTTTCCTTTCTCTCTAACCTATCTTTCGATATATGATTTGAGAAAAGCGAAAAGACTATCGAGCGGTCTTCGCAACCATCTCTCCTCTCTCAAGTATTTAACGATTGCAAAGTGCCCCAAGTTGAGGTACTTGCCAGAGGATGGCTTCCCTCCCTCCCTCCAACAATTGCGCATATATCGATGCAAGATTTTGAAAGAGCGATGTGCAAAACTCACTGGCAACTATTGGCCCCTCATCGAAGAGATCCCTAATATCGAGATTGATGACTAGCCGATCTACACTACAGTCAGTTTTCTTAGGGATCGGGTAAGTTATTTTTGGTTTTGAAGGCATCCTTTTCCATTCTACTTTCTCAATTCGATGCTTAGTACGAACTAATGTTTGGGTGGGGGATCTCGTTGGGTTGGATTGGCTCTGTTTCGTTGGACAATGAACTATAGGATGAAATGCTCGCAATGCTGCCTCTTGCTATGTTGATGACATATCCTTATTTCTAATTGATGCCCAAACCATTTGTGAATGAAATCGCACCATCACGAAGAATCATAGCATTCCACAATCATAGTCCTCTGCATTTTCAGCGTCTATTGTCTATTCTCTTCCCAACATCTTTTTTCTTGGGCCCTTAAGCTCATTCACTTTGGTTGTTTTGCAGATACCATTGTGATCTTGCATTGGCAGAATCTCTTGGAAGGATCATGTGCTAACGCTGCTAAAGTAAGGCTAATGCTGTTAGTGTCAATGTCTTGTTTCTTTTTTTTTTTTTTCTTTTTTTTTTTTGCAATTTATCAAAAAAGGAAGAAGTAATTAAATATATTTGTTGCACTGCTGTGTTGTGAATTTTCCTTCTAGTGAATATGATCTAAATAAGAACAAATATTTTTCAAAATCTAAAAGCATGATTAGTTTTGTGGAAACTGTGATGTGATTGGGAAGAAAAGGGATGCAGTTTTTTTATTTATGATTTTCTTTAGAATTGAGAATCTTTTTTTTGTTGACGATGATTCTTTGTAGGATTAAGCAGTCAATCCGGGATAAAATTCTGAGGCAGCTCATGGCTTCAAGCTTTCACGTGACAGCATTGATATTCCATAAATTGCTTGCTAGTTGGGTCTTGAACTCTGGTGGTTTTGGAACTGTTGCTCACTGCTTGCTAGAAATTTATAGCCAATATACTTATGCTTGTTTGATTGAGATTGTAATGTAGTGACCTCTGGGTTGGCATTTCCATTTGCTTGACCGCAGAATATATTTCATCATATATTATGTCATTTTATCTTAAAATAACCTTCTCATGTGGCATTCTTCCTGCAGGGAGTTCCGGAACAAAATGTTCAAGCTCACATGGGTTCTTTTGCTTGACGAGCCATCCAATCATATGGTAAGTTCTACTCATATTTCTCCATTTTATGACTTTGATTACTTTTTCGGTTAGCTTATTATTGTCCTTGCACTAATTGAACTTGTCGGAATTTGGTCTTTACATTAAAAATAAAGTAGAACCAATTAGTGGTCACAGCTGCTGGTAGCCCTTGTCATCATACATCTAGCAAATAATGGAACAGAAACCAATCTAATTGCTCCAATGTGGAAAATATTCCGAATAGAGTAATCTACAATACCAAATGGTACTGATCTCTATGCCTATAGGCAATATTGGGCTTTACAGACAAATATGTAGACCCCTTTTTGTTTATAAATCTGATCTTTAAGTTTTGCTTTAGTGACTTGTGACTAAAGAATTATCTTTGTAAATTGTTATTTTATTGTCTAATGATTAGTGTTTCTGTTTTTTTGCCTATCCACAACTGTAGGATTTGGATGTAGCTGAGACACTCATTCAACGTCTAGCCTTGTTCCACGGAGTAATTTCGATGGTGAGATTGATTTTCTTGTCAAAATACTTCAATTTGACCAACAATGGATAATTTCACAGCTAATGGCCCTCTTTTCACCTTGATTTGCAGATTAGTCATGGTGAGCATCTAATAGCTAGAAGCTTGGATGAGGTCTAGGTGGTTTCACAAGGCAAGGTGGCACCTCTCTATGGGAATTTCAGGGACTATAGGAATGTACTCCGGTTTTTGTTGAATCAGGTGAATCTAGTTATTGCCATCAACTAAGAATGGTTCACTGGGTTCACATTACCTCACATAACTGAAAATGAGGCTTAGCTACATAGAGAAAGAGAAAAAGGATGAAGAGAGGATTGCTGCTGATATACAGGACGGACTCACAGTTACACCAGCCCTTATTTGTCATTTATACGTGACAAGGGCTCATGGAACGATGAGTCTAAGTTTTTGACATCGAGCATGCAGTATCATTTGTAATAGCTTAAGAACTGAGTTGGGATTGCAGTCCTAATATAATTTATGATTCTTTGCACATTTTGTTCTAGCAATAGGTTCATTTGTTGTGCCCCTGGAAGTTTGATACTCTATTGCCACTGAAGTCAGCTTTCCCATGCACACTAAAACGATTTAATCATTTGCAAACGAATGTTTTTGCACAGTAAATTATTTTGTAAGACAATCTATTTTGTGAGAAAGCTATATTAATATATTTTCCCCATTTTCACTCTTTGGCACTGTTTAGGAGAATTAATTATGAAAATATTATCACGGTCAACAAAACTTTGTATTCAACTCTAAGTACAGAATTGCTTTTACTAACTATAATGTAGGCCTTGCGTAGCTTGGTCAAAGATTATATTTCATCCTTCTTTTATTCAAATACATGAGAATCATGAAGATTCAATGGTGTTCCACAATCATATTCCTCTGCATTTTCAGCATCTGTTGTGTGCTATCTTCCCAACATCTTTTTCTCGTGCCCTAGCTCATCCACTTTGATTGTTTTGCAAGATGCCATTGTCATCTGTATTGGCAAAATTACTTGGAAGGATCACTTGTGAAAATTATTGAGGTAGGGTTGTGTTGTCAATGTTATGTGTCATTTTTAACAATTTACAAGAAAGGAAGAAGCAGTTAAATTTATTTGGTGCACTGATATGCTATAAATTTTCTTCTTGTGATTATTATCCAAATAAGAATTATCTCTCTCAAAATCTAAAAATCAAATTAGTCATGTGGAAGCTGTGATATGATTGTGAAGAAAGGGGATGCAATTTTTTTTTTTTTTTAATTATGGTTTTCTTTAGAATCGAGAACCTTCTTTTTGTTGATGATGATCCTTCATAGTATTAAGCAGTCTATTTAGGGTGCTCATGGCTCTAAGCTTTCAATGCAACACAAATTCATGATAGGATCGATATTCATAAACCACCTTATTTTTAGGTCTTGATCTATGTTGAGTTAGGAACTATTACCTACAACTTGCTAGAAATTTTTAGCCAATATACTCATGCTTATTTGGTTGAGATTGTAACGATATCCTGCTTGCCTCTAGGTTTGCATTCTCAGTAGTGACCTTTGGAGCAAATCTTGTCAGTTCTTTAAATTCGTCATACACTATGTCATTGTATTTGAAATTACCTTCTTATGTGGCATTCTTCCTGAGCTCACTTAGGTTCCTTGGTCTAACTGGAAATCCTGCACTTCAATCAATGTATACCTTGTCTAGATCATCTTCTCTCTCTTTGCTACTGTTGCGCAAGTAAAAAAAATTTCATGCAATTTTTGTGTGATATCTTGAAGCTGTATTGGAGGTTAGTTGATATGTAATCTCAATTGTGGTTCACTGTGTACTTGCTCTGAGGCTTTTTGGATGTTATTGCACATATAACATGGTGCTTTGACCATGTACATAGGTGGTTAGATAAGCAGAGTTGCATCTGCCAAGATAACTTTCAAGAAACCTCACATAGTTCTGCTTGACAAGCCATCCAATCATTTAATTGGTTTACTCATTTTTCTTTTTCAGTTAGCTTGTTATTGTTCTTGCACCATTTGAACTTATCGGAATCTGGTCTTTACATTGAAAATACAGTAAAACCAATCAGTGATCACAGCTACACGGAGCCTCTGTCATTGTACATCTAACTTATAATGGAATAGAGACCAATCTAGTTTTTCCAACTTGCAAAATGTTGGGAATAGAATGGTTCTGCTAGCCTGATCAGTGTGTTTGTATTACAGTAATCTATGATACTACCAAGTAGTTCCTATGTTTGTGCTTAGAGGTAGTGTTGGGCTTTGCACATAATGAATGTGGACCCTTTTCTTGTTTATAAATGTTCACTCTTAGTTTTGCTTTAATAAGTAGTGACTACTCAAGTGTCATCTTTGTAAATCGTTAGTTTCTTGTCTAGAAATAGATATGATCCTGCTTTTTCCACTATACCCAATTGTAGGATTTGGATGAGGCACTCATTCAAGGTCTGGTTTTGTTTCTTGGATGGATCATTTCGCAGCTGACAGCCCTCTTTTCGCCTTGATTTGCAGGTTAGTCTCGATGAGCACCTAATATCTAGAAGCGCAGACAAGTTATTGGTGGTTTCTCAAGGCAAGGTGGCGGCTTTCCATGGGAATTTCCAGGATTATAAGAGTTTGGATGTCCTGAGGGTATCTCTGGGGTTATTGTGTTCATCATCTACACTAACGGTGGAGGACAAACATCCCAAAATGAAGTAGAATTGGTTGAGCGCGCACAATCTCTGAATGCAGCATGTGTGGATTAATCTGATTAAATTGTTCTGGGACCCAACTCTGAACACATCGATCCGGATTCAAAATTCTTTAGTTCCAATTAAAAGCAAACTAGGTTACGTGGCCTTGCTCTGGCCTGTATTAACTGTAGCACTTCCAGCTGTATTTAAATTCGCATCCTGTGATGCAGTAGCGACTGATTTGTCAAATAAGCCGCGGTTATGGCTTAAACCGAGTAACTCATAATGAGTATGGTAACTTTCATGGGAACCTCTATAGGGTCTATTCTGTTTTCCTATCCTTCGTTATGAATGGTTAAGGCAAAGATTTTCTCATGGAATTTTGTAAGACCGCCGTGTAAACGTGCTTTTCCCAGCCGGCATTGAGAGTTGAAAATTTTCCACTTGCAGTCTGCCCTATAAAGGTTCAAGTTTCATACCAATAAATCTTTTTACCTTCCCAAGTTTTTTTACGTTAATTCACCAGCTTTTAGGCGGAGTTATTGATGATGAGTATGGATTCTCCATTCCAATTTGCATACTACAGAGGAGACCAAGGGAATGTTTTACGAGAAATTAGCTGTGTGAAAATATATTCCCCATTTTTGTCCTTAAGTACTGTTTAGGAGAATAAATTGTGAAAATGTTTTCGTGATTGACAAAATTTTATACTTTCAGCTCTAAGTACAGAATTGATTTTAGTAAATATAATGTAGGCCTTGCCTAGCCAAAGAAAAAATCTATGATGAAATTCCGTGTAAACATTCGAATACAAGTTAAAATATGGAAATTCGGGAGTGCCAGAAAACTGACAGAAAAACAAAAATCCACCAAACCAGGAATAACGAATTTATCAAGTCGATGCATCTTCTATAACCTTAACGTCCGGCCAGGAAAGAGAGAATCTCCCAGACAACGAATTTCTTCCAAAGAGCCACCAATTCCACCGGTTCCCCACAAAAGTAACACTCGAGGATACAATCGCGAAAGAGGGAAAAACCCTAGCCTGAGCTCGTCGGATGCAGGCGCAGACGACGAAGGCCGGAGCGGGAGTGACGAGGAAGACACCTTCGCTGTAATGGGAGCGGCGGCAGAAGGTTCAAGCTCGCTCGAACGCGACGGGCGGAGGCGGAGGTGGAGGCGGCGGCGCAGTTCGTCCGAGGAATAGAGAGAAGCCTGGGATTGAGAGGGAAGAGAGCGAGGGAGAGGAGAGAGAGGGAATTTCAAAATATCTTTTTGGTGGGACCCTACTATACACGTGGCGAGATTTGAGTGGAGCGTCCTGTTGCTGATTTGGCGACTCTCACCCACGCAATATTTTCTGGTGGGTCTGGCTTTATTATCAAGATCCAAGAAAACCGAAATCGTCTCCGTGTGAATGTCCGACATCTTTTCCCGATCACACCATTAAAGTTAGAAAAAAAAATCAGAAATATAAAATACCACAATAAAAGAATGATTAAGGATGTTACACACATAATTGGCCTTGCTCCCCCATCAACCCACTTCCCATTATTTTTCGAGTAGAATATCCAGTACCCATCAATCTTGTTAAGTTTACAAAAAAAAAAAAAGAAAAGAAGGAATACTAGTAATTAGCATTATTTAAAGATGAACAATAGCATTGTCAAATTTAAAAGTGACGGTCAAATCATAAACACCAAAACCGATGCTCTTGGTCATAAGCAAACCCCTCTCAATCTTATAAATAACCAATGCCTACAAATAACATTGTTATATGCCGAGCTATGATATATTTAAAAAAACCACTTTTTATATGCCGGCAATAAAAAAGATCTCAAATTCCGCTCAAACTACTCATATTCCCTAAGTCACTATTCCAAAACCTACAAAGTAATTTAATGCATGTCTTGATAAATAAATAAATAAACAAAAGACATAGCAACTTAATATGAATTGGAGTGAATGATCGATAACCTCACATGTGGATTACAGTTAGCTTTACCCGTTCTTTGTATTTGCCTCTGTTGACACATGAATTTTCTCCAAAAAATCAAGTATTGCATTTTTGAAAATAGATAAATAATAGTAAAAAGAACAAAAAATAGATAAACAAATTGACAAATAACAAAAGAAGAAGAAGACGCAGAAGGAGGAGGAGGAGGAGAATAAAATAATAAAGCCTCGGCCCTATTCAGTCCAGTCCAGTCCAGTCCACAAAGCCCATTCAAATCCACGGCCTCAATCCATCAGCCCATTCGTTGATTGAAAACGTCCTGAACTGATTTTGTACGACTTTGGTCTCAAATCCGAGTTCAGCGATGCCTCCTTTAAATCCTCAGTCGATGCACGTAAACTGTTCGATGAAATGTCGCTGAGACAGGGTTGTGTAATAGTTCTTCCAAAATTGTCTAATCTTAAGGCAAATTGACATAGTTTACATGATATTTTTTTTTTTTTTTTTTAGCTATTAGGCATGATTTGTTAGACACGTAACCGGCGTTTCATTTGTAATGCGTTTCGCATGTTCGTTTGGCAATTTGCGGTGGACACCAGAGATATAAAATTGCTTGGAGTCGATTTCTAGTGGTGGTTGTGTGAATCTCTCTGTTGCGTTCCTATTTTCCCATCCATGCTCTGTGTTACTCGGGAAAGCCGTGGTCGTGCGTCTGGTGGCCGTACATGAAGTTGGTGCAGAGGGACCGAGAACGAGAAGAAAACAATAAAAAAAAAATTATAATAAATTAAAAAACGACGACGACACGACGATGATGAAATCTTACTTGCTTTTACGTTAGTATTACTTTAGTTCGTTTACGTTCTCGTCTATAATATCGTTATTGAAACCGTAGGCAATTCTCCTTTGCCAAAATTAGACTTTGACTTGATTTTGAAAATTAGCTCACCGGTTGATGTCCCAAAACTTAATAATAAAGCAATGTATACTTTGCTCGTCTCGTTTCAGATTTACTTTTCATACTTTATTTTTACTCGTCCTTTAGTATCATTTTGATGTACCATGCTGTTTCACTATATTGATTTAGTGATTTGATTTCTTTAGATTCATTCAACGAGTATATTACACTTTAGAATCAATCTCGATCAAACAAGCATGCATGGACACGTAGTGGAGAATACTACTAAGTGTAATCATATCTTTGAATTCTCTAGCTTATGTAAAGTAATATGTTCTCACGTTAGCTCCTAACCGGTTCCAATAGGCTAGTAACAAGTATATGTTATGTGCGGTTAGGATTTCAAAGAGCCCACACCGAAGGAGAGGGATCGCACGTTCCCGTTCAATAAGCTATTAAACCCACTCATCCCGCTCGGGAGCATCGCAATAGCCTCTGACTGCCTTTGCACTTACTATCGGCATTTCTATTTTTACCAAAACATTACGAAGGCAATTTAAATTCAGCATCTTATCGACTCGATTGAATCTGTCTCAGTATTGTGTTGATCTTGAATCACTTGAGCCAGTTGGATTGTTCCGCCCTCTGGGAACCAGATCGTCTTCTCTGGCCTGCTGCTCCTCTCTGCAACTTTGACCTTCATGGTCGTATCTGTTGCTCTAGTCATCCACTTAGCGGTGATCCTTTGACGCGGTTTTGGCTCCCGATGCTCAGGGAGCTGCTGGGGAGGCATATGTTTGCACAAGATCGCTAGTAGCAGGATCCTCTGCCACGATTACCATGTAACGATGGAGTTTAACATAATTTCGAGCCTTTGGATATAGACATCCAGCTTCAAATTCATTTATATAGTTTAAATTCAAGTCACGAATCATTTGGTTATAAGCTTCCGATAGTGCATGATTGTGACTTCTCCTGAATAACAATAATTAGCATGTACACATTGCATTTTCAACGAGGCATAACGCTATTTCGCTTTTAGTAATAATAGAGGAAGGGTTTGGCTTTCATATAAATTGCGTGCTCGCTCTGAACAAGTAGGCCAACTTTGTTCTCTACTAGAAGGAAACGTTTGGGTAAGGCAAGTCGTCTTGTCAACTTGTTTTCTTGAAGTGACGGCTTGGAACCTCAACTTAAGATTCACGGCTAGTTTCTCTTCCTTCTTTGATTTTTCTTCTTGACGGCCAATGTAGGATGTTGATTATTCAACACCACCCTCTTTTGATCTGCCCAGTCCCCTACAAACCTGTCCTAGTCGTAGCTCCGTCGATATTATCTTCTATCGTTGCAAGCGGTGGCCACCCATTGCCGTAGCAGAGTTCACACGCATACACCGTGAATTGTCGAACCTAGCGCTCGTCCCCCCTGCTCAGCAGTTTTCTCTTCCTGCTCGTCCAAACCTGGCGCTCGTCCTTGCTGGATTGCTGTTGTTGATCTAATCTTGTTCACCGGTCAGCTCCAGAAAGTCTACTCGGAATAGGTAAATCTCTTTTTCCCTCAAACTGATTCATCCAGAACCTCACTGCTAAAGTATCCAGTAGGCCTTTATTACACGAGAGCAGCCACCAGTCATTTCTGAAATCTTTCTATATATTTGAAGCAAAAGAAGAGGTGGCAGCAGCAACAATATTTTCGTTCTTAAACTGACTTCATGCCTGTCTATAATCCCGATTGCAAGTTTAATAACAAAATTTTAGGAAAAGTTGATGTCAAATACTTGCTGTCCCGATTAAAGTTGCGTCATGGTGATTTGTTGAATATTTTTGCCATCCGTGTTTACGAAATTGCATATGGCTAGGACACTCAATCACGTCTTCACGTGTAATTTCATGAATTTACATGTGTCAAATTTCATAAAAGTCATCCACGGCATGTTATATACATTCGTTGCATTCTAGATTGTATATCAGGGGAGGTGTTTAATAAAACCACGTGTAGAGTTATTAGGTGTTGCACATTTAGGAAATTGCATATCATACATTTACATATTTAGGGAAAGTCATATTCACATTTTTAAGTGTGTTCATATTTGCTGATTTGGACAGACTTAGGATTTTTCATTACATATTAGGATGGAATTTCATCATATTCGTGTCAGGATAATTATATTCGAAAAATTACAATTTCATGGACAAGCATTATCATATCCCACAGACTTCACTCTCATTCAATTCATTTCTTGCATGCATATCGATTGTCGCTAATCACCACCATCTCTAGTCGTCGCTCAATCAATACCATCGTTCGTCGTTGCAAGCAGCGACCACGCATTCCCGTAGCTGAATACGCACGCGTACACAGTGAACTGCCAAGCCTAGCGCTCGTGCTTGCTGGATTGCTGTTGTGGATCTTATCCCGTTCGCCTGGTCAGCTCCAGGAAGTCTACTTGGAATAGGTAAAAGACATCTATCTACTTGCTCTCTTTTTCCCTTGAACTGATGCAGCAAGTTTAATAACAAAATTGGGGAAAGTTGATGTCATATACTTGCTGGCCAGATTAAAGTTGCAGCTTGACTGCATAATTCATGGTGATTTGTTGATCTTAATGTGGCTTAGTTGTTTTAATGAGGTGATACATCTGCACGCATAATTGTTTAAGCCAAAATTTGGACCTCTATTTTATGATTTTTCATTACATATTAGGATAGAATTCATTATATCCGTATCAGGACAATTATATTAGAAAACTTAGAATTTTCATGGACAAGCATTATCATGCACATCTAGGCTTTTTGGAGTGCATTATTATTAATTCTCTTTTTTGCACGTTTCCTTTCATAAATCACATGCTATAATTTGGGAAATGTAGGAAAATCATATCTTGCTTATTAATAAATTTAGATTGCATCTTCATAAAAATGTGAAGTGGAACTCCCCGCGAGTCACGAAGAGTCTTATCGCCCCATTCCTGCATTTTTTTTCTTTATCAGTTTTTTGCTGTTTTTCGTATTTAGTTTTTCTTTTTGCTCTTTTTCCATTTATTAAACTTATATTCTGAAAAGATAAATGGAAATCTAGACACAATTCCAATAGACAAGTACAATAGAGATTAATGAATGACTAATCACAATGTGATTAAAAATGACAAAAGTTGGACTAAAATTATAGTTTTGTTGATTTGAGCAAGAGAAACAATAATCAGTGCCAATTGTCAATCACACAAAAAAAGAAAAAATCGGCACCCACGTAATGCGTGGAAAGTCTACTAGTAATGTAAAAGAGACATTCGCATGGGAACGGAAGAGGAGAGATTTGAAAAGGGAAGCGATAAACCCAATTTGCATCTCCGTAAGTCTTGGTCTTTCTGGATTTTATTAAATTTTCTTTCCAATCAGCTCTTTACCAATTTTGCTTCACTTTCACGACAAAAAAGTTCATGATACCCACTGAAGTTCTGGTCTTCTCGAGTTTATGATTTATTTACACGAACGAGTATATGATCGTGGAAACTACAAATGTGCGGGGATAATCTCTAAATATTACAGAACAACCACTTGTGAAAGAAAAAGTTGCAGCAAGATGGGCGAAAATATCTGCTGAAAGGTGATGAGTTAGTAACCGATGATGGGGAATCACCTAGAAAGAGAATCATGGTCCTTTGAACTCGATTTTCCTGTTCATTGGTGTCATGAATAAAGTATAATTTTTAGTAGATTATACATTGTCATTTGGTGATTTGTGACTTGTTCACTATTTGCATAGTAAAATAAAGCAAGTTGCTTAATGAATTAGTAGGTGTGCTTGACCCTTTTTCTTATTAAGCCCAAAGCACGTGTTTCCATTCTTCTAAATGGACAGACAAAGTTAATTGTCTTTGATGACATGTATATGTATAACAGAAAATATGATGCAATTATTGGGTGAATCCTCAATATGTTATGTTTCAAAAGCATTTATTTTACTAAGTTGCACAAAATGTTTATTTGCCAATCCTATTAATTTGGTCAACTTCATTCATCGCTAAACAAGAAAAAAGGGATAAGCACACCAACTAATCCATCAAGCAAGTTGCTTTCTCTCACTCTAGAAATGGTAAATGAGTCCAGTATTAACAATATATAATCTACTAGATGTCACACTCTACCCATTACACTAATGAACTTGATAATCATGTTCAAAGGACCGTGATTCCCCTATCAAGGCAATTCTCGATTATCGACCACTACCTTAGCACCCTTCAACAAATCATTGTCGCCCATCTTGATGTGAATCTTTAGCATAGTAACTGCCACGTAAAAGAATTCATCAATTTCACATTCACCAATAAAGCAAACAAAGACATTGAAATCATAACGTTACTAAGAATATACAGATGCTAAAAAAGCCAACAAAACACTCGTGAGGGATAACACTTATAATGAAAATATGCAAACACTCTAAGTTGGTCATATTAAGACTCTGTTTTGGATGGCCAAAAGTAAAGGTCCAATAGTAAAAAAGTCTTGATCTGAAGAATAAGGAGAGCAATTGACGTAACAAGCACTTGTGGACAAATAGTATTTTATTTTATTTTTATTTGTCTAACCTTTGATGTGCATCCCTTGAAAGTCTTGGTCTTTTTTAAATATTTTTCCTAGGTCATCGTCTTGGTCTTCCTAGACTTCATAGTTTTTTTCTTTCCATTAGCTCATTTTCACTTTGTTTCACCATAACACCTTTATTGTTCTTTACAGTAACTGATTCACCTATGGCCATTGGAGAGATCGTTTTGGGTTCCTTTTTGGCTTCATTCTTTCAGGTCCTATTCGACAAGTTGACTTCGTCCGCATTAAGTTGTGCACAACGAGATGGAATCAACACCGTCTCGCTTGAGGAGTGGAAGGATATGCTGGTAACAATCAATGCAGTGTTGGCTGATGCAGAGAACAAGCAACTTAGTGGTAACCATCAAGTGAAGCTATGGCTGGACAGGGTTAAGGACTTGGCCTATGACATGGAAGACTTGCTTGATGAGTTTGCAATAAAAGCTGCTCAAGTTGAGCTAGAGGCAGAATCCAACACAAACAAAGGTTTAGGGAAATGGAAGTTCTCTGTCTTTGGCCAACCACCCTCGCTCATGTCTAAAACCAAGGTACAAGAGATCAATGGCCGATTGGAAGCGATTGTCACTAGAAAGGTTCATCTAAACTTGAGAGAGAATGTTGTGGAGAAATCCAACTACACCGGCAAAAGGATAACCACTTCTCTATCAGAGCCTCAGTTTTTTGGTAGGGAGAAGGAAGTAGAACAAATACTCAAACTATTGATCAATGAGGTCAAAAATTCTAATGCCACGCTGAGCATAGTCCCCATAGTTGGGATGGGCGGTATTGGAAAGACTGCCTTGGCTCAACAGCTGTATAATGATGCAAGAGTGAAGAGATGTTTTGAGATGAGAGCATGGGTTTGTGTTTCAGATGTTTTTGATGTTCTCGACATAACAAAGACTATTTTGCGGTCAATCACTGGGTTGCCCTGTGAGGGCAAAGATCTAAATGAGTTTCAAGTTAAGTTGAGGGACAATCTTTTCGAAAAGAAGTTTCTTGTGGTTCTAGACGATATATGGAATGAGAAGTACGAAAAATGGACTGACCTCTTGAAGCCATTTGTAGTGGGTGCTAGGGGAAGCAAGATTATTGTTACGACTCGCAACCTTGCTGTTGTTAAAATGACAAGAGCTCAGCCGTATCTTTTGAAGGAATTGTCCCTTGATGATTGTACAAGCTTATTAGCCTTTCATGCTCTTGAAGCAACAAATTTTAAGAGCCACCCGGAATTTGAAACAATTGGCAAGAAAATAGCTAAAAGATGTAAAGGTTTACCTTTGGCAGCGAAGATGTTTGGCGGTGCCCTACGTAATAAAATGAATCCTAGTGAATGGGAAGATACCTTAAACAACATAATAGGGGATCTTCCAACAGCGAAGAATGATGAGGTTCTCCCTATTTTGACATTAAGCTATGTCCATCTTCCTTCCTATTTGAAGAGATGTTTTTCTTATTGTGCAATATTTCCCAAGGATTATGAAATTGAGAGGGATGAGCTCGTACTCCTATGGATAGCAGAGGGATTTTTAGATGGACAAAAGAAAAATAAAAATAAGTTGAAATTAGGATGGAGTTACTTCAATGAGTTAGTATCTAGATCATTTCTTCAACAATCAAGTGTTGACACATCTAAGTTTTCAATGCATGATCTTTTGAATGATCTAGCAAAGTCAATTGAGGGTGCAATATGCTTTAGCTCTGGGGAGTCTCAGGTGGTAGTTAATGAAGATGATGCATCTCTTGGGAGAGCTCGTTATGCATCATTCGTCTCATCATGGCTTGTTACATCAAAATGCTTAAGAGCATATCATGGATTGAAGGTCTTAAGAAGTTTAATTCTAGTGCGTGTTGGATCTAGTCCGGGCCCAAATAAATTCTCTATTTCCAACAAGGTGTTGCACGACTTGCTAACAAACTTGAAGTATTTGAGGGTGTTTTCATTATGTCATTGTAGCATTGCAGAGGTACCGAATTGTGTTGGTGAATTAAAACATCTTCGATATCTCAATCTCTCGTACACTGACATCGAAAGGTTACCTGAGTCAATTGGCGACTTGTGCAAATTACAAGCTTTGATCTTAAGAGGTTGTCATCAGCTTTCAAAGTTGCCTCACGGTATCACAAAGTTAGTCAGCTTACAATTTCTTGATATTAGAGATACAGAAAGTCTAAAAGAGATGCCATTGAGTATCAATAATTTGAAGAATCTTACTATCTTGTCCAAGTTTGTGGTAGGAACAGAGAAAGGGCTACAGTTAAAGGAGTTAAAAACCCTGTCGCATCTTCAAGGAGAATTATGCATATCAAAATTACAAAAGGTGGAAGATGTTAGAGATGTTGTTGATGCTAACTTGTTAGGAAAGCAAGGCCTAAGAAAATTATTCTTGCATTGGGATGAAGATTTTGGAATTCTTCGGAATGATAAGCATGAATCACAGGTGCTTGAGTCTTTGCGACCTCCCATTGATATTGAAAATCTCACTATTTTGAACTATGGTGGTGCAACACTCCCATCATGGTTAGATGGTTCATCATATTCTCGAATAGTGTCTTTGAGCTTGTGGGACTATCCTTATGTCACATCATTGCCTTCACTTGGACAACTACCTTCATTGAGAGAATTATCTCTTAAAGGTCTAAATGCAGTAAGAATAATAGGCTCTAATTTTTACGGAGGTGATAGGCCTTTTGCATCCTTAATTACTTTGCAGTTCGAAGAGATGTTGGCATGGAAGGATTGGTCTCCTTATGCAGGGGGGCCAAAAGAAGAAGTCCCATTCTCCTGTCTTGAGCATCTTGTTGTCCGGAGCTGTCCTTCGTTGGTCGAGACATTGCCTTGTCAACTTGATCGTCTTATAAAGCTTGAAATTCATTCATGCCAACAATTGAATAACTCAACCAATGAGTTATGTCTTCCATCTCTCAATAAGTTATACCTTGAGGATTGTAGTAAGGAGATCTTAAAGAGCTTGTTCAAGCTAACTTCTTTGACAGTTCTCAAAATTAACAAACTCATAGAGCTTGTTTCCTTTGATCATCGGTTTATGAGTTGCTTGGGCAAGCTAAGGAAGCTTCATATAGGACTATGTGACAAGCTAACATGCTTGTGGCAAGATGGAAATGAAACGCAAAATCTCACTTGCCTCCAGGAATTAACCATTAAAAGTTGTGCTCGATTCACATCTTTTGTGGAAGGAGACGAAGAGATAGAGCTACCTTGTAATCTTGAAAGGATGGAATTGGCGGATTGCACAAGTTTAGAAAAGCTTCCAAGCAAGATGCACGCACTTAGACATTTGGTGATTGAGAATTGTCCAAAAATCATGGCTCCAAACATTCCTCAAGGTGACCCCAGCAGCAATAATTCGATTTCTCAACTTGAATCTCTTATGATACATCACTATGATTCTCCGATATCCTTTTCATTTGCCAAAGGTAGACTTGCTCCTCTGAAGGCACTTCATATAGACAATTGTGAGGGAGTGGAGTCGTTGGAAGGGATTGCCATAGAATCGCTTGAAACAATGACAATTCACAATTGTCAAAATCTAGGAAGCTTACCACAATGCCTTCACACGCTCTCCCATCTCACTCAATTGGATATTTATAATTGTCCAGCATTGGAGATAGATGACTTCCCTCCCCTTCCCGTAACCCTCTTGAGTCTTCTTCTTAAGCATTGTTCTAAGATAAAGTCTATTGCAAACTGTAACATTGCCAACTGTAACAATCTCACTGAATTGGAAATATGGGAGTGTTCGGTATTGGAGATAGAGGACTTCCCACCCCTTCCTATCACCATGCGGAGTCTTACACTTGGGCTATGTCCGAAGATAAAGTCCCTACCAAATCAGTGGCATCGTCTTACATCCCTCCAGGAGCTGATAATTCATCATTGCGAAAATATCACACGCTTCCCCAAAGGAGGTCTGCCTCCCTATTTGCGAAGACTTAGTATTTGGGGGCTCGTGAATCTGAAGCAGCCAATGAGAGAGTGGGGCTTACACCTGCTCACATCTCTCAAGCGACTAGAGATTAAGTTTAACATGGGAGGGGAGGGAGAGAAGGAGTGGTTTCCTTTAGAGGATGAGGATACCTGGAGTCTCTTTCCTTCCTCTCTAACCTGTCTTGTGATATATGGTTTGAGAAGCACGGAAAGACTATCAAGCGGTCTCCGCAACCATCTATCCTCTCTCCAATTCTTAGCGATTGGAGATTGCCCCAAGTTGAGGTACTTGCCAGAGGATGGCTTCCCTCCTTCCCTCCAAATATTGCACATACGTAGATGCGAGATTCTAAAAGAGCGATGCGCAAAACTCACTGGTGACTATTGGCCCCTCATCAAAGAGATCCCTATCATCTGGATTGGTGAGCTGATCCGATGAATTGATTCGTGCATCTACACTACAGTCAGTTTTCTTAGGGTTCGAGTAAGTTATTTTTGGTTTTGAAGGCATCCTTTTCCATTCTACTTTCTCAATTTGATGCTCAATACGAACTGATGTTTGGGTGGGGGATCTCGTTGGGTTGGATTGGTTCTGTTTCGTTGGATGATAAACTGTAGGATGAAACGCTCGCAGTGCTGCCTCTTGCTATGTTGATGACATATCCTCATTTCTGCTTGATGCCCAAACCAATTGTGAATGAAATCGCACCATCACGAAGAATCGTAGCATTCCACAATCATAGTCCTCTGCATTTTCAGTGTCTATCATATGTTCTCTTCCCAAAATCTTTTTTCCTGGGCCCTTAAGCTCATTCACTTTGGTTGTTTTGCATATACCATTGTGATCTTGCATTGGCAGAATCTCTAGGAAGGATCACGTGTGAACGCTGCTAACGTAGGGCTAATGCTGTTTGTGTCATTGTCTTGCTTCATTTTAAAATTTTAAAATTTAAATTTTATTTATTATTATTATTATTTTATTATTTTATTTTTTTTTTGCAATTTATCAATCAACAAAGGAAGAAGCAATTAAATATATTTGTTGCCCTGTTATGTTCTGAATTTTCCTTCTAGTGAATATGATCTAAATAAGAACAAATCTTTTTCAAAATCTAAAAGGATGATTAGTTTTGTGGAAGCTGTGATGTGATTGTGAAGAAAGGGGATGCAGTTTTTCTCTTTTTAAGGTTTTCTTAAGAATTGGGAACCTTCTTCTTTGCTTTTTTTAATGATGATTCTTCGTAGTATTAAATAGTCAATCTGGGATAAAATTCTAAGGCAGCTCATGGCTCCAATCTTTTGCGTGACAGCATTGATATTCCATAAATCGCTTTCTGGTTAGGTCTTGAACTCTTGTGCTTTAGGAACTGTTGCTCTTAGCTTGCTAAATTTTTTTAGCAAATATACTTATGCTTGTTTGGTTGAGATTGTAATGATAGGCTACCTGCCTCTCGGTTTGCATCATCAGTGGTGACCTCTGGGTTGGCATTTCTATCACGCCGAACCCCGAGCACGTGCCCATCCTTATCTGGTTGATAATAATTTGCGACTTTCCAGGATGAGTCGCCGACCCTTTCCATTTTATTGTACATGCGGAAGCGAAAAGAAATCCCCTGACAGTAATCATTTTGGGATAGAAAAGCAGGATACGAATTCACAAAACAAGCATGATTTTATATTCATGTAATGTCAAGTATAAGGTCTATGACCAAAAGGCCACAAAAACTAACTTTCCAAAAAGAGATGGTCCTAGCTGACCTACACTTCACATCATCTCCTCTTGACTCTTGGTCCTCCACTCGATGACCCTGAAAATGTTTTCCCACAATGGGGTGAGATATAATCTCAGCGAGTCTAAGCTCTAAACCCCGATTAGGAGGGAAATATGCACAGAATTGTCCTAATCACACAATTTAAGGAAACTTACCTCGTCTCAGATCCACCATGTAAGTCAGTACAATTTATAACTCAGACAACATGAAAACATGAGCAACAAATAAGCTTCAACAACTGGAACGCCACACTCAATTAATCATGCATTCCTAGTTTTGATCTCGGCATATAGCACGACCTACTCTGTTCGGCGGTCTTCTGGCATTGCCAAGCATCGTCTCACCCCCATTGAGCATGGCATGTCTCTTTATCAGATGGCTTTCCTAAAGGAGCATATGGTCCAGAATCTACTGCGATCAGCTTCCCGTTGTCCAGGGGGTACCTCGAATAGGGATAATGTCCAGCTTAATAATTCGGGACGGTTTCTCTTAACCATCACACGATCACTCAAATATGGCCAAAGGCACCGTGCATTGCACTCAAATGCTTCAATTAAAATTGTGAGCCTGGCATTTTTCTTCGTATTAGAAATTCACATGAAATTATTCGTGTGTGGGTACACGGTTAACTTGACCTAGAAAAATTGATATTCTTCATTTTTGAAATCCCACTATTTCATATAGTACTAAAAACTATTTTCGGTGTCAAAACCCAACACCCGGGATTTTTTTAAATAAATATTGAAAGTTCATAATTTTTTGAATTAAATACCAAAAATCCAATCAGCACTCAATTTGCGCAATTTAAGATCCAATTACAGAAATTAACCACACCATTGCAATCAGCACGAAATTCCGGTCACCGGCTATCCCTGCCTAATTTCTGGAAAAATAATTAATAATTAAATAATTGATGAAATTAATTAAATAAATCAATCTAAATTCTAAAAATACTAACCTAGGCCAGAATCATTAAATTAATAACCAATATGGACTCGGAAAATTCTTGAAACCTTCTAGATAAATAGTACAATTTATTTAGGCCTTAGCTAAACTATGCTAACCACCTAACATGCTCGATTAAATAATTAAATTTCTAATTTCATTTAACTAACCACCTAATTCCTAATAAAATAAATATAAACACCAATTAAACGTCATTAGCCTACTAAGTAGAGTTTATAGTATAAACTCACCGGTTTATTGCGGAAACAGGTTCACCGCAACGACGACGCGACGACGGCCGAAATCTGAATTTTCGGCGGCATCGGCTCGGACCGGGCCTAAAACGGGCCAACAAATCTCAACCCAAATTGAGATTTTTTAATGACTTGGACTGGGCTTGATCTGGGCTTGGGCTGCTTTGCGGGCCTAAAAAATCACAGGCTTCTGATTCTACTGGGCTTCTAAAAGGCGTGGGCTTGCTGCTGGGCCAAGACTTGGGCTGTTGGACTTATTTAATGGCCTGAGCTGGGCTGTTGATTTGAAATCTCGCTCGGCTGAAACGATCCAGCAAATCCCGTAGCTGTGACTGAACACTTCGGTGGACTGTGGGCTCGATGAAACTCGCTGGGCTGCTGAAGCTGAAGCCCACGGCTGGCCCGACTGAAATTGCGTGAAGATGGGATGAAGGCACGGACGATGGGAGCAGTTTGCTGGCGTCGAGCGATGGAGAGAAGATGGGGGCAGGCGGCGTTGAATCGGTGGCTGAGTGAAGCGGTGGGGTTGCTTCAATCAAAATACCACTTCGCTGGGTAGGCTAGAATTTGAACGTTGATTGGAGAAGCAGCTATTGGCGGACGAAGGAGCAGACGAGCGTGAAGCGGCCAGCGTGAAAGGGGCAGAGGCGTGAGCTTCGATGGTCGCAAGCTGAGGTCATCAGGACTTCAACAAGGCCTCATCTGTTGACCAAAGAAGATGTGGGCTGGCTGAGGGCGCATGATGGAATTCAGTGGAGAGACAGCAAGAGGGAGAGGAACGTGGGATCCTTGAAATAAAATGAAAGAGAGGAAAGAGAAGCAAATGAAAGGAAAGTGAGATAGCTGGTTCGGTGGATTGCAAAGAAAGAGAGAGATTGAGGGGATGAAAGCAAAACAGAATAGAAGGGAGTCGGTTTGAAGAAGAGAAGACGGAGGGGAACGTGCGATGGAAGTTTTGGGGGAAAGAGAGAGAGAGAGAATACTCAAAGACTAATCCATCTAATTTAATGCTTTGTCTCCCATAATACTTTTCAACAAATATAAGTCCAAAATAACTCCATTTTGATGCAAATAATGCACCCCCAACCAATGCTCCGAATTTCACTATTTAAGTCTCAATTTCCTGTCCGATTCCTCCAATTCAACATCCGATTTCATCAAAGAAAAATCCCGTACAATTTTCTGCAAGTCCCCAACACTCAAAGGCTCGGCTTGGAAGTCCAAATTTCCTTTAATTTGACCCATCCAAATTTACGCTAATTTTTCCACGACATTCAAATCCATTTTCCGTAAAAACCTCGGAATCTTTGAAAATTCTTCGGAGAATGAGTCGACGTCCCTAAAATAGCTCGTGACACCACATAACTTTCAATTTCTAAAATCGGGTTCAAATTCACGATTAATTTCACTCTGATATGCTTTTAGCGTGATCTAGCCTATCGGGTAGTTTTTAGGAATTTTTAGTGCAATTGACCCGTGATCGATTTATCTCGAGTCACATAGTGCCTCTTCGACACATTGGCAACTCTCGATTGTCGTGAAAATCTCGAGGTTTCAATTACGGGCATTGGGTACCAAAACGATAGAAAAATCGGTCTAGTGTCGATCGATGAGTATTTTGCAATCAGGTGGAATCACCCATACTCTGATCACATATCTCAGTCAAATCGGCCTATCTCTGATCTCTAATCGATCTCTGACGGTGCCGTAATGACCCTTGCAGATCAACACGGTCAAGCAGTCGACTCCTGGTCGAATTCTCAAGTCCAATTGCATTTAGATTCCTTAATTATTTCCCCAGATAGTCTAGTTATCTTGTGAGTGATCAGCTTAGAGAATAACACTACTGGCGCATCGATGAAAGGCCCAATTTATATAATTGAAAATGAAATCTGAAAATTCAGGCTGTTACAATTTCCATTTGCTGGACAGCAGAAAATGATTTCATCAATCATTATGCCATTTTATCTTAAAATACCTTCTCATGTGGTATTCTTCCCATAGGGAGTTTCAAAACAAAATGTTCGAGCTAACATGGCTCTTTTTGAGTAACTGGAAATCTTGCGATTCAACCAATTTGTATCTTGCCTGGTATATCTCCTCTCAATGTGCTAGTGTTGCATGTATAAATTTTTTGTTGAAGCAATGTTCTCATGACATTGTGAAGCTCTATTAAAAGTTAGATAATTTGCAATCTCAAGTGTAGTTCACTATGTACTACTTTGAGGCTTTTTGGATGTTATTGCACATGTAACATGGTGCTTTGACCATATAAATAGGTGCTCAGAAAGGCAGAGTTGCATTTGCCAAGATAACTTTGAAAAAGCCTCACATAGCTTTGCTCGATGAGCCATAATCATCTGGTAAGTTTGCTCTTTTTGTCCACCTTATGACTTCAAATACTTTTCAGTTAGCTTGTTGTTGTTCTTGCACTAATTGAACTTATCGGAATATGATGTTACATTGAAATAACAGGAGAATCAATCAGTGATAACAGCTATAGAGAGCCTCTGTTCTATCATCATATATCTAACTTATAATGGAACAAAAACCAATCTAATCATTTCAACTTGGAAAATATTTGGAATAGAATAGTTAGCCTGATCAGTTTTTTTGTATTAGAGTAATCTATAATACCAAAGAGTTCTGAAATCTGTGCCTATAGGTAGTATTGGGCTCTGTTTATACTTGTGGTCTTTATGCTCTGCTTTAATGAGTAGTGACTATTGAAGAATTATCTTTGTAAATTGTTAGTTTCTTGTCCAAGGATGAGTGAGTGCGACTCTGCTGTTTTGCCTATCCACAACTGGAGGATTTGGATGTGGCTGAGGTGCTCATTCAAGGTCTGGTCTTGTTCTAGGGAGCAATTGAGATGGTGAGATTGATTTTGTTGTCAAAATACTTCAATTTGACCAACCATGGATCATTTTCACAGCTAATAGCCCTCTTTCACCTTGATTTGCAGCTTAGTCACGATAAGCATCTAATAGCTAGAAGGTCAGATGAGGTTTGGGTGATTCCACAAGGCAAGGTGGCGCCTATCCATGGGAATTTTCAGGACTAAAGGAAGGTACTCCAGTTTTTGTTATATCAGGTGAATCTAGTTATTACCATCAACTGAGAGTGGTTCACTGGGTTCCCATTACCTTACAAAACTGAAAATTTGGCTTAGCTACATAGAGAAAGCCAAAAAAGATGAAGAAAGGATTGCTGCTGATGTACAAGATAGACTCACTATTACCCTGGCCCTCGATTGTCATGCATACTTGATAAGGACTCGTGGAAGGATGAATTGAAGTTTTGACATTGAGTCTGCAGTATCATTTGCAATAGCTTAAGAACTGAGTTAAGATTGTATTCTTGGTATAATTTATGCTTTCTTGCACATTTTGTTCTAGCAATATGTTCATTTGTTGTGCCCCTAGAAGTTTGATACTCTATCGCTATGGAAGTCAGCTTTTCCATACATAGTAAAATGATTTAATCATTTGTAAAAGAATCTTTTTGGCATAGTAAATTATTTTGTAAAACAATCTATTTTTGTATGCATGTATTTTCCCTATTTTCATTCTTTGCACTGTTCAGGAGAATTAATTATGAAAATATTATCACCGTCAACCAAACTTTATATTCAACTCTAAGTACAGAATTGCGTTGACCAATTATAATGTAGGCCTTGCGTAGCCAAAAAATACTATAATGAAATTCCATATAAATACCTGGATTTGTTAGATAATATCCTTTTAACACGTTCAGGTCATCATTGAAAATGAGAAGCTTTCTTTCTCCCAATTGCTACGGTGCAGATGGACAAACGCTGATAACAGAGGTTTGAGTAAGCGAATGTGACAGCTAAATTCTGAATGAGCCTGCAGGTCAAAATATGTTAGTAAACTGGTTGCCTGGTCAAAGATTGAATTTCATTTTCATTTTATTCAAATAGCCACTCCACTCCATCTCTTGACAACATTTTTAGCGGTCCTACATATTATATTTCCTATGCAGGACGGGGAACAGGAGGGAGGATCAATAGCCGTGGCTACCCTCTGGATGTTTCTTTGAGGACTTGCGTCTGCTATGAGATATTCTGATTCCGAGAAGATCGTCACTTAGCATCACTCATGATTAACTCCTTGAAGGGGGCAAGCCCCGCCACATTTACCCCCATCGAGGTGCTGAAGATCCAGTACCATTCACACGTGACAAGATACACGCACTACCATTGCAAATGGTTTCAATCTCGTGAGCTCACATGTTGAAGATATACCTTGAATTCAGGCAAATGAAGGGAATTTGATCCAAAAAGGAAATGTGCTGCTATGGCTTCCATGATATACAATATTGAGGTTTTTGTCATGACAATCATTTCCGTGTTGAGGAGCGAAACTGTTTTTCTACTTCTTCATCGTCAGACCCTGCTTGAGACACTGTCTCACGAACTACTTTTAGCAGAGACTTTTGATCTGGAGCTACTGCGAGTTGAGCTTGATGTTGACATTTGTGGAGGAAAAATTGAGGTTGTCCTGGTAGTCTGTGGCTTTGGCCGAGTAGGATCTGCAGCGAACCATAACCGCTTCTTCATTTGCGAATTGAGGGGTAAATTTTGCCCACCATTTAATTTTTTAGTTGTCTTTCGGGAATAGGACACTCACGGTCTACTGGACAAGATCTAACATGCGAACAATTATTTTCAGGTCTGAAAATATCTGACGTGAAGATGAAGAAGCTTAATTGTTACAGAAAATCTTTTCTCCGTGTATGGAGCTTGATTCTTCTCTTTTAGAGACTTGACATTTTTGGCTCGGTATTTTATTAGGATCCTTGACATTGGTTATGAGTAATTTCGATAGTCTATATCAACAAGAATTAATTCTTAAAAAAGTTTTGGTTATAAGATGATGATTTGCAATATAATGAATATCTGGAGATATATCACCCTGCATTATCTTTATGATTGATCTTTGAAAAGGTCTTCTTCTAGTATTCTCTTTGCTTTGAGAGAAACATTTTAATAAAAAATTGTTATTTTCATTTTTCGCTATTTAGTGTGGTTAAAAAAAAGCCGGTCAAAGGAAATTATTTTAGTCAATCAGAAAATCAAATAAAAAAATTATTAATTTAAAAAGTGGAGTACGAAAATATTACGGAGGAATATCTACACGGCAAAAAAGGCGTGACAGTGTTGTTCTGTTGCGGTCCTTCATCTACCACATTTCAAAAAATGCACAACCAAGAAACTCTAGCAGCTAGCAATCGGTTTTATGATACATTCAGAAAGTTTTGCACAAGATTGTAAGACGAACTATTTGAGGAGGAAAAAAGAGTAGTCCACTCTAATTTGCTGGTAAATATAGTGGTGTTTTCTTGATTTACATTGTTGGGATCACCACTCAAATGATTTTCATTTTAGTTATTAGACAGATTTTCTTTTGATTGATCACTTTGATGCCATTTTTTTTTCGGTAGAAAGTTTGAGGCCATATTGATTTGGGTTCCTTTGGCGTAACTGGAAATTTTGCAGTTCAACCAAATGCATACCTTGTCTGGTATATCTCCTCCCTTTCTACTACCATTACATATAATTTTGTTTGTATGGTCACTCTTATAGCTGTTTATTATGTATGAAAGATAATTTTAATTGATTGTTCCTTTTTGGACTTTTAAAATTTTATTATGTTCATCTCACGCCATATGTTGTTCTTCTTGTTGAGGAGTCTCCGATACAAATGACAGCATGATTCAAATTGTATTGATTGATAATGATGGCGATTAGCGAAAGCCAGGGAATTAAAGAAAAATCTGGGGCTTTCACCTTCTTTTTCAATACATATTTTATATTTTATCTTTGTGACTGAATAATTTTGGAGTTGGTTATTAATTGAAGCAAGAAATTCCCAACTAGCACCAAGATGAAAAAAGAAAAATGCCAACTTCCTCGCATTTTGTATGACATGATAAAAATTCTCTTATCTTGAAAAAAAAAAAAAAGACGAGGAAGAAGTATATATTGTCCATTGAAAATGTCTTTTCAATTGATTTACTCCTTGAAATTTATTTTATGTTATTACACAGTACACTTTTGCAATAGGCATCATTTTACCCAAACTCCTTAGGAATGGTGTCTTTATAGAATGTTGTATGATACGATATGTGGATCGCAAGCCCGATAGAATTAGACCTGAATAAAGTATTTTGTATCATACGCATACAAAGTAATAGCACAAAAACAATGTGCAGCCTAGCAGGAAATTCTCAACGAGTAATTATCACGCTGAGTCACGAGTTTAAGCTGAGCCCAAAAGGCCCATTAGCCCAAAGCCCGTGAAAAGAACCAAGCCCAGCCATATCTTGGGTTTATCCTCTCTCTTTCTCTCTCTTCCGTTTTCCCGCCCGAAGCTCCATCTTCGCGGTTCGAGTTTCACCGGAGGTTATTCATGGCCGACTCTAGTATTCTGCCATCTCCGCCGCCTCGCATCGGCTTCTCGTGCCTTCGGACGTAACTCTTCCAGTTACTTCCATGGTGAAAATCTTTCTGGTTCGCGCCGAAAGCTCTGCAGTTCCGGTCTCGATTCGTCTTGAATTCACTGCATTCACTTGAAGCTTCTCCATCTCACTAAAACGACAGCCAATCGTAGCCAAGCACCTTTCTAGCTGGACGACTTCATTATCTTTCGTTTTTGTCACTGCCTCCTCCTTCGGTTTCCATACAGGGGAGAATAGCCGTGACTGAAACTCTACTGAGCTCGGATTCTTCACTTCGAGCTCTTCATCATTCGGTTACTGCAACAATTTTGAAGGTAAGTTCTCTCTCATTCTCTGGATTTCTTTTTTCAATTCAGTCAATAGCATTGATTCTCGGTCTTTTTCTGAATTTCCAGAGACCTCTTCGTCGAAATTTCTTCTCTATTTGCCCTCCGGACACTGTTAGCCACCACCAACCACCACCGGTCGTCACCGACGGTGACTCACCGTCGGAAGCTCTGTTCGCCCCTGTTCTCAGTCACCATTGCTGAAGTGCTAGGAATGCAGTCACCACCGTTTCTCCCGATGGTTCCGGTTCACGAAAGCCGCTTCGCAATCATCTTACTAAGGCCCGATCGTTAATCATCACAGGTAATCATCCTTTATTCAATCGAATCGCATATGCTATGTTTTCAGTTGCTCTACGTACAAACCACTGCCCGGGTAAAATCTACTAATTGCTTTGTGATGATCTCGTCCACATAACTGAACTGTATTGATATGCATATTTGAGGTTGAGGTGTTTTTCTGTATTTTCATAGCTGAATTGTTGTTAACACCTAATTTTGGAAAAATAAAGTTGCATTTTGAACAAATAAAAGGAAAAAATGAAAATGGGGGAAATTGATTTGATTGAAGTATGCAAGGCAACATGAAATTCTGATGGATGTCCGAATTTTGTTAAATGCAGCAACAATTTTAAAATTAGGTGAACAAAGGGTAAGGATTTTGATAAAATGGAATGAATCGGTCTGAAAATCGGCGATTGCGAAATCACGCCTAATTTACATCCTTGATTTAATCAACAGAAGATGGAAGTTTGAAATTTACCATAGAAAGTGGCCGTGCGGAACCATTATAAAAAGGAGTTGACCAGCACAAGGTTGGAGGAGAAAATATTCAGTGGTTCGTGCGCGCCACGTCATCCGCTGACCTGGCGCGCACGAACCACTCAAATACAGACACCTGTCCCAAGCGGGACCCCTCGAAAATGAGACAAGTTCGGCTGGCTCGGCTCGACTCGGCTCCACTGTAGAAGAAACGACGGTCAGCTCCCGCTCAAAATTTCTCTCTCTCAAAATTTCTCTCTCTCCTCACTTGAACGGGCGGGTTCTCTCTCCTCTAAAAGAACCAAGAACGCTCAGACGCTTCCTTTCCTTCTCCGCGCATCCCACCTCTCTCCGCCTCCGAACCTCCACCTCCCACCTCTCTCCGCCTCCGCCTCCGCCTCCGCCTCCGAACCTCCGCCGCCTCCGCCTCCGAACCTCCGCCTCCGCCTCCCACCTCTCTCCGCCTCCGCCTCCGGACCTCCGCCTCCGCCTCGGTTCCTTTCCTTCTCCGCGCATCCCACCTCTCTCCGCCTCCGCCTCCGCCTCTGGACCTCCTCCTCCGCCTCCGGATCTCCGCCTCCGCCTCGGTCGCTGGTCATCTGACCCTGGCTCCGCCTCTGGACCTCCTCCTCCGCCTCCTCTCTCCCCCTCCGCCTCTGGACCTCCTCCTCCGCCTCCGCCTCCGCCTCCGCCTCTGGACCTCCTCCTCCGCCTCCGCCTCCGCCTCCGCCTCTGGACCTCCTCCTCCGCCTCCTCTCTCCCCCTCCGCCTCCGCCTCGACGTCGAAGCAGAGAAGGAGGAAGAACAAGAACGAGATGAAGGAGAAGAAGGAGAAGATGGGTCCTTGCTTTTCTGCTTCTGGGTTTATCTCTTGAAGTCCGCCACTTTCCCTTTTACCATTTTCCGTCAGGTAGAGGAAAGCCGCCGTTTTTCCATCTTTTTTCGTCCCTTTTGGTTCGTTGGTTTTTGATGGGAGGGACGGTGTTCGTTTCTCAATTCTGTGAATTTTTTTATGTTTGGAGAGGTTGGGTGTTATGAGTTGCTTGTTTGGCGGTTGTTTTAGCGATTGATCACTCACCGGTTGTTGGGTTTTGTGATTTGGAGGGATGCTTTGCATTGGTTTGGATCGATCACCGTTGCTTGGCTCTCGGGTTGTGTCTGTCCGTCTGATTACGATGAGTTTGAATCATTGGCCACAGAGGTTTTCTAAAGAAGTACGTGAAGCATTTAAAGGATATGGGGTTTCTAAGAGAGGATTTGATTTTTAGTACTCACAGTGAGGAGGTATGTTTTTCTAAGTGTCTGGACATGCTAGTAAGGTACTAGACCTTGGAGAAATTAAGCTAATTCTCGATGCTAGTTATAGAATGCTGAAGTCTGAGGCATGTAATAACCGCCAACCATATGAAGTTAACTTAATTGGTATCTTGTTTCAGTGAGTCAAGTTGTAGTCTAATGAAAAACAGTCCGAAGCATATAAAATGGTAGAATTTTATACCTTCTGCAACTGCATTTTGCATATAATTAGTACCCTAACTAAAACCAGTTTGAAGCATGTAAACTGATAGAATTTTTTAACTTCTGCAACTGCATTTTGCATATAAATTAGTACCCTAACTAAAAGCAGTCTGAAGCATTTTTCATCTTTGGTCGAATTGTTGTTTTGTGATTATGAAGAAAAGGGACTCAAAACTATTAAGTGGAGAGAATTGTGATTGATAGGGAGAGAATTTTGATATGAAGGAAAATTTAAGTGGAGAGAATGGACTTTCTTGGCTGAACTTTCAGATGTAAGTGATGCTTCCAGATGTATGATTTATTTCTTTGACCTAGCTTACCTTCTATGTTTCATACTTGATGACATGTCTTCTGCACCACCTGCTTTCATACTTTCTTCTGGTACTATTTCTTTTCTTTTCACAACATCACGCTCGTCAAATATTCTTATTCGGTAATCTCAACAGGGTACTGACTCGGGTGTTGATACATATTTTGGTCTCTGCACCTATCCAGGAAGAGAGCTGCGTCATCGAATAGATTTGAAGGTACTTGACAAATGATGATCCTG
Organism: Eucalyptus virginea; assembly: GCA_014182375.1. Classification (NCBI taxonomy): domain Eukaryota; kingdom Viridiplantae; phylum Streptophyta; class Magnoliopsida; order Myrtales; family Myrtaceae; genus Eucalyptus; species Eucalyptus virginea. Next base: position 13,608,480 of record CM024515.1, on the reverse strand, counting down.
ATGTCCATGTATTCGAGGAAGTCTGAGATAATTATCTAGAATAGGAGATCAAGAACACATGAGGCACCCAAGTTACTGCTCGGCCATGTTTAATGTACTGCCACATAGGCGATTCAGTTTTCCAAAGTGCCACTTTGTGAGGGATGAAAGGATTGTCTGACATTTTATCTGGGTTGAACCCTCCCTTGCTTTTCATTTATGATCTTCCATTGTCTGAAATTCTTAACTTCGCCATGGCTTTAGGTACAATCTGAGCTTGGATATCCTTTTGTTCCTTTATTTAGGTATATCCCCAGGACATATATGCATTTGGATTGGTAGCTTGGACGGGGAATGACGTCTTAAACAGGAGGTATGTTCAGCAATTTGGGAAGATGCAACACTTTATCTCTGAGATTTTAAAATCTACTACATGTGAAAACTTAACTGAGAAAGGAACATCAATTGAGCCGAGCTTTTGAGTCTTGTAAGGATGTCCCTGTAGCTTATTGAAGAGCTGTTGCCTGCATGACAGCAAGCACAAACTAGTTGGACTGACATCTGAAGACGAACATCTACTGTACTCTTGGATTAATGTCAAACTCTTATAATTCTGTGAAGTGATTCCAACAGTGTTCAAGCAGTCAAGTAATTCAAGATTAGTGATCCATGGTTGACCAATGTTTCTATAACCGGATCATCGATCAACTGGATTGGTGTCTGCTACCTAGTTAAACAGATAAAAACAGTACGCAAAGCTGGACTTGTGCCTGGTTGAACCAGGACAGCTTAAACCTCTGTCCATGATTACCGCGCAAACAAAGATGTCATCTAGAGCAAGTACTAGAAGTTATCTAAACTTGTCATCTAGAGCAAGTACTAGAAGTTATCTATTTGATCAGTTCATGTACAGCCAAAGAATCCCAAAGCATTTGACGCTGATATGATGATGTGATCATAGAGAAATATGCTATTTGCTTTATAAAAACAGCACACTCTTGATTCCAACCAGTATAATGATGCCTGCTGTTTGATTTGTATTTCTGGTGCAGGTTGAGATTGCTAGCAGAATCTAAGGGATTTAGACTTGATGACACTGGACTCTTTCCTGCAACTCATGGTTCGGGCGGAAAACGGGTAATGTCTTAAGTCTTTGCGCCCTCATATGGGGGTTTGCGATTCCTTCGATGGTTCCTCATGCATGGCATGCCTTTCTCTGTTGTAGGGTTCAAGGGGAAGCACCAGCATAAAACTGTACACAGAGAGGGAGGTTTTTGATTTCCTGGGTTTCCCCTGGCTGGAACCTCACGAAAGAAACTTATAGTAAGGCAGATGGCCGTTCTTCGGCTGTACATATGTAGGATGCCGAGGCTTAAAAGGATAGGGAGGGAGAGATGTAAATACAAGGACTGACATGAAAACTTTACTCAGCTGCATAGCCAAGGCTTTACTGGATTTCATGTCAATCCCGATTTTCCCTGATTTTCCCAAGAGAGTCTTTTCACGTTCACTGAAGTCTATTGCTGTGTGTTGTTCCCGTTAGATGGTATCGAGTGTCAATGCTGTTGGTGGAACCAAAGCTTATTGATTTTTGTGGATTTTGTCTGGGATCACTCCTTTGTAATGCGTCAAGTCTTGTTTTTTTTTTCCGTCCCCTATCGCGATCTATCTTGGTTTGTGACACAACGGACTAGTCGAAAATGGTGATTAAGGGATGATGTATACCATAATCACAAATAGTGTTGCCTGTCACTTCTCTTTTCAGCTCAAAGTTCTATGGTTAATGGGGTTAAAAATATTCTTTCACACGGGTGAACTCGGATGTCAAGGATGGTTTTCCAATTCTCGTTTTGAATGGAGATAAGAGACTAACGCTTCTAACGCCACCGCTTCCTCCACAAAAAGAATCTCCTGTCCCGAGCCCTCTCACTCACCCCAAGCGCCCCCCCTCTCTCTGTCTCAAGCCCTCTCACTCACCCTAAGCGCTTCCCTCCTCGCCTCTGTCCTCGTCGCCGTCATCGACTTTCCAGCCGCGGCTCGAAATCGCCGGTGCCGACTGGCCTCTCGACCTTATTTGTCTTCTACTCCTTATTCGGTCCCGATTTCTGGCTCGAGTACGTAGCCAAGGATTTTGAAGCAAAAGAGGTTTGCGAGGCTATATTGGTGGCGGTGCTAAGTTTTGGGGTTTCGGCGACGCCGTGACGGCCGCGAGGGATATTGTGGTGGAGGAGAGAGGCGTATGGGTACCTTGTGAGACCTCTCTTTGTCCTCTGGCTTTTTTTCTTTTCTATTGCCTCTGTTTCAAGAAGCATGGAGGCTTGGTGATAGTGGCTGCTTTGGCTTCTAGGTCGAGGCGAGTTGGATAGCTTATCGGGAGGCGAGGGGGAGAGTTCTTCATCGGCCCTTTTAAGTCCTGAAGCAAGTCGCGTCCCGCCATTCCCACCGGAGTATGTTCTACCGTCATCTTTCTTATCATTAATCTAAGTGGAAAGTTCTAGTGTGGAGGGTTAAGCTTCTTATACTGCTATCTCTTCTATAGTTTGTGAGTTTATTAATTCCGTCCAATAATTTTCATCTGGATGATCGTCGCCGGATGGAAGACGGTAAATACAGGTTATGTTTGATCAAAACTTGATGGCTAAGGGTTGAAATTCTCCTTTTCGTTTTGTTTTACATGGGTAGACACTCAACTCGGTTAGATTGAAAGGCACACTAGCTGTGTAATTCCTTTTGTTTTTTTTTAAGCTTTTGCTTGGAAACTTGAATAAGGTCATTATTTCAGTGGTGGTACTGAAGCTATGAATATGAGAAGTCCAAGATATTTGAGTGTTGTGACAGACCATTATTATTATTATAGCTTCTTATTGCATATTCCTTCCATGTGCATAAGTTATTAACACTTATGTAGTTTTTCAATCCTGTGACATCCTGTTTGGAAGTAAGTTGAAGATATAAATTTGAATCAAACTTGGTCGCTTCACCCATAAGTTGGGAATTATGGTTGAATCTTCAAATTGTGTTATATCATTAGTTGTCTAGGAAACCTGTACTAAACTGGCCATTCTTTTGATATCCTGCCCAGGTATCTCCCTCTGCATATCTTAAGTTAATTTTAGACTTGGTTCTTGCTAGAAGTGAAAACGGAAATTCTACATCATGGTTGCTTGACATGCTGTGTTTTGACACTGCTAAAAACCAATTTTATGTATGTAAAATCAAGTAGCCGGAAGGTGTTGACCATGTTCTGATGGCATCCAAATTCTTCCTCTTCATAATCCTGCAATGTCACATAGGATATAGCTACTCAAGATCATTTGTTTATAGCACGGGTTATCCAAAACTTTTGGCTGGAGTAGTCCACATGGATGCATGCAAACAGCCATGTCCATGTGCATGAGGGTACATAGACTTTTATTACATTTACATCGGCATGGATGAGAACTACTTTTGCTGGAGCAATTTAGAGAGTTGTGATTATATAACCATGGGCAATATGGTGTTCCTTTGCACAATTTTAAGGCAACGGAATAATTGAAGTTAACTATTAGTTTGGTCACAGGACCATCCAGAATCGTAGACATAAAATGCACTTAATAAAAGCAGATGGACACATATAGCAGAAACGTTTCTTGTTTCTTCTCTCTCTCTCTCTCTCTCTCTCTCTCTCTCTCTCTCTCTCTCAATCTGAATGCCCCAAGCGCCAGTCACACATTTTTCTACTGGAGCGTCTGACCATCATGCCATAATTAGGATATTTTTCAGTGCTTTTGGAAATTGGTCTACGCAACAGAGAATTCTGTTTTTTCCCCTCTCATAAGTAGGTCTTTCTGTGAGGACAAGCTAGGTTGATTTGTCATGGAATAAACTCTCTGCAAAAGTAAGGGGTAAGGATAAGTACATCTAACCATCCCTAGAACCTACAACTTCAGAGCCTTGTGCACGGGGACATCTTAATTTTCCTCTTAAAATAAGTAGGCCTTCTGTTGTGTCGGTCCAATTTTTTTAACAGGTTTACCCTTTAATTTTTCCCGCAGGACTACAATGAAGATGGGAAGCTCTCATTCTCCGAATTTTCTGACTTGATGAATGCTTTTGGAAATCAATTGGCTGCTGACAAGGTTAGAGTCAATTGTTGAACTGCATCAATATTGGCAACTTTTTTCTCTGTGTTTCATTTGTAGGACTCATAAACTTAAATTGTTTTCTGTGTCAGAATTATGTTTCGGACGGGAATTGATGTAAGGGTACTTATTGTGCACTAGCATACATACATATGTACTTGCATGCATATTTGTCTGGTTGCATATATAAATGCATATACATGATGTGCACATAAGAGCAAAATGTGTGATGCAGCACACAAGCATGCATACATGAAAGAAATTGATGGACATATGCAGCGACAACAAAAAGTTACTTGTTTTAGTCTATGCAACCATCCACGAGGATAACAAGGCTCGCTTCCATCAAGAAAAATAATTATCCTAAGTTTAAAACAAGTAACAGGGAATATTCTACATCAATATATGTATATAATTTTCATAGATATGAGGTGTTTAGTATTAACAGTCAAATCATGAGCTCCACAAGCAATAACCATTGTAGACACGCCCTATAGAATATCTCTCACATTCTTAATCTAAAACCCATTTAGAACTGATCAGAGGCTGCATATTAGTATCTGATAGCTTGGCCAAATGTAATCAGTGCTTGTGCAGAGATATCTATGTTGGAAATCTGCCTACTAGATGAATTCACACAGAATGATTGTTCTGTAACTATAAGTAAGGAGAAAATATGGGCCTCCATCTTTCAAGATTCTTGCTCTTAATGTTTTTTATGATCACTTCTGTTTTGTAGATGGGAGAAATATCAACGTGAGGACGAAGCAGCTCTTGGTTTAAGAAAGCGTGTCAGAAAAGTTGTTTCGCATAGAGAAGCATATGTAGCACATCCAAGTGAAATGGCCAATGAGGTATTTTATCTGAATTGCCTTCTCTTATGCAGTCATTTTACATGACTGCATGTTACTTTTCTTCCTCTTGCCCAATGCAGAGCAATTTATTTTTATGGAGTTTCTGAAGTTCTTGTGGTTTTGAGTTTGAAATGATCTCAGATATCTCACTTTAGCTGGCTTTTCTAGAACTCGTGAATGATTGTTTTATTACTTGTAGGGAGATGACGCATCTCAGAATGCTGAGGAACTGTCAAAGGAAGAGTTGGGTCAACTTGTTGCTTCTCGTTAGACAGGGAGAAGACAGAGAAGGAAAGTGGGGAAGACTGAGCAGTTGAGATAATAATAATGAGGAACAAAGTAGGGAGATCCCAAAAGACACGCGTGATGGTATTGATGATATATATGCGTTACAAACTGCTGACAGCGAAAAGAATGAGTATGATAACGTGGAAGATGCGTTTGATGAAGATTCTGCAGTGAACGATCATTGTGATTTCAGTTCTCATTACAAAGATGGATCAGATAGTGACTCAGACGATGAATTAGACTTTGACGGTTCGCTTTTACGGCTTCCTGTGAATTTGAATACCCTATTTTAAATCGAGAAAATATTTAGTAGTATGAGCGCGCCACGTCATCTGCTGACGTGGTGCGCATCTACCACTCAGATATCGACACGTGTCTGTAGGTGGTCAAGACTTCTGTTTTCATATTTACTTTTTATGAATCTTTCATTTATTCTTGGGTTTGTTATGCTCATAATTCTTTGAAATTCATGATGGACAGACTATAATTTGCTCGAGGAAGTGAAGAGGGTGACTGAAGCAGCTCACAGAACAAGAACTAAATTAAGTGTGCATCCTTATTTTAAGTTGCCCTTTCCCCTCCAAAACCTCCGGCGTGCAGCTGCTACTAGGAGAACGAAACTCTTGTTCCTTCCTTGTGGACTGTCAAAAAGGGGCCGAAATCAATCTCGATATGAGCAAAGGTGTGATGTCAGAATCTTGACCTTAGAGTGGACTATATATACTATGCTATCGATTTTGAAAGATGACTACAAGTTCTGCACAATAGGTGTAGATGATTTTTGTGGTAGGCTTTATGCATTCTTCTTCTTCTGTTTATCAGTTACTTCTTTTTTTTTTTGGGTGGGGTCATTCTCTTGGCTGGGGTATACAACATTAGATCAGCTGGGTCCTTCTGAAGGCATTAAATATTTATCTTTAAAACCTGATCTTGCTCTAGGGATTTAGTGATAACAATGTCAGTATTTACTCTACCTGTGATGATGTGATCTCCTTCTCATCTTTTTTCTCTTTAAGTCAATAATCAAGCCATCTGATGATAAAAGATGTATTATCGAAGGTTAAGATCAGCTCTTCTGTCTCTATGTCTCTGAATCTTCATTATATGGGGTGTTGACTCTTTGGTCATGCTTTGGATATACATATTAAAAGTGTCTGTAAATGTCAATTTTTCTAGAAATGATTGTCATTGAATTTTGTAAGTGGTTTTTCGGTCTACTTGACCTTGGCATTCCCATGCTTTTGGCTAATACTTTCCGTCTTTATCAGCCCTCTTCTTTAAATATGTTTTTGCTTAAGAAGATTTATAGTCAAAATGTGAATTTGGAATAGTTTTGTAGTTTCTCATCTATAAACTATGCTTTTTTAAATGTTTCAGGAAGAAATTTATTTCATGGACGATTGAATGGCGCTTTCACTCGACAGATATGGTATTTTGTGACCATGGGTGAGTCGTGTAATTAAGCTTGATGAAAGCTGATCTGCAGTACCTATGTTCACCACTAGAGATGAAAATTAATTTGTGCTACTGTCCATTCCAAAAGCAATGATACCATGTTCAGTGGTTGAGGATGGTTTTTATTGCAGAATACATGAGGACATGACCCTTCATCTTGATGCAGAGGAAGTCTCGTCTGAGGAGACTGTTTCGGGTCATCCCGAGAGTGACACTGATCCATAAATTCAAGGCAGGGGAGTGACAATATATGGAAATCACAATTCTTTCATGGGACTGGAAGCGTTAGGGTGCTTTGCAGATGGTGGCATAAATTCTTTTGTTGTAGACTTTGAGCATTGACAGTTAGCAATGAAACCGCAAAGATAGGGACGATTAGACAAATTAAGACACCTCTGTGTAAAGCTTTTGTTATAGAAAATGAGATTATGTTGTTAGTTGATGTACATTCATCTTACTCAAATGTTGCAGGTGCTAGATTAGCATAAATATGAGGTACATTCATCTTTTGGCTCATTTGGGAAAATATATTACTTTGAGTTGCTGCCTCAGGTTCAGATCGACAAAGTTTGTTAGGTATATGGAGTTCCTAATATACTCGTCATTCTAATTTCCCAAAGCTCGACTGGATCACCTAAATCTCACAGCAATTGCAGCAATTAGACTACACTCCTCCCATCCAGTCACGCCCCAAACCAAGTCGCCTTTCTTGAAGTTTGGATGTACAGTCATTTGCTCAATCTTCGTTACTATATTCCCGGTTCACCTTTTCAGTGTAGCATCCATGTCCAGTTCTTCCTTGTAGTTGAAAGCATCATCAAATTCAAACCTGTTCTTCAGCAAATCAACCTTCTTTTCCCGAACATAACAGCAAGCGAGAATTTTAAGTAAATATAAAATCAGGTAGAGAATATTAAGCAAATTCTATTCATGGAAACACTAGACAAATGCGGAATGATTACCTCCTCTTTGCTACCGACGCTACCAAACCCGACACCTCATTTTTAAAACCTCCTTGTTTTATCGAGTATATAAAATTTGGCATCCAAACCCGACAACTCATTTTTTTTCTCTATTTCTTGCCCAACAACCCTTTTTGAAATAAACTTAGTCAACTCATTTTTTTTCTCTATTTCTTGCCAACCACCCTTTTCGGAAATAATCTCGGGCAACTTTTTTTTTTTTTCTTCAAAGCTTTCGAAAATAAATTCGTACGTGCTCCCGTACTCAAAATTAATCCATCAAACTTTGCACGCATCTAGTTTAAAACCTCCTTGTTTTATTGAGCATATAAAATTTGGCGTCCAAACCCGACGCCCCATTTATTTTTTATTTTCTTGCCCAACCACCCTTTTCGGAACCTTTTTTTTTTTTTCTTCAAAGCTTTCGAAAATAAATTCGTACATGCTCCCGTACTCAAAATTAATCCATCAAACTTTGCACGCATCTAGTTTAAAACCTCCTTGTTTTATTGAGCATATAAAATTTGGCGTCCAAACCCGACGCTCCATTTATTTCTTATTTTCTTGCCAACCACCATTTTCGGAAATAATCTTGGGCAACTTTTTTTTTCTTCAAAGCTTTCAAAAATTTTGAGTACGTGCTCCCGTACTCAAAATTAATCCATCAAACTTTGCACGCATCTAGTTTTAAACCTCCTTGTTTTATTGAGCATATAAAATTTGGCGTCCAAACCCGACGCCCCATTTATTTTTTACTTTCTTGCCAACCACCCTTTTCGGAAATAATCTTGGGCAACTTTTTTTTTCTTCAAAGCTTTGAAAATAACTTCGTACGTGCTCCCGTACTCAAAATTAATCCATCAAACTTTGTACGCATCTAGTTTAAAACCTCCTTGTTTTATTGAGCATATAAAATTTGGCGTCCAAACCCGACGCCCCATTTATTTTTTACTTTCTTGCCCAACCACCCTTTTCGGAACCTTTTTTTTTTTCTTCAAAGCTTTCGAAAATAAATTCGTACATGCTCCCGTACTCAAAATTAATCCATCAAACTTTGCACGCATCTAGTTTAAAACCTCCTTGTTTTATTGAGCATATAAAATTTGGCGTCCAAACCCGACGCCCCATTTATTTTTTTACTTTCTTGCCCAACCACCCTTTTCGGAACCTTTTTTTTTTCTTCAAAGCTTTCGAAAATAAATTCATTACATGCTCCCGTACTCAAAATTAATCCATCAAACTTTGCACGCATCTAGTTTAAAACCTCCTTGTTTTATTGAGCATATAAAATTTGGCGTCCAAACCCGACGCTCCATTTATTTTTTATTTTCTTGCCAACCACCCTTTTCGGAAATAATCTTGGGCAATTTTTTTTTTTCTTCAAAGCTTTCAAAAATAAATTCGTACGTGCTCCCGTACTCAAAATTAATCCATCAAACTTTGCACGCATCTAGTTTAAAACCTCCTTGTTTTATTGAGCATATAAAATTTGGCGTCCAAACCCGACGCTCTATTTATTTTTTATTTTCTTGCCAACCACCCTTTTCGGAAATAATCTTGGGCAACTTTTTTTTTCTTCAAAGCTTTCAAAAATAAATTCGTACGTGCTCCGTACTCAAAATTAATCCTTCAAACTTTGCATGCATCTAGTTTTAAACCTCCTTGTTTTATTGAGCATATAAAATTTGGCGTCCAAACCCGACGCCCCATTTATTTTTTATTTTCTTGCCAACCACCCTTTTCGGAAATAATCTTGGGCAACTTTTTTTTTTTCTTCAAAGCTTTCGAAAATAAATTCGTACGTGCTCCCGTACTCAAAATTAATCCATCAAACTTTGCACGCATCTAGTTTAAAACCTCCTTGTTTTATTGAGCATATAAAATTTGGCGTCCAAACCCGACGCCCCATTTATTTTTTATTTTCTTGCCAACCACCCTTTTCGGAAATAATCTTGGGCAACTTTTTTTCTTCAAAGCTTTCGAAAATAAATTCGTACGTGCTCCCGTACTCAAAATTAATCCATCAAACTTTGCACGCATCTAGTTTAAACCTCCTTGTTTTATTGAGCATATAAAATTTGACGTCCAAACCCGACGCCCCATTCATTTGCTAGTTATAATGTGATGAATATTTTGCATAATGAGTAGTACTAGCAACCATAAAAAGCCATTGTTAAAACTTTGCCAAGCTTTCAAAAGGAAAAAGGGGAAACGCGCGTATAGTTTGTCTAATTTGTGGATAATTTCTTATAGATTCATATTAATCGAAATCAGGACTATGATACTGCATAGGGTAGAGTTTTATCTCTTTATGCATAGAAACATACCTGGTGAAATTGAGTTTTACCACGATGACCAATCAAAGGAATGAATGGGTATGGAGACTACTAATGAGATTTAACCAGTTGAATTGAGAGCGTAAAGGACCAAAGTGAACGGACTAATAACTTATTAAACCAACATCTTGTCAGAGTTGAACAATGCTGCGTCTGCTCGCCCACATTATCATGCGAAATCGAAGCAATGTATTTTGCATGACGCTGGTATTCTGTAGTCGAGGACCAAAAGAACTCGAACACAGCATTTTGATATTTGAATAACAAAGTTTTCAAGATATCTTCCAACAATACAAAGAGTGAGAATTAAGAACCACCTTATTCTTTATAACAATAATTACAAATTCAATATTGTTCTGATTTGCAAAACTAACTGAAAGTTAACTAATGTCGATTTTGATTGTATATCTACACTCAAAAGCTGCAGAAATTCTTTAGATCCTCTTTCTTGGCATATCAGCTTGGTATTAATCTTCGAAATGTGAGGATACAGATCCTTGGAGTTCCTAATCGTCCCCTCGTTGACTCCAGTAGCAAGTGATATATCTGCACAAACATTCAATTATTTATATGCATGTGCTGTCTCAAATGCCATTTACATATGCACCAATACGTGATTAGTTGTTTAAATTGAATAGAAATGGGGAAACTAAAACCTTGGGGAGATTTCTTCTCATCAAAGAGCTGAGTGATAATGTAAATAATAGCTGTTGCAATACATATGGGGCTCCTCCTGCAAAATTAGAGGATAAAAACAGAGAATACATTCAGCACTTGAAAAGGAACAACAGTAAAGCAATTGAACTAAACCTGCTAAGTAATCTTTATACACAGCAGGTCTACATTGACGAACCTGCTCAAAACACGTCTTTCAACCTCAATAGAAGAAAGATGAAATGTCATCAACCAAGTTTTACAGTTTTCGACTCTTCCTCCAGCTTTACCATTAAAATTCCAGCCGATAAGAGAATAACCACTGAAAAACATTGAGATTGTGCAATTTGATATCACTGTCAATGCTTATATCAGCTTGTCTGTCATCAGCAAGTCCACCCGATGGCTGGGGACAGATCTGGCTTACCTTCCGATGGCTGAACTTCAGGTGTTACAACAGAATTCCCTCCACTCAAAGACCTCTTGCTTGGAAAATGGGAGCCACCAAGCATTCGAATACATATCCCAACCTGAGGGCTCCGTGAAACCCAATACATATCCCCGTCGAAATCCCCACCAGCTATTTCATCAGCCAAGGAGCGCAGTCCACTAGTAGGGAAAAATATAGCATACTTTGAATTTCCAACTTTTGTTTCCAGAGCTTCCACATATGTAGCATTCAAAACAAGAATATCCCCGAAGTGCAAACGAGGATTGCAGTATACTAATACCTTCCCTGAAATTTGTCCACTGTCACTGCATTGATGATTCAAGCAAACTATTAAATAGTAAAGACACCCAAAACAGCATTATAACATCAAAGCCCAATAGGTAATTACACCTTTTCCCCAAAGTTGTGACTATCAAACTCAAACGTGGGGGTTAACAAGAACAGAACCAGAGATGAGATGTCATCAAAGTAATATAACACCATTGATGTCTAAATCCAAGGACCAGATATGGAGGCATGTAACTAAATTAAACATCTAAGCCCCAGACAAGCATAGCTAACATTATTCTTTAGCACTTTTAAGAATTCCTGTGGGATCGGCTGTCCCCATTAGATAGTAAGAATCTGGAATAGGAATCCTTCCTCCTTTCGAACTCTTCTTTTCATCGTTCATCGGGATGGACAGACGATTCTGTAGGTATGTTTCGTCCCAGAGGAATCCCAGATAAGATCATTCTGGCTGCAGTGAAATCATCCTTCTCACCATGATTCACCGAAATTGTTCATACGGTAAAAGAACAAAGGAAAACAGAAGGGAAAATGTTTACACATGAAATAGCAATTGAAGGAACTATGCACCCAGGGAAGTAAAAGCAGCAAAGATGAATAGAGATGCATTTTTTACTTATGCATATTTCGAATCAAGAAAAAAAAAAGAAGCACATCCAAGTATAGAAAAAAAAAATTGGAGAGAAATCTCTTTTTGGACTGTTTTAAGAATAGACATTATTTCAACAGTCCAAATGTTCAGAAGAATACTACCTCTTAGAGCTGCTCGTTTACTAGAGAAGACACTTTGCATCTCCTAGAGCATTCTCCACCATGTCCAAAAGAAATTCATTAGGGACCCGCCATAGCTTAAAAGTGCAATCAAAATCTTTGAAAGATATGCAGGCTTTGGTTTATTACTGCATCAATGAGGACCAAGGTCTGATCAGTTCTTCCGAAAAGGTAAAATTTGATGGCAGAAAAAGCTCCAAACAAAAAGCAATGGGATTTAGTAATTCACAAGAAAAACAGGGGCTTTGCTTAAGCAACGAAAAGAAGGCAAGGCATATATGCCTTGGCATGGACATACAACACCAGTCCAGCAACTAATGACAGCACAATTGTTTTTCCTCTAACCACAAACGGCACGATTTTTTTGAATCATATAAAAATCTATTGAACAACTACAAGAAAACATATTTTTACTAAATCCAATAGACACAAGGATGGAATGGGTGCCCTTATGGCTTCAATACATCCATGACAAGTCTTGCCTGAAAGAAACAGATTCTGCAGCACCTTGAAGGCCCCTTTCTGAAATCTGAGGACAATCTTCCACCACAAGCAACTCTAACTTTTGTGATCCCACAAGTGGCTTCAGGCCATCATCGGTGACTCCTAGGCACTTTACCAATCGCAAGGTCCGCAAAGAAGGAAAGTGGATAACATGCTGCAGTCCCTCGTCACTTACCTCTTGGCATCGACAAACTGCAAGAACTCCAAATACTGAGCAGAGCACAGTGCCTACGAGCTTGCTTTTCTTCTTATCCATGTTTCTACCACCCCACTCAACAGTTTCTTTAAGTGTTCCCCATTCCTTGAGCAGCTTTAGGACACCCGACAGCCCTAAACCCACTGCAGCTTCATGAATTGTCTCATCCAGAACAACTTCCTCCTCACCCTCATTAACAGGACCTTCATCATTACCAAATTCTTTAAATTCTGTCCAGCGTCCGGGCTCATCTTATACTTCATTATCTGCTTCGTCTTCATCCATGAAGACATCTTCTGTGTCAGGTTTATGAGAAACTGGAACGAGGGGTAATGGCACAATTTCAGTAACTCACTTGATAAGAAAATAACATCACATATTCTTTCAGACACCAAAGACCATATCAAGCAATTGGTGGATATAACACCGATTTGAAGAGGAAGTAACTTCAATTACATGAATGAAATCTCAAAATTGCAATGCAAGCCCAATATGCATGTCCCTCTCCCTTTCTCAGTAGAACCAACATCATTCTTAGCCAGCATATATCCTGAAAAGTAACCGTGGTTTTAAAACTAAGCAACTCCAATATGGCCAATACAGTTGAATAAGTCCACTGCTCTTCAAGACAGCAATCCCTCGACCAGCGATTAGGAATTTAGTTTGGAAGTTAAAATGCATCCCAAATAAACAAGCTACTGTGACTGCATGAGCAACAGACTGCAAGTTGTATGCGAAAAGTTCACTTGTTTGCAAGTTGTCCAGGATGTTGTTCAATGAGGCGCATCAAGTGCACTGCTTGTTCGCACATACACAGAAGGCAAACTCTAAAATAAGTCACTTACAAACAATCTTTCAGTATGCATACAGTGAAAGAACAAGAAATGTTGCTCATTGACCATCCAAACAATACCAGGATTCTAAACTAAACAGCCAACTTAAACTAGTTTTGACCCAATAAGCAGCAATGCTACCCAAATTAGCAAAAGGCAGTAATTTGAAAAATCTGGAGAACAAAATAAGGGTTCCACAGTTCAGAAAGAAAATGTGATCGCAAATTGTCCAGGCCAACACAGAATTAATCGAATGTATACCTTCATCAACCTCGAGGCCTGAAACAAAACCTTCTATTACTGTCATGACAACCCTGCTTTCCTGTGATTCTCCAATCACGACACTCTGATTTTCTGCAGTGTGTGCGCTGGGAATACTACTGGCATGAAGAGCTATCGCTTTAGGACCAGAAGCCCCCTCCTCTTCTTGCTTCTTTAGAGCCAATTCCTGGCTCTCTCTAAAGATTTATAAAGATCTTCATCCTCATCAGCAACGACCATGTTTTCGTCATTCTCCGTCGTAACAGGAAGAGTTTGCTCCACCCGCAGTAACCTAGATGCCTCCTCTGCTTTAGCATAGGCCAATTGGTAGGCATTCTTTCTCATCTCAGCCTCGATTTTCTCTTGTTCCTCTCTGCTAGCCTGCCTCCTCCCATCCTTACGTGATCCAAGATCTCCAACACCCAACCGTGCTGAAACTGCTTCCACTTCAAGGGCATCTAAGTCCAACTTCTCTTTCTTCCGTAAGGATTTCTTTTTCTTGGGCTTTCTGAATCGAACCAATTCTTATTGAGTGTATTAATTGGACGAGGTCTTGGCAGATGAGGTGAGATCTTTACAATGACTATTTGAAGAAGCACCCTGTAGCCTCCTTCTTAGCTGTATATGAAGTACATGAAACTTTTTTAGAACGACCGAGCAAACCCCATTCCTATTCTAACTAATGCTGAACCACAATATGCATAAAAACTAGTTACCTCTTCCAATTTCCTTTCAGCTTCATAGGTCAAACATCCACTTGAGTCAAGAGTTACCCCTGAAACCATCAAAAGAAGTGGGAACGCAATAGCTAGATATGACACTTGTAATCAGAAAAGAAAAAAAAAACTAACCTCATCTTGAGCCGGATCATCATATTGTGGTAGTACTTTCTTCTCTAACGCAGGGTCATCACTGAATCTAAAAATGACAGTGCTAATAATAAGTTGAGTGTATGCATATACCAATAGGGAAACCGAGATGCAAGTGTGGGACAAAGACATGTGACATGCAATACACAGTTAATGCACCTGCCTAACATCTGGTCTATGTTTGTCAAACATATGAACTTGATTGAATCCATACCTTCTGCATTGACATCAAATCCAGCCCATATTGCTTAAGGGGATATTCATACCCACCGATCCGCTTGCCCCATAACATAACAAGTATCGTAAGAGCAATGTAAAGGCCAAAAATGCAAGCAAAATCAGCAATTCCGGAGGAGCTATGCGACATCCAGCTCTGCACAAGTGTTGGAAATAGAGGAACAACAACAGGCGACCAGAGAACAAGAACCATGGCAACGAACTCCACAATCCTAAGAATATCCCGGCAGAAAATTGCTCAGAATATATAGCAAACTGCAGAATAGACTTGGGAACCCATTCAAACTACAGAAACTAGAAAAAGTGATATAAAGAACATGTGTTTTCAAAAGAATTCTAAGATATCACATTCCATGTGCAATATCTGTTCCAGGCCAGGGAAGATTATTGTTGATTTCTTAACATGTGTTACCTTTGCATCAAAAAATACAGATCTCTTATTTGAAAAAAACTATCTGGAGGAGCTGTTCAAGATGGGAAACAATGTGAGAATCTGACTAAGTTCTATGGATTATTTTGCCTGTCAGACCACATTTACCAGAAATCTTAAGCGACTAAGGGAAGATTATTGTTGATTCCTCAGCTCACACTTTCTGGAGCGACTAAGACAATGTTCACATTTACCAGAAATCTGACACAGGCAACTATGATAGCAAACCGATAAAAAAAAAAAAAAAAAAAGAACACAAGGAACTACGTCCCAAAGATAAAAGACCGCAGAACAAATTTCAATCAAAACCAGTAAATTATAGCCTATCGCCTGAAAGACTAAGCATCATCTCAACCAAAAAAAGACAGCAAAAGGATCATCAGTCCTCCAAAAAGCCCAAACACCTAGTTTTGTGAAACAAACTGACCGGTGTCGTTCTTGACATCCTCAAACAAACAGTTTTGCTCCAAGGGGAAGATGCCACTGTGAATTCACCAAATAACCAAATCCAGAAGCTGCTTGTAAAACAATAAAATGCAAAGACCAATCGGTGGATGGATCAATTAAGGATCATAGGAGGAGCTAACCCATAACCACATCCTCAGACATCAAGAGATATGATCCAAGAGGAAAGAAGCCACTGTGAATTCACCGAATAACAAAAATTCAGAATAAGCTGTAAAACAACAATGCAAAGATCAATAGATCAATAACTTCCAAGAGTCAGCAAATCACACCCCGACCAAAATGATAACAAGTGCTATCTGCACAATCATTCTTGATTTTTTGCCAGCCATAACTTATTTATGATATGATACAAAGTTGCACAATTTGCTCAACTTATTTATGATATGTCCAAAAGTCCAAAAATACAGGCAGAATTACACAAGCTCCATCAGGTATTCCGCTGGCTTATATACCCACTAACGCTAGATGCTTCGTTTGTAAGCAAAATTTTATCTAGAGATCACAGCCTTCCATCTCCTTTTGGGGCCTATACAATATATCCTGCAGGAAGGCTCAATTTCTTTGTGAAGTCAACAAACCAATTAGTTTTTCTTCTCGAGTTCAACATGAGGTATAGGTCATACAACACATGAACCCCACCTGAAGCAACACGTCCAGTGCACCATCTCATTCAAAGAGAAAGCTTGTAAAAGTTGGCCAAAACATCCAATCTATTAATAAACCATCCAACGACATTGCTATACAAGTGAAACATTACATACTATACTTTAGGGAAAGTTTTGGCAGAAGGTAAATGTTACCGCAAAAAACAGTGAATAAAACAAATATTTTTTGGAAAAGAACACGTCCTGCAAGTTCCAGATAACATAGAGAAAAAAGAGGCAATAGGTCGCATGAAAATAACATCTTAGCATAGGAAATTACCATCCAGATAGCACCATCTCATTCAAAGAGAAAGCTTGTAAAAGTTGGCCAAAACATCCAATCTATTGATAAACCATCCAACGACATTGCTATACAAGTGAAACATTACATACTATACTTTAGGGAAAGTTTTGGCAGAAGGTAAATGTTACTGCAAAAAACAGTGTGAATAAAACAAATATTTTTTGGAAAAGAACATGTCCTGCAAGTTCCAGATAACATAGAGAAAAAAGAGGCAATAGGTCGCATGAAAATAACATCTTAGCATAGGAAATTACCATCCAGATAGCATGAATCTCATCAAATATTAACACAGGAAACCTGACAAAAATTCTTCAGATAAACGAAATTTAACACCTATTGAGACAATATTCAAGCAGACATACACTCCAAGTAAAAAAAAAATGCATATGCAAGAGACTTATCAGTGAATGTGCGACAAGGTACGTTGAACCCAAAAAAAGTCCATGATAAATAACATGTAGGATAGTTCCATCAAAGAAAAATGTAAGACGTACAAATCAAAAGTTTTCCAATCCAATCCCGAAGAGAAAGTAGGCTCTAATCTGCCAAAAGAATGAGTGTATCAGCTACCATCATCGGTTAAGAAATAGAAACAAAATAAGAATGATTAAGAATGCAAATTGTCATAGATATCTGATGTATGTCATTTCAAAATAAGAAACTACCAGTATGCCCTGAAGTAAAAACGATTCTGTCAGCAATAAACCTTCAAAGTCCCAATAACCAAAGAACACCTACAAATTAGACATTTATATGGCCATTGACTGAGTCCAACAACTCAAATAACCTCTGGCACAAAAAGAACACAAAAGGACCTCTTGTTTTGTACAAAAAGAAAACATAGAAGTCGTGTGAAAGAAAGGCGAAGCAAACCAACCAGGTAATGCCCGGAGCCAGTTCCATGATAGGGAAGAAGAGCATGACGCATACATCTTACATATGATATCTCCATGATTTACCAGAGATCCAATTAGTGATTGTAGCATACAGATAAGAATGAAGAGAAACGAGCTAAAACTTGTGTGGACCTTTCCAGACAAGAAAGAACTCTAACAGAAGAGCTTGTCCTATGAATCGATGCTTATGCAGCAAGAAAGAGCCATCACTGATCAGACACTCCATCTCGAAATTGACACGGTAAAGTATAGCCTAGAACAAATTATGACCTGTGAAGGAAAGAGAACATCTAATCATTCCACCTCAACTAGATGATAACAGCAGCGGAACACATATTAGAAATTGATGCTCATGTAGCGAGAATAAACATCACTGATCGTAGACACTCCATATCAAACTTGGCTATGTAAGGTAATGCCTTGACCAAACTCTGATCTGCAAAGGGAGGAAAAATAGATCTGAACTTTCAGATTAACTAAGAAATAACAGAAGTAAAGGACAAGATTCATTCAAACCAATAACTGCCCCACAGAAAACGTAACAGATCACCAGCTGTCAAATCCAGTAAAACTTTCAAGCTGTAATGGAAGCCTAGAAGGTTGTCAAAATTTCAGTCCATCAAGTTTGTCTTGAAGACAAAGGCTTCTAGATCACCAACCCAAAAGCCCAAATGTCGTATTGTATGTAACCAACCGAGCAGTTGCATTGTATTCATTGTCCTCAGATAACATCCTCAGCCAAAAGGATTTCTCCAGGAAGAAAGAAGCCATTGCCAAATCACTGAATAGCAGAATCAGCTCAAAATACAATTGAACTTGAAAATATCAATCAACGATAAATCAATCACCAATCGGAGAAGCGCATAACCTAGTCATGCTGACAACATGGCAGAGTCCCAGAGAGGCAAGGTGTGACCTTTCGAAAATAACACAGCATAAACAGAATCAGACCAATTTAACAATCAATGAAGAGACAAAAAGAAAGAAGAGGATCAAGAGACTGTGTTGGGAATGATGTCTCCTCTGAAGAGTACTTCGTAGAGGCTGACAAATTGAGAGAGGAACACATGCACAATCATAGACACCAGATGAAATGGAAGGATGAGAACACGAGGAAGGGACTATTTCTAGGACTGTAAAATGTGCATATTTCAGTCATAATAGAAAATGCCATACCTACTTATATATGGGTCACTCCTAGTTTTGTTCTGACTTTTGGTTTTGCAGCCAGCATGAACTTTACTTCCTTTGACAGTTCCTCAGCATTCTGAGATGCGTCATCTCCCTACAAGTAATAAAACAATCATTCACGAGTTCTAGAAAAGCCAGCTAAAGTGAGATATCTGAGATCATTTCAAACTCAAAACCACAAGAACTTCAGAAACTCCATAAAAATAAATTGCTCTGCATTGGGCAAGAGGAAGAAAAGTAACATGCAGTCATGTAAAACCAGAGGAGTGCAAACCCTAACAATGCCCACGACATGGCGGAGTCCCAGAGAGGCGAGATGTGACCTTCAGAAAATAACATAGCATAAACCGAATCAGACCGATTTAACAATCAATGAAGAGGAAGAAAGAAAAAAATGATCAACAACACATTCAGGAACGATGTCTCCTCCGAAATGTACTTCGCAGAGGCTGTCAACTGAGAGAGGAACGCATGCACAATCATTGATGCACAATGAGACCAATGGATGAGGACACGAGGGAGGGACTATTTCCAGGAAGGAGACGCCCGCTTTCGAACTTCAATGAAAAAAAGATGAAGCGGAATTGGATTAGATGGTAATCTGTCGTGGCGCATACACCTTGCAAAGAAAGAACCGTCACAAATCATACATCAACCAAACATTGGAATGAGAATCAGCTTTCACATTAATCAGAAAATTATGGGACTGAAAGTACAAATTTCATTCAAACGGATAATTGCCTCGTGAAACCATAGAGCTTATCCAATTTCAAGCAATCATCAGCTCGCGGCAGATCACCACTTGTCAAGTCTGGCAAGACTCCAGCCTGTGAGAGAATCATGACTAGACGATAAACATCACACAGAGATAAAAAAACTGAAGAACCAATTTCCATCAACACCAGTAATTTTCAGTCTATTGCCCGGTCTTAGATGTGACCAAACACTAGATCATCAACCCTAAAAGACAGCAAAAGGATCATCGGTCCTTCAAAAAGCCCAAACACTTAGTTTTATGGAACACACTGACCAGTGTCATTGTATTCATGATCCTTGACATCCTCAGACAAACAGTTCGCTCCAAGGGGAAAAAAGCCACTGCAAATTCACCAAATAAGAAAATCCAGAAGCAGCTCGTAGATTGTATGGAAAGTCAGTCAATGGATTGATAAAGGATCAGAGGAGGAGCTAAACCAAGCACTTCCCATAGCAGCCTCTCTTACCACACGGAGAGCAACAACGAACGGAATTCCAAAACTGACCTTACCGCTGACCACGTCGGCAGCGAAATTACAGACGGCGTCGAGCGTGCTCTCAATCTGCACCTTCAGGATCCAGTTGGCGCGAGGTCCGACTTACTCAACCAGTGGTGCCCGACCATGGGCCCTCGTCCGGGTTCGCCATCGCACCCTTCTCCAGCTCCTCCATCTCCTTGAACGTGGCCTGGAACTGGGGCTCCATCTCCTCCATGAACTCGTCCGTGAAGCCGATCCGGCTCACGTCCAGGAAAAGCCCTAGCTCCCGGTGCTGGTACAGTCGGTTCACGTACCTCCTCCACAGCAAGCGGCAATCCTTCTCCAGCCCGCGCCTCTCCTTCTTCTCCGTGCCGTCGACCCCACCCAGGTTCGCCGAGATCTCCCTTGCGACCGAGCGGGCCAGCGTCGGGAACAACGGCCAGTCAGCGGCGGGGAGCCTGGTGCCGCTCGGGAACGAGACCGAGGCCGCCTCCCTCTTGCCGGAGGCCGATGGCTTCGCGGCGGAGGCCGGCAGGAATCCTTCTCCAGACCGCGCTCTCCTTCTTCGCCGCGCCGTCGACCCCGCCCAAGTCCGCCGAGATCTCCCTCGCGACCGAGCGGGCCAGCGTCAGGGACAACGCCCGGTCAGCGGCGGGGAGCCTGGTGCCGCTCGGGAACGAGACCGAGATGCCAGAGGCAGATGGCCAGCGACGCTTTTGGGCAGGTGCAGGCCGAGGCGGAGGTCCGGAGCCGGAGCGGGAGCCGGAGACGGAGGCGGAGGAGGTGAGATGCGCGGAGAAGGAAACAGAGGCTGTGAGCGTTTTTTTTCTTTTACGAGGAGAGAGAACCGCGCATTTAAGTGAGGAGAGAGAAAAATTTTGAGCGGGAGGAATACGCTGATCCTCTTTCGAGCCGAGCCGAGCCGCCCAAAAACCAGCCCTTTTCTCATTTTCGTGGGGTCCGCTCGGGGACACGTGCCGGTATTGCATTGGTTAGTGCGCACCAGGTCAGCGGATGACGTGGCGCGCACTAACCACTGAATATTTTCTCAGGTTGGAGGGGGGAGAATTGGCTAAAAAAAATTCGTGAAAAGAGCTGAGAGGATTCGTGAAAGTAAAAAAAAAAAAAGAAAGAGAGAAAATTCCATTTTCTCGTCCAAGGGTCATTTTCTTTTCCCTTCTGACAACCTGCAGAAAAAAGAAGGGAGAAGTCAAAAGTCAAAAAGAGAATACAGCAGAGAGAAGAGACGGAGAGAGGAGCCGTAGGAAGTGACGTGAGGGAGAGAGAGAAAAAAAAGAAAAAAAAAAAGAAAAAAGGAAACGCTACTGTTCTTCTTCTCCGTGGCTTCCCTTTGCCGCGTGACCGATCCCTGCACCGCTGGTCTCCGAGCTGCTCGCGCTGCTTTTGCCGCATCTCCGCCACACCGCCTCGCACCGACCACCGCACCTCCGTCACCAACACCCGCAAGCCTCGCCGCGCAGCAACCTGCGACCCGCGGCAACTCGCGCACACCACCCGACGACCCCCCGCGACGCTGCAGCAGCCCGAGAACCCGCGCCGGCCATCGCAATCTGCTGCTGCCCAGTACGACGCCGGAGCTCCAAAGCCTGCCGCTCATCTCCCTCCGCATGAGCCCATTGTCAGTTGCGCGCCTGCACCTCCGCGAGGCCCCCTGCGATTCGGAGCCACCATCGTGCAACCGCCGTCGCCGCCTTACCCTTTCCGCGCTTGGACCCGCGCTGTTTGCGACCCGGAGCCGCCACGACGAGACCACCGCGACGCCGCAGCCCCGACCCGCACAGCCACCGCTCCGCGTCTCGCTGACCCGCCTCCGCCTGCGAGCCAGAACCCGAACCGCTGCAACGCCGGTTTTCCCCTTCGCCGGAGCCTGACGACCCGCGACCCGCACCAGCATCTCCGCCTCCGTCGCCTCGCTGCAGCCATCAGCAGCCCTGTCGCCGCTTGCCACCGCTCCGGAGTTCCTCCCTCAGCCGACGCCGCGTCTGCACCATCAACGCTGCAGCAAGCCCTCTTTCCTTAGGTGGTTTAGCTTTTTCTTTTTATTTGTTTTGTTTATCTATTTAAGTTGTAATGTTGGACGTTAATATTTGTGAATTTAGTATGCATTATCCGTAGGGATTTTGTCCAAAATTAATATAATTATTAATTTGATCCGAGAGACATTGGATCATTTTTCTAATCATTTTTAATTTTTGGGCTTTTTGGTAGAATCTCAATTGTTAAATCATAATAATTATTTAATTTGGTCCGTAAGACTTCGGACTAGATCTTTTAATTATTTTGAGTTGTTGTGATGATTAGGGTTAGAATAATTGTTAATTTAACCTGTGAGACGACATGTTATTTTTTCAATTATTTTGATCCTTTATTTAGTGATTATATTAATTGTTTAGATTTAACCCTTATTTAACAATTATTCAGCTTAAAAAAAAAAAACTAAGAAGAAACTAAAAACTCAAAAAATCAAAATATTCAAAAAAAAATTGCATGAGCATATACGACATTAGGGTTTAATATAATAGACACGTAGGTTTAATTAGTCAAATTTTTAGGATTGCATTTTTAGATAATATTTTTAGGACTGCATTTTTAGATATTTTTAAAAAAAATAACTTAGGATTAGACTTAAATGGCCTTTTTAGAGTCTTAGATATAATTGGCACACTTTCATATTCTCATCCTCTTTTTTTAAATAAAAAATAATTTTCTAAGACAGAATAGGGTTTAAGTCAAATTAATCCCAAAAATGAATTAGAAAATTATTTCTTTTTAGATAGCTTAATTAAGGTTTTTATCAATTTCGAATTTCAATAAAAAAATACAAAAATACTAGTTCGCATAATAGGATTATTTAGTTAGAATATGTTCACTAGTAAAATTAAGTCATGAGGTGCATGTTATTTAGATTGCATAATAGGCCCATTTAATTAGGATTTGCATTTTAGTAAAATTAGGTCATTTAGTTAAAAATGCATTTTTTTTATAAAAGAATTCTAACTCTTAAGAAAACCCAAAAAAAAAAATGTTTACTTAGTGTGATGCAATTTATTTATTGAATGCCTGAGCATCTGTGTGATTACCTTTTTGCATGATAGTAATTTAGGTTAAAATAAATCCAAGCTGCGTGTAAAAAACATTATTTGAAAATTAAAAGAAATGGTACTGAAAGAGCATTAGAGCAATCTAGTGTAACCAAGTCCCCGTACCCTTAGTCTCTGGTTCGTAGGAGTAAAATAATTCTCCCGTTATTTTACTTAGGTGTCTAATCGACCTACCATAAACCGATTAGTGGCGACTCCTAGTTAATAACCTCTTGCATGTTAAATATTTGAATCTTAAGTCGCGAATTGGTATGGGCTTGGGAGAGCCCGAACTACGTTTAAAGACTTAGTAGTCCATTAACCTAGTTTTAGGTGGTGCACCCGAAATTTAGGTCGCGACAATTGTGTAGTGCATGCTTGAGCCGAGACATTCTTCAGTATATGTGTCGACTTACTTTCGACGATTTCTTCAATGCATGTACGACCGTCAGTCTCAACACGTGGTGCTGATGGAACTAAGCTTATACTCGACTGGTAATGTTTAGCACTACACTTGCTATCACCAAAGGTGGCCATTCGGTTCCATGTCGGAGCAAACCAAAGCTGTTCGGCTGCTTAGAAAGATACTCCTTTTTATTAAGATGCCAAAAAAAACCAAGCCCACAACCAGACTTCTTAAGTACGCGCGTTTCTCTCTTCATACTGCTGGAACATACGAATTAAATGTTCTCGAAGGAGTCCTAACCAAACCCACAACCTGACTTACTGATTGAATGTTCTCTATTTTATTTTGTGGTGTCCCAGTTTTGTGGGTTTTCGATCGTTGAATTGACTGAATTGACATCCTCTTGTGAGAATATTCTCGGATGGACTTCGGTTGTGAGGTAATCAGACTCGGTTTCCTTCGTTAATCGAATGGCAGATTTTTTATTAGTTTGGCTTTTAGGTAGGGCTTCTAGGTGAATTCAAATTCAATGCAACCCATGTGAACATCATGTTGATATAGCTAATTTGAAATTAATATGATTTGACTATTTTTGATACTTTTGATGAAAAGCGCAATTCCTCATAATAATTAAAATAAAATATTTATATTGGAAATTTCATGATAAAAGAAAATATTTTTCATGAAATTTTGATTTGTTTAATAGTTTAAAAAAAGTGATTTCCTTCTTGTTGGAAGGAAATGCGATTTTTCCCCAATTTAAACTTGTTGCTTTTCAGAATTTTTTTATTTATTTATAAATTGATTAATTTTCCATCTTCTAAACATTAAAAAGTCAAAAGGCAATTTCCCGAAAAATAACTTTCCTTCAAACAAACGAACCCTAAGT
Source organism: Eucalyptus virginea (assembly GCA_014182375.1). Classification (NCBI taxonomy): domain Eukaryota; kingdom Viridiplantae; phylum Streptophyta; class Magnoliopsida; order Myrtales; family Myrtaceae; genus Eucalyptus; species Eucalyptus virginea. Next base: position 13,583,857 of record CM024515.1, on the reverse strand, counting down.
TAAGTAAGTTCAGTAAGTTCAGCAAACTACTTAAAAAGAAAGGATCTTGTAACTGTGTTAGGAGACCTACTCAGAGACGTTGGCAAGAGGCTTTCAAACAGGCCCCCTCTCTCTATTAATGGGCAAGATGGGAGTCACTTGAATCCAAGTTTAATTCAGCTCAGAGAAATGCTAAGATGTTGGCAAGAGGCCCTTGAACAGGCCCTCTCTATCTCTTTACGAGCAAAATTAGTGTCACTTAAATCTAAGCTTAATTTGACGGGTTAGAAACTATCAAAATATTTTGGAATAGGACACACGCTTACAATATCACTAGAATTAGAAGAAATTATTACGTGAAATGATTCCCTAGGATTCAGGAATTGACGTGCTCTTACAATATCACTAGAATTAGAAGAAATTATTACGTGAAATGATTCTCTAGAATTACTCCATGTCACTAGCTAATCTTTATAAATGAAGATCATGTCGTTTCATCGTAAGTTGCAAAATGTGAAATTGGTGCAATTTAGCCTGTCAAATTATTTATAAAAAAAAAAAAAAAAAAATAGAGATGTGCTTGTCCTTTGATATACAGTACAGGTAGTTACAACCAGATCTTTTGCAAAGTAGACAAGAACGCTACAAAGATTATACGTATTAGAAATTGAAAACCACTGACCAGTAAAATTGCATAACAAAACTTGTCAATTGAAAAATAAATAACAAAACATATATTAAAGATACTCTAATAATAACCCTAAATTTGAACCAGTGCCACCACAATGAGATTGTCCTTCAAAAGATTAAACCAATCAGGAGATAATTTGTAAAAGTGTCAGCTAACTAATTAGCAATTGGAATACATATTGAAATAATTGCGCCACATACAATTTTGTCCTGAATGTCAATGTGCTTGGTGTGAGCATGGAAAGCCAGATTAGTAGCTAAATAAGTGGCTCTAACATTATCACAGATGACTTACAGCCGGTTCAGGTAAAAATGCATGAAGATCATGTGACATCTCTCAACTCCAATAAGTTTCTGCAACTGCAGAGGCGAAAACTCCAGCATTCAGATCCCGCAATGTAATATTGTACCCAATAAAAGCTAAGTATCCAGATGCTAAGGGATGAGTATCGGGACAACCGACCCAATTAGCATGAGTTAATGTTTACCAAGGAGCTGTCGGATGATGGCTTCAATAACAGACCATGATCAATGGTTCCATTAAAATATATAAAAACGAGCTTAATCGCTTGTAAGAGAGATGTTTGAGGGCAATGCATGAACTGATTCCCAGTGTAATGTGTTTGAGACAGCAAAATTCCCGTGCCTCTGGACTGATCCTCAACGCCGAGGAAGAAATGCAATGGACCAAAACCTTTCATGGTAAAGCAAAAAGAAGTTTTCGAATGAAACTATGTAACTCTGTCGCACTACTACCTGTTAAAAGATTATCATCAACGTGACGTAGTAGAATCAAGATTCTAGAGTTTGAATTACAAAATATGGAGTTATATGCCTTGCTGTAATAAAAGAGTTCGAATGCTTAAGGGAGAAATCGCCCTTGACCCAAAAGAGGTCTATGAATATGCGAAAAGTAGTGCCAAACACAATAATTCGAATCTGGTTCCAACACTGTGCAGTAAACTTCAAAATTTCATCCCGACCATACTGTAATCTCAAGTTGACTTCCATAAAATCCTATAGTTTCATGGCACACCAAAGTTTCATTACAACATGATTCCATAGCTCAACAACCTCTAAAATCAGCCTGGTAACCTAAATGGAATTGAAATTACAGCTTAACCTAGAAAATTTTCTTCAATCGGGTGAATTAAGTCTTTGAATTCTTCTCAAGCGCTTTGCATACCACATTAATCCAACGCGTTACAATATCCCTGATAAACTTGAACCGAACCCTTTCTCTCTCTAGCGTGCGGTTCACTTCTCTTTTCCAGTTTTCTTGATTCTTCTTTCTCCCTCTTAACTATTCCTCTTTTCTCTTATAAGCCAACCACAACAGTTTTAACTAAGCTGAAGGAAGTTAGTCTGTTGGACTTCAAAGATGCAGCCTCATGGGCGTAATAAATGAGAATTGGTCTCTTGAACCTAAGTCCCTTTTTTTTTTTTTTTTTTTAAAGGCAAGACTCTATCGTTATGGTAGCAACTCTTGTTAAAGTCTTAGACATGGGATGGAGGAAAATTTTTGAATGAACCCAGAGCAGGTGAGTCCAACTCACATCCACTATTGAATTATGCAACCTCCACGTTGAACCCAACTTTTCATGGTGCATGTGAGAAATTGTAAATCCCGAATTCGTTCTTTCCATTATGAATATATCTATAGATTAAGTTAGTTAGGTCATTAGGTAATTTAAGGTAATTGGTTGTGATGGTTAGTCCGGCTAGTTGCACCAACTGCTATGGAGCTGCTGATGACAGTGGCATGCCATTGGCCGTTGGATGGGCTCTTTATGTTGCCCCATTCTTATTTTTTTTTTTTTTCAGTTTTTTGTTTTTTTTTTTTCTTATTCGCTTTTCTTTTTGCCTTTTTGCTTTTATCATACTTGAACTTGTAAACATAAAGGAAACCCTAGATAAAATTCTAATGGACTAATACAATAGAGATTAATATAATGAAAAACCCCAATATGAGTAAAACATGAAAATAGTACAACGAAAATTATAGTATTGTTAATTTCACAAGTAACACATGGAAATTTCACTAGTAATGGAAAAAAGACATTCGCATTGTGATGAAGGAAAGATGTGAAAATGGAGGAACAAAGTCAATTTGCATCCTGTAAAGTCTTGGTCTTCTTGAAATGATTTTTCTTCCATTATCACTTTTTTTTTTTTTCCCTGCAAAGTGGTTGATTAAAGTTTTTCCCGTTATCACTTATTTCGTAAAGTCTTGGTCTTTCTAGAAATGATTAAATTTCTCCCATTATCACTTTTATTTTTTCACAAAGTCTTGGTCTTAGTGCAATTGATTAAGGTTTCTCTCTCATCGTCACTTTTTTCCGCAAAGTCTTGGTCTATTTGGAATTTATTAAAATTTCTCTCCCACCATCATGAATTTTCATTAAAGTGCTTCACTTTTGCTTCACATGTAATGCGTTGAAATTATCTAATTTTGCTTCACCTTTCCCAAAAAAAAAAAAAGGCACATGACATTTAGCAAAATCTTTGGGCATATTCTCTAAATATTGCGAAACAAGCACTTGTGGACAAAAAGTATTTTATATCGATTTCTCTAACCTCTATGTGCATTTTTTAAAGTCTTGGTCTTCCTATAGTTTGTAGTTTTCTCTTTCCATTAGTTCATTATCGCTCAACCCTTGTTTTTCTCTTTAGTGACTGATTCACCCATGGCCATTGGAGAGCTCTTTTTGAGTTCCTTCTTGGCTTCCTTCTTGTACTAATTTCTAGTATTGTTAATTTTAAGCAAGACATGTAGCATGTGGAAATTTTGCTAGTGGAAAAAGAGACATTGACATAGAAATGGAAGAGGAGGGATGTGAAAAGTGAAGCAACAAAGACAATTTGCATCCTGCAAAGTCTTGGTCTTCCTGGCATTGATTAAAGTTTCTTTCCCATTACCGCTTTTTCCCTTTGGCTTCACTTTTTACACAAAAAGCTTGATGAGATCCAGTAAAGTCTTGGTCTTCCTAATACGCCAAGAAGCTTGAGTTACACGGAAGAGTGTATGTTTTGATGCACATTCTATCCTCGAGTTTAGATTGTTCTCCTTTTTTTTTGCTTTTGACCAAAGCTCGTGATTTTGTTTTCCTTATCAAACAGACAAACCTAGCGGTCTTTGATGACTTATGGATGCATAACATAAAATAAGATGCCATTGTTGGCTGTATCCTCAATACTTTAAGTTTCAATTACATCGACAAAGTGAGGATCCTTTAATTCGATTTTGGCCCCATGATGCATGAGGAGCTGTCGGGGAGGCATATGTTGGCACGAGATGGCTAGCTGCAGAGTCCTTGCGACAAGTACCATGTCATGATGGAGTTTGACATAATTTCCAGCTTCAAATTCATTATATGGTCTAAAATTCAAGTCTCAAATTGTTTGTGTAGGGACTTCTAATGGTGCATGATTGTGTCCGGAATCATTATAATCAACCTATACACCAACACATAATACTAATTTGCTTCAAGTAATATTAGAGGAGAGGCATAATACTAATTTGTGCGTTCACTCAAAATAAATAGGTTAAACTGCTCTCAAAATTCTAAAATCGTAGATAATCTAAATCCCTTGTCTAGAAAATATTCCATACCAATTGGTTTGTTCTCCCTATTGAAAAAAAAGGAAACGAATCTTGCTCTAAGAAAGTAAAATTTATGCAAGACATGCTAGACTCCAACTTGATGTAATTCAATGGCTCTCTCTCTCTCTCTCTCTCTCTCTCTCTCTCTCTCTCTCTCTCTCTAGTTTGTTAAACCCCCGAGTCGTTCCATATCCACATGCATCACATGTTCCGCTTGCACATATTTAGATTCTTGACTTTTGTTAATTCTTAGAACCTACAATATCTAAAACATGATTGAGGAAAGCATTAGAAATAGTATGGACTAAATTTATGATAACAACAAGTGCCAAACACAATAGTTCGAACATGGTTTCGACAGTGTGCAATAAACTTTAAAATTTCATCCCAACCAAACCTTAATCCTAAGTTGACTTCCATAAAATCCCATAGTTTCATGATACACCAAAGTTTTATTACCTACATGATTTCATAGCTCAACAACCTTTATAATCAACCTAGCCACCTAAAGCCGGAATGGAATTGAAATTACAGCTTAATCTAGGAAAATTTCTCCAATAAGGTGAATTAAGTCTTTGAATTCTTATCAAGCACTTCTTGTACGACATTAATCCAATGCATTAAGATGTCCCCAGCGAACTTGAACCGAACCCTTTCTCTCTCTAGCACGTGGTTCACTTCCCTTTTCCAGCTTTCTTGATTCTTCTTTCTCCCTCTTAACGATTCCTCTTTTCTCTGATTAACCAACTACAACAATTATAATTAAACTTAAGGAAGTTAGTCCGTTGGGCTTCAAAGATGCAGCTTCATGGGCGTAATAAATAAGAATTGGGTCTCTTGAGCCTACGTCCTTTTTATTTTTTATTTTTAAAAAGGAAAGAATCTCTCGTTGGAGTAGCAACTCTTGTTAAAGTCTTAGACATAGGATGGGGGAAAATTTTTGAATGACCCCGGAGCATGGGAGCCTAGCTCACATCCACTATTGAATGATGTGAGCTCCATGTTGAACTCAACTTTTCACGGTGCATGTGAGAAATTGTAAATCCTAGAATTCATTTTTGTTGTTGTTGTGAATATATCTATAGATTAAGCTAGTTTAGTGATTAGGTAATTTAAGGTAATTGGTTGTGATGGTTAGTTCGGCTAGTAGTGCCAACTGCAACGGTGACGATGTAATGAGTTATCCTACGGAGATTGTGACATCCCAAATTTTCAATTCTGTTTTCTTCTGAATGAATCGGGCATTTCATTGACGTGTCCATAGGGCTATTCTCAGAACTGATCATTCTTGAGATAACTAGACTATCTGGAGAAATTATTAGGAATTTTAAGGCAAATAGACTTGAGAGTTCGACCAGGAATCGGCTTCTTGACCGTGCTCATCTTTAGAGGCCATTTGCACGCTTAAAAATCGATTTAAGACTAGAGATAGGTCTGGTCGACTGAGATGTGTGGCCGATCGTGGGTGACTCCACTAAATTGGAAAATTCTCGTCGACCAACACTAATATGATTTTACTGTCGTTTTGGTGCCCTGTGTCCGTATTTGAATCCTCGAGATTTTTACGACAATCAAGAGTCGCCTATGAGTCGAGTGGGTTCATAGTGGCTCAAAGAAAATCGACCACGGGTCATTTGCACTTAAAAATATCTGAAAGTTACCCGATAGTCAAGGTCACGCTAAAAGCGCGTCGGAGTGAAATTAACCGTCAAATTGAGTTCGATTTCAGAAATTGAAAGTTCTGTGGTGTCACGAGCTATTTTAGGAACGTCAACTCAATCTCAGAAGATTTTCGGAGATTCGGAGATTTTTACGGAAATTGGGTTCGGACGTCGTGGAAATTTGGCGGAAATTCAGATTGGCTAAATTAATGGAAAATTGGACTTTCAGTCCAAACCTTTGCGTGTCGAGGATTTATAGAAAATCATTTGAGATTTTTCTACATTGAAATTGACTCATTTGGGAAATGAAGCAAGAAAATTTGGTTTATTTGAGAGAAATTCGAAATTGGAAATGGGGCAGAAATGAGGCTTCAATTTGGATAATTGAGTGGATATTGGTCTAAAAAGTAAAAAGGAACATTAGGATATTTTGAGAGCTTTTGGGGGACAAGCATTTAAGAGAAGAGATGTTTGTGTTGATCTTTTCTTTGGCTTGTGGAGCACGCACAAACGGCTGGCCTCCATCTTCTCATGCGGACGACCCCTGCCTCAGCCGAAGGTTTATTCTACTTTTGCTTTCAACTTTCGCTTCCTCTTTCCTCGATCAGTCCCTGCCGCCTGCTCTACTTTCGGTTTTTTTTCCCTGCAAAGCTGCCATCCGCGACCGAAGCCTCACGTTCCTGCCGTTCAATCCTCCACGCGTCCGAGTCTGCTCTTGGCTCGGTCAACAGCGGCAGCAACCGAAGCTGCTTGGTTGACCGCAAAAGCCCCACACCCGTGCAAAGATCCGTCGCCAGCAACACCTGCAAGCTGCCAGGCGTCTTCCACTTCTTCGGTCAACCCTTCCTTCAATTTTTCTGCCGTTGAAACCCACCGAAATCCCACCATCGTTCCTCTCTCTTCTGCCACGAATCAAACCCCACCGAGATTCCATCCTGTTGACTACAAAAGCCTCATCATCCGAAGACCAAAGCTGTTTCGTCCGCTTCTTCCGCACAACCCACGAATTTCCGCCCAGCAGCGACAAAACGCTGCAGCTTCTTGGTCGGATTGTCGACCGCAATTTCCACGCTTGGTTGTCCACGACGCCACCTAGCCCAACGTGTGCGAGCAGCTTCGTCTTCGCTGCTTCGTGCGTCTCCAGCCACGACGTCCAGAGAAGCCAAGATCTTCGCAGCATCAATTGAAGCCGCACGCCAGCGAAGCCCAGTCCACCGATCCTTCAGGCAATTTCGGCCCAGCAAAGAGGTCAAGCCAGCCCAAGAAGCCAGTCCAGCTCAGCCCATTTTCACAGCATCAGTTTGGCCCAAGTTCAAGCCCAGTTCAGTTCTGTTTTAGTCTTGAAGCCCAGATCAACTCAGCCCCAAGAATTTGAGCAGGTCCAAGCCCAAAGTTTCTGCGGGCTTGCTAGCTTTTGGGCCCGACCCGAGAGTCCGTCGTCGCGGTGTTCCGATACCCGCTTTTAATCAAGTGAGTTTTACTCAATTAGGTGGTTAGATTAGTTTAGATTAATTAAATTAGAGACTTAATGATGCATGTTAGGTGGTTAGAAATATACATTAGCAAGTAGACATGCCATGTTATTTATGGAACGAGTCTCGGTAATTTTCCGGGCTCGTCTCGGCATCCAATTCGGCATTACAAGCCTAAATTGGATTTTTATAATTATTTATTTAATTTTCGAAATTAATTATTTAATTATTTATTTTTAAATTCTACCGGGATGGCCGGTGTGGAATTTCCGATTGTCGTGGTGCAGTCCGTTTATTTATTTGAGCTTTATTTGGTGCTAAAGTAATCTATGAGTGAATTTAAGATTTATTTCTAAACGAAATCGGAGAGGGTCGGGTGGGATCGTAAAGCCACTAAATCTTGAGAGGTTGGGTGGGACCTGTAAAGCCACTAAATCTTGAGAGGGTCGGGTGGGACCGTAAAGCCACTAGATCTTGAGAGGTCGGGTGGGCCCAAGTAAGACCGTAAAGCCCACTAAATCTAAGAAATTGCTTGGTGTGGGATAAATGACCTAGAAATGGTTCGATTGACATGAAATCGACTAGATTGATTTGATCGATGATGTGATTGTTTGAATACCTATTGAACTGTACTAATATGCAGATGGAATCTGAGACCAAGGTAAGTCCTCTGACTCATGCGTGTTTAGGCAGCCATAGTGTATTGGCTTACTAATCGAGTCTTAGGGGGTAGGACTCGCTGAGACGTGGTCTCATTGGTTATTGAATAACCATTTCAGGACCCTAAGGAGAAGCTAAGGAGGAGGAACCTGAAGGGAAGAAGGACTTTTGAAGAAGAAGATGGTAGAAGGAGGGATCTTGGGTATAACCCGGATGTGGATTGAGATCCTATCCCTTTTGTAAACCCTGTCTTAGTGTAGATAGGTGTGAGACAAATATGCTGTGAATAGTATTGTAAATATGCTATGCGTTGTGCTGTTAATGAAAGTATGGTTATGAATTTCAATATGAAAAATATGGCCTGCTTTTCTATCCCATTGTTTTATTGTCTGGGGATTTATAACTGCTTCCGCCTACGTTAATGAATAGAGAGGGTCGGCGATACTTAGTCCTGGGATATCACACTTTAAAATCGACCATGAATATAAGGATGGGCGCGTCCTAGAGGATCGGGGCGTGACAGAGATGCTGACGACAGAGGCATGCCATTGGCCGTTGGATGGCTGGCGCTCTCTATGTCGTCCCATTCCTATTTTTTTTTTTTTTTTTTTTTTTTCATTTTCAGTTTTTTTTTTTTTTTTTTTTTTTCTTGTTCACTTTTCTTTTCTTTTTGCCTTTTTTTCTTTTATCAAACTTGAACTTGTCAACATAAAGGAAAACCTAGAGATAATTCTAATGGACAAGTACAATAAAGATTGATATAATGAAAAATCCCAATATGATTAAACATGAAAATAATGAAACGAAAATTGTAGTATTGTTAATTTTACACATAAGACGTGAAAATTTCACTAATAATAATAAAAAAGACATTCACATTGCGATGAACGAGAGATGTGAAAAGTGAAGGAACAAAGTCAATTTGCATCCTCCAAAGTCATGGTCTTCTTGGAAATGATTTAAGTTTTTCTCCCATTATCACTTTTTTTTGCCAAAGTCTAGGTCTTCCTAGTTGATTAAAGTCTTTCTCTTATTATCACTTTTTGCAAAGTCTTGGTCTTCCTAGAAAAGATTAAAGTTTTTCTCCCATTATCACTTTTTCCAGCAAAGTCTTGGTCTTTGTGGAATTGATTAAAGTTTCTTTCATGGTCACTTTTTTTTTCGCAAAGTTTTGGTCTATCTGAAATTTATTAAAATTTCTCTCCCACTATCACAATTTTTTTTACAGGGCTTCACTTTTGCTTCACATGTAATGCATGGAAATTATCTAATTTTGCTTCAACTTTCTGGAAAGAAAAAGGCGCATGATATCCAGCAAAATCTCTGGGAATATTCTCAGAAGTATTGCGAAACAAGCACTTATGAACAAAAAGTATTTTATATCGATTTCTCTAACCACTGTGCATTTTTGAAAGTCTTGATCTTCCTAAAATTTGTAGTTTTCTCTCTCCATTAGCTCATTATCAGTCAAACCTTGTTTTTCTCGAGTGATTGATTCACCCATGATCATTGGAGAGATCTTTTCGGGTTCCTTCTTGACTTCCTTCTTATACTAATTTTTACTATTGTTAATTTTAAGCAAGACATGTAGCAAGTGGAAATTCTACTAGTAATGGAAAAAGAGACATTGACATAGGGATGGAAGATAAGGGATGTGAAAGTGAAGCAACTAAGCTAATTTGTTTGGCTGCAAAGTCTTGGTCTTCCTGGCATTGATTAATGTTTCTTTCCCATTACCACTTTTTCCATTTGGCTTCACTTTTTGCGCAAAAAAGTTGATGTGTTCCTGTAAAGTCTTGGTCTTCCTAATACGTCAAGAAGTTTAAGTCATTGTTGGCTGTATCCTCAATAATTCAAGTTTCAATTACATCGACAAAGCGGGGATCCTTTGATGCGATTGTGGCCCCATGATGCACGAGGAGTTGTCAGGGAGGCATATATTGGCATGAGATGGCTAGTTGCAGAGTCCTTGCGACGAGTATCATGTCATGATGGAGTTTGACATAATTTCGAGCCTCCGGATGTAGATGTCCAGCATCAAATTCATTGTATGGTCTAAATTCAAGTCTCAAATTGTTTGTGTACGGGCTTCTGACAGTGCATGATCGTGAATTCTCCGAAATCATTATAATCAGCCTATACATCAATGCATAATACTAATTTGCTTCAAGTAACATTAGAAGAAAGGCATAATACTAATTTGTGTGCTCACTCAAAATAAGTAGGTTGAATCACTCTCAAAATTCTAAAATCGTAGATAATCCAAATCCGCTGTATAGAAAATTTTCCATACGAATTGGTTTGGTCTTCCCACTCAAAAAAGAAAAACGACTTTTGCTTTAAGAATGCATGATCATGCAAGATATGCTAGACACCAACTTGACGTAATATGATGGCTCTCTCTCTCTCCCCGTCTCTCTCTCTCTAGTTGGTTGAACCCCCCGAGTCATTCCATGTTCACAAGCATCACATGTTCCACTTTTGCATAATTAGATTCTCATCTTTTGTTAATCCTTAGAACCTATAATATCTAAAACATGAGTGATAAAAGTATTCGAAATAGTATGAACTAATTTTATGATAACATCTAGTAATACCATATGAGTCTTAAATGCTCATCTTTTTGAATGAAAAATGATCAACTTTTTCATTTTCAGCCTTTAATAAATGGCGGATGAAATACAAGTTAGTGCCTTTGGGGTGGGGACCCTCGGACGGTCAAGTCCTTAATGCTTTGTTTGATCGGATATGGTGACAAAAAAGGCCAACGCAGGGCCCTCCCCGTTCCATCATTTTGTTGTAGCATATATGGGACCGATCTTTGGTCACTATTGGTGAACATGATCCAATAATTGTTTTAGCATGTGTATAGCCTCCATGATTACTCTCATCCTTGGGTAAACTGAAGTCATGGCAAGCATGAGTAACAAAAACCATCGACTCTATTGAATCATGAAATTTGTTTCGAGCCTTGTAAAACCTCTCCATGACTCTTTAAGCCGAATTGATTTGATTTATACTCTTTGCCTTCTATAATGCAATAACACAAAAACTTTAAATACTTAGGATGTGTTTGTTTCCCTAAACACTCAAGATTTGAAAAACATTTTCCAAAAATGATTGATTTATTGTTCACAAATATGAATGGATCACATTTTAACATCATTCACTGAAATAGTTAGGTATAAATTGATATAGACAATGAAAATATTTTTTGTTTGTTAATTTTTTTAAACGATATAGCTAACCATTTTTCAGAAAATATATTTTAAATCTTGAGTTTTTTCTAAAACAAACGCACCCTTTAACTACTTTGATAGAGAACAACAAGAGGAATTGGCTCAATTCAATCCGAAAGAGGAACATCATGGAAAATCTGAAAAGGACCATTAGTCAGATACAAATCCTTGTGTCTGAACCTGCGTGCCATTCCTCTACAAAGGGAGGCGAAATGCGGGCAATAAGCAGGCCGTTACAGCCACACATAGGAAGGTTCATCCCACCATTCCACACTTCCTAATTAAGAAACCTCAATTTACCAAAATAAGTATAAATAGCTTAAAAATTACCAGTTGATTGATAAAACTTGTTGATACGTAACTTTTTCCCAAAAGTGGTTTTCATATATTTTTGAAAAATTGGAATAGGTTTTCCTCCCAAAAAAGAAGTTTATTGGAATTAAAGCATTTCAAAAGCTTATACCAGAGACAAATAGGATTAGGTTCTTTCGAATTTATTCCCCAAATTAAAAAAAAAGAAAAAAAAGGAAAGAAAATATAAAATGAGAACCTCGAAGAGAAAAAGAACACACTCGGCAGAATCCATCTTGGTTCTCCTGCTCGTTTCCTTAAAGCCACACCGCCTCCCTTTTTCTTCAACCACCACCGTCATCATCGAACTCACGCCCACAGACTCGAGTCTCCTTCAATTCACTTCTTGCATGCATATCGATCGTCGCCAATCACCACCATCCCTAGTTGCCGCTCCATCGATATTGTCGTTCGTCGTTGCAAGCAGCGACTGCGCATTGCCGTCGCTGAATACACGCGCATACGCAGTGAACTGCCGAACCTAGCGCTTGTGCTTGCTGGATTGCTGTTGTTGATCTAATCCCATTAGCCTGGTCAGCTCCAGGAAGTCTACTCGGAATAGGTAAAAGACATCTATCTACTCACTCTCCTTTTCCCTTAAACTGATGCAGAAAGTTTATTAACTAAATTGGGGAAAGTTGATGTCATATACTTGCTGGCCAGATTAAAATTGCAGCTTGATTTCATAATTCATGGTGATTTGTTGATCTTAATTTGGCCTAGTTGTTTTAATGAGGTGATACATCTGCACGCATAATTGTTTGAGCCAAAACATGGACCTCTATTTTATGATTTTTCATTACATATTAGGATAGAATTACATTATATCCGTATAAGGACAGTTATATTAGAAAACTTAGAATTTTCGTGAACAAGCATTATCATGCACATCTAGGCTTTTTGGAGTGCATAATTATTAATTCTATTATTTGCAAGTTTCCTTTCATAAATCACATGCTATAATTTGGAAAATCTAGAAAAATCATATCTTGCGTATTAATAAATTTAGATTGCATCTTCATTAAAAAAAAAAAAATGTGAAGCGGAAATCTCCGCGAGTCACGAAGAGTATTATCGCCCCATTCCTGCATTTTTTTTTCTTTATCAGTTTTTTGCTGTTTTTCTTTTTGCTCTTTTTCCATTTATCAAACTTATATTTTAAGAGATAAATGGAAATCTAGACATAATTCTAATAGACAAGTACAATAGAGATTAATGAATGATTAATCACAATATGATTAAAAATGACAAAAGTTGGACTAAAATTATACTTTTGTTAATTTTGAGCAAAGAGAACAATAATCAGTGCTAATTGTCAAATAATATCTCATTCACACAAAAAAAAAAAAAAAAAATTAGCACCCATGTAACGTGTGGAAATTCTACTAGTACTATAAAAAAGACATCAGCATGGGAACGGAAGAGGAGGGATTTGATAAGTGAAGCAACAAATCCAATTTGTGTCTCCATAAGTCTTGGTCTTTCTAGATTTTATTAAATTTTCTTTCCCATCAGCTCTTTATCAATTTTTCTTTACTTTCATGACAAAAAAGTTCATGACACCCAGTGAAGTCTTGGTCTTCCCGAGTTTATGATTTATTTACATGAACAAGTATATGATCATGGAAACTACAAATGTCTAGGAATAATCTCTAAATATTAGAAGAAGCACTTGTTAAAAAAATTTGCATCAAGATATGTGGCAATATCTGCTGAAAGATGATGAGTTAGTAGTTGATGATTGGGAATCATTTGATGTGAGAATCATGGGCCTTTGAACTTGATTTTCGTGCTCATTGGCGTGATGGATAGAGTGTAATTTTCAGTAGATTATACATTGTCAGTTGGTGATTTCTGACTTGTTCGCTGTTTGCAGAGTAAAATAAAGCAAGTTGCTTAATGAGTTAGTCGGTTTGCTCGACCCGTTTTCTTGTTTGGTCCACAGCACGTGTTTCCGTTCTCCTTATTAGACAGACAAAGTTAACTGTCTTTGATTATATGTATATGTATAACAGAAAATAAGATGTCGTTATTGGGTGGATCCTTAATGTTTTATCTTTCAAAAGCATTTATTTTACTAAGTTGCACAAATATGCTTATTTGACAGTCCTTTTACTTTGGTCAGCTTCATTCATCGCTAAACAAGACAAATGGGATAAGCACACCAACTAATCCATTAAACAAGTTGCTTTCTCTTACTCTGGAATAGTAAACGAGTCCAACATGATCAACTAACAATATATAATCTACTGGATGTTACACTCTACTCATCACACTAATGAACTTATTGTGTTCAAAGGACCACGATTTTCCTATCATGGCGATTCCCGATTATCAACCACTACCTCAACATCCTTCAACAAATCATTGTCGCCCGTCTTGCTGCGAATATTTAGCACAGTAACTGCCATGTAAAAGATTTCATTGATCGCACATTTACCAATAAAGTAGAAAATAAAGACATCAAAATCATAACATTACTACGAATAGACAAACGCCAAAAAAGCCAACAAAACACTCGTGAGTGATAACACATATGACGAAAATATGCATGCATTCTAAGTTGATCATACTAAGACTATTTTGGATGGCCAAAAGTAAAGGTCCAACAGCCAAAAGTCTTGATCCAAAACAAGGAGAGCAATTGACGTAACAAGCACTTGTGGACAAATAGTATTTTATTTTGATTTGTCTAACCTTTGATGTGCATCCTTTGAAAGTCTTGATCTTTTTTTAATCTTTTTGCTAGGTCATCGTCTTGGTCTTCCTAGATTTCACAGTTTTCTCTCTCCATTAGCTCATTGTCACTTTGCTTCACCATAACACCTTTGTTGTTCTTTACAGTGATTGATTCACCTATGGACATTGGAGGGATCGTTTTGGGTTCCTTTTTGGCTTCGTTCCTTCAGGTCCTGTTCGACAAGTTGACTTCTTCCACATTGAATTATGCACAATGAGAAGGAATCAGCAAAACTTTGCCTAAGGAGTGGAAGGAGATGTTGCTCACAATTAAGGCAGTGATGGCTGATGCAGAGGACAAGCAACTCAATGGTAACCGTCAAGTGAAGTTGTGGTTGGACAGTGTTAGGGACTTGGCCTATGACATGGAAGACTTGCTTGATGAGTTTGCAATCAAAGTCGCTCAGGGCGAGTCAAAGGCAGAATCTAGCACAAGCAGAGGTTTGGGGAAATGGAAGTTCTCTGTCTTTGGCCAACGACGCTTGCACCTATCTGAAACAAAGGTACAAGATATCAATGGCAAGTTGGAAGCGATTGTCACTAGGAAGGCTCATTAAAACTTGAGTGAGAATGCTATAGATAGATCCAACTACACCAGCAAAAGGGATCCGACCACTTCTCTACCAGAGCCTCGGTTTTTCGGCAGGGAGAAGGAAGAAGCACGGATGCTCAAACTATTGTTCAATGAGGTTGAAAATTCTGATGCCACGCTGAGAATAGTCCCCATAGTTGGTATGGGTGGTATTGGAAAGACAGCTTTGGCTAAGCGGCTGTATAATAATGCCGAAGTGAATGGATGTTTCGAGAGGAAAGCATGGGTTTGTGTCTCCGATGTTTTTGATATTTTCAACATAACAAAGAATATTTTCCACTCAATCACCGACAAGTCCTGGGAGAACGAAGATTTTAACGGGCTTCAAGTTAGTTTGAGGGATAGTCTATTCGGGAAGAAGTTTCTTGTGGTTTTAGACGATATATGGAATGACAACTA
This sequence comes from Eucalyptus virginea, assembly GCA_014182375.1. Lineage (NCBI taxonomy): Eukaryota > Viridiplantae > Streptophyta > Magnoliopsida > Myrtales > Myrtaceae > Eucalyptus > Eucalyptus virginea. The sequence continues at coordinate 13,568,471 of CM024515.1, read as the reverse complement.
CCAAAGATGGACTGACCTCTTAAGGCCATTTGAAGTGGGGGCTAGGGGAAGTAGGATCATCATCACAACTCGCAACCTTGATGTTGCTTTCATAACAGGAGGGTCGCCGTACCCTTTGAAGGAATTGTCCCTTGATAATTGTATAAGCTTATTAGCCTTTCATGCTCTTCAAAAAACAAACTTTGAGAGCCACCTAGAATTTGAAACAATAGGCAAGAAGATAGCTGAAAGATGCAAAGGTTTACCCTTGGCAGCAAAGATGTTGGGTGGTGCCCTACGTAATAAAAGAAATCCTGATGAATGGAAAGATACCTTAAATAAATTAACAGGGGGTCTCCCGACGGCAGAGAATGAGGTTCTTTGTATCTTGAAATTGAGCTACGTCCATCTTCCTTCCTATTTGAAGAGATGTTTTTCTTATTGTGCAGTATTTCCTAAGGATTATGAAATTGAGAGGGATGAGCTAGTACTCTTATGGATAGCAGAGGGATTTTTAGATGGACATAAAATAAAGGAGAATAAATTGAGATTAGGACGGAATTACTTTGATGAGTTAGTATCTAGATCATTTCTTCAACAATCAAGTGTCCACACATCTAAGTTTTCAATGCATGATCTGTTGAATGATCTAGCAAAGTCAATTGAGGGTGGGATATGCTCTAGCTTTGGGGAGTCTCAACCGGTAGTTAATGAAGATGATGCATCTATGAAGAGAACTCGTTATGCATCATTCATCTCATCACAGTTTGTTACATCAAAATGCTTAAGAGCATATCATGGACTGAAGGTATTAAGAAGTTTAATTCTGGTGTGTGTTGGATCTAGTAGAAGATCAAATAAATTCTTTATTTCCAACAAGGTGTTGAACGACTTGCTGACAAACTTGAAGTATTTGAGGGTGTTCTCATTATGTCATTGTGACATCAAAGAGGTACCGAATTGTATTTGTGAATTAAAACATCTTCGATATCTCAATTTCTCAGACACTTATATCAAAAGGCTACCTGAGCCAATTGGCGGCTTGTGCAAATTACAAGCTTTGATCTTAAGAGGTTGTCATAGACTTTCAAAGTTGCCTGAAGATATCGCAAAGTTGGTTAGCTTGCAGTATCTTGATATTAGAGATACAGGAAGTCTAAAAAAGATGCCATTGGGTATCAGTAATTTGAAGAATCTTACTATCTTGTCCAAATTTGTGGTAGGAACGAGAGAAGGGGCTACAGTTGAAGGAATTAAACAACTTGTCGCATCTTCAAGGAGAATTATTCATATCAAATTTACAAAAGGTGGAAGATGTTAGAGATGCTGTTGATGCTAATTTATTAGGAAAGCAAGGCCTAAGAAAATTATTCTTGCATTGGGATAAAGATTTTGGAATGCTTCGGAATGATAAGCACAAATCAGGGGTGCTTGAGTCTTTGCGACCTCATATTGATATTGAAAATCTCACTATTTTGAATTATGGCGGCACAATATTCCCGTCATGGTTAGATGGTTCATCATATTCTCGGATGGTGTCTTTGTGCTTGTGGGACTGTCCTTATGTCACATCGTTGCCTTCACTTGGACAACTACCTTTATTGAGAGAATTATCTCTTAAAGGTCTAAATGCAGTAAGAATAATAGGTTCTAATTTTTACGGAGGTGATAGGCCTTTTTTGTCCTTAATTACTTTGCAATTCAAAGAGATGTTGGCATGGAAGGATTGGTCTCCTTATGTGGGGGGCCCAAAAGAAGAAGTCCCATTCTCTTGTCTTCAGCATCTTGTTGTCCGGAGTTGTCCTTTGTTGGTCGGGACATTGCCTTGTCAACTTAATCGTCTTATAAAGCTTGAAATTCATTCATGCCAACAATTGAATAACTCAATCAGTGAGTTATGTCTTCCATCTCTCGATGAGTTATACCTTAAGGATTGTAGTAAGGAGATTTTAAGGAGATTGGTCAACCTGACTTCTTTGACCATTCTCAAAATTAAGAGTATTATAGAGCTTGTTAGCTTTGATCATGGATTTATGAGCTACATGGGCAACCTAAAGAAGCTTTATATAGGACAGTGTGACAAGCTAACATTCTTGTGGCAAGATGGAGATGAAACACGAAATCTCACTTGCCTCCAGGAATTAGTCATTAAAAAGTGTCCTCAATTTATATCCTTTGTGGTAGGAGGAGGAGAGATAGAGCTATCCTATAATCTTAAAAGGATGGAATTGGTGGATTGCACAAGTTTAGAAAAGCTTCCAAGCAAGATGCACACACTTAGACGTTTGGTGATTACAAATTGTCCAAAAATCATGGAACTAAACATTCTTCAAGATGACTCCAGCAGTAATAATTCGATTTCTCAACTTGAATCTCTTGAGGTAAGTGCCTATAACTCTCCGATATCCTTTTCATTTGCCAATGGTAGAGTTGCTCCTGTGAAGGCACTTTCTATAAACTACTGTAAGGGAGTGGAGTCATTGGAAGGGATTACCATAGAATCGCTTGAAAGAATGAGAATTGAAGGCTGTGAAAATATGGGAAGCTTACCACAATGCCTTCACACGCTCTCCCATCTTACTCAATTGCATATTTGTAATTGTCCAGCATTGGAGATAGAGGACTTCCCTCCCCTTCCCATCACCCTCTCGAGTCTTAATCTTAGTAATTGTTCTAAGATAAAGTCTATTGCCAATTGTAACATTGCCAACTGTAACAATCTCACTAAATTGGTAATATGGAGGTGTTTAGCATTAGAGATAGAGGACTTCCCACCCCTTCCCATCACCCTGCAGAGTCTCACACTTTGGGCATGTTCGATGATAAAGTCGTTACCCAATCAGTGGCATCATCTTACTTCCCTCCAGGAGTTGATAATTTGTTATTGCGAAAATATCAAATGCTTCCCCAAAGGAGGTTTGCCTCCCAAATTGCGAGTCCTTAGAATTCAGGGGCTCGTGAATCTAAAGCAGCCTGTGAGAGAGTGGGGCTTGCACCTGCTCACATCTCTCGAGAGACTGAGCGTTGATTTTGACAGGGGAGGGGAGGGAGAGAATGAGTGGTTTCCTTCGAAGGATGAGGATGCCTGGAGTCTCTTTCCTTCCTCTCTAATCGGTCTTCGCATATATGATTTGAGAAATACGGAAAGACTATCGAGTGGTCTCCGCAACCGTCTCTCCTCTCTCCAATGGTTATTGATTGGAGATTGCCCCAAGTTGAGGTACTTGCCAGAGGATGGCTTCCCTCCCTCCCTCCAACAATTGCTCATATATTCATGCAAGATTCTAAAAAAGCAATATGCAAAACTCACTAGTGACTATTGGCCCCCTCATCCAAGAGATCCCTGAGATCTACATTGATGAGCGGATCCGATGAATTGATTCGTGCATCTACACAATAGTCAGTTTTCTTAGGGTTCGGGTAAGTTATTTTTGGTTTGGAAGGCATTCTTTTCCATTCTACTTTCTCAATTCAATGCTCAATACGAACTGATGTTTGGGTGGGGGATCTCGTTAGGTTGGATTGGCTCTATTTCGTTGGACGATAAACTGTAGGGCGAAACGCTCGCAGTGCCGCCTCTTGCTATATTGATGACATATCCTCATTTTCTGCTTGATGCCTAAACCAATTGTGAATGAAATCGCACCATCATGAAGAATTGTAGCATTCCACAATCATAGTCCTCTGCATTTTCAGCGTCTATCATTTGTACTCTTCCCAACACCTTTTTTCCTGGGCCCTTAAGCTCATTCACTTTGGTTGTTTTGTAGATACCATTGTGATCTTGCATTGGCAGAATCTCTTGGAAGGATCACGCGCGAACGCTGCTAAGGTAGGGCTAATGCTATTAGTGTCAATGTCTTGTTTCATTTTTTTTTTTTTCTTTTTGGCAATTTATCAAAAAACGAAGAAGCAATTAAATATATTTGTTGCATTGCTATGTTCTGAATTTTCCTTCTAGTGAAGACGATCTAAATAAGGATAAATATTTTTGAAAATCTAAAAGGATATTTAGTTTTGTGGAAGCTGTGACGTGATTGTGAAGAAAGGGGGTGTGGTTTTTTTTTTTTATGGTTTTCTTTAGAATCAGGAACCTTTTTTTTGTTGATGATGATTCTTCGTAGCATTGAGCAATCGATTTGGGATAAAATTTTGAGGCAGCTCATTGCTCCAAGCTTTCACATGACAACATTGATATTCCATAAATCGCTTTCCGGTTGGGTCTTGAACTCTGGTGGTTTAGGAACTGTTGCTCATAGCTTGCTAGAAATTTTTAGCAAATATACTTATGCTTGTTTGGTTGAAATTGTAATGATAGGCTGCCTACCTCTGGGTTTGCATTATCAGCAATGACCTTTGGGTTGGCATTTCCATTTACTCAACTGTGGAATATGATTTCAACATGAAAGTGCTAATATGAACACCTAGAGGGGGTGAATAGGTATGAAAACAAATTTTGCAAAATGCAGTAAAAAACTTTACTTTTAACTTGAGTTTGGTCGACTACAGACTTTGCAAAAGGAATCGGACTTTAACAGCTATTTCAAAACACATAAGTATATCATAGCAAATAAAGTAAAGGAGTTAAGGAAAGAGAATGTTGTACATGAAATTTATAGTAGTTCGGCTTAGATCAAGCCTACGTCCACTCCCCACGCTAACAGCCTCCTGGCTGGATTCCACTATGCAATCAACAAAAGATTACAACTTTGAATGTAAATACTTAGTAGTAGATCACACTATCTCACTAAGTCACTCTTTTGGTATTTCTCTCACGATCACAAACGTTTAAGCTCACCAAAGACAAGTGTATGATCGAAGTTGGCTCAAACTTTGGAATTATAAATTCTACGCTCCATCTCTTACTTGCTTATCGGTCCTTGATCTCCTTAAATACTCCTCCACTTCCAAACTAGCCGTTGGACAATATCTTGAGGATTGTCTTCCAATCTACCCATTGAACATATCTGTATCTAGAAGATTTGATAGTCGTTGAGTGATAGAAGTAGAATCCCAAATTGATTTTAATCGCCCATACAAAGAGAATCTTGGTTTCTATAAGTAAAGCTTATTCGTATAGAAAGTTATTGTCTTCAAAATTCAATCGTCAATCAATTAGATTGAGTCAATCAAATTAATCTTGATGTAAAATCCAAATCAGATCACTAGTCGTTATATGTTTGGGACTTGTGTTACGTTCTGTCTCATTCCGGATGTAAAGTTTGAGAGCAATAGACTTTACAATCTGAGTCTGAACATATTCTGCTTCTGAACAGATTTAGCTTTAAGGTTTGAATATAGTCTGAATAAGTTCAATTTCAGCATAGAGTCTGTCTTCTAGTTCTTCATTCACGTTCAGTCTAGAATTGGTCAGAATGAACAGACTTCTGATGTAGAACAGACTTTGACACTAAAGTCTGGCAGTCTTCAGACATTAACAATATCCTTTACATGTTCTATCATCTGCATAGTCTATTACTTAAACATTAAACACATTAGTATCTTTTGATTTATTTTGTCATCTTCAAAACATCATAAGGGATTTTCCTAACAATCTCCCCCTTTTTGATGATGACAAAACAATCTTTGAATATGCAGATGTGTAATCACACTTTTTAAAATAATGATAAATCAATCATCAAATTTTAGATTTTTAAAAAATGTGATTTGAATCAAAAGATAGCAAATAGATTGAGCATAACAATATATAGAAAAATAATCGCAGCTCAATATCAATCAATCAACACATATGCATATTTATATTCTCTTCCCCTTTTTGTCATAATCAAAAAGCGATAATAATAGAAATAGTATCATGTAGAGAATATAAAACGATAACAAATATATCTCGCATAAAACATAATTTCCGAAAAAATCAGCTTTTATAAAGTAATTGAATATTAAAGATATGCGATATAGCTCACTTCGATCATATATATCAGCAAATATCCACTAAAAATCACGGATGCATTATAAAATTCACTGAGCCTTTTTGTCATAATAAAATGATAATATCAATAAGAGATTTGTTAATGACAAAAAGGTAATAAAAGATGTACTAACCGGATTTTGTAGAACTTAAATTCCGACAAATTTACCTTTTCCTTCTTTCCATAATAATTAAGATCATGATCAATTCAAAAAGATTTTTCCAAAATTGATCAAAGCTCCCCCTCAATTTGTTGCCTTTTTGAGGTGATCACGATTCTTTTCCTTTATCTTGGATTTGCTTTCTCCCCCTGTCATCATGACAATAATAACAGTAATTGTGGCTTGTGCACGTTGATCAGAAGATTTTTCCATTATTTCCTTTGTAGCAACAATATCCACAACGATACCACCTGTGGTGGCGGCGTAGTGGTTGAGCTTCAGTTCCTTTCGGGAGAGGTCTGGAGTTCGAATCCCTGTGTCGTTTGCCTTATTGGAAAGGAACCCACGACTTGCCCGGGGTAGAAAGGGTGGTGGTGACTCTCCTGCTCCTCCAGGGTTTACTTTGCCGCAAAGCGGCGCACGGAGGTTCCTTGGGTACAAAACAAAAAAAAAAAAACAATATTCACAACGATCATTTGCATTTTAAAATTTGAGGCAAGAATTTATTTTTTTCAATCAAGCTATTCTCGAATTCAACCTGCACAAACTTAACGAACTTTTTGCACAAATAAGCTGTAATAATATTCACATAATATATAATGCCATTTCTTCAAATAAATAAATTGAATAGCATATATAAAATTATCAATTATTAAGATTCTGAATTACTCTACCTTCCGTACAACACATAAGGGATTTCCTCAACAATTTGCAAAAATTTTGCCCAAGGAAGGGAATTTTTTAGCCTCCAGAAGATAGTATAGAATCTCCATAATTTTCAGATTGAGCTTTCCAAAATTCATATGGAAGATTCTTTTGTCACTTGCAAATTCTTGTATAATGGATAACAATCCTTGCAAAAATATCACATAATACCTTCCTCCGATTTGTGGATCAAACTTGCTAGATATAAGATATCTTCTAAGAATACAACAAGAATATCCATAAATATGCAATAATATCTTTCGAGATCAAAGGGATTTCCTTGAGCATAAATCTCAGATATATATATATATATATATATATATATTATTGATGCATTTCGCAAAAAGAAAGTAGATATTTTTATCACGTGCCAAACCAAGCAATTTAAAAAAAAAATGCAATGCCTTATGTTTATAACAAAAGATATTTGCAATATAAATCATATATAATACATAGGCAATCATCTAAAATCATGATAAATGTATGTAGAGATTTACAAGGCAAGATAAAAAAATATTCTCTTACCCAAGGTATATGATTGCAATATACCAAAAAAAAAAAAAAATCATTACCAATCTTCGCTTGAGATTCTTTTCTTATTGCACCAAAATTTGCGTAGATTCACAATCATTCTTGCCTTATTGAATTTCCTGCAATCAACTCATTTCCTTTTTGGTATCCATCAATTTGGATCCTTCCTTGACATTAGAGCAAAATAGAAAATCTCCGTAAATAAACAAATATTCTTTCTTAACTCATCATAACATGTTATTTAAGGAAAGAATATTATGCAAAATAATATCTTTGAAAAAGAAATTCTCACTTAGTCAAAGCACAATAAAATCAGGGAGAATAAAATCATTGAATATTTAAGAAATAATATTTTGCATAATAAATTAATATCACGTAAAACAGATTTTTAATATGCAAAATATAATAAAATTTGAGAGTATAAAATCAAACCAAATAAACTCAATTGTCTCTAAGCAGGATATCAAAAAAATAATCACACGTATTATATCAAATCTCAACTCACGAATCACAAAAATAAATCACACGATTCTTTCTTCAATAAAACAAATCAAAGAATATGATTAATATAAAATCCAAATCAAATTGAAAAAAAAAATGTATTCCTCACCAAATTTTCTTTCTTCTCTTCCTTTATTTCTTGGAAAAAACAACTCATCTTTTCTTTGGTACCCTTTTTTTTTTGGGTCCATGAGAGTTAGTACAGCATGCTGCTTTTATCCATTCTTTCTTAATAGGTCTCTAGACTTTAGGATGTTCTTTCTCAAAGTGTTCCAAGTCTCCACAATTTGAACACTTGAGGGCATTTCGACCAATAGGTTTTGTAAAAATCCTTTCAAAATGCTTCTTGTATGCAAGTCTAGGAGGTCTTTGTCTAAGTCTCTCATTAACTTTAGGAAAATCTATTAAAGAATCACTTTCCTTATTGAAACAAAGTCCCGACTTATTATAGTAAGGTACTTGTATAGAAAGGATATGCTCTAATGTTTTTGAACTATTTGAAAATATTGTCGAAATATTTGAAAATTCCTTTCTTCAAAGAATCATTTTCTTTGACAAGTAAATCTCAACTTTCTTTTATTTGTAGAAAATCTTTTTGCAAACTTTCAAACTTTTCTTTTTGAGAAAGATCATGTTGCCTAAGCCATGAATTTTCCCTTTTTAGTTCGGAGATCATTTTAAGTGAAGATTTGAGATTTAAGCAAAACTCATTTATATACTTTGAAACTTTGATAGGAATTTTTAAATGGCTTACCTCGATTTCCTCATCGGATTATGAGTCTGTGTCCAAGTCAGACTTTGATTCTGAGTCTGTGTGTGAGTTAGACTCAGATTCTGAATGTGCCATCAAGCATATATTTCCTTGCTCATCATCTTCTATCATGGTTCTTTTCTGTACATTCTGCTTGTATTGTTTTCTTCCACTGAATTTCCTCCCCTTTCTACTCAGGTTTTTGAATTTCTTGATCATAAAAGTGAGCTCTTCGTCATCCAAGTCATTTTCTGAGTCTGTATTATCAGAATCAGTGTTAGATTTTAAAGCGATGGACTTTTTATCTTCGGGATCTTCATCATTGATTTGTTCCACTTCATAGGATTGAAGAGTGCCGATCAATTCATCAACAAAGAGTGGCATAATCCTCTGAGTCTCTCGAATTGAGGTCTTTACATGGCTCCAATCTTTTTAGAGACCTTGCAAGAGTTTGTTGACCTTCATTGGGGAAGAAATTGGCCGATTTTGATATGCTAAACCATTTACAATTTCTATAAAACGGCTGAACATATCTCCAATCGACTTTCCTTGCTTCATCTTGAAGGATTCATATTTACCAAACAGGAAGTTTACTTTTGTCTCTTTTACACGATCAGTCCCTTCATATGTAACATGAAGTCTATCCAAAACTTCTTTTGTTGTTTCACATGAAGAGATTCTGTTATATTTAGTAGGAGACAAAGCACAATATAAAGAACAAATGACTTTTGCATCAAACGCTTCTCTTTTAGATATCTCCATTTGAGACATAGGAGCAAGGGGTTTGGTGTCTTTGTCTTTGCCATTTTTGTTTGATGTAGACGCAGCAGCAGGATTGATTCATTTTTCCACAACATCCCATTGCAAGGGATCTCTGGATCTTAGGAATGCCTTCATTTTGTTCTTCCACACAATGTATTATTTTCCATCAAAATATGGTGGCCTGGTGTTGCTTTGTCCTTCCATAAGTCCTAGTGCCAAGATACTAGCCATAGAAGATCTTTAGCTCAAAAGTAAAAACACTTTTATAAACCAAGCACTTGGCTCTGATACTAATTGAAAGTACTAGTATAAACACATAGAGGAGGGTGAATAGGTGTGAAAACAAATTTTGCAAAATGCAGTGAAAAACTTTACTTTTAACCTGAGTCTGGTGGACCACAGACTTTAAAGAATGAATTAGACTTTAATATCTATTTCAAAACACATAAGTATATCGCATCAAATAAAGTAAAGGAGTTAAGAAAAGAGAATGTTGCACAAGAAATTTATAGTGGTTCGGCTTAGATCAAGCCTATGTCCACTTCCCACGCTAAAAGCCTCCTAGTTGGATTCCACTATGCAATCAACAAGAGATTATAACTTTGAGTGCAAATACTTAGTAGTAGATCACACTATCTTACTAAGTCACTCTTTTGATATTTCTCTCACCATCACAAATGTTTAAGCTCACTAAAGACAAGTGTATGATCAAAGTTGGCTCAAACTTTGGAATTATAAATTCCATGCTCCATCTCTTACTTGCTCATCAGTCCTTGATCTCCTTAAATACCCCTTCACTTCCAAACTAGCCGTTGGACAGTATCTTGAGGATCGTCTTCCAATCTACCCGTTGGACAGATCTATATCTAGAAGATTTGGTAGCCGTTGAGTGATAGAAGTAAAATCCCAAATTGATTCTGATCGCCCATACAAACAGAATCTTGGTTTCCATAAGTAAAGCTTATTCGTATAGAAAATTATTATCTTCAAGATCCAATTGTCAATCAATTAAATTGAGTCAATCAAATCAATCTTAATGTAGAATCCAAACCAGATCACTAGCCGTTATATGTTCGGGGCTTATGTTATGTCCTGTCTCGTTCCGGATGTAAAGTTTGAGAGTAATAGACTTTACAATTTGAGTCTGAGTGCAATAAACTTTACAATCTAAGTCTGAACATATTCTGTTTTTGAACAGATTTAGCTTTAAGGTCTGAACATAGTTTGAATAAGTTTAATTTCAGCATAGAGTCTATCTTCTGGTTCTTCATTCACGTTCAGTCTAGAATTTGTCAGAGTGAGCAAACTTCTGATATAGAACAGACTTTGACACTGAAGTCTAGCAGTGTTCAGACATTGACAATATCCTTTACATGTTCAATCATCTGCATAGTCTATTACTTAACCATTAAACACGTTAGTAGCTTTTGATTTATTTTGTCATCTTCAAAACATCATAAAGGATTTTCCTAACACATCATACATTATGCCATTTGATCTAAAAATACCTTCTCATGTGGCATTCTTCCCATAGGGAGTTTCAAAACAAAATGTTTGAGCTGACATGGGTTCCTTTGGTGCAACCGGAAATCTTACGATTCAACCAATTTGTGTCTTGCCTGGTATGTCTCCTTTCTTTGTGCTAGTGTAGCATGTATAAATTTTTTGTTGAAGCAATGTTCTTATGACATTGTGAAGCTCTACCAGAGGTTAGATAATTTGTAATCCGAATTGTAGTTCATTGTGTACTTTCTCCCAGGCTTTTTGAATGTTATTGCACATATAACATGGTGCTTTGACCATATAAATAGGTGGTTAGAAAAGCAGAGTTGCATTTGCCAAGATAATTTTCAAGCAACCTCGCATAGTTTTGCTTGACGAGCCATCCAATCATCTGGTAAGTTCTACTCATATTTCTCCATTTTATGTGGACCCCTTTTTGTTTATAAATCCGGTCTTTAAATTTTGCTTTAATGACCGGTGACTAAAGAGTTATCTTTGTAAATTGTTATTTTCTTGTCTAATGATTAGTGTTTCTATTTTCTTGCCTATCCACAACTGTAGGATTTGGATGTAGCTGAGGCGCTCATTCAAGGTCTAATCTTGTTCCAAGGAGTAATTCTGATGGCGAGATTGATTTTCTTGTCAAAGCACTTCAATTTGACCAACAATGGATAATTTCACAGCTAATGGCCCTCTTTTCACCTTGATTTGTAGGTTATTCATGGTGAGCATCTAATAGTCAAAAGCTTGGATGAGGTCTAGGTGGTTTCACAAGGCAAGGCGGCGCCTCTCCATGAGAATTTCCGGGACTATAGGAATGTACTACGGTTTTTGTTGGATTAGGTGAATCTAGTTATTGCCATCAACTAAGAGTGGTTCACTGGGTTCACATTACCTAACAAAACAAAAAATGAGGCTTAGCTACATAGAGAAAGCAAAAATGATGAAGAGACAATTGCTGTTGATATACAGGACGGACTCACAGTTACACCAGCCCTCATTTGTCAACTTGATAAGGGCTCGTGGAACGATGAGTCTAACTTTTGACATCGAGCATGCAGTATCATTTGCAATAGCTTAAGAACTGAGTAGGGATTGCAGTCCTAATATAATTTATGATTCTTTGCAATAGGTTCATTTGTTGTGCCCCTGGAAGTTTGATACTCTATTGCCACCGAAATCAGCTTTCCCATGCACACTAAAATGATTTAATCATTTGCAAAAGAATGTTGTAGCACAGTAAATTATTTTGTAAGACAATCTATTTTGTGAGAAAGTTGTATTAGTTATAGTTCATCCTTCTTTATTCAAATACAAAAGAATCACGAAAATCAATGGCATTCCACAATCATATTCCTCTGCATTTTCAGCTTCGTTGTATGCTTTATTCCCAACATCTTTTCCCGTGCCCTAGCTCATCCACTTTGATTGTTTTGCAGATGCCATTGTCATCTGCATTGGCCAAATCTCTTGGAAGGATCACTTTCAAAAACTTTTGAGGTAAGGCTAATGTTGTCAATGTTATGTGTCATTTTTTGACAATTTACAAGAAAGGAAGACATATTTTTATCTATATGGTGCATTGATCTATTCTAAATTTTCTTCTAACAATTATAATCTAAATAAGAATAATCTCTCTCAAAATCTAAAAACAGGATTAGTCATGTGGAAGTTGTGATATGACTGTGAAGAAAGGGGATGCAATTTTTTTTCTTTTATTATATTTTTCTTTAGAATCGAGAACCTTTTTTTTTGTTGTGATGATTGTTGACACCTAAATTTTGGCGACCCGATTAGTCATTTATTGCATTAAAAAATTAGGGGTTAATTTTATCCCTGAAAAAATAATTAATTGCATAGCATATAGATTTAGGTGCATTTGCATTTTTTTACATTTATTTATTGGACCAGTGGCGGATGCGTTCGAATTAGTGGTTCTGAGCTTTAAATTGACAAGCCGGACTAAGCCCACGAAACGAGCAAATTGGCCCAAGCCCCTTTTTTTTTAATAATCGAAGATTATCTCGAGAAAAATAGAAATTTGAAATTTTTCTAGGATATGATGAATTTTTTTGAATAGGGCACGTGGAAAAGAAAATATTGTGTTCATCAAAACGAATATTGTGTTTGGAAAAAGAATCTTCGTGGATATCGATTTGGGAAAATTAAAACCCTAATTCGTGGCCTACAAATATGTTGAATGCGTAGGGTTCGGGGGCTTTTTCTCTCGATCACTTGGTAAAAAATTCAACTCAAAAAGAGAAAGGTTTCCCTTCGTTTTTAAGGGTTTTGTGGGAGTAAGGAAGGTTTTGCTTTTTCTAAAGAAAGGAAAAAGAAAGAGGCATCTGTTGCACTTTCTTTTGCTAACAGCAGTGAAGACAGCAACATGCAGTAAGAGAGAAGTGACGTGCATAGGGGGGAAAAAGGGAAAAAGCCAGCATGAAAGAGAATAGACAGAGAGGGAAGTGACGAAAAAGCAGAGGGAAAATAAGAACTATTGCTCTTCTTCTTCGCAGATTCCACCGGTGCTCCTTGCTATCCGTGAGCTGGCAGCCGCCGTCACTCTGCCGTGCCCTTGCCTCAACGTGCCTTCGTCGTTGCTGTCCAAGCCCCGCTGGTTGTCGTTCGCAACACCCGTGAAGCCTCCGCGTCGCACCATTGCGCTGGTCACTGCATCAGCACCGCTACGGTATTAGCAATCTGTGAAGTCGCCACCATCTCGCTGCCAGCCGTGATCTACTTGGTTTTTCTCTATGAATCCATCACTGCTTGCTGCTCCGCTCGAGCTTCGTTGTCGATGCTAGGACTTAAGAGCGGTCCTCCATCTTCGACACCTTCACTTGCTCGCCTGTAGCCGCGTCTATTGTTGCCTCTGCCGGCCACTGTGCCTCCTCGTCGACCTCTTGCACTCACCTCGCTTGCACCACAGCAACCGCTCCGCAAGCAGCCCATGAAGCCGTCGCGCCATTGCTGCCCTACACGTCGCATCAGGACCCCCTCTCCGAGCGATGTCCACAGCAGCCTTCCCCGAGCCGTCTCCACTAGTCGCTGTTGCAAATCCGGTGGTCTGCTCGCCGCTAGTCTACCCGCCGACATCTTCCCCCGCTGGAGCTCCAAATCAATGACCCACCACCACGAGCTGCCAAGCCATGCGTGGAAGGAAGGAAAAAAAAAAGGGAAAAAAAAAAAGAGAAAATCAAATTAGGTAGTTTTTATTTACTTTATTTTTATTTTTTTTTTTATTAATATTTTATTTATTTTTTTTTTTTTCTTTTAGTAGAGTTGTTGTTGATGTATGATTGAGAGCCTGACATGAAATAGCCCTTCAAATTAGGGATTGACAGTCTGATTCTTGCGCTTGAAATCCGACTCACAATCTCTTGCAAAATCAACATTCCGATCTCACACCTGAGATTCGATTAGCAATTTATTTAAAAATTGGCCAACCCTATCTCATGCGTGAGATATGGTTCGTTGATTTATGGATATCAATCTTATCTTGTCTGATTTGCTGTCTTGTTAGTTGAGTCAATTTTATTTTTGTAAAAGGAAAAATCCAAAAAATATTTAAGTTAGGATTAGATTTGTTTTAGAATATTTCTTGTTTTAGGGTTATCTAGAATATGGATTTTATTTCAATTTTTTTAAATAAAAAATGCATTCATTTAGGATGTTATTTTTTTTTAATTGCACATTTAATTATTTGGCAATCTTTAATTGCAAATTTCATAAAAGAAAAAGGAAAAATTAGAATTAGGACATTCTTTGCACGTCATTGCATATTAGGATGGATTGCATGCTTGCTAAGAAAATTTTAAAAAAAAAATCATGTGCACGTCATATAGAATTAGGTTCATGAAATGCCCGTCATCTAGTGATTGTTGCTAAGTCCATTTAATTAGAAATTGCCCGTCATTAGAATTAGGTCATTTAGCTAATTTGGATTGCACATTTAATTATTGCATTTATTTTAATTTCGAAATTTATGGAAAATAAAAAAATTGTCTTAGGATAAATCAATTTCATGCTTTAGGATAGACTGCATTTTACTCCTGTCATGTAGTTTAGGTCATATTGTCATGTCATATCATTTCATGTTAGATTAGAAGCATTGCATTGCATATGGATTATATCCTCATTAAAAAAAAAAAGTGAAAACAAAAATTGAGTGATTGCGTGTTAATTAGAAATCATATTTATGACTGTTAATGTGAATTTTGATCTAACAACATAGATGATATTGTTACCATGAGGTAAGTCTTGTGATTTATTCATTGCTTTTCTTGGATGTTAAATTGGTGGTTTGCACACCCACATGATCACCTCCATGTTAAGGAAGTGAATTAAAATTAATTCAAACTGCCCACAAAACATTTTTTCGAAATAAAAAGAGAAATGTGCCGAAAGGGCACTAGGAAAGTTTAGTGTAACCAAGTCCCCATACCCAAAGTCTCTAGTTCGTAGAAGTAAAATAGTTCTCCTGTTATTTTACTTAGGTGTCTAATTGACCTACCATAAACCGATTAGTGACAACTCCCTTTTGCGCGCGAAATATTTGAATCTAAGTCACGAATTGATATGGGCTTGAGAGAGTCCAAACTAAGTGAGGCTTAGTAATCCATTAGTCTAATTTTATGTGGTACGCCCGAAAATTTAGTCGCAACAGCTTGGAAACTCCACTAGGAATAGTTAATACTCTTAGAGGACTTAGGCCAATTTTCTCTTTTATTTGCAAAAACATTTTCGTTTGGCAGTGAGGATCCCAGGTACATCCTTAACATTTAAGGTGTTAAATGTTTTACATATTGGGAGGTATAAGGAGAAGTGTTTGCTAACCCTTGTTTTGTAGGGAGGTGTAGGAATGTATAGTTTACATGCACATATGAAGTGTTTCTTGCTATAAACTATTGTGCATGCTTTGCATTTACACTACACTCTTGCACAAATAACTTGCTGTCATACCTAGGTTGCATTAGGACACTTAGGATGGTATTGAGTTGGATACGACTTCGACCGTGAGGCCGCGTAGTAGAGGTTGTCCAACTCAATCCCGAAAGTTTTTTCTTGGTGTCAAGAATGTTTACCTTTGCCCGCGAGGCTGCGTCGCATTGGAGTATCATTTTTTACTAAGCCGTAGTTAGAAGGACTTGACTTAGTACGCGAGGCTGTGACTAGTCATCCCACCCTTTTAGCTCCACCTTGCTTAGCCTTCTTAGTTAGAAATCGAACTTCACATTTCATGCACTTGTCTATGTGTTTGCTTTAATTGTCTGGTAAAGTAAGTTTTCTATCATTTACTCTTGCAATTTACTTACTTTATTATGTCTTTGGTCTGTCCATGACATTAGGTTGGTCGAGTCCCGATCTATAAACAATGGGAAGATTCGACATTCGATTCGTGCCTGCACCAAAGGTTGAACTCAAATCATTATGGGATCGTCTAGGTCAAGATAGCCAACGCTATGTGGAAAGTAGACTTGGTCACCTGGTTCCCCTTCTCGACATCGATGTCCAAAGCGGCGTCATGCAAACACTTGTTCATTTCTAGTGCCCCAAAACATCAATGTTCATATTTGGTAAGCATGAGTTGACACCAACTTTGGAAGAATACAGCATTGCCATAGGAAAACCTTTGGAATTGGAATTGATAAACCCACCTCTTGGATTAGAACCTAAATCAATTTTGTCTGACTTTCTTAGGATGGATAAAAATTTGATAAAAAGAGTGTTGAAAGATAATTGTCATGCATGTCCTTTTTCCTTCCTAGATCAAAGTTTTGATGATGCAAATACTCTTTTAAAAAGCAAGATCTTCCTTCTAGCCTTTTTTCGGATTTATTGTTTTTCTTCTTCGTAAAGGCACCATTAATCCTTCTGTTACATGGGTGGTCAAACAAGTGTGTGCTAGTTTTGTCAACACTATTCTAGCCGAAGCATTCTTGTTGCTCACCCGATTTAAGGAAGATCAAGATAAAACCTTTCATGCACCAATCAAGCTTTTACAAGTCTGGTTCTTTTCTCACATGAGTAAGATTGATATTCGCACGCAAATTATTAATGTTACTGATTCCCATCATCCCATTGAGATTTTCAAAAATCATCAGGATCGAACTCTAAATCTTTCTTACTCAAAATGGGTCAAATTGTTGAAAAATCCAAATACCAAGATTTTCCTATGGCATGCTAAATGGTTCCAAGTCTCCAAAGCATGTCTCTCTCATGGCAATGATGAGTCAATCCCACTATTGGGGATCACTAGTGCTATTTCCTATTACCCACTTCGAGTGGCTCACCAATATCGAGTTGTGCAGGATCCCAAAATGAGCTTCTCTTTATTGAACAAGCTTGGCTCGCATGTCGTGAACAAAAGTTGACCTTGCTTGAAGATAAGCTTGAGGGGAAGGAAAAGACTTACCATGCCACATCTCGATATATCCGTCAGCACAAGATCCCGACTGAGCTTCTCCCAAAAGTGCTAGATGTGACTGAAAAGCCCACTCGACAAGTGAAGCTTAATCGTCACAAGAGGAAGATTGAAGAACTTGAGAAGCAAGCCAAGAGGGACGCTAAGGAGAAGAGGCAACTACGTCGAGTGTTGGCTTCCCATTTGTTTATAGATTGGGCCAAATAAACTGGCTTGAATCTATTTAGTTTTTTTTTACTTTAGCTTAATGTTTAGGAAGTTGAGTCATTTACTTGATTAGTTAATTTGTTTAGGATATTTCAAAGTTTTTTACATTGTCAATGTCAAACAATTTCATGAATAAAAGTGTTAGACTTTCATCATGGACTGACATGTTTTATATGAGATGCTTATTTTGTTAATTTCCTCAATTTAGGTCATAACATATCCCTCACGTTCACCTATTATTACACGATCAAGAGCTAAGATGGCTGACCAAACTGAAATGCGTGATCATATGTCCACTGTGGAAGACCAACTCAAACAATTGCTCACCTCTATACAACTTATGACAACTCAAATCCAATCCCTTCGAGCGAATTCGACTCCTGCATCCTCTCTCCTCGAGATAGCTATCTCAAATCAAGCAAACAAGGCTCAAATGGGTGATGACAACATGCCTGAGCTGGAGGATGACCCACCGTTGATTACTGTTGAAAATGCCAAGCTTGATAATGTCCCTAAGATGGAGCAAGATGAACGCTTTGCAAAACTCGAGGAGAAAGTGAAGCAATTGCAAGGATCATAGAGCTCACTCTCATTCGACTTGTTAGTTTATGAGAAGGTCAAGATGCCAAAGAAGTTCAAAATGCCGGAGTTTGAGAAATACGATGGTACTTCCTGCCCAAAAGCTCATTTGCAAATGTACCACATACACATGGCCCAATACGTCAAGAATGAGCCACTCATGATTCAATCATTCCATGCAAGTTTGACTGGGCCTACGTTGAACTAGTATATAATGAAAAATGTAAACCTTCTCGACACTTGAAATGAAGTGGCTGACGCGTTCCTCAAGCAATATAAGCTCAATATGGACATTGCACCTTCTCGAGAGGATCTTGAGCGAATGGAGAAGAAGAAAAGCGAGTCGTTCAAAGAGTATGCTGTGAGATGACGAAACCTAGTGGCTCAAATCACTCCTGAGCCTACGAACAAAGAACTGATGAAGTTGTTCGTCAAGACTCTCCCGTTTGAGTTTTGTACCTAAATGGCCAGCACGTACGTTGAGAGCTTCAACCAACTTATCCTAATGGGTTAGCAAATCGAGATTGGGCTAAGAGATGGATGGTTCAACGAGCCGACCTATCAAGGCAAAAGGTTCACCATGAAGAAAGACAAAGAACCGAGCACGAAAGTCAATGTTGCTTATGCACAATCTAGCAAGGCTCTAGTTGTTCATGTTCCTAAGAATCAACAAGGCGGAGTTTGTCTAACCGCCCTCGGCAATTTGTTAAGAGGCAATTCACTCCCCTTCTTGGCCCTCTATCCCAGGTCTTAAAAGTCCTATAAAAGAAAGGGTTGTTGTCCTATGAGCCAAAGCGACCCAATGCTGAAAAATTTTCTAACTACGACCCCTCCAAGAAATGCTAATACCATATGGGGGAAGTAGGAGATTTGACTGATGAATGCATGACTTTGAAGCATAAGATCCAAAACTTATTGGACACTAAGGCGTTTGCCTTCAATACTGCTCAACCGAATGTCAAAAAGAATCCTCTACTTGAGCATGAAGATAGAGTGAATGGCATTGATGAAGGACCTCTGGAAGAAACGGGCTCTGGTTCGCAAGAGTAACTTATTACTTTTGCACATTCCCTTGTGCGAGAATTTTTATCTCTTTCTGGGAATTTTTATCGATGTCTAGGAATTGTTTTCGATTTCTTCTTTTTCGCTTTCTTTTTAGGACTTGAGTTCGCATTTTCTATTTAATAAATGTAATTGATTGATGAATTTCAATTAAATTACAAGTTTTATTTTGAGAGCATGATGAGGTACACCAAACCAGCCCAATGATGATATCCAACCGATAAAAGAAAAAGAAAAATCCAAGGAGAATTCTGAGGCTTGGGCTTCATCATGCTTTCTTGTGTCAAAATGTTTTAAAAAATGCTTTTCCAAATGCTTTTCAAAAATATTTTTAAAAAAATTCAAAAAATAAAATATGTTTGACCCTTTTTGTCTTTTTATCCTTCTACTTTCTATTTCAGGGACGATCATATAGCATGTAAAGGTGTGGAAATAGTCAAATCCAATGCAACAAGTGTTGACAATGATGGTCCTGAATACTCGATCGAAGATACCATTGAGGTGCAGCATAGCTGGGAACAAAATGAAAAATCCTAGGGGCAAGTTTGCTCCTAATTACAGTGGTCCATATGTGGTGAAGAAGGTACTTCCTGTAGGTGCCTTGATCTTGGCAAAAATGGATAGTCGTGAGTTTTCCACCCCAGTGAATTCTGACGCTGTCAAAAAATATTACCCATGATAGAATTTGCTATGTCATGTTTTGAATTGCAAGCATTTCTGTGATGAATAAATTGCCTCAATGAGTTGCAAATTCAATGGTCCAAATTTGTTACAAATCTTGCATGTTTTCCTTGATGAATTGTGTGAGATAAATTGAATGTGTCAAATGGGATACTTTGGAATGACGAAAGGCAAGCCTGATTCCATACACTATTTCATACACTAATCCATGGTGAGTGTTGTGGAAAAATTCCATGCCCATGAGGAAAAGGGTGATCTCACAAAGGGTACGTCAACCAAAGTGATGAGAGACAGTTTCTTCCTCTACCCGAAACACTATAGGTATACCCATTGTTTAGCCCTTTGAGCCCACACACATGAAGAGCTTTTTAAATTATCTATATCAAGGATTATCCCATACCGGGACAAGATTTGAAGTAAATGATAGGAATTTTCTTACTTACACTTGCATCAATCTTCGAATATTGTTTTCGCAGTGTAACTTGTACGATAATTGAAGTGCCTTAGGATGACGAAGAGCAACTCTTTCTCTATCATATACACTTCAATCCATTGCATAGCCCATTTGAGCCTATTTATTCATTTTACATTAAACCCAGTTGGTGATCATCCCCCACATTGGGGCAACGCAAGGAAAAAAAAAAAACAAACCATTTAAGAAGCATGGTTTATAATGCTGATGAAACATGAAGGTTGTGTGAGTCCAAAAAAAGTGAGTGCAAAAATGAAGGGCATGAAAAAGCAATGTGCCTGGTAAAAGCAAGGCCAATGCCTAAATAGAAAAGTCAAACACTTGATGAAGTGAGTCATATCCCCAACAAGGCGGTACTAAAAAACTCAAATGCTGAGATGTTACAATCAATGGAGTTTTGATGTGAAGAAAATCTTCGACATTAGGGAAGAAAATTGGTGGAAATGTCAAGATGATCACCAATTTTGACCCCCTAAACACTTTTTGAGCCTAATGATCCTTTCGTTTCTCAACCCATGAACCAAGCCTACATTACGTCCCTTGCAAAGTCTCTTTAGATTATGGCACTCGAATTAACGTAAAAGTTCATATGTTCGAAAGCATCGCTTGAAGAAGTGCGAATAAGATCATTTCTACCTTATTTCGTATGTTTCTTGACTTGTAAATCCCAAGACAATTGCGAAATGTCATTTTTCAATAGTCTCGACTCAAAGAGTCTCCTTTGTTAAACCATTGACCAAGCCTGCATTACGGTCCCAATTAAAGACCTCTCAGATTGGTAAGGTCATACCACTTGTGAGATTGCTCAGACCCTTGTTTGGCATGACAATGGTGAGATAGAGCGATTGACGAAATCCTACATCAAAGGTCAGGATGAAATAGCCCTTTTAATGAGGATGAGTGAAAAGTCCTTTCAGATTGAAAGATCTCTCACTTGACACATCCATGATACTCATGTGTTCAGATTGGAATTATTCTTTTGAAATATTTTCCAATGGAAATTAGGTGATGCAAGATTAATAAAAGTTGTCACACATGAATCTCCTTTGAATTAATGCATGTTTGTGATTACAAATGCGTGTTGCCTCTCCTACGACCATGTTTTGCAGGAGACATATCCCTGAGGATCAGTGATGTTACCAGGTGAGTATATCTCTATCCATACCTTTTGTCATTGCACAGGTATTCCCCCTCAAGTGCACCTACACTCGACTCAATCAAGTTGTCTCCCAAAGATTTTTCTCAAATTCAATATGATTAAGGCGACTGAAGAAAAGTTTAGGTCTTGGTCAGATAGTCTATGTTGCAACGCTAGATGATCGTAAAAAGGTACGGGTCTTGGACGTGTAACGCTAACTACCTTGAATCACTCTATCCTCCTTGTATGTAAGATATTCCAAGTAGGTTCCTTTACCATTTGCATTAGTATTTCCATACAAACTGCATTCCAAAATTTTGATATCTCAGTCTAGATCTGGATGTCTCAATTCTTTTTGTTGAACATTTCACTCTGGATGTGAATGTTCTTCGATCTTCCTCATTATACCTTAGTCTGGATCTAGGTATTTCAAGCTTCCAAAATCATGACATCTCAGTCTGGACTTGGATGTCTTGATTATTTTTGTTGAACATTTCACTCTGGATGTGAATGTTCTTCGATCTTCATCGTTATACCTTAGTCTGGATCTAGGTATTTCGAGCTTCCAAAATCATGACATCTCAGTCTGGACCCGGATGTCTTGATTATTTTCGTTGAACATTTCACTCTAGATGTGAATATCTTTCAATCTTTCTCATTATACCTTAGTCTGGATCTAGGTATTTCGAGTTCAAAAATTTCGACATCTCAGTCTGGATTTGGATGTCTTAATTATTTTCGTCTAAACATTTCACTTTAGATGTGAATGTTTTTTTGACCTTTCTCATTATACCTTAGTCTGGATCTAGGTATTTTGAATTCAAAACTCTTGACATCTTAGTCTGGATTTGGATGTCTTAATTATTTTCGTTGAACATTTCACTCTGGATGTGAATATTTTTTGATCCTTTTCGTTGTACCTTAGTTTGGATCTAGGTATTTCGAGTTTAAAAATCTTGACATCTCAGTCTGGATTTGAATGTCTCAATTCTTTTCATTGAACATTTCACTTTGGATGTGAATCTTCTTCTCAGTCTTGATGTCTCAATTTATTACCTATTAGATTCTTCAAGGAACCTAAGTGAAAACTAGGTACTTGTGGAGTAAATGGGGATTTATCGTATACCTCAAGATGCTCTGCCGCACTGATTGGTAAGTAACTATAGGTACATTCTTTCCTTTCGCATCATGCATTTGCATTAACATTTCCATGCATCATATAAATAGCATTTTAAAATGGGATTCATTTTCCGACAAAATAAATCATTTAGTGCATGTGCATGGCCAAAATTTAGGTCTTAATTTGTCTTTCAAGGCAATCTCTACGAGCTCACCTTTAAAGAGGGGCAGCTGTTGACACCTAAATTTTGGCGACCCGATTATTCATTTATTACATTAAAAAATTAGGGGTTAATTTTATTCTTGAAAAAATAATTAATTGCATAGCATATATATTTAGGTGCATTTACACCTTTTTATATTTATTTATTGGACCGGTGGCGGATGGGTTCGAATTAGTGGTTTTGAGCTTGAAATTAATAAACTGGACTAAGCCCACGAAATGAGCAAATTGGTCCAAGCCCTTTTTTTTAATAATCGAAGATTATCTCGTGAAAAATAGGAATTTGAAATTTTTTGAGATACAATGAATTTTTTTGAATAGGGCACATGGAAAAGCAAAAATTGCATTCGGCAAAACAAATATTGTGTTTGGAAAGAGAATCTTCGTGGATATCGATTTGGGAAAATTAAAACCCTAATTTATGGCCTATAATTATGTTGAATGCGTAGGGTTTGAGGGCTTTTTCTCTCGATCGCTCGGTAAAAAATTCAACCCAAAAAGAGAAAAGCTTCCCTTTGTTTTTAAGGGTTTTGTGGGAGTAAGGAAGGTTTTGCTTTTGCTGAAGAAAGGAAAAAGAAAGAGGCATCTGCTATAGTTTCTTTTGCTAACAATAGAGAAGACAGCAACGTGCAGCAAGAGAGAAGTGACGTGAACAAGGGGAAAAGGGGAAAAAGCCAGGGTGAGAGAGAATAGATAGAGAGGGAAGTGACGGAAAAGCAAAGGGAAAATAAGAACTATTGTTCTTCTTCTTCACAGCTTCCACTAGTGCTCCTTGCTATCCGCGAGCCAGCAGCCGCCACCACTTCATCGTGCCCCTGCCTCGACATGCCTTCACCGCTACTATCCACACCCCATTGGTCACCATCCGTGATGCCCGTAAAGCCTTAGCGTCGCACCATCGCGCCGGTCATTGCATCAGCACCGCCGCAGTACTAGCAATCAATGAAGTCGCCGCCGTCTCGCTGCCAAACGTGATATGCTCGGTTTTTCTCTGCGAATCCATCATTGTTCGCTACTCTGCTCGAGCTCCATTGCCAATGCCAGGATTCACGAGCGGTCCTCCATCTCCGACGCCTCACTTGCTCGCCTGTAGCCGCGTCTGCTGTCGCCTCTGTCAGCCATTGTGCCTCCTCGTCGACCTCCTGCACTCACCGCGCTCGCACCACAGCAACCGCTCCGCAAGCAGCCCACAAAGCCACCGCGCTATCGCCACCCTACACGCCGCATCAAGACCCCCTCTCCGAGCGACGGCCACAGCAGCCTTCCGCCGAGCCGTCTCCACCAGTCTCTGCTGTAGATCCAGTGATCTACTCGCCGCCGATCTACCCACCGACATCTTTCCCTTGCCAGAGCTCCAAACAAGTGACCCACCACCACGAGCTTCCAAGCCGTGCGTGGAAGGAAAAAAAGGGAAAAAGAAGAAGAGAAAATCAAATTAGGTAGTTTTTTTATTTACTTTATTTTAAATTTTATTGTTTATTAGTATTTTATTTATTTTTTATTTTTTTTTTTTTTAAGTAAAGTTGTTCCTTGATGTATGATTGAGAGGCTGACACAAAATAGCCCTTCAAATTAGGGATTGACAGTCCAATTCTCACGCCCGAAATCCGACTCACAATCTCTTGCAAAATCGACAATCCGATCTCACTCTCGAGATTTGATTAGTGATTTATTTAAAAATCAATCGATCTCATGCCCGAGATATGGTTCGCGGGTTTATGGATATCAATCTTATCTTGTCCGATTTGCTGTTGTGTTAGTTGAGTCAATTTTATTTTTGTAAAATGAAAAATCCAAAAAAAAATTCAGTTAGGATTAGGTTTGTTTTAGAATATTTTTTGTTTTAGGGTTATCTAGAATAGGGATTTTATTTCGATTTTTTTAAATAAAAAAATGCATTCATTTAGGATGTTAGTTTTTTTTTAATTTTTGAATTGCACGTTTAAATATTTGACAATTTTTAATTATGAATTTCATAAAAGAAAAAGAAAAAAATAGAATTAGGGCATTCCTTGTACGTCATTGCATATTAGGATGGATTGCATGCTTGCTAAGAAAATTAAAAAAAAAAAAATCATGTGCACGTCATATAGAATTAGGTTCATGAAATGCCCGTCATCTAGTGATTGTTGCTAAGTCCATTTAATTAGAAATTGCCCGTCATTAGAATTAAGTCATTTAGCTAATTTGAATTGCACATTTAATTATTGCATTTATTTTAATTTCAAAATTCATGGAAAATAAAATAATTGTCTTAGGATAAATCAATTTCATGCTTTAGGATAGACTACATTTTACTCCCTGTCATGTAGTTTAGGTCATGTTGCCATGTCATATCATTTTATGTTAAATTAGAATCATTGCATTGTATATGGATTATATCCTCATTAAAAAAAAAGTGAAAACAAAAATTGAGTGATTACGTGTTAATTAGAAATTATATCTAGAACCGTTGATGTGAATTCTGATCTAACAACGCAGATGCTTTCGTTGCCATTAGGTAAGTCTTGCAATTTATTCATTGTTTTTCTTGGATGTTAAATTAGTGGTTTGCACACCCGTATAATCACCTCCATGTTAGGGGAGTGAATTAAAATTAATTTGAGCTGCCTGCAAAATATTTTTTCGAAATAAAAAGATAAAGGTATTGAAAGGGCACTAAGAAAGTCTAGTAAAACCAAGTCCTCGTACCCAATGTCTCTAGTTCATGAAAGTAAAATAGTTCTCCCGTTATTTTACTTAGGTGTCTAATCGATCTACCGTAAACCGATTAGTGGCGACTCACTTTTGCGCGCGAAATATTTAAATCTAAGTCGCGGATTGGTATGGGCTTGGGAGAGCCCGAGCTAAGTGAGGCTTAGTAATCCATTAGCCTAATTGGCACCCCGAAATAGGTACTTATCGCTCCACCTAATGAACACTAGTTACATCTCTTAGTAGAAGCATCGTAGTTCATAGGCATTTTTTTCGAAAACGGTGCGCAACTTATTAGCGGAAGCATAATTGAATCTCACCATCTCTCCCTCCAATAACCATAATGCAATGCACACCAACTACGCACCATATGAAAAGATAAAGCCGAGCCATTTTTATTTACATATTTTCATGATGGATTTTTCAAGTTAGTACAACCAAAAAGAAAAGCCAAGATTTTTAACTACACTTGGCCACAACCCAAAAGATATCTCGACCCCTATATTCAATCACGTGTCATCCTCCATCTACCAGCGTCGGCTACCCTAAAAAAGAAACGTTAGCTCTCTACTCCTCACACAGCCATCACACCCATCCTGGCGCGTTGGGCGGTGGTGGCGGCAACATTCCCTTAAACACTCCATCTCGGTGGACGTGGACTGACAAAAACTCATGAATGACTGGGCCCCCAGCTAGGCCCACATCGTACATGACCAGCACGCGAACTTGCACAAACGTCAAACCAGGGATGGTAACGCAATCAATCTCCGAACACTCTACCTCCACGTCAGATAGGAGGCCATCGAAGGTACCCCACGTGACTGGAGGGAGTGGCATCTTCCTAATTTGAAATGTTGGTATAAAAGATCCAATAAACTACTCAATGCATCACACAATACAATCATAACAATCATAGCATAGTACATATCATTCATGCATCCAAGCATAACTTACCTTGAAGCCATGTATATGTCATCATACCATATGTACATACATCCTCATGTACTCATCACCATCATGTCATACATCTACCATGCCTCATGTACACATACCATCGTGCCATAGGTGCACATACAACCATGCACTCATCATCATAATGTCATACATATACCATCATGCCATAGGTGCACATACAACCATGCACTAATCATCATCATGTCATATATGTACCATCATGCCATAGGTGCACATACAACCATGCACTCATCATCATCATATCATACAGCCATGCATATGTCATCATACCATATGTGCATGATTCAATTTCCACTTTTTAATTTTCAATTTGATCACCACATCTTTCTTTCTCGGGATTAGTAATTGCACACCGAGCATCCGGCACCCCCACATTCCGGGCAAATTCCGGGCATCTTGAAACTCCCGAGGACATCCGGGCATGTATCTCAACACAATGCATCTTGAAACTCCAAGGGCATTGTCGACTCTCCTCCAACAGTCTCCTCATTCATCATAATTCATATTCACCAAATTTTATCTCACAATCAACGTGGCACATGATGTAATGGCAATAAGGTCAAATTCAACATTTGATTTTATAAGCAATTCCATATATCATCTCAAGCACAGCAAGATTCAATCACCTCAATCAATATAATTTATGGGGCTCATCCAAAATAGATTAATCATAAATTACAGCATTTAAATTCGCTCTATCCAACTTGCATAGTTTTAGAAAATAGTTCCATTAAATACCCAAATGACCTTTAAAAATTATGCAATTCGAACATGTGATAGTAAAGACATAATGGAAAATATTTCATGAAGGACACTGCACCAAAAGACCCTCATATCATGCGGTATAAACCGAACATCACAGCACCATTATCATAACCACTTAACTTGCACAGTTTTCAAAATATTTTCAGTTAAATAGGCAAGTGAACTTCAAAAATTATGAAATTTAAATATGTTGCAGGGAAAACATAAAGAAAGATACTTCATTCAGAACACTTTGCTGAAATAATTTTATCCAAAATGATATGTTCCACGCATTGAAACTGACCAAGTCCAAACGCGTCAGATTACACGGTTTTTGAAATATTTCCGATTAAATACTCTAATGACCTTCAAAAATTAAGAAATTAGACTATGCAGTAGTCAAGACCCTAAAGTAGATTTTTCATGAAGGAATCAAAGTCAGATTCATCCTAGATAATTAAATATAGGTGGTTAAAACTTCTGTTCCTAGTACTGAAATTTCCGGTCGAAAACCACGATTTCACCTCTATTCTTGTTGCTTTTCTATAAATTTTTGATATGTTCAACCTCAAGATTTCCTTTACAACTTTTGTTAAGAGAGATTAAGGTGATATTTTCACAAGAAGTTTTACAGACCATGAAGGAACTCCGACAAATGAAGATTTCACCTACTTATACTTGTTTTTTTTTTTTGTCTAAAATTTGAGTATGTTATATTTCCTAACAACTTTTATGTATAAGTCACGGTCAAAATCCAACTCAAACAACACATGCAAGCCAACTCAAGAACAGTTTTCTGGTTCACTTTTAACAAGCAGATTAAGAAGCTAGCAACGAGCACACGGCGACGAACGACGGACGCATGGCAGACAGTCGACGGACAGCTCTCCTCCTTTCCTCTTCTCTTCTCCCTTTCTTCATTTCTTCTCTTCCTCTCCTCTCTTTCTCTCTTAACCCTCTCTCTCTAGAACCCTAAACATGGGCCCAAGAAGATCAACCCTTTTAAAAACTACTTAAATTTTTAGCCAATATACTCATGCTTATTTGGTTGAGATTCATTCTCGCTTAAACCAGCCATCATTTCTCCAAATTTTCTTCCCCTCAATGATGAGCAATCATTGGCAATGCATGGGAGACACTTGGCACACTTCAAAGGACAAGTGGGGGAGGGCATGCTTGTTCTCTAGGTTTGCATTCTTAGCCAAAGATAAAGCTTCCTTTCCCAAAATTCATCCATTAAAGACTTGGTGAGGCTACAGAATACAATAGCGGTACTTCTATCACCTATCCATAGCTCATGGCATATTTAGGGATTTTTATGAAATTTTAGGATGCCACAACACTCGAAATTTGTCACAACAATGATCCTTCTTAGTATTAAGCAGTCTATTTGGGGTGTTTATGGCTTTAAGCTTTCAATGCAACACAAATTCATGATAGGACTGATATTCTAAACCATGGGTCTTGTCATTGTATTTGAAATTACCATGCTTATTTGTTGAGGCATTCTTGCCTCTAGGTTTGCATTCTCAATAGTGACCTTGGAGCAGGTTCCTTTGGTCTACACTATGTCATTGTATTTGAAATTACCTTGTTATGTGGCATTCTTCAATCAATGTGGAAATCCTGCACTTCAATCAATGTATACCTTGTATGGATCATCTTCTCCCTCTTTTACTGTTGTACATGTAAAAAAAATTTTTAAGCAATTTTTGTGTGACATTGTGAAGCTCTATTGGAGGTTAGTTAATGTCATGCTTTGATCCTCCGAGCACGTGCCCATCCCTCCTTGGTCGATTAATAGCAATGTCTCAAGACGCATTGCCGACCCATTCGATTTAATATATGCATGTGGAAGTAAATATAAATCCCCAGACAATAACACAATGGGATAGGAAAGTAGGGCCAATTTTTCACAAAATACATTTTTATAAACACACAGGT
The DNA here is from genome assembly GCA_014182375.1 of Eucalyptus virginea. Classification (NCBI taxonomy): domain Eukaryota; kingdom Viridiplantae; phylum Streptophyta; class Magnoliopsida; order Myrtales; family Myrtaceae; genus Eucalyptus; species Eucalyptus virginea. The sequence continues at coordinate 13,539,387 of CM024515.1, read as the reverse complement.
TTATACACTGAAGCCTACAAAAAGGGATCGGCTTTTAACAAAAGAGAATTATCCTATGACTAACTAGTTTGACAAGTTCGCCGGGTCTTCGGGCTTCACCTCCTAAACTCCGGGCTTCGGTCCTCCACAACCATCACTTACGGACCTGAAAATGGTTATACAATAATCAGTGAGACAATGTCTTAGCGAGTTCTACTTCCTAAGACTTGATTATGAATAAAATATGCTTTAAGGGCTGCCTAAGCACACACGGGCATAGAAAACTTACCTTGGCCTCAGTTCCTTCCTGCAAGTCAGTTCAATTCGTAATTACTGACAATCTTAACACCCAATCAATTCAACCAATCGGATCGACTCTTGCGATCAATCGACTTAGTCAATTACATGTCATTGAAACCATCACACAATCATTCCAACTATTCATTCTTGACTCTTGATCACGGCCCTACAGGCATAATTTGGGTTAAGTGGTCATCATGGCCCCACTGGCAATTTTAGACTTAGTGAAATCACGGTCCCACTCGGCAATTTAGACTTAGTGGTATCACGGCCCACTCGACATATTTAAACTTAGTGGTATCACGGACCCACTCAGCATATTTAGACTTAGTGGTAATCACGGCCCCACTCGGTAAATTTTAGACTTAGTGATAATTACGGTCCCACTCGGCAAATTTAGACTTAATGGAATCATGACATCCCGATTTTCCAATTCTATTTTCAATAAATTGAGACGGGCATTTCGTTGGCATGCATATAATTATTTTCCTTGAGTCAGCCACTCATGTGAAAACTAGTCTATCAGGTGAAGCCATTAAGAGATTTTAATGCATCAGACTCGAGAATTTGACTAGGAAGCGACCTTTCGACCGAGCTACTCTATAAGGGTCATTACGACACAATTAAAAATCGATTAGAGACTGGAGATAGGTCGACTCGATAAAGGCATGTGATCAAGGGTGGGTGATTCCACCAGGTCGCACAATCCTTGTCGATCCGACTTTTCTGTCGATTGGGTACCCTGTGTTTGTATTTGAAACCTTGAGATTACCTCGACAACCAAGAGTCGCCAATGTGTCAAAGATGTACATTGTGGCTTGAATTGATCAACCACAGGTTAAATGCATGAAAATTTCTAAAAGCTACCCGGTAGATCAGGACGCGCTAATATCGTGCCAGAGTGAAATTAATCGTGAAATTGAAAGCGAATTCAGAAATTGGAAGTCCTTGTGTGTCACAAACCATTTTAGGATCATTGACTCATCTTCGGAAGATTTTTCATGCAATTAGAGTTTTTCAACAAATTAATCAAAGAATGGCTAATTTGGCTCGAGAAATTAGTAGGCCCGCCTTTAGTCGTGCTTTTGAGACTTAAGTTGGTTCTATGGACTAGTGAAGATGTGAATTGAAGTGTAGTGACATTGGTTTAATTTTATGGACTTCAATTTGGTTCAATTAAAGAGAATTGAATGAAATTGATACAAGATTTCATACCACGTCGGAAAAAGAAATTGGACCCATTGAAGATAGTTGTGGAAGCTTGGTGTGAGTGGAAGATGACCTCATGTGAGGTGTGAGGTCATGGTGGGCCATGTTTGTGGGGCCAGAGAGAGAGAGAGAGAGAGAGAGAGAGAGAGAGAGAGAACCGGTTCCTCCCCGCTTTCTCCTTCTCTCCCGTCGTTGCTCCTCTCTCCCCCATCTCTTTTGGTCGTGCGAAGAACCCAGCAAACCGAAGAAGCCGCGAAGCAGCAACCAGCAGCACCGTCCGTCGCCGTTCATCCCAGCTGAAGGCCGTCGCTACTCGCCGCTGCTTCGCACGCCTCCGTTTCCTTCTCCCTCTCTCGTCGAAGCCTCTCTCCTCCATCCCCTTGCTGTTCAACGCCCCTGCAAGCTGAAGACTAGCGAAGCTAGCTCGCCATTGAGGCCTCACCGCCGCACACCGCAGCCGGAGTCACCACCGCTTCTCGCCTTCGCCTCACCGCTGCTCCGTTTTCTTCTCCATCTCGCCGGCTCCTATGTTCTAGTAGCCATTCCAGATCTAGGGAAGCTCAGCCGAAGTTGTCCAACCCACCTCCGGCCACTGCGAGACCCGTCGTTGGTCGCACGGCACCGTTGCAGCTCCTCGCCCATTCCCGGCCCCAACCAGCCCCGGATCCGCCCTTTCTCGGCCCCAATCAACAGCTGGAAAAATGGGTTTCGCAGCGAAGGTTTGGCCCGTTTTGATCGGCTTCCTGACCTCGGAAGCTAGGCCCGCCTTGGAGACTATCGACCCTCGCGTCGTCCCCATCGTTTTGAGCCGTTCAGCTCATTAATTGGGTGAGTTTATCCTCTAGTCCTCGTTTAGTAAGTTAATGACGCTTAAGGGGTGTTTATATTAGTCTAATTAAGTTTAGGTGGTTAAATTAGATTATTTTAATGTAAATTAGATTAGTTGTATGATTAGTTTAGTGGATGTTTAATTAGGGCTAATTGTATGTTTAAATTAGTGTAATATAGTTTAAGCCATAATTAATTATTTTTAATTAATAAATTATTTCGAATTTTATAAATATTATTTTATTAAATTATATTATTATAATATAATATTTAATTATTTAATTTTCGGAATTAAATTTAATTATTTAATAATTTCGAAAATTTTGCCGGGATGGCCGGTCGTTAGAATTTCACGCTGATCGCAGCAGTGCGGTTGGTTTGTGCTAATTGTATGTTAAATTGAGAAATTGAGTGGAAATGATGATTATGGTTAATTATTCCAAAGTGTGGAATTGAATGAAATTGGAGAAGTTTTGGTATTTAATTTGAAAATACCTGGTGTCGGCTTTTGGCACCGTAATTGGTTTGTATGACCAGTTTGTATCGTGGATCTAAATGAATTGTTTATCTAGTTCTCTGGTTTATTATTGATTATGCAATTTTGGCGAGTAAATATTTAATTATATATTTTATTTAATTGATTATGCAATTTTGGATGTAAAGTCTCGAGAGCAATAGACTTTGAGTAAATATTTAATTATATATTATATCACTTTGACACTACAGCTTTTGGTCTATTACTTAACCATTAAACATGTTAGTAGCCTTTGATTTATTTTGTCATCTTCAAAACATCATAAGGGATTTCCCTAACAATCTCTCCATTTTTTATGATGACAAAACAATCTCTGAATATGCAGATTTGTAAACTATAGAAAAATAATTAGATAATATCAACCAATCAACACATATCCCCTTTTGTATATTACGTAGAGAATATAAAATGATAACAAATGTGTCTTGCGTGAATCACAATTTCCAAAAATCAGCTTTTATGGCCAAAATGCAATACCTTATAATTATAACAAAATATATTCACAATATAATAAACAATCATCCAAAATCATGATAAATGCACGTAGAGATTTGCAAGGTGGGATGAAAAATTTCTCTTACCCGAGGTATATATTTGCAATATACCATTGAAAAAATCATTACCAACTGTCGCATGAGATACATTTTTGATTGCATCTTGATTTGCATAAATTTGCGATCATTCTTCCCTTAAAGAATTTCCTGCAATCAACTCATTTCCTTTTTGGTATCCATCAATTTGGATTATATTATCAATAAAATCAGGGAGAATGAAATCTTTGAATATCTAAGAATATCATGCATCTAAAACAGATTTTCACTTTGCAAAATATGATTAAATCTGAAGTTTGGACAAAATAATCTGAATTATCTCAAATGAGCTATCTCACAAAAACAAATCATACGATTCTTTCTTCCATAAAGCAAAATATGATCATTATAAAATCTCAATCAACCAAGGATATATCGAATATGAGAATTATTGCCCAAATCAAATTGAGAATAAATAAAAATACCAAATTATTTCCTGCAAAAATAACTCATCTTTTCTTTGAGAGAGCATGTGTCGTCCAAATTAACAAAAAGTGTTCTCAGCAGGAGTTTGATAAAGACTTTTGGACATCTCCATCCGAGACATATTGAATGATAGATAGTAATAGTTGATAGATAGTACGGATTGAAATGGAAAGATAGATAGTATGATTGAATTGAATCGTTGGCTCAATTGTGTGATTGAAAATTGAATTATACACAAACGTTTAAGCTCGTCGCTCAGACTTTGGAATTATAAATTCTACGCTCTATCTCTTACTTGCTCATCGGTCCTTCATCTCCTTAAATGCTGACAAGTATCCCGAGAGAATCGTCTTCCAATATACCCATTGGACAGCTCGTATCTAGAAGATTTGGTATCCGTTGAGTGACAAAGGTAAAAATTGATTAAGGTCAATCAAATCAATCTTGATGTGGAGGTAAGTCCTCTATCCTATTTGTGTGGCTAGAGCGCCTTGAGGCGTATTTTCTTCATAATCGGGTCTTAAAGGGTAGGACTGGCAGAAACATTGTCTCACCCCGTTGTGGGATAATATTTTCAGGTCCTTAGATGGCGGTCATGGAGGACTCGAAGCCATGGACATTTGTGGAGGTGGAGAGCGAAGAATCGGCGAACGTGTCTAACTAGTTGGTCATAGGACAGTTCTTTTTTTGTTGAGCCTGTCTATTTTGTAGACAATTCAGTGTTGTATATAAATCTATGTGTTTATAAGAAAGCTTGTTTGGTTGTGATTCATTGCCTACTTTTTCTATCACAAGTTAAATGTTGTCAGGGGATTTGTTTCGCTTCCGCATGCGTAATAAAAATGAATGGGTCGACGACGTGTCTTGGGAAGTCACATAATTTTATCGACTAGAGTAGGATGTTCACACGCTCGAGGTTCGGGGCGTGACAAGAATCACGGCCCCACTCGGCATAACCATACTCTAGTAGTTCTCTTGATTTAGTTCACAGTCTCACATGACAATTTCTTAATCGATTACCCAAGTTGTCCATTTTTGGAATAATGATTCATAATCACTACTCGCACTCAAATTTCACAATCTAGTATTCAATTAAATAAATAGAAAGCACCACTGCAATCAGTACAAAATTCCGGTCACTAGCTATCCTGGTTTAATTTTAAAAAATAATTAATTAATTAATTAATGAAAAATAATAAAATAATGCCAATAAATACCAAAAACGCATACTTAGGCCCTTAAAGCCTAATTATATGCTGGAACGGGTCTGGAAAAATTCCGAGACTTGTTAAATAAATAATAGAGTCTATCTACTCACTAATTACATAAAGCTAACCACCTAACATGCATCGGTAATTAACTAAATTCACTAATCTAATCTAATCTAACCACCTAATCCATCTTAACCTAAACTAATCAGCCCCTAAGCATAATTAACCTACTAAGCGAGGATTAGTAAGTTAAACTCACTTGTTAAGTAGTCCAAGCAATTCAAAACGTCGGGGACGCAACGGAGCTCGATTTTCTCCAAAGTGGGCCTAACTTTCGAGACTCGGAACCACCTCAAAATGGGCCAAACCTCTTGCCGGAAACCCACTTTTCCGGCTATTGATTGAGGTCAGTTGAAGGCTGATCCGGAGGCTGCACGACGAGGCAAGGGCCGGTGGCGAGCAAGCGGGGCTCGGTGGGCGTCGGCAGGGTTCACGGCGGTTTGAGTTGGCTGAAAGGCTTGCTGGACACACGGACAAAAGTGGACGGAGATAGCTAGGCATCGGCGTTGTGCGAGCAAGGCGAGGCGACAGCGTGTAGTGGTGGCGACTTCGGTTATGGCATGCGATGGTGAGGCTTCAACGGCAAGCTGGCTTCGCTGGTCTTCGACTTGCTAGGGCGTCAAATGGCAAGAGAGGATGGAGGAGGAGAAGCTGCGACGAGAGAGAGAGGAAGGAGAGAGGAAGGGACCAGTCTTGGCAAGGGGGCCACCAATGGCTTCCAACCTCATCCTCTTTTCCCCTTGTGGTCTCCACCATTTCTCAGCTAGCTTGCATAGAAATTTCCAACACAAAATCCTTCTAGAAACCTTTTTAGATGGTCCATAAGTGTGACATTCTAATTTTCCAATTCTGTTTTCAATTGAATGAGTCGGGTATTTCATCGACGCGCCTATAGCTTTTTTCTCTAAGTTGACCATTCATGAGTTAACTAGTCTATGGGTAAAGCCGTTAAGGAATATAAATGCAATTGACTTGAGAATTCGATCATAATCGACTGCTCGATCGTGCTAATCTACAAGGGTCAATACGACACTATCAAAATCAAATAGAGATCAGAGATAGGTCGATTCAATTGAGATATGTGATCAGTGTGTGGTTGATTCCACCTGATTGCAAAATTCTCGTTAAACGGCACTAGACTGATTGTTCTGTCTTTTTATGTACCTCGTGTCCGTATTTGAAATCTCGAGATATCCACGACAACCGAGAGTTGTCAATGTGTCGAAGATGTACATAGTGGCTTGAAAATAATCAACCACAAGTCAAATGCGCCAAAAATTCCTAAAAGCTACCTTGTAGATTAGGACGCGCTAAAATCGTGCCAAATTGAAATTAACCGGGAAATTGAACTCGATTTCAGAAATTGGAAGTTCTTTTATGTCACAAATCATTTTAGGAACATCGACTCATCCTCAGAAGAATTTTCTGCAAACCGAGATTTTCGACAAAAAATCAAAGTATGGTTATTTTGGATCAGGAAATTGGTAGGCCTGCTTTTGATCGCAATTTTGGGATACAAGTTGGTTCAAAAGACAAGGAAAAATATGGAGTTAAGTGAGGACACCTTGGGTGAATTTAGAAGCTTTGATTTGAGCTCAATTGAGTAAGAATTGAAGGAATTGAAGAGGATTGAATGGAAATGAGGGACAAATGCACAAAATTCGTATGCCATTAGAGGAGCAACATTTCAGCCATGAAGAGAGGCTTCTTGAGGAAGATTTGAGAGAGAGAATGGCTTAGGATGACAGCCCAAGTGGTGGGGCCAAGCTCTCAAGTGTTTGGCCAAGTGTTGGAAGGCTAGAGAAGCCAATTGGGGTCCCCCCCTCTTTAGCAGCCTTCTTCCTCCTTGAAGCATGGCTTTCTCCATGGTTGAGGCTTAGGAAAAGCTCAAGAGAACCAGAGGAAACCGAGCTCACCAGCCCCTCCACCGTCGCACGCCCGAAAGGCCATCGTCGGCCGTTTTCCTCCCATGTTTTCTCCTCGTTCTAGTTTTTGCTCCATCCGACCTTTCGCCAAAGATCCCGAGTGAAAAGTCGACTTCTGGATGAATCAGTGAACGACCCACCTATTGCCATGACGAGGACATCCAGATCGTTCCAAAGAGTCTAGCTTCACCCCGAACGGAGCCGCCGTCCATCTAGTACGCCGACGAGAAGAAACCGGTCGCCAGTCCATCAGTCCGCCTGGCAGCTTGCCCGGTTTCGTTTGTTTCACATTTTCTTTGTGTTTTCTCCCATTCCGACCCTTCCTCCACCCATACCAACCACTAGCAGATCCCCCTCGACCCCCGAGTGCTACCGGTTGCTGGCCAACCCCTCACCGGAGCTCCGGCCAAGTCTGTTCAGCTCTGTCTCTCCTCCGGCAGTCCAGTTTTTCAAAGTTGCAAAGGGAGTCCGAGATTGTGGTTGTTGTTCCAGCCCCAGGACTGCCTTAGATCGCTGTTGTTGAGACCCCGGTGCATCGCCTTTGTTGTGCATCGCCCTCAAGCCACCGGACAGTCGCCGGAGTCGCCGTTTCCTCGCCAAACCGCTGCCGATTCCAACCTTCTCAGTTTAAGATTAGTAGCTGAAGACCAGCAAGCTATGGGAGCTTCAAGGCCCATTTTAGGTGTCTTCCCGGCCTCCGTTGGTGTCGTCGCTTTGAGGTTTATCACCCGCCTTGGTGTCGTGGTCGTCGTGGACTCATCGGAATGCAAAACCGGTGAGTTTAACCTCTAATCATTGCTTAGTAAGTTAATTATGCTTAAGGGGTGCTTAGATTAATCTAAGTAAGTTTAGGTGGTTAGATTAGATTATTTAAATGTTAATTAGATTAGATGTATGATTAGTTTAGTGGTTGATTAATTAGGGCTAATTGTATGTTTAAATTAGTGTAATCTTGTTTAAGCCCTAATTAATTAATTATAATTAATTAATTATTTCGAAATTATAAATATTATTTTATTAAATTATATTAATATAATTTAATATTTAATTATTTAATTTTCGGAATTAAATTTAATTATTTAATATTTTCGAAAATTATGCCGGGATGGTCGGTCGTTAGAATTTCGCACTAATCACAGCAGTGCGATTAATTTTTGCTAATTGTATGTTAAATTGAGAAATTGAGTGAAAATGATGATTGTGGATAATTATTCCAAAAGTGTGGAATTGAGTGAATTGGAGAAGTTTTGGTATTTAACTCGAAAGTACCCGGTGTCGGCTATTGGCACCATAATTGGTTTGTAGGACCAGTTTGAATCGTTGGATGTTATTGGATTGAATATCTAGTTCTATGGTTTATTATTGAATGATCAGCTTTGGCGAGCAATTGTTTATATATGTATCAGCTTGGGTGAGCAATTATAATATACATATATACTACAGCTTTGGTGAGCTACTATCTATCTATAGCTTTGGTGAGCTACTATCTATCTATATATCTTTGGCGAGCTACTATCTATCTATACAGCTTTGGTGAGCTACCGTCTATATATTACAGCTTTGGAGAGCATATGTCATATTGACGAGTGGATTGATAGATGGTATTGAATGATATATAGTAATGGTTGATAGATAGTATGGATTGGAATGGAAAGATAGATAGTATGATTGAACCGAATCATTGGGACTGAGTTATTGGATTGAGGAATTGACTGGTTGAATTATAAACTGTACTAACTTGCAGGAAGGGATTGAGGCGAGGTAAGTCCTCTGTTTGATTTGTGTGGCTAGAGCGCCTTGAGGCGTATTTTCTTCCTAATCGAGTTTTAGGGAGTAGAACTCGTTGAGACATTGTCTCACCTCATCGTGAGCTCAACATTTTCAGGTCCTTAGATGGCGGTCGTGGAGGACTGAAGCCATGGACATTTGTGGAGGTGGAGACCGAAGAATCGACAAACGTGTCTGACTAGTTGGTCATAGGATCGTTCCCTTTTTGTTGAGCCGGTCTATTTTATAGACAATTCAGTGTTGTATATAAACATATGTGTTTATAAGAAAGCTTGTTTGGTTGTGATTGTTTGCCTGCTTTTCTATCCCAAGTTAAATGTTGTCAGGGGATTTGTTTCGCTTCCGCATGCGTAATAAAATGAATGGATCAGTGACACGTCCTAGGATGTCGCATATTTTTATCGACCTGAGTGGGATGTTCGCGCGCTCAAGGTTTGGGGCGTGACAATAAGTCATGCCCATGGGGGGCATACGAAATTGCAAGGATTTCCCTCCAATTGGACTCTAAATCTCTCTTGATTCAATCCAATTTGGCCCTCATAAATTCAATTAGCACCTCAATGATCAAATTAGTATTTTTCCTCATCAATTGATCCCACTTGCTTCCCAATTGCGCGATAAAAAACGGTCCCCGACTTTTTATGAACAAAAACGGCCCTATGACGACTTTTTCCCAAAAAGTCTCGGTTTGCAGAAAAATCTTCTGAGACTGAGTCGACATTCTTAAATTGACCCGTGACATGGCAAAACTTTCAATTTCTGAAATCAGATTCAAATTCACGGTTAATTTCACTCTAGTGCGTTTTTAACGTGACCTAAGTTACCGGGTAGCTTTAAAAAAATTTAGTGCAAATGACTCGTGATCAATTTTTTTCGAGCCACAATGAACCCACTCGACTCATTGGTGACTCTCGGTTGTCGTGAAAATCTCGATGAAATACGGACACAAAGTACCAAAACGACAGAAAAATCAGTCTAGTGTCGGTCAATGAGAATTTTGCAATTTAGTGGGATCACTCACGTTTAATCACACATCTCAATCAAAGTCGAACCGATCTATCTCTGATCTCTAATCGATTTTTAACTATGCCGTAACGATCTCGGTAGATGAGCACGGTCGAAGTAGCCGATTCCTAGTCGAATTCTCATGTCTATTTGCCTTAAAATCCCTTAATAACTTCCCTATATAGTTTACTTATCTCACGAGTGATTAGCTCTGAGAATAGCATTATAGGTGCGTCGATGAAATGCCCGATTTATTTAATTGAAAGCAAATTGAAATTCTAGGATGTCACAGTTAATATGTAATCTCAATTGTGGTTCACTGTGTACTTGCTCCAAGGCTTTTTGGATGTTATTGCACACATAACATGGTGCTTTGACCATGTAAATAGGTGGTCAGATAAGCAGCGTTGCATCTGCCAAGATAACTTTCAAGAAACCTCACATAGTTTTGCTTGACAAGCCATCCAATCATTTGGTAAGTTTACTCATTTTTCTTTTTCAGTTAGCTTGGTATTGTTCTTGCACTATTTGAACTTATCATAATCTAGTCTTTACATTGAAAATACAATAAAACCAATCAGTGATCACAGCTATAAGGAGCCTTTGTCATTGTACATCTAACTTATAATGGAATAGAGACCAATCTAATTTTTCCAACTTGCAAAATGTTGGGAATAGAATGGTTCTACTAGCCTGATCAGTGTTTTTGTATTAGAGTACTCTATGATACCAAGTAGTTCCTATGTTTGTGCTTTTAGGTAGTGTTGGGCTTTGCACATAATGAATGTGGACCTTTTTCTTGTTTATAAATGTTCACTCTTAGTTTTGCTTTAATGAGTAGTGACTACTTAAGTGTCATCTTTGTAAATCGTTAGTTTCTTGTCTAGAAATAGATATGATTCTGCCTTTTCCACTATACCCAATTGTAGGATTTGGATGAGGCGCTCATTCAGGTTAGTCACGATGAGCATCTAATATCTGGAAGCGCAGACAAGCTATTGGTGGTTTCTCAGGTGGCAGCTTTCCATGGGAATTTCCAGGATTATAAGAGTTTGGATGTCCTAAGCGTATCTCTGGGGTTATTGCGTTCATCATCTACACTAACTGTGGAGGGCAAACATCCTGAAATGAAGTAGAAATTGGTTGAGTGCGCACAATCTCTGAATGCAGCATGTGTGGATTAATTTGATTAAATTGTTCTGGGACCCAACTTTGGACACATCGATCCGGATTCAAAATTCTTTAATTCCAATTAAAAGCAAACTAGGTTATGTGGCCTTGATCTGGCCTGTATTAACTGTAGCACTTCCAGCTTTATTTAAATTCGCATCCTGTGATGCAGTAGCGACTGATTTGTCAAATAAGCTACGGTTATGGCTTAAACCGAGTAATTCATAGCGAGTATGGAACTTTTATTGGAACCTCTACAGGATCTATTCACTTTTTCTATCATTCGTTTTGAATGGTTAAGGCAAAGATTTTCTCATGGAATTTTGTAAGACCGCCGTGGAAACATGCTTTTCCCAGGCGGCATTGAGAGTTGAGATTCAAGACATACTCGTTGTTGGATGTATGCCCTAAAGCTACTATGTAATAGTTACATATTAGGGATTTCAATTGTACTTTCATTATTATTATTTAATTAATGGCAATGACATATTCATTCATTTGTCCAATTACTTTATATTGATGAATGATTCCATAAGATCAGTTGCAACTAGACCTATTCTTGAAACGTCAAGAATATATGTGACGGGTTCATAGTTAAACTGAATCTTTAGATCGTTTCTGGCCGATAGATTATTGAGTGGATATTAATAATCCTGTTGAGACCGGTGTGTTCTTAACTTCGCCATTAAATATTGGATACTTAAGGGAATGATGAGTCACATGTCATTGGGTATTATGATGCCTGAGTTAGAACACAGGTGTTTGTATTAGATAAGTTCACTGAACGTGTCGCATATGGAACGATTAGCGACATATAAGCTTTTAGCGTGGTCAATGTCTAATTGTTCATGCTTTGGTCTTGTGTAAATAATCCTTAGACCTGAGGCACGGTGTTAACTTGTGTATTGAACAACTATGGTTTACGGGTACACATAATGCCGGGTTGTTGATCCGTCTTTATACTCGATGGTCATAGTTCTTTCATATACGAAGTTGCACGTGTGCGCAATATGGAATATGTCTCCTTATTACATGCAATGTATAATAATGATGTCCTATGCAATCTAATTATAACACTGTATTGAAATCCTCGGCCGGGGTTGTAACTGAGAATAAATTGTTTATGTCTCAAATAAAATGCATGATAATTAGATTTGTGCATATGATCGAATTAGTGACTTGACAAATATTCCATGGTTTTTGTTTGATTGGGACATAGTAAGACAGAGGGATTGAATTACACTGTAATCAAAGCTGACGGGTTTATTATGTTCTTAAAGTATTCACACTATCTGGGTAGCCATGACATATTGCTAGATGTCAATCATGGCTTATAAGACCTAAAAGATTAATCGGGACAATTAATTCTTTTGGGAGTACTAATGTATTAGTACAAGTCTTACTACCAGCTTAGTGATGAACCTAGGGATGTCACACACCATAAACAATTTGGATAACGTGGAACAAGAGAGAAATAATATTGCAAATGTGTTTGTAATTACTGTAATCGAATTGTATCAATTTGAAATTAAATTAAATGAGATTTAATTTAATTTGTATTATAGTCACAAGCCTATTTGCATATGATGCACACGCATGCCCGAAGTGGATACATGTTAATGTATTCCATTTGTACATATAAAGATTATGTTCTTTTTATTTTTTAAAATGGATTGATTAATTAATTATTTGTTCGTTTAATTAATTAATTAATTAATACCTTTTAATAATCAATAATAAAATAATATATATAAAGCTTCATGCATGTGCACGATCGTTCGTGCATGAGCGGGGACGATCAGCAACGGTTACTGATTAGTTTATACCTTCATTTTTTAAGGTTTGTTTTTGAGACAAAAACAGGGGTTGAAAAACAAAGAAAGGTGGGCGTGCGTTTTGTGTTTTAGAGAGAAAATGGGTTGCTGAAAATAAAGAGAGACGTGCGTGTTCTTGTGTTCTTTGAGAGACGCGAGAAAGTAGAGTGTTTTCTCATTCGGGCCGTGACTATAATACATTGAGGATACGGCGGATCATTTTCACGAGATTGCTAGCACGATCTTCATGGTGAATATCCAAAAGTTCTCTCTTCCGTTCGACGTTCGTTGTTAGTGTGTCTGAACTAGAGGTCCGACGTTTGTGGGACTTGATCTGTAAAACATTTGAACTTATTCGTTTCAAAGTGCGCTTCGAGAGGTAATTCATTTAACTCCCTATTTATATTCAGATTTTTTATTAAAACGCACGAACAAACGCCTTAGGAGAATCATGTATAAAATATATTTTTGTTTCTGCTGTGTTCTTTTTGTTAATTTTACATATACATGATTCATGAAACCCCAACACTCGTTACGTAGACGCGCATAATAATCCGGTTATGCTTCAGAAAAGAAAATTTTCCACTTGCAGTCTGCCTTATAAGGGTTCTAGTTTCATACCCATAAATCTTTTTACCTTTAAGTTTTTACGTTGATTCACCAGTTTTTAGGCGGAGTTGTTGATGTTGAGCACCGTTTCCTCATTTTTAATTTACATACTACGGAGGCAACCAAGTTTTTAGGCGGAGTTGTTGATGTTGAGCACCGTTTCCTCATTTTTAACTTACATACTACAGAGGCAACCAAGGGACTGTTTTACGAGAAATTAGCCGTGCGAAAATATTTTCCCCATTTTTGTCCTTCGGTACTGTTTAGGAGAATTAATTGTGAAAATGTTTTCGTGATCGATAAAAATTTTATACTTTCAACTCTAAGTACAGAAATGCTTTTAGTAAATATAATGTAGGCTTTGCCTAGCCAAAAAAAAAAATCTATAATGAAATTTTGTATAAATACCTGATAATATCCTTTTAATATGTTCAGGTCAATTTTCAAAATAAGAAGCTTTTTATCTTCTAATAAAAACTACTGTACAGATGGAAGTATGGATTGAAAACCGAGGTTCTGAATATGCGAAATCAACATCTAATTTCTAAATGAACCCTGCGGATCAGAAACCATTTACAAACTGATGGGCTGGTCAAAGAATTAAGTTCATCTTTCTTCCATTCAAGTGCCCAATCCTTCTCTTGACAACATTTGAAGCAGTCTCACATAATAGTTTTCCCGTGCAGGAGGGGAAAGGGGAGGGAGGATCAATCCTCGTCGCTTACTTTAAGGATTTTGCACCTACTACGAGATATTCTTATTCCAAGGTCATCACTCTGCACCACTCGAGACCCACTGTTTGTGTTAAAATATGTCTCGAGTTTAAGCCCAATGCAAAATTATTAATGTTCCGAATTGGATAAGTTGCGAATGTTTGAAATCGAGCAAAGAAGATCCGAAGATCAACTTCCCAAATTTGAATCTGCGTTGGAAAGTCTAGCTACTAAAATAGGAAAGTCCAACTTTGACTAGGACTTGGATTTTGTTTAAAATATACAATATATGTTTTGGATAGGAAACAAAATCTTATGAGAAGTTGGCAAAAGAATAAGGGTTTTACTTATATATAGACTTGAGGCCGTGGGTGATAGAGGTGGATCACAAATTGTCTTGAAGCGTTGCGTGAGTGCTTGGTGTTCCGCCGTTGATCGTGAAGAATTGGTCTTGAAGCGCCGCCTCGTTGTCGAGTGCTTGGGAGGGATTTTCTTTGTCGTGAATTACATCCAAGAAGGTTTAGTGTTGAAGCCAATTAAATCTTATGGTAAGATTTGCGTGTAATTCCTTCGTGAGATTGAGAGATTATTTCTTGAGGGGGGGCCAAACACCGTGTGTGTTATTTGGTGTAATTGGGGCTTGGGAAATACCGAGAGAGTGTTTGAGTGACTTGAGTGTATAATCTCCTTATATCGCTTGATCTATAGTGAAATTTGCTGCTGCTCTCCCATGGACGTAGGTCTTTACGATTGAACCACGTAAATCTGGTGTCCGATTTATTTTCTTCTTCCGTCTATATTTTGTTTGATCGCTCGCCCTATCGCAACAGTTTGGAAGTAGACGAACCCATCACTACTGAACTCAAAAAGGTGCCAAAGGTTTATAGCCAATCACATGTAACAAGATACACGCACTACCACCACAAATGGCTTCGATCTCATGATCCGCATTTGTGGAATATCAGGCCCATAACATTAAGTCACCATCACCAGGGATTAGGGTCTCCCATATTTATGAGTTAACTTGATCATAAGAGTTATTCAGTGAAAAAAAAAATCACCAAAAGGTTCACTAATTTAGTAGGAATGCAAATTGTCCCAGTTCTTGTCTTGTTTGTTCATTTTTGGTTGCTGCCACGTGGGTATGACATCATTTTGTTTGTCTGATCACTCTTGCTATTGTTTATTGTGCATGCAAAATCATTTTTATGTAGGACTAATTGATTATTCCGCTCCAGATTTATTAATATTCTTATGTTCATCTCATGCCAATTGTTATTCGACGAGTTGAAGAGTGTCCGATACTAATGACGGCATGATTGAAATTGTGTTGATGTATGACGGGGGACTCATGAAAGTCACGGAAGTAAAGAAAAAGTATGGGGCTTTTACCTTGTTTTTCAATACATATTTTTTATTATTTTCACCGAATCATTCAGGAGTGAGCAATACTTTCAACGTACACATCAAGTATTACTTGAAGCAAGAAATTCTCAAATAGAACCTACACACACACGCACACACACAAAATCCTACTTTCTCATGTTTTGTACGATAAGAAAGCTTATTTACATGTAAGGATGAGAGGAAGAATTACAAATTTCCACAAATTAGTCTCTTCAACTAATTTACTCATCGAAATTTATTTTGTGTCATCGCATTGTAACATTCACAACATGCATCAGTTTGCCCAAAAATTCTTTGGGATAGCCTTTATAGATAAGAAAGTATGGAAGGATAGGACGATGACAACGACGAGAGAATATCTGAACAAAGTATTATATCTCCAACACAAACAAAGTAGGGGCTAAAAAACAATGTGCTGGCAATCGAGGGAACCTATATTCCATGCAAGCCTAGTCGAAAGACAAAAAGATATTCCAGGCTTCCTCACCGCATATCAAAATTTTCCTCTTCGTTCCAGATGCTGAAATCCAGTGGTGAAATTATTTCTAAAACAGAACTCTCAGTTTGCTTTTTAGATTTTTTCGCTGCCCCTTTTTAAAGCTGAAAATCCATTTTAACATCGGCGGACGTATGTAATGCTTTATTTCCTACAGTGACATATCCATTGATATACGTAAAAAAATTATAAATAGTTGGTTACGCAAGTCATGTAACCAAAATTCTACTTATCCGTGACTACAACACCACTAATATCGGTAGTTGCAAGTAACTAACTAATCATATCTAGAGGTATCAAAGAAAATCTGCGAACCTGCATAATCGGCTTGGCAGAGAGTTATTAATGGTCGGAGGAGCTTTTAGGTTCCAAAATTTCAAAACCATGAATACATACTAAATTCTAAAGTTTGAGGTCTTTTATCGCGTGCCCATCCTATACCTTATACCATGTGCCTTGTACAATATTTACATAAGTATATATATGTATAAGGGTGACAATTCATATGCATGAGTTGTCTTTCTGTCGTGTCAACTTCAGGGTATACTAATAACTAGGCTAACCCAAACATGAACCCTTCACTAACTATTACAAAAGCTTGGCCAGAGCATGACACGCTCAACCCATTCAATTCAAATGGGTTAAATTGGGTCACTTTACATTGAAAGGCGGCACAGCCACCTGGATAGCATCTTTGAGATGAAATTTTAACTTTTAAAATTCCTCTATCATGTTTGAGTCATGTTGTCTTATCATGTCGTGTTGGAAATTGTTTCCTTTATGTAGGCACTAAAGAATTTATCCTTTTCTTTCTTTAAATATGTGAATGATAGAAGGAAGCATATTAATATTGTATCTTACTTTCATGTTATTGTCTTAGGATTGTGTAACAATTCGATAGAGAGCGTACCTTATTATTATGAATTTACTTGTACTTCTGTTGGATGTTGAATGCATTAGTAATCAGAATAACGATATTTTTAATTAAAAAAAATACTGAATAAAATGCAGGATAGTCTAAGGTAGCTTGCTAGAAAGTGGGTTCCCTCCCTTCCTTTTTAGTATTCGGCATCATTTGAGAAAATATTTATTTTGGTACGTTGTTTAGTAAAATGTGTCTTTTGTAGATATATTGCTATTCCATTGTATAGGTGTCACCAAAGTCTTTTCAACATCCTGGAATGAATGAATTGAACGATTCCGAAAGCATGGATAATATGTGGTCCTAGCATAAATAGTAGGGAGGAACCCTCATAATTCTTGGATGGGAGGAACATATACCAATTGACCGAAGCAACGAATAATTCTTCGATAGGAGGAATCCTCATCAATTACTTCCCAAAGTTCTACACGAAAATTTAGATGCATGAGCCGATAGAAGAGGGTGTCATCCACATTATCCTTGAAGAGGTTTTGAGCTCGCTTTAGAAAGATTTGATCAAACAGAGATGTATAAATTTGAATTTTGACGCTCATTGTTTGTCGTACAGTAACACAAGCGTACTCCATTCATCAATTTGATACTTCCGCTCTGGTTCTTGTTTATGAAAGGTAGTTGCTTTGCAATTCTGGTCTTGGAGTTCATACATTTACTAGTTGAAACCATGGATCGTCATTTCGGCAATGTGGGGAGTCACAAGCAATAGCCGCTCCCCTTCAGTTCCTTCAAAAACGCTTCGAAGCAGTCAAATTTATGCATCTTTCTCCTCCTGATTAAATGCAGTGTGGACTGGACATCATGTTTTCACTTGAGAAGTTCATGCCGGAGGAAATGGTCATTAATAGACGCATTGTGGAGACCAGCAAATCATAAATATCGAACCCGATACAGGTGATGGAGAAATCATCATGAAACCATACTCAGTTAAATATCCTGATTTTCTCCTGACGGCGCAGTAAGGATACATATTAGAGAATTCAGAGTGAATGTTTTGGCAACTATATGTTACATAATCTCGCTCTTCATAATGCGCAATCCATGCTTGTTCGTAGGACTTTTGGAGGACAGATTGTTTCCTATGCCATTATCCTTTCCTGGCATCTTCTCTTCAGTTTGCAGCACCTGCTCTTCCCGCAATGACGAGCTTCCTTTGGTCAGCTAGTTTAACAAATTACCTGCACTTCGTAATACCCATTAAACTAGAATGGAGTAGAGATGAGAAAAGGCATATACTAACTTAGATAATGCGATTGTGTCCACTAAAGCCAGCACAAGATGTTTGATTCAAGCCTAGCAAAAGTATAAGTTCCAACCATCTACTTTTTTCTGAACAATGAGTCCAATTAAAATAATAAAAACAGACAAACAAAAAGAATAACTAGCAAGAGATTTAAATGGCGCACCTTATGACTCAATCCCTGCACCTTTTCATCAATGTTCTTGAGTTCATCTTTCAAATGCTCAAGCAAATACTTAATGTTTCTCGTGTCATCTTGAAGGACGGAACCTTTGTAATAGAATAAGGAACATCGCAAGTACTCTCGTTCACTCTGGATAAAGACATCATAGCTGCAAGATAACACTTTTTTTTTTCTTTTAAATATCATAATCAGATTGTTAAGATGAAAATACAAATGAAAAATACAAGTACGAATAAGACATCTTTCAACTAAAAAAATAATGCTCACCAAGCAATACATCTTTTTTCTCGGAATCAGATTGTTAAAATGAAAATACAAACACCGTTGCAATCTCTCTAGGAATCCTCTTACTAAATATTCTAAAAGTTAATAAGCAATACACTGAAAGTGATATAGATAGAATTTCCATTAGAAATAATAACCTATGAATTGAAGACAGCACCACCACTTGCTGAATCCTTTCCATTCAGGATTTAATCAAAGATAAACTCTGAGATTCCTTTTTTTAAAGAGCAGACTCGAAATCCTTTCATATGAATTACACAAAATTCACAATGATCAAGTTGAACACATACTGACTGCACACCCACTAAGGTGGAAACAACCCATTTACGGTTGAAGGATGCGGTAGCGCATGATTGATGTTTAACACTTTGCAAGATCATCTTAGCGTACATCTTACTGATTCTATAAGGACTTTATCTCACGATTGAGTTTTCATTTTTGACTCATGTTTATAGCAATCTATCCAACTTGCCACTCAACAAAAAGTTACAACGAAGGAGAACCCGCACAATATCTCTAGAACTCCTCTTAATCAAAATGCATCTCTCGCAAACGGCTTTGTACCGTATGTGTCAAGTCAACAGATACAAACTCTGACACAAGCAAGGTCAGTAAGAATTTCAGTCCTAAGGGTTGCTAAGGCCCCAGCTATTATGTGGTCTATTTAGTAGGCCGACTGAGTAAAAGTATAAGCCCCAGCTAGAACAAGCAACCACTTCTATTTCTCAGACCCAAATCCAATCTAGAAGGTTAAAAAGTTGCTAAGGGCCCTGCTAATTCAAGCAAGAATTTCTATTTCGCAGACCCAATTCCAATCCAGAGGGTTAATAAGCCAGCTCGAATAGCAGGCATTAGTAACAATCTTCGTAGAGGGAAAAAATGCCCTTGGTCGATTACAGAACTCGTACTCGGCACGGCAAAAATTCCTATATATAAGAAATTTTTAAATTAAAAATGTAATGCTCACCAAGCAATACTTGTTTTTCTCGGAATGAGATTGTTACTTGGGTAACTTCTAGCTTCAAAATCCTAAGTACTCGATAGTTATGTAATTGAGCTCATGCTGCCAGTATCTGTTTAGCATTATTCAGCATTGGACATTCAATTGTCTACACTGACTTCGGTTCCCTTTTAAACTCATCAAAAGGTTCCCATTTCAAGTGCACGTGCAACAGACTCTGAATTTGACTCCAATAATAAAGCCAGCATCCTCTGTCAATTCTCTGTTTTGAATTTCCATAATCGATTCAAACGCATCGACATTACATTATATATCTCAAAGGGGAATGCGCTAAAGCAAGTGGGATGAAAAAGCATACTCTTACGGCAGAAATAACTCAGGACTCATACTCACATGCAATACAAGTTATAATATGGAAATTTGGGAGTGCCAGAAAACTGACAGAAAAACAAAAATCCACCAAACCAGGAATAACGAATTTATCAAGTCGATGCATCTTCTATAACCTTAACGTCCGGCCAGGAAAGAGAGAATCTCCCAGACAACGAATCTCTTCCAAAGAGCCACCAATTCCACCGGTTCCCCACAAAAGTAACACTCGAGGATATAATCGCGAAAGAGGGAAAAACCCTAACCTGAGCTCGTCGGACGCAGACGACGAACCGGAGCCGCTGGTGGAGCTTCCACAGGCGACGGCAGAGGCGGAGGTGGAGGCAGAGGCGGCAACGTGATCGGGAGTGACGAGGAAGACACCTTCGCTGTAATGGGAGCGAAGCGCGCGCACGGAAGGTTCAAACTTGAGCTCGCTGGGCCCAGACGGCGGATCGGAGCCGCCGATGGGCTCCGGAACGCGACGGGCGGAGGCGGTGGTGGAGGCGGCGGCGCAGTTCGTCCGAGGAATAGAGAGCGAGGGAGAGGAGAGAGGGAATTTCAAAATTTCTTTTCGGTGGGACCCTACTGTACACGTGGCGAGATTTGAGTGGAGCATCCTGTTGCTGATTTGGCGACTCTCACCCACGCAATATTTTCTGGTGGGTCTGGCTTTTATTATAAAGATCCAAGAAAACCGAAATCGTCCCCGTGTGAATGTCCGACATCTTTTCCTGATCACACAATTAAAGTTAGAGAAAAAAAAATCAGAAATATAAAATACCACAATAAAAGAATGTTACACACATAATTCGGCTTATTCCATTTTCAGTCATCTAGCTAACACCCAGTTTCCCTGTAAGGAGTACAGGAGGGCTGGAAGCTTAATAGTGTCACTAACGGTTACATTGATCCAGCATTTGTGCAATCGTTATCCCATTCCCGGTATCACTCGCCTCCCCTTGCTCCAGGTTTGCTTCTTTGCCTTCAGGGTTATGAATTGTCTTTAGGTTTTCTGACGCGTTGTTGTCCAGACTATAATACCTCCCGTTATACTACTGGTTGGCTGGCCTACATGGGAAACTCAGGAGTAGATCCTCGCCTGGAACTTCTCTGCAGAAAATTGGGTGATATGTGGTCAGTAGATAATATAATTGATCTTGAGGATATAGATACTTCTGAGCAGGAAAAGGACTGTCGCGCAATGTTGATAGGGAAGTTATTTATAAACCCCTCTGTCAATTTTCAAGCCTTCCAGAGTACTATGAAGAAGGCTTGGAAAATAGATAGTGTTGATATAACCCCTTTGGAGCAGGGACTTTTCTTATTTGCTTTTAAAACAGAAGTGGAATCTAGACGCATGCTGAATGGAGGTCTATGGTCTTTGCCAATCACTGCCTACTATTAAAACCCTGGGAACCTAACACCCCCCTCGTTGTTACAACTTCTCCAAGGGGGCTTTCTAGGTACAAATCTTTGGCCTCTCAGTGGAATGGCAAAATGAAGAAGCTATAAGGAGGATTGCGAAGGACCTAGGAGAAGTTTTAGAGATTAAAATGAAATCAAAGGGTGCTGTTAATTTTGTATCAAGGAAAGTGAAAGTTGAACTAGATTTGTTTGCACCTTTAAAACAAGGAAGTGTTGTTAAACGGGCGGGGAAAAAATTCTGGCTGGAATATAAATATGAAAGACTACCTCAATTCTGCTATGCTTGTGGCAAACTAGGCCACTTTACTACCCAGTGTGCTGAAAACCAAGTTGATCTTGATAAAATTCATGAACTACGTTTTGGATACTGGTTGAAGGCAGAAGCAAAAGAATTCAGTCCTATATGGAAGATGTTTTATGAAGATCGGTATGAAGGTAGTGGAGAGGAAGAGGTAATACCTGAAACTCAAGAAGCTCCAAAGCAAATGGAGATTGTTCAATAGACCCCCCCCCTAACAGTAGCCGTATGGACAGACCTAAAAAAAGAAAAGATATGGATTATGACAGGCAAAGAGACACACCAGGGAAATCCAACCCCCCGTTCCTGTTACTAACGTGGCCAGACAAAGGAAAATCTCCTTCTACCCAGAAACAGATATTCAAGGAAGGATCAAATCAGAAAAAATAAGGGAAAACAGTAAGGCATATAAGTAAGAAACAAAAAAGATTAAGCCCTTATGGCAGTGAGAAGATAGACCAGGAGCTATTGGATGAGACATAACTTTTAAAAACCCCGATCCAAGTTGAGAAGGGAGAGGGTACATGGGCTTTGGTGGCTAGCCCTAATAAACCACCAGGGTACCAATGAACTTATTGAGCTAGAATTGTTAGGGGCTGGGCAACCCCCTGACAATTCAGGAACTAAGAGCCCTAGTGGTTCATAATAGGCCCAGTTTAGTGTTCCTAATGGAGACAATGAACAAAGAACAGTTGATTGTCAGGATAAAGAAGATGTTGAAGTCCCAAAATCATTTTGTGGTGGACCCAATTGGGACAGAGTGGGGTTAGCTCTAATGTGGAATGAAAGAATTCAGGTATCAATTGACTCGTACTCGGCTAAGTATATAAATGCCACTTGTAAATGGGAGGGCAACAAGATAGTTATGAGAAGCACTTTTGTACATGCACCATATTCTTTCCAAAGAAGGGTGATGTTATGGGAGGAGCTGAAATATATTAAGGCCCATTACTCTCTTCCGTGGATTTGTCTTGGAGATTTTAATGAAATCATCTACCACTGGGAAAAGGTTGGAGGAAGATTAGCTAAATATCATCAAATGGCAGCTTTCCAGGAAGTCCTAAATGATTGTTCTTTTATGGAATTAGAAGGAAAAGGTTGCGCTTTCACATGGGCAAATAATCGAGAGGGAGACGATTTTATTAAAGAAAAACTTGACAGAGTTCTATGCACCTTTGATTGGAGGGTTTTGTTCCCAAAAGCTTAAGTATTTTCCTTGCCAGCGGTAGGTTCTGATCACTGCCCCTTGTTGGTGTCTCTCCTGGCTGAAAGGTCAAAGCGAAAGAGAATTTCAAGTTTGAAGCCTTTTGGTTGGAGGATAAGGAATATGAGGACATAATACATGCAGTTTTAAATGATCCAGATGTGACTAATCTGAGTTGGTGGGCAAAATTACAAAAAGTCACATCATTGGAGGTTTGGAGTAAAAAATTCTCAAATGCCTAGAGGCAAATCAAGTCTTTAAAAAGAGAGCTTGAATCCATCACAAATAGCAAAGAGGTCGAGCACAATAAGAAGAGAGTCAAAGAAGTAAAAGAAAATATTGAGCTGTTATGGAAGCAAGAAGAACAGTTTTGGGGGATGAGATCGAGAATTACTTGGTTGAAATGGGGGGATAGGAATACTAAATACTTTCATGCTACTACGATTCAGTGCAGACAAAGAAATAGAATATCTATGCTGCAAGTTTCAGATGGTGAGTGGAGCAAGGATGAGGGAAGATTGAAAGAGGAAACTATTGCTTTCTTTACAGAATTATACAGATCAGTTGGACCTCGCAATTTCCAACCCATCATTGACCAATGCCCTACTGTGGTGAACGATGAAATGAATACAGCTCTAATAGCTAAAATTACACTACAGGAAGTCAAAAAAGCTGTCTTTCAACTCGGTGCAATCAAAGCCCTAGGACCAGATGGTTTGAATGATCAGTTTTATCAACATCATTGGAACAACATTCAAAAAGATATTCTGGAAATGGTAGAGGACTTCATGGAGAAAGGATACCTCAACCCGACTCTGAATAGTACCCAAATCATACTTGTCCCTAAAACTCCAAATCAAGAAAAATTAGATCAATTTCGGCCAATTAGTCTTTGCAACTTTACTTATAAAATCATTTCGAAGGTGCTGGCAAATCGACTGAAAATATGGCTACCTTAGCTAATTGAAATGGAACAAAGTGCTTTCATGAGTGGAAGACAAATACAAGACAACATTCTCATAGTTCAAGAGGTTCTCCACCAACTTAGAATCAGAAAAAGAAAGAAGAAGTTACAGGCTGTGCTAAAACTAGACATGAAGAAGGCTTATGATAAAGTTGAATGCAATTTCCTAGAAGCTTGTATGCTGAAGATGGGGTTTAACACTAAATGGGTATCATGGATCATGCAATGTGTGACTACCGTATCTTTCAGCGTGAAATTCAATGGAGAATCTCTACCTTATTTTCAACCAACTCGAGGTATTAGACAATGAGACCCTCTATCCCCTTACTTGTTCATACTTGTTGCAAATGTCTTATCTTTTTTGATGAAAAAAGCAGTTGAGGAAGGGAGATTAAAAGGCATTAAGCTAAACAGAAATTGCCCCACATTATCTCATCTATTGTTTGTAGACGACTCGATTTTCTTTTTGGATGGAAAATTAAGTGAATGCAAAAATCTAGCTAAGGTGCTAAATCAATATTGTGTAGCAAGTGGACAAGCTGTGAATCTAAACAAATCAGGGATCCTTTTCAGCACGAGCTGCCCTCAGAGTCTAAGAAGAAATATGGCAAGGGAGATGAGAGTCCCAGAGATTGAGAAAACTGGAAAATATTTGGGCATCCCTTCTGACTGGGGTAGTTCAAAAAAACAGATGTTTGCATGGATTTTGGCTCGAGTAAATATGAAGTTGGAAGGATGGAAGGAAAATTTGCTGTCAAAAGCTAGAAAGGAAATCCTGTTGAAAGCAGTGGTTTAGGCCTTGCCACAATATGCAATGTCCATATTTAAAATCCCGATATCTATTTGTAAAGCTATTGAGCAAAAGATCGCCTCCTTTTGGTGGAAAAACAATGAAGCGAAAGCTGGCATTCACTGGAAAAGATGGAATGTAATGAAGATGAGAAAAAATAATGGAGGGATGGGTTTCAAAGATCTAATTACTTTTAACAAGGCCATGCTAGGCAAGCAAGCATGGCGAATGGTCGACAATCCTCCCACACTATGGAGTCAGCTCTTTAAAGGGTTATATTTTCCCAATTCCGACTTTTGGCATGCAAGGGAGGGGCAACGGTCCTCGTGGGGATGGAAAAGCTTACTAGTTGGGAGGGATGCCATATAAGATTCAGTTCAATGGGCAGTGGGGGATGGACAATCTATTAGAATACGTGAAGATAAATGGTTAAAGCTGGGTACACTTATAGGACCAGCAAATCGAGAAGAACCTAAGCGTGAAACTGAGTTGATCGACAAGCAGACTCTCTCATGGAAAGAAGACATAGTACATAACATGTTCGAAGACAGAATTGCAAACAAAATCTTCGCAATTCCTATCCCGTCCTCAAGCGAAAAAGATAAACTTATTTGGACAGAAACAATATCAGGCAACTATACAGTGAAGAGTGGGTATAATCAATTAAGGAAAGCCAATATCAACCCAACACTCAATGAAGCATCACCATCATATCAAAAGCCTCGAGCGCTATGGTGCAAGATATGGAGTATGCAGACATTACCAAAAATCAAAGTCTTTATATGGACTTTATGTCAAAACGCCCTCCCCACGAAGGAGAATTTATTCAGACGGAAAATCATACCTGATCCGACATGCTAGCTGTGCAATATGAAGCTCAAAACAGCAGAGCACTTGTTTCTTCTTTGCCCCTGGACAACTAAAGTGTGGTTGGATCCATGAATCAGCATCCGAATTCAGAGCAAGGGACTAACAAGCATAGATCGGTGGCTCCTTCATCATAAGAGCGACTTACCAGAAGCACCTTCCCTCGAACTAGTTGCTGAAACGCTCTAGTTTGTATGGAAAGAGAGGAATGAGGCCATCTTTCGAGAGAAGACACCAGATCTGCATGGAGTAGTCACCGAAACATTCGCAAAGCACGAAAATTTCAGCATTTGGAACTCAAATCAGAAAAAAGGGTTGGAGAGAGACCATACCTCGTCATCCCAATGGTGTCCCCTAGCCCCGAAATCACTGAAAATCAACGTTGACGGTGTGTTCCGAGTGAGCACAACAACAGGCGCAATTGCTAGTGTATGCAGAGATGCCAGTGGATCTTTACTCGAAGGATTTGTGCGCCACGTGAGAGTGCAATCTGCACTTCAAGCAGAAACCCTAGCTCTGTTAGAGGGAGTGGCGTTCGTGCACGAATGGGAGAAGAAAAAAGGGAAAAGTGCAGGTACAACTCTAGAGTCTGACTACCTTAGTTTAGTTCAGGCACTGTTGGGGGAGAATCAAGCATTGTGGGAAATCTCTGAACAAATCAAGATGGGCCAAGCCTCAATTAACTCTTTGCCTTACTTAAGCTTAACCCATTGTTTTAGAGAACAAAACAAAGTAACAGATTGGGTCGTTAAAGCCCAACTAGATCAGTCCTCCCTCCAAATTGGGTCTCAAGTCCACCAAAACCATTGTTCGATGTTCTTTATTCTGAAGCCCAGTTGGGCTCGTTTTCTACTGTACCTACTTGAAGTGAAATGAAATGAAGCTGTTTTGACCAAAAAATAATAATAATTCGGCTTTGCTCACCCACCAACCCACTTCCCATTATTCTTCGAGTAGAATATCCGGTACCCATCAATCTTGTTAAGTTTACAAAAAAAAAAAAAAAAAGAAAAAAGGAGAACATTATTTAAAGATGAACAATAGCATTGTCAAATTTAAAAGTGACGGTCAAATCATAAACACCAAAACTGATGCTCTTGGAAATAAGCAAAGTCCCTTTCTCCTTGTGTCAATGCCTACAAATAACATTCACTCAGTTATGATATTAAAAAAAAATCACTTTTTATATGCCGGCAATAAAAAGGATCTCAAATTCCGCTCAAACTACTCATATTCCCTAAGTCACTATTCCAAAACCTACAAAGTAATTTAATGCATGTCTTGATAAATAAATAAATAAACAAAAGACATAGCAGCTTAGCATGAATTGGAGCAAATGATCAGTAACCTCACATGTGGATTATAGTTAGCTTTACCGGTTCTTTGTATTTGCCTCCGTTGACACATAAATTTTCTCCAAAAAATCAAGTATTGCATTTTTGAAAATAGATAAATAATAGTAAAAAGAACAAAAAATTAATAAACAAATTAACAAATAACAAAAGAAGAAGAAGACGCAGAAGGAGGAGGAGGAGGAGAATAAAATAATGAAGCCTCGGCCCTATTCAGTCCAGTCCAGTCCACTAAGCCCATTCAAATCCACGGCCTCAATCCATCAGCCCATTCGTTGATTGAAAACGTCCTGTAACTGATTTTGTACGACTTTGGTCTCAAATCCGACTTCAGCGATGCCTCCTTTAAATCCTCAGTCGATGCACGTAAACTGTTCGATGAAATGTCGCTGAGACGGGGTTGTGTAATAGTTCTTCCAAAATTGTCTAATCTTAAGGCAAATTGACATAGTTTACATGATACATACATATATATATATTTATAGCTATTAGGCATGATTTGTTAGACACGTAACCTGCGTTTCATTTGTTCTGCGTTTTGCATGTTCGTTTGGCGATTTGCGGTGGACACCGGAGATATAAAATTGCTTGGAGTCGATTTCTAGTGGTGGTTGTGTGAATCTCTCTGTTGCTTTCCTATTTTCTCATCCATGCTCTGTGTTACCCGGGAAAGCTGTGGCCGTACATGAAGTTGGTGCAAAGGGACCGAGAACGAGAATAAAACAAAAAAAAAATTATAATAAATTAAAAAAACGACGACGATGATGATGATGATGAAATCTTACTTGCTTTTACGTTAGTATTACTTTAGTTCGTTTACGTTCTCGTCTTTAATATCGTTATTGAAACCATAGGTAATTCTCCTTTGCCAAAATTAGACTTTGACTTGATTTTGAAAATTAGCTCACTGGATGATGTCCCGAAACTTAATAATAAAGCAATATATACTTTCCTCGTCTCATTTTGGATTTACTTTCCACACTTTATTTTTACTCGTTCTTTAGTATCATTTTGATGTGTCATGCTGTTTTTATCATATTGATTTCGTGATTTAATTTCTTTAGATTCATTCAACGAGTATATTACGCTTTAGAGTCAATCTCGATCAGACAAGCATGCATGGACACGTAGTGGAGAATAGTACTACATGTAATCATATCTTTGAATTATCTAGCATATATAAAGTAACGTGTTCTCCCGTTAGCTCCTAACCGGTTCCAATAGGCTAGTAACAAGTATATTTCTCGATGTTACGTGCGGTTAGGATTTCAAAGAGCCCACACCGAAGGAGAGGGATCACACGTTCCCGTTCAATAAGCTATTAAACCCACTCATCCTGCTCGGGAGCATCGCAATAGCCTCTGACTGCCTTTGCACTTACTATCGGCATTTCTATTTTATCAAAATATTACGAAGGCAATTTAAATTCAGCATCTTATCAACTCGATTGAATCTGTCTCAGTATTGTGTTGATCTTGAATCACTTGAGCCAGTTGGATTGTTCCGCCCTCTGGGAACCAGATCGTCTTCTCTGGCCTGCTGCTCCTCTCTGCAACTTTGACCTTCATGGTCGTATCTGTTGCTCTAGTCATTCACTTAGCGGTGATCCTTTGACGTGGTTTTGGCTCCCGATGCTCAAGGAGCTGCTGGGGAGGCATATGTTGGCACAAGATCGCTAGTAGGAGGATCCTCTGCCACGATTACCATGTAAGATGGAGTTTAACATAATTTCGAGCCTATGGATATAGACATCCAGCTTCAAATTCATTTATATAGTTTAAATTCAAGTCACGAATCATTTGGTTATAAGCTTCCGATAGTGCATGATTGTGACTTCTCCTGAATAACAATAATTAGCATGTACACATTGCATTTTCAACGAGGCATAACGCTATTTTGCTTTTAGTAATAATAGAGGAAGGGTTTGGCTTTCATATAAATTGCGTGCTCGCTCTGAACAAGTAGGCCCACTTTGTTCTCTACTAGAAGGAAACGTTTGGGTAAGGCAAGTCGTCTTGTCAACTTGCTTTCTTGAAGTGACGGCTTGGAACCTCAACTTAAGATTCACGGCTAGTTTCTCTTCCTTCTTTGATTTTTCTTCTTGACGGCCAATGTAGGATGTTGATTATTCAACACCACCCTCTTTTGATCTGCCCAGTCCCCAACAAACCTGTCCTAGTCGTAGCTCCGTCGATATTATCTTCTATCGTTGCAAGCAGTGGCCACCCATTGCCGTAGCAGATTTCACACGCATACACCGTGAATTGTCGAACCTAGCGCTCGTCCCCCCTGCTCAGCAGTTTTCTCTTCCTGCTCGTCCAAACCTGGCGCTCGTCCTTGCTGGATTGCTGTTGTTGATCTAATCTTGTTCACCGGTCAGCTCCAGAAAGACTACTCGGAATAGGTAAATCTCTTTTTCCCTCAAACTGATTCATCCAGAACCTCACTGCTAAAGTATCCGGTAGGCCTTCATTGCAGGAGATCAGCCACCAGTCATTTCTGAAATCTTTCTATATATTTGAAGCAAAAGAAGAGGTGGCAGCAGCAACAATATTTTCGTTCTTACACTGACTTCATGCCTGTCTATAATCCCGATTGCAAGTTTAATAACAAAATTTTAGGAGGAGTTGATGTCAAATACTTGCTGTCCCGATTAAAGTTGCGTCATGGTGATTTGTTGGATATTTTTGCCATCCGTGTTTATGAAATTGCATATGGCTAGGTCACTCTCGATCACGTCTTCACGTGTAATTTCATGAATTTACATGTGTCAAATTTCATAAAAGTCATCCACGGCATGTTATATACATTCATTGCATTCTAGATTGTATATTAGGGGAGATGTTTAATAAAACCATGTGTAGAGTTATTAGATGTTGCACATTTAGGAAATTGCATATCATAAATTTACATATTTCGGGAAAGTCATATTCACATTTTTAAGTGTGTTCATATTTGCTGATTTGGACAGACTTAGGATTTTTCATTACATATTAGGATGGAATTTCATCATATTCGTGTCAGAATAATTATATTCAAAAAATTACAATTTTCATGGACAAGCATTATCATATCCCACGGACTTCACTCTCATTCAATTCATTTCTTGCATGCATATCGATTGTCGCCAATCACCACCATCTCTAGTTGTCGCTCAATCAATACCATCGTTCGTCGTTACAAGCAGCGACCACGCATTCCCGTAGCTGACTACGCTCGCGTACACAGTGAACTGCCAAACCTAGCGCTCGTTCTTGCTGGATTGCTGTTTTAGATCTTATCCCGTTCGCCTGCTCAGCTCCAGGAAGTCTACTTGGAATAGGTAAAAGACATCTTTGTACTTGCTCTCTTTTTCCCTTGAACTGATGCAGCAAGTTTAATACCAAAATTGGGGAAAGTTGATGCCATATACTTGCTGGCCAGGTTAAAGTTGCAGCTTGATTGCATAATTCATGGTGATTTGTTAACTTTGTTTTAATCAGGTGATACATCTGCACGCATAATTGTTTGAGCCAAAACTCAGACCTTTATTTTATGATTTTTCGTTACATATTAGCATAGAATTGCATTATATCCGTATCAGGAAAATTATATTAGAAAACTTAGAATTTTCATGGATAAGCATTATCATGCGCATCTAGGCTTTTTGGAGTGCATTATTGTTAATTCTCTTTTTTGCACATTTCCTTTGATAAATCACATGCTATAACTTGAGAAATTTGGGAAAATCTTATCTTGCATATTAATAAATTTAGATTGCATCTTCATAAAAAAAAAAACAAAACAAAAATGTGAAGTGGAACTCTCCGCGAGTCACAAAGAGTATTATCGCACCATTCCTGCATTTTTTTTTTCTTCATCAGTTTTTTGCTGTTTTTCTTATTTAGTTTTTCTTCTTGCTCTTTTTCCATTTATTAGACTTATATTTGAAAAGATAAATGGAAATATAGACATAATTCCAATAGACAAGTACAACAGAGATTAATGAATGATTAATCACAATATGATTAAATATGACAAAAGTTGGACTAAAATTATAGTTTTGTCAATTTGAGCAAGAGAACAATAATCACTGCTAATTGTCAATCACACACATAAAAAAATAAAAATAAAAATTGGCATCCATGTAACGCGTGGAAAATTACTAGTAATGTAAAAAAGACATTCACATGGGAACGGAAGAGGAGGGATTTGAAAAGTGAAGCGACAAATCCAATTTGCATGTCCGTAAGTCTTAGTATTCTTCGATTTTATTAAATTTTCTTTCCCATAAGCTCTTTATCAATTATACTTCACTTTCACGACAAAAAAGTTCATGATACCCAGTGAAGTTTTGGTCTTCCCGAGTTTATGATTTTTTTATATGAACAAGTATATGATCGTGGATACTACATATGTACGGGGATAATCTCTAAATATTACAGAACAAGCACTTGTGAAAAAAAGAAAAAGAAGAAAAAGTTGCAGCAAGATGGGCGGCAATATCTGCTGAAAGGTGATGGGTTAGTAGTTGATGATGGGGAATCGCTTGAAGCGAGAATCATGGTCCTTTGAACTTGATTTTCTTGTTCATTGGTGTGATTGGTAGAGTATAATTTTTAGTAGATTATACATTGTCGTTTGGTGATTTCTGACTATTCACTATTTGCAGAGTAAAATAAAGCAAGTAGCTTAATGAATTAGTCGGTGTGCTTGACCCTTTTCCTTATTTAGCCTAAAGCACGTGTTTCTATTCTCCTTATCCACTGTATATGGTAAACGAGTCCAGTATTAACAACATATAATCCACTGGATGTCACACTCTACCCATTACACTAATGAACTTGATAATCGTGTTCAAAGGATCGCGATTCTCTTATCAAGGTGATTCCCGATTATCAACCACTACCTCAGCACCCTTCAACAAATCATTATTGCCCATCTTACTGTCAATCTTTAGCACAGAAACTCCCATGTAAAAGACTTCATTAATCTCACATTCATCAATAAAGCAGAAAACAAAGACATTGAAATCATGAGGTTACTAAGAATATACAAACGCTAAAAAAGCCAACAAAACACTCGTGAGTGATAACACTTATGGCGAAAATATGCATACACTCTAAGTTTGTCATATTAAGACTCTGTTCTGGATGGCCAAAAGTAAATGTCCAATAGCCAAAAAGTCTTGATCCGAAGAATAAGGAGAGCAATTGATGTAACTAGCACTTGTGGACAAATAGTATTTTATTTTGATTTGTCTAACCTTTGATGTGCATCCCTTGAAAGTCTTGGTCTTTTTTTTTTTTTTTTTTTTTTTAATATAATCTTTTTCCTAGGTCATCATCTTGGTCTTCCTAGGACTTCGTAGTTTTCTCTCTCCATTAGTTCATTTTCACTTTGCTTCACCATAACACCTTTGTTGTTCATTACAGTGACTAATTCACCTATGGACATTGGAGGGATCGTGTTGGGTTCCTGTTTGGCTTCATCCTTTCAGGTCCTGTTTGACAAGTTGGCTTCTCCCGCATTACTTTATGCACAACGTAAAGGAATCAACACTACCTTGCCTAAGGAGTGGAAGGAGAAGCTAGTCATAATCAATGCAGTGTTGGCTGATGCAGAGGACAAGGAACTTAGCGATAACCATCAAGTGAAGCTGTGGCTAGACAAGGTTAAGGACTTGGCCTATGACATGGAAGACTTACTCGATGAGTTTGAGATCAAAGCTACTCAGGTTGAGTTAGAGGCAGAATCTAGCACAAGAAAAGGTTTGGGGAAATGGAAGTCTGTATTTAGCCGACCACCCTCACTCATGTCTGAAACCAAGGTACAAGAGATCAATGGCCGGTTGGAAGCGATTGTCACTGGAAAGGCTCATCTAAACTTGAGAGAGAATGTTGTGGACAAATCCAACTACACTAGCAAAAGGATAACCACTTCTCTATCAGAGCCTCAGTTTTTTGGTAGGGAGGAGGAAGTAGAACAAATACTCGAACTATTGATCAATGAGGTCGAAAATTCTAATGCCACGCTAAGCATAGTCCCCATAGTTGGGATGGGCGGCATTGGAAAGACTGCCTTGGCTCAACAACTGTATAATGATGCCAGAGTGAATAGATGTTTTGAGATAAGAGCATGGGTTTGTGTTTCAGATGTTTTTGATGTTCTCGACATAACAAAGACTATTTTGCGGTCAATTACTGGGTTGCCCTACGAGGGCAAAGATCTAAACGAGTTTCAAGTTAAGTTGAGGGACAATCTTTTCGGAAAGAAGTTTCTTGTGGTTCTAGACGATATCTGGAATGAGAAGTACGAAAAATGGACTGACCTCTTAAAGCCATTTGTAGTGGGTGCTAGGGGAAGCAAGATTATTGTTACGACTCGCAACGATGCTGTTGTTTCAGTAACAAAAGCACCGCCAATTCCTTTGAAGGAATTGTCCCTCGATGATTGTACAAGCTTATTAGCCTTTCATGCTCTTGAAGCAACAAATTTTAAGAGCCACCGGAATTTGAAACAATAGGCAAGAAAATAGCTAAAAGATGTAAAGGTTTACCTTTGGCAGCGAAGATGTTTGGCGGTGCCCTACGTAATAAAATGAAACCCGGTGAATGGGAAGATACCTTAAATAACTTAATATGGGATCTTCCAACGACAAAGAATGATGAGGTTCTCCCTATTATGAAATTGAGCTATGTCCATCTTCCTTCCTATTTGAAGAGATGCTTTTCTTATTGTGCGGTATTTCCTAAGGATTATGAAATTGAGAGGGATGAGCTAGTACTCTTATGGATAGCGGAGGGATTTTTAGATGGACAAAAAACAAAGAAAAATAAGTTGGAATTAGGATGGAATTACTTCGATGAATTAGTATCTAGATCATTTCTTCAAAAATCAAGTGTTGACACATCTAAGTTTTCAATGCATGATCTTTTGAATGATCTAGCAAAGTCAATTGAGGGTGGGATATGCTTTAGCTCTGGGGAGTCTCAGCTATCAATTAATGAAGATTATGCATCTCTTGAGAGAGCTCGTTATGCATCATTCTTCTGGTCACGATTTGTTACATCAAAATGCTTGAGGGTATATCATGATATGAAGGTATTAAGAAGTTTAATTCTAGTGCGTATTGGACCTAGTGGCAACTCTCTCCTTATATCCGACAAGGTGCTACATGACTTGCTAACAAACTTGAAGTTTCTTAGGGTGTTTTCATTATGTCATTGTCGCATCGTAGAGGTACCGAATTGTGTTGGTGAATTAAAACATCTTCGATATCTCAATTTCTCAAACACTTCTATCAGAAGGCTACCTGAGTCAATTGGTGACTTGTGCAAATTACAAGCTTTGATCTTAAGAGGTTGTCATCAGCTTTCAAAGTTGCCTCACGGTATCACAAAGTTGGTCAGCTTACAGTTTCTTGATGTTAGAGATACAGAAAGTCTAAAAGAGATGCCATTGGGTATCAATAACTTGAAGAATCTTACTATCTTGTCCAAGTTTGTCGTAGGAACAGAGAAAGGGCTACAGTTAAAGGAGTTAAAGAACTTGTCGAATCTTCAAGGAGAATTATTCATATTGAAATTACAAAAGGTGGAAGATGTTAGAGATGGTGTTGATGCTAATTTGTTTGGAAAGCAAGGCCTAAGAAAATTATTCTTGCATTGGGATAAAGATTTTGGAATTCTTCGGAATGATAAGCGCGAATCACGGGTGCTTGAGTCTTTGCAACCTCCCATTGATATTGAAAATCTCACTATTTTGAACTATGGCGGTGCAATATTCCCGTCATGGTTAGATGGTTCATCATATTCTCGGATAATGTCTTTGAGCTTGTGGAACTGTCCTTATGTCACATCATTGCCTTCATTTGGACAACTACCTTCATTGAGAGAATTATCTCTTAAAGGTCTAAATGCAGTAAGAATAATAGGCTCTAATTTTTACGGAGGTGATAGGCCTTTTTCGTCCTTAATTACTTTGCAATTCGAAGAGATGTTGGCATGGAAGGATTGGTCTCCTTATGCAGGGGGGCCAAAAGAAGAAGTCCCATTCTCCTGTCTTGAGCATCTTATTGTCCGGAGCTGTCCTTCGTTGGTTGAGACATTGCCTTGTCAACTTGATCGTCTTATAAAGCTTGAAATTCATTCATGCCAACAATTGAATAACTCAACCAGTGAGTTATGTCTTCCATCTCTCGATGAGTTATACCTTGAGGATTGTAGTAAGGAGATCTTAAAGAGCTTGTTCAAGCTAACTTCTTTGACAATTCTCAAAATTAACAAACTCATAGAGCTTGTTTCCTTTGATCATCGATTTATGAGTTGCTTGGGCAAGCTAAGGAAGCTTCATATAGGATTGTGTGACAAGCTAACATACTTGTGGCAAGATGGAAATGAAACGCAAAATCTCACTTGCCTCCAGGAATTAACCATTAAAAGCTGTGCTCGATTCACATCTTTTGTGGCAGGAGACGGAGAGATAGAGCTACCATGTAATCTTGAAAGGATGGAATTAGTGGATTGCACAAGTTTAGAAAAGCTTCCAAGCAAAATGCACGCACTTAGACATTTGGTGATTGAGAATTGTCCAAAAATCATGGCTCTAAACATTCCTCAAGGTGACCCCAGCAGCAATAATTCGATTTCTCAACTTGAATCTTTTAAGATACGTCACTATTATGATTCTTCGATATCCTTTTCATTTTCCAAGGGTAGACTTGCTGCTCTGAAGGCACTTCATATAGACAATTGTAAGGGAGTGGAGTCGTTGGAAGGGATTGCCGTAGAATCGCTTGAAATAATGACAATTAACGATTGTCAAATTATGGGAAGCTTACCACAGTGCCTTCACATGCTCTCCCATCTCACTCGATTGCATATTTATAATTGTCCAGCATTGGAGATAGAGGACTTCCCTCCCCTTCCCGTAACCCTCTCGAGTCTTGTTCTTAATCATTGTTCTAAGATAAAGTCTATTGCCAACTGTAACATTGCCAACTGTAACAATCTCACTGAATTGGAAATATGGGAGTGTCCGATGTGGAGATAGAGGACTTCCCACCCCTTCCCATCACCTTGCAGAGGCTTAAACTTTGGGATTGTCCGATGATAAAGTCCCTGCCAAATAAGTGGCATCATCTTACATCCCTCCAAGAGCTATTAATTCTCGTTTGCCAAAATATCAAATGCTTACCCAAAGGAGGTTTGCCTCCCAAATTGCGAAAGCTTGTTATTTCGGGGCTCGTGGATCGAAGCAACCAGTGAGAGAGTGGGGCTTACACCTGCTCACATCTCTCGAGAGTCTGATCGTTGAGTTTAACATGGGAGGGGAGGGAGAGAAGGAGTGGTTTCCTTCAGAGGATGAGGATGCTTGGAGTCTCTTTCCTTTCTCTCTAACCTATCTTTCGATATATGATTTGAGAAAAGCGAAAAGACTATCGAGCGGTCTTCGCAACCATCTCTCCTCTCTCAAGTATTTAACGATTGCAAAGTGCCCCAAGTTGAGGTACTTGCCGAGAGGATGGCTTCCCTCCCTCCCTCCAACAATTGCGCATATATCGATGCAAGATTTTGAAAGAGCGATGTGCAAAACTCACTGGCAACTATTGGCCCCTCATCGAAGAGATCCCTAATATCGAGATTGATGACTAGCCGATCTACACTACAGTCAGTTTTCTTAGGGATCGGGTAAGTTATTTTTGGTTTTGAAGGCATCCTTTTCCATTCTACTTTCTCAATTCGATGCTCAGTACGAACTAATGTTTGGGTGGGGGATCTCGTTGGGTTGGATTAGCTCTGTTTCGTTGGACAATGAACTGTAGGATGAAATGCTCGCAATGTTGCCTCTTGCTATGTTGATGACATATCCTTATTTCTAATTGATGCCCAAACCATTTGTGAATGAAATCGTACCATCACGAAGAATCATAGCATTCCACAATCATAGTCCTCTGCATTTTCAGAGTCTATTGTCTATTCTCTTCCCAACATCTTTTTTCTTGGGCCCGTAAGCTCATTCACTTTGGTTGTTTTGCAGATACCATTGTGATCTTGCATTAG
The DNA here is from genome assembly GCA_014182375.1 of Eucalyptus virginea. Lineage (NCBI taxonomy): Eukaryota > Viridiplantae > Streptophyta > Magnoliopsida > Myrtales > Myrtaceae > Eucalyptus > Eucalyptus virginea. Next base: position 13,502,400 of record CM024515.1, on the reverse strand, counting down.
CAGAATCTCTTGGAAGGATCATGTGCTAACGCTGCTAAAGTAAGGCTAATGCTGTTAGTGTCAATGTCTTGTTTCTTTTTTTTTTTTTTGCAATTTATCAAAAAAGGAAGAAGCAATTAAATATATTTGTTGCACTACTGTGGTTTGAATTTTCCTTCTAGTGAATATGATCTAAATAAGAACAAATATTTTTCAAAATCTAAAAGCATGATTCTAAATAAGAACAAATATTTTTCAAAATCTAAAAGCATGATTAGTTTTGTGGAAACTGTGATGTGATGGGGAAGAAAAGGGATGCAGTTTTTTTTTTTTTTTTTTAATGTTTTTCTTTAGAATTGAGAACCTTTTTTTTGTTGACGATGATTCTTTGTAGGATTAAGCAGTCAATCCGGGATAAAATTCTGAGGCAGCTCATGGCTTCAAGCTTTCACGTGACAGCATTGATATTCCATAAATTGCTTGCTGGTTGGGTCTTGAACTCTGGTGGTTTTGGAACTGTTGCTCCTTTGCTTGCTAGAAATTTATAGCCAATATACTTATGCTTGTTTGGTTGAGATTGTAATGTAGTGACCTCTGGGTTGGCATTTCCATTTGCTCGACCGCAGAATATATTTCATCATATATTATGCCATTTTATCTTAAAATAACCTTCTCATGTGGCATTCTTCCTGCAGGGAGTTCTGGAACAAAATGTTCAAGCTCACATGGGTTCTTTTGCTTGACGAACCATCCAATCATATGGTAAGTTCTACTCATATTTCTCCATTTTATGACTTTGATTACTTTTTTGGTTAGCTTATTATTGTCCTTGCACTAATTGAACTTGTCGGAATTTGGTCTTTACATTAAAAATAAAGTAGAACCAATTAGTGGTCACTTTCTTTGGTAGCCCTTGTCATCATACATCTAGCAAATAATGGAACAGAAACCAATCTAATTGCTCCAATGTGGAAAATATTCCGAATAGAGTAATCTGCAATACCAAATGGTACTGATCTCTATGCCTATAGGCAATATTGGGCTTTACAGACAAATATGTAGACCCCTTTTTGTTTATAAATCCGGTCTTTAAGTTTTGCTTTAATGACTTGTGACTAAAGAATTATCTTTGTAAATTGTTATTTTATTGTCTAATGATTAGTGTTTCTGTTTTTTTGCCTATCCACAATTTGTAGGATTTGGATGTATTTGAGGACTCATTCAACGTCTAGCCTTGTTCCACGGAGTAATTTCGATGGTGAGGTTGATTTTCTTGTCAAAATACTTCAATTTGACCAACAATGGATAATTTCACAGCTAATGGCCCTCTTTTCACCTTGATTTGCAGATTAGTCATGGTGAGCATCTAATAGCTAGAAGCTTGGATGAGGTCTAGGTGGTTTCACAAGGCAAGGTGGCACCTCTCTATGGGAATTTCCGGGACTATAGGAATGTACTCCGGTTTTTGTTGAATCAGGTGAATCTAGTTATTGCCATCAACTAAGAATGGTTCACTGGGTTCACATTACCTCACATAACTGTGTCGCGACCTCTTTTTTTCGACGCCGACAATCAGGTACGGGCGCCTAAGGAGGCTAATGGCTCGGCTGAAATTAGTTATGCCCGGACTCTCCCAAGTCCACCAATTCACGACTTAATGGTCCAAGTTTTTAACCTGTAAATCAATTTTTAAAATGGAGTCGCCACTAATCGATTTGGGGTGGGTTGATTAGAAACCCGGGCGAAGTATCGGGAGAAATACTCACTCCGGCGCCCTGAGAAACTAGGATCGGGGACTTGATTACCCTAGTTAATCACTAATGCCCTTTCGGTACCTAATCTTGTTTAAACCCTAAGGTTTTTTTGGATGTTCGAGGGATTTCCCATGCATTTTGGGAGCAAAACATTTTTGAGTCTTTTCTAATTTTTTGGACACAAAGGAATTTTTGGGATTTTTGGTATTTTTGGAAAAATACGAGTCTTTTTGGCTTTTTCTGACTTTTTGGCTTTTTCATGAATTTTTGGCTATTTTGGATTTTTGGCATTTTTTTTGAAAATATGGAATATTTTGATTTTTTTCGGAAAATAAAATATTTTTGGATATTTTTGATATTTTTTTGGAAAATAAAACATTTTTAACATTTTAAAACATTTTTCGATTTTCTGGAAATTAAAATATTTTTAATATTTTTGAAAATAAATTACTTTTGATTTTCTTATTTTTCTCTTTTTTTATTAAAATATTACATAAAATAATATAAAAAAAGCCGATTCGGGTCGGATCCGCGGGTTGGGTCCGACCCGGTCGCCCAAAATGCGAGACGGGCCCGCTACGCGGGCCCGACTTTATTTATTTAAAAAAACGACGCCGTGGCCGGGCGTTTAGGACACCCGGCCGGCCCGACGACCCGGACCCGACAACCTGGATTTTCGGCGAAAACCCTACTCGAATCGTGACTCGGCCTTCCGCCGCTCCAAATTGCGCAAAACCCTACGGCTCTCGGCCCGGGTCCGACCCGACGACCCAGGGGTGCCACCCGAAAAAATCAGGAACCCTAGGGTTCCCGATTCTCGCGTTTAGGAGGGGAGGGCGAGGCGTCGCGGCGGTGACATCATCAACGAGGGGCGGACGACGGGGGGTTGTGATGGCGGCGGCGACGGTGACGGTACGTTACCTGTCCGTGAACGGCGGCTTGAACGGCGAACGGTAGCAACGGCGGCGGCGCGGCGAGGGTGCCCGAACTCTGCTCCCTCCCTTTGATGCTGGGGCTCGCAGCGTCGAGCCTCCCTAAAGTCTCTCGGGGAAGCTTTAATGCTCGCGGCTTCGATCTCTCTTCTCTCTCTGCTCTCGAGTTCTCGCAGATCTGGGTTCGCTCGCCGCCAGCCTCCCCCGAAGTCTCTCGGAGGGAGGTCGTTGAGCTCGCGACCCGATCGCTTCGCCCTTGCTCGCTCTTTGAGTTCCCCGAAGTCTCTCAGGGGATCTCTCGGAGCTCGCAGGCCTCTCTCTCTCTCGCTCACTCTTCAACCTCCTCCGAAGTCTCTCAGGAGGAGGTTTACAAGCTTGCGATTATTTGGTGTGCCCTTCGACGACGGAAATGCTCCGTTATTTATAGGCGAGGAGGTCCGGTCGACAGAGAGGCTCAGCCGCCAGTCTTTGGCTTGCCGACCGGACCCCCGTGGCCGAACCGGCGTCCCATCCGCCACCTGTCCGCCAGCTGCCCCCCCTTCTCACGCGCGTCGCCATTCGTCCGCTCATTCGTCGTCGCGCCCTCTGCGCGTGCGTTGCAGAGCGGACGAAGGAGGAAGAAGACCGAAAAGGGTTGGGCCGGAGGAGAAGGAAAGTGGGCCGTAGAGGCCCATGCGGAGGGGGAAGAGAGGGAGAAAAATGGGCTACTTTATTTTTGGTTTTTTTCGTGTTTTTATGTTCATTATTCCGAAAAAAGACAAAATAAATAAAATAAAAACTTAATTAATAAAATAAAATAAACCTAATTTAAAATTGAGGTGTCAACAGCCTGCCCCTCTTTGAAGGTGAGCTCGCAGAGGTTGCATTCAAAGACAAACTGTTGTCTCAATTTTATCCATCCATGCTTAGCAGATTATATTTTATTTGGGACCTATTATTCTATGCGGAAAAAGAGCAATGTAACTTTACATATACTAAGACAGATAAGAAGATACCTGTAGTTACTTACCGGGAGTGAGTGAGATAAGGTGTGAACCCCGAGTTTGGCAAGTATCAAGGCATCATCTTACCTGGTGATATGAAAAGGTTGCTTTTCCAAGGCTCGAACCATTCTTCGATCGCCTGTTAAAACAAACCATGATTTGTCTAGGACCCGAACCTTTCTTCGGTCACCTTAACGAGAAATTGCTCCTCCAGGACCCGAACCATTCTTCGGTCGCCTGTTGGAGCAATTAGGGGTTTGTCTCGAACCCGAACCTTTCTTCGGTCGCCGTGACGGGAAATTGCTTTTCCAGGACCCGAACCATTCTTCGGTCGCCTGTTAAAACAATCAATAGTTTGTCTAAGACCCGAACCTTTCTTCGGTCGCATTGACGGGAAATTGCTCTTCCAGGACCCGAACCATTCTTCGGTCGCCAGTTGGAGCAATCAGTGGTTTGTCTCGGACCCGAACCTTTCCTTGGTTGCCGTGACAGGAAATTGCTTCTCCAAGACCCGAACCATTCTTCTGTCGCCTGTTAAAACAATCAATAGTTTGTCTAGGACCCGAACCTTTCTTCGATTGCCTTGACAGGGGATGCGCCGACCTTTCTCAGGGCATCTCATTTGTAGGTGTCTAATTTGTATCGAGGACACCAGTTGGTACCCGACCTTTCTCGGGAGATGCGCTGACCTTTCTCAGAGCATCGATTATGTGGGGGTGTCTGACCTCTGTCAAAGACAACAGCTGGTACCCGACTTTTCTCGGGAGGATGCGCCGACCTTTCTCAGGGCATCGATTCTGGAAGATACCTGGACATTCACAAGCATATCAAAGAGTACCTGGATATTCATAAGTACTAACCGAAAGGGTATTTGGGCCTTTGCAGGTGTCAAAATGGGTATTTGGGCCTTTGCAGGTGTCAAAATGGGTATTTGGCTGATCATAGGCATTGAAGAGGTACTTGGATGATTACAAATATGAATTCTTGGGGGATACTTGGACATTCACAAGTATCGAATGGGTACTTGATAATTGGAAATATCGAGGACATGCCTTGGATATTTGTGAAGGTGTCCCATCTCTTGGTAATTGAGAAATATCGAGGGCGTACCTGGGATATTCGTGAAGGTCTCTCACCTCCTGGTAGTGGGAATATCGAGGACATACCTGAGATATTCGTGAAGGTCTCTCACCTCCTGGTAATGGGAATATCGAGGACGTACCTTGAATATTCATGAAGGTCTCTCACCTCCTGGTAATTGGGAATATCGAGGGCGTACCTGAGATATTCGTGAAGGTCTCTCACCTCCTGGTAATGGGAATATCGAGGGCGTACCTGAGATATTCGTGAAAGTCTCTCATCTCCTGGTAATTGGGAATATCGAGGGTGTACCTCGCATATTTGTGAAGGTCTCCCACCTCCTGGCAATTGGGAAATATCGAGGGCGTACCTGGGATATTTGTGAAGGTCTCCCACCTCCTGGTAATGGGAATATCGAGGACGTACCTGGGATATTCGTGAAGGTTTCTCACCTCCTGGTATGGGGAATATCAAGGACGTGCCCCGAATATTTATGAAGGTCTCTCACCTCCTAGTAATGGGAATATCGAGGACGTGCCTTAGATATTCATGAAGGTGTCTCACCTCCTGGTAATTGGGAATATCGAGGGCGTACCCGAGATATTCGTGAAGGTCTCTCACCTCTTGGTAATTGGGAATATCGAGGGCGTACCTGAGATATTCGTGAAGGTCTCTCACCTCCTGGTAATTGGGAGTATCGAGGACATACCTGAGATATTCGTGAAGGTCTCTCACCTCCTGGTAATTGGAATATCGAGGACGTGCCTCGCATATTCATGAAGGTCTCTCACCTCTTGGTATTTGGGAATATCGAGGGCGTACCTAAGATATTCGTGAAGGTCTCTCACCTCCTGGTAATTGGGAATATTGAGGGCGTACCTGAGATATTCGTGAAGGTCTCTCACCTCCTGGTAATTGGGAATATCGAGGGCATACCTGAGATATTCGTGAAGGTCTCTCACCTCCTGGTATTATAAAATTGAATGTGGTATGAGGCTTACCTGGATTGCCGCAGACACTTAAAAGGGGTGGAACACCTGGGTAGCCGTAGGTGTACAAAGTATTGGAATACTTGGGTGAACACAAGTATTTAATGATACGATTTGGGACCACTCAGTTGGTCCAAGTGTAAGAAAGCATACCTGGACAACGGTGGATACTTGACGATATGGGGATACTTAAACAGCAGTAGGTATTCAACGATAAAGGGATACTTGGTCAATCACAAGCATTAATACTCTAAGGACAACTCGAACAGGTCGAGTGTCAGGAAAAGGGAGTATCCGAACGGTAGCCAGTACTCAAAGACAATGGAATGCTAAAACAGTTGCAAGCATCCAAACTCAAGGGACGACTCGAATAGGTCGAGTGTCAATAGAGGGAGCACCCGGCAAGTGGTGGGTACTCAAAAACAAGGGGGATACCTGGATAATCGCAAATATCAATACTCTGGGGACAACTCGAACAGGTCTAGTGTCAGGAAAAGGGAGTATCCGAACGGTGGCCGGTACTCAAAGACAATGGGGATACCTAGACAGCAGTAGGTTCCCAAACTCAAAGGACGTCTCAAATAGGTTGAGTGTCAATAAGAGAGTACCTGGATAGTGGTAGGTACTTTAAGGCAAACGGTGATAGAGATATGCTTACCCGGGCAATATTTCTGATTTCTAAAAGTATGTTTGCTATTTCCACAATATGCACACATGATTGTATATGCTGTAAATTCATGAGTTCAAATGAGATTCACGTATGATAATTTTGTCAGTTTTGCATCATATGATTTCCACTAGGGAAGATTTTGAAAGACAACCTTCATTTAGAATGTAGATGTCTTGAGCATGCTAGATGAGGGACTTTCGCCCGAAGGGACTTTCGCTCACTCTCATGGAAAAGGCTATCCTGACCATTAATGCAGGATTTATAGGGACCACACTATCTCACTATCATCATGTCAGCAGGGGTCCGAGTATTCTCGCAAACGGTACAACTTTACCAATGTGAGAGGTCTTTGTTGAAACTGTGATGAAGTCTTGGTTAGCGGCTCATCAAAGGGGACCATCAAGGTCAAGGCTTATGAACGGAGTGTCGCACGATCGTCTCCAGATTTGCAAGTCAAGAATCCTGCGAAAAGAGATAGAGTAATCTTGCTCGTACTTCTTCGAGTGATGTTTATAGACGTATGAAATCCTACGTTAATTGAAGTGCCCCTAGTCTGAAGAGACTTTTACAATGGGAATGTAACGTAGACTTGGCTCACATGTAAGAGGGTGAGAGTTCGTGACTATCTCGGCATTTGTCACTAGTCTTTCTTCTCACTGTTAGATAGAGGTTCTACGGACCTCAACAGCAACTTTTTCTTGGCTGTATTTTTGACTGGGGGCGTTGGCCTTACTTTTACCAGGCATACTGCTTTTTCATGCCCCTATTTTTTATTCCAGTTCTTCATTTATGGGCATTGACCTTGCTTTTACCAGATTCACTGCTTTTTTTATGCCCCTGTTTTTCATTCTTGTCATTAGAGGAACTAGCCTAGGCAAGTTCAATCACGACACTGTTGTTAGACTCTTGAGTCTTCATCTCCAGCTAGCGCTCTAGGCTATGCTGCTTAAATGGCAGTAACTTCCGTTTTGCCTCCATGTGATGGTGAAATTACAGACTCAATTGGGTTGTACAATGAATACAAGTGCAGAAAGAATTGATCTTCGTCATTCTGGGGCACTTAAATTAACGCGAGTGTTCATATGCAATAAAGACACCCGAAGATTGATGCAAGTGCGAGCAAGAAAATTTCTATCTCTCTTCTCACCTTGTGATGCTGCTTTGCCTCCGCTCTGCCCCAATGTGGGGTGGTTCTTGACGGGGGTATGAGAGAAGCTTCACCAGTGTATGGCGCTTGATAGGGTGAGCGATGGAATGCCTCTCACTATTTTGGTTATCGTACCATTTGCGAGAGAACTCTTTACCCTGCAGCCATGGAATCTTTTGCACTCATCTCACAAGTGTATAGATAGGGGACTGTGTGTAGGATATGGCTTGCCTTTCATCATTCTGACGCGCCTCATCCAACATGCTCGATTAATCTTGTATTCTTCATTTAGCTGTCTATTGTAATAATCCTTAATGGAATTAGTGATTTAGACAGACAAAATCATCATGCAAAATCCATTTGGAAAAGGCATGCAGCATTTTAAATGTGATGGAGTTTGTACTCTCAGAACAAATGAATGGTTTTGGCTAAAAAAGACTTTCTTGGTAGCTTTAAGGGTCAACAGAATAGTATTGTTAAATTTTGAACATCAAAAGGGTTATTCACAAAAGGGTGTCGATGGTTGTCCCTATTGATTAGGGATATGACACATGAATGATCAGCCAAGGATTGAGAATCCGATCGGGCATCTCTGCTTTTGCCCCTGTAGAAGAGTAGATCAATTAGTCTGGCCAAAATCAAATGTGAGTTGAGACCTGAAGATTTTCTGTCATTTGCTTTGATGATACTTTGTTTGGGAAAGCTTATCAAAGTCTGACATGCCTTTCATTGATTTGTTATCCTTGTTTTTGACGGTCAGGTGATCCTGCAACAAACAAGAGGGAATGTGTTAGTCACGAATTTTTTAGAAGTCAAACAACTGGAAGCGATACAACATTACCCTTCGCTGGTTTGCAAACGATTAAGTGGACCTGGAGTACAAAGGAGGACATGAAGTCTCGTGTCTTCCACTTCCTCAGGTCAATTATTCTCCTTAATTGGCTTATGGATGGCATGTCCCTTTACACGAAGTCAAGTGAATTCGATGCAGGTCATTTCTGTATACTAGCTTGGCCAGTATTGATTTATCAAATCTAACCATTGAGTTTGGTTCTTGAGTTGTGATGCTCCCTGTCAAATAGGGAAAATATGTCAAAAGCGGGTTCAGATAGTGGGAGTATTGGAAACGATACCAAATTACCCTTCCCCAGAGTTTGTCTGTGCTAGCTCCTAAAGATATTTGAATGTCGATGATGGCCTCTTTATCTTGGCATAATTTGACATTTTTTTCTATTGGCCTTCCTCACTCGTGGCCATGTATGCATGATTGATGGTTGTTGATTCTTCACGCCTTCCTTCTGTGGAATTTCTCCTTCTGTCTTTAACTATAGCATCATTGGGCAAAAGTCATGTACCTCAAGCTTCTATGAAATCTGAGATTAAAAATCCCAAGCTTTATGATGGCAATTACTCCTTAGAAGAATATGCGTCTGGAGTGAAGCTTCTAAATTCCAAAGTCATTGTCCAGGGTGTGGGGCTATAGATCGCCTTGACTGTCTAGATTTTTTCCCTGTTGACAGTAATCACTTTAAAGGAAGAGGAGGAACTCCTTCCTTATGTTGAAGTTGATACTGTAACATCTAGCTGTTTGGACGCGTCATGCGACAAGATAGTCCTTTGGCTTAGGATGGAGTTGGGCAGGAGTGAGGCATGTCATGGATGCTTCGATTTCAACTGTATGCCTGTACCTATTACGTCTCACCTTTTGTATCCTGTAAATAGAAAAGAGGGGTTGTCATTCTCAATATTATGTTAAGGGAATAAGACTTACCCTTTTTTGAAACGGGATGCTCCTTTCTATTTGCCCCCGCTTTCTTGAAAATGTGTTCTCGAGTTTGGTATGTTCTCACGATGTGCTAGTTTCAAATACCTTTTGTCACACTAAATCAAAGGGGATGGGAATGATCTTCTGAGACATGAAGTGAGTGAGTCAAAAAGACAAACGTGCTTAAATTTATCATCTTGTTTTGACAAAAGCTTTTGGGTGATGAAATATTCTTTATTTTCAAAATACATCTTTGGGGGAGAAAAAGGCATGAGGAAGCCCAGCCCTCAGTATTATCCTTGGATGATATTTTCTTTTCATGGTTGGATAACATCACTGGGCTGGTTTGGAGTACCGTCTCATGCTCTTAAAACAAAATATTATAATTGTACAATAGAGTACTTGGAATGGAAAATACAACAGTAGCACACTAGACAAGATAAGAAACATGAAATTATAAAAACAAGTAAAACCCATGAAAACTCATGTGTAAAGGAGTGCTTTGATAGTGTTGGTTCTGAAATCAAGCGCCTTTGAGTTCCTCGCCTCCAGCAGACTCGAAGTATTCGCATGAGAGGACCACTTCATTGAAGCTATGGAAATGCAACCCATGCAACCAACAACGATGTTTGCGAGGTAAAGCCCCTATGAATAGCTTTATCATTTCGTCTTCAGCCAGTTGAGGGTAAGTTTGCATCATAAAAGCCTCCCATCTCCTTGCATACGCTCGGAAATCCTCCATTGGTCTTCTTCTGAAGTGAACCAAGTTCTGACAAGGCACTTCAGTCCCAATCTGGCTTTGATACTGAAGCAGGAATGCAGAAGACAGCTCATTCCAATTTCTCATGAGGTAGATGTTTGATGTGATGAACCATTGTAATGCAGACCCTGTAAGACTTTCTTGAAAGGTCTGAGTTGCGAATGACATCGGGCTATAGTACTAACTCATTTCAGTGTGGAGGTATTGCAAATGAGCCACGGGACAAGTTGTGCCATTATACTTACGGAGATTAGGTATCCACATCTCTCCAGGGGTCATGATCCTATGAGTGCAAGACGGGCTTGATGTATCCTGTTTAGGCCACTGGTTTTCCCACTGCATATTCGTTGTAGTGGTGAATTTTTCTGTTTCAGGAAAGTTGGATTCTACCGAGATTACCCCATTGCTTTCTTCTTGGTCAAAATTTCCGAATGAGGATGAAGTATTGAAGCTATCCTCATGGTCAGAGGACGACCTTAGTACTTTTTTAGGATCGTAGCGGATAAAGACGTATGCTTCCTCTTCTGACGGACCTTCATCCCCGGATGAGAGTAGGAAACAGTTATACGATGAATCGTCAGTTTCATTGTCGAAATAACGCTGGAAGTCCTTGGGATTATATTCTAGGGCCGGGAAGTCTTCAGGGTTGTACTCTAGAGGATGGTGGCCTTCAAAGCTGTATTCTTGGGAATACTCGAAGCTTTGGTGCAGTGGCTCATCGGTAGATGCTGAATCGATCTGCTTAGGCTTTCTTTTCTTGGCTTCTGGTCTAGACCTTTTAAGTAAGGCCCTTCGTTTTGCTAACTTGATTATGTCAATGGAAGTGAGAGACATTAGAGTTTCACTGTCTGATTCACTTTCCAGGTTGGTAGGGGTTGGTATTCTTTGGACCCTAGCTCTTGGAGTAAGCTTGGGGAGTTGTCCAGTTGTGCCCCGCTCTTGAACGGGCTCTGAGTCTATGATCTCGTACAAAGGCTCCTTGCCTTTCCTAGTGGGAAATTTTCCAGTAATAGGATGTTGCTCAGCTGCCCATTTATTATGCAAGGCTTCATTAACACGTTTCTCTCCTATCTCAGCAACTAATGGCTCCTCATGCTCCGCGATCATCGGCTTTTCGTAGGGCAAGGTGATGTCAGGAGTGATGTCAATATTGTACTCTTGGTGAAAAACATGAATTAGTTCCCTCAAGGTTTTAAGGGGACTAATCTTCCTGACAATGTACCATCGCAAGGCAGGGCCAGTCAAGTTCGATTGGTACGATTGAATCATCCTTCGGACCAGGTAGGCCTGCAAGTAGGTCTCTGGGTGGGAGGTATCAGCATACCTTTCGCATTCAGGTGCTTTGAGCTCTTCAGGGATTTCAATGCCGGCATAATTGGAAAGGTCCATGGGATTCCGCCCCTGCAGCTGGTTTAACTTTTTCATGATCCTTTCAAACTGTCTATGATACTGGCTATTTTCTAGCAAATTTGCGGGTGTCATGATGGTGTTTAAGGCAACTATAGAGTTGGGCTCAGCTTGAGTAGATTTCATTTGTCTTGAGAGTTGTCGAAGGACAATGGAGATCTGTCCTACGCCGTCTTCAATGTTAATGAGGCGATTTTGTACATCATTCTGATTGGGCCTTATTACATGAGGCCATTCACGGGCGATTGGTGGCCGGCGATTCATAATTACCTGTCGTTACGAAAACAATGAATGAGCACGAAAGTAAACAAAGATTGACCCATGGCAACGGCCTAACTACTTTTTTATTTATCAAAAAGAGGATTTTATAGACCGTAGACTTCTGACATCTGAAACTTGAAATTGAAATGACAAAATAAAATACTAGATATTAAACAAAAGTCCCTAAACAATGGGACAAAACTTTCACACTATTAATACTAAGGGGCACACGATTGCCAATTTATATGCGACAGGGAGTCTTGCACTTGCGCAGAGGCTTGCTTTCTTGGACCGGCTCTGAGGTGTGTATCCAATCCATTCCCAAATCCCTCTCCATGAGCTTTGCTTGCTCGTGCTGGCTGCTCTCGTTGATTGAGTAAGGGACTGATGGCTTCCATTTTGTCGGGATACGATGGTTGTGGATGTAGGACATGGAGGCATGGTGGGCTTTTTCTTCTCCCTCAAGCCCTTCAAGTACCACGATCCTTTTGCGATGGCACTTGTTCCATGCTTCCTCAATAATGTCAATCATGTATTCAAAACTTTGATGAGTGAAGAGAAGTGGAGGGACCCTCTTCTTGAAAGATGGCGGGATCTCCTGAAGGGCTCCATACTGTCGTGCCACCCTTTGTGGGAAATAAGAAAAGGCACCTGTGAGGCCGAGTAACGGAATTGGATAGCGGCGCTTGAAAGCAAAGCGAGCTCTCTTTTCATAGAACCAACCAGCACACCATTGGAATGCCTCAGGAGCCGGGTCTCTTAGGAAATTTATCCAATTTAAACAGCTTTGATTGGGAATGTATGGTCTTAAAACCATAAATTTTTGTAATGGATTTTCAAAATCATTCATTCCAGATGATCGCATGAAGCCTCGGAATTCACTTAGGTGAGAAAAGAACCAGACTTGTAAAATTTCCGGAGAGACCCGCATGATTTTTTTCGTGTTTTCTTTAAAACGATTAAAGGACAAAAATGTTTCAGTTAAAATCATGTTGACATAATTTTGCCCCCTCAAGATTTGATCAACTATCCATGCCATCTTAGGACTTATGACATTTCTTTGACGGGGGAAATTGATGAACCAAAAAAAGGCCAGGAGGAAAATCTCACTTTTTTGGGTCATAGGCTGATTTTGAAAACATGCATTCATGAATTCTAGTGGACAGGTATTATGGTTGTCTTCAAGAATTTGTCTCGTGACATGGATTTCAGTTCCTAAAAGTCGCGCTAACCCGTGCCACGGGAGGGCGCTGTCGATGGCCTAACAAGCTTTTTCTCGAGAGGCATTCCGGTGATGATCTTTTGTATTCTTCCGAGTTGGGGTTAGCTCAAACCCACCAAACATAAAAGTAGTCGTCTTCAAGCACCAGAAATGTGCCATGGCCTGTATGACTTCGGGACGAACAGTGATTTGAATCAACGATAGGAGATGACCGATTTTGGCTTTCACGCACTCTTGGGCAAGCTGATCCAATTGACCCCACCATCTGAAGAGTTCCACCTAGGAGCAGGAATGAATTGAATATTGTCTTTCCCCATCGCACATAAACTGGAACTTGAAAAGCTTATCCTAAATTGCCATGGGCCAAATAAAAAGACTGAGAAAAAGTAAAGAAATCACTTTTTAAAGTAAAATGGCAAGCATAAAGACATACAAATGGGACGTGTGGCTCGATTTTTAACTCAGAAGGCTTGATGAAATTAAAAGGGTATCCGCCCGTCGCAGTCTCGCGTTAGCAGCATACCCCCTTAACCTCGGCTAAGAAATTCGGGGAAAAGAAAGGCAACCTCTACATCGCAATCTCGCGTTCGAGGTCATATCTTTCTTAACACCATCCTAGAAATCCTATGGCGGACCCAGTCCGGCGGCCGGGTTGTGTGTGCCATGTGTAGTGTTAAAACAGTAAAGCATGCACAGGAGTTTATAATCACAAGATAATCTATTTTAAGCAAAATTAAAATAAATTTCTAGGCTTTTGACCTGCATAAAGAAAAAAATCTAAGTTAGTAAAGAATTTAAACAAGACAAAAATGGCCTAAGTCCTCACAAATGTCCCCAGCGGAGTAGCCAAGCCGTCGCGACCTCTTTTTTTTTTTTTTTCGGCGCCGACAATCGGGTACGGCGCCTAAGGAGGCTAATGGCTCGGCTGAAATTAGTTATGCCCGGACTCTCCCAAGTCCACCAATTCACGACTTAATGGTCCAAGTTTTTAACCCTGTAAATCAATTTTTAAAATGGAGTCGCCACTAATCGATTTGGGGTGGGTTGATTAGAAACCCAAGCGAAGTATCGGGAGAAATACTCACTCCGGCGCAACCAGAGAAACTAGGATCGGGGACTTGATTCCACTAGTTAATCACTAATGCCCTTTCGGTACCTAATCTTGTTTAAACCTTGAGTTTTTTTTTTTTTTTTTGGATGTTCGAGGGATTTCCCATGCATTTTGGGAGGAAAACATTTTTGAGTCTTTTTCTAATTTTTGGACACAAAAGGGATTTTTTTTTTGGTATTTTTGGAAAATACAAGTCTTTTTGGCTTTTTCTGAATTTTTGGCTTTTTCATGAATTTTTGGCTTTTTTGGATTTTTGGCATTTTTTTTGAAAATATGGAATATTTTGATTTTTTGATTTTTCGGAAAATAAAATATTTTTTGGATATTTTGGATATTTTTTTTGGAAAATAAAACATTTTTTTAACATTTTAAAACATTTTTGGTTTTAAAAATTAAAATATTTTTTAATATTTTTTGAAAATAAATTACTTTTGATTTTTCTTATTTTTTTCTTTTTTTTATTAAAATATTACATAAAATAATAAAAAAAAAAGCCGATCCCGGGTCGCCCCAAAACGCCCGACTTTTTTTTTTATAAAAAAAACGCCGTGGCCGTGAACGTTTAGGGGATGCCCGGCCCGACGACCGGGACCCGACAACCCGGATTTTCGGCGAAAACCCTACTCCGCGACCCGGCCTTCCGCCGCTCCAAATTGCGCAAAACCCTACCCGGCTCGTGGCCCGGGTCCGACCCGACGACCCGGGCGCCACCCGAAAAAATCGGGAACCCTAGCGTTCCCGATTAGCGGGGTTGAGGAGGGAGGGCGAGGCATCGCGGTGCCGACGGCATCAACGAGGACCGGGACGACGGGGGGTTGCGATGGCGGCTTGATTGTGGCGGTACGTTTACTGTCCGTGAACGGACAAGTCTTGAACGGCGAATCGGTAGCAACGGCGGCGGCGACGATGGCGGAGGGTGTTCGAACTCGCTCCCTCCCTTTGATCGGCTTGTGGCTCGATGGCGTCAAGCCTCCCCGAAGTCTCGGGGGAAGCTTGAATGCTCGACTCCGGCTTCGAGCCTCTCTTCTCTCTCGCTCTCGAGTTCTCGTAGATATGGGTTCGCGCCGCCGGCCTCCCCCGAAGTCTCTCGAAGGGAGGTCGTTGAGCTCGCGACCCGATCTCTCTCGCCCTTGCTCGCTCTTTGAGTTCCCGAAGTCTCTCGGGGGATCTCTCGGAGCTCGCGATCCTTTCCTCTCTCTCTCGCTCGCTCTTCAACCTCCTTCGAAGTCTCTCAGGAGGAGGTTTCCAAGCTTGCGATTCTCTGGTGTGCCCTTCGACGACAGAAATGCTCCGTTATTTATAGGCGAGGAGGTCTGGTCGACAGAGAGGCTCGGCCGCCGGTCTTTGGCTTGCCGACCGGACCCCCGTGGCCGAACCGGCGTCCCATCCGCCACCTATCCGACAGCTGCCCCCCCTTCTCACGCGCGTCGCCGTTCATCCGCTCATCCAGTGTCGCGCCCTCTGCGCGTGCGTTGCAGAGCGGACGAAGGAGGAAGAAGACCGAAAAGGGCTGGGCCGGAGGAGAAGGAAAGTGGGCCGTAGAGGCCCATGCGGGGGAAGAGAGGGAGAAAAATGGGCTGCTTTTTTTTTTTGTTTTTTTGTGTTTTTATGTTCATTATTCCAAAAAGATAAAATAAATAAAATAAAAACTTAATTAATAAAATAAAATAAATCTAATTTAAAATTGAGGCGTCACCAAACTGAAAATGAGGCTTAGCTACATAGAGAAAGAGAAAAAGGATGAAGAGAGGATTGCTGCAGATATACAGGACGGACTCATAGTTACACCAGCCCTTATTTGTCATTTATACGTGACAAGGGCTCATGGAACGATGAGTCTGAGTTTTTGACATCTAGCATGCAGTATCATTTGTAATAGCTTAAGAACTGAGTTGGGATTGCAGTCCTAATATAATTTATGATTCTTTGCACATTTTGTTCTAGCAATAGGTTCATTTGTTGTGCCCCTGGAAGTTTGATACTCTATTGCCGTTGAAGTCAGCTTTTCCATGCACACTAAAACGATTTAATCATTTGCAAACGAATGTTTTTGCACAGTAAATTATTTTGTAAGACAATTTATTTTGTGAGAAAGCTATATTAATATATTTTCCCCATTTTCACTCTTTGGCACTGTTTAGGAGAATTAATTATGAAAATATTATCACGGTCAACAAAACTTTGTATTCAACTCTAAGTACAGAATTGCTTTTACTAACTATAATGTAGGCCTTGCGTAGCTTGGTCAAAGATTATATTTCATCCTTCTTTTATTCAAATACATGAGAATCATGAAGATTCAATGGTGTTCCACAATCATATTCCTCTGCATTTTCAGCATCTGTTGTGTGCTATCTTCCCAACATCTTTTTCTCGTGCCCTAGCTCATCCACTTTGATTGTTTTGCAAGATGCCATTGTCATCTGTATTGGCAAAATTTCTTGGAAGGATCACTTGTGAAAATTATTGAGGTAGGGTTGTGTTGTCAATGTTATGTGTCATTTTTAACAATTTACAAGAAAGGAAGAAGCAGTTAAATTTATTTGGTGCACTGATATGCTATAAATTTTCTTCTTGTGATTATTATCCAAATAAGAATTATCTCTCTCAAAATCTAAAAATCGAATTAGTCATGTGGAAGCTGTGATATGATTGTGAAGAAAGGGGATGCAATTTTTTTTTTTTTTAATTATGGTTTTCTTTAGAATTGAGAACCTTCTTTTTGTTGATGATGATCCTTCATAGTATTAAGCAGTCTATTTAGGGTGCTCATGGCTCTAAGCTTTCAATGCAACACAAATTCATGATAGGATCGATATTCATAAACCACCTTATTTTTACGTCTTGATCTCTGTTGAGTTAGGAACTATTACCTACAGCTTGCTAGAAATTTTTAGCCAATATACTCATGCTTATTTGGTTGAGACGGTAACGATATCCTACCTGCCTCTAGGTTTGCATTGTCAGTAGTGACCTCTGGGGCAAATCTTGTCAGTTCTTTAAATTCGTCATACACCATGTCATTGTATCTGAAATTACCTTCTTATGTGGCATTCTTCCTGAGCTCACTTGGGTTCCTTGGTCTAACTGGAAATCCTGCACTTCATCAATGTATACCTTGTCTAGATCATCTTCTCTCTCTTTGCTACTGTTGCGCATGTAAAAAAAAATTTCATGCAATTTTTGTGTGATATCGTGAAGCTGTATTGGAGGTTAGTTGATATGTAATCTCAATTGTGGTTCACTGTGTACTTGCTCTGAGGCTTTTTGGATGTTATTGCACATATAACATGGTGCTTTGACCATGTACATAGGTGGTTAGATAAGCAGAGTTGCATCTGCCAAGATAACTTTCAAGAAACCTCACATAGTTCTGCTTGACAAGCCATCCAATCATTTAATTGGTTTACTCATTTTTCTTTTTCAGTTAGCTTGTTATTGTTCTTGCACCATTTGAACTTATTGGAATCTGGTCTTTACATTGAAAATACAGTAAAACCAATCAGTGATCACAGCTACAGGGAGCATTTGTCATTGTACATCTAACTTACAATGGAATAGAGACCAATCTAGTTTTTCCAACTTGCAAAATGTTGGGAATAGAATGGTTCTGCTAGCCTGATCAGTGTGTTTGTATTACAGTAATCTATGATACTACCAAGTAGTTCCTATGTTTGTGCTTCGAGGTAGTGTTGGGCTTTGCACATAATGAATGTGGACCCTTTTCTTGCTTATAAATGTTCACTCTTAGTTTTGCTTTAATGAGTAGTGACTACTCAAGTGTCATCTTTGTAAATCGTTAGTTTCTTGTCTAGAAATAGATATGATCCTGCCTTTTCCACTATACCCAATTGTAGGATTTGGATGAGGCACTCATTCAAGGTCTGGTCTTGTTTCTTGGATGGATCATTTCGCAGCTGACAGCCCTCTTTTCGCCTTGATTTGCAGGTTAGTCTCGATGAGCATCTAATATCTAGAAGCGCAGACAAGCTATTGGTGGTTTCTCAAGGCAAGGTGGCGGCTTTCCATGGGAATTTCCAGTATTATAAGAGTTTGGATGTCCTGAGGGTATCTCTGGGGTTATTGCCTTCATCATCTGCACTAACGGTGGAGGACAAACATCCCAAAATGAAGTAGAAATTGGTTGAGCTCGCCCAATCTCTGAATGCAGCATGTGTGGATTAATTTGATTAAATTGTTCTGGGACCCAACTCTGAACACATCGATCTGAATTCAAAATTCTTTAGTTCCAATTAAAAGCAAACTAGGTTACGTGACCTTGCTCTGGCCTGTATTAACTGTAGCACTTCCAGCTGTATTTAAATTTGCATCCTGTGATGCAGTAGCGACTGATTTGTCAAATAAGCCGCGGTTATGGCTTAAACCGAGTAACTCATAATGAGTATGGTAACTTTCATGGGAACCTCTATAGGGTCTATTCTGTTTTCCTATCCTTCGTTATGAATGGTTAAGGCAAAGAATTTCTCATGGAACTTTGTAAGACCGCCGTGGAAACGTGCTTTTCCCAGCCGGCATTGAGAGTTGAAAATTTTCCACTTGCAGTCTGCCCTATAAAGGTTCAAGTTTCATACCAATAAATCTTTTTACCTTCCCAAGTTTTTTACGTTAATTCACCAGCTTTTAGGCGGAGTTACTGATGATGAGTATGGATTCTCCATTCCAATTTGCATACTACAGAGGAGACCGAGGGAATGTTTTACGAGAAATTAGCTGTGTGAAAATATATTCCCCATTTTTGTCCTTAAGTACTGTTTAGGATAATAAATTGTGAAAATGTTTTCGTGATTGACAAAATTTTTTACTTTCAGCTCTAAGTACAGAATTGCTTTTAGTAAATATAATGTAGGCCTTGCCTAGCCAAAAGAAAAATCTATGATGAAATTCCGTGTAAACACTCGAATACAAGTTAAAATATGGAAATTCGGGAGTGCCAGAAAACTGACAGGAAAACAAAAATCCACCAAACCAGGAATAACGAATTTATCAAGTCGATGCATCTTCTATAACCTTAACGTCGAGAAAATATTCCGGCCAGGAAAGAGAGAATCTCCCAGACAACGAATTCCTTCCAAAGAGCCACCAATTCCACCGGTTCCCCACAAAAGTAACACTCGAGGATATAATCGCAAAAGAGGGAAAAACCCTAGCCTGAGCTCGTCGGATGCAGGTGACGAACTGGAGCCGCCGGTAGAGCTTCCGTAGGTGACGGCGGAGGCGGAGGCAGAGGCAGCGACGTGGTCGGGAGTGACGAGGAAGACACCTTCACTGTAATGGGAGCGAAGCGCGCGCACGGAAGGTTCAAGCTCGAGCTCGCTGGGCCCAGACGGCGTATCGGAGCTGCCGATGGGCTCCGGAACGCAACGAGCGGAGGCGGGGGCGGAGGCGGCGGCGCACTTCGTCCGAGGAATAGAGAGGAGCCTGGGATTGAGAGGGAAGAGAGCAAGGGAGAGGAGAGAGAGGGAATTTCAAAATATCTTTTAGGTGGGATCCTACTGTACAGGTGGCGAGACTTGAGAGAGAGAAGGAATACTAGTAATTGGCATCATTTAAAAATGAACAATAGCATTGTCAAATTTAAAAGTGACGGTCAAATCATAAACAGCATTTACCCAAAAAAAAAAAAATCATAAACAGCAAAACCGATCCCATTGGTCATAAGCAAAGCCCCTCTCTTCTCGTACTAATGCCTACAAATAACATTGACTCAGTTATGATATTCCAAAAAAAACCACTTTTTATATGTCGACAATAAAAATGATCTCAAATTCCGCTCGAACTACTCATATTCCTTAAGTCACTATTCCAAAACCTACAAAGTAATTTAATGCATATCTTGCTAAATAAATAAATAAACAAAAGACATAGCAGCTTAATATGAATTGGAGCAAATGATCGGTAACCTCATATGTGGATTATAGTTAGCTTTACCGGTTCTTTGTATTTGCCTCTGTTGACACATGAATTTTCTCCAAAAAATCAAGTATTGCATTTTTGAAAATAGATAAATAATAGTAATAAGAACAAAAAATAGATAAACAAATTAACAAATAACAAAAGAAGAAGAAGACGAAGGAGGAGGAGGAGGAGGAGGAGAATAAAATAATAAAGCCTCGGCCCTATTCAGTCCAGTCCACAAAGCCCATTCAAATCAACGGCCTCAATCCATCAGCCCATTCGTTGATTGAAAACGTCCTGAACTGATTTTGTACGACTTTGGTCTCAAATCCGAGTTCAGCGATGCCTCCTTTAAATCCTCAGTCGATGCACGTAAACTGTTCGATGAAATGTCGCTGAGACAGGGTTGTGTAATAGTTCTTCCAAAATTGTCTAATCTTAAGGCAAATTGACATAGTTTACATGATATATATATATATATATATATATATATATATATATATATATATATATTATAGCTATTGGGCATGATTTGTTAGACACATAACCTGCGTTTCATTTGTTCTGCGTTTCGCATGTTCGTTTGGCAATTTCAGGTGGACACCGGAGATATAAAATTGTTTGGAGTCGATTTCTAGTGGTGGTAGTGTGAACACGCAGTGGAGAATACTACTACGTGTAATCATATCTTTGAATTCTCTAGCTTATATAAAGTAACGTGTTCTCCCGTTAGCTCCTAACCGGTTCCAATAGGCTAGTAACTAGTATATTTCTCAATGTTATGTGCGGTTAGGATTTCAAAGAGCCCACACCGAAGGAGAGGGATCACACGTTCCCGTTCAATAAGCTATTAAACCCACTCATCCTGCTCGGGAGCATCGCAATAGCCTCTGACTGCCTTTGCACTTACTATCGGCATTTCTATTTTTACCAAAATATTACGAAGGCAATTTAAATTCAGCATCTAATCAAGTCGATTGAATGTCTCAGTATTGTGTTGATCTGGAATCACTTGAGCCAGTTGGATTGTTCTGCCCTCTGGGAACCAGATCGTCTTCTCTGGCCTGCTGCTCCTCTCTGCAACTTTGACCTTCATGGTCGTATCTATCTGTTGCTCTAGTCATCCACTTAGCGGTGATCCTTTGACGCGGTTTTGGCTCCCGATGCTCAAGGAGCTGCTGGGGATGCATATGTTGGCACGAGATCGCTAGTAGCAGGATCCTCTGCCACGATTACCATGTAACGATGGAGTTTAACATAATTTCGAGCCTTTGGATATAGACATCTAGCTTCAAATTCATTTATATAGTTTAAATTCAAGTCACGAATCATTTGGTTATAAGCTTCCGATAGTGCATGATTGTGACTCTCCTGAATAACAATAATTAGCATGTACACATTGCATTTTCAACGAGGCATAACGCTATTTCGCTTTTAGTAATAATAGAGGAAGGGTTTGGCTTTCGTATAAATTGCGCGCTCGCTCCGAACAAGTAGGCCAATTTGTTCTCTACTAGAAGGAAACGTTTGGCTGAGGCAAGTCGACTTGTCAACTTGTCAACTTGTTTTCTACAAGTGACGGCTTGGAACATCAACTTAAGATTCACGGCTAGTTTCTCTTCCTTCTTTAGTGGGCAAGTTGACTAAGATTTGGAGGCCAACTTTGATTTTTCTTCTTGACGGCCAACGTAGGCTGTTGATTATTGTTGAGTAGGTCACTCTCAATTGGAGAGGCCAATGCAATTATGTATATTTGTAGTAGTATGGTAGTGAGTGTGTAAAAGTAAAAAAAGAAAAAAAAAGGAGAAAAAGAAAATATCAAAAGAGATCGGGAGATAAATCAACGTGATCTTCCACATCCAAAAAATCAAGGGAGATTGGAAAAGAAATCAAAGTGATATTCTCATATATACAAACGAGAGATTAGGAGATAAATCTACGTGATTTTGTATCGTATAATTTCTATTTGGGATTGTATTTGCTCTTATGAAGAGGAGTCCTCCTCAACGGAGAAGAGGTTACACAAAAGCAAGAATATCAGAGAGTGTAGCGGAAGAAACAGTTTTCTTCTTCCAAGAAAGAGAGTTATCTTTGAGTGAGTTATCCAGTTTGTGAGAGGTTCAGATCCACAAATTGAAGACAGAGAGAGATCCATCTTTGGGTGAAGTTGTATCCCATTATTTATTATAGTGGAAGTTTGAAGTGGACTACGGTCCCGTGGTTTTTCCTTCGCCTTGGAGGGTTTTCCACGTTAAAATTCTGGTGTTATTTATTATTCATCTTTACTGCTTTCAGTTAGTATTTTATCCTATTTAATTTTCACAGAAATAGTAGCGGGAAAATTTTCTGGGGACTTCTCCACAAATATTTTTCCCAACAAGTGGTATCAGAGTGAGGTTGCTGTATTTATTATTTTTTTGTGCAGAATTAAATGGAGGAAAATTTTGGCAACATGATAAAATTGACTGCATTCAATTATGCAATCTGGAAACCAAAGATGGAGGATCTGCTATACATTAAAGATCTTTGGAGGCCAATTGTGATACCGATGGAGGTGCCAGTACCAACGTCCGAGGAGTCAGATCCTATAGCGGAAGCCAAATTGGCATCGTCTTCTGGTGGCAAACCAACGACAATGTCTGATAGCGAATGGATGGTGCTCAATCGGAAGTGTGCCGCTCAAATCCGACAATGGATTGATAAGAGTATTTTTCAAAATTTTGCTAATGAACATGATGCTGGTGTTCTTTGGCAAAATTTAGAGAAAATGTATGCAAGAACAACGGCGCAAAATAAAGCAAATCACATGTGGCGGCTCGTGAATCTGAAATACAAAGACGGGAGCAGTGTCTCGGAACACATGAGCGAGTTACAAGGTATAGTAGACCAACTCAATTCTATGAAGATAACATTAGATGATGAATTGCAGGCATTACTGCTGCTTAGCTCTTTGCCAAATAGCTGGGACACACTTGTTGTGTTGGTCAGCAACTCGGCTCTTGACGGCAAGCTTACCATGGACGTGGTAAAAGATAGAATGTTGAATGAAGAATCCCGACGAAAAGAGAGTGGAGTCAACCTCAAGCGCCCAAGGCTCTTGTCATTAATCGACAAGAAAATCAAGAACAGAGAGGGAGAAGCAAAAGCCGAAACTTCCGGAATCAGCAACGAGGAAGGTCTCAATCCAACTTTAGAT
The DNA here is from genome assembly GCA_014182375.1 of Eucalyptus virginea. Classification (NCBI taxonomy): domain Eukaryota; kingdom Viridiplantae; phylum Streptophyta; class Magnoliopsida; order Myrtales; family Myrtaceae; genus Eucalyptus; species Eucalyptus virginea. The sequence goes on along the minus strand of CM024515.1, from coordinate 13,479,228 downwards.
GAGACAAGAAGTGCCATCATTGTGGTAAACTGGGACACTTCATCCGAGAATGCAAAAAGCTAAAGGCGGAAAAATCAAAAAGTCATAACGTCAACAAATCTAACGAGAACCAGACGAATGACACTGCAAATATTGCAGATGAGGTGATCATTATTTAAAGTGATGATTCCATTACTCTTGCATTCCAAGATTCGACATGGGTAGTTGATTATGGCGCATCCTACCATGTCACGGCTCGTCAAGATCTTTTCACATCTTACACCACTGGTGATTTTGGACTCGTAAAGATGGGAAACGAAGGTACGTCCAAAATTATTGGTATGGGTAATATTTATTTAGAGACTAATGTTGGATGTAGGCTACTACTCAAAGATGTGAGACATGTTCCGGACATACGCCACAATCTTATATCTGCCGACAAGCTTGATGACGAAGGCTACATCAATTTCTTTAGTGATGGAAAATGGAAGCTTACCAAAGGTAATTTGGTGATAGCCAAAGGAGAAAAGACTAACTCTCTCTACATCACACAATTCAAGCCGTGTAGAGGAGAGGTGAATTGTGGCACCCCGAAACACCTTAGGTCGCCACAAGCACCTATTGCTACACCTAATGGACACTAATTACATCTCTTAGAAGAAGCGTAGCAGTTCATAGACATTTTTTTTTTTTGAAAATGGTCCCAGCGCAACTCATTAGCGGAAGCATAATTGAATATCGTCATCTTTCCCTCCAACAATCATGATACAATGGCACACCACTAAACATCATAAGAAAAGATAAAGCCACGACACTTTTATTTACATACTTTTATGATGGATTTCCTTGGGTCGGTACATCAAAAGAAAGGCCAAGACTTGTAGCTACACTCGGCCATAACCCCAAAAAGAAACATTCGACCCACTATGTCTATCGTGCAAGATCCCCCATCAACTAGTGTCGGCTATCATCCCAAAAATTTGCAGCTCCTACTCTTCACACACGAGCCCTTACACCCATCCCGGTGCATCAGGCGGTGGCGGCGGCAACATCCCACGCATCACTCCGTTCCGATGAACATGAACGGATATGAACTCCTGAATGATAGAGCCCTCAGCCAAGCCCACGTCATACATCACTAAAGCACGAACTCGAATAAATGTCAGACCAAGAATGGTGGGACAGTCGATCTCCACACACTCGATATCTACATCCGAAGGAAGGCCGTAAAAGACGCCCCACGTGACAGCAGGGAGCGGCATCCTGCTAATCTGAAATGTTGGTCCCCGAAGGGGTGAGTACAACCACTCAGCAGGTAAAGGACCAATAAACCACTTAATGCATCATGCCACACAATCATAGCATCACATGTCATTAAAGCATCCATGCACAATTTACCTTGATATCATGCACATGTCATCATATCTCATGTACATACATCTTCATATAGTCATCACCATCATGTCATACACTTACCATTATCATGTCACATGTACCATCATCATTACCATGCATCCATGCACTCATCATCATCATCTCACATGTACCATCATCATTACCATGCATCAATGCACTCATCATCATCATATCACATGTACCATCATCATTACCATCCATCCATGCACTCATCATCATCATATCACATGTATCATCATTATTACCATGCATCCATGCACACATCATCATCATGTCATGCATATACCATCATGCATAATTCAATTTCAATTTCCCAATTTCATCTTTTCATTTTTTCATTTTGGGCCGTCACATTTCTTTTTCTCGGGACCAATGTTTGCATCCGACATTCATCACTCACACCCCACCTGGCATTGCGAGAACCATCCGACACAATACCTGCCAGGCATCTCGTACCCCAATTGGCATCACGAGGCATCCCCCGGCTCAATACCAACCAGGCTTCCGGCTCCCCCACTCTTCGGGCATCTCGAAACTCCCGAGGACCCTCCGGGCATGTATCATGATACAACCGGGCATCCAGCACAAACCTCTGGGCATGTATCATGACACAACCGGGCAACCGGCCGTACCCTTCTAGCCAGGCATCCCGACACTCCCGGGGCATCGTCGGCTCACACCTCCGACGGCCTTCTCACTTATCTTAATTCACATCTTCAATTATCATTCAATTTTAACATGGCATACGATGTGATGGCAAACAAGATCATTTTCATCCTTTGATTCATACATGCATTTCCAATCATCATCATGCATGCAGCAAGACACAATCATTCATAATAATACAATTCATGGAGTCCATACAACTTAGAATAGTCCATTTATCATGCCTTTTCGAAGTTTATTAAATTCCAGCTTGTACCATTTTAGAAAACATTTAAATTAAAAATCCATATGATTCCCAAAAATCATGAAATCAGGAAATGTGATAGACATGACAATAAGGTAACAATTTCATGAAGAACACATGCCCAAAATATTTTCACACAAGAAGATATAATTCACACAAATACAGCATGTAATTTCGGATAGAAACAGATTGCGCAGTTTTTGAAATATTTCGATTAAAATACCCGAATGACCTCCGAAAATTATGAAATTTTAGCAGGTCATAGTTAAGACCCTAAAGTATATTTTTCATGAAGACATCTAGGCCAGATTCATTCTAGATAATTTTCTACCGACGTCAGAAGCTCCTGATTCTAGCACCGAAACGTCCAGTATAGCGATCTCCGAAATATCGAGTTTTCACCTACTTATCCTTCTTCGTTTCCTCTGAAATTTTGATATGTTGTGCCTCAAGAGGTTCCTTACAACTTTCATTAAGGTATATAAGTGAAATTTCCAAAGAATAGTCACCATATGAGTCCAAGAAGTCTCGGGTGTCCAGTACCGTATTTCCAGATTTACCGTCTTCAAGAGAAAGTCGATTTACTAGGCTACACTTGCTCATTTTACCTCAAATTTGAGTATGTTATTATTTAGGATGTTCTATACAAGTTTCATGAAGAATTCGAAGAGAAATTCTCGGTAAAAAGCAACATGCAACCCACAAAACTACCAAAAGGTCAGCAAAGCAGTTCCAGATCTAGTGTCTTCGTAGGAAGAGGGTTTTACCCCTTAAATCTCAACCATTTTGTCCCAAATTTTAGTATGTTATAGTTTGAGATGTTATCTACAACTTTTATGAAGAAGTCAAAGTTAAAATCCAACTCGAAACATGCATGCAAGCCTCTACAAGTTTCTGGGTTAGGCGGTATACACGAGAACAGCAAGCATTTTCAAAAACAAACCACATTAGCTTCGGTTCCTTACCTCTAAACACCCAAGAATTCAACCACACATGCAAGACACACATGCAAGAGTAGAAATTGATCCTAACTTGCCTCTAAGATCAAGCGGACGACGGCACACGGACGGCACACCGGCGACAGACGAACGGACGGCGACGGGCGAGCGGCTCCTTCTTCTCCTCTCTCGGTTCCTCTCCCTCTCTCGGCGATTCTCTCTCTCTCTCTCTCACTTGGCTTGGCCGAATCCCTCAACCGGCCACTCTCTCTCCCCCTTTTGTTTCCCCAAATTCCCATCATTAGCAATGATGATGTGCCTCCCCACAAGCCAATGCATGGAGCCTTCCTTTTTGCCACTTGGCAAGGCTCATGCAAGATGGGCTTGGGCTTGGAAGAAGTGGGCTTGGAGGGTATTTGGGCCGGCCTCCCTTGTGGCCGACGACAGCCCATTCGTGGGCTTCAATGGGCCGACCATCTTGGCCCATCAAAAGTCCAAGCTATTGGGCCTAAGGCCCAACCTAATTATACCCCAAATTTTACCTTTAATTCTTTCTTTTATAGATTTCAAATTTTAAATTTCTCATGGCCAAAATCTTGTAACATTTTATCTATAGGAATTTAGTCTATGAGGTGCATGGCCAAGAATAAAATTATTCTCATCAATTTATCCTATAATACTAATTTAAAAACTCATGAACACAAGCATATATCACTTAGTCTTAAGAGGAGACTAATGGCTAAAGCATAAACCATAGGTAATTTCATTACCTAATTATGGGCTTTAATACACCTTAGAGCTTGTCTTGAATTTTTGGGATGCCACATGAATGTAACCGGAAAAGGAGTCACCACCGAGTTATGGCATAAGTGACTCAGACACATGAGTGAGAAAGGACTTAAGATTCTCACTAGAAAGCAACTTCTACCCAGAATAAAAGGTACACCGTTGAATACTTGTGTCGACTGCATTATGGGAAAACAACATAGAGTAGCATTTCACAATTCCCACCATCTAGAAAAGCTGAAATTTTAGATCCGATACATACCGATGTATGCACAATGCAAACTAAGACACTTGGAGGTGCGCTTTATTTTGTAACATTTATTGATGACCACTCTAGAAAGGTGTGGGCATTTGCCTTGAAAACTAAAGATCAAGTGCAGGAAATCTTCAAGCAATTTCATATGAAGGTTGAAAGAGAAACAGGCAAGCGATTGAAGTGTGTATGCTCTGACAACGATGGCGAATACCGAGGACCTTTTGAAGATTATTGCAAAAACCTTGGGATCAAACTAGAAAGATCTATACCAAAAACACCTCAACACAACGGTGTCGCAGAGCGGATAAATAGAACCATATGTGAAAGAATCAGATGTATGCTCTCCAATGCAAAGCTGCCAAACCACTTTTGGGGTGAGGCAATGAGAACGGCGGTTGATTTAATCAACCTATCACCTTCAGCTCCACTTAACGGTGATGTACCACAAAGTGTCTGGACTGGTAAGGATATTTCTTATGGCCACTTGAAGGTGTTCGGCTGTAAAGCATTTGTTCACATTCCAAAGGATGAGAGATCAAAGCTTGATGGGAAATCAAAGCAATGTATTTTTTTGGGGTATGCACATGAAGAATTCGGCTACAGACTCTGGGATCCTGTTAAACGAAATATAGTCAGAAGCAGGGACGTGGTATTTCTTGAAGATCAAACAATCGAGGACTTCGAGAAGCATGAGAAATCTCCATCAACAGACGAATACCCAATTGATCTTGGCCCAGTCGCTCCTCCTATCAACAAGCAAGCTGAATCTAGGATTGAAGGTATGACTACTTCAACTGAACTTGAACCAATTGTTGAACAGGTCCCATCAGAACCTCAATTGAGGAGATCAACTCGTGAACGACAATCTAGTCATAGATATTCTCCCAATGAGTACGTGATGCTCACTGACGAGGGAGAACCAGAGAATTACCAAGAAGCTTTATTCCACGAGCACAAAGAGGAGTGGTTAAAAGCTATGCAGGAGGAGATGAAATCCTTAGACGAAAATCATACTTATGATTTAGTCAAGTTGCCAAAGGGAAGAAAAGCTCTCAAAAACAAGTGGGTGTTTAGATTAAAGACTAAAGAAGGTAACTCACAGCCACGATACAAAGCAAGGTTGGTTGTGAAGGGATTCGCTCAGAAGAAAGATATCGACTTCGATGAGGTATTTTCTCCAGTAGTTAAAATGTCCTCTATCCGAGTTGTCCTTGGCTTGGCAACAAGCTTGAACTTGGAGATCGAGCAACTTGACGTGAAGACCGCGTTTTTACATGGAGATCTAAATGAGGAGATCTACATGGATCAGCCAAAAGGTTTCAAAATCAAAGGCAAAGAAAATCTTGTGTGTAGATTGAGGAAGAGTCTTTATAGGCTCAAGTAGGCACCAAGACAGTCGTACAGAAAATTCGATTCCTTCATGGAAGAAAACGGGTTCAACAAAACCACCGCTGATCACTGCGTTTTCGTCAAGAAATTTACTGATGGTAATTTCCTCATTCTTTTGCTTTACGTTGATGACATGCTAATTGTTGGCCAGGATAAAAGCAAGATCATCAACTTAAAGAAGGAATTGAGCAAGTGCTTTGCGAGGAAGGATTTGGGACCCGCAAAACAAATTCTTAGGATGGAAATCTTGCGAGATAGACAGAATCGTAAACTCTGGTTATCTCAAGAACGGTATGTTAATAAAGTTCTTGAAAGATTTAATATGAATAAATCCAAAGCAGTTTGTTCTCCACTTGCAAATCATTTCAAACTCAGCTTAGATCAGTGCCCAAAAAGTGAGACAAAAAAGAAGGAAATGGAAAAGGTCCCTTATGCATCGGCGGTTGGCAGTCTAATGTACGCGATGGTATGTACGAGGCCTGATATCGCGTATGCAATTGGTGTGGTAAGTAGATTTCTATCAAATCCTAGTAAGGAACATTGGGCAGCAGTCAAATGGATATTTAGGTATCTTCGTGGTACATCTAATAACTGCATATGTTTTGGTGATGGTAAACCGTGTTAGAAGGTTTTTCTGATTCAGACATGGCAGGGGACGTGGACTCAAGAAAGTCTACATCGGGATATCTAATGACTTTTGCGGGGAGCAGTTTCATGGCAATCTCGACTACAAAAATGTGTTGCCCTATCTACAGCTGAAGAGTATATTGCGATAACGGAAGCATGTAAAGAACTCTTGTGGATGAAGAAGTTTCTACAAGAAGTGAGCCACAACCAAGAGGAGTATATCTTGTATTCGAGATAGTCAAAGCGCAATACACCTCAGCAAAAATGCAACTTTCCACTCCGATCCAAACACATTGACATCAGATATCATTGGATACGTGATGTGTTGGAAGAAAAAGCCCTACAGCTAAAGAAGATACACACTGACAACAACGGCTCAGATATGATGACAAAATCCCTATCTATAGTGAAGATGCAAGCCTGTCGAACTTTTGCAGGTTTGACACCTTCTCCAAATTGCTCGTGAGGGGGAGATTTGTTGAGTAGGTCACTCCCAATTGGAGAGGCCAATGCAATTATGTATATTTGTAGTAGTATGGTAGTGAGTGTGTAAAAGAAAAAAAAGAAAAAAAAAAAGGAGAAAAAGAAAATATCAAAAGAGATCAGGAGATAAATCAACGTGATCTTCCACATCTAGAAAATCAAGGGAGATTGGAAAAGAAATCAAAGTGATATTCTCATATATACAAAATCACGAGAGATTAGGAGATAAATCTACGTGATTTTGTATCGTATAATTTCTATTTGGGATTGTATATGCTCTTATGAATAGGAGTCCTCCTCAACGGAGAAGAGGTTACACAAAAGCAAAAATATCAGAGAGCGTAGCGGAAGAAACAGTTTTCTTCTTCCAAGAAAGAGAGTTATCTTTGAGTGAGTTATCCAGTTTGTGAGAGGTTCAGATCCACAAATTGAAGACAGAGAGAGATCCATCTTTGGGTGAAGTTGTATCCCATTATTTATTATAGTGGAAGTTTGAAGTGGACTACGGTCCCGTGGTTTTTCCCTTTGCCTTGGAGGGTTTTCCACGTTAAAATTCTGGTGTTATTTATTATTCATCTTTACTGCTTTCAGTTAGTATTTTATCCTATTTAATTTTCACAAAAATAGTAGCGGGAAAATTTTCTGGGGACTTCTCCACAAATATTTTTCCCAACAATTATTCAACACCACCCTCTTTTGATCTGCCCAGTCCCCTACAAACCTGTCCTAGTCGTAGCTCCGTCGATATTATCTTCTATCGTTGCAAGCAGTGGCCACCCATTGCCGTAGCAGAGTTCACACGCATACACCGTGAATAGTCGAACCTAGCGCTCGTCCCCCCTGCTCAGCAGTGTTCTCTTCCTGCTCGTCCAAACCTGGCGCTCGTCCTTGCTGGATTGCTGTTGTTGATCTAATCTTGTTCACCGGTCAGCTCCAGAAAGTCTACTCGGAATAGGTAAATCTCTTTTTCCCTCAAACTGATTCATCCAGAACCTCACTGCTAAAGTATCTGGTAGGCCTTTATTACACGGGAGCAGCCACCAGTCATTTCTGAAATCTTTCTATATATTTGAAGCAAAAGAAGAGGTGGCAGCAGCAACAATATTTTCGTTCTTAAACTGACTTCATGCCTGTCTATAATCCTGATTGCAAGTTTAATAACAAAATTTTAGGAAAAGTTGATGTCAAATACTTGCTGTCCCGATTAAAGTTGCGTCATGGTGATTTGTTGAATATTTTTGCCATCCGTGTTTATGAAATTGCATATGGCTAGGTCACTCTCGATCACGTCTTCACGTGTAATTTTATGAATTTACATGTGTCAAAATTCATAAAAGTCATCAACGGCATGTTATATACATCCGTTGCATTCTAGATTGTATATTAGCGCGGGGGGTGTGGGGGGGGGGTGTTTAATAAAACCACATGGAGAGTTATTAGGTGTTGCACATTTAGGAAATTGCATATCATACATTTACATATTTAGGGAAAGTCATATTCACATTTTTAAGTGTGTTCATATTTGCTGATTTGGACAGACTTAGGATTTTTCATTACATATTAGGATGGAATTTCATCATATTCGTGTCAGGATAATTATATTTGAAAAATTACAATGTTCATGGACAAGCATTATCATATGCACATTTAGGCCATTTGGAGTGCATTATTATTAATTGTCATATTTGCACGTTTTCTTTTATACGTCACATGTTGTCAATTGGAAAATGTAGGAAAATCATATCTTGCATGTTAGTAATAACAAAGAAACAATGTATAGTGGAGCTCTTCGCAAGTCATGAAGAGTATTATCGTCGCATTCCAGCATTTTTATTTATTTATTTATCAGTTTTTAGCTTCTTCTTTTTTCTATTTTAGTTTTTCTTTCTAAAAAGTGAAGCACCAAACCACTTTGCGTCCTACAAAGTCTTAGTCTTCCTAAATTGTATTGAACTTTCCTTCCCATTAGCTCCTTTTCACTTTTGCTTCACTTTCTACACCAAAAAGCACGTTGATGTCAAGTAAAGTTTTGGTCTTCCCAAGTTTATGGTTTATTTATATGAACAAATATATGATCATGGAAACTGCAAATATCTAGGATAATATCTAAATATTATGAAACAAGAACTTGTCAACAGAAAGCATCCTCGAAAGTCTTGGTGTTCGCTTCATCTCTTTGGTAGGTGAAAGTATTGGTCTTCCTAGACTTCATAGTTTTCTTTCTCTATTAGCTCATTATCGCTTTGCTTCACTAGAACCTTTGTTGTTGTCTACAGTGACCAATTCACCCATGGCTATTGGAGAGATCATTTTGGGTTCGATCTTGACTTCCTTCTTTCAAGTCCTATTCGACAAATTGGCTTCTCTTGGATTGAACTATGTGCAAGGGGAAGGAGCACCACCCTTCTCTGGAATCAGCATAGACCAGCTCAATAAATGGAAGAAGACGCTGGACATAATCGATGCAGTGCTGGATGATGCATAGGATAGGCAATGGACTGGTAATCGTCTAGTGAAGCTATGGTTGGATGATGTTAGGGACTTGGCCTATGATATGGAAGACTTGCTCGATAAGTTCGCAATCGAAGCCACTCAAGCTAATTCAAAGGTGGAATCCCACACAAGCAAAGGTGAGGTGAAGTTCTATTTCTTTAGCCAACATAAATCTTCTTGATCAAATCCTAACCTATGCTCACTCATGTCTGAAACAGCGGTACAAAAGATTGATGATAGGTTGGAGGATATTGTCGCCAGGATGGCTTATCTAAGCTTGACAGCAAACACTATGTGCAAAACTAACTACACCAACAAAAGGCTCCATAGCACTTGTCTGCCGGAGACTCAATTTTTGGGTAGGGAGAAGGAAGAAGCGGAGATACTCAAACTATTAACTAGTGAAGCCAAAAATTCTGATGCCATACTGAGCATAGTCCCCATAGTTGGGATGGCCGGTGTTGGAAAGACGGCCTTGGCTCAGCAACTGTATAATGATGCCAATGTGAGCAGCTACTTTGAGAGGAGAGCATGGGTTTGTGTTTCGGATGTTTTTGATGTTCTTGACATAACAAAGACTATTTTGCAATCGATCACTGAGTTGTCATGTGAGGAGAAAGATCTTAATTGGCTTCAAGTTAAGTTGAAGGACTGTCTATCGGGAAAAAAGTTTCTTGTGGTTTTAGACGATGTTTGGAATGAAAAGTATGGAGAATGGATTGCCCTCTTAAAGCCATTTGAAGCGGCAGCTAAGGGAAGCAAGATTATTGTCACGACTCGCAACCGTTCTGTTGCTTCCATAACGGGAGCTTCACCGTATCTGTTGAAGCAGTTGTCAATTGATAATTGTTTGAGCTTATTAGCCTTTCATGCTCTTGGAGCAACAAATTTTGAGAGGCACCCATATCTCAAAAAAATAGGCACGAAAATAGCTGAAAAATGTAAAGGTTCACCTTTGGCAGTGAAGGTATTAGGTGGTCTCCTACGTAATAAAGGGAATCCCGATGAATGGGAAGCTATCTTAAATAATAGAATGTGGAATCTTTCAACGGGAATAAATGATGAGGTTCTTCCAATTTTGAATATGAGCTATTTCCATCTTCCCTCTTATTTGAAGAGATGTTTTGCTTATTGTGCGGTGTTTCCCAAGGGTTATGAAATTGAGAGGGATGAGATGGTACTCTTATGGATGGCAGAGGGCTTTTTAGATGGACATAAAGCAAAGGAAAATAAGTTGAGATTAGGATGTAATTACTTCAATGAGTTAGTATCTAGATCATTTTTTCAACAATCAAGTGTCATCGCATCTAAATTTTCAATGCATTATCTTTTGAATGATCTAGCAAAATCAATTGCAGGTGGGACATGCTTTAGCTCAGGGGAGTATCAACTGCTTGATAATGAAGATGAAGCATCTCTTAAGAAAGCTCGTTATGCATCATTCATCTCGCAACGGTTTGCTACATCAAAAGGCTTGAAAGCATATGAGGGCATGAAGGTACTAAGAAATTTTATGCTACTACATGATAGATTTAGTTAGGAGGAAAAATTCCACATTTCCAACAAAGTGCTACATGATTTGATAACAAAATTGAAGTACTTGAGAGTGTTCTCGTTATGTTATTGTTCCATGACGGAGGTGCCAAATTGTATCGGTGATTTAAAACATCTTCGATATCTCAATTTCTCATACACTGATATCGAACAATTACCTGTGTCGATTGGCACCTTGTGCAAATTACAAGCTTTGATATTGAGAGGCTGTCAAAAGCTTTCTAAATTGCCTCCAGGTATCACAAAATTGGTTAGCTTAGAGTTTCTTGACATAAGAGATACAAGGAGGCTAAAAGAGATGCCATTGGGCATCAGTAATTTGAAGAATCTTACAATCTTGTCCAAGTTTGTGGTAGGACTAGAGAAAGGATCACGATTAAAGGAGTTAAAGAACTTGCCAAATCTTCAAGGAGAATTATTTATATCAGAATTGCAAAAGGTGGAAGAAGTTAGAGATGCTATTGATGCTAAAATGTTTAGAAAGCAAGGTCTTAGCAACTTACATTTGCATTGGAGTGAAGATTTTGGAAATCTACGAAAAGCTAACCACGAAGCACAGGTGCTTCACTCTCTACAACCTCACAATAATCTTGAAGATCTCACTATCTCGTATTACGGTGGTACAATATTCCCATCATGGTTTGGTAGTCGATCCTATTCTAAGATAGTGTCTTTGCACTTGTGGGGTTGTCCTAATGTTAGATTGCTACCCCCACTTGGACAACTTCATTCACTTAAGGAATTATCTCTCAAAGGTCTACATGAAGTAACAATGATGGGTTCTGAATTTTATGGAGGAAAAAGGCCTTTCTCATCCTTAACAACTTTGAAGTTTGAAGAGATGTTGGCATGGAAAGATTGGTCTCATTATGCCGGGTGCCCAGAAGAAGAAGTCCCATTCTCTTGTCTTCAACATCTTGTTGTCCGAAGTTGTCCTTCATTGGTTGGAACATTGCCTTGTCAACTTGATCGTCTCATAAAGCTAGAAATTCATTCATGCCCGTGTTTGAACAACTCAACTAGTGTGGTTCATCTTCCATCTCTCCACGAGTTATACCTTGAGGATTGTAACAAGGAGATCTTAAAGTACTTGATCAACCTAACTTCTTTAATCATTCTCAAAGTTCAAAATCTTGCAGAGCTTGTTTGCTTTAATCATGAGTTTAGGAGCTCTTGGGTCAAGCTAAAGGAGCTTCATATAGGAGAGTGTGACAAGCTAACATACTTATGGCTAGATGGAAATGAAACACGAAATCTCACTTGCCTCCGGGAATTAGCCATCCAAAGTTGTCCCCAATTCACGTCTTTTGTGGCGGGAGAAGGAGATATAGAGTTGCCTTCCAACCTTGAAACGATGGAACTAAGGGAATGCATGAGTTTAGAAAAGCTTCCAAGCAAGATGCTCACCCTCAGAGATTTGTTAATTGAAAAGTGTCCAAAACTCATGGAATTAACCATCGCTGTAGATGACCCCACTAGCAATAACCCCATGTCTCAACTTGCTACTCTAAAGACACTTCTAATTAGAAAGTGCAATGGAGTGAAGTCATTGGAAGAGATCACTGTAGAATCGTTGCAACTTTTGACAATTGACAGCTGTATGAATTTGGAAAGCCTACCGCAGTGCTTTCATACACTCTCCCATCTCACTTGTTTGGATATATCGTCGTGTCCAGCATTGGAGATAAATGAATTCCCTCCCCTTCCCATTACCCTGTCGTGGCTTATAATTGATAATTGTTCGAAGATAAAGTCTCTACCAAATCAATGGCATAATCTTACATCTCTCAAGAAGCTACAAATTAGGGATTGTGAAAATATCAAATGCTTACCTGAAGCAGGTTTGCCTCCCAATTTGCAATGGCTTTCAATTAAAAAATGTGAGAACATGAAGTAGCCAGTGAGAGAATGGGGTTTACACCTGCTCACATCGCTCGGGCATCTAACAATTGACTTAAGCATAGGGGAGGGAGAAAAGGTGTGGTTTCCTTCGGAGGAGGATGAGGATGCTTGGAGTCTTCTTTTTCCTTCCTCTCTAATCAATCTTTCGATAGGAAGTATGAAGAATGTGGAAAGACTATCTAGTGGTCTTCACAACCATCTCTCCTCTCTCCAACAATTATGGATTGAAGATTGCCCAAAGTTGAAGTACTTACCAGAGGATGGCCTCCCTCCCTCCCTTCAAGGATTGTACTTATACAATTGCGAGATTCTAAAAGATCGATGCTCAAAACTCATTGGTGACTATTGGCCGCTCATCCAAGAAATCCCTCTCATCCGCATTGATTGGATTAAGATACAATGAAGTAAAGTCAATCCACTTTCTCTTTCATTTATTACTTGTCATGATTCATTGTTTGATGTACAGTGAGTTTTCCAGGGTTTTGGAATTATTTTGGTTTTGAAGGCATCAATTTCGGTTCTACAGGCAGGTTGTTAGCTTCTATGATGAGGTACTTCAGGTTGGGACCCCAAGTGGCATGAGTACTTGGTTGGTTATTTTGTGGGGAAAAAAAATTCATTTTCAGCTCACTGAGCAAGCCTTGAAGAACACTTGGGGCCCTAAGCTTGTGGAAGTGTTGGCCAATGACCAAGGCTTCTTTTTTTTTTTTTTTTTTTTTTCATGTCTCGAATTCCTTGTTCCGTAGGAAGATTTTGGAAGAGGGGCCCCTAACGGTGGTAAGGGTTCCCCTCATTTTACAGCAATTGAAGCCTCTTATGGAGCTAAAAAAAAAAGATAAGCAATCTTCTGTCCTAGTCCCAGTGTGGATTAGACTCAAGAATCTTCCTTTTGACCTTTGGTCGACGTCGGCGATAAGTGCCATAGCTAGTACCATTGGTAAACCCCTTTTATGTGGATCAACGCATAGAGGCAATGAGGATGATTTCTTTTGATAGAGTGCACGTAGAAATCTAGGTAAATCAGTCGAGGTGTTCGTCGGTTGAAGTAGTTGTAAATGGAGTGTCGCGGTCGATAGCCATAGATTACGAATGGAGGCCTGTTGAGGCCTTAAGTATGGTGTTTTTGGCCACAAGTGTGAGGTTTCCCCCAGCCCCACCAACCCGGAGTTGAGGTCAATGTAGACCTAAGCACCCCTGCATCTTTGGTCCCTATCCAACTTCCCGCCCCTGCTTCGGAAGGCCCTGCAGATCCAGAGCAAGTTTGGAAGCAAGTTGAGGGAAAGAAAAAGAAGCCTCCTCCTCCAGTGGAAGCAAGCTCGACATTCCCGGTTAGTTCGAGTGATGAGGGGCAATCTATGAACCTGAAGGCTGCTACATTGGAGAAGGGGATGGCCTCTACCTCAACTCGCAAATCTTAGAGAGGTCCCATAATTGCTTTGAAGCAGGATGATGATGCTCCCGTCTCTACGGATGATGTGCCAAGCCATACTGAACCCCTCACGCCTGAGTTGCCTTACCCTGGTGAGGAGCTAGAGGGCTCGGATAACTTGCTCTCCAATTCAGATGATGACCCGCTTTCCTTGTGTCCCTCGCCGAAGGCTTCCACTGCCTGTAGAAAGATCGAGACCATGCATGACAAGCTACTCACTTTGGCTCCTAACTTGCCACCTTCGGTGGCCCGTGCTGCTCCGCCCCCCACTCGGCGTGGCTCATCTAAAAGGAGGTAACCCTCCTTCTTCCTTACTCTTTTGTATATATGTACATAGGTTGCTGGAATATTAGGGGCATTGTTGGCCCTTCTAGACAAGCGGAGGTTCGGAATCTGGTTTTGTCGAATCATTTGGTTTTGGTTGGTTTAGTGGAGACGAAAGTCCCGCACAATCTGTTCAGTTCTATTTCTGGGAGTCTATCGACAAACTAGTGCTGGTTGGCTAATTATGGGTACTCCCATTGGGGAAGGATTTGGGTTGGTTGGGATCCTAACAGTGTTTTTTTCGAAGCTTACTCTATAACGGACTAGGCGGTTCATGGGAATCTTAGGTGTTTGGTTTCAGGGGCTATTTGCTATGTTTCAATAGTTTATGCTGAGCACTCTTTCACTTCTCGGAGACCTCTTTGGGAGGACCTTATGCTTAAGAGTTCTACTCTTCAGAATATGGCTTGGCTAGTTATAGGGTTCTTTAATGCTATTAAGGACCCCTCGGACAGGTTTGGTGGTTCGAACAATTGGTTACCGTACTTTGATGAGTTCGGCTAGTGCCTAGATCATGCTAAGCTAGAGGACCTCAGGTATGTGGGCTTTCGATACACTTGCTCTACGTCTTCTGGAACTTCTCACAAGGTAAGGAAAATAGATAGGGTTCTGGTGAACTCCTATTGGAGCCATGTTTTTTTCCCTTTCAGAAGCATCTTTCCTTACTTCAGGGATCTCCGATCACTCGCTTAAGGTGGTCAAGGTAGTAAACCCGATGCTTCGGAGGAAACCGTTCAATTTTTTTTTTTTTTTTTTTTTTTTTGGATGAAGCATTCGGACTTTGAGGCAATTGTAAAGCAAATCTAGGATGTCCTAGGGGAAGGTGTTCCCATGTATAGGCTTGTTTGCAAGCTTAAGGCTCTTAAAAGTCGGCTCAAGCAATTAAATAGAGAGTCATTCTCCAATATCTCCGCCAAGACTTCAGAAGCGAGAAATGCTTTAAAGGTGACACAGGTTGGCCTTCTTCAGGACCCTACCAGTGTTGAGCTTGCTTAGTTGGAGAAGAATCAGCGTCATACCTTCTTGGACCTGCGGTCTAAGGAGGAGTCATTTTTTAGACAAAAAGCTAGAATCAAATGACTTAAAGAGGGGGACAATAATACAAAGTTCTTCCACCACTATGTCAACAAGAGACAGATGAGAAACAAAATCCTTTCTGTTATGGATACCCTAGGTAACCAAATTACTAATCTGCAACTAGTCCAGCAGCATTTTGTGGAGTATTTCTAGGTAACCATGAGGTGAAGCTGTGGCTGGATAGTGTTAAGGACTTGGCCTATGACATGGATGACTTGCTCGATGAGTTTGAGATCAAAGTCACTCAAGTTGAGTCGGTGGTAGAATCTAGAACAAACAGAGGTTTAGAGAAATGGAAGTTCTCTCTCTTTGTCCGACCACACTCACTTGTGTCTGAAACCAAGATACAAGAGATCATTGACAAATTGGCAAAGATTGTCACTGGAACGGGTAGTCTAAACTTGAGAAAGAATGTTGAGGACATATCCAACTACACCAGCAAAAGGGATTCAACCACTTATGTGCCGGAGCTTGGGTTTTTAGGCAGGGAGAAGGAAGAAGCAGATATACTTGAACTATTGATCAATTACATCAAAAATTCTGATGCATCGCTAAGAATAGTCCCCCTAGTTGGGACGGGCGGTATTGGAAAGACGGCTTTGGCTTGGCGGTTGTATAATAATGTCAAAGTGAATAGATGTTTCGAGAGGAAAGCATGGGTTTGTATTTCCGATGTTTTTAATATTTTCAACATAACAAAGAATATTTTGCACTCGATCACCGAGAAGTCCTCGAAGGACGAAGATCTTGCCGGGCTTCAAGGTAAGTTGAGGAATAGTCTATCGGGAAGAAGTTTCTTGTGGTTTTAGACGATATCTGGAATGACAACTACAAAAGATGGACTACACTCTTAAGGCCATTTGAAGCGGGGGCTAGGGGAAGCAAGATCATTGTCACGACTCACAACCTTCCTACTGTTTTCGGAAAAGGAGCTTCGGCGTATTTTTTAAAGGAGTTGTCCCCCAATAATTGTGTAAGCTTATTAGCCTTTCATGCTTTTGAAGAAGCAAACTTTGAGAACCACCCGGAATTGGAAAAAATAGGTAGGAAAATAGCTGAAAAATCTAAAGGTTTACCTTTGGCAGCGAAGATGTTGGGCGGTGCCCTATGTAATAAAGAGAAACCTAATGAATGGGAAGATACCTTAAAAAAAATAACAAGGGGTCTTCGACGATAGAGAATGATGTTCTCCCTATTTTGAAATTGAGCTACATCCATCTTCCTCCCTCTTTGAAGAGATGTTTTTCTTATTGTTCGGTATTTCCTAAGGATTACGAAATTGAGAGGGATGAGTTGGTGCTCTTATGGATAGTGGAGAGATTTTTAGATCAACAGAAAACAGAGGAGAATAAATTGATATTATGATGGAATTACTTCAATGAGTTAGTATCTAGATCATTTATTCAACAATCAAGTGTTGATGCATCTAAGTTTTCAATGCATGATCTTTTGAATGATCTAGCAAAGTCAATTGAGGGTGGGACATGCTTTAACTCTGGAGAGTCTCAACCGGCAGTTAATGAAGATGATCTTGAGAAAGCTCGTTATGCATCATTCATCTCGTCACAACATGTTACATCAAAGTGCTTGACAACATATCACAAAATGAAGGTATTGAGAAGTTTAATTTTAGCGGGTGTTGGATTTAGTGAGAAATCTCTCTCTATTTCCAACAAGGTGTTGCACGACTTGCTATCAAACTTGAAGTACTTGAGGGTGCTCTCATTATGTCATTGTGACATCATAGAGGTACCGAATTGCGTTGGTGAACTAAAACATCTTCGATATCTCAATTTCTCGTACACTTATATCGAGAGGCTACCTGAGTCAATTGTGGGCTTGTGCAAATTACAAGCTTTGATCTTAAGAGGTTGTCATAAACTTTCAATGCTGCCTCAAGGTATCACAAAGTTGGTCAGCTTACAATTTCTTGATATTAGAGATACAAAAAATCTAAAAGAGATGCCATTGGGAATTAGTAATTTGAAGAATCTTACTATATTGTCCAAGTTTGTGGTAGGAACAGAGAAAGGGCTACAGTTAAAGGAGCTAGAGAACTTGTCGCATCTTCAAGGAGAATTGTTCATATCAGAATTGCAAAATGTGAAAGACGTCAAAGATTGTGTTGATGCTAAGTTGTCAAGAAAGGAAGGCCTAAGCAACTTATTCTTGCAATGGGATAAAGATTTTAGAAATCTCTGGAATGATAAGCACTATTTCCAAGTGCTTGAATTTTTTGCAACCTCACACAAATCTTGAAAATCTCACTATCTCTTACTATGGTGGTGCAAAATTCCCGCCATGGTTAAATTGTCCCTCCTATTCAAAGATAGTGTCTTGGTGCTTCCCGAGCTGTCCTAATGTCACATCGTTGCCCTCACTTGGACAGCTACCTTCACTGAGAGAATTATCTTTTGAAGGTCTCAATGCAGTAACAATAATAGGTTCTGAATTTTATGGAGGTAAAAAACCTTTTTCGTCCTTAATCACTTTGAAGTTCAAAGAGATGCTGGCATGGAAGGATTGGCCTCCTTACACTAGGGCCCTAAAAGAAGAAGTCCCATTCTCCTGTCTTTAGCATCTTGTTGTCCAAAAGTGTCATTCATTGGTCAGGACATTGCCTTATCAACTTAATCGTCTTATAAAGCTTGAAATTCATTCATGCCTACAATTCAATAACCCAATTAGTGAGGTTTATCTTCCATCTCTCGATGAGTTATACATTAAGGATTGTAGCAAGGAGATTTTCAAGAGATTGGCCAACCTGACTTCTTTGACCATTCTTAGAATTAAGAGTATTATAGAGCTTGTCAGCTTTGATCATGGCTTTATGAGCTACATGGGCAACCTAAAGAAGCTTCATATAGGACAGTGTGACAAGCTAACATGCTTGTGGCAAGATGGAAATGAAACGCAAAATCTCACTTGCCTCCAAGAATTAACCATTAAAAGCTGTGCTCGATTCACATCTTTTGTGGCAAGAGACGGAGAGATAGAGCTACCCTGTAATCTTGAAAGGATGGAATTGGTGGATTGCACAAGTTTAGAAAAACTTCCAAGCAAGATGCACGCACTTAGACATTTGGTGATTGAGAATTGTCCAAAAATCATGGCTCTAAACATTCCTCAAGGTGACCCGAGCAGTAATAATTCGATTTCTCAACTTGAATCTCTTAAGATACGTCACTATGATTCTCCGATATCCTTTTCATTTGCCAAGGGTAGACTTGCTCCTCTGAAGGCACTTCATATATACAATTGTGAGAGAGTGGAGTCGTTGGAAGGGATTGCCGTAGAATCGCTTGAAACAATGACAATTACCGATTGTCAAAACATGGGAAGCTTACCACAGTGCCTTCACACGCTCTCCCATCTCACTCAATTGAATATTTATAATTGTCCAACATTGGAGATAGAGGACTTCCCTCCCCTTCCCGTAACCCTCTCGAGTCTTGTTCTTAATGGTTGTTCTAAGATAAAGTCTATTGCCAACTGTAACATTGCCAAGTGTAACAATCTCACTGAATTGAGAATATGGTGGTGTCCGGTATTGGAGATAGAGGACTTCCCACCCCTTCCCATCACCTTGCAGAGTCTTTCACTTTGGAGTTGTCCGATGATAAAGTCTCTACCAAATCAGTGGCATCATCTTACGTCCCTCCAAGATCTAGAAATTCATGATTGCGAAAATATCACACGCTTCCCCAAAGGAGGTCTGGCTCCCTATTTGCGAGACCTTGCAATTCTGGGGCTCGTGGATTTGAAACAGCCAGTGAGAGAGTGGGGCTTACACCTACTCACATCTCTCGAGAGACTGATCGTTGAGTTTAACATGGGAGGGAAGGGAGAGAAGGAGTGGTTTCCTTAAGAGGATGAGGATGCCTGGAGTCTCTTTCCTTCCTCTCTAACCGGTCTTGATATATGTGAATTGAGAAACGCGGAAAGACTATCGAGCGGTCTCTGCAACCATCTCTCCTCTCTCCAATTTTTATGGATTACAGATTACCCCAAGTTGAGGTACTTGCCAGAGGATGGCTTCCCTCCCTCCCTCCAATGATTGGGCATATATGGATGCGAGATTCTGAAAGAGCGATGCGCAAAACTCACTGGTGACTATTGGCCCCTCATTGAAGAGATCCCCGACATTCACATCCGATGAATTGATTTGTGCATCTACACTACAGTCAGTTTTCTTAGGGTTCGGGTAAGTTATTTTAGGTTTTGAAGGCATCCGTTTCCATTCTACTTTCTCAATTCGATGCTTAATACGAACTGATGTTTGGGTGGGGGATCTCGTTGGGTTGGATTAGCTCTATTTCGTTGGACGATGAATTGTAGGATGAAATGCTCGCAGTGCTACCTCTTGCTATGTTGATGACATATCCTCATTTCTGCTTGATGCCCAAACCAATTGTGAATGAAATCGCACCATCACGAAGAATCGTAGCATTCCACAATCATAGTCCTCTGCATTTTCAGCATCTATTGTCTGTTCTCTTTCCAACATCTTTTTTCTTGGGCCCTTAAGCTCATTCACTTTGGTTGTTTTGCAGATACCATTGTGATCTTGCATTGGCAGAATCTCTTGGAAGGATCACGTGTGAACGCTGCTAAGGTAGGGCTAATGCTGTCAGTGTCAATGTCTTTTTTTTTTTTTGGCAATTTATCAAAAAAGGAAGAAGCAAATAAATATATTTACTGCACTGCTATGTTCTGAATTTTCCTTCTAGTGAATATGATCTAAATAAGAACAAATCTTCTTTCAAAATCTAAAAGGATGATAAGTTTTGTGGAAGCTATGATGTGATTGTGAAGAAAGGGGATGCGGTTTTTTCTTTTTATGGTTTTCTTAAGAATTTGGAACCTTCTATTTTTTTTATTTTTTTTAGGATGATTCTTCATAGTATTAGGCAGTCAATTTGAGATAAAGTTCTGAGGCAACTCATGGCTCCAAGCTTTTGCGTGACAGCATTAATATTCCATAAATCGCTTTCTGGTTAGGTCTTGAACTCTGGTGCTTTAGGAACTGTTGCTCATAGCTTGCTAGAAATTTTTAGCAAATATACTTATGCTTGTTTGGTTGAGATTGTAATGATAGGCTGCTGCCTTTCGGTTTGCATCGTCAGCAGTGACCTCTGAGTTGGCATTTCAGTTTGCTCGACTACGAAATGTGATTTCATCATACATTATGCCATTTTATCTTAAAATACCTTCTCATGTGGCATTCTTTCCATAGGGAGTTCCGGAACAAAATGTTCGAGTTAAGATGGGCTCCTTTGGAGTAACTGGAAATCTTGCGATTCAACCAATTTGTATCTTGCTTGGTATATCTCCTCTCTCTATGCTAGTGTTGCATGTATAAATTTTTTGTTGAAGCAATGTTCTCATGACATTATGAAGCTCTATTAAAAGTTAGATAATTTGTAATCTGAATTGTGGTTCACTGTGCATTTCTCCAAGGCTTTTTGGATGTTATTGCACCTATAACATGGTGCTTTGACCATATAAATAGGTGGTTAGAAAAGCAAAGTTGCATTTGGCAAGATAACTTTCAAGAAACCTCACATAGTTTTGCTTGACAACCCATCCTATCATCTAGTAAGTTCTACTCATATTTCTCCATTTTATGACTTTGATTACGTTTTCAGTTAGCTTGTTATTTTTATTGCACTAATTGAACTTGTCGGAATCATATTTTTACATTAAAAATATAGTAGAACCAAATGGTGGTCACGGCTGCTGGTAGCCCTTGTCATCATACATCTAGCAAATAATGGAACAGAAACCAATCTAATTGTTCCAATGTGGAAAATATTCGGAATAGAGCAATCTACAATACCAAATGGCACTGATCTTTGTGCCTATAGGCAGTATTGGGCTTTACATACAAATATGTGGACCCCTTTTTGTTTGTAAATCCGGTCTTTGAGTTTTGCTTTAATGACCAGTGACTAAAGAATTATCTTTGTAAATTGTTAGTTTCTTGTCTAATGATTAGTGTTTTTGTTTTTTTGCCTATCCACACCTGTAGGATTAAGATGTGGCTGAGGCGCTCATTCAAGGTCTGGTCTTGTTCCAAGGATTAATTCTGATGGTGAGATTGATTTTCTTGTCAAAATACTTCAATTTGACCAATGATGGCTCATTTCACAACTAATAGCCCTCTTTTCACCTTGATTTGCAGGTTGGTCACGATGAGCATCTAATAGCTAGAAGCTTGGATGAGGTATGGGTGGTTTCACAAGGCAAGGTGGCACCTCTCCATGGGAATTTCTAGGACTATAGGAATGTACTCCTATTTTTATTGAATCAGGTGAATCTAGTTATTGCCATCGACTGAGAGTGGTTCAGTGGGTTCACATTACCTCACAAAACAGAAAATGAGGCTTAGCTACATAGAGAAAGACAAAAAAGATGAAGAGAGGATTGCTGCTGATGTATAGGATAGACTCACTATTACCTTGGCCCTCGTTTGTCATACATACTTGATAAGGACTCGTGGAAGGATGAAGTTTTGACATTAAGTGTGCAGTATCATTTGCAATAGCTTAAGAACTGAGTTGGGATTGTATTTCTAGTACAATTTATGCTTTCTTGCACATTTTGTTCTAGCAATAGGTTCATTTGTTGTGCCCCTAGAAGTTTGATACTCTATCACCGTGGAAGTCAGCTTTCCCATACTTAGTAAAATGATTTAATCATTTGCAAAAGAATCTTTTTAGCACAGTAAATTATTTTGTAAGACAATCTATTTTTGTATGAATATATTTTCCCTATTTTCATTCTTTGCACTGTTCAGGAGAATTAATTATGAAAATATTATCACGGTCATCATAAATCTAAGTCATAATTAACGAAAACCAATCTAATTGTTCCAACTTGGAAAATATTGGGAATAGAACAGTCATGCTAGCCTGATCAGTTTTTTAGTATTGGAGTAATCTATAACACAAAATAGTTCTGATATCTGTCCCTATAGGTACTAGTGGGCTCTGCATATAATTAATGTGTGCCTCTTTTTGTTTATAAATGTGGTCTTCAAGTTCTGCTTTAATGATCAATGATTGCTACAGTATAATCTTTGTAAGTTGTTTGTTTCTTCTCTAAGGATGAGTGAGTATGATTCTGCATAGTTACACACCAACAACTGTAGGATTTGGATGCGGTTGAGGCACTCATTCAAGGTCTGGTCTGTTCCAAGGAGGAATTCTAATGGTGAGATTGATATTCTTGTCAAAATACTTCAATTTGACCAATGATGGATCATTTTCACAGCTAATGGCCCCCCTCTTTGCACCATGATATGCAGGTTAGTCACAATGAGCATCTAATAACTGGAAGCTCGGATGATGTCTGGATGGTTTCTCAAGGCAAGGTAGCGCCTTTCCATCGAAATTTGGAGGACTATAGGATGATACTTTAGTTTTGGTCGAATCAGATGAATCTGGTTATCGTTATCAACTAAGAATGGTTCACCAGGTTCACATTACCTTACAAACCGAAAATGAGGCTTAGCTATAGAGAGAAAGGGAAAAAAGACGAAAAGAGGATTGCTGCTGATATACAGGAAGGATCCACAGTTACACGAGCCCTTGTTTGTTATTTATACTTGATTATGGCTCGTGGAGGGATGAATCTAAGTTTTTGACATTGAGCATGCGGCATCATCTGGCAATAGCTCAAGAACTGAGTTGGGATTGCAGTCATGGTATGATTTACGACCCCTTGCGCATTTTTCCCTAGCAATGGATCATTTGTTGTGCCCCTGGAAGTTTGATACTCTGTCACTGCAGAAGGCAGCTTTCTATACACAGTAGAATGAGTTAAACATTTGCAAAAGAACCATGTTAGCACAGTACATTATTTTGTAGGAGAGTGAGATTATTTTCCAAGAAATTAGTTGTATTAATATATTTTTGTTGTTCGGCACTATTTAGTACGAAAATATAATCATGGTCAACAAAAACTTGTATTCAACTCTAACTACAGAATTGCTTTTAGTGACAATAACGTTGGATAACGTTCTGGTCAATATTCAAAATAAGAAGTTTTCTTTCTTCCAACTGCTACGATGCACATGGAAGAACGGCACCGAAAACAGAGGTTTTGAATATGCTAATGTAACAGCTAAATTCTGAATGAGCCGTGCAGGTCAAAACCTATTCACAAACTGGTTGCCTGGTCAAAGATTAAAGTTCATCTTTCTTTTATTTAAATGCCCACTCCATCTCTTGACAACATTTTTAGCGGTCCTACATCTTATATTTCCTGTGCAGGAGGGGAAACAGGGGGGAGATCAATAGGTGTGGCTACACTCTGGATTTTACTTCGAGGATTTGCGTCCACTATGAGATAATCTTATTCCAAGAAGATCGTTACATAGCACCAGTAATAACCAATTCCCTGAAGTAGGCAAGCAAGCCCCATTACAATTTCCCTCATTAAGGTGCCAAAGGTCCAGAGCCATTCACATGCAAAGAGATACGCGCACTACCATTGCAAATGGTTTCAATCTCGTGCGCTCCCATGTTGAACTTATATCTTGAGTTGGAGCAGATGAAGGATATTTGATCCGGAAAGGAAGTGTGCTTCTATGGCCTCATGATCTACAACATTGAGGAATGTTGTTACATGAGTTCTATTATTGGACACTTCTGTTACATGATAAAAGTTATTGCCAGCTACATGACCTTTGTGCCATAATAATCATTTTCATGTCAAGGAGCAAAAACTGTTTTCTACTTCTTCATCATCGGAACCTGCTTGAGACATTGTCTCACGAATTACTTTCAGCAGTCTTTTGATCTGAAGCTACCGCAAGTTGAGCTTGATGTTGACTTTTGTTGAGGAAAAATTGAGTTTGCTCTGGTAGTCTGCGACTTTGACTGAGTAGGATTTGCAGCGAACCATAAACGCTTCTTCGTTTGCAAATTGAGGGCAAGTTTTGCCCACAATTTAATTTTTCAATTGTCTTTTAAGCGTAGAGCATGTCACGGTCTATTGAACATTATCTAACATGTGAACAATCATCTTCATCTCTTAGAAGTATCTAACATGTAAAGATGAGGAGGTTCTTGAATATTTGAAGAGAAGTAATTGTCTCCATTTGAAACCTTTGGAGGTAAAATATGAGAACCTGCACCAAATTAGAGTAAACCAGTCTTGGAACCAAACAGGACTCGTTTCCTGAAATTTTTATCGAAGAAGAAGAAACATGAATGATCAAAATTTTTCTGATTGAAAAGTTACACCATGCTTGCATAAAATCATAGTAACTTTATGATTGAGGCTTATATGAATTCATAAAAAGTTCTGATTTTAAGAGGATGATCTGTAATATAATGAAAATCTGGAGGAATGTACCCTAATTATTTTTATGACCGAGTTTTGAAAAGTTCATCTAGGATTTTGTTCGTTTGGAGAAAAATATTTTAACCGAAAGTTATTACTATTTAGAGGGGTAAAAAATGCTTGTCGAAGGAAATTACTTCGGTCAATCAGAAAATCAAATTATTGGAAAAAAAAAACAATTTTTTTTAATTTTAGAAGTCGAAGTACGAAAATAGTATGGACACAAGAGTCTCAGACGAACTATTTTAGGCCAAAAAAAAAAAATAACGGAGTTCCTCTGGTTTGCTGTCATAAGAAGTTGCCACCGGATATAGTGGCGATTCCTTGATTTACATGGGGGGGAACACCATTCAAATGATTTTCTTTTTAGTTATTATGTATAAAATATTTTGATTGATTAGTTTGAGGCCATATTGAACTCACTAAATTAAGACAAACTTGACCATATATAAACCCATGTCAACTTGTTTAAGATTAGTATGGGAGAAGCATGTCGAACAAAAGAGAAAATCAACGTCGGTTCATATAATTTGAGAAAAGTAAGAACGTCGGTTCGAGTTGTGTCTGCGAGACTCAGTGTATTTCTCTTTGCAAAAGATAGTATAAAAGTTTGCTGTGAACTTTGCTCGTTTGAATCAATTTTTGCATGACTTTCCATATTATTTTCCCATTTAGGATTAAGTAACTTATTCATCCTGAATTCGTTACACCATAGATGACAAATCGATGAAGCTCCACTACTACCTAATATCAGTTCATTTGTTTCTTAAAACGGACTTGTTTGGTTTATCGAGTCTAAATAATATTTTCTCATTCTTTTAATAAACAAAGTACGTATCTTTTCATGATTTACTAGTTACTTATTCAGAAAGGGACGGACTTAATGTTTCACTATTTAGTTTCTTTCACCCTTTTTCTTGATTAGTAATGGATCAGTTGCTGCTCCATTTAGTTTTTCTTTTAGCCTTACATACCCAGCCGGTTACTTTATCTTTGTGTAAGGTAATTGTGGTTCAGAGGTTCAATCCAATCGAGCTCCTTCAAATTCCGATTGCACGCTGTCGGTTCTCGAGGTATCACGGTTTCTTCTCATTAAATTTTTGTTGGTGGTATTACTTATGTGTCGATGTGCTGCTGTTTTTGTGTCGATGAATGAGTCGAAGAAGAGCTAGTTCGAGAGATAAGTACTCGTTTTAGCTATTAGCATCCTAGATTTCGGAGCAAGTTGGTTAGGATCACTGAGTTTATTTGATGAGTGGACATAAAAGCTGATTGATGCCTGCTTAACATCGTCTGCTTAGCTGGCCAAGCCCCTTTCGTTGTGCTTTTTAAGTCGTTGAATTGAATTTCAAAAGGTTCGCTGGATTTTTTTATTTCGATACCCGTTTCTCTTCTGGCTGGATACTGCTCAACTAAATCTGTCCTAAGGAGCAAAATTAGCATTTGCAGAGAGACTTGGGAATTGGTTTTAGCCTATATCTCTCTCATTTTCATCGATTTGAAGTTCCCCTCTTTTCGAACTTGCCTATTCTATCTAGCTTGACTCTGATGGGATTTTGTTATCTTTAACACCAAAGCTGCTAGTGGTTCATCATATGCTAAATCATATGTAAACATAGGAAGCACGGTGAAGATAATTCGATGACACAATATGATGTCTTTGAAGTTTTTCTAGTTTCTTTAGCTATACGGCTCTATGTTTTGTTTGTTTACCGACTAAGACGGTTCTTAAATTGGTGGCTGACACCTCTCACTGAGAATCCAAATCATATGCTAATTAAGGGCATTTCCATCATTTTGTTTGCTTGATCTAGGCGTGGATGGTGAGGACATAACCAATTTTGACCATGTTTTCGTCCAGAAGATTATCAGTTCACCTACTTGAGACTAAGGGATAAGGTGGTCCTTCTTCTATTGAGTGGCAAAAATTGATCTTTCTTGCATAATGAGATGATATAAATGTCACCACAGATTGCTCTTGCGCCAATGGTCGAGCCCCTTCGGCTTTGTATTGCTAAAAGAAATGATTAGAGAATGATTTTCCTTTTTGGAGTCATCATGGCGGTTAGAGAAATTAACTCTGTGATTTTTTATTTTCTGATGTTAGGGGTGATTTTATTTGTTTTATGAGATTGGTTAGAAGCGCAGCTGTATGTATTTGTAGTAGTTACTATAATTAGCTCGACAGGTGTTCGTTATAATGTCCTAGAAAAACTTAAGTTGAATAGCTTTTGGGATAACCATCTTTCATACACACACTTCTGTACAAAGTGGAGGTGTGAGATTTTATCTCTTCACTTTTTCTATAATTCTTTGCTTAGTTAAGTTCCTCACTACGTTCATCGTGAGTATAATGTTTATCATTTCAACTTGCTCAAAAAAAAAAAATTTGCTCAATATCTTTTTTGTGTAATTCTAATAATCAGTTGTCTTAGTGCTTATTAAAAAAAAAAAAAACTAAGCTTTCTTAATCTTTGCTTACAAATTTGGGACCTTATAGCATCTCCTTGGAAATTGAATTCAATGAAAATGCATTAAAATTTTGATAATGTAGCATGAAAATTCCTTATATAATATGAATAAAGTATGTCTCTTTAGGCAAATTTTTCTTTTCAAACGATGAAAAATAATTTCCAGTTCATTTTCATATTTCAGACCAACGTTGGAAAATGTTGCTATTTTCCCGGTTGACATCTGAATTTTCTTCAATAAATTTAACATACATTCGTCTAAAATTTCAAATATATATATAGTAAAAGAAAAAAATAAATAAGTACAGATAAAAAAACAAGAGAGAGAGAAGAAAATGGTAAAAACTCAAGCTCACCAGAGGAGGTTCATAGATCTTGTCCAATTCGTGCAACCCAATTCGGCCCAAAACTCATCAAATACGTAAAGCCCGCTCATCAGCCACACCAAGAGGCCCATCAGCCCAAAGCCCACGAAAGGAACCGAGTTCGGCCATTTCTTTCGGCTTTTCCTCTCTCTATATCCCCCCTCTCTCTCTCTCTCTCTCTCCCTCTTACCTTCGGAAGCCCCAAAGGTCACGCAGAGGAAGGGGTAAGGGAATCGATCCTTCGCTGGTTTTAATATCCTGCATCTCCGCCGCATCGCATTGGCTTCTCCGGTCTTCATTACTGGAAAATCTACTATGTGCTCGTCCATACACCCGAACTGTATTGATATGCTGTTGGATATATTATTAATATAGTCCAAAATAATATGTTCACATCTGGCAATAGGTGGCTTGTGGTTATTTGGGTCCATATGGGTCGGAGTCCAATAACTTGCATATAAAAACTCTAGGGTTTCCTACGGTAGAGGTAATATTGTTAAGCGTTCCAAACTTGATGCTTCTTGGTGTAATACTTTAAGCAACCGCTTTTTCTCTCTCAAACCTATAACCTCCAACATATGCATGTTTGAGGATTGTTTCTGCATTGAAGATATCCCATTGTGTAGTGCGTACTTGAGCTGCGACATTCTTCAGCATACTTGTCGATTTACTTTCTTCAGTTGGTTCAACGCAAGTATGTATAATCGTCGAGTCTCTCAACACGCTGTGCTGATCAACAATTTATAGAAGTTGCGCATGGTTTTGCTGTAACCAGCTTATACTCGACTGGTAATGTTAAGCTCATTGATGTTTAGAGCGTATTTGCCAGTTTAGAACGGAACGTGTCAAGGGATTGCAAAGTATATGATGGTCGTAGTTTGTCTGCCGCTGCTTTGTCGATCATGCGGCCACGGGAAATCCACTCTTATAGATTCAAGCAGTATGCAGAAAACTTGCACTATACTTTGCTATCAGCAAAGGCGGCCATTAAGCTCCACGAAAGTGCTCCCAGAAGACCTGGTAAAACCAAAGTAAAGATCTTCTTCAGTAACCAAAAAGTGGGACGGAGTCACTGCAACAGCCATCTAGTTCGTGAATAATGTCCCTACAAATGAAAATAAATACGATTTTTTAAGTGAAAAAATTGCTGTCCATAAAAAAAAGAAGATAAAAATAAAGAGAAAATGTACCGGGTAATTCCGTGTAGAGGTTTGATGAGCCGTTATAACTGGTAATGCAGAAGAACCAGATATCATATCACAGCTGTCTAGTCCGGTGCAAACAGATCGCTAGTCCTGTTAAGTATCAGAGCGAACGGAAGCTGATCAGCGCAAACAGATTGTTAGATCTAATTTTCCATTAAGAAAACCTTCAATCTAGATGCCAATCATCTTTCGAATAAAAATGCAGCGACCCTTGAAGGGCCCAAGACACCTTGAACAACATAAATCATCGCAACTGCAACTTTGTCCTGGGACAAGTCAACCCCGAAAAACTCTACTGAGCTTGTATAGGTTTTTTCTTGCGAAGAAGATTTTTGCTGGAAGTGCTTGTTTCTTCGTCAGTGTTTGCTGTCAACGTATCCCCGTTTCCTACACCTAAATTACCAACGGAAAAGGATAAGGAAACACGGCATCAGATCAGCAGTGGCATTAGGGAAGCAGCATCAAGTTTTGTGGATGCATGTTAGAGAAAAGACTGCAACAATGCTAAATCATGTTCCGGAGTAAAATCTAACAGCGGCCAAAACGTAAAAAAAAAAAAAAAAAAAAAAAAGCCAATTCAGATCGGTGACCTTGACAGAGGAGTCTGCTTCGACATAGGTTGTAAAGTTGCATCAAATATACAAGTCGACTCTTTTTTCATGTTCGAAAAGATTGAGCATTGGAAATTACAAGCTTGCGCTCAATTCCACGCAACCAAGAAGCAGCACATATTTGGCCAATAAAATTCGATATTTCAGCAGGTTTTTTACTTCACTCGAGCAGTATTTTCCGTTGCTTGAAGAATACTCTCGTCTCTACTTGTGCAACTTCAACTAGATTAGACAGGTGATAGATCAGCTCAGATTATATCAGAGATGTGCATGAGCAAAGACGATCGGCCAAGAGCACCAATATCCAGCAGAGTGAATTGAATTATAACCATCACCACTTAACCAGTTAAACGAGCAACAACTGCATTGCCAATGTCACGTAGTTGGGTACTTAACAATCATCCTAAATTCAGGCATAAATTCCCCAAAAGGAAAACAAATATTTCACCAGAGAACAAAAGGCTATTATTATTATCCACAATTGGAGTAAATCGGTGAGAAGAAACATCGGAGACCGAAAAATTTTGACGCAATAAAAAGTTAACGATTCTGGAATTCGGAAGCCGGTCACGATCCTCTTCGAAACGGCGAGGCGCCGCTGACATCAGGATGGCAGTGGCATGCAGTTGCCCAGTGGCTCCGGCGGACTTTTCTGGCGAGCACGTCTCCAGGAACCGAGCGTCGAGGTTCGACGACGTCCTGCGAGATGGAGGACAAAGGTGGAATCTTCGGAAATCGGCAGTTCGGAGAACGAGATGGTTGTTAGGAATTTTATCTTGTCGCCTTTTGGATGGTTGGATTGACTGAATTGCCCCCCTCGTGTGAGATTATTCATGGATGGACCTTGGTTGTGAGGTCAATCAGATCAGACTCGGTTTCCCTGGTTTAATCGAACAGCAGATTTTTGATTAGTTTGGCTTTTGGGTGGGGCTTATTAGAGGTGAATTCGGCATCAACGCCACCACGTCGACGTTAATTTGAAATTAACATGATTCGACTCTTTTAATACCTTTTGGCGAAAAGCGAGATTTATCGTCATAGTTAAAATTTAAACTATTTCAGCCTCATTAGTGCCTCCTCAGTGTAGCTAGTTTGGTTCCAAAAGACTTAGTGCACAGAATAATGCATTATGTGCTCAAGCTCAACAATGAAGCATGACGTAATAAAAATGTGCATTTATTTCATTAAAATTTCATGAAAAGGAATAATAATTTCTGTGGAAATCATTTTCCAAAAAAATTATTAGTTTTCATTTGTTTAGTGATTTAGGAAAACTGATCTTTCTCCTTATTAGAAGATGAAGTCACTTTACCTCCAATCTAAGATTGTTGTTTTCAATTTATGAAAAACGTTGTCCGTAAATCAATTAGTTTTTGGTCATCCAAATACCAGAAAGTTGGAAAGAAATATTCCAAAAATAGTTTCCTTTCAAACAAATGAACCCTAAGTTTAATTCAATTCAGAGAACTACTTCAAATGAAAGGATCTTGTAATTCGGTTAAGAGAACTACTAAGAGATGCCAGCAAGAGGATCTCTCGTTTGGGAGCTCTGCTGCTTCTCTATTCGGTACACCTTCGCCTTCTTCCAGTGCGCTCACAGGTTCGTCCTTGTTTGCAACGCGTGTGCCTGTGCCTCGGGCACAATCGAGGCTCGACAACTTGTGTTGACAGCTCGTGCCTATGCTTCGAGCTCGACCAAGCTTCGGCGGATGGAGTCACCGTAGAGGGAGGCGAGGTCATCGAAGATGTCGGTTATGGCAATGGACTGGAGGAAGGGACTATTAGGGGTGAGCAGCAGTCTAGGGTCGACCCTGGACCAACCCTGGACCGGCCTAACCCTGCCGGTCCTGGTTCGGTTCCCAAGGGGACTGGGTCGGTCCTTGGTCCTGAAATTCCAATACCAACACTGTGCGGGTTGGTCATCGGTCCTAAGAGTTCTAACCCGGACCAATCATGTATATTATATTATATTATTTATAATTCTTTTATATATTCAAACCTAAGTAAAATGTATGTTCTTAAA
The DNA here is from genome assembly GCA_014182375.1 of Eucalyptus virginea. NCBI lineage: Eukaryota > Viridiplantae > Streptophyta > Magnoliopsida > Myrtales > Myrtaceae > Eucalyptus > Eucalyptus virginea. The sequence goes on along the minus strand of CM024515.1, from coordinate 13,447,639 downwards.
AAAAAAAAAAAAAAAAAAAACCCTAAGTAAAATGATGTTAAAGCTGTTGACTCCTTAGGCTCATACTCATGGACAGACGGCATCCAAAAGGCGTGAAGTTTACACCGTCAAGGTCTTCACAGTGTCCTCCTCCACAATCCAGTATGCTCTTCACCGTGAGGACCAAGGAGTCCTCACAGTCACGGACTCGCGACATCCAAAACGGCGCGAGGTTTACGCCATAAATCTCCTCACGGCTTCCTTCCCCAAAGTACGTTCTCTTCCATTCTGTCTTCTTTGTTCTTCAATTTTGCATATGGTGTTATGAATATTAAAAATAGAGAACTTTCCATCTTGTCTCATATCTTGATGAGCGGTTAGCAAGTATGAAATTTCCATTATTGTGTCATCTTATATTTGTTGAATATGTATTGGTATTTATAGTTTAGTTGCACAATGCCGTATTGTCGATGGATATGTAATTTGAATTTGTAGGTTTGCTTTTTTAGAGAATATAGAAAACAAAACGAAAAAAATTATCGATCGGTCCTAGGTTGACCCTGGAACCGGACCGAACCCATTGGGTCGGTCCGGTCCTTGGTCCTAGGCTCAATAGGGTCGGTCCTCGGTCCTAAAAATTGAGGACTGACACTGTACGGGTTGGTCATAGGGTTAGGGGGTGGTCCGGACCAACCCGGACCATGCGCACCCCTAGAGACTATGGGTGAGGTGGAGAGGCAAGAGGAGAGAAGGAAAAAAAAAAAACAAATATTTATTAAAAATTTGATTTTTTATCTGAGAAAAAGCATTTTTCAATGAGGCCCAAACATCAAAAAGCATTTGCAATCATATATACCAAATAAAGGGAAACTAGTTGTACACCTCGAAAGTATTTTCCAAGGAAATATTTTCCTTGTTCATTGAGTTTCCGTAAAACAAACACATCCTAAGATTCCGTTCATTATATGAAAAGCAATTTCCAGAATAATGTTTTCCGAATTTTCCAGCGTTAATTTTATGGAAAGTGAATTGATTAGGGAAAACATTTTCCACTTTTCAAATAAGAGAAAATATTTTCCTTACTTACTCTCTCTTATCTCATACTCCTACTAACCCTCACTTCTTTATTATTTTTATTTTTAAATAATTAGAATTATTATTTTATTTTTTTGTTGACACCTAAAAATATCTCTACAATCACATGCTAGACCTTTAAAATCACCATCGTTTCTGCATATGGGCTGTGATTTATATAAGTCCAGCCCAACCCAACCTATGGTGGCCATGAAAATGAAGGTTGGCCTAGAAATTTGAGCCCTTGGGCTAGATTTTGATAAACCTATAAGAAAAGATACATAATTCGATAATGAAGCAGTTGATTCCCACATGTCCAAGCCAAGAGATGTTGTTGAATAGATAACATTGATGGCAATTTTGGGTGGGAACAGTTAATACTTAAAATGGCGCCAAACTCAAGAGCAACCACTAATACTTAGAAGCCATGATAACATCATCAAACTAATCAGAAAGTAACTAGATGTGGATAAGGTGGTTTAGCATAAAAGGTGGAGTGACTCTTGAGAAGGAAGCAACCGACCATCAACATTTATCAAATTGGCCTATAAATACCGAAGGCAATTCAACAGAGAAGACCCTTCCAAACAACACACAATACTACTTTATCTTATCTTTTATCTTTGCTTAGTTTAGTTTAGCTATTGTTTAAGATTCCCATCGTAGATTTAATTCTGGCGAGTGTCTATATACCGGGCAATGCCGTTGATTAGATTCCAATGTTAATCTATCATCCAGCGTTGTCAATTAGATTCCAAAGTTGTATCATCATACTTATCTAGGAGTAGTGTTTACAAGGCGTTATCACCATTGTCCTAGCATCGTCAATTAGATTCCCACGTTGTGTCATTATATCCATCTAGAAGCAATGTCTACTAGATGTTATCCTCATTGTCCAACGTCGTCGATTGAATTCCAATGTTGTTTTCTCATGTCCACCTAGGAGTAGTTTCTACTAGGTGTCATTGTAGTTGTCCAGCATCATTGATTGGGTTCCAACATTGTGTCCTCGAACTTATACAAAAGTAGTGCTTTCCAAGCGCTTTGTCAATACCTAGTATTGTCGAATCATATTCAATATTCTATAAACAACTTTTATTTTAATGGGCTTTTATTATTATGTTAGAGTGAGTTTAGATTGAACCGTTGATTATATTTTGACATTAATTATCATTGGTTTTGAACTTGTGTTAAGCATGTTACATGACTCCTTTAGATTCAGGATTATATAATATATATAGTCTCATTCACATTTTGCCATCTCTATCCAAAACCGATACAGAACCTGAGTGTCTTTTAATAAAAAATCAAATATAACATTTGACAAAAGATATTTCATTGCGAGATCCAAAACCGTCGAAACAATTTTTCTTTCCTTTTCTTTTTTTTCTTTGTTTTCTTATTCTTCTTACTTGGCTAGTCGCCAGAGACAGCAATGGCTAACAACCGGCTACAGGCGAGCTCAAGCTAGCTACTTGCCAAATTGGCGAGAGTGAGCGTCAAGCTCAAGACTCACCAATCTAGTGAGGCTCGAGTACAATGAGGGAGAGCCTCTAGCTCGCTGACCTTAGACCTCGCCAGATTGACAAGCCAGAGGCTCTCGCTCACCGATTGGTTAAGTCTCGAGCTCGACGTTCATGCTTGTCGATTTGGTGAGCGGCGAGCCTAAGCTAACCAAAGTTGGGTGAGCCTTGAGCTTGCTTGTGGCTGATCGCTAGCCACGGTGACTAGCCAAGAAAGAAGAAGATGAAAACAAATAAAAGAAAAAAAAAAAAATAATTTAATAATCGATTTTAAAAATAAAATAATAATAAAATCATTGAAAAAGAGTACATATAGGAAAAATATTTTCCCTACCGAACAACGGAAAATATTTTCCATTTCAATTTCAGGTTTTACTCGAACACAAGAAAATAATTATACTTTCTTAAAAAAATGACTTAGAAAATATTTTCCAAACAAATCGCATTTTTCGTGAAACGAAGGAAGACTAAAATATTTTAAATATTCTATGACATTCCTATGAGGCCAAGCCTTTGGTCAAAATAATTTCTCCCTCGGTGTTCTTCACCTCTCCGAGGTCTAACGTGACAAGAAACTCAATCATAGTGCAATGGTTGGTCTCCCATCGATGCCACAAATAAGATTAAAGGTTGCTGAGGTCTTTAGGGATTTCTTGCAGGTGTCATGACCTGCTGAGCTGAAATCCTAAGGGAGCTAGTCAGATCGTCAAGCGGGCACGAAAAATCCCTCTCATGGATGGGGCTTGCCAAGCTCTGAGAATAGCATATGAGTTTCTCATTTGAATGTGACATTTGTTTTTGCTCTAGAGTCCCCACTATTGTTAGGCCCTATTTGGTAATCATACACGCAATAGCTATTTCTATTATTTTGTTCCCCAAAATTAAAAAAAAAAAAAAAGAACATAAATCCTTATGGTAAGTTTTTTGTTTTTGATAACAAAAATATATTTTTTTATTCTCGGGAATAGATTTGAAACGGAATCAAGAAATAGAAAAAAGTTACATTTTACTCCTAGGAACAATTTCAAGAATCAAGCCTAACTTTATTTTTTTTTCTTTTTGTTTCCTTTCTTTTCTTTTCTTTTCTTTTCCCCTTCTCTCTTCTTCTTCTTCTTCTTCTTCTTCCTTTCAGTCCCAACTGGTCATCGGCCATTGCTGGCCACCATCGCCACCGCTGGTGGTGGCTGGTGACCAACCAGGCCAGCTTGCCATAGGCTCATCTAGCCATGGCAAGCCTCAGCCTTGCCCTAGCTTTGTGAGGCTCCTTGCTCAAATCTAGCAAGGCCAAGGCTCGCCTTGACTCAACAAGGCTCCGACGAGCTCATGGACCTCACCCAATCGGTTGCCAGTCACGATAGTCGGCCACAAAAGAGGAAGAAGAAGAAAAAAGGAAAATAAAAAAAAAAAAAAAAAAAAGAGAAAAATATAGTAAAAGTATTAAAAAAGTTAAAAATTTTAAGAATCCTACTAAATACATTTCTATCCTCGAGAATAAAAATTTTGTATAGTTACCAAACGTGTTAATTTGTTCAGAAATTGTTCCCGAGAACAGAATTAAAAAAAATCATTTCGATAAAAAAATTGTTCCTAGAACAGGAAATATAAGTTACCAAACGCGCTCTTATTGGTCGATTAGAGGATTAGTGAGAAGTGCGAGCTTGTCTTATTTCCATGAAATAAAGATGAACTATTGGGACGAGTTTGTCTTATTTCCAGGAAACAAAGATTAACTCTTGGGATGTCTGGCACCATTATTGATGCATTTTTCTCTTTATTTGAAAATAATTATTCATGCGACCTTATCATTCTTTACCATTTTTATTTTACAATATGGTAGGCAATCAAGCTTAGGTACTCACTCAAGTTAATATATAAAGCCAAAAGACCGTAAAAACAAATAAAGTGGGGAAAAGGAAATTAACTCCTAACAGGAAAAAGCAAACAAGACTTTATTATTAAGGCCCGAAGCAGGACCCGTGAGCTGTGCAAAAATGTGCAATAACCTAATGAATGTAAAATTCTACTACAGTGTTGAAAATGAAATAATAAACTAAATGAAATAAAACTAAATTTAAATCAAACTAACTTTATGATGCAATTCCCATGCGATTCTGATGCTTATTTATACTTCTTCATTTATTTTAAGCGAAAACCAATTAAAATCTACATGCTAAATCAATCTTGCAAAACAGCTCCAAAAATTTGCACCGATGGACAGCTGACATTCACTGGGGCTTTCGGTTTTAAACTTCCTGCAAGCACGGAGTCCTTGCACTCTTGAAAGTAATGGAAACAAATGCGATGCAAACCCTAGAAATCGAAACAAAAACCAAATTAATCAATGCCAGGGACCAACGAATCTCCCCGAGACACCTATGGGCCACGAGGACCGATGAAGGCCGGCCCAAGATATATCGAGGGCTATAACAGGGCCAAATTCCAAGTATCCATAGATTGGATAGAGGCATTCGGCACATAATCACAAAAACAAGCTTGCGATTCGAGCCAGTACGATGGCGAAAGGATGTAGAATTGATCAAAACATGCTGACTACTTCGATTACTAACATGACCCATAATAAATTCAAAACAACCCCTGTTCAGACCATGGATTATTCTGAACTGGGGTAGGAACGTTGCGTAGGTCGGATTAAATGATGCAGATTCTTTCTTTACTATGTGGTTACGCTTACTGATGCACAAGGAAATATCACCGCAAGCCAACACCAAGCGAAAGACTCAATGCGCCGAAATTCAACACAAGGCATTATTGCCCAAAACTCTTAATGTAAACTTTAATTTTCGTGAAAGAAATTGATGCTGTCGAAATGCCAAATGACTATTGACCAAAAAAATTACCACATGACTATATCTTTGGAAATTCTTTAAAACTTGTTCTATCTAAATCCCACAAGAGTCTCTTTAATTGAGCAGCCCCCCTGGACGTCCGAAAGATAAGTGCATGCTACTCTTCAAAGGGCTCAATAAGCTTTTGAGCTACACCAAGTATATATGACGATTGATTTATAAATTGAGGGAAAATTACCTAATCAGTCCCAAACCTATTGTACGGTATTGCCATTTCTATCATAAACTTTCCTATTTTATCAATTTAGTCTTAAATTTTAGCGTGAAATTGCAATATAATCATTCTAGCTAATTTTTACAGGAAATTGATGATATGGTGGTTTAGTCATTGTCGGCCGTCTTACGTGGCACACTATTCATGTTAGTAATTTTCGATAAAAATTGACAGAAATAATTATATTGAAATTTCTTGCAATGGACTATTAAATTAGCAAAATTGAAAAGTACATTTGGGCTTGATTGGACAATTTGAACTATGAATTGATGTACTAATTTTCAAAAAGTTATAATTGTGAAAATGACTCTTTTCAAAACTCGTTTGCTATCCATCACATGCATCTCTTAACATATCAATTTGCTAGTGACATGTTTTAGCATATTCAGCAGTACTCTAATTTTTTTTAGTTGATACGAGCCAAACATGGCCCCCTCTCCCCCTAACCGTGCGATAGCGAACAATCTGATGAGGTATCCGAATTATGACAATAGTAATTTCCATAATTTCCTTTTATAGAGAGGGAATGTGATTCAAAGACAGTTTATCACAATTAAGCTGAACATTTAACTATTTGTATCATCCGTCGACTATACTTAATGACCCCTTGATAAGTGTCACTCACCATGAAAAAGTTCTTACATGTATCCAATTCACATAAGAATAGCTTGCTCGTCGATTGTGGGATTGTTGAAAGGAACTTGTAATTTTCATTTAGTAATATTCGTGTGACCGGGGAAATCATCCAATTTGGACGATGAATATCTTCACAATTCCAAATTTAAATACGAAACTTTGGGTAACTAAGATTTTTTAGACAAATTGACCACGCAAGTGTCAATTCAATGCCTTGAACAGCTCTAGACTCACAAGGCAACAGGGATAGCGACGGTTTTAGAGAATTCCTTCACCGGCCATATTCACTAGCCAAACTCTACTAAAAGTCCGTTTGAATATATTTATAGCTTTTCACCATGAAAATTAAGCCGCTAATAGTATGATTTTTTTCACGTCATTTATTCGTGGCTAAAAGAGCATGTATTTGCGACGAAATAAATTGGTAACTGCCCTTCGCAAATTTCAATTTTGTATTCTGGGTTCCATTTGCAAATCTAGATATTTTTTAACCCTGTTTTTGTAGCTATCTATACACATAAGACTAACCATCACATCTACGATGGTGCAATCCATCATATAGTGGTGCAAGCTCCTCAATGATATATTAAAAAAAAAAAAAAAAAAAAACCAACAACAACAACAAGATCATGTTAACACATGAACGGGGTCCAACCTCTTCCATGACAAACCCTAATTCCAAAAAAAACAAAAACAAAACAAAATTAAATCAGCATAAAAATGATGGTCCATGCTCCTCGACAGTCAACCAAAAAGAATCAACCTCTAATCTATTTCTTCCTGAATAACCTATGACGCCTCCCCTCGGTCTCTGGTGTCGAACCCAAAATCTGTCTTTGGGCGCATCTCTGACATCTTTTCCTAGTCATATAATTAAGGGTTGATACCGAGATTTGCGCGATGCCAATTGCCACCTGGGGCTGGCAAGCTTCACTAGCCTCGAGCAAGGTCTCGCCGACCCCAAGTGAGGGCCAATGAGACCTTGCTAGGCCTAGGCGAGCACCGGCATCACCTAGATTTAAGTGCCCCGTCCTATGCCCAGCAAGGGTCATTAACCCTCACCTAAGGCTAATGAGGCCTTGCTTGGGGATGACAAGGGCCAACGACCTCATGTAGGACTAGTGATGGTCGGCAACAACAGCACCCACTAGCAAGGCTCTACCCAGTTACCCCCCTTTCTTTTTAGTTTTTATTTTTTAAATAAAATTTTAATTTTTATTTTTTTAAATAATTTAAATAATATTTGGATAAAAAACAATTAAAAAATGCCACGTTAGTATTTTTCATTAGATAAGTTAACAGTATTAACGGAAGAACTCGATTGAATCAATTTGACAAGTTTTAGAATTTGATTGTACTTTTTTATAAGTTTTAGAACTCAATTGTACTTTTGCGACAAATTTTAAGATATGCACATATCCCCAAAAACAATTTCCAACTCTCTCACAATGGTGTGAGCTCCCTTGGCGCTCTCCCCCTCAACGATGGTGTGAGCTCCATCTCTATCCTAGTTGATAGCTAACCTCCCTGAAATCCTAGAATCCCAATCCATAGCTTCTTTCCATTTAATGGCTACATCTAAACCCTTTCCACTAGATTAGCCTCCTTAGACGTCCTTCCCCCATATTCGACCTTCACAGCTCACCTAAACCCTATCGACCACCTAAGCCCAACATCCTCAAATTTCTTCCTCCTGGAATGCTAGCAATGCAAGAGAGCGCAACATGGAGTCGTAAAGGTAACGTGTTTCTGTCCCTTTGATTTGGTAATTGCTGCTTTGGGCTTTTGCCTTAAACCCTAATGCTTCTCATCTCAACCCAAAAACCCAGAAATCATTACCAGCAAAAACAGTAACTTTGATCTCCACAAACCCTCGTAATCCTTTTTCCAATAATTCCCTAAGCCCATGCATCACCATATCCCCTGAAAACCAAGAACAACCAGGATCGATGTATCAATAACATACCCATAGAGCTCCATTCACTCCACCTGGTTAAGACAATACACTATCCAGAAAACCCAAACCTAGAACCACCAAAACAAAGAACAAAACAGGGTAGAGATGGATAAAATCAAAGAAAATCAACTTCATCCGGCATCATTGTGTAGAAGCATGGGGGATCTTTGGTCTGAAGACAAAGTGACGGAGTTGGATGTACACATACTTGAAAAAGAAAAACATGAAAGTGAACTAACTTTGTATAGGAAACTATTCTCTAAACCGAATGTCAACTTTCAAGCATTTATTAGCACAATGAGGAAAGCATGGAAGATGGAATCTGTTAAATGTGAAGTTATTGAACCTAGTTTTTTTTTCCTCTATTTTTGAATCAATAGATGACAAAAAAAAAGAGTTGTAGAAAATGGACCGTGGTCATTCACAAGTAACTTACTTATACTCTTGGAATGAGATCTTGACATCCCTAAGCATTGCTGTGACTTCACACGTAATGCTTTTTGGGTGCACATCTTGAGGTTCTAGCTCAAATCAATGAAGAATATGTTTAGAATATAGCCTCCAAACTTGGCAAGGTGAAGGATGTAAAATTGGAAGTTAGGAACAATAGTTGGCACAAGATTGGCAAGGCGAAAGTGAGTCTAAATCTGCCATGCCCCTTGAAAATAGGAATGGTGGTTAACTTGGGAAGGAATAAATGGTGGCTAGATTTTAAATATGACGATTACCCCATTTTTGCTACTCATGCGGTCGAATTGGACATTACGCTAATTTTTGCCCAAAAATACTTTATGAGGAGACGGGGTTGGCTCAAGACAAACCAGGAAGACACAACTCTTGGCTGAAAGCAGATGTGACAGTCTGATTTTCTACTTCTGTTTTCAATTAAATAAATCGGGCTTTTCGTCGACATGCCTATAGTGCTATTCTTTAAGGTGATCACTCATGAGATAACTAGACTAGTCAGGAAAGTTATTAAAGGATTTTGATGCGACAGACTTGAGAATTCGACTAGGAATCGACTACTCGACCTTGTTAGTCTACAAGGATCATTTCTGCACAGTCGAAAATCTATCAGAGATCGGAAATAGGTCGATTCGATAGAGATATATAATTAGACATGGGTGATTCCATCTAATTACAAAATTCTCATCAATCAGCACTAAACCGATTTTTGTGTCGTTTTGGTACCCTGTGCTTGTAATTGAAACCTCAAGATTTTTCACGACAACCAAGAATCATCAATGCGTCAAAGATGTACATTGTGGCTCGGGAATAATCGATTACAGGTCATTTGTACCGAAAATTCCCAAAAACTACCCGATAGTTAAGGTTGCACTAAAATCACATTTGACTGAAATTAACCGAGGAAATGATGCCGATTTCAGAAATTGAGAACTTTCACGTGTCACAATTAATCCCGGGGAATGTTGTTGCATCTTTTCAAAGTTTATGGACGACAGGAATTATTAGCAAAAAAGGGCAAGAGTAGCAAATTAAAAGAATAAAGGAAATGCCACATTTTAAATAGATTTTTGAGCCTTTATTGTGGAACATTTAGAGAATGAATTATAAGGACTTAAGTAAAGAATTGTCCTTATTAACTAAAGTGGTGAAATAGTAAAATGGAAAAGAGAGAGCTTCTTGAAACAAAGCAAATTCGTAGGAATGCCTATCACCTTAAATTTCTTCATCATTTGAGTTTCATTTGGTGTTGATAGAGGTGACCAAGACTGATGGGCCTTGTGAGAGTGATAGGAAGGCCATTTTTCCATGAAAAAAAGGACTATAACTTTGTGGAAAATGTAAAAGAAACTTCATGATAATTTCTTCATTTCTTTCTTCCTCTTTTCTGCACGTGAACATCCGCTAGTTGGAGCGTGCGTTGGCTCCTTCCACCCCTTTTTCCTTTCTTTGTTTTTTTTATTCCTTTGTCTTTCCAACAATTGTACAAGCTTTTGCTGGCACCATCTTCAAATGTGCACACTTCTGTTTCGCTGTTTTCTTCCAGTTTTTGCTGAACCGAACAGCAAGCAAAACCGAATTAGAGGAGATCCGGTTTTTGGCGCAACAAACCGGCGGACCACCAGAAGTTCGACCGAGCTGCCTTTCATGTTTTATATCGCTTGGTCTTGGAGTTCAAGTGACGACAAACCCCCCCCACAAGCAGGAAAACAGCTCAGCTTACCAAACACCACATTTGTTTCTCTCTACCGAAAATTTTGTAATTCCGTGTGTTCTTTGTTGCGAGTCACACTGCATCACACCCCTCTGCTGTTTCGGTTAAACCCCATCACCGAAAGACCCAAGACTTGTTTCTATGTTGCTGTCCAGCCAACAGCGAAAGCTGCATTTAGTTTTAAATAGGTGAGTTGTTTTCCTAAAATTGGATTAAAGGCTGTGTATCTCTGTTTAGGGATTTAAATAAGGTAAAATAAGTTTTGATGATGTTAAATATGGTTGAGTATTAGTTTAGTAAGGTTCGATTAGCCATAGGAAGGCTTACTTTAAGTTCAAATAGCAAGATAAGAACCGTAAATGACAGTTGAGCCAAAAACAAGGGATGTTCTTTAAAACTATTTTCTAGACGTGTACAATTTATTATTTTTGTAGATTAACATGTGTTACGATTTTGAAGTGAATTCCTTCTCAATAAATGTTTTACACATTTTCAGATATAATATATATTTTTCTCATGATTTTTTGGGATTTAAAAGAAAATGATTTTGGCTTCATTGTCTTTAAATAAAAACTCGAACTACACTGGAATTTATGACTGTAAGGATTCTATAGGTTGTTACTAACCCTTCGGGTTCAATTTAAAAAATTGGTTATTCACAAAAGTTGTTTATTACATCTTTTAGTTGAATATACTCGAATTTCAGACAAAACAGACCTGTTTCGAACCCCGAACCAAGTTGATTTCGAAAAAAAGAACTGCTAGAAATTGACCTGATTTTAGTACTGGATTGAGTGAATTACTGGGTCGAATTCAGAAAGATTTGGGCCTTGGTGTCTTCATAAAAAAAATATTTTTTTACATTTCCTTTAGCACGTATCCAAGTTTGAGAATTTTTCGAACTCATATGAGTTGGTTTCTGGTCTTGAACCCGAAAGTGCGCAACTGGGTAGTTTTTGTCAATTCTGGTCGGTAGAAGTTTATAACTATTTTGAGGTGTTTCTTGTTAGAAAATTGTTTAATTGATATTGTGAATGAAATGTGCAATTGAGCATTAAACTGTGACATTGAGTGAATACATACACGACATGAGAATCCATCACAAGCCTTTTGGGCCGGACGATGCTCCTTCGAGAATACCCCAACTCAACGGATGCTAGTTGCGGTGGATGCTGGACCAATGCTCATAATCAGAATACAGTCTACAGGTAGACGTTGCCACGCTCGACAGTGCAAGGCGATGCTCAGTTATGCCAGAAGATTGTTATCTGTTGGGTTGGCCATAACCAATTAATGGAAATTATGAAACACATGAATGATCGAAGATTGATGGACTTAATAAAGAGACAGAACTGTGTGGTGCGGTATGGAACGTACCATCATAGTTTAGTCTACTAATTTGGGGCTCGTATAATTGTGTTAATATTTACATTCGTGAGAATTCATTTGTGAGAATACTATCATGATGCCCAATCTTGATACCATTATGTATGACTTGATTTAATTGAGACTAATGTGCATGGCAATGTAATTGAAAAAGGGGTTGTGAGAAACGTGATTAGGTTGCATGTAGAGTGTACTTTTCTCCTAATTTGAATTTAGGAACTTAACTCACTGAGAAGTGATTACACCCCGTAGTGGGCTAAAATTTTCAGGTCCCTAGATGGAGGAAGACCAGGTCATGTGCAGTCGGTTGCAGGAAAGGAAGAGTAGAACTCTCGCTATCTCCTTCCAGGTGATGACAGGTCTTTCGCCGAGGGTGGATGCAGAGTGACAGCTCACCTCAGAGAGATCGAGAAGTATGGTAATGTAGTAATGAACCGCAGTCTTGTAAATAGAAGCTTAGCTCGTGGGTAACCAAACAGCTTCACCTTTTGTATCGGATCTTGGGATGTTAAACTGGTCTATATACATAAGTACTACGGTATTGTAGGTGCGGCTTGTAAAAATATTATCCTACATTTCTATCCCACTGCTTTGTTGTATGGAAATTGTTTCACATTTCTGTATGCGCAAAATAATAAATGGGTCAGCAACAGTTCTTGGGATGTTGCAAATTTATACCGACCATTGAGGGATATGCATGTGCCCGGAGTTTGGATCGTGACATTCCCGTTTAAATTGCTGACCCATTCATTATTTTACGCATGCGGAAACGTGAAATAATCTTCATACAACAAAGCAGTGGGATAGAAACGTAGGATAATATTTTTACAAGTCGCACCTACAATACCGTAGTACTTATGTATATAGACCAGTTTAACACCCCAAGATTCAATACAAAATGTGAAGCTGCTCGGTTACCCACGACTAAGCTTCTATTTACAAGACTAGAGTTTACTACTACACTACCATACTTCTTGATCTCTCTAGGGTGAGTCATCACCTTGCATCCAGCCTTAACGGAAGACCCGTCATCACCTGGAAGAAGATAGCGATAGTTCTACTCTTCCTTTCTTGTAACCGACTGCACACAACCTGGCCTTCTACCATCTAAGGACCTAAAAATTTTAGCCCACTACGGGGTGAAATCACTTCTCAGCGAATTAAGTCCCTAAATCCATATTAGAAGAAAAGTACACTCTATATGCAACCTAGTCACGTTTCTTACAACCTCTTTTTCAATTGCATTGCCATGCACATTAGTCTCAATGAAATCAAGTCATACATAATGGTATCAAGATTGGGTATCATGATAGCATTCTCACAAATGAATTCTCACAAATGTAAATATTAACAAAATTATACGGGCCCCCAATTAGTAAACTAAACTGTAATGGTACGTCACATACCGCATCATACATTTCTGTCTCTTTATTAGGTCCCACAATCTTCGATCATTCATGCGTTTCACAATTTCCATTCATTAGTTATGGCCAACCCAACAGATAATAATCTTCCGGCATAACCGGGCATCACCTCACACCGCTGAGCGCGACAACGTCTATCTCTAGACAGCATTCCGATTAGGAGCATCGGTCCAGCATCCACCGCAACCGACATCCGTTGACTTGGGGCATTCCCAAAGGAGTATTGTCCGATCCCAAAGACTCATGACGGATTCTCATATCTTGTATCCATTCACTCAATGTCACAGTTCAATGCTCAATTGCACATTTCATTCACAACATCAATTAAACAATTTTCCAGTAAGAAACACCTCAAAACAGTTATAAACTTCTACTTATAAGAATTGGCAGAAACTACCCAATTGTGTACTTTCGGATTCAAGACCAGAAACCAACTCATATGAGTTCGAAAAATTCTCAAACTTGAACACGTGCTAAAGAACATGTAAACAAACATTTTTCATGAGACACCAAAGCCCAAACCCTTTTGGATTCGGCCTAATAATTCACTCAATCCAGTACTAAAATCGGGTTCGTTTCCAGCAGTTCTGTTTTCCAAAATCAACTTAGTTTTGGGTCCGAAACATGTCTATTTGGTCTGAAATTCGAGTATGTTCAACTAGAATATATAACAAATGACTTTAGTGAAAAACCTATTTTTTAAATCGAACCCGAAGGATTAGTACCAACCCATAGAATCCTTACAGGTCATAAATTCCAGTGCAGTTCAAGTTTTAATTTAAAGACAACGAAGCCAAAATCATTTTCCTTTAAATCTCCAAAAATCCTGAAAAAAAATATATGTTATACTTAAAGATGTGTAAAAAATTTATTCAGAAGGAATTCACTTCAAAATCGCAACACATATTAATCTACAAAAATAATAAATCGTACACGTCTAGAAAACAGTTTTAAAGAACATCCCCTGTTTTTGGCCCAATTGTCCTTTACGGTTCTTATCTTGCTATTTTAACTAAAACTAAGCCTCCCTATGGCTAATCTAACCTTACTAAATTAACACTCAACCATATTTAACATCATCTAAACCTTTTTTACCTTGTTTAAATCCCTAAACAAAGGTACACAGCCCCTAATCCAATTTTAGGAAAATAACTCACCTATTTAAAACTAAAGGTGGCTCTCGCTGATGGCTGGACATCAACACAGAGATAGGTCTTGGGTCTTTCGATGATGGGGTTGAGCCGAAACAACAGAGGGGTGTGCTGCGGTGTGACTGCAACAACAACACACGGAATTACAAAATTTTCGGTAGAGAGAAACAAATGTGGTTTTTGGTTGGCTGAACTGTTCTCCTGCTGGTGATGGGGTTTTATCATCACTTAAACTCCAAGACCAAGAGATATAAAATATGAAAGGCAGCCCGATCGAACTTCTGGTGGTTTGCCAGTTTATTGTGCCAAAAACCGAATCTCTTCTGATTCGATTTTGCTTGATGTTCGGTTCAGTAAAAACTGGAAGAAAAAGGCAAAATAGAAGTGTGCACATTTGAAAATAGTGATGGAAAAAGCTTGTACAATTGAGGGAAAGAAGAAGGAATAAAAAATAAAAAATAAAGGAAAAAGGGGTGGAAGGAACGCACGCTGCAACTAGCGGATGTTCACGCACAGAAAAGAGGAAGAAAGAAATGAGGAAATTATCATGAAGTTTCTTTTACATTTTCCACAAAGGTATGGTCTTTTTTCCATGGAAAAATGGCCCTCCTATCACTCTCATGAGGCCCACCAACCTTGGTCACCTCTATCCACATCAAATGAAACTCAAATAATGAAGAAATTTAAGGTGGCTGATCTCCTTTCGCCTATGGGCCTTTCACTTTGTAGTATTATGGAGAGCTGGGGTCTCTCTATCCTAACGCTCTCCCAAGCTCCGAACCGGTTTTCTTGGCGTTGGCATCCGTCCGGATCCTTTTCGATGGGACCTGCTTGGGACCACTTTATGACCAAAAGAAGCGTAGTGCCCTGGGCTTCGCTTATTTGGAACAACGTTATCACCCCCAGGTTCCAATTCAATCTCTGGTTAATTGCTAGAAACCGTTTGCCAACCCAGGAACTTCTCATTTCCTATGGTAGAATTGATTATGCCACCTGTGCTTTCTGCAATGATGTTCCTAACTCTACAGATCACTTGTTTTTTGATTGCCACATATCGGCTTCCATTGCTTATTTTTGGGCTACTCGATGCAACCTTCCTTGGCGCCCTAGGCCGGGGAAGGAGAATCTCCAATGGGCTACCTCCTTCCTTAAGGGCAATGATTTCTTTCACAACTTAGCTCACTACTCTTTTGCTGCCATGTGCTACTTAATTTGGAAGGAGAGGAATGCTATCATATTCCGCGACAAAGCGGTGGTTCTTGATGCAATGAAAAATCACATTATCAAGATGGTCAAGGACAAAGCTCTCACCTTCTCTGATGTCCCGAATACCCCAAGAAATAGAAGGCTTGAGAGAAACTGGGGCTTCGACCCTTCCATCTTCGATGATCGTGAGGAGAATGCGTAGATCCAGATGAAGACCAAGTTGTGCGATCTTTTCTCCTCCCCTCCTTGGGTGTTTGGCCCTCGACCTTCTCCTTAGGCGGCTGAGGTTTTGTTTAGCGTTTTCTTTTCGCTTGTGACCTGTTGGTCTTTGCCTCTTGCTTGTGCTTGTCTCTTTTTCTTCTTTGTAATCTTTTTGTTTCGGCTCCCTAACACCTATGCGTAGCGCCCTGAGAGTGTCAGCTTTGGAGCCAGTCCTGTATATTTGTCCAAAGCTATAATACATTTACCTTTACCAAAGAAAAAAAAAAGAAATTTAAAGTGATAGGAATTCCTACGAATTTGCTTTGTTCCAAAAAGCTCTCCCTTTTTCATTTTACTATTTCACCACTTTAGTTAATAAGGACAATTCTTTACTTAAGCCCTTATAATTCCTTCTCCAAATGTTCCACAATAAAGGCCCAAAAATCTATTTAAAATATGACATTTCCTTTATTCTTTTAATTTGCTACTCTTGCAATTCCGCTAATAATTCTTGTCGTCCATAAACTTTGAAAACATGCAACAACATTCCCTAAGATTAATTGTAACACGTGAAAGTTCTCAATTTCTGAAATCGGCATCATTTCCTCGATTAATTTCAGTCAAATGTGATTTTAGCGCAACACAAACTATCAGGTAGTTTTTGGGAATTTTCAGTACAAATAACCCGTGGTCGATTATTCCCGAGCCACAATGTACATCTTTGACACATTGATGACTCTCGGTTATCGTGAAAAATCTCGATGTTTCAATTACAAGCACAGGGTACCAAAACAACACAAAAATCGGTTTAGTGCTGATCGATGAGAATTTTGTAATTAGATGGAATCATCCATACCTAATTATATATCTCTATCGAATCTACCTATTTACGGTCTCTGATAGATTTTCGACTGTGCCGAAATGATCCTTGTAGACTAATACGGTCGAGCAGTCGATTTCTGGTCGAATTCTCAAGTCTGTTGCATCAAAATTCTTTAATAACTTTCCTAACTAGTATAGTTATCTTATGAATTATCAGCTCAGAGAATAACACTATAAGCATGTCGACGAAAAGCCCGATTTATTTAATTGAAAACAGAAGTAGAAAATCAAGCTGTCACAACAGAAGTAAAAAATTCTAGCCCTTGTTAAAAGACTTTTTATGGGCAAATTGACCAACAACCTAAAGAGGAGGAAGTGGTGCCTGACACCCCTATG
Source organism: Eucalyptus virginea (assembly GCA_014182375.1). Classification (NCBI taxonomy): domain Eukaryota; kingdom Viridiplantae; phylum Streptophyta; class Magnoliopsida; order Myrtales; family Myrtaceae; genus Eucalyptus; species Eucalyptus virginea. Next base: position 13,430,624 of record CM024515.1, on the reverse strand, counting down.
CCACCTAATGATGAAGCCTCAAGAGGGGGGAAATCAAAGCCATTTGTTGCTAAATCAAATACTTTAGCCATAATCTTACCCATTGCTCCAACAAATGAACTAGGGGAAGACGTACGGATGACTAAACATGTCTCCCTAAATAAGGGGAAGAGGCCACAGCAAACCCAGCTTCTGCTTCTTCCTTCGGCTGAGGAGGGTAAAAGGGTCGAATACCTGAAGAAAAACAATAACATACTAAAAACCCTAGTGACCAAAAAAAAAAAACAAACAAACAAAAAACAAAGAAGGGTTAACCCTTATGAAAAAGATCTTCTTCAATTCAACTTCTTGATGAGGAGAACTTATTGGACACCCCGATCCAATGTGGGAATGGGTCAAGGAAAGGGCTTTTGGTGGCTAGCCTAATAAGCCACCAAGATATACATGAAGATCCTATGCTAGAACTGTCCGGGTTTAGGCACACCCTTGACAATTCAGCACCTTAGAGCCTCGGTAGCTAGAGAGAGGCCTAACTTAGTGTTCCTCATGGAAACCAAGAGTAAAGAAAGCAAGGTAGATCGAGTATGAAAGAGCTGAAGTTTGGTTATTCTACTATAATCAATCCAATCGAAATTGCAAGGGACTAATTCTTATGTGGGATGATAAAGTACAAATGGAAGTTTTAGTGTGCTCTAGGGAGATTATTGATGTAAAATGTAAAGTTTTTAGCAGTGGCAATCAAATGAGAATATCGTTCCTACATGCATCCACATCTTTATAGAAGAGATTATGCCTATGGCAAATGCTCAGCTCAATCAACTCTTCCAACAACCTCCCTTAACTTTGCATCGAAGAAGGGAGGTGGATAGAAATAGAATGGTGGCTTTTCGTGCTTTCATGGACTCATGTTCATTAATGGACATGGAAAGTAAGGACTACAAATTCACATGGACTAATAATTGGGAAGGGGATGAGTTAGTAAAAAAAGGCTAGATAGGGCTTTATGCAATTGGGCATGGAGGGTACAATTCCCAAACATGGAGGTTTTTGCTCTACCTACGATAGGCTCGGATCACATCCCCTTGCTACTTGCATTGGAACCAAATCACAGTGAAAAGAAAAAGGAATGTACAAATGTAATTCAATGCATACTGGCTTGAAGAAAAGGAATGTACAAACATAATTCAAGAGACTGGGGGAAAAACAACATCAACCAAGTAAATTTTGCTAGAAAAGTGAAGAGAGTTGCAGCTGATCTTGCCAAATGGAGTAAAGGAAAATTCTAAAATGCGTCCCAACAAAAAGAACCACTAAGGAAGAGACTAGTGGAGTTGACTAACAAGGAAGATGGGCATTCCATCAAAGAGGAGTACATAAATGTGGTAGAGAAAATTGAAGGCCTTTGGAGACAAGAGGAGATGTATTGGTGCATGCAGTCATGAATCAAGTGGCTGAAATGGGGCAATCAAAATACAAATTTTTTCACACCATGATGGTTCAAAGAAAAATTAGGAACAAGATCTCTATGTTATGGATTGATGACACTACATGGAGCCAAGAGCCCTCAACCATTAAGCAACATGTCAAGTTTTTTTATCAATCATTATATACCACGGTGAGTGAGAGGAATTATCAACCTATTCTTGATCAATGCGTGCAAGTAGTGAATGATGAAATGAATGAGGACCTAATCAAGCCTATCTCCAACAAAGAAGTTAGAAATGCAGTCTTCTAATTGGGAGCTACTAAAGCATCGGGACCGAATGGATTAAATGGATTATTTTATCAAAGCCAATGGTTAGTGATTCATGAAGAAATATTCAGAATGGTCAACTCCTTTTTCAGCCAAGGTACCCTCAATCCTGAGCTAAATAAGGCCCATATCACTCTTATCCCTAAAGTAACAAATCCCAAAAACATAATTCAATACAAGCCTATTAGTTTTTGCAATTTTAGTTATAAAATCATTACTAAAGTTATGACAAACAAACTAAAACCCCTTCTCCCAAAGCCTAATCTCCCAAGAACAAAGTGCCTTGATTAATGGCCATCAAATCCAAGGTAATATCTTCATTGTTCAAGAGGTCCTACATTAGTTGAGAGTGAGGAAAAGGAAGAGGAATTTCCAGGCAATACTTAAACTCAACATGCAAAAACTTATGACGGGGTGGAATGGGATTTCTTATGCAATTATATGTTGAAACTGGGATTTAATGGAAAATGGGTATCCTTACTTAAACAATGCATCTCATCAATCCCATTTAGTGTAAGAGTGAATGGGGACATTTGCACTCCTTTCAAGCCATCCCGAGGTATTAGACAATGAGACCTGCTATCCCCTTATCTTTTTATCCTTATGGTGAATGCTTTTTCTTCCCTAATGAACAAACTAGTTGAAGACCAAACCATTAAGGGTTCCAACTAAATGCAACATGCCCCACTTTGTCACATCTCCTATTTGCTAATGATGCTATTTTCTTCCTAAATGATTCAATTATTGAGGCCTAAAACCTAGCCAATATCTTAAACTAGTATTGTTTTGCCTCGGGTCAAGCCATCAATCTCAACAAGTCAGGGATCATCTTTAGTAAGGGTTGCCCTCAATTCTTAAAATCAAACCTAGCAACTGAATTAAGGGTTCCTATCATGGAAAAAACAATGAAATATCTTGGAATACCTTTAGATTGGGGCTAGACCAAAAAACAAATGTTTGCTTGGGTCCTTGCTCGAGTAGATAGGAAATTAGAGGGTTGGAAAGAAAAACTAATATTTAAGGCGAAGAAAGAGATTCTTATTAAGACGGTGGTCCAAGCTTTGCCACAATATGCTATGTCAATTTTCAAAATCCCAATATCTATTTGTTAGGTGATGGAACGGCGAATATCCAACTTCTAGTGGAAACAAAATTTGGCAAAGAAAGGTGTTCACTAGAAGAATTTGGACTTTTTGAAAACCCGAAAGGACTGTGGAGGCCTTGGCTTTAGAGATCTTGTGGGTTTTAATAAAGCCTTGCTAGGAAGACAAGCATGGAGGCTAATTTAAGCCCTGGATGCCCTATAGAGCAAATATTGAAGAGCTTATACTTTCCAAGAAATAACTTTTGGAGTGCAAACAAAAGTCATAGACCGTCTTGGGGATGGCAAAGTCTTTTGATCGGTAGGGATGTGATTGAACTTACAACTAAGAGGGAAGTAGGAGATGCAGAAAAAATAAGGATTAGAGAGGATCGATGTTTAACCCCAGTCAAGATCGGCGGTTTGTCAAATAGAAATGAGCCACAAATGGTAGTTGAATTGATAGATCAAATCACCAAAGAGTGGGATGCTCATAAAATTAACATGGTCTTTGGTGAGAGTGTGGTAAAAGAAATATTAGTGACTCCTCTCAATTTAACTTCAAGACTTGATATAATACTTTGAATGGCAAACATATCAGGAATCTATAGTAAAGAGTGACTATAGTAGGCTCCGAGATCACGAAAGGAATCCATCAAAAATGCAACCTACCACTTCCTACCAAATTCCAAAATCATTATGGCATGAAATTTGGAAGCTTCAGACTAACCCAAAGTCAGATTCTTAGTATAGAATATATGTAACAATGCTTTCCCTACCAAAGAAAGTCTATTCAAGAGGAAGATGATACTTGATCCGATATGCCCAATTTGCAACCAAAATCCAAAAATGTTGGAGCATCTGTTCGCATTATGCGGTTGGACAAAGGCTATTTGGTTAGATCCGAGATTAAAGATCAACACCTCTCCAACGAAAGCATTATTCATATCGACAAATGGGTTCTAGATTTCCTTACCTCTGCGATTGATCCTCAAGTAAAGGCCCTTTTTTGCTGGGATTTTATGGTAGATCTTGAAAGTCTTCCAAACTCATAGGCCAAACCTCAGCTTGATTTTCAAAGACACAACCTCCATGACCCTATTGTTTAAGCAACGGCTCCTGCAAAAAAAATAATAATAATAAAAAAAAAAAAATAAAAAAATAAAAAAATCAGCAAGCAAAGATGAGCTCAGATTTGGTGAAAAGCAGCTCGAAGAAGCCCCAAACCTGTAAAACTAACGTCAATAGTGCATGAAGTAGCTTCACGATGTTGAGCTCGGTAGCTAGGGTAGTTCGAAATAGCTACAAACTCCTCGTTGACGGCCTCGCAAAACCCATCCATGCGTCTTCAATCGTAATCACCGAAACCCTTGTAGTGAGGGAACCCTTACTTTGGCTAAAGAAGACCAAACAAGACAGAAGTGCACAAACTAAAGTGTACTTGGGAAGTGAACGAGGGTTCCAACTCACTTCAGACAATCTAGAAGCTATTCAAGGTATCCTGGGCCAAAAAGAATCTCCATGGGCTGCTTGATCAGTTTTTGAAGACTGTAAGCTCCTATTAGACCACATGCCAAGTGTAAAATTAGTCCACGAGCCCAAAGAAGCCAATCGAGTAGTGGATTGGGCTGCTATAAAGACCCATTGAGCAGGAGAACTTCTCATGAACTGGATTACTTGTCCCCCCATTCTCTTTGGTTAATTTTATGCTTAGATGTTGAGACTTTGTGTTGTTCTGATGTTGGTTAAGTAATGAAAGCTATATTTTCTGACCCAAAAAAAAAAAAAAAATGATATGAAAAGCTTAAAGACATGAGGAACAAATATAGATTGTCCGTTCAAAATTATTCCCTTCAATTGATTTGCTCCTTGAAGTTTATTTTATGTTGTCACACTATAAACTTCATAATATGCATCAAATCACACAAAATCCTTTGGGACAGTGTTTTTATAGGTTAGAATACTGTACGGAACAATTTGTGGATCACAAGTACAATAGAATTGAACAAAGTATTTTCAGTTCATGCACTTTCTCAAAACAATTGAATAGGAAGTTAATAATTTCACTTTTTCTTTGGATAAGTAAATATGGGCAAAAGCCTGAAGTGACAGAGCTAGTCTTGAAGGCATCACCTAGTCATAAAGGCAGCGAATCACTTAGAGGACAAGAACGCATATTCTTCTCATTACGCACCCCTTCATCCACTTCCTTTAATAACTACTAATATTTTTATAGCACATAATAATCTCACTTCATGCACATAGTGCGTGCTTTGCCTCTAACGTATAATAATGAACTAATTCGAATAGAGATTCTGTTATTTTAGAGTTGATATTTTCACATCAGTGAGTGTAATGATCTACATAGGATTGGTATATTTTGATAGCGCACCAGGGAATTTCCAGCTCAAGAATTAGAGGCCATTCATTCGAACCCCATCTATTATGTTTTAATGGCTCTATATAAGGGCCACATACATGGGTCAAAAGTCTATATTAAACTAGTTCATGGGCCTTCTAAGATGTCCATGGGTCACTAAGCAGATGGATTTTCATACTTGTGTCCTAGATTATTCAGGAAAAAAAAAAAAGAACTAAGAATGTAATTATCTAAATTTGCCTAATATTAGTGTACCTTAATCCCCATTTTTTCCTAAATGACGATCACCAAATTTTGTTAAAGAATATACTTTCGCATCACTTTTGTCTAAAAACGCAAAAGAGAACTCAAATCATCTTTTCCCCAGATTCAAACTAATATTCAAGCTTGCGGGGCAGTTCCACTATGACAATCAACTGTGTCAGATTCAAGCAGTATTTTGAAATTGAATAATACTTTTTTGCAGAATATGAATAATTCAAAGAATGTACAGCATCAGTCTGGTGTGGCACTGAAACATATTTTACCAAATGGTGCGGTTTTCAATACAGGAGTACCTGAGATATTTAAAAAGAAATAAGCCCCTCAAGATTCTAACCATATAATAATATTTACTGTGAAAAAAACAATCATTCTTGCATCAATGAGCTATCATCAAGATCATGCAACTTGCATTAGACTAATACCAAATTGATTGAAGCGGACAAAAACTTGTCAAAGTGGGGTCTGATCAGGAGGATAGGAGCCTCTCAGGCAAGGAAAAAAAAATGCAAGAATCTGCATCAAATGATGTAATCTGTCTTTATGTGCCCAGGATGATTTGCAGCAATAAATTTAATCTGGGGAAGATAATGGGGAAAATTCTCAGTCACCCTATCATCATTATGAGCACCACTAGGCAAACAAGAAAGGCTTTTTGGACCGAAGCACCAGATTAGCGATCTCCTAAATTATCACTTCATTGAAATCAATTATACAAGAAAAATTATGAGAGCGAGAGCGAGAGAGAAAGAGAGAGAGAGAGGGAGAGGGAAAATGAAAACAAAAAAGACTGCTGAGAGAAGCAGAGCCTAAGATATCAAGAAAACCCCAGCTTCAACCCATTTTATGCAATAGAAAGTTCAGTCTCTATCCCTGCCTCTAAAGATTTATGTTAAGAATGATGAATATATCCTCGTGAAGCTGGCTTTCTTCAAGACTCTCTCTTGAAGCAAAGCGATGAGAAGTTGTTATCTAGAAAAGCCATATTCATCTGGTTCCGATCTCCCCATTCCCTCTTCCAAGAGAATCTCCTGGTACCGGCAGTCTCCACTGCAGAAAGCTTTCTCCCCCCTGAAAATGGTGAAAATGCAACTTTGTATGATTCAAAGCCAAGAGATTGAGAGATAAATGGTGCAAACAAATTGATGTGCCTCTGTATGGTTCATTGAATCACTCTATCCGAATAATTGTGACAAGAATGTGTACCAGAGCAAGTGAAATGAATTCCTGGGTATTGAGTAAAACCAACTTATCATAAATAAATAAATAAAATACAATAAAAGAGAGCTAAAATCACAGCATGAACTTGTGTCAATTGGTCCATCTTCCTACCAGAAGGGAATCTAATTATGTACTAAACTTGCAATTGAAAGTCTCAGTTTCTTCTTGTATGACACGACCAGCTAAATTCAAATTCATGTAGCAGGAAACTTTCTTTTTTAATTTTTAAAGGTTTCAGAGTCGCAAGATTTTTCAATCCAGCAGCTTCATGAAGTAAAGATAATTACCATATTTGGAAAGGGACTCTCACTTCCACATGCTCTCTTGCCACATTCATCACAAAAGTGTCCAAAAAGGGCTCAAGTTGCAACAGACCACATTCAAAGGTCACTCAAAACATGCCACAACAAAATTGCAGAAGTTGAAAGTTTGAACTAACCTACCTGTACATGTAAATGTCACTTCCCTGCCCAAGATTCTTCTTGCAGGTGCAGCAGAAGCTAAGAAAACTCTGTGACAACGAACGACTACTCTGTTCATCACTCAAAAACCCACTCTCCTTCAAATCAGAGGCAGACTTAAAATCACCACAGCAGCTCCCCACAATGCAATCGTCAAATATATGTGTTGTCTTCGGGTTCGGGCCATGGGAGATCACACAAGTGTAGTCCTCCGAGCTCTCCATCTCAGTGGCGCTGATGACCCGGGGCGAGCCTGGCACTCCGAGGCCGCGCGAATTGGAGGACGATCCGGAACGGGATCTCATATCCGGGGACCGCGAGAGGCGAGGTGATGCGAAACCCAGTTGGGAATTCTTGGATTTGGTCCCGAAATTGGGTGGAGACCTCGGGCTCGCCGACTCAGCGTTGGGAGGAACAGAGAAGGGCAGGGGAGGGACTTGGATATTGAGCTTTGATCCGAAGAAGACGACGGGCCGGGTCTCGGGTTTGGGTTGCTTCGGGTCAAAGCCCTCGTCTTTCAGAGCATCAACAATGCCCAGGCCAATTCCTACTGATTCTATCTTCTTCTTTTCCCAGTGAGAGCGCTTGTGCTCTGTGTCAGTGTTTCTGGGTGAAGAAGACGAACTGCTGTTGTTATCAGACCAGAAGGAGTTCCTGATGGTCGAGAATGAGAATGGTTTGGTGTCAAGAATTGAAGTGGGACTAATCACGGCATCGGTTTCAGAGAACCCCTTCGCAGTGAAGCTAGTAAACAGTCTTGGCAAGCTGAAAAAAGATGATCCGGTGACTTTCTTGCAATTATTTCTGGGAGATGGTAAAGAGAAGGAACTAAGTTCTGCCATTGAAGAAGCTTCTTTACGAGAAAAATTTGTTCTCTCTATGTATGACGGCCCCAACAACAGCTAAATCTGCAAAGAAGAAACGCCAAGAAACTAAGACCCTCACAAAATTATACATAAAAATAAGGATTGAAAAAAGACTTTGGAGAGAGAGAGAGAGAGAGAGAGAGAGACCTGAAAAAAAAATTGAGTTTTCAGCCAAGAACAGCCGTGAATTCAGATGGGCACGAGCAAGATCGCCTTTATGCTCCACCAAATTGCAGAAAGTTTGTGGCTTTTTTATTTTTGAAGTTTGAGTGTCAGAGAATGAAGGACGAGCAGTACAGTCAAAGAGGCCATTTTTTGAGCACCAGAGAATGAAGAAAATTACGCAAGGAAAAGCCCATGAAGTTGAAGTTCTCTCTCTCTCTGCTAGATTTCTCCCACCTCCATTCCAGAGACAGAGCAAACCCGAGAGAAATCGAACCTCAAGGAAGCTCAAAGGCTCAACTTTTACGCCACCTCTCTCGCTCTATTCTCTTCCTCCCAAGCGTTCTAGCTCGGATTTCTCACCAAAGGAGAAGAATCCAACTGCCCTTGGAACAGACATGCAGACAGAGACTCCCAGGAGTCGTCATCAATTATCAGGCACAGCCGAACCAAAGAAAGGTTTTGTATTTTAGCTCCCTCCCCACCCTTCGGTTCAGCCTTTTTCCGTTTCACCACTATTACGTTTTCGTCGTTTTCCGCCCCCCTCTCTCACCGGGGAAAATTATTTTCTTATTTCGGTCCCTCACTCCCCCCCGGAATACAAACAAGGAAAATGGTTCCCGTCGTCAAAAAGCCTCGAAGCCTCGGGTGCAGACAAACCACTCCCAATCAAGAATCAATGCAGACTAAATCACTTCTGGACCAGGTGCCCTCTCTCTCTCTCCTCCTCCCTCTCGAAGAATCTTCTTCGTTTCTTTCTCCTGTTTCGACCCTCTAGCGGGATGCTTGCAGAAGACCCTCCCTCCCTTTCTTTATATCTTCTACTTCATCTCAAAACGCAAGGCCACGACTGGCAAATTACGAATTGTGGCAGAGAAAGCGAGAAGAAGAAGGAAGAGAGTGGGCTTGTGGATGGGTGGATGGATGGATGGTAGGGACTGGGGGAGAGAGAGGGAGAGAGAGGGAGAGAGGAGAGGGAGTGGTGGTTGGTTTGATCTCCTCGTGCCGTGCTATTATAAACTGCGCGTGCATGGGAATCAGTGGGCATCTGATCGAAACCACTCTCTTTCTCTTTCTCTTCTCTCTCTAAAAATGGCACTTCTGTTCACGTCGCTGTCTTACCAAAACGAAACAAGAAAACGAGAGACTGCTGTAGGAGCAGAGCAGAGGGGGGGAGCCATGGCGCTAATGCCACAGAAAAATCCCATCTTGACGTGACTAGTTTTCCTCCTCCATTTTCTTCTTTTTCGAAAAGTAGGCGCTTTTGCATAATTCGTGACGAGGGTACAAAAATATGTATTTTTCTTTTCTCCAAAGTGGGTGAATTACGAGCTTGATCATATCCACTTTCGAATTTATAATGTCCTCAAATCGAGTTGGACAATCTTGTTCTTCGAATTTATGTTATATATAGATCCGGTTATCAAATTTTATGGTCAGCCCTATATTAGTCTCATATATTTATACATAAAATCAAATCTAACTTAGCGAAATAATTGAATGGTGATGGTCTTTTTGCCATTTATGGTGTATAACTCGATAATTTTGACTGATTAAGATTTGAGAGGAAAAATATGCAAGGAATACTTTCCTTTCGCACTTATAATGAGTGTTAAAAATCATAATGTAATGATTAATGAAGCATTTGATCAATTACGTTAATTAGAAAAATTTGGCATGCGTGTAATCCGTCCATTAAAAGAAAGTACCCAACAACAAGAAGATGGGAGAGAGAAAATTCCGTTTGACTATGGCAAAGGTGGAGAAAACACGATAGTATGCGAATTGGCATATCGAATTATGATCTATATTTCAAATGGGGTAAGATAGTTGGAAGAAACAACTAGTAAAGTTATCCCTTTGACTATGATCATCAAGGCTCTAGCTCTCATTACTAAACATTCATTTCGGTCTAAACTCGAGTATTTAATTTGCTAGTGGGTGTATGCATGCCCGGTCGCCGCGATTTCATCCACATATGAGGAGTCGAAAAAATATCTCATCACGAAATAATTCATATTGATAACAGAAATTAGTCAATAAATTCATTTAAACCACGACTTAAACTCAGGGATTTTGGATACGAGTGATGCGATTTTGTGGGAGGATATTTAAATGGTTTTTTTTTATTTTTCGAGATATTAAAACGGATTCTTTTTTGTTTGGGTTAATATATATTGAAAGGGATTTAAAAATTCACGAAATGGACGTGGAACAATAAATAAATAAATAAATAAAAAGGCACAGGCCACTCTCCTCTCTGACAAGACTCGCCGCAGCCACGCACAGCTCGGCTACTAGGCAAACGCAAGCCTAGCTGCTACTGCCTAAAGCTAGCTCGGCTAGGCTCGGCTCGGCTCGGCTCGGACGGAGGGGCGGCGATCAGATAGGTGATGGTGCACGAGAAGAGAAATGGGGGAAGGGGGCGGTGATGATTGAAGTTGCGGGCCCGGGTCGCTGGGGCCCACCGCTTTATATACGGGAAAGCGGGCGGAGTGGGGAAGAAAGAGAGGTTCACGGACGGACCATCCCGTTGCGCCCCCCCTACGACTCCACCAACACTTGCCCCCACGTCATCCCAACCCCTCAAATTGTGACCACTATGCCATCATGGGCAATTTCAATTATATATATAAAGGTGATTCTTTTTTTTTTAATGAGTGAAAAATCAATAAGTTGGCAAAAAAAAAAAAAAAAAACAAAAAGTGAAATGACTAAAAGGTGGAATTCATAATATTTACTATTATAATGTATCAAACTATCTCCATTAGTTATCCTGAAAAAGGGAAATACTTAGATTCATGATTTTCTTTCTTGATAAAGTCAAGTCAATGTGAGCGATGTGTAAGTAATTCTTTTTCATTAAGAAAATGAAAAGAAAAATACACGGTAGAATGGTTGGACTCGATAACTAAGCTCCATTTTATTTACATTTCAGGTATCTCAACTTTGAAATTACAATATGGAAATACTCAAAGATTTAGATATATGGAGTGAAATGTACCCAAATGTCACCACCCAAATTTATTGAAGTACGTTGTTTCTAACTCATTTACTTTTGTACACATATCTGAGTAGCTGTGGCGCATTGTTTTGCAAAAAAAAGAAATATATTGTCCTTAATTTTTATGTTTTAGTATAATCTTTTGAAAGCTCTCTCATGGCCATAGGTACAACTACCCACAATTTCACGTCTTTGCTTGTACTATAATTATAGGTAACTGTAATGGTAAACTTTCATTCGAGTATACTTGCATGCATGGGCGTCATGCCCAAAGGTCTCCATAGTTAGCTCTTGGGCATTCTCACTATTTACTACTTATGAGCATGGATAATTGGCATTAGATCATCCCTGACCAAGGACCACAAGACTCCGAATCCGACGCATATAATAACTCAATTTGATTTGAAGTCATCTTTTTCTCGTTTCACTTGTCATGTTGTGCTTGAGATATTCTGATACTTTGGTTAAAGTGTTCAGTGCTCATTTCATTTGACTTAAAAATGCATTTGCCACTTCCCTCTCTGAAAAGTTAATGATAATAAAAAAAAAAAAAATCTCAAGTGGTAAAAATTGTTTAAAAAACTCACGCGATTGACAAATATAATTTTTTTTCCAACTTACCCTATTAAATAAGATCAACTTCTAGGAATCAGAAGAAAAGTGAAAAAGAAAATAGCGAGAATAGTATTAAATGCATAATGTTACATTAAAAATCCATCGCCGGAGTCGATTTTTTTAAGACCGGAAATAATATACTGTTTGACTTCCATCTGAGAAATTATTTTTTCACGCTCCTAGTCCTACCTACGAAATAAAAGTAACAATTTTTTTTTCCCCCAAAATGCGGGATTCCTGGTCCAAACACCCCCGGGCCCCACGCTAACCTACGTCCCTCCGCGGGGCCCACCCCATCTTTCCTTAACAGTGTCGTGTCGTTATCTCGCGCTCGTCCCCATTTCTTTAATTGGCCTGAATTATTGCCCGAAACCGAGAGGGCGACATTACCCAAATGCCCTTGCACGACCGGCGAGATCATCCTCCGAGCGAGGGCACGATCGGTACTGGAGAGCTCCGGTGGGGCCCAGGGCAGGATTTTTCTTTTTTTCGGTGGGCCCGGGGGGGAAGTTAATAAGTAATAAAGGCGGAGTGGCATGATGGAGGATCATATATAGCCTCTGGATCCAAGAGTAATGAAATAGCCTGACCGATTGATGGCGACCTCCCATTTTTTGTCCTCATGCGTTATGTGACACCACAAAAAGAAATTAAAAATTTTAAAAATTTTAAAATTATTTTATAAAATGAGGGTGTAATTTAGTATTGTGAAGCAATGCTGATTAAATGTGGAGATTGAGCTTTCGATGAGACAAAGTCTACTTTGAGGGGGGGTAGTAGTTCAAGAAAAGAAGGGCACGGAACTAGAAAAAGAGAAATTGGACCCAGTCCAAAGAAAAAAATCAGTATGTGTCGAGCACGCGTCTGAGGTGACATGACCGATCGGTCTCTATGTTCATATGGTGTACTTCCTGAATAAAAAAGATTATGTTTATCAATTCCACGACTTGAGTGTCCTAATTTGTCGTTGATAATTAGCAATCGATGATTTGAACAGCACGTGGGAATAATCGAAAACTTTGTATTGATTCTTTCTTGCGATAATTAGCTATCAATGATTTGAACGGCACGTGGGAATAATTAAAAACTTAGTATGGATTCTTTCTTGCGATAATTAGCAATTGATGATTTGAATATCACGTAGGAATAATCAAAAATTTAGTATGGATTCTTTCTTGCGATATTTCTCTAATTATGCATTACTTATATCTAAAAATGACAATGAGCCAACATAACTCGAACCAACCTTACTTATTTAAAGTATGATTGTAGTTATTTAACCGATTCACTTGAATCAAACAAGACAATTTAGTTCGGTCCTATTTCCGTTCTCGTTTTTAGGTGACAACGGTCAAGAAAATTTCCCTTTTTTTTTTTTTTTTCCCAAGTTTTCCGGCACATATATGTGTGCGCACTACAAATTTCTTCTACCATGGCAAGACTCCTTAAGGTGTGTAAGGCGTTCATATTTGAAAATCTAGAAAACTATTCATATCGATAGAAGATTTTGCTAGATTTGAAAGGCTATTATTTTGGTAAAAAAAAAAAAAAGTTAAATAAAGAGTAACAACGGAAAGTCAATTCCAATCTATTTTGATTTTTTTTTTTATCATAAATCTATTTCAATTTTTACTCGTGGAAGTTGCTTCAGACTTTTATAATTCTCGACGCTCTCAATAATTGCTAGCCTCTATAATGTAGAAAGTCAAATCCAATCTATTTTGATTTTTTTTTATCATAAATCTATTTCAATTTTTACTCGTAGAAGTTGCTTCAAACATTTATAAATCTTGATGCTCTCAATAATTGCTAGCCTCTATAATGTAGACATAAAGTCAGAGCCATCGTCTCGTATTGAATAGCTCCCAGAAACCTGATACAACCAATAACTTTTTTTGGTCAAAAACCAATAATTTTCACTTGCTTTGAATTTCCATTATTTTTTCCATACATAGTCCAAGGGGGAGGTATTTCTTGGCTTTTCAAGAGGGATGGGACATTTAATAATTCCTAAAGTGGACGTTTTGTGGAAGTTTGATTTTACAGGAGTTGCTCTTTTTTGCTTCTCTCTTTGTATGGCCCGTTTTGCAGAAGATCGAAAGCGAAATAGAATTTGGCTTCGTGGAGCTTCAAATAAATGATGATTGTTGTTCATTCTAAGCTGTGGATCATGTTCCCCACTTAGGGACTGATTTATTGGACTGATCGAATTCTTCGAAGCAAAGACTACAGCTTTTAAGTGTCGTTTCATTCAATACGGGATCGAGTTTATCAGGAAATGGGATTTCAATTCCCACTATTTTCATGTTTGGGGAAGATTTGAAATACATATTTGGATTCCACAATGAATGAAATTCCTCAAAATACTTGAATTCGATGGCTAACTATAGCTAAGATTAGACGTCCATTCCACATTTTTATAGCCACCTAACTTCAAAAGCTCTACTTCATCACTGATAGCCTTTGTCGCCCGTGATTGCCACAATCAGTTACTGGCCTTCACCGCCACTAGTCTCTAGCTACTAGATCGAACTTTGTTGCCAGTAGCCAGTCATCGTCGCCATCGGCTGGGGATAGCTGATTGTTGTCACCAATGACTAGTATTTTCACTTTGAAGAACAATTTGTCTTGCAATCCAAACAGCTAAAAAGGATTCTCGTTTCATATTTGGAATGGAAATCCATTTAAAGATTTCCTTATCATGGGACCAAATGAAGATTAATCTTTGCAAGACGTTTTCCATGACTATCAACTTTTCATGCTATATGAAACAACTTAAATGATCATTTATAGATGGATGACATGACTATTTTAAATTAGTGATGTGGCTAAGTTTTTTCTCTCATATCATGTTGGATCCTTATTAAACGCAACCTCTTGAGATTTCAACAAAAAATGTCCATTACTAATTCCCTAGTCTGAAGAAATGGAGGATCAAGCAGCTTGGTAGTTGCTAGATGGCATAAAGTTCATCTTGTGATGTTGATTATGGACATTGCTTAAAGAAATATTTCTTATTTCGCCAGATTCAACTTATATCGTCCCCTTGACCTAAATGTCGTGCTTTCCACTAATCTCCACATGTTTAATTAGTTAATTAGCAAATGTGACCTTGGATGTGAATGTTAGACAAACTGATTATTCCTATGCATAAAAGTACAAGACGTGGACATAAACACGTCAAGTAAACAACCATAAATAGGAAATTAAGCAGAGTAATATGAGTATGGGAAGGAGCACCATGAGAGGTAGGGGTGCAAGCGAGTCAAGCTACTCGTGTTCAACTAATCACATGCTGGAGATTAGCTAGGATTTTTTCGAGCTCCAGTAGCTTGTCAAGTCAAGTTCGAGCCTAGGATACTTGCCTCGATCGGCTTGCGAGACTAATTGGGTATTTTATTTTATTTTCTAATTTTGGTGACACACAATATAAAATATACTTGTAATATCACATTTTATTACGTAATCATGCTTTCATTCTTCAATATATTATTTAATACAAACACAAAGGGCAATCATAAGCACTTTCGAGTCAAGTCAAGTTCGATCGGCAAGAAAAACTAGAGTGTGTTGTGTATTATTTACTTGAGATCGAGTTGAGTTCGTGTATGTTGGGTTTTGTATCTAGTTGAGTTTGAATTGGAAAAAAAAAATGCTTGATCAAGTTCAAGCTTCAAGTTTACGAATCAAGTCGAGCTCAAGTCTGGCACTATGCCGGTTTGACTCAACTCAATTGCATCCTTAATGAGAGTGATTGTCATGATTCGAACTCTTGAGACGTGCTTAGATACCATGTTAAAAAGTCATCGTTCTTAGAGATTTAAGCTCTTAAAGAAGCGATCAACAATATTTATCTAACATATTATTAGACAGTAAGGACGTTAATCCATTACAACATACAACAATAATACAAATAATTAAAAAATATTATATATTATGTACATTTAGAAGGGTTTCTGCTCATAACTTTTCTCATGCTTTATCGTTTGCAGAAAATTCATTTTCTCTGGAAAATAGTTCTCTAAGTGACGGCTCCTATGATAATTCAAACGATTATCCTAATTAGCCTTTTTGACTCCGTCGACAGCGATGCAATAGAAGATCCGTGGCTTTCGGGATAAGGCGGGTTTTTAGGTTAGCAGACGGCTAAAATCCTCATCAAAATGTCTATGAATTGTTGCTGCACTAATGTTTTTCTTTTATAATGTAAAGACACGATCCAAGAGACCTAACTACCTAAGAAAACCCATGAAATATCCTATTAGCCCCCATAAACCGATTAAGTCCTGACCTTTATTTTTTATAGGTGGCCATGACTCAGAATAATTTACACACGGTAGGTTGGGTTTAACATGCAACTTTCGATTTCCAACCTAAAAATCCCTAACAATCTTGGGTTTAGCTGCTGTATCATTGGAATCTAGCTGAAAAAAAGAGAGTGGCGACACCAATCTTAAAACCATGCCGTATATTACAATGACTCGACTTTCATAAATTTATGTATGTTAATGTTGTATGAAGTTTCCATCACCAGATATGTATAGTATAAAAAAGCTATATCCATAGTCATCCACTTGGATCTATATAATCTCACGTAAATGATTGTGATTATAGTAAGTGATTTTGATAGCCTTGTCAAGTTGATGAAGTTGATAGTTTTTTTTTTCCTCGTGATCCATCTATCAATTAAATTAGGCCGCACATCATCAATCAGGTCGAAGCTTCGCTAAGCCATTCATTCGAATATACTTTTCAACCTTAGAGTAGTGGGTGTGATCTATATAGCTTAGGGTCTTGTCTTGATACGTAAGCACACATTTTTAGGACAAAGACAGCTTTGTGATCGGCCCTATTAGCTCAAGTTTAGGGCAAACCTACCCCGAAAATTGACAAAACAAGCCCGATTTTTCTCGTTTTTTGCTCATAGGTGGTGGTGGGGTCTCCATGTTTGGCACTTCATTAATGATCTGATGATGCTGTTTTGGTTCATTATTGATGTCTTGATCGTGCGAGGCTTAGCTTATCATAGGTGTCCTCTGGCAACTGGTGAAGACAGGAGGAAAACATGAATGATTGATGGAGAAGAACGGAGAGTATGGTGATGAATGGAGATCCACCAAAGGAATGACCCCATGGCATGCTAATCACTCAATCCCCGTTGGGGGCCCGGAGCTGGGGCCCACATTGACTTGGCACTGCCTTGTGTCCACGTTATCATCGTTGTTGAGTAATATATGTAGGCGCTATGATAGACTATGGTGGTGGTAAATCAAAGATCCACACCCCAATGAATGATTCCGTCGGCATCCTAAATCCTAATCATTCATGTCTGTGGGGGCCACACTGACTTGGCAATTGCCTGTGTCCACGTCATTATCTCTGTTTAGGATAGCTTGGTGACGGGGGAGATTTGACAAAATTGGAGTCCATTGGAAATAGTTTGATGGGACTATAATAGGAGTGATTTTTATCCCTTGGAAGGAATTTTAGGGAGTCCTATCGGTTAATCATCGAAGCTCAAGTCGAACCACAATTAGATCGAATATAGATTGATTGTATGTTCTGATGTTCATTTGTAGTAATAATTATTACAACGTAATCCTTATGTAATCCTTATTACAACCTAACCGTAGTAATGATCCTACAAGTCTCTCGTCTCTTTCCTTTTGCTATCTCTATCAATATTGTATCCCATCGTATGTACTTCAAATTCATATCAATTGTAACTTAATTTACTTATATAAGTTATATTATGATACCCAATTATACTTATTTTGACATGACTAAGTATTATATTATTAATAAAAAAATATTAGTTTTATGTTGATGATTGATGCAATAATATATATGTTTGATGTGATAACAGATATGATGTACATA
The DNA here is from genome assembly GCA_014182375.1 of Eucalyptus virginea. Classification (NCBI taxonomy): domain Eukaryota; kingdom Viridiplantae; phylum Streptophyta; class Magnoliopsida; order Myrtales; family Myrtaceae; genus Eucalyptus; species Eucalyptus virginea. The sequence goes on along the minus strand of CM024515.1, from coordinate 13,412,961 downwards.
ATTTGTATTACTTTTAAAAATCATTCAAAGTATAATGATTAGCATGATATTAGTGCCTCACACGTAGGATTATCTAAGTTTTAATGATTAAGCATGACATTATCAGGATCATCATTTTGGTTTGATTCCCGATAATTCCCGATCTTAGTAATTTTTCATAATTCGAACTTCACTTCACAAGTTCAAGCCCCAAGCTTTCCGTTGATAAAAAAAAAAAAATGGGGTCATTTAGAAATTGAACAAAAAGGTCACAAGAGATCAAAATTGGGGTCAAGTTTTTTTTAAATTAATATAATATTTTGTATTTTTCAAAAGTAAATTCTTAAGTGTCAATAGTAACAACGCTAGCCAACAAGAAACTACCACATGGTAGTCATAACGCTCGTCTAGCCAAGGCATGGCCGCGGACTATGCATGCCCATTGTGTGATTAAACCACAGGCATTAGGCTGCACCGACCAATGTGGGCCTATGCGTCACCAAGCCAAGCACAAGACTTGTTCAAGCAGTTATAGGCCCATATTGTGATTATTGATGTTTTACTTTCAATTTCTATCATGCTGCTTATCATTTTAATGATTTTTCCTTTGCTTTACATTATTAGGGTTGTGCTTTCAAACAGTATCATACGATACAAAAATTTGGCTATCATGAGGGGCTCTAACACCTCATTTTGACCCAATGCTAGGGGAATCTCTCTCTCTCTCTCTCATTTTATTTATAATTTCTTTCAGAGCACTCTTATTGGGGTCTTGACCCATGTGAAAGGTTAGATTGTTCATAATTTATCTACCAACGCTCTCTCCAATAGTTGTGTGGTTTGTGGATTCACTAAGTCCATACCTGATCTAACTAGGAAGGAGAGTGATCGTCTTGGATAGAGAGCTTAGATAAGGTATGGTTCCTTGGGGCTTTAGGATGATAGAGGTGATAGGAATGGATCTTGGACTCACATTGATTATGGAGCGTATCCCTAAGTGGTATGACCAACACTAATGGATACGTTATTGGTTTTAAGTGGGAAAGTTTATAGCATTTCAAGTCTCACATCAAATTGTTGTGGACTTGTGATCTTAAGCTCAAGGAAGATCCACCCTCAATCGTTTACCATCTTGTATTGGTATTCAAAGTTGGCTAGGCCCAAGTAAAATAGACAGGATCTTTAGGTTCCTTAATTTTCATTTCTTAACATTGAAGAGTAGATTCACAGTTAGCATAGGTTAATGTGTTGTTTTTTCAAGTATTCTCCCAACTGTCGTCCAACGAATTTCAAGCATCGCACTTGGAACAAAGACGGATGGTTGAGAAAATTGAACGAAAAACCTTTTGATAATGCCTTTAGCTTGTGTTGGATGTTGCTATTCTATGACACATGTTATAAAGGCATTACTGGACTCTTCGGAAAAATTTCAAGCCCTCCTTTATTGTGCCTTTTGAACGTCACTAAGGAGTAAAAGTAGGAAAGTACAATTTTTTTTTTAAACAAAAAAATTGTGTTGAAGATGCCTAAATTTGTCAAAAAGGTTAGTGGACGAGTGAATCAAAATCTTAATGGGAAAACTCCTTTCATGATAATAACTTGAAAGGGACACGATGTGGTCGAATCTAAAAGCCTCCTGTTTATATCAACGTAAAGTGGGTGGAAATATATGATTAAAAAAACAAAGTGAGTGGAAACAGAGTTAAAAGGGTTTTTAATTGCATCGGGAGCAAAAGATAGTGGAGGTGCAATCTAGGGAAAAAAAGAGAGGTGGGTGGAGGCAAAGACGGGATTTACGTTCTTCCAATATGTGCAGAGATAGCTCTCGAAAAACCTACATCTTCGACCCTGGAAACTCATTAAATGTACTGCAAGTTTCATGAGCTGATTAAGTACATACTTTTAATTTGTATAAGGGCCTTATCTCAGAGTAATTTCAGCAGTTTTTACGCAGTTGATAGGATTCAAAGAGAAGACCTTTACTTCTTTAACTGGAAATTCCCTTACTACTTAATTCAATTTGCCAACCCTGAGACACTTACCAAGACCACTTGAGTGCTTGCAATAGATTATATGCAAAAAACCGAAAACTCCTTTGTGATTTGTCTTGAGTTTGAAGTTTTAATAAGATGATTTGTCACTCCAATCCTCTCCTTCATCGTTTTGACATGCACAAATTTTTTATAAAAATATCTGCACCGTTGGGTGAGGTACCGATATGATCTAGTGATGCATGTGACTTGCATTCACATGCACCATGATCACTCAAGATTTGCTCTAAAAGGAAACAATGGTGTTTGCGACTCGAATGAAAATTACGTCAAACGGTTTCCATCAAATGACAAGGCATTAAGCCTACAATTTGTTGAATTGGCACAATCCTTTGGTTGTGGATACTAAACCTATCAAATGAACGGGTTTGGATGGATTTGGGTTGGATCATAAATGGTCCGATCCAAATTGACCGATTAACTCATTTATGACCCATTTATTACTAATGTAAATTTATTGACCCAAACCGGATCCAACCCATACCTAACAGATACCCGACCCAACCCATAATGCTAAAACACTTCTATATTTAACTAAATAAATTCTTTCATACAATTACAAAATTATGGATTTATTTTGTAATTTTTTAAAAATCAAAGCTTCATTTAATTTACAAAAATTGTGGGATTTCTGAAATGATTTATTTTTTGTAGTGTTTGGTTGAAATTTGAAAATAAATTAATAATATTTTCCACTTGGTATAAAAATCCGATTTAATTTTTTGTGCACTCCTTTGAAGTATTTATATTTATTTTTTAAAAATAGAATTCTTTATTCTTTTTCTTTTTCCTCTTCTACATTCGGTTGCCGACCACGGCGCCCGTGGTTGGCAACAGCAAGCTCTAGCCTCGCCATAAGCCAGCGAGACTCAAGCTTACCCAATTTCGACGAGTTGAGCCTTGTTGGCCTTGGGTGAGGCTTGATTGTCACGCCCCGATCTTCCAAACATGTGCCCATCCCTCCATGGTCGATTAAATAGCGACATCCCAAGACACATTGCCGATCATTTTCTTTTAATACGCATGCGGAAGCAAATAAATAATCCCCAAACAACAACAAGATGAGATAGAAAAGTAGGGCCACAAATTTTTCAAATTGAAAACCACAACATGCTTATATATATACACATATCAAGCCATGTCATTACAAAACCAATCTAATAACATAAGGTTTGCAAAACAGGGGGGTTTATAAAACTACAAATTTTCTTGCTCCACCTCCTCACTAACATTGGAGCCTTCCTCCGAGTACACTGGAGTTCCTGGATCTTCAAGATCAGGTCCACCGGTCTACCATCAAACCACTAAGGGGGATCTGCTGTGCCTTTTGTCGCGACCTGCTCTCGGGGGAGGGAACAAGTTTAGGGGTATTACCTGAAGGACAGACCTAAGGCCCATTGTTAGGCGCGGCCTCTCTTAAACCCATACCTCACGTGACATTGGGGTATTTTTAAGAATTTTGCAAAAAGGAGTCACCACTAGCCTATTGGAGTCGGCTAGAAACCAAGTGAGGCATGGGAGTGTACCTCACTTCCTACGCAACTAGAGAATCTAGTATCGAGGACTTGATTACACTAATTGATCAATTAGTGCCATTTTAGTACCTAATCTTGTTCATTTTAAAATAATGATTTTTGTCAAGCAGTTTGGATTGATTTTATATCTATCCACTAACATGTGAAGTGATCATGCGGGTGCGCAATCATTAAAGTAACAATCATAGCTACCAAGATCCTAATTGCAGTAAAATTAAACACGTGCAATTAAGCATAATTATATATGCAAATTAAACATACGATATAATTAAAATACGAGTAAATAAATGCCTAATTACACTAAGAATGAAAGATATGGCAATTGTTGACCAAACCTTACATTTTTTTATTTTCGAATCTTTTTAATTTTTTTAAATGTATATTTTGATTTTTAAAATTTTTTTTATTATTTAAAAAATATTAAAAAATCGATCGAGCCGGGCGGGTTGGTCGGACTAGCTCGGGTGCGGCCCGACCTCGGACCGAACCGGGCCGCGCAATCCAAGCCGACCAAACCTGCCGGGCTGGGCCTGATGTGCAGGCCCAGTTTAGTCTATTTTTTTTTCAAAATAAAAAAGCCCATAAGCAACCTTTACCAAAAAAAAAAAAAAAAAAAAAAAAAAAAAAGCCCATAAGCTCACACTAAACCAGCCTTAGCCTAACTCAAGTATGCCTGGCCCAAAATTAGATGGCCCACCTTAATAGGCCCATGCGGACGAAAAACCCTACTCGATTGAGATTCGCGTCCGACCTGGTTCTTGGCCGAAACCCTAGGGTTTCTTGGCGGTGCTAACGACGGGGGCGACGGGCTTAACGGTGGCAGTGATGTGGCGAGTGGCAACGGCAACGCGGCGGGCGGTGGCGACGATATCGGGGCCTACAAGGATGGGCGACGGCTGCATCGGAGGCGAGCGGAAGCATTAGGTCATCGCGGGCGGAAGCAGCTAGCGCTCAGGTGCGGTGGCTTTTGGCATCGGGTTCCAACGACGTCAGGTGTCACAACGAGGGTGGCGACGGGCAAATCGGCAGGCGTCGGCGGTCGGAGCTCTGGCAGTGACGAAGACGAGTTGCTGTGGCGTCAGGCAAAGGCATGGGTTGCTTGTGGAGCGATAGTGACAAGCAAGCGGTTTCATGGCGACATCGGAGGCTGAATGGCAGTGGTGCTGGGCTGGTGCTGCGATGGTGACAAAGAGATCGAGCTGCTGGTGTGGCGGTTGTCGTGGCTGTAGGTGTTGTAGCAGCATCACGGCTTCGAGTTGCTATTGGTCGCCGCGACGTCGGCGATGGAGGGCGGCAGCTCGGATGGCGTCGGGCAGCACCGACGACGCATCCTCCGGTTTCGCTCCCTCTCTTTGGCTTTCACTCCCTCCAGCTCTCTCATTGTTCCCCTCTCTAGTTGTCTTCGGCTCGTTTAGCGTCGGGAGTAGTGGTGGCGGGTGCTATAGGTCGACGCTCGGAGGGCAACGATGGCTCGGCTTGACGGATGGCATCTGGCCAGAGGGTTGGGTTGTGGACAGCAACGACATGGCGAGGACCCAGACACGGCAACAATCGTCGGGGATGGGGGAATGGCAGCAGCAGGTGACAGTGAAACAGTGTTGTCTCCTAGATCTGATAAAAAATGATCAGATTTGGGCTCGCTCGATGTCTTTCTTTCTCTGGCCCGCTCATCACCAGAGATCTCTCCGACGGAGGTCGTGTGAACTCCTCATTTTCTCCTCCGTCTCTCTCCTCCCTGCTCTCCGTTTCTCCTCCGGTCTCTCCCCACTCTCCGGTTTTCTCCGTCTTTTTCTTTCCTCTCGCTCTCTGTCTCGTTGCCTCCTCCTCTCTGCTTCCCCCTCTGCTCTCTCTGTCACTGTGCTGCCGCAGCTCCTCTATTAGCCCTCTTCTACTGCTACCGTCCTCTTGTTTTGTAGGTGCACGCGAAGGACAAAGGAGCGAGCGTGGGCCGAGCCGAAGGAGAAAAGGCAAGGGCGGGTTGGGCCTCGCGTGGGGAGAGAAAAAAGAAGGGGGCAGGCCGGGCCAAGGCCGGATCCAGCCTGACTCGAACCCTATGGTTTTTTGTTTTTTAAATAATAATAATTTCTTAATTAATTACTTTATTTCAATTTTTTTAATTTTTTAAGTAAAATGGCAAAATTTATGTGTTAACAGCTGCCCTACTTTGAATGGGAGCTCAGAGAGGTTTTATTCAAAGACAGAAGACACCTAAATTATTTCGGCGGTAGAGAGAGCTTAGGTGTGTAAGCACGCACCAAGTCGAGCTATGGAAGCGCGTTGTGTCAATAAGAGGAAAGAAAAGACTCTGGGCTATGGAAGAATGCCGTGTCATAAGAAAAAAGAGATCACGGGCTACAGAAGCACACCGTGTCATAAGAAAAAGACCTTAGGCTATAGAAGCACGCCATGTCATAAGAAGAAGGAAAGACTCTAGGCTACAGAAGCACGCCGTGTCATAAGAAGAAAGAAAGACTCTAGGCTACAGAAGCACGCCGTGTCATAAGAAGAAGGAAAGACTCTAGGCTACAGAAGCACGCCGTGTCATAAGAAGAAAAATAGACCTCGGGCTTTACGAGCACGCCTCTCATAAGAAAAAGACCCCGGGCTATAAAAGCACGCCGTATCATAAGAAAAAAAAAAAAAAAGATCCTAGGCTATAGAAGCACACTGTGTCATAAGAAGAAGACTTTGTGCTACAGAAGCACGCCGTGTCATAAGAAAAAAACCCCAAGCTACAGAAGCACGTTGTGTCATAGGAAGAAAGAGAGGAATGAGGTCTTATCATGTAACAACGGGTTTCGACCGAGTTAAAAATGCACGACTTGTGGAAAACCAATGAACATTTGTAGATGACATGGTTTAAGGTTGACCATGGACCTTTTGAAAAATCGCAGTTTAAAAATAGACTCGTGAATATTTTAAAGGCGTGATTTAAGGATAGACCCACGAACCGTGTGGTTTAAGGATAAATCCACAAACCATATGTTTTAAGGATAGGTCCACGAACCGTGTGATTTAGGAAAAGCCACCAACCCTGTGGTTTAAGGATAAATCCACCAACTTTGTGGTTCAAGAATGACCCACGAGCCATGTGGTTTAGGAAAAGCCACCAACCCCGTGGTTTAAGGATAAACCCACCAACCGTGTGGTTTAAGGATATACCTATGAATCGTGTGATTTAGGAAAATCCATCAATCCCGTGGTTTAAGGATAAACCCACCAACCGTATGGTTTAATGATAGACTCACTAACCATGTGGTTTAAGGATAGAACCACGAACCGTGTAGTTTAGGAAAAGCCACCAACCCCATGGCTTAAGGATAAACCCACCAACCGTGTGGTTTAAAGATGACCTACGAACTGTGTGGTTTAAGAAAAGCCACCAACCCTGTGGTTTAAGAATAAACCCACCAACCATGTGGTTTAAGGATAAACCCACGAACTATGTGGTTTAAGGATAGACCCACGAACCGTGTGGTTTAGGAAAAGCCACCAACCTCGTGGTTTAAGGATAAACCCACCAATCTTGTGGTTTAAGGATGACCCATGAACCGTGTGGTTTAGGAAAAGCCATCAACCCCGTGGTTTAAAAATAAACCCACCAACCGTGTGAATGACATGGTTTAAAGCTGACCATGAACCTTTGGAAATGACATGGTTTAAGGTTGACCATGAACCTTTTGAGATGGCATGATTTAAGGCTGACCATGAATCTTGTAGATGACATGATTTGAGGCTGACCATGAACCTTTGGAGATGGCATAGTTTAAAGCTGACCATGAACTTTTGGTTTTTAGGAAAGCACCTGCTAACCCCTTGAAAACTGCATGGCTTCATTGAAGAATCATGTCAAACTCAACTTGAGCAAATGTCATTAGAGACATCATCAAGAGACATATTGGCAATATTGCAGTATTAATTGAACAAGCTAATCAAGCTAAATCCGACTACTTTAGAAGAACATTCGATGTCAATTAGCATCGTATGGCGCAAAACTGTCATCTTGCTCGAGGATATATCATTAATCATCAAATTCTCTGGGAGTCAAGTTCTTATCAGAACGACTACAACTCCGTGAAAAAGGCTCATTAAGCATGCCAAATTAGAGCTTTTTAGTCAGAAAGGGCTTCTCACACATTCTTGATAAAAATGACTGCTTGATCCCATCCATTTGCATGGAAAGTAACTAATTGACGATGATATCTCACAAAACCCATGTCGAAGGCTTTCAAAAACATTCATAATGAGCACAATTTGATCGATTAAAAAGGTCTTTTGAAAGGACCACAATATAGGCTCGGTTAGGACTTACGCAAAGGAATTATTGCTTTGGGGCCAATAAATAAGCATTTGTTGTTATCTTCATCTGGTTTACAAGTCGAGAACTTGGAAGATAAAACAATATAGAATTACCTCCACTCCTTCAAGCAGTAGCTTCTTTGTGGCATTCTCATTTTAACTCAAATCATCCCAATCAGAAGAGACTTCAGAAGAAGGTTGTAATGTTGGTTTGAGAGAGGCTCGAAAGGCTTAAAATTTTCAAAAGGGTTTTTAAGAGTAGGTAATCATCATGGCGTCGTGACCATGTCACTCAATCTTTCGGAATCATTTGACTTTTGAAATACAGCACATCTCGAAAATCCCTTAACTAATCATTTTGCATGGGAGCTTTGCTTCTCTCTCTAATTTCCTTTGCACTTGCGATGATTATTTTACGCAAGCACTTGGACTTTGATAATTTTTTTATTTTATTTTACATAAGATGCAGTCCTTTGGCTCTTTTTCTTAACGAGCATTGACCTTGCTTTTACCAGACATACTACTTTTTCATGCCCCCTAGTTTGTTGAAATTTTTGCTCTTTGAACTTTTGTAGCTCTTATGATTTTCGAGATGTTTTTCACATTTTCTCGTAAAAGTTAATTGTATTTGGCCAATTCTTATGCCTTGCCCCAGTGAAGGAAGATGATCACTGCTCGGGGTTCAGAAATGAATAATTAGGCCCAAATTGATTAAAGCAATGGGTATCAATGTTTGGATAGAGAAGGAAATGCTCTTCTTCACCTTGGGATGAGTCGAGCTCTAATGAGAATTCCTCTGAAGATATCACCAGAAGATTAATGCAAGTGAAAGTAATAAAATCTTTCTCAATCTTTCACTCTACAACACGACCATAACCTCCTATGTTGCCCCAAAGTAGGGTTGTTTTTGACAGGGGTACTTTGAATGATCATCTTTATTTGGTCCAAAAGGGTAGCAAGATGTTAGCTCGGTGCTTGGGATTGATGAAGAAAACGCCTTTATCATTTCGATCTTTGCGCTCAATGCAAATGAATCACTTGTCCTAAGAGAAGGTCGCCTTTCACTCAACTCTCAAAAGTGTTTGAAGGATGTGTTTAGAAATGGCTCGCTTTTCCTCATCCTAAGTATCCTCCGCTTGGCATGATTAACATCTCCATTTCATTCTACTGAGATCGTCTGAGTAGATTAATCTCCATAGGGAATTTTGATTCAAAATGAATAATCCCCAAAACGAGAAAACAATTTTGAGATAAAAATGATGTTCAAAAAGCTTGTGGAAAGTTTTTTTTTTTTTTTCAATTATTCATTTTTGTGCTTGTCTCTAGGAAAGCACAAAGGTTCTTTTTTGTAATAAAAATTCTTCATTTTTTTAAATAATAATTTTGAGAAGAAGAGTACTTACTTGCGGCATGGTGACTCGGTAACCCTGTAAAGAATGTGAAAGAATATGTTAGCGGAAAAATCTTTAGAGATTGAAATGTTGGAAATGATACATTATTACCCTTCATTCGCTTTTATCCTTTGGGTGCTAACATTTCTTGGATATTTTATCCTTCACTTGCATTTGCCTCTAAGTGTTTGATGTTTTCCTATCAAAGGAAAAAAAAAAAGAATCATGTCAGAGATACTATGAAAATGAGCAATTGGAATCGACACAATTTACCCTTCACATGTTTTCGAATTTGCCTTTTTGGATGCTTGGCAACTCCCTTCATTTGTCTCATCATGCATTTGCGTCATTTCCTCGCGATAAAGCATATAACAAAGTAGCATTTTGCGACACGAATCTCTAATGTTGATTGTAGAAAGTTCTTGCAACCAAATGTTCAAATGCTTTAATTGCCAAAATGTGCAAGAGCCTTAGTGCTAGCCTATTAGTAACATATGATGCAACTCTTGATAAAACTCGTAAAAGAAACAATTTGGTGATGTCGATGCCCAAATTTCCAAATAAAGAAACTTCCTAAAGCGGAATTTAGCTTCGTTCCACCTCTATTGGAAGATTGGCGCCGACAAAGCCTCGATGCATGCTTGTTCCACAAGTTCCATGAGCCTACACTTTTGAGTTTTTTTTTTTTTTTAAAGGATGATTTTCATGAAATTGAATTCCATTATTAAAAAAAAGGGTGAGTCGCGTAATTTACAAAAGCATCAATTGAATTTGCAATCAAAACTCAAAATGGAAAACATGATTCTTCACAAGAATAAAAACAATAATAAAATACAAGAAACTCTTGCATAGTTAAAAGTAAAAATCAATTTTTGTCCTAGCTCTAGAATTCACTTCTCCATGTGGTCGAATACTAGAATGTCAAGGAGCATCACACATAACCTGCAAAAAGGCGACGATGTAAGTATGTGAATGACAAAATGATCTCTCAATGAGGTCGCATCTTACAACAAAATCAAGGCGACGGTACATGCCCCATAGTCCTTATTACGGGGTTTTCGTATTTCGCCAAGATTTTATCATAAGAGAAGACATTATTAAAATAATCAATCCACGGTCATCAATCGAATGTCCTCCTTTATTCCAAAAGTTTCGTATGCAAAAGTGTCATTGATTTTTGAAAGATTGATTTGTGATTTTACTCCTAGAAAAATGAAGTGACTTCTATTTTGAGAAATTTGTATACAAAGTGATTTGCATTTTAGCTCCAAAATGTGAGAATGGGAGAATTTGATAAAAAATGCAATTTCAATTTTTGTGCCCAAATATAAAATCACAACTTGAAAGGTTTTTTTTTCTTTTTAAAGGATTTTGAGCCCATAACTAGAAATTTAAACAAAATCATGTTCAACAGAGCCAAATCAAGGTGTTTAGAACTTGCATTCAATGTTCACCTAACAAGAGTGATTGACAATTTTTTTTTTCAATTGTAAGCTTATGGACATTTGAATGGTCTCCGCAAATTTTTAAATGAAAATTAAAAAAGAAACGAATAAAAAGAAGAATGATACTTACAATGGGGGGGTGACTTTTCTCTCTGTTTTTTATTATTATTATTATTATTATTATTATTATTATTATTATTATTATTATTACATAGACATGCACATGAGCTGTGGTTCGATTTCTACTCTATACGGCTCAAAATGGAGTCATAGGATCACCAGATTGAACCAACAAGATCGCGACTAGGTCGTGTTACCCATGACTCTGGCTTCATCAAATAGCCGACCCGTGTCGCGCGATTGCAGAATGGGGGTGGGTACCTTCGACATGAAGAAAGAAATTTTGGGGTAAAGATGGGCGACTCGTACTACATGGTTATAGTTAGAATGGTATCCACCTCAACACCATCCTAAGTGATCCTATCTGGCCGAGGTCCAACGGCAGGTAGTGTGTGCTATGGTGTAGTGTAATGCAAAGGACGCAAGCATGACAATTTATAAGTAATCAACACTTCATACATAAAAAATAAACCATACATTCCTACACCTCTCTGCAAGACAAATGTGAGCAAACACTTTCCCTTATACCTCCCATTCTGCAAAAACATTTAACACATTTAATGTTAGGGATGTATCTTGAAACTCTCTCTATGGCTTTCTAAATCTCCTCTTCTTCTTCAGCCTGGTAGGATCCTCCGAGAAATGCAGCTTGGATAAGTTAGAGACGCTTCCATCCTGGCATCTCTGAGTGTCTCTAGGCTCTGAACTAAAGGGCGAGTAGTTTTCTGCTAAAAGGCTGTCCCTAAAGGGCTTGAACGAGGTTGTTCGCCCACTATGGGAAGGCATACCTGCAGAAAATTCACTCTCCTTCCCTGGTTCTAAGCCTAGGTCCATTCATGGTATTAGAGCCATGGTTTCGTTTTTGATATTATCCATTCCATGCGCTTGGTAGGTGAATCTAGTGCTGGGAAGATCTCTTTTTATCATGTCTACAGAACCAGAAATCCTCGAAGCACCTGTTTCTCTTGCTCCGTCTTCCTCATCTTCAACTCCACCAGAATTTCGTGTTTCTAATGCTTCTAAGATAGACTATCTCTATGAAGTCTCTCTTAGTGATGACACCAAAATTTCTGAAACCCAACTTCCTCTCATGAACCCATACTCAGCTTTTGCTAAACCCACTTCATCTTTCTCACCCATCCGCTCAATCCGCCAACTTATTCACCAGACCCCAAAGCAAGTAAAGGAGTATGTCCAGTCCTCCAAGTTCGACCATCATCCTATTCCTGCCACTGAAAAGGAATACTTTGTTACTCTCCAGATCCCTCCAGAGTTTCCCAGGCAATGTGCTCAACAAGGATACACTCATGTCCATTATGGCGCTGTTCGTCTTGCTCTTACTTTTCATGGTCGTAAAGGTTTGCCAGTTGTGGCAAGAATTGCTTTGTTAGATACCAGATTTCTACAGTACCAACATGCTTGCATCGGCATCTTGTCCAAACTACTTTGAATGCCGGAACAGTCTTTGTGACTTTGTACCCAAACTTCAACATCGCTCTTTCAGATCCCCAACTACTTTCTTTCTTGAAAGTCCAAGTTCAGCTCTTTGGAGCCCTCAAACCGCTGGTTCTGTAGCTGCAACCCTACATTACCAGATGGTTTATCGAGTGCAAAATCATGCTCTAGACCTCAACTTCCACAATGGTAATGAAGATGCATTATTCATCTCTATGCAGAATGACCAAGCATCCTGCATCCATGTTCCTAGACAGATCCCAAAGGATACGTTGGCCAAGCTCCTCCCAGAGACTTGGATTACCAACTATGAAAAGCTACATCAGCACAACAAGCCTTTCCAATCTACGGACTCAGAGTTTGTTCGGAAAAAAGATGGAACTGTCTCCATCAAATTTGGAAAAGAAAAGGAAGAAAGTCCTTCTATCTTCCAGACCCTCTTCATGATTGAACCATGTGTCCCTCAATCCATTTCTGAGCCAGACCCAAAAAAGCATGTTCGACATTTTGACGGTGATGGACATCCTGTCCATTACTACAAAGACAACTATGGTCATTGTTTTTGGGACCCTTTTTGTCAATGTTCTTATTGTACAAACTCCCCAGACGAGGTAGATCCTCTGGCAAGATCTCCACCTCGAAGAAAGAAACCCAAGGATAAGGTGTACCAAAGGTACCTAAATGGAGATCCCTCCGTTGATACTCTTGGTGAGTGTGATAAATACCAGTTCATGGTTTCTTATGCACCACCTCCACCACAAGAGTTCAGTACTACAATCCAAGCCTCACCAGATCCACCAAAATCACCTCCACCATCTCCTCCCCAGAAAAAACAAGCTCTCTCCCCGTTTTACAAACCAATTCTCAAATGGGCTAAGAAGCATTCTTACCCACTTGAAGTCCCAGAAGAAACACCACCCACTTCCTCCATTGCTATGTTTCGGGATACCGATTTTCCTCCTCTTGTCAAAGAAGGATCAAAACTATCATTTCTGCTCCGAAGAATTCATTGATCCTCAAAACAGATATCGTCATGTCCCAAAGATAGCAACTCCCACTGATGTGGATGAACATGGCAGACAAAGAAAAACTCCTACTGCTGAAGCCGTTCTAAATTGGCAATCAGAGACTCTGTTGGCACAAAACAATGCCTTTAGGGCAATTGATTCCAAAATTGGAAATGTGCAACAAGATCTCCGAAGGTATGATGAAAGTACCAAAAAGATACTTGCTGAGTTCCAGAAGAGGCTTCACGCCTTGGAATCAGGACAACATCTTGGATATCATCATCTTGAAAGTCCAAAACCAGAAATAGAAAAGCTCAAGAGACAAATCCAACTTCTTGAAGAAGGAAGGTTCAGACCTTTCGATCCACTAGCACCTCCGGTTAGAACTGGGTACTTACCTCCACCTCCACAGACGTCTATCTTTGCTACTATCCCAGAAGATCCCTACAGAAGAGAACCAGATATGGCAGAGATATGAAATCGCCTCAAGGCCATACAGAAGGAAAAAGGGAAGGAAAAAGAAAAAACACCACCTACAAAATCAAGTTCGATTGTTATAAGAGAAAGGCCAGATCAGTTGATGTTATCAAATCCATTAGAATCTTTTCTAAAGGATTTGGGTACTCAGGAACCTGATCCTGTTATCCAACAACCTGATCCTGCCATTCCGGAAAAACAAATTCTGTTTCCAGCTGAACAAACTTCTTCGGATACTAAATCAGATTCAGCATCTCTTTCTTCCTCTTCATCCTTCTTAATTCCTACAGTTGATTCCCTCCCTATTGCACCAGTAACTTCATCCATATTTATGGCTGATTCTCCAGATGATGAGATGGAATCAAACTATTCTGATCCAGATTATGGACAGACAAGCAATCCTGCTAGGGGCAATCCTGCTAGACATGTATCCATGGCATCAAAACAATTCTTCACCGTTGATGATATTCCTTATCCCAAATGGCCAGAAAGACTTGAAGAATTTCATACTTGGTTGAATACTCAGTCTATTACCAACCATGATATGAATGATGTCCTTTACAACTTTGTTACTAGGTTCACAGGAAGCCTCAAACTCTGGTGGCAATCAATTTCAGAACAAGATCAGATTTTTTCCTAATGTCACCAAGTTTCAGCCATGCCATTACTTACTTATATCATGTTTTTGTGGGAAAACCCGGAGATCTCATAGAGATAAAAAGGAGAGAATTTTTTGAAAGAAGATGCTGCTCTCTCTTGGAAAAGCATCTTGATAAGCATTATCGAGTAATGCTTCAGCTCTTTTATCAAGTGGGCGCAGATCCAAACTTGAAGCATGTCTTCCTCACATCTATCCCTAAAGAGCTATCCCAGATGGTTGAGAGATCTTTCTTCTCAAAACAAAGAAGAGTACAGGATATTCCCTTGGGGGAAATCCAGCAAGAAATCCATCTATGCCTTGAAGAATTATGCTTAAAGCGCCAGATGGTCCGTACCTACATCGCAGATGACAAGCGCCTTGAATCAGCTTGTTCTCGCCAGAAGTTAAAAATAAAATGCTCCAAACAAGACGTGATGGTACTTGTGGCAAGTATTCCCGGAAGAAAAAGCACTACAAGAAGTATTGGATGAAAAAATCCAAACATGGCTCCAAGCATTTCCGGAAGAAGAAGAAATGGCGATACCTACGCAAAAGGAAGAATCGCACGGGCCATAAGAAATCAAACCGTTGCTACATTTGCAACAAGAACGGACATTTCGCCAAAAATTGTCCTCAAGCGAAAAAAGGTCAGAATCATCATATTGAAATTGAGAAAGGTATTTCCCTTGAGAATGATGATATTGAATCCTTATTCTCTGCTGATGAAGAACCATCTGAACAAACTCTTTGTGTCATTCCCTTTTACCAAACTTCCAGTGAGACCGAGTCAGATTCAGAATCTGAAGATATTTTTCATATATCTCCCACATCTCCAGAACCAAACCTCGACATATTCTCCAGTCAAACTCACTGTCCCCATTTCCCAGTAAAAATCCTCACTTCGAAGTTTGCCAAACCAATCAATGTTATTGCTCTCATTGACACAGGAGCAAGCTGTTCCATTCTTGATACTAAAATTCTGCCTGAAGAATATTGGAAACCCCATATCCGATATTTCAACTCAGCCTCTGGAGATACTTTCTCCACAAATGTCAGGACCGCCCCCGTAACGGTCCAGTTCTTTCCCATGATGTTCCATAACCGCAAAAATCTTTGGATCATACCTCCCCAATAAAGATCGATAATTGGGTGGGACATCATGACTCAAATTTCTCGGCTTCGCATCATTCTGGAAAAGGTCTTCGATATAAAGATCAATTCTCTCGAGTTTGTTAACATCCAGAGACTCTTTTCCATTCGAGATGAGTCTACTAGATCCAATTATGCAAAAGTTATTAGAATCTTGTTTAGAATCCCATTCAGAATTCGCTCAGAAGTGTCCCCATCCTCTATGGAAAAATCCAGAATTCTTTGTTCGCCTCCCTTTCAAGAAAAATGAAGATATCAACCCAACAAAGGCGAGCCATGTGGGAATGAAGCCAGAACATCTGGCTTTAGCTCAAAGGGAATGCTCAGAATTCTTGCAACAAGGCCTTATTGAAATCTCCAATTCTCAATGGGCGTGCGAAGCCTTTTATGTCAATAAGCGAGCCGAGCAAAACAGGGGAAAAATAAGACTGGTGATCAACTATCAACCCCTCAATCTTTTTCTCCAAGATGATAAATTCCCTTTGCCATCCAGAGATTCTCTCTTTAGTGGTCTAACCAAGGCCCACATCTATTCCAAATTCGACCTCAAAGCCAGATTTTGGCAATTGGGCATCCATCCTGAAGACAGATCCAAAACAGGATTCTGTATCCCAAATCAACACTTCCAGTGGAAAGTTCTCCCTTTTGGCCTAAAGGTAGCACCATCTCTTTTCCAAAAGGCCATGTGTCGTATATTTCAACCAATCTTGTCAAGTGCAGCCGTATACATCGACGATATTCTGCTCTCTGATCCGACGAGCAAGTCACACCTTGTCAACTCCTTGAGCAATTTGCACAAATTGTGCAGAAGCATGGTATTATGCTTTCTCAGAGGAAAATGAATATTGCCCAAATGGAAATCGAATTCCTTGGTATACACCTTAACAAAGGAACATACTATCCAGGGCCACATATTGCTCAAGAATTATTGAAGTTTCCTGAAGACAACTTCACCACAAAACAAGTTCAGCAATTTCTTGGGATAATCAACTATCTCGGGGTTTTTGTCCCAAATATTGCAAAGCTTCGATTCCTTTGCAATCCATGCTTTGAAGAAGAATTCTCCACCTTGGGGAAAAACCCAGACAAGAAGGATCGTTGAACTTAAGGAGATTATGCAGGATCTCCCACCATTGCAAATACCATCAACAGGAAAAAGAATTCTTCAAACTGACGCCAGTGACGAATACTAGGCAGCCATCCTTTTTGAAGAAATTGATGGTAAGAAACACCTTTGTGCCCACAAAAGTGGAAAGTTTTCTCAAGCTGAGATGCATTATCATTCCACTTTCAAAGAAATCCCAGCAGTAAAAAATGGAATCAAAAAATTTGAGTTTCATCTCATTGGCCACCACTTCCTGGTAGAATTAGACATGGCATCTTTCCCTCAGATGACCAAGTTTAAACAGAAATAGATTCCAAATTCTCAAGCGCTTCGATGGGCTGAATGGTTTTCCAAATACTCATTTGAAACCAAACACATTCTGGAAAAAGAATGTACTTGCTGATTTCCTGTCAAGACCCAAAGCACCAGCCGAAATCAACATGTACATCAAGAGGCCTGCTTTCCATATGCTCAACCATGGAGTAAAATACAAGATCGAGAAAATCAAAGATTTGCCAAGCTGGAAATATCCCCAGGAGATTATTCAAGCAAATCCGAACGCTTGAGTCTTGCGAGAACACGGAGAACCTCATGTGGCGGTGCCACACGGACTGTTAGATTCAATGGAGGTTCGATTCTTTATCCTTTCGGGCTAAATTTGAATTATCCTTTCATTCATCCTCTTATCTGGAAGGAAGACGATTTCCCTGACCAGCTCAAGACGCTGTTATGGTACTTAACTAATAAGTACTTAATAGCTATTGAAATTCCTACCAGACGATTCATTGCTAATCTCACCAGGATATTCTTACTCGGAAGAAATGTGCAAAAAAAAAGTGATAAGAATCTCTTAGACTTTCTTAATTGGTTCTATCATCCTACATGTTGGAAGCAAGACTTGGAAAGAGAACTGAGAACCATGACACCGAATCCTGAGGTCCACACCATCTGTTTTTCCGACGTCCATGGAATTTTTGCGAAATAATGGCGGTATTCTCGATGCACCACTCGAAATAGGAACTACATCCTATAAACCTAACTTGACAGTCGAGAAGCCCGAATCTACAAATCTTATCCAAGATCCGTTAGATTTTGCGAAAATGAGTATCGAGAACTCCGAGAGAATCCTATGCCAAGAAAACAAAACCATTCCGAAGATGTTTGGAATAATGTACCCACTACGTGGGATCATTATGACTTAGCACCAGATGCTAAGGAAGCACTCATGCAATACACACAAGTTGGATCATCCCAAGAGCATGAAATGACAAGTGAAGATGACATTGTCCAGTCTACTCAAGACCCCTATGCACGCTTTGGAGGTCCTCTGTCCCAAAATCCCTACGAACAGGGACCTTCATCCTCATTCCAAGACATGGACACATCTTTCTATACAGACACATCCAATTTGCCTCAGCCAAGCATTCCTGCCAATATTACCAGTGAAAATACAAACTGGGCAGAAGAAGAAGCATCCCATTGGGCTCATGAACAAGCATCCTCATCAAGAAGGCTGAATCAAATCCTCTCACCTGAAGATCTTGAAGCCCTTGAACAAAAGTACGAGGCACACCTCCTAGAAGACAGCTCAGATGACTCAGTTTGTAGCTACAATGCTCGAGACGGACGAGGACGCTGAAAAACCGATGTCCGTACAATTTCACTGTAGCAATTCACTGTTCACTTTTACTGTAGCACTAGGCTAGGGAAAGTACTGTTCACAGTACAGTTACTGTTCATAGTGTGCGAATAATTCCCTCCCGAAAGCTTTCGGTGCCTCTGTTTGTACCCAGACCTATTGTGTTAGGTCCTTGTTTGTTGGTTTGTGACCTCTTATTGTCTATATAAGGCAAGGAGAGTGTAGTGTGTTGGGCAGAGTCCCTTGAAGTAAAGTGAGTGTTTATGCAAACTCTCTCTATGACTTTCTAAATCTCCTCTTCTTCTTCAGCCTGGTAGGATCCTCCGAGAAATGCAGCTTGGATAAGTTAGAGACGCTTCCATCCTGGCATCTCTGAGTGTCTCTAGGCTCTGAACTAAAGGGCGAGTAGTTTTCGCCCACTGTGGGAAGGCATACCTGCAGAAAATTCACTCTCCTTCCCTGGTTCTAAGCATAGGTCCAGCAAAAATATTTTTGAACAAGATTAATTTTGGCCTAAGTCCTCTAAGGTCTAAAACCAAGTTCCCAGTGAAGTCGCCAAGCTGTCGCGACTTGCCCTCGGGGGAGAGAACAGGTTTAGGGGTATTACCTAAAGGACATACCTAAGGCCCATTATTAGGCGCGAGCCCTCTCAAGCCCATACCTCGCGCGATATTGGGGTATTTTAAAGAATTTTGCAAAAAAGAGTCGCCACTAGCCTATTGGGGTCGGCTAAAAATCAAGTGAGGCATGTGAATGTACCTCACTTCCTATGCAATCAGAGAATCTAGGATCGGGGACTTGATTACACTAATTGACCAATTAGTGCCATTTTGGTACCTAATCTTATTCATTTTAAAATAAATGATTTTTGTCAAGCATTTTGGATTGATTTTATACCTATCCACTAATATATGAGGTAATCATGTGGGTGCACAATTATTAAAATAACAATCATAACTATCAAGATCCTAATTGCAGTAAAATTAAACACGTGCAATTAAACATAATTAGATATGCAAATTAAACATACGATATAATCAAAATACGAGCAAATAAATGCTTAATTACACTAAGAACGCAAGATATGGCAATAACTGACCAAACCCTACATTTTTTTTATTTTCTTTTATTTTTTAAAAAAATATTAGAAAAATCGACCGGACCGGGTCGAGTCCGATCTGACCCGACCCGGAGCGATTCGGTCGGGCCGGTCGGTCAAACCCGCTCGGAGTCCGGCCCGAGCCCGGACCGAACTAGGCTGCGCGATCCTAGTCGGCAAAACCTACCGGGCTGGGCTTAATTTGCAGGCTCAGTTTGGTCTACTTTTTTTTCAAAATAAAGAAGCCCAAAAGCCCACACTAAACCAACCTAAGCCTAACTCAAGAGCCCAAAATTAAATGGCCCACCGTGACAAGCCCATGTGAACGAAAAACCCTACTCGATTGAGATCCACGCCCAACCCGGTTCTTGGCCAAAACCCTAGGGTTTCTTGGCAGTGCTAACGATGGTGGTGACGGGCTTAACAATGGCGGCGATGCGGTGAGTGGTAGCGGCGATGTGGCGAGCGGGCGGCGACGACGTCGGAGATTACGAGGATGGGCGGTGGCTGCGTCGGAGGTGAGCGGAAGCGTTAGGTCATCGTAGGCGGAAGTGGGCAGCGCTCAGGCATGGTGGCTTCTGGCGTCGAGTTACAGCGGCGTCAGGTGTCACGGCGAGGGGGGCGGCGGGCAAACCGGTAGGCGTTGGTGTTTGGAGCTTTGGTGGCAACGGAGACGAGTTGCTGTGGTGTTGGGCAGAGGCTTGGGTTGTTGGTGGAATGGCAGTGACAGGCGAGTGGTTTCGTGGTGACGTCGGAGGTTGAATGGCCGGCGCTGGGCAAGTGCTACGACAGGGCTGGGCTGGTGTTGCAACAGCGGCGGAGAGATCGGGTTGCTGGCGTGGCAGTCCTCGCGGCTGTAGGTGCTACAGCGGCGTCACGGCTTCGAGCTGCTAGTGGTCGTTGTGACGTCGGCGACGGAGGGCAGCAGCTCGGACGGCGTCGAGTAGCATCGACGATGCGTCCTTCGATTTCTCTCCCTCTCTTTGGCTTTCGCTCCCTCCAACTCTCTCCCTATTCCCCTCTCCGGTTGTCTTCGACTCGTTCAGCGTTGGGAGTAGTGGCGGCGGGTGCTATAGGTCGGCGCTCGGAGGGATGGCATATGGCCAGAGGGTTGAGTTGTGGATGGCAACAACACGGCGACAGGTGTCGAGGATGGGGGAATGGCAGCGGGCTATGCTATGCACCAAGCATCGACACGCGACACAACACGCGACACGTCATTTCTCAAAGAGTAGAGAATTTCGACATGTTAAATATTAAATAAATATTTTTATATATAAATGCATAAATAAGTAAATAATAATAATAAAAAGAGTCTAGAATTGGTCTATACTAAAAAGATTAATCATATATTTGTTAATATCATTCATTCTTTTAATTTAACAAATTCAGTTACATTTCATTGTAATAAACCATAAAACTTGAAGGAAAAAACAAGTAATCCACATTCCACTATTAAATTTAAAATTTAATAATAAGTAAAAAAAAATCAACATTCCAACAAATAATATAACAAAAAGTCATTCATCCACATTATCCACTTCTTTTGCAGAAAAAAAAAATAGACTCCATCTCCGGCTCATCAAGTGAAAGATTTGCAATTTCAAGCACCCTAACATCTTTAAACGAGTCAAATGCATCTCTGCCAATATCCCATATCTTAGTCTCTCCTGTGTATTGTGGGTTTTTTCATGATAGAAGATGGAGATTGCTATGAATAAAAACCAAATCTTCTGCACGTTTTGGGTCATCTTATTTCTTCTCGCCGAGTGCACAAATGAGTAAGTACTTCAATTTCTCTCAACACATGATGAAGAAGAATGTTGTGCAAGAAGTTTTAAGGCTATGTTTTGAAGCATCGGTGCGCATGCACCATGATTGACCCACCAAGCCTTATAATCCATAGAATATCGATTTTGAATGGAATCAAATTCTCTAAAATCCCCATTTTTACTTGCAAAATCTGCGTACTCCAAATTTACCTTGTTACACTCATCCGAGTTAGGAAAGCATTTCTTGAAGTATTTCAGTTTTTCTAAGTTGATCTCCTTATTCTTATATAGAAAAATTCGAATAGGATCTTCATTAAGCCATTGATCACTATAGTACCTTTATTTAATAAAATGAAATAAAATTAGAAAACAATAATAAATAAGATGAGTATTATATTATCATGTTAAAGAAAGAATAACTACTAAAGTAATAATCTCATACAATTTTAGAACTTACCTAGGATTTAAGGCATGTGCTAGGCAATGAAGTAGAGTGTTGTTCTTTGTCCAACGATCTATAAGAATTGCGTGAATCACCTCATAAAATGTGAACTTCTCATCTAGCCTCTTCACTTCATGTGCATATATAACTTTCTTCACTTTTTCGATTATTGAATCCCACATATCATAAACTAAGTGAAGATAAGGCTTATCGATGTCACAAACTCTAAGCATATCATAAATAGAAACCGTGAAGGAAAGTGTATAATCAATCAAATCCTACCAAAAATCATCCAACACATTCTTCTTGACAAACTTAGCTTTCTCTTTATTAATATCTCGATAAATATTCCATTTGTCACAAATCACCATGTTTTGAAGACTACTTTTTATCAACTTGAATCTCTTAAGCATTACAATCATCGAAGCAAAACGGGTATCTGTAAGCTAACAAATTCATTGTATATTGCTAATCTCATAGAATGGTTCATGATGAAATGTTTGATTTGCATAACTTCCTTACCAATATCTGAAATTCAACTACATTCCTCATAAACTATTTGATTGTTCTTCACATTTTTTGCAACACAAATGTTCTTCAAAGCTAGATTAAAGGTGTGCACTACACAAAGCGTCCACATAATGGATGGAAATTCTTGCCTAATGAGTTGTCCCACACCCTTACAATTTGAAGCACTATTCGTAATTACTTGGACCACATTCTCATGGCCAATTTCATTGATAACTCCTTTCAGCAAGTTAAAAATGAAATGCATATCTTTTGTTTTTCTTGAGCAATCAACTGATTTTATAAACATTGGTTCTCCATCCGATACCGCCATGAAATTAATAAGCGGTCTTCTATGTGAGTTGCTCCATCATCACTCACAATACTTACACCATTCCCTTCCACATGATTTTGATAAGTGTACACAACCTATCAATATTTGCCTTCTCCTTTTGCAACAAAGTGGTTCTCAACAAATTATATTTCGGTGGTACATAACTCGCAATATTATGATTAGCGGCATAAGTGAAAACGGATTGAAAATAAGGATTCCTCGCTAGGTTAAACGGCAAGCCCATTGAATGAAACATTCTAGCAATCTCACAATCTAGACATTCCCATTGAGTCATATTAAATGTATTTTCAAGTGATTTTCCACTCCCATTTTCACATTTCCTTTTTTTGGAGTTCAATGATAAATCCATTCCGTCACCACCACCACCACCACTAAGTGAATAACTAGCAAGAGGCAAAGATACATTTCTAGGTGCAATACTCATTTATTTAGTATTGACATTTTCCTCTAATCTTTCATCTCCAAAAGATCTTTTTTTTTTTTTTTTTTTTTTTTTACTTTTGTGCACTTTCCAATTTATTTTCCACTTATCATCATCAAATGGCCCCTCACTATCATATATGAACTCTTAAAATATTTTTGACAAAAGTTGCATCTCCAAGACAAATTTCCCCCCGCATCAGTATGATTAACTAACTTAGTAACATACTTCCATAATGGTTGTTTTACAACTTCATTGCTAAAGGTAGCTTGTGTGCTTGAAGTACTACTAGCCATGTTTGAACTTGAAGACATTCTGCAAAAAATAAATAAATAAACATGTTATTATCAATTGCTATAAGGTTTCAAGTCGGAAGCAAGTGAACCAACATCAATGCCAGTCAAACACCCATGAAGAAAGAAATCAGAACAAAGCATGATCCATATCGCCTTAAAAATCGAGCTAATGTGGTTGAAATCTCAACAGGATAAGACTCATGAACTTGAGACTTGGGAGTTTGACAAGACCTCTAACCCTAAGCCAGACTCTGCGCTTGAGCTCGGCTGGAATCAACATACCCAAGATTGACTCAACCCATATAGTTTCTTAACAAGACGAGTTCAAAGCACTTTGAAGCTCGACCAATCATACAAATCAGACAAGGATAAAAACCACTAAACCCGTAGTTTCTCACTGTCTACCTCGTGTAGCCCCCTTTCCTAAACCAACATTCAGAACCCAGATCATAGATTGCACTAATTGTATGAATGATAATGCTTTAATATCAATTACAAATCAGTAAATCGCCCAAAAAATAAAAGAACTCTGTAAAAGGGAGAAACACATTTGAATGCTACATAAACAAAAGAACGAAATTCAAAACTATCCCCTCATGCGTTATGTCACGACCTAATTTTTCGGGTTCACCACCTAAAACTAGGTTAATGGATTAAGTCTTTAAGCTTAGCTCGGGCTCTCCCAAGCCCATACCAATTCGCGACTTAGGTTTGAATTCTTAACATGCAAATGATTTTTAATCAGGAGTCGCCACTAATCTATTTTTGGTGGGTCGATTAGAAATCCAAGTAAAGTAACGGGAGATTTACTTTACTCCTACGAGCCAGAGATTTATGAGTTCAGGGACTTGGTTACACCAGACTATCCCCTTTCGGTACCTTTTATTTCATTTTCAAAAAAATGTTTGGCAATTGAATTGATTTTAATTTAACTTCCTAACATGTGAGGTGATCATACATGTGCGCATACTACCAATTTAACACTCAAGAAAGCAATTAAATAATGCAAAACATACCTAGAAGCAACGAAAGCATCTGCGTTGTTAAATCAAAATTCACATCAGCAACCCTAGATATGATTTCTAATTAACACGCAATTTCAATTTTTATTTTCACTTTATTTAATGAAAATCATGCGATGCATGCTAATAATCTAATATGACATGACAGCTCGATCTAAACTATATGACATGAAGAAATGCAATCTAAATGATCTAACTCTAATGACATGCAATGCGATGCAATGACATGCAAAATTATTTCAACTAAACCGACATGTAACATGCAATTTCATATGTGAGCTGCATGTCACGCGACATTTATTAAATGACCTAACCTAATGACGGGCAATTTCTAATTAGAAATGAACCTAACAATAATCACTAAAATGACGTGCATTTCATGGACTTAATTCTATATAACGTGCACTTGATTTTTTATTATAAAAATGCAATCTATCCTAGAAATTGCAACTAATTTACCCTAAGACAAATTTTATGAAATTCGAAATTTAAAAATGCAAAAATGACCTAGCTAGATTAAGATTCTATCTAATTTAAACTAAGGATTAAGTCACATTAAATCCTAATTTAAACTAAGATATTATTTTAATCTAACATGCAATTTATCTAATATGCAATGACGTGCGGAGCATGCCCTAATTCTACCGACATATGCATGATACTTTTTATTTTTTATTATTTATAAAATTCAAAATTTAAAATTGTCACGTAATTAAACATGCAACTAAAATCCTAAATTAATGCATTTTTTATATTTTTCAAACTGAAATCCCTATGCTAGATATGCAAGATGACAAGAAATATTCTAAAACCAACTGAATCTTAATTCAAATATTTTTTGGATTTTTTAGTGGTTTTTCAAAACAATGCGATTATCAACTAAACATTAAATCTAAACTAATCAAGGCATCCAATCAAATAAAGGATCAAGATAATCGAAAAAATAACACTTGTTGTCTCACAATGGTCAAATTAACGATTATCCTAACCCTAATTATCACGACAAAGAGTTCAAAATAACTAAAAATCTGATCCGAATTCTTACGGATCAAATTAATAATTACATTGATTCAGCACTTAAAACACTATCAACAAACCCCAAAAATTAATATAATTAAAAAAAATGATCCGATATCTTACGGATCAAATTAGTAATTATAATAATTTTAGGGAAAACCCTGTGGATAATGCCTACAAAATCCATGAAATAAAGATCACTCCTAAACTTAAAAGAAATATCGTCAAAAAAAAAACTTAAAAGAAATAAATAAAATAAAGTAAATAGAAAAAGAAAATAAAACTACCTAATTTCCCTTTTCTTTTTTTTTTTTTTTTTTTTTTTGTTTTTCTTTTCCTGCTTGTAACCGTGGGTCTCCAAGGCAGCAGGTCAATCAGTCCGGCAAAGGGGAACTCCGGCAAGGGCGGCAGCAGGCACAGCTGGTCACGGGTCAGGCGAGACAGGGACGGCATGAGCGAAGCCACCAGTGTTCGGGCACTGGCAAAGGTGCGCGAGTGCAGCAGTAGCTGAGGCAGTCTGGCGTCGTGGGTGAGGAGGAATCGGCGAGCAGTGGACTCACGGCTTCGAGCAGGCGGAGTAGGGCAGGAAAAGCTCCGGCGTCAGGCTTCACGGGCGGCGACCGGCGGGCTTTGTAAGGAGACAACAGACGCGCGGCGAGAGGCGAGCTGCTGTGGCGCCGGTGCTCGGGCGGAGGGATGCAGGCGGAGATGCGGCGCGGAGATCTGAGCGCAATGGTGTGGCGCGGTGCAGGGGGAGTCACGGACGACTGGGCTGGCGTCGCGGGTTGCTCGCGAAGGAGGCGCGGCGAGGCTCGGCGTCGTGGTGGCGCGGGTCGTCGGGGCTCGTAGACGGAGACCGGCGGCTACGTCGGCGCGGGGAAGGCGGAGGCGCGGCGGAGCTTCACGGATCGTCGAGTTGGGCGACGAGCAGTGCTCAAGTGCGGGGCACGCGGATGATCAACCGGACAGGAGCAAGGAGACGCGCCGGTGAAGGGACTGGACACCAGGAATGCATTGCTGAAGAAGATGAACAGGAAAAACTTTTCCTTCTTTTTTTTACTTTTCCCTTTCCTCTCTCCTCTGCAGCCGCACACTTTCCTTGCTTTTGTGCTTCTTTCCTTCTCCCGAGACCTTCACGGACGGCCTCCCTCTCCTCTTTCACTTTTGCTTTTTCTGAATTTTTTTTTGTCTCCAAAGAAGCTCTCCCCAGGTCCTCGTACACGGTTGCTTTTATAGGGGGTAAGAGATAAGCTTTCGATTTCCCCTTCAAATCTACATCCGCGATACATTTTCACCAACCGATCACTATTGATAAAAATATTAGATTACGATAAATATTTTTCGAAATCCAAATCTCGCAAAAATAAATCGCAATATCGCAATATTTTTCATAAAATTCATCCCATACGATAAGGATTCAAGATTAAGATTAGATTTTTTCTAAATCCAAATCTTTCAAAGCCAAATCGCAATATTTTTTTACCCATCTGCCCTATCTAAAAAAGATTCATATCTCGTAAAAATTTTAAAATATTATATTCCCATGAGATAATTTTTAATTATTATTAAAAAACGCGGGCTTGGGCTAACCTGTTCGCTTTGTGGGCCTGATCCATCTAATTCGAACTCATCCGCCACCGGTCCAAAATATGCAAATAACAAAATAAATGCAATCTAAATCTATATGCTATGCAATTAATAAAATTAACCCCTAATTTCCTATGCAATAATTAAATCGTCAAAATTTAGGTGTCAACACGTTAGCAGCAAAAGCAGGCCAATCAACCACAAAAGTTTTGAGTCCCGTAAAGTATTCTTTGCTTTGCATTGAGAGAGAGAGAGAGAGAAAGAGAGATTCTGACTCCAAATGCAACCCCGAAACTGAAACACAAGCGCAAAAGACGAATACCCACCTCGGAATCAATACTTCGGATTCGAAAGGCAGCTTAGATTTACGGCGATGGTCGCGATGGTAGAGAGAGTTTCCAAGCAGCAATCGAAAGAAAAGACAATTCACGGAAAATCTCACAATCAAGTGAAAAAAATGGAACAGACGGAGCACCAAAATCTAAAAAAAAGAAAGAGAACGCGAAGCGTTAGTCAGTGAGCAGTCCACCAAACAAAAACAATAACAACCCAAGGAGCGAAACCAGCAAAAGAATGACACAAGAGCGCCAGAGACAGACAGACGGAAAGAGGGTATGAAAAATCCCCCTTTCCCCGAACTAGGGTTTGCCAAAAAATCCCAAATCGCAAGATGCTAACTTGAGGCGCGGGGGCTACGGCAAGTTGGCGACTAGTGGGGTGGGCCGCGCGGCCGGCAAAGCAACACCGGCGACACTCATAGCAAAAGAAGATAACCAAAGTGGTCTACTCATTGCTCAAGCTCGTTTGCTGCGATTGAAGAAGACAAAGAGAAGACTGAAGTGAAGAACCCGTGCATGCGAGTGCGATTGACATTTTAACTTTTTTTTTCATATATTTATATTTAGAGCCCATAAGTTTTGAAAATTTATAAAAATAACCCCGTGCATATCGGAGTCACGTGTCAAAATTTCTAACTTGCGTATCGGAGCATGTCGGAGGCAGTTGATCGCGTGTCGATTTTTACAACACGCATTGACCGCGTGTCGGAGTGTCGGACACGACACGAAGGGTCCTGGAGAGTGTCCGTGCTTCATAGGCGGTAGGCGACAGTGAAACAGTGTTGTCTCCCAGATTTGATTAAAAAAATGATTAGATCTGGGCTCACTCGACATCTTTCCTTCTTTAGCTCGCTCATCGCCAAAGATCTCTCCGGCGGAGGTCATGTGAACTCCCCTCTTTCTCCTCCGTCTCTCTTCTCCCTACTCACCGTTTCTCCTCCGGTCTCTACTCGCTCTCCGGTTTTCTCCCTGTCTTTTTCTTTTCCTCTCGCTCTCTGTCTTGCCGCCTCCTCCTCTTTGCTTCCCCATTTGCTCTCTTTATCACTATGTTGCTGCAGCTCCTCTGTTTTTCCTTTTCCTACTGCTAGTGTCCTCTTCTTTTGCAGGTGCACATGAAGGACAAAGGAGCCGGGCATAGGCTGGGCCGAAGGAGAAAAGGCAAGGGTGGGCTAGGCCCTGCACGAGAGAGAGAAAAAGAAGGGGGGTGGGCTGGGCCAAGGCCAGATCTGGCCCGACCCGAACCCTATGGTTTTTTTTTTTTTTAAAATAATAAAAATTTCTTAATTAATTACTTTTTTTTTTTACAAATTTTTTTAATTTTTAAGTAAAATGGCAAAATTTAGGCTCCGGCTGAGCCTGAGGCGTGGCTTGGGGAGCGAGTTGGATCGAGGCGCAAGGCAGATGATGGCCAAGAACGGCGGAGACGCGCATGGGCCACGAGGGGTGGTCCGGCGGCGTTCGGATGGTTAGATGGGCTACTTGGTGGCTTGGGGGACTGCAGCTTGGTTCTCTGGAAATTTTTGAAGTCTTCAAAGGCTAAAGATAGGGGCTGGTCGACGGTATGGAGGAGAGGAAGGGGAAGGAGACCATTTGGCTTGGAGGGGGCCACATTTGGTCTTCACTCATCTCTTTGTCCCCTTTGACTTGTTCCCACCACACTTGTTGTCTTCCACAGCCAATTTCTAGCAACCATCTCCCTTCTAGAAGCCTTGAAGTGGTCCAAATATTGTGGGCAAGGGGGACATACGAATTTGCATAACATTTGACTCAATTTGGATTAAATTCTCACTTAAAGCAACTCGAATCAGCCTCTATAAATTCAATCATCATACTCTCGATCAAATCGACATTTTTCCTTGCCAATAGATCCCATTTACATCCTAATTTCGTGACAAAAAACGTTTATCTGCATTTTCTAGTCGAAAATGGCCCTATCTCGACTTTTTCCGCCAAAGCTTCGGTTTGCAGAAAAATCTTTAGTGACTGAGTCAACGTTCCTAAAATGACTTGTGACATGATAAAACTTTAATTTTTGAAATCGGATTCAAATTCGCAGTTAATTTCAATATGTGGCGCAATTTTAGTGTGATCTAGGCTATCGGATAGCTTTTAGAAATTTTTAATACAAATGACCTATGGTCGACTTTTTTCGAGCCACAATGAACCTCTTCAACATATTGGTGACTCTCGATTGTTGTGAAAATCTCGATGATTCAAATACGGATACAAGGTACCAAAACAACTAAAAAATCAATTTAATGCCGATTAACAAGAATTTCTCAATTTGGTGGAATCACCCACATTTAACCACACATCTTAGTCAAATTGACATATTTCTAATTTATAATCGATCTTTACTATGCTGAAATGATCTCCGCAGATAAGCACGGTCAAGTAGTCGATTCTTGATCGAATTCTCAAGTCTATTACATTAAAATTCTTTAATGACTTCCCCAGATAGTTTAGTTATCCCTAGAGTAATCAGCTCGGAGAATAGCACTATAGATGAGTCGATGAAAGGCCTGATTAATTTAAGTAAAAATAGAATTGCAAATTTTAGGATGTCACGTTGATCTTGTCAGATCTAGTGAGGTCTGGCTCACCTCGATATTAGTGAGTTTGAGTCTCGCTAGATCGATGAGGCTTGACCCTCAGCCTCACATGATTCCAATGAGTCGAACCTCATTGGCCTTGGGCGGGGATCAACCTTGCCAAATCCAACAAGGTTGAGCTCGCCTCAATAATGGTGAGACTCTGATGAGGTTGAGTCTCGCCTCAACACTAGCAAGACTTGAGCCTTGGCCTTGCTCGATTCCCAGATCGACGAGGCCGGCTAGCTTGGCTTCCCAAATTTGGTGAGCGTGAGCTCATCTTAGGTTGATGAGGCATCGACCTTGCCCGATCAAGCTCATTGGTGCGATTGGGCAGTAGTTGTGACCCTCGCCCTGTCGGTGAGCGCTTCATGACCCTCACCCGTGATTGACGAGGGCTTCGCGGCCCTCGGCCTATAATCGATGAGGGTCGATCGCCGAACTTCATTGGGAAAGAAGTAAAAGAAAGAAAAATAAAAAATAAAAGAAAAGAAAATATTATTAAAAAATAAAAAATGATAAAAACTATTTGAAAATGATAATTTATCCTTAATGGGTTAACTCAATTAATAACTTTTATAAGTTAAATGGGTTTAAAGACAAACCCATTTATAACCCATTTATCATCACACTTACAAACAATCCAAACCCATTAACAACCCCTTTAATAAAATTTAACTAACCCATATATGACCCATCTCATTAAATATGGGTTCTTCAACCTGTTTTGACACCTCTAACGGACACTCATTTAGTTTACAGAGGGGGACAAAGTGACGGTCACTCTCCAGTCTTTACTTGGTCATCCTTGCACTCTCCAGGTCACAGATTGCGACTATTGTCAAATAAATCATCACCTTTTCTTTTCTCATTCTTATAAGGATTTCATTCCTTTCTTTCCTCAACTACATTCATCTCTTTTGCAGGAAATTAACTAAATAATTTGACAAGGATTTGACCATCAACATGGATTAAAAATAGCTTTAGCAGCAAATTTAATTGTCACGCCTCGAACCTCGAGCGAGTGCTCATCCCTCGGTGGGCGATAAAATTTGCGACGTCCCCTAGGATGCGTTGCCGGCCCATTCATTTTAATGTACATGAGGAAGCGAAACAATACCATTGACATCAACCAACATGGGATAGAAAAGCAGGAAACATATTCACAGCCAAACACTTTTATAAATACCCTGATTTATATACAACACTAGCCTCTAGTCAAAAGCCTACTCAAATAGAAAAGCCTACAAGCCCACTAGGCCGACGAAATCCCCAATTGAAAACTCCGAGGTCTCTTGGGAATTTGGGTCCACCACTACACCACCAAGTGGGTCAGGTAGCCTCGCCATGAACAACGTCTATCATCGAAGCTGGGACCTCATAATCCTGCAAGGGACCCACTCTGTATCCATTGAGCCCACGATGATATCACCCTCTAAATTGGTGGGGTACCCTCTGAGGTAGGCTTTCATCGACCCAAACGATGGTCCTCACAAGTTCATAGACCCAGACCCCGTGGCCTCTAGGAATAGGGATATCAGTAACCTGCTCGGTAACCCTCCTAGGCTGACCAAAACGTTCCGAAGGAACCGCCATCTAAAGACCTGAAAAGATTGAGCCGACAACAGGGTGAGACAATGTTTCAGCAAGTTCATCCTCTAAACTCCGACTAGAAAAGAAATACTTCTAGAGGTGGTCTATGCACACAAAACATAGGACTTACCTTGCCTCGGTTCCTTCCTGCACGTCAGGACAATTTATATACTCAATCAATTGATCCATTCAATCAATTCAATCGATTCCAATTCAATTATTGCTCGCACAAACATGAACTACCGACACACATCGGTCCTCTGGCATAGCCAGGGATTATTGCTCACACAAGTTGATATGAACTATTGCTCGCACAAGCTAATAAATTGTTGCTCACACAAGCTAAGATAGACTATTGCTCACACAAGCTAAGATAGACTATTGTTCACACAAGCTGACACCAATCATTGCTCACACAAGCTAACAGACCATTGCTCACACAAGCTGACACCGATCATTGCTCACACAAGCTGACAGACCATTGCTCACACAAGCTGACACCGATCATTGCTCACACAAGCTGACACCGATCATTACTCACACAAGCTGACGCCAATCATTGCTCACACAAGCTGACACACTAACTCACATCGGGGATGGGTTCACTTAACCATCACACGATCAATTTGAACCATAAAAATTGATATTAATACTTTTAAAATCTCACGATTCAATAAAGTATTTAAAACCATTTTCGGTGTCAAAACCCAATACTTATGATTTTTCTAATTAAATATCAAAATTTCACAATTTTGGAATAAATAACCAAAATCACAATTATCACTCAATTTGCACAATTTAACATTCAATTGCATAAACTAAGCATACTATTGCAATTAGCACAAAATTCCGGTCACCGGCTATCCCGGTATAATTTCTAGAAAATAATAAATAATTAAATAAATATAAAAAATAATTAAATAAATGCAATTAAATACCAAAATACCAACTTAGGCCGGAAAATGCTAAATTAACCACAAACGGGCCTAAAAATTTTCGAACATATCTAGATGAATAGCACAACTTATCTAATCCTTAATTAATCGAATCTAACCACCTAACATGCACAATTGAGTAATTAAATCACTAATTCATGCTAACTAACCATCTACACCTTAATTAGCTTAAACTAATCAACCCTAAGCATCATTAACTTCATAAGCAAAGTTTAGCAAGTAAACTCACCGGTTTTGCGATCCGATGAGTCCACGACGATGACAACGTAGAGACGGGCAACAACTAAGCTTGTGGCGACACCAAATGGAGATCGGACGAGCCTGAAAATAGGCCACAAAGCCCAAAGACCCTTGCTAGCTTCGACTTCTACTCCTAGGCCCGAGAGGGTACTCGAGCAGCTGGTTGGGCTAGAAACGGCAAGGAGATGGACCGGTGGCTACAGCGGGCAACGACGGGCAACGATGGCTGCTGGACGGTGACGGTGGAGCTTTGGTTGAGTTGTGACAGCTATCATGACACTTGGGAACGGTGTGGGATCGCGGGATGAGCAGGAACAAGTGGATGAGCAGACGACGCTGGCTCGAGCTTGGGCTCACTGCTGGTGTGCGGCGTCTGGACGGCAGCAGGGCAGTCGACGGTGACAGGGGAAGGCTTGGCTCGGTTTCTTTGGTTCTTTAAGCTCCAAAAGCCACAACAATGGAGAAAGGCAAAGCAATGAAGAAGAAGAAGAAGCTGCTAGAAATTGGAGGGGCCATAAAATATCCAAAAACACTTGAGTTTGGCCCTACCATGCATAGCTATCTTCCTCAGACAAATTGTAGCCCTTAAAGCTTCCTCAATAAGCCTCCAAGTGGTCTAAATGTTGCACCCCAAGGGACCTACAAATTTTGAACCATTGGCCATCCATTTTGATTCAATTCCCTTTCAATTCTCCTCCAATTGAGTTCAATTCGGTCCCTATAAACACAGCCAAGATGCCCACACTTGAATTCACATTTTTTCCAGTCAATTTGTTCAACTTGAATCCCAAAAACAAGACAAAAAACGGTCCTCTAATTTTCCTAGTTCAAAACGGCCCTACTTTGAATTTTCGCCAAAAATTCCGATTTGCAGAAAAATCTTCAGAGGATGAGTCGACGTTTCTAAAATGAATCATGACATGATAAAACTTTAATCGGGTTTAAATTCGTGGTTAATTTCAATATGGCATGATTTTAGCATGACCTAACCTACCAAGTAGTTTTAGGAATTTTTAGTGTAATTGACCCGTGGTCAATTATTTTCGAGTCACATTGTACATCTTCGACACATTGGTGACTCTCGATTGTCATGAAAATCTTGAGGTTTCAAATACAGACATATGGTACCAAAACGACAGAAAAATTGGTCTAGTGCCGATCGACGAAAATTTTGCAATTAAATGAAATCACCCACACTAAATCACATGGCTCAATCGAATCAACCTATCTCCGGTCTCTAATCGATTGTTAACTATGCCGTAATGACCTTTACAGACTAGGACGGTCGAGCAATCGATTTCTGGTCAAATTCTCAAATTCATTGAGTTAAAATCTTTAACGGCTTCACTAGATAGACTAGTTATCTCGTGAGTGATCAGCTCAGAAAATAAAACTATAGGCGTGTCAATAAAAAACCCAACTTATTCAATCGAAAACAGAACCCAAAAATCAGGATGTCACATTAATAGCCACCAAGAGAATGGACGTCATTCACTGCCACCCAATCACTAAAAGAAATTTTAAGGTGTATAATTACAATTTTCTCGTTTATTAAAGTTAATAAGTGTATTTGTACCCCTTGTAATTAAAGCCAAGGGGGATATTGTTAATCACTTTTAGTTAATCACGAAATTTTAAAAACTAAATAAGGTTGATAAATATTAAATTATTATTAAAATTATTATTAAATTATTATTATTTTATTATTATTATTATTATTATTTTCTCTCATACGTGGTGTTGACATGGATAAAACATGAAGGACGAGGCCAAAATGATGCCGTTTTGGTTATAATATGATTTTTTAAAACTACTAGATGATTTTATTAATCGCCCTGAGGATCTAGGCTGCTATTGGTATCATAGTCAAAATATATCTATTTAAAAAAAATCAGATTATGTTATCACAATAGAAGAAAGCAATACGCCCCTTTAAAGATCTTTCAAAACAATTACACTTATAAATCCAGAATCCATAAAAAAAATATAAGTAAAAGTTCAATTACATTCACATAGGATTAGTTCATGTATGTGTTAAACCTCTCACAAAGGAGGGTTTAATACATCTATCCTTCTAGTCTTAAGAGATTCGAGACTCATAAATTTTGAAAAATCCATCTTAGGAACTGTAGAAACTAGTCTTTACAATGACCGAATCCAATTTGATTGATTTCCTAATTTTTGGTATCTCTCAAAGATAAAAATATCACTAATCTTTAACCCTCCAACTTAAAACACATAATTATAAGATAGCATAATGATCTCCTTTAGCCCTTGATGAACCTAAGTGTTCACTTTTTTTTTTAAAATTTAAGGCACCGAAATGATCATTCATGAAATTATTGGACTTTTTGCTATTCTTCAACATCATATGCAAAAGTGACATCATTTGCCTTCTCAAGTGTTGACTTTAGTTTTTGATACACCACACCAAATGATATTTTATAATTAATGCCACGTCGGAATTTCTGATGAGGGAAATTGTCGATAACACTCAAGTGATCAATTTTTCAAATTTGTGGTATTCAAGTAAGCGGAAAAAAAAAAAGTTATGACACTCAAATGAGTGCTGTATAAATGTTATGGCACCTCTAGTGTACTTATCACTAACTTTTAAGTCAAGATTCAATGTTAAAAAAAAATTAATTATATTGACATAGGACTTGTCTAGGCAGTGTTAAATCTTTCATTAAAAAAGGCTTAAATACTTCAATTATCTTAGTTCTAAGAGATTCATGCTTATTAAATTATGAGCAGTGAATCTTTATAATGGACCAATACCCTTTGGTTTTTTCTTTTTTTGTTTGCATAATGTCCTGTCATTGACTGCAATATACGAAACAAGGTTGTAGCTTATCTGGATGATTTATATCTTGTGTAGTTTCTCTGGCTTCTATTACTTACCAATAATAATAATAATAATAATAATAATAATAATAATAATAATAATAATAGTCTCAGATCATTAGCACTCCAAATGAAAACACATAATTACAAAATTGCTAATGGATGCACTTCCTTTAAGCTAATGGATCCACTTCCTTTAACACTCGTTACAAAATCCATTACAAAGCTATGTTCTTTGCTTTGTTAGCAAGGCTGTTAAACATGGTCCAAAAGGAGAAACCCTTCTTCTCCAATTGATATTTGTAGAGCCAATGCAACTATTCACAGAACCATAAGCTGGAATTAATTGTTCTCCCCGAAGAAGGGAATTAGAAACTACTATTCCCTAACAAGTTATTCAATATAAATATCCCACAAATATCACCGAATATATAGGAGGTAAAATCACCATGCAATTTTCCAAAAGTTCATTTTATTTAAGATTAACTTCTTCATCTTTTAATTCAACCTCTTCAAGAAGATCAGTTGATCTCCATCCTAATATTCCTCCCATAATGATCCTTCCAGCTAATAGTTCCTCCAATCAAAGACGTACTTCTAATATTAAACCAAACCCCATTGCCAGTCTTGAAGTTCTAATAAGTATTGGTGGTCTTGATAATAGATTTAAAAGGAAAATGGCAATACAAATGTCATAACTTTTGTACAGTAATTAAGTTATATTGAAAAAAAAAAAAAAAAAAAGGTTATGACCTCAAGTGAGCGTCATATGAAAGTTATCGTACTTGTAGTGTTCTTAGCCCAAGATCTAAAATATGTAGACCTATTAATCAGCAAGATCAAACTCCTCGAATCATTCGCCTACTTATTGACAAATGATCGACCCTAAGCTTCTTACTATTGAAAGACAATTCAAACCAAATAGAACAATTTTAAATCAGAAGTTTAATTCATATGAAATTAAGGAATCAATAAATGGATTTTTAAACCCATGATACACCTGCAAGTCCCATAAGCCGATTAATTCCAAGCCTTTATCTTTTGTAGGGGGCTATGATACACGCAATTGGTTGGATTTGACATGTGAACTTCAATTAGGAAATTGAAAATTCCCATTGCCACAATCAACTGCTGCAACTTTGAGGTTAGCTGCCGTGTTATCGGAATCTAGCTAAAAAAAGGGGTGATGAAGCAGTCTTAAAACCATGCCTATATTACAATGACCCAAGTTCCCATAAATTTTCCTATCTTAAAGATTTATGAAATTCCTATTAGCTGATTTATATAGCCTACGAAAGCTATATCCATAGTCATCCACCTGGTTATTTATAATTTCATGTATACTATTGTAATTAGAATCACTAATTTTGATTGGGCTATCAATTTGATTAATTTCTTTCCATTCTACAAGCCAACGCATGGACAACTTTTTTTTTCATGGTCCTTGTATCATTTAACTTTGGCCGCACACCACTCAACTATAACTTGACTTTAGACCTGAAATTATTCAATCTTATAACACATTTTCAATTAGGTCGTAACTTCACTAAGCTATTCATTAAAATGTATATGGAGAGATGTGATTCAAAATAAAGTCAAAATTTCGATAACATGACTAGTTTGTGCTATAATTCCTAGCTTAGAACAGGGCGTGATCTTTGGTCTCGAGTTTTGTCTTGACATAATACGCATCAATAGGACAAAAATAGCCTTGTGTAGATCCTATTAATTCACGTTCAGGGCAAACCTACTACGAAAATTGACAAAACAACGATTTTTTGTTTTTGCTTCTAGGTGGTGGTGGGGTCCCCATGTTTGGCTCTTCATTAATGATCTGATAATGTTGTTTTGGCTCATTATTGGTGTCTTGATCGTGCGAGCTTAGCTTCTCTTAGGTGTCCTCTCGCAAGGACTTGAGAAAACATGGATGATTGATGGAGAAGAATAGAGTATGGCGGTAAATCGAGATCCACTCAAGGAAGACCCACTGACCCGTTAATCATTCAATGCCGTGGGGCCAGCAGACCGGACCCACATTAACTTGGCACTTGCTTGTGTCCATGGCTAAGTCATAAAAGGTCCGAACACTTGCCCAGACTCGACTTTCAGAACACAATTGCTTTAGATTATGCCATTATAAGGTGCCGCTAAATGGAAGGATCACTGTCAGCTATACGACGGTGAATTCGTTTTCGAGTCTTGTATACATTGCCCGTCACACTATGGGAGCCGGTCATGCCTAGCCTAATCTTAGACTCTAACTCACCATTCATGGATGGACTTTACGGAGGAGCCCTTAGGTTTTTGAGGCATTGGATTCTCATTAATAATTACCTTACTCAAGCCGACATTTGTTCACCCTTGCTCTTGTGTGTACTTCCCTCTAAGGCAGAATGCTCTCGTACCAATGTATTTGTACATCCCACACGTCATCATCCCTGCTGAGAAATATATAGGGCTATCATAGATTATGGTGGTGGCAAATCGAGATCCACACCCCCATGACTGATCCCGTTGGCATCATAATCATCCCATGTCTGTGGGGTCCAAATTGACCTCGGAACTGTTTGTGCCCACATCGTCATCTCTGTTGAGGATAGCTTGGTGATGGGAGACGTTTGACAAAATTGGAGTCCATTGGAAAAGGCTTGATGAAACTATAATATAAGTGATTTAATTTCCCTTGAAGAAATTTTAGGGACGCTCATTGGTTAATCATCTAAGCTCAAGAAAATGATCCTTCCCTTTCCTACCAATCGAACTGCATGTTTTAATGTATGATGACCGTATGTTTGATTATAGTAATGGTATTATATTTTAAGTTTATCACGGATCATCTATATGCTTCAATGTTTGCTTGCGGCAATAATTATTACCGTGGAATCCCTATTACAGCGGAACTATAGCAATGATCCAACAAGTCTCCTGTCTCTTTCCTCTCACTCGCCCAAATTCATATCAATTGTAACTTATTTAGTTATATAAGTTATATCATGAGACCCCAATTATAATTAATTTGACATAACCATGGATTATATGTTTAATAAATAAAGTATTAATTTTATGTTAATGACTGATGCAATAATACATGTGTTTAATGTAATAACAGGTATGTTGTACATAACTGTATATTACTTTAAAAATCATTCAAAGTGTAATGATTAGTATAATATTACTGCCTTAAAGGTAAGATATCTAAGTTTTAATAATTAAGCTTGACATTGTCACGACCATCTTTTGGCCCGATTCCTAAAAATTCACAATCTCAATAATTTTTAATAGATCCAAGTAGAAATTGAACAAAAAGGTTATAAGAGATCAAAGCTGGGGTCATTTTTTTTAAAAAAAAATTACATACGATTTTATATTTTTGAAAAATAAAATTTTAACCGTTGAGAGTGGCGACGTTACCCAATAGACAACTACCGCATGGTAGTCTAGTCATGACACCCATCTAGCCAAGGCATGGCCACGAGTTGGGCTGCACATGCCCATTGCATGATCAAGCTGCAGGCACTGGGTGTACCGACCGGTGTGGGCTTATGCACCACCAAGCCAGCTGCTTCATGCAATTCTAAGTCAATATTGTAATTCCCAGTGTTTTATTTTCAATTTCCATTATTCTTCTTGTCATTTCATCATTTCCCCTTTGCTTTACTTTATTAGGGATGTGCTTTCAGATAGTCCCCTCTGATGCACAAATTTGGCTATCGATAGGGGTTCTAGCACCTCATTTTGACCCAATGAAAGGGAATTTCTTTCTCATTTCATTTATAATCTTTGTTTTAGAGCACTCCTTTCGAGGGCTTGAACCATGTGAAAGTGGTTGGATTGTTCATAATGTATCTAAGCAAGACCCCCTAGCTGTGTGGTTTGTGGACTAACCGGCTCCATGTCCGGTCTGACAATGGAAAAGAGGGATCGTCTTAGTAAGAGAGCTTAGACATGGTGCAGTTCCTTGGGGTTTTTAGGATGGTCGAGGGGATACATTGACTATAGCATCTTAAGTCTTACATCAGAGATTGTTAAGGAGTTGTGATGTTATGTTAAAGTAAGATCAACCCTTAATTGTTTACCTTCTTATGCTGGTATTCAAAGTCAACTTGGCCCAAGTGAAACAAACAAGATCCTTAAGACTCCTTACTTTTCGTTTCTTAACATTGAAGAATCGATTCAAAGTTGGCATTGGTTAATGTATTGCTTTTCCAAGTATACTCGCAACTATTGTCCAATGAATTGCAAACATCGAACTTGGAACAAGACGGATGGTTAATAAAACCTTTTGATAATGCCTTCAGCTAGTAGTGGATGTCGCTATTCTATGACACATGTTATAAAGGCATTATAGCATAGACACGCTTTGGAAAAATTTCAAGCCCCTCTTTATGGTGCTTTTTGAACGTCACTAAGGAGGTAAAGTGGGAAAGTACGGTTTCTTTTTCTTAATATTTTATGTGGTGAAGATGCCTAAATTTGTCAAAAAGATAGTGGAGGAGTGAGTCAAGATCTTAATGGAAAAACATGGGTACGTTCCTTTCATGATAATAACTTGAAAGGGACTCGAAGTGGTCGAATCTAAAGGCCTCTTGTTTATAACAACGTAATGTGGGTGGACTAATTGGATTGGGAACAAACGATAGTGGGTGTGCAATCTAGGGAAAAAAGTGAGAGATTGGTGGAGGCAAAGATGGATTTTACGGTCTTCCAATATGTGCAAAGATTAGCTCTTGAAGAACATAAATCATCGTCCCCTTAGAAAGTTTCTTTCTTACCCGTAGCAAGTACTTGATTGTGAGTTTTACTAGATGATGGCTACTTTATTGTCTTATAGTGTTTATATAAAATTAGGAACGGGTATGGAGATTTAGTTACCTGAAAGCTCTTTAAATGCTCTATAGGTTAAATCCATGCCTTTGATTTGTACAGGTGGCCTTGCCTCAAAGCATTTTGAGCAGTTTTTACACAGTTAATGCTATTTGAATGGATGACGTTCAGTTCTTGAACTAGATATCCTCTATTAACTCAATCAACTCGCCAACCTCGAGACATTTACCAAGACTAGAAGTGAGTGCTCCCAATAGATTATGCACAGAACCAAAAACTCCTTTGGGATTTGTCTTTGAGTTTGAATTTCTAATAAGATGGTTTACGACTCCAGCTCTCTCCTTCATCATTTTGACATGCACAAACTTTTCACAAAAATATCTATACTGTCAGGTGAGGTTGGTCCCACATGAAATCAATATGATCTAATAATGCATGTGACTTGGGTTCACATGCACCACGATTGCCCAAGACTTGCTCTCAATAGAAGCAACGGTGTTTGCGAATTTACGTCAAACAGTTTCCATCAAATGACAATGCATCGAGCCCTCGATTTGTTGAATTGGTACAATCCTTTGGTTACGGATGCTCACTCAATCAACGGAGGAGGACGAAGTGACGGTCACTCTCCAATCATTAATTTTGTCATCCTCGCATCGTCAAGGTCACAAATTGGTACAATGCTTTGGTTACGGATACTCAATCAACGGAGGAGGACGAAGTGACGGTCACCCTCCAATCATTAATTTAGTCATCCTCGCATCGTCAAGGTCACAGATTGCAACTACCGTCAGATAGATCATCACCTTTGTTCTCATTCTTACAAGGATTTCATTCATTTCTTTCCTCAACTTCATTCATCTCGTCCACAGGACATAAACTAAATCTTTGACGAGGATTTGACCAGTAGGATGGATTATCAATAGCTTTAGCCTAGCCACCAAGACTTGACTTTTCTTGAATCCCCACAAGAGATTGGACGTCATTCATGGCCACCCAATCACAGAAAGAACATTTTAAGTGTGGAATTACAATGTTCTTAATTACCAATTTAATTAGTGTATTAGAGTGTGTGCGGGTGTGTGTATATAAAAGCCAAGGGAATATTGTTAATCACTTTAATAACTGAACAGGATAAGTGTACTAGAAATCTCAAAACTTGTCAAGTTGGTGCAATCAAGTCCTTCCATAAACTCCGTCCAATTTAGTTAATAGAAAATGCTCATGTGGCTTTTTGGTTACATTCTCTCTCCTATGTGGCACTAACATGGATAATGAATGACAAGGCCAAAATGACGTCGTTTTGATCCTAATTAGTGAAAAAATTAGATTAGGATCAAAATGATGTTATTTTAGCTTTGTCTTTCATGTTTTATCCACATTAGCGCCACGTAGGAGAGAAAATAATTAAAAAATCTTGTCAGCATTTTTCGTTAGTCAAATTGGATGGAGTTAATGGATGGACTTAATTTCACCAATTTGATATATAGGATTTGATTATACTTTTTAAACATTTT
This sequence comes from Eucalyptus virginea, assembly GCA_014182375.1. NCBI lineage: Eukaryota > Viridiplantae > Streptophyta > Magnoliopsida > Myrtales > Myrtaceae > Eucalyptus > Eucalyptus virginea. The sequence continues at coordinate 13,371,245 of CM024515.1, read as the reverse complement.
AGATTTAATTATACTTTTGTGATGAGTTTTAGGATGAATTTTAATATTTTTGCTTGAACATTCCTTTAGATAAGAACAGTTTACCTGATAGTGCTCCCGGCAATAAAGCCCGCAGAAGGGTAGTGGGACCGTTGGTAAGCTTTGATTGGTAGTCTAGACATTTTGTTAAAATGAGTTTATTAAGTCGATCAATATCTTCCTCTAATTATATATCACAAATGTCTTTAAATCAATGAGCTGTCCATGGAGAAGAAATAAACATTGAAGATTCCAACAAATCAATAATAACCTGGGAAATACCCATAGTTCAACTCAAAAAGAGAAGTTCATCTTTCAAATTCTTCTGAAACAATTCAACTTCTAAGTTAGAAATCGATGAACAAATATAAACAACTATTTAATTATATTCACATAGGACTTGTCCAAGCATGCATTACACCACTTGCTAAAGAAGGCTCAAATACTTCAATGATCTTAGTTCTAAGAGATTCAGGCTCACTAAATTATGAAGAGTGAATCCTTGAAATTGTTTAAACAAGCCTCTATAATGGATCAATGCTCTTTGATTGTTATCCCAATTTTTTAGTCTATGATTATCTCTCCAATAAAAGCAAATCATTACAAAATTGCTGATAGATCCATTCCCTTACCATCTAATTTCTCAAAAAATCATTTGATTTAACATCAAGTTCTTCATCTTTTAATTCAACCTCTTCGAGAAGATCAACTGATCTCCATCCTCATATTCTCCCATAATCACCTTCCAACTAGTAGTCCCTCCAATCAAAGATGTACTTCTAATATTCAACCAAACCCCATAACCAATCCTGAAGTTCCTACTAGTACTACATTTGGTTCAGCTTTGGGAAAATTCTAAGTAATTTCCCCTAAGCTCTTTGGCTCAAGCGCATTTTGCTCAAAGCAATGGCATTTGATTAGTGACTTTTGGTGTAGGTGCAAAGTAATATGAAATTTTAAGAAAAAAAACAAAGGAAAAATAAAGGGCATTGTTCTCCTCCTTTGTTGAAGAGAGTGCTGGGGTTTGCAACATCTCTCCCTCAACCATTTCTTGTAAATCCTCAATCCAAAAACCCCAATCCGTCAAAATCCTAACTCTCTTGCATTGGCTACTTTGCAGTATCTAAGATTGATTACGTCACACTAGATGATGGACTGTTGAGGTCTCGTGACCTCGGGCGACCTAAATCTTTCGCTTTGATGGTTGGTGTCACCTAGGTGAGGCCACAAAGGATGCACGATGCTAGGCGAGGCAATGCCAAGGTCACACAATCGCCTTTGAAGGATTGCAAAAGAAAGATGATGTTGGGATTGAAGATTATGATAGATCAACCATAACCTACGTGAGTTCAATGTTGACCTTTAACTTGTGGATATTGACCTTGGTGACCGGTGACTTGACCTCAATCACTTAGGGCATGTTTGGTAACATTTCTATTTATCCCAAATTATATTATTCTGTTTCGAATAAAAAAAAAAAAAAAAAATAGAAATCCATTTGGTAATGTCAATAAATTTTTATATTCCCCAAAATAGAAAAGTGGATGGGGAATAGATTTGGAACAAAAACAAAAAGTAGGAAAAAATAGCTTATTGTTCTCAGGAACAATTTCTAGAAATAAGTTATTTTTTTTTTTCTTCTTATTTGTTGTTCGCCGCCACCGATTGCAATTGCTGCTACTCACTGCCACCCATTGCCGATGACCGCTAACGCCACTCGTCGCCACCGCCTACCACCGCTGGCCAACTAACCGCCGCCGTGACCTAATGCCATCGCCCACCGCTACCTAGCCGTCGCCACTAGCCAATCGCCGCCATCACTAACCGCTGTCACGGTCACCCATTGCCACCCACCGCCGATGACCACCAATGCCTCCGCCTGTCGGCTGGCCGACCAACTGTTGCCAACCTTTGGCAACAATGGCCGGAGGTTGGTGGTCAACAGTGACGACGATTAGTGGTGATAAGGAAAAATAAGGACAAAAAGTAAAAGAAATTCTACATTACAAAAAAAATTTGTGAATCGTACCAACACATTCCTATCATTTTTTCATTTCGATAATAGAAATATTGTATAGTTATCAAACGCGTTCTTTTACTGAGAAATTGTTTCGAGGAATAGAAATAATAAAAAAAACTATTTCTGAAAAGAAATTATTTCTCGAAATAAAAACATTACTAAATGGACCCTTAGCAACTAGGGAGCATAGAGATGATGGGTTAAAGAAGATGAAAGATGATGGTTGAACAATATCTTTTTAGGGCAAAAGTGGAACACACAATTATCAATTATGGCGATATTGGAAACTAAAAGTCATTAAATCCACATTATAGCATTTCAAAAATGCTGAAAGTCCAAGGTAGATCTCTACCTATCTTGGGTTTTCAATTTTGCCAAAGCCAGCACTTGGCCAAAGGTCCCCAAAAGAAATTTGACAACCATCCAAAAATTTCCTCAAGAGGCTTTTAAAGCCAAAAGCTCATTTGGAAAATTGAACCAAATGCACCCTTAATAATCCTGATAAAAAATCTAAAGGAAAAATGACACAACAAATGCCATAATTTCCATGTGTGTTTCTAGTTATAAAAAAAAAAAAATAAGTTACGTTATTCAAGTGAGCACCGTACAAAAGTTTTAATGCTTTTAGTGTCCTTATCCCCATATCTAAAATATCTAAACCTATTTATCAGCAGGATCAAACTCTAGAAGCTTCAAACCTATTTATCAGCAAAATCAAACACTAGAAGCTTCAAACTCCCCAAATCGTTCTCCTACTTATTCGCAAATGGTGGATCCTAAGCTTCTGACTCCTGGAAAATAATTTAAACCAAATAGAACATTTTTAAATCAAGAGTTTGAGAGGAAATCAGTCAATAGTATTTTGAACCCATGAGACGCTTGCAAGTCCCAGGTTAAGTTCAGGCATTTATCTTTGCAGGTGGCTGTGACAGAGTAATTTGGACATAGTTGGCTAATTTTATATTTAACCTTCGATTACAAAGCCGAAAATTCCCAACGCCACACCAACTTTGACGTTACTTGTCATGTTATTGGACTCTAGCTAAAAAAAGAAGGGTGATGACTCAGGTCTTAAAACCATGCCTTATATTATAATGAACAAAGTTTCCATGAATTTACTGTTCTTAATGTTTTATGAAGTTCCTATCAGCTGATTTCATAGCCTAGGAAAGCGATTTCCCAAGTCATCCACTAAGTTCTTTATAATTTCACGTAAATAACTATGACTATAGTCACCAAAATCCATTGTGCTATCAATTTGACCAACTTGTTTCCATTCTACAAGCCAACGTGTCAACAACTTTTTCCATTTTCCATGTATCATTTAATTTCGGCTGCACACCGCCCAACTAAAACTTGACTTTTTCCTGAAATTTTTAATAGTACATTTTCAGTGAGTTGGTAGCTTCGGTTTAATTAAAGTTATTAAAGTAGATGTGATTCATTTCCATCACAGGAATAATTTGGGCCTAAATTCCTAACTTAGAACAAGGCGTGATGTCTGGTTTAGAGTTTTGTCTTGACGTAAGCAGGCCTTATTTGGACAATGACAGCCTTATGGAGACCCTATTAACTCGCATTTACGGCGAACCTACAGCGAAATGGACAAAACAACCCTGATTTTTTTTATTTTTTTGCTTATAGGAGGTGGTGGGGTCTGCATGTTTGGCATTTCATTAATGATCTGATGATGTTGTTTTGGCTCATTACTAATGTCTTGATTGTGTGAGCCTAGCTTATCTTAGGTGCCATCTCACAAGGACCTGAGAAAACATTGATGATTGATAGAGAAGAATCGAGTATGGTGGTGAATCAAGATCCACCCAATGGATCTGGGGCCCCACATTGACTTGGCACTTGCTTGTGTCCAAGTCATCATCTCTGTTGAGCAATGTACAGGATGTAATAGATCAAGGTGGTGGTCTGTCAAGATCCACACCCAATGAATGATCCCATGGCCTCCTAATCGTTCAAACCTGTGGGGGCCATATTGACTTGGCACCTGCTTCTGTCCACGTCATCTCTAGTGAGGATAGTTTGGTGATGGGAGACGTTTGACAAAAAATGGTGTCCATTGGAAAAGGTTTTATGAGGCTATAATAGGAGTGATTTTTATCCCTTTGAAAATTTTTTTAGTGATATTTATGTCCATTTCTCTTTCCTCCCGCTTACTTTGCCAATATTAGAATACATTGAATATACTTCAAATTCATCTCAATTGTAACATAATTTACTTTTGTCAGAGATATTATGACACCCCAACTTAACTTAATAACATATATATTGTACATAATTGTTTATTACTTTAAAAGTGATTCAAAGTTATTGATTAGCATAATATTAGCACCTTATATGTATGATTATCTAAATTTTCATAATTAAGTATGACATTATCACGACCATCCTTTTAATTTAATTCCAGAAAATTCATGATCTCAATAATTTTTCATAGCTCGAACTTCATTTTCACAAAGCTTCGGCCATGAGCTTTCCATAGATGCAAAAAAATGGGTCAATCAGAAATCCCAAAAAAAAAGGTTATGAGAGATAAAATTTAGGGTCAATTTTTTTAGAAAATATATAAGATTTCATATTTTTCAAAAGTAAATTCTTGACCATCAATAGTAGCAACGCCAGCCAACAGGCGACTACCACATGGTGGTCACAACGCCCATCCAGCGGAGGCATGTCTGCGGGCTGGGTTGCACGTGTACACTGCATGATCAAACCATAGGTACTAGGCCGCACCGACCAATGTGGGCCCTATGCACCACCAGGCCGAGCACAGGATTTGTTCATGCAATTCTAGGTCCATATTGCGATTCCTGGTGTGTTATTTTAAATTTCTATCATCTTCTTATTGGTTGCATCATTTTCCCTTTGCTTTACATCATTAGGGACATGCTTTCAAACAGTCCCAGTTGATACAAAAATTTGGCTATAGATAAGAGCCTCTAACCCCTCATTTTGACTTAACGTAAGGGAATTTCTCTCTCATTTCATTTATAATCTCTTCCAGAGCATTTCTTTTGGGGGCTTGACCCTTGTGAAAGGGGAATCTAAGCAATACCCCCACCAGTAGTTGTGTGGTTTGGGGACTTACTAGGTCCATGCCTAATTTGATGAAGAGGAGAGTGATCGCCGCAGTAAGAGAGCTTAGACACAATGCAGCTCCTCGAGACTTTTAGTATGGTGGAGAGGATAAGAATGGATCTCGGATCACACATTGATTATGGAGAGTATTGCTGGATGGTACAGCCAACACTAACTAGGATGTTATTGGCTTAAGTGGGAGAGTTTAGAGCATCTCAAGTCTCACATTAGATTGTTGAGAACTTGTGATTTTATGCTTAAGTAAGATCCACCTCAATTATTTACCATCTTATTGATCCAAAGTCGTCTTGGCCTAGGTGAAACAGATGAGATCTTGACACTCCTGAATTGTTATTTCTTAACATAGAAGAGTCAATTCAAAGTTAGCATTGGTTAACGTGTTGCTTTTTCAAGTATACTCCCAAATACAGTCCATTGAATTGTAGCCATTGCACTTTGGAACGAGATGGATGGTTAAGAACATTGACGGGAAAACCTTTTGATAATGCCTTCAGCTCGTAGTGGAAGTTGCTGTTCTCGACACATGTTACGTAAGCATTATAAAATAGACATACTTTGGAGAAATTTCAAGCCCTCCTTTATTGTGCTTTTTGAACGTCACTAAAGATGAAAAGTAAGAAAGTACAATTTCTTTTTTCTTAATATTTTTTGTGGTGAAGATGCCCAAATTTGTCAAAAAGATAGTGGAGGAGTGAATCAAGATCTTTATGGTAAAACATGGGTACGTTCCTTCCATGATAATAACTTGAAACGGACTCAAAGTGGTCGAATCTAAAGACCTCTTGTTTATACCGACGTAATGTGGGTTTCTACTTGGATCGGGAACAAACGATAGTGGGTGTGCAATCTAGGCAAAAAAAGTGAGAGATAGGTGGAGGCAAAGATGGATCTTATGGTCTTCCACTATGTGCAAAGATTAGATCACGAAGATCATAAATCATCGTCCCCTTCGGAAATTCCTTTTTTTCCTAGCAAGTACTTGATGTGAGTTTTACTAGATGATGGCTACTTTATTGTTTTATGGTTTTTCTTTTTTATAAACTAAGGGCAGGGGTATGGAGATTCGGTTACTTAGAAGATTATGAAATACCCAACAAGTTTTATGGGTGGCCTTGACTCAAAGCACTTTGAGCAGTGTTTATGCAATTGGTGGAATTAGAATCTTTAGTTCTTGAATGGAATTCTCTCACTAGTTCCATCAACTCACCAACCCAAGACATATACCAAGACTAATTGAGTGCTTGATAGATACCAAAACTCCTTGGCTACGTTTGGTCGTCCGGATTTCTAATCAGGATAGGATTGGATAGGATTGTATAGGACATGATATGAAATCTTAGAATTTTTTTATATTATGTCCAATTTTTAATGAATCGCAGTATTAAAGTCGGATATATTCACATCATATCATGTATTTTTTTTTTATATAAATGGCATGTCATTATAACTGAACCTAAATGTTTATAAACAAAGATAGTGAAAATCTCTCGTAACACTATTCCTTAATATATTTTTATTTTATTTTTCCTCTTATTTATATTATTTTCTTTATTATTTCTTTTTTCCCCTTTCATCATTCTTTAATAAAATTTTATCAAATAGTAAACTGTACTAACATACCTAAAATACAAAAATACCTAAAATATATAATAAATATAAATATTTAATTTATAGATTGAATGTTTATTATAAGATAGAGTTAAAGTTGAAAATATAAATTAAAATAAGATTAATTAAAAAGAAATTTCAATTTTTTATTTTTATTTTTAATTTCTTAAATTAGAATTCAAATATTATTTATATTGAAATATAATTTCAATTTTGTTAATTTAATAAGTTTGTTATTCTAGAAAAATAACTTTCCTATTATGGACATTAGAAATCCTATCCACCTTTATCCCACATCCCCCATGGAATAATATTATCCTGCCTATATCCCCCTTATATCCAATTTTATCATGTCTTGAGTGAGTACCAAACATAGGATAGGATAAATCATATCCTATCCCGAATTTTATCCCGACTACCAAACGCAACCCTTGTGATTTGTCTTGAGTTTGAAGTTTTAATAAGATGGTTTATGACTCTAGCCTCTCTTCCATTGTTTTGAAATGCGCAAACTTTTCACAATAATATTTATACCTTCAGGTGAGATTAGTTTTTAACAAGACCAATATGATCTAATGATGCTTGTGACGTGGCCTCACTTGCACAACGATCACCCAATACTTGCTCTCAATGGGAATGACAATGTTTGCGACTTCAATGAAAATTATGTCAAATGGTTTCCATCAAATGAAGAGGTGTTACGCCTGCAATTTGTTGAATTGGTACAATCCGTTGATTACAAATACTCACTCATTGAACAAAGGGGGACGAAGTGATGGTCACTCTCCAGTTATGAGCTTTGTCATCCTTGCATCCCCAAGGTCACAGATTGCAACTACCGTTAGATAGATCAACACCTTTGTCCTAATTCTTACAACGATTCTATGCATTGCTTTCATCAACTAGATTCTTTTCGTTGACAAGAAAATAAATCAAAATCATTTGACGAGGACTTGACTATTAGCAAGGATTATTAAAAACTTTGGCAGCAAATTTAATAGCCACCAAGACTTTTCTCAAATCTCGACAAGAGATTGGACGTCTTTCATAGCCACCCAATTACTGAAGAAATTTTTAGGTGTGTATATAAATCATGAACAAAGGAGTACCTATAAATTTTCTAGCTATTTTTGTTGAGATTCAATGGGACCAAACAAGATCAAAATAACTTCTGTTTCTTGGGCCCAAAACATCAATGTCCGGCCCTGTCTGGCCCTCAAGCCAGATTTCGTGTATAGTAAAAGTCTACCTTATCCGACCAGACCGAAAGGGATCAAATTTGACACCAACAGCATCCCTACTAGGTTGGGTTGAGAGCGATCAGCAAGGCCGATGCTCCAAGCCCATTCCAGCTACAAGGACCCATTTGATTCTATATCTTGCCTCACAAGACGTAGCAGTGGGTCAGGAGTTTTTTTTTTTTTGAGAGACCCCGTGTTCCCCTACTCTATTCCTACTCTTACACCCTTATGATGATGAGCAGCCGTTCAAGTTTAACAAGGATCGCTATTGAATTATATATCCTGTTACGAATACACAAGACGTAGAGAGATATCGAAAGTCACTTAATCGAGGTCGAGTAGTTAAAGCGTATCCTTGTAGAGATCGGAAGCCCATTCCAGGTACACCCATTTGAGTAGCAATTGCCTCTTAGCTGGTAGTGGTTCTCATTCAAAACCAGCCCCTGTTCCAGTGTGCTCGATGATGATGGAAGTTGTTTAAGTTTATATTCAATGTCTTTAGGTCTAGCAGTAGTAAAAAAAAAAAGATTTCAGCTTTATTTTTTTTTTTTGATGTGCTTTAATCAGTGTGCTCGATGATGATGTCATCATCGCTAACCCGCAAGTTGTTTAAGTTTATATTCATTGTCTTTATAAACTAGCGGTAGTAGAAAAAAACGTCTGATTTCTGGAATTAGTGCATTTGAGTTCGTTAAAACTCAAATCAGTATGTATCTTTATGTTTTATTTAAGATAAATCGCGAGACTGGTTTACAAAAATTGGCTTACTAATGTTGAGTATCTTAACCTAAGACATCCAATTTGTCCTCTTCTGTTTTTCCCCTCAATTTTATGAAAAATAGGTAATTAATATGGCAAGAGCGTCTTCACTCTTTCGTGGTCTCTTCTCTATACCTTCAAATGTTTGAGAGAGAAGAATGGAAGTTGGTCTCTCGCTTTTTTTTTTTTTTTTTTTTTTTGCTTCCATTATCTCCCCCACTTCTAAATGATCAAGTGTTAAGACACTGTAAAAATTTATAGGTCAACAGAGTAAATTTCTTTAGCTGTGAGTTTATCAACCGACCGGTGTTGAGGACGTGCTACGCGCCAACGTGAAGCGAGGTGGGTATTGAAAGAAGAAATTGGATGATTACAGCGTAACACAAGGAAAGTGGATGAAACCGAAGTTATATGAGATGTGCTAATTTACTTTTTTTTTTTTTTTTTTTAAATTCTTTTATTATTTTTATTAAGGGATATAACATGCAATATATGAGTTTGGAAGAGCTCGAGCCTAATCAATCAGCTAGAGGATAATTATGAAAAGCCCAAAAAATGAGACTAAACTCAGCTTAAAGTTATATATTTAGATTAGGTTGCGAAACTGTTCCCTCCATTGCAGCTCTATCTTCCAGCGTATTCATGCTTTTTGGAGTATTCATCTCAGAAGACTGGGTGCTCCATGGGGATACTTTGGTGTACTTCTTACCTTCTTCATGCTTGCTTCTTACCTGCAACCATGTTAGACAAACTATTTTCCTAACAAATATTATCAATTAAAGAAAAGATTAAAAATGTCTTGTAACATATTATTAACGAGTGAGGATACTAATTGATTACAATGTTTAACAATAATACTAATAATGAAACAAAGTTTGCAGCAAACATATACAAAATATATTTAAACTTGAAGGGGTTTCTATTTATGATTTTTGTCATGCTCTGTTATTCACAGAAAATTCAATTCATCGGAAAAATAGTTCTCTAGATGAAGGCTCCTATGATAATTCAAGCAATAATCCTGATTAGCCTTTTTGACTCATTCGATAGTGATGCAATATAAGATCCGTGGCTTTCGGGACAAGCAATTATATAGGTTCGGAGAAGGCTAACTCATAAAGTAAATATCTAGAAATTGTTGTTGTAATAATATTTTTCTTTTGTAATCGAAAGACACGGTTAGACAAACTTGGCTACCTAAAACCCCAGTAGGTACCCTGTAAATCCTATAAGCCAATTGAGTCTAGACCTCTATCTTTTGTAAGTGGCTATGACACAGAGCAATTCGCATGCAATTGGTTGGATTTGACATGTGACATTCGATTACAAAACTAAAAATTTTCAATGCCACAATCAATTAGGCCAACTTTGAGGTTACCTCCATGTCATTGGAATCTAGCTGAAAAAGGTGATGATGCAGGTCTTGAAACCATGCCTTATATTACGGTGGCCCAAGTGTCCATACATTCACCTATCTTGATGTTTTATGAAGTTCCTATTTGCTAATCTCTATCGCCTAGATTAGAAACATCCATAGTCATCCACTTGGTTCTTTATAATTTAATGTAAATAACTGTGACTATAGTCACCAATTTTGATTGTGCTATCAATTTGATCAATTTCTTTCCGTTCTACAAGTCAATGAGTCGAATTTTTTTTACCACACCACTCAACTATAAATTGACTTTTTACTCAAAACTATTCAATCCAATAGCAAACTTTAAGTCAGATCGCACTTTTGATAAGCTATTCATTGAAATGTATATAAAGAGTTGTGGTTCAAATGTAAAGTCAAAATTTCGATATTAAGAATAATTTGCACCTAAATTCCTAACCTAGATAGGGTGTGATCTATAGCTTAGAGTTTTGTCCTGACGTAAGCACACATTATTAGGACAAAGACTAATAGACCCTATAACTGATGCTTAGGACAAAACTCCTACAACATTGACAAAACGGCACCCATGTCGGCACTTCACTTATGATCTGATAATGTTATTTTGGCTCATTATTGATGTAACAACCTCCTCTCTTGTCCCACATCGCCTAGGGAGGGAGATCTTGGTTAGCTTATAAAGCTTGGGTCCCTCTAACCTGTGTAACGCGTTTTAAAGCCGTGAGGGAAGAGACCGTGGCTGGGATGGCGGTGCGTCCGCGCCAGGGCGGGTGACCCAAAGCGGACAATATTACACGGTGGGGCCCGGGATGTTACAATTGATGCTTTTGATTGTGCGAGCTTAGCTTGTCTTAGGTGTCCCCTCGCAAGTCAGCAAGGACCAGAGAAAACATGCAGAAGAATAGAGAGTTTGGCGACGAATCGAGATCCACCCAATGGATCTTGGGCCCCATATTGACTTGGCACCACTTGCTTGTGTCCACGTCACCCATGACATCCTAATCATTCCTAACCTGTGGGGCCCATAGCTGGGGCCCACATTGACTTGGCACCTGCTTGTGTCCACGTCATCTTTGTTGAGGGCAATTTGGTGAACGGAGACGTTTGACAGAAAAAAAAAAAAAAAAAGGTGTCCATTGGAAAAAGTTCTATGAAATTTGAGTTTTTTTCGGGGGTCCACATTGCTGAGACTGTAAAAGGAGTAAGTATTTATCCCTTTGAAAAATTAAGAGAACTCCTATTTGTTAATTGTCTAAGCTCGAGGATTATCCTCCCCTTTCCTATCAATCGAACGGCAGTATTTTGACAAAAAAAAAATAAAGAGCCTAGTTTAACCATAGTAATGACTATTATATTTTAAGTTCATTAAAAATTGACTGCACGTTCTAATATTTGCTTGCAGTAACAATAATTAAGACGCAATCCTCATTACAGCTTTAATAGATCCTACAAGTCTCCTGTCTCTTTCCTCCGACTCACTCTACAAATTATATATTACATTGAATAGACTTCAAATTTATATTAATTGTAACTTAATCTGCTTATATTTGTTATATAAGGATACCCCAATCATCATTACTTTGAAACAACTAATAAAATATTGAATTGTAAGTAAATGATTGATATAATAATACATATGTTATACATAATTGTTTATTACTTTAAAAAAATCATTTAAAGTGTAATGATTAGCATAATGTTAGTGACCCACAGGTATGATTATCTAAGTTTTCATAATTAAGAACGACCTGAAACTTCACAATCTTGATAATTTTTTAAAGATCAAACTTTACTTTCACAAATTTCATGTCATAAGCTTTTCTGTGGATGCAAAAAATGGGTCAATCAGAAATCAAACAAAATATGGCTATAAATAGGGGCTCTAACCCCTCCTTTTGACCCATGTAGAATGAATTTGGGTATTCATAATGTATCATGGCAAAATCCCTTCCAATAGATGTGTGATTTGTGAACTTATTAAATCAAGATGCTCGATATGACGAGAGGGGAGAGTGATCATCGCAAAAGAACTATTGCACCAAGAGAGCTTAGATAAGGTGTGGCTATTTGTAGGCTATTAGGATGGCACATCGAATATGGGGAGTGTCATTGGCCGACATGACCAACACTGACAAGGGTGTTATTGATTTAAGTTGGAGAGTTTATCATATCTCAAGTCACCCATCAAATGGTTGAGGACTTGTGATGCTATGCTTAAATTGGTGCTCCCTCAATTATTTACCGCCTTATATGATTATTTAGAATTAGCTTGACCCAGGTGAAATAGACAAGATCCTTGCTCCCCATAACTTTCATTTCTTAACATTGAAGAGTCAACATAAAAATGAGCATTGGTTATGTTATTGTATTTTTAAGTAGACTCCCATACATTGTCCAATGAATTGCAAGCACCGCACTTGAAACATGACGGATGGTCAAGAAAATCGACGAGAAAACCTTTTGATAATGCATTCAGCTCGTAATGGATAGAACTGTTCCATGACACGTTTATAAAGGTAATATAGGATGGACACGCTAAGGAAAAATTTCAAGCCTGTTTAATTGTGCTTTTTGAACGTCACCAAAGGGGAAAATGGAAGCACGATTTCTCTTTCTTAATATTTTTTGTGGTGAAGATGCCATAATTTGTCAAAAAGATAGAGGAGCGAATCAAGATCTTAATGGAAAAACATGGGTACGTTCCTTCTATAGTAATAACTTGAAAGGGACTATGAAAGGTACTCGAAGTGGTCGAATTTAAAGGATTACCGCTTATGCCGGCGTAAAGTGGGGGGAAATAGAGTTTCAAAGGGTTTATTATTGGATTGACAGGAAAAGATAGTGGGGGTGCAACCTAGGTCAAAAAGTGAGACAGATGGCGGTAAAGACGATACTTATGGTTTCCATGACGCGGAAAGATTAGCTCTTGAAGAACAAAAACATCGTCCACTTAGAATGTTTCTCTTTTCCCCTTAGCAAGTACTTAATTGTGAGTTTTACTATTAGATGACTATTCTCTACTTGATTTATTTTATAATCCAGAGAGTGGGCGTGGAAATTGTGATACCTAGAGGTCTATGAAAAACCCTATTAGTCTTATGAATGGGCTAACTCCAAACTGTTGATCTATATAAGTAACCTTTAAAAGTAATTTGTGCATTGTTGATGGGATTTAAATGAACAAATTAAGTGCTTGCAATAGATTATATGAAAAGAACCAAAAACTTCGTAGTGATTTGTTTTGAAATTTTAATTAGTTTATGACTGACATTCCCTCCTTCACCGTTTTCTGAGATTACTCTCATGAGATCGATATGATCTAATGATGCATGTGACTTGGGCTCACATGCACCACAATCACCTAAGACCAACTAGCAATGGAAACAACGGGGTTAGTGACTCAAAAGAAGTTTACGTTCGACAGTTTTCATCAAATGACAAGGCATCAAGCCTGCAATTAATTGAATTGATACACTTCTTTGGTTACAAATACTTACTCAATGAACAAAAGGGAACGAAGTGATGGTCACTCTCTAGTCATTAACTCATTATCCTTGTATTGTCCTTGCAACTAATGTCAGGTCAACACCTTTGTCCTAATTTTTGTAAGGATTTCATTCATTCCTTACATCAACTTGATTTATTTCGTTCGCAGGAAATAAACTAGATCATTTGACGAGGATTTGACTATTAGCATGGATTATTAAATGCTTTAGCAGCAAATTTAGTAGCCACCAAGACTTGACTTTTCTCAAATCTCTAGAACAGATTGGATGTCATTCATGGCCACCCAATCACTGAAAAAATTTTATGTGTGGCAATGCAATTTTCGTGTCCACTAAAGTTAATCAGTGTATCAGAAGTGTATAATAAACAATTTTGTATTTTACATATATAAATTGGTCCTTAGCAAGATCTTAAAAGGTTATGATCACCAGGAAAGTCTGGGTAGAGGCGGGGATTCGAGCCTCGAAAAAGATATTGGCCCCATTGCCCGTCCCGGCCACAACCCCTTTAAGGGGTACGGGCGGGCAACTCTGATCCCCACGATGCCTTCCCCCAGATTGCTGGGGCGTGGTATCGGGAAATGAGGGGTCTCCCCCGAAAAGGGGGAGGTGATTTGACTATTAGCATGGATTATTAAATGCTTTAGCAGCAAATTTAGTAGCCACCAAGACTTGACTTTTCTCAAATCTCTAGAACAGATTGGACGTCATTCATGGCCACCCAATCACTGAAAATTTTTTATGTGTGGCAATGCAATTTTCGTGTCCACTAAAGTTAATCAGTGTATCAAAAGTGTATAATAAACAATTTTGTATATTACATATATAAATTATGAAGAAAAGAGTGCCTGTAAATTCGTCTAGCTATCTGTGTTTAGATTCAATGGGTCCAAACAAAACCAAATCAACCTCCGGTTTCTTGGGCCCAAAAGCATCTATGTCTGGCCTTGTCTGGCCCCTAAGGCCAGAAATCGTGTCTAGTAAAAGATTGGCTTATCCTACCAGACTAGAAAGGATCAAGTCCGACACCAATAGCATCCCGTCCAGTCTCCATTAGGTCCCAAGTCATTACAAAATATATCTAAACGACTATGGGAAATATGAGACAGCCAATTCGTAGCCAAGTCGTGCCGATGAGCCTTTATGACCCAATCTGCAGCTCGGTTTGCTTCTCTCGGACAAAGGGTGACCAAAACCCCTTAGAAGTTTTTTGCAGTCAACTGCTATGGATTGAACGGCCCATGGAGGTTCAACCCTGCCCGATTCTCCAGGCCCATACCAAGAGTCCCTTATGATGATGGGCCTGATCCATAGCTGATGCTGGCTAGAAGTAGTACCAGTTGAAGCTATGGAGCATCCCTTCAAGTTTAAGATGGATCGTTATTGAATTCCATACCCTGTTACAGAGATTCAAGATGTAGAGAAAGATCGAAAGTTATTCGATTGAGATAGAGTAGCTATACTAGATCCTTTGAGTTCGAAAACCCATTTTGAATACACCCACTTGAGTTACAAATACGCCTGAGCGAGTAGTAGGTTTCGTTCAAAAGCCACTTTAGTGGTTGTGCTGCGAATCTGCAATAAATATGCTTGGTGACAATGTTGTCATCGTCAATGTACAAGTTGCTTTAGTTTATTTTTAGTGACTTTAGAAATTAGGAATTTCAATTTGAGCCAAAAAAAAAAAAAAAATGTGTGGTTTCTGACACCGGTGCATTTCGGTTTGCTATGAGCTTTTGCGTCAAGGGGCAAAGCTTCGTCAATAGCTTCCCCCTCATGTGGTCGTCGGCCTTCCCCAGCCCCCAATTCGTCACTTCCAGCTAAATCGCGAGGTCATCCAAAACACGTCCCTTGAGTGATATTGTTGAATAATCCAGAGAAAAAAAAAAGTTTATTTTTAGCCAAACTAATGCCAATAAAGATAATTAAAAAAGGGAAAAAAAAAAAAAAAAAGACATTCAACACTAAAACCCAATGCTCAAATCAGTGAGTATTTTTTCTGTTTCTTTAAAATAAATCGTCGGACTAGCCTGCAAAAAATTGGCTTTCTAACGTTCAGTATCCTACCGACAAAAAAAAAAAAAAAAAAAAACGTTCAGTATCCTAACCTAAGACAACCAATTTGTCTTTTATATCTCAATTTCATGATAAATGGGGTAACTAGTCTGGCAAGGGCCTCTTTACTCTTTAGTGGCACCCCACCAGCTTCTCCTCAAATCTCGAATCTATACCTTCTAAATGATCGAGTGTTGGACACCGTAAAATTCGAGGGACAATTCTATAAGCTTTGAGCTGTGGTTAGCAACCTGCCCGTGTTAGGGGACGTGTGCGTAGAGTGAGGCTATTGGTAGAAGAAAAAGCCGGGGTGAATATTGCGGAAATTGAGATACTGGGGCAAAGTGCCACAATTCCAAAAATTTAGGGGCATGGTGTAATTATCCCTAATCCACTGCAAATCGTGAGAATGCATGATTAGATAAGTTGAATTGTTTGAAAAAAATTCACCTCCATGAATAATAAGATCTGTCGCGACGCAATTACTTGTAATCTCATAAATATATGGGATAAAGGCACCACGTGTAACTGAGTACAAACTTTTTTTTGACAATATAATCAAATCTTGAAATTTGTCAAATTGGTGTAAAGAAGTCCTCTTACATGGCTGTTATGTTAATTCAAGTGTGAACCAATGCCCAAAATGGCATCTTTCCCCGAAAATTACTTTTCCCCCCATACCACAATTAAGCCAATCAAAAAGAAAAAAAAAAAAAAAAAGCGGAGGAAAATAACTCTCTTTTTCTTCTAAACCAACCATTTTCTTAGAAAACGTTTCTCCTCCTTACACATTTCGCTCTATATATAGTTTGGGCGATAAGGAGGGGAATGTTCAAGGAAAAAACAAAACTGCCTTTTTTGAAAATAAAAATTACCAAAAATTTAAAAATTCCAAAATAATAATTTCCAAAAATAAACTAGGTAAACAACTATTCGAATAAACATACATTTTCATTCCAAAATAAAATACCTGGATTCGAGACTTTCTTTTACCGAAGTAGAGTCGGAAAGTCCGAGTCGACCAACTTCGGACTTTAATCAGTAGGAGGTAAAATTTTAGTTGGTGCGAATAAACTCAAAATGAATTTTTCTCTAGTGGTTTTGTAAATATGTCTACCAACTAATTCTTTAAGTCAATGAACTGAATCATAATCTCTCTATATGCTTTGCCCTTAAGTGAAGAATTGGGTTCTTCGTGAGATTAATAGCACTGGTGGTGTCGCATTTGATCTCAATACACGATTCTTCAATTCCAAAGTCTCTCAGTTGTTGCCTTATCAACAAAATTTGAGAACAACAGCTCCTAAGAGCCACATACTCTGCTTCTGCAATTGATAGAGTCACAGTACTTTGTTTCCTTGAGAACCAAGATACCAACATGCTGCCTAGCAGTTGACAAGTACCATAAGTTCTCTTTCTATCAACCTTACAACATGCTAAATCTTTCTCTAAATATTCAAGAAGAGTAAAGTCTCATTTTTTGGAATACCACATATCTAGCTTTGGAGTAGTTGCAACGTATTTGATGATAAGTTTTGTAGCACTTAAATGAGATTCTTTGAGATTTGATTGAAATCTAGCACAAATGCAAATACTAAACAAAATGTCAGGTCTAAATGTAGTAAGGTATAGAAGCGAACCAATAATGCTCCTGTAAAGCTTCTGGTCTACATTCTTTCCTCCTTCATTTTTATCTATCTTTGAAGAACTTGACATTGGTGTCTCTGTCTTTTTGCAGTTCTCCAATTTGAATTTCTTGATGAGATCTTTTGCATACTTCTCTTGGTGAATGAAGATACATTTCTCCAATTGTCTAAATTGCAATCCCAGAAAAAAAGTTAACTCGCCCATCATATTCATCTCGAATTCATCCTGCATATATCTAGAAAATTTCTTACATAGATTTTCATTAGTAGATATAAAAATAATATCAACATAAATTTGAACTAGTAAAAGGTCTTTACCCTCTCTTTTTATGAACAAAGTAGTATCTACCTTTCCTTTAACAAAACCAGTTTAGGTTAGGAATTTACATAACCTTTCATACCGGGCTCGAGGTGCTTGCTTCAATCCATATAAGGTATTTTTCAGTCTATAGACTGAGTCTGGCTTTCTTGAATCTTC
The DNA here is from genome assembly GCA_014182375.1 of Eucalyptus virginea. Classification (NCBI taxonomy): domain Eukaryota; kingdom Viridiplantae; phylum Streptophyta; class Magnoliopsida; order Myrtales; family Myrtaceae; genus Eucalyptus; species Eucalyptus virginea. Next base: position 13,353,404 of record CM024515.1, on the reverse strand, counting down.
AAATCCATATGGTTGTTTTACATAGACTTCTTCTCGGATAAATCTATTGAGGAAGACACTCTTCACATCCAGGGTTTCTTATACACTTTTAGGTTCTATTTTAGAAACAAGTGCTAAAACACTAAACTCTTCTCGCCTTTTGAATCTGGTACGAACTCCTTCATCAATGTTGCCAATGATGAGTTATTTAGGATGACTTGACTTATACTTCCAGTTGCTAGTTGATTTGAGAGTCTGCTGATCCTCTACCTCAATTGAATCTTTTAGTTCTGCTTGAAATTAATCTCCAAAAGTCTAAACTACTTCGGAGGATGTAGACTTTGTAAAGTCTAGAGCAGGTTCGGATTCTTCAAGTTGAATTTGATCCAGTCTGAACTGCATAGAATCTTGAAACTTGATGTTTATAGATTCTTCCACAGATTGAGTCTTCTTGTTGAATACTTTGTATGCTTTGCTTATAGTTGAGTAGCCAAGAAAAATTCATTCGTCTGATTTTTCTTCAAATTTTCCAGTTTTCTCTATAATAGGCCTCAAGAACACTCTATTGATGATGTAGCGGGTTGTAGAAATTGCTTCAGCCCAAAATCGAGAGGATATATCGCTCTCAATTAAAAAGGTTCTGGCCATCTCCTGCAATGATCTATTCTTCTTTTCCACAACCCCATTTTGCTCTGGAGTGTATAGAGAAGAGCTGAAAACCAGATTCATCACAAAATTTTGCAAAGTCTTGATTGTCGAATTCACCTCCATGGTCTGTTCATATGCTTGATATAGTATAACCATTTTCATTTTGAATCTTCTTGGCAAACTTTGAGAAGTGAAAAGATTTCATACTTATTTGCTAAAAAGTAAACCTAAGTAAAGTGAGAGTAATCATCCACGATTACTAAGCAGTACTTATTTCCACTAATGTTTTGAATTCTGGTTGGTCTAAAGAGATCCATATGCAGAAGCTGCAAAACTCGATTGGTAGAAACTTGATTTACAGAATTAAAGAAACTTCTAACCTGTTTTCCCAAAACGCGTGGAGTGCATAAATCAAACTTTTGAATATGTTAGGTTGAGAAGTCCACGAACAAGCTTATTGGAAGAAATCTTGACAATTTGCTTCATGTTGACATGACCAAGCTTTCGATGCCAAAGATTTACTTCGTCTTGAATGGATATAAAACACTGAGAACTTTTTGGTTTTATATCCAGAAGGTAAATATTCTCATGCCTTCGTCTAGTGAAAGATTGAGAATAATCTTTACTTGTTCCCGAACATATGCCTTCTTGGAAATTTATTTTGAATCCTATATTGCAAAGTTGACTTATGTTGAGTAGATTATAATTTAAACCTTCCACCAAGAAGACATTGTTGATAGTGAGGCTTCCAATCTTCACGGTTCCACGACCAACAATTCTTCTTTTGATGTTCCCTCCAAAGGAAACTTTTCCACCATTCATTTGAATAAGTTTTATAAAGCAATTCGAATCTCCTATCATGTGTCTCAAACAGTCACTATCCAAATATCATTTGATATTTTTTTTTCTTGATAGTGACTTGTAATCAAAAGAAGAACTCAAGCTTTCTTTGGTACCCATATTTTCTTGGGTCCATGGGAGTTAGTATTAAAAACAGTCTTTGCCCAATCCCTCTTAACAGGTATCCAAACCTTGGGACATTCATTCTCAAGATGTTTTGAGCTGTTACACTTCGAACATTTGAGAGCACTTCGGCCAACGGGTTTTATAAAAACCTTTTGAAAATGACTTTTTGTAAAATGCCCTTGTAGGTTTTTGTATAATTCTTTCTTTAACTTTGGGAAAATCAATTAAAGGAATAGTTTCTAAAGTCATACCCAAACTAGATTTGTTAAAATAAGGTCTTTGTATAAAAAGAATTTTCTCCAACTTCTCAGATCCTTTTGAAAATCTTTTTGTGACATTTGAAATATCTTCTTTCAAAAAGGCATTTTCTTTCGAAAGAGAATCTGAATTTTCTTTCAAATCAACAAAACTTTTATCTAGATTTTCAAACTTTTCTTTCCAAGAAGTTTCATGTTGTCTCAGTTTAAATTCTCCCTCTTTAGCTCGGAAATTCTTTTAAGAGATGTTTTGAGACTGAGACAGAGTTCATTTATATACTTTGAGACCTTAACAGGAATCTTTAGATTGCTTACCTCAATTTCTTTGTCTCGAATCTTAATCAGAATCTGTTTCAGAATCTGAGTTTGATTCTGAATTGGCCATCAAACATATGTTGGCATATTCTTCATCACTTTCCTTGCATTCGGTATCGCTCCATGTTTCTATTTTGAGAGTCTTTTTGTATTTCTCAGTTCTTCCATTCTTTTTTTTCAAAAGAGGACAGTTAGGTCTGATGTGTCCCTTTTTGCTGCATTTAAAGCATATCACATCTTTGTTATTTTCATTGTCCTTGGTTAGATTCTTCTGGAATCTTTGAGTGCTCTACTTCTTCTAGTTGAATCTTCTTCCCTTCTTATTCAACTTTTTGAACTTCTTAATCATAAGTGCTAGCTCCTCATCGTCTATGTCATCTTCTGAATCTGTATCATCATAATCATCATTAGATTTTAAAGCATTTGACTTCTTACCTTTAGGATCTTCTTCCTCATTGAATTGCTCCACTTCATATGATTGAAGTGTGCCTACTAGTTCATCTACTGAAAGAGGCACGATCCTCTGGGTTTCTCTAATTGATGTCTTCACGTGATTCCAGTCTTTAAAAAGTCCAAGTAGTAGTTTATTGACCTTCATTGGTCCTGAGATTGGCTGTCCTTGGTATGCAAGGCCATTTACAATCTCTGTGAAGCGACTAAACATATCAGTGATGGATTCTCCAAGCTTCATCTTGAAGGCTTCATACTGCCCGAGTAGAATATTGATTTTCGTTTCCTTTACTTAATCAGTTCCTCATAGGTAACGTGCAACATGTCCCAAACTTCTTTCGCTGTTTCACAAGAAGACATTCGGTTATACTCAGTGAGAGATAGAGCACAATATAAAGAGTAAATGGTTTTAGCATCAAGAGCTTGTCTCTTGTTTATTTCTGCTTGTGTTAATTCGCCAGCATCTACAGTTTCTTTTTCTCTTTCTTAGGTTGATGTAGCTTTAGGATTGATCCATTTTTCTACCACATCCGATTCCAGGCGATATTTTGATCTTAGAAATGCATTCATCTTATTTTTCCACACATTGTACTCTTTCCCATCAAAGTAAGGAGGTTTGGTGTTGCTTTGACCTTCAACCAGTCTTAGAGCCAAAATATTAGCCATAGATCTTTAGCTTAAGAAGTAAAACACGTCAATAAAATAAGCACACATGCTCTGATACCAATTGAAAGAGCTAGTATGAACACCTAGAGAGGGGTGAATAGGTGTAAAGACAATTTTTCGCAAATTTAGTAAAAGTAATTTGCTTTTAGAAGATAACATATTATGAATGAATTTAAAAATTAAATAGTTAAATAAAGTTACAAATTTAAATAAGGAATTCATGGAAGAGAATAAAGACACAAGATTTATAGTGGTTCGGCTTAGATCAAGCCTACATTCATTCTCTCACGCTGACAGCCCACTAGCTGGATTTCACTAAAAATCAAAAGAGATTTTACAGTAGTGTGATCTTGACTTCACTATAAAGAATCTCTACTGGTCTCTCACAAAGTCTCACAAGAATTTCTCTCTTTTGTTAACAATTTTGAGCTCGATGAATGAAATAGCAAGGAACTAGAAAACTTCAAACTTTGAAATTTTTCTTTCACGCACACACTCAAATAGCTGAAGAGTCCACCTTAAATACTCCTTCATGCCTTCACGACCGTTGGCACTTTCCAAAGGAATTCTTCCAATCAACCCATTGGACAGAATCAATCAAGGAGATCTCGAGCCGTTTGATAATTGAAATGAAAGCCCGTCAATCCTGTTCGCCCATACAATTAGGATCTTAGTTTCTAAAAGTAGAACTTTCCAAGTTTGCTTGCCTTCCAAAAGATTTGTTTAACGGAATTGATTCCAATAAGGATAGTCAATCATGTGGTGCTATATCTATCCATAAGGTCATCCATAAACCAAACAGATCGAATCCTTGAAAAAATAATGATAATCTTGCATATGAATAAGTCTTCATTATTCAGTAGCATTCAGTCTGGAATCTGTCAGTTTGGGCAAACTTTGAACCTAAAGTCTGGCGGTTTTCAGACTTTGACACTTCAGTTTGAAAGTCTTCAAACTAGACTATGAAAAAGTTTTGTCAATTTCTAAACAAGTAAAGGAGTTTTATCCAACAAAGAGGAATCATGACCTTTCGAGATGGTCACCACCAAGATCTTCAAAGGGGAAAATGCATTAAACTAGAAATATTGAGGTCAATAGAGCGGTCAAGACTTGCACTTGTGATATTCTCTAAAAACTACACTTCTTCTAGAAGAAGTTACTAAGGTTGTGGAGTGCAAGGATATCAATGAAGAATCAGAGATACTGATCTTCTACGAGGTCAATGCATTTGACATACGGAGGGAAACTTTGGGACAGGCTTTGCTAAAACTAAGGAAGCTTATTCAGGCGACAAGAGACATATATAGAGGTGGAAAAATGTAGTGAGTTAAGTAGTTGGTCTCACCGAAATAGAATTGAAAGATGGGTGGGCCTCTCTTCTGCTAACTTGGAATGATTTGTTTTCCTTAATATTTGCATGCTACTAATGTCATGACTGTCATACTTTGTATTACGTTAGTTCATCCGAACTAGAATACAATCAAGAACTAAACAACCTCAATGCTTGCTGGGGATCTAATCATCTGCGTTCATCATTGCAGATATGAGACCAAGTTTATTCAGCAAATCATTGGAGAAGTTGAAAATAAATTGGTTCCTCGACTATCCTATGTTGTAAGCGATCTCGCGGGAATGCATTCCCGTGTTGCTAATGTAGTTGAATGTTTATGCTTGGACAAGAGTGATGTACGTAGTATTGGCATGTGGGGAATGGTTGGCATAGAAACAACTATTGCACGAGCAGTTTATGACAAAATCCATGGCCAATTTGATGATGAATGTTGTTTTCTTGCCAATGTCAAAGAAATTTTAAAAAAGAACGGTCTGGTATATCTACAAAACCAATTTCTTGGCAATATTCTCCAAGACGACAATTTGAGAATCAGGGATGATCACAGAGGAGAAAACGTGATAAAAGAACGACTACAACATAAAAAAGTTGTCGTTATACTTGATGACATGGATGAAAAGGAGCAGCTGGAAAAATTAGCAAGAGGTTTGGAATGGTTTGGAAAATTATGATGAAAACATAGGTTTTGATTTTTCTAAAGTCATGTGATTTGGCTGTGCAAACCTACGGTTCCAATAAATGACCATAATTGCAATTAGTAATGCCGTGCCATTCCTATCAATACCCTGATGCCAAACAAGAAAAACAAGAGAGAGTAACATGCCCCCCTTTTGATTAGGCATCACCCTCAAAGCACAAGATCAGTCGTCACGCGAGGTGTGGTCCGGCTAATCAAAGCGAAGTCCATCTACCACAAAAGGAATAAAGAAATGAAAATCATTCATTTTTGCAATTCGGACAACCCCCCCACGTAACTCACGCAAAGTTCAAAAACATCGACCGCCCCTAATTCAATTCAAACCTATCCTTATTTTATAATCTTTGACATGGTTGAGGCAACTTTGTTAATGGAGAGAGACAGAGACCGTGTCAATTCAACGCTTCTAAAGGCGTCGTCATCGATGAAGCAAGTCTCTACCGACGGCCGAGTGACGTCAACTGTTGGCTGGGACCACTTCATGTGGAGCCCAGCTAACATTAAAACAAAAGAAACATTTAAAAAAAAAAAAAAAGAAGAAGAAGATGAAAAAAAGTCAAAAGTCAAAAGAAGAAAAGCGGTTGTTGCTTCGTGCGCGTGTGCCCGAGAAAGTGGAGAGAGAAGAGCGAGCCCAAGAAGAGAGAGAAAATAGAGAGAAGGCGTGAGACGGTGATCTCACCGAGAGCACGCGTAGAAGAAAAAAGAAAGAGGCTGAATCTTTGCGACCCCCATATTTCAAGGTTAAACATTGACGGAATCAGCTCAAATTTGTGTACGTTGCTCGTGAGATCAAGAATTACAAGTTGATTGGTTTCGTTCTTCGAGAACCACCTCCAAATTCTCTTATTGTGGTTAGAGTTTTTTATTTTGAATTTGTTGATATACTTTTGTGATGAGAAAATATGATTGTAATGCTTATGTTCAGCCTCTTATGTGTATCCTATTATTTTTAGTGATTAGTGGAAGTTTTTGGGCAATCCATGCTTTTCTCGCATTAGGCTTTCATGATAAATCATTGGTATTGTTGTTGGCTTTATTCTCTTATCAATTTGGCATTATATTTACTTATTTCGAGGATATATATGACTAGTTGTTGATGGGGCTAAGTTAATTTCGGTCGGTTTAGTTTCCAGAAAGAAATTGATCCTGAATTGGGTTTAGTTCTTGGTGAATTGCTGTCCCCGGTTCTCTCCAACTGTCTATATATATATATATATATATATGAAATAATAGCCTTAACATAGACAAAGAATGCTGCTTGGGAGTTGACTCGGAGCGATCCCCGAGCTGTCATTCCTTCACGGAACAGACCAGGAATGGAGGGGACCAAGGCAGGTCGAGGTTCCAAACAGCTGGAGCTACCGCGATAGACCCGGAGGCTTCAGCTAAAAAGGAGAGGAAAGACGAAGAAGCGTCCAAGACCGTGAACTGCTTTCATCTCACCTGCGAGTACTACGAACCAAACGCTTTGACAGGCGACTCCGCCCTGGAAGTAAATGATGAGTTGACATGGGGGTTTACCCATCGAGGAGCTACATTGCCATGTAGGATTATACTCGTGACGGATGCTTTGCCCTGCCGTCAGTTAAAATTGATCACTTGAGTTCGTGGAAGAAAAGTGTTCCCTTATAGGCATCCTAATACACATATCGTAGTTCCATTTAGGTACTTATGGCAGAACGAGTCAATCTAGTCTTTCACAATAAAGTAATAGATGGAACTGCCATTAAAAGACTTATTAGCAGATTAATAGATCACTTCGGAATGGCACCCCCCGCGCAGGGTGCCAGATGTCGGCATTCCAGGCCCTGAGAAACGGGATCTACTTCGGTGCCGCGCTGGTAATTCAGCAAATGATACTGGTAAGTGTCAAAACAACTTTGATAAACCAGAAAATGACCAGTAGCTTTGCTCCCCCGGTCAAGCGTTTGTAACTTATCAGAGAGCTTTTTGACAAGTACCAAGACCTATTTTCGCTTAAAAAATTACCAACTGATTTAAATAGTCTACTGACGTTTATTTTCATAACTTACCAATGCCGTGAAGGTTACTAATTTTTCAACGCAATTGCCGGCCTTGATTTGATTATTGTATCAACATTTGACATAGTAAGGTTGCACATGGTAACATTTCTGTCTCTTTGAATTTCTATTCTTTTATTCCCCGGAACAAAAAAAGAACAAAGACCCGTTTGGTAACGCTAAGTTGTTTTTCTATTTACCAGAATAGAAAGTTAGCCCCGAAATAGATTTGGAGCAGAAACGAGAAACAAAAAAAAATTGCTTCTTCTTCCCGGGAACAATTTCTAGAATAAGATAATTTTTTTTTCTTTTCCTTCTTTCTCTTGCCGCGGCCACCTCCAACCAACCGGAGCCACCACCGACCACCGCTCAACCGCCGCCCGCCGCCACCGATCGCCGCCGCCAATCGTCATCGCCGCCACCGGTCGCCGCCGTCGCCGCCCACCGTCCGCGCCGCACGACCGGCGGCGCGCCGATGGGCGGGGCGGCGGCGGTCGACGGTGATGGTCGGCAGCCGACGATCGTGCGGCGACGGCGGCGGTGTGACGGGCGGCGGCGGCGGCGGCGAGCGACGTTGGCAATCGGTGATCTCGTGTACAAGAATAAAGAACGAATGAATACAAAAAGAAACCGTTGCATTACCAAACGCATTTCTATTTTTTTTTTCTATTTCAAGAGTAGAAATTTTGTGTAGTTACCATACGTGTTTTTTTATTCAAAAATTGTTCCCCGGAATAAGAATAGAAAAGAACTATTTCTGAAAAAAAAAAAAAAAAAAACTCTTCCCCGCCAAGAAGTGTTACGATTCGCACCCTAAGATACCAATTAATTCTACTCACATACTGACTTTTTTTCTTTTATATATATATATATCTTGCTAAGGTTGGAAAAGTATCACCATACACGGTTGGTAGAATCTAACAACATCAATTATTGTGACTTCCCAACGCCATTGAAGTTTCCGGCTTTTATTGGTAATTATCAACATTAATTAGATTGAAATACGGACTAATTTTAGCCGCTCACCAACAATCTCGATTACATACGATCGCGACTTTTAGAAGAAAACATTGTGTAGAATAAAGGAAATTACACCTAGCTCCACATGGCGGGGAAAGACTATGAAGTAACATTACAAATTTAATGATCGCCAACACAAAAAACAGTCATCTTTCTGGGGAGTTTCACTTGAGCAATCCTTCATAAGAACAGCTTCCGCTGATCGTGGTTTCTCAATTCGAACCTTGACACATTCGACCGGCTTCTGCATTCATCTCTTCGCTCGGACTCAAGCTTCTTCGATTCTCAAGGTTTTCTCTATCCTCTGCTTGATTCTAAATTTAGCCGTTCCTTGTTTGTCAATTGTTATATGTATTTCACCGTTTCTTTGCTCCAGATGTGTAAAAAACTGCCATTTCCTTTGGTTATCTTCTTCCAGAAATTTTCGTAACATTAAAGGTGCGTTGATTTTGTGCCGATTCGACCTTTCTCTGCCCTTAGAAGTGCCCTGACCCAATCCAATTGCCTAAGAAGTTCCACTTCTTAGAGTATCTTTCACTATTGTTTTGTCAATTTGTTCTTTTCCTCTTTTTCTGTGTTCATACATCTTTGCAAATTGATGGTTCATGTCATAACATAACATCCTGAGGTTCCCAAAGAAGAAATTAGTCGAAATTAAGCCTCCAACTTCGGTAAATCTCACATTCTTCTTCCAAGGGATGTCTGAAACTCTCTTCTTGCTCTCTTTTTCTATAAATATATTTTTGGGTGATGTACAGGCAAAGGGCATTTACTTGTACTCATTAATCTCCTTCTGCCCTAGAATGGAAGTACAAGATCGGACACAGTGCCTCTATATAACCCTGTAAAATCTCCTCATCTTTGTTGAATTGCCAACACAACCCGAATTTATTTATGAGGACTCCTATAAGGACAAGCTGCATTCATTTCTCTCATCTTTACAAAATTTGTCCAAGAAGATATGACATCTTTCCCAAGGCTAGAAAACCAACAGAGTCAATTCAAGTATGATGTCTTCTTAAGTTTCAGAGGTGAGGATACCCGCAAAAACTTTGTTGACCATCTGAAATATCATCTGCGGCGAAGAGGAATCGTGGCCTTTAAAGATGATCATGACCAAGATCTACTGAGGGGAAAACACATTAAACCAGAAATATTGGGGGCAATAGAGAAGTCAAATTATGTACTTCTGATTTTTTTTGAAAACTATGCTTCTTCTACTTGGTGCTTGGAAGAAGTTGCTAAGGCTGTGGAGTGCAAGGATGTCAATGAAGGATTGGTCATACCGATCTTCTATAGGGTCAATCCATCTAACATACGGAAATTGAGGGGAAACTTTGGGAGAGGCTTTGCTAGAACTGAGGAAGCTTATTCGGGCGACAAGAGAGACATAAAGAGGTGGAAGGATGCACTGAGAAAAGTAGCTGATCTCGCCGGAATAGAATTGAAAGATGGGTAGGCTTCTCTTCCCCTAAATTGGAATGATTTGTTTTCTTTAAGTTTTGCATGCCACGAATGTCATGACCATCATATTCTGTATTATGTTGGTCCATCTGAACCAAATCACACTCTAAAACTACACAGTCTCAATGCTCGCTGGGGAACTAATCATCTGCATTTCTTTGTTGCAGATATGAGATCCAATTTATTGAGCAAATCATGGGAGAACTCGAAAATAAACTGGGTCCTCGGTTGTCCTATGTTGTAGGTGATCTTGTGGGAATGCATTCCTGTGTTGCAAATGTAGTAGAACATTTACGCTTGGGCGAGAGTGGTGCACGCAGTATTGGCATATGGGGAATGGGTGGCATAGGCAAAACAACTATTGCACAAGTAGTTTTTGACAAAATTCATGGCCAATTTGATGATGGATGTTGTTTTCTTGCTAATATTAGAGAAATTTTGAAAAAGAATGGTCTTATGTATCTACAAAACCAATTTCTCGGTGACATTCTCCAAGACGACAATTTGAGAATCAGGGATGATCACAAAGGAACGAACATGATTAAAGAACGACTACAACATAAAAAAGTTCTCATTATATTTGATGACGTGGATGAAAAGGATCAGTTGGAAAAATTAGCAGGAAGTTTTGATTGGTTTGGACATGGGAGTAGGATCATTATAACAACCAGAGATGAACATTTGCTTCTCCAATATGGAGTAACTTCCATATATAAGGTGAGCGAACTATCCTTTGGTGAGGCTCTCCAACTTTTTTGTTTGAAAGCTTTTAGAAGTAACCATCCTCCAGCAGAGTTCGAGGAGCTCGTGAAGCAAGTTATTGGATACGCCAATGGCCTTCCTCTAGCCCTTGATATCTTAGGTTCTTTTTTGGCTTGTAGGAGCTTGATGCAATGGAAGAGTGCACTAGCCATACTCAAAGAATGTCCAAAAGGGAAAATTTTTTACTGGCTTAAGTTAAGTTATGATGGACTACAGCAGAAAGAGAAGGAGATTTTCCTAGATATTGCTTGTTTTTTCAAGGGAAAGGAGAAACCTTACATTACAGAAGTTCTGGACAATTGCAGCTTGTATGCAGATGTTGGAATCGAAATCTTTGTCAATAAAGCTCTTATTCAAATCGTGGGCAACAAACTGTGGATGCATGATTTGCTACAAGAGATGGCTTGGGAAATTGTTCGTTGAGAGTCTCCTGAAGAGCCAGGAGAACGAAGTCGAGTCTGGCTTTTTGAGGATGTATGCCATATTCTGTCAAAAAACTCAGTGAGTATATGCAAAATTAATTTGCAAGCATGGTTATTTGATATAGGAAAAAAAAAAAAAACAACTTGCTAGTCATGTATTGACACTATGAGTTGTTTATCAGGGAACTAGAAAAGTCAAAGCCATAGTCTTGCAACCGAGGACCATAGAACAAAGTGCACTTGAATGGAGAGTCCTTCACAAACATGACTAACTTAAGATTGCTTGACATTCGTGCCATCCACCTCTTTTCTGGGTTCAAGCACCTTTCAAATGAACTACGCCTGCTAAGATGGGACAACTGCAATCTTAAATCATTTCCACCAAGTTTTCTTCCAACAAACCTTGTCGAACTCCATATGCAAGATAGCCTCCTTTGCAGCCTCTGGAGAGGGGGAAAGGTTGGAATTAGTACTCATGCATGTGTATGCTTCATCAAACGCTTTATTATGTTTAACAAGCTAATATAATTGTTCAACCATTTTTTTCTAGATGCAGGTCTTAGAGAAGTTAAAAGTTATGAACCTCAATGCTTCCAAATTATTCGTGGAGACTCCAAACTTCAAAAATGTCCCCAATCTAGGGAGGCTAATTCTCAAAGGTTGCAAAGCATTATCTCAGGTTCATCCTTCAATTGGAAATCTTCGAAAGACTTAGTCTACTTGACTTGGGTGACTGTGAGAACCTCATGGGACTTCCAGATAGTGTAGGTAATTTAAAAGCTCTTAGAGTTCTTAATTTGTCTGGATGTTTGAATCTTGAAGAACTGCCTGAGAGCCTCAGGGGCTTAGAGTGCTTAGAGGAGCTTGATATTAGTGAAAGTGCCATAACACACCTCCCATCTAACTTGACATTCTTACAAAATCTGAAAAAGTTACACTTTCATGTTAGTAAAAGGAAGCCACAAAATTCTTGGAAGACACTGACACGCGCGCTGAGAAGAGCTCTCAACCCTAGACGTCCGCGATTGCCTTCATTTTCAAGGTTATCCTCTTTGACAGAGTTGGATCTGAGTGGCTGTAGTCTTCTGGAAGGAGAAATTACTCGTGATATTGATTGCTTACCCTCCTTGAGGTCTTTAGACCTAGCCGAAAACTTTTTTACCACCATAACTGCAAGTATCGAACATATCTCTGGGCTGGAATTTCTCATATTAAATCATTGCAAAAATCTTGAAGTGTTACCAAAACTTCCAGATAGCACAACGGCTGTGGTGGCTGAGAAGTGCCTCAAATTAGAGAGGATATCAAACCCATTCATTATATGCACAATACCTGACTCAGGGTTTTGCTTCTTTAACAGCTTCAATTTCCTTCCGCAAGATCTTGATTTAACTTTTCAGCAGAAGTACTCCTTGTCGTTGCTTCGTTACATCATTTTCTGTTCCAGGAAAATGATTCCGGGAACTTATGTGGTGTCTCCATGTTTGCAATATGAAATACCTCAGTGGTTTAGCTACCGGGGAGTTGGACCTTTGTTGAGCATAGACATGTCTCCTAATTGGCATGACAATAGCTGGAGAGGATTTGCCATTTGCGCATCTTTTAAACGAATCAACTGCAGCTCCTGTCAGGACCCGGAAAATGCCCACTTCATTTTCTGTAGGTTCTATGCTGATGGAAATCAGCTAGGTCCCTCATTTAAGTTTCCCATCAGATTTGTCAATTCAGGTTACCTTTGGCTTGGTTATGTGTCGGGTACTCAATTTCCACGTGATACATATTGGGAGACAATGTCAAACCACATTGTCGTTTCATTTACGATCACCAACCCCAGGTTAAAGGTGGAAAAGTGTGGTGTTCATCTGGCTTACGAGCAATGTATAAGAGAGTTTGATAATCTTTTAGTCTGGTGGTGTAGCTCATTGCCCAGGGATTGGAATAGAATCTACCGTGAGGTTCAAACGCCAAGGGAGGTCAATAGTGTCTTCAGATATTCCATTGATCCGAACCTGTACAAAGTAAATGAAGGTGTAATGAGCTGTGGGGTCTATGAGGTTCGGTCCCACCCATTAAATGGAGGTCGTTTGCTCATGGATTATCTATATGTCATTTGGCATCGTTCGAGACTTGGACAACTATCTGTTCATGATTTCAAAAGAAGGTAATCACTACTAGATAATTGGCAGGGCTTGGGTTAGACCTTTCGAAATTCAAATAGACTATGAAACCTCATGTTAATCCTAACTAAAAAACCTAGAATATCACCACCAGCACCAACATCTCCAAAATAATCAGGAGAATTATTTTTGCTGGCTTTTGTATTTCACTTTCTTACCATAACAAAATCTTTCTTACAGGTTCTTGAAGTACCGTCAAATGTGGTCAGTCGCTGATTTCTAGAAGAAAGCTCCATGTGCACCGTAAGTGGATTCTTTGTTTTCGAAGAAAGCTCCATGTTGAGAATCGTAACCTAAGACATTCAATTTGTCTTCTTCTGTTTTTCCCCTCAATTTTATGAAAGATAGTTAATTAATATAGCAAGAGCGTCTTCACTCTTTCGTGGCTTCACTTGCTCCTCATTGTGTCTCTTCTCTATACCTTATTGTTTCCCCCACTTCTAAATGATCAAGTGTTAAGACACTGTAAAAATTTAAAGGTCAACTGAGTAAATTCCTTTAGCTGTGAGTTTATCAACCGACCGGTGTTGAGGTCGTGCTACACGCCAACGTGAAGCGAGGTGGGTATTGAAAGAAGAAATTGGATGATTACAACGTAACGCAAGGAAAGTGAATGAAACCGAAGTTCTATGAGATGTGCTAATTTGCTTCTTTTTTTTTTTTTTGTTAAACATTTTATTATTTTTATTAAGGGATATGTCATGCGATATATGAGTTTGGAAGAGCTCGAACCTAATCAATCAGCTAGAGGATAATTATGGAAAGCTCAAAAAATGAGACTAAACTCAGTTCAAAGTTATATCTTTAGATTAGGTTGCGAAACTGTTCCCTCCATTGCAGCTTTATCTTCCAGCGTTTTCATACTTTTTGGAGTAGTCATCTCAGAAGACTGGGTGCTCCATGGGGATACTTTGGTGTACTTACCTTCTTCATACTTGCTTCTTACCTGCAACCATGTTAGACAACCTATCTTCCTAGAAAATATTATCAATTAAAGAAACGATTAAAAATGTCTTGTAACATATATAAAATATATTTACACTCGAAGTGGTTTATATTCATAACTTTTGTCATGCTCTATTATTCACAGAAAATTCAATTCATCTGAAAAAATAGTTCTCTAGATGAAGGCTCCTATGATATTTCAAGCTATTATCCCGATTAGCCTTTTTGACTCATTCGTTAGCGATGCAATATAAGATCCGTGGCTTCCAAGACAAGCAGGTTTATTGGTTCGGAGAAGGCTAACTCATAAAGTAAATATCTAGAAATTGTTGTTGTAATAATATTTTTCTTTTGTAATCTAAAGACACGGTCAGACAGACTTGGCTATTTAAAACCCTAGGAGGCACCTCATAAGTCCTATAAGCCAGTTGAGTCTAGACCTCTATCTTTTGTAAGTGACTATGACTCATAGCAATTCGCATGCAATTGGTTGGATTTGACATGTGACATTCGATTACAAAACTAAAAATTTCAATGCCACAATCAATTAGGCCAACTTTGAGGATACCTACCATGTTATTGGAATCTAGCTAAAAAAAAGGGTGATGATGCAGGTCTTGAAACCATGCCTTATATTATGGTGACCCAAGTTTCCATATATTCACCTATCTTGATGTTTTATGAAGTTCCTATTCGCTAATCTCTATCACCTAGAGTAGAAACATCCATAGTCATCCACTTGGTTCTTTATAATTTCATGTAAAAAATTGTGACTATAGTCTCCAATTTTGATTGCACTATCAATTTGATCAATTTCTTTCCGTTCTACAAGCAATGAGTCAAAAAATTTTTACCATGGTTCGTCTATCATTTAACATCGATTGCACACCACTCAACTATAATTTGACTTTTTACCCAAAATTATTCAATACTTTAAGTCAGATCGCACTTTCGATAAGCTATTCAATGTATATAAAGAGTTGTGGTTCAAATGTAAAGTCATAATTTCGATATTAGGAATAATTTGCGCCTAAATTCCTAACCTAGATAGGGTGTGATCTATAGCTTAGAGTTTTGTCTTGACGTAAGCACACATTATTAGGACAAAGACTAATAGACCCTATAACTGATGCTTAGGACAAAACTCCTACGACATTGACAAAACGGCACCCATGTCGGCACTTCACTGATGATCTGATAATGTTATATTGGCTCATTATTGATGCCTTTGATTGTGCGAGCTTAGCTTGTCTTAGGTGTCCCCTCGCAAGTCAGCAAGGACCAGAGAAAACATGCAGAAGAATAGAGAGTCTGGCGACGAATCGAGATCCACCCAATGGATCTGGGGCCCCATATTGACTTGGCACCACTTGCTTGTGTCCACGTCATCATCTCTGTTGAGCAATGGATAGGATGTAATAGATCATGGGGGCGCGGGGAATCAAGATCTACACCCAGCAAATGATCCCATGACATTCCTAACTTGTGGGGCCCGTAGCTGGGGCCCACATTGACTTGGCACCTGCTTGTGTCCACGTCATCTTTGTTGAGGGCAATTTGGTGAACGGAGACGTTTGACAGAAAAAAAAAAAAAAGGTGTCCATTGGAAAAAGTTCTATGAAATTTGAGTTTTTTTCGGGGGTCCACATTGCTGAGACTGTAAAAGGAGTAAATATTTATCCCTTTGAAAAATTAAGAGAACTCCTATTTGTTAATTGTCTAAGCTCGAGGATTATCCTCCCCTTTCCTATCAATCGAACGGCAGTATTTTGACACAAAAAAAAAAAAAAAAAAAGAGCCTAGTTTAACCATAGTAATGACTATTATATTTTAAGTTCATTAAAAATTGACTGCGCGTTCTAATATTTGCTTGCAGTAACAATAATTAAGACGCAATCCTCATTACAGCTTTAATAGATCCTACAAGTCTCCCGTCTGTTTCCTCCGACTCACTCTACAAATTATATATTACATTGAATAGACTTCAAATTTATATTAATTGTAACTTAATCTGCTTATATTTGTTATATAACGATACCCCAATCATCATTATTTTGAAACAACCAATAAAATATTGAATTGCAAGTAAATGATTGATGCAATAATACATATGTTATACATAATTGTTTATTACTTTAAAAATCATTTAAAGTGTAATGATTAGCATAATGTTAGTGCCCCACAGGTGTGATTTTCTACGTTTTCATAATTAAGCATGACCTGAAACTTCACAATCTTGATAATTTTTTGAAGACCAAACTTTATTTTCACAAATTTCATGTCATAAGCTTTTCTGTGGATGCAAAAAATGGCTCAATCAGAAATCAAACAAAAAATTTATGAGAGATTAAATTTGGGTTCAATTTTTTTTTTTCTTTTTAATTTTATTGTTTTGTTCTATTAAAGATAAATTATTGATTGTCGATAGCAATGACACTGCCAATAGAGATTGTCACATGGTAGTAATGACAGCTATCCAGCTAAGGCACGGCTATGGGTTAGGCTGGACGTGCCCATTACACAATCAAGCCATAGACTTTGGGTCGCCCTAGCTAGCACGGGCATACGTAGCACTAGGGATGAGCATATTAGATAGACCAAACAAAGAATCAGATTGAACCAATCGGTAGTCCGATTCCAAGGGGCATCGGTCATGTTCCCTGTTCCATTGTGATTTTTAGTTCGGTTCCCAGTTTCGAGAGAGAGCTAGACCGAACCAATTATTTTTTAAATATTTGTTTAATTTGTTAAAAAATAGCAATAAACTCTTCTAAAATAGTAACAAATCTAGTTTTTTTTTTTTTAAATTGCTATGTAACTAGTCCCAAAATTTGAGAACCGAACCTCTCGGTCCGATTTGGAACCAAATTAGACCTGCGATTATCCCTACGCAGCACTGGGCAAAGCACATGACTAGTTTATGTAGTTCTAGGCCCATTTTGCGATTCCCGACGTTTTATTTTCAATTTTTCCATCATTATTCTTTTCCTTTGGATCATTTTCCTTTGCTTTACATCATTATGGATATTCTTTCGAACATTCCCGTTCGATAGGCTATAGGTAGGGGCTCTAACCCCCTCCTTTTGACTCAATATAAGTGCAGTTCTCTTTCATTTATGATCTCTCTCAGAGCGACTCTTTTGGGGGGCTTGACCCATGTAGAATGAATTTGGGTGTTCATAATGTATCATGGCAAAATCCCCTCCAACAGATGTGTGATTTGTGAACTTATTAGATCAGGATGCGCGATATGACGAGAGAGGAGAGTGATCGTCGCAAAAGAGCTATTGTACCAAGAGAGCTTAGATAAGGTGTGGCTATTTGTAGGCTATTAGGATGGCACATCGAATATGGGGAGTGTCATTGGCCGACATGACCAGCACTGACAAGGGTGTTATTGATTTAAGTTGGAGAGTTTATCATATCTCAAGTCACCCATCAAATGGTTGAGGACTTGTGATGCTATGATTAAATTGGTGCTCCCTCAATTATTTACCACCTTATATGATTATTTAGAATTAGCTTGACCTAGGTGAAATAGACAAGATTCTTGCTCCCCATAACTTTCATTTCTTAACATTGAAGAGTCAACATAAAAATGAGCATTGGTTATGTTATTGCTTTTTTAAGTATACTCCCATACTTTGTCCAATGAATTGCAAGCACCGCACTTGGAACAAGACGGATGGTCAAGAAAATCGACGGGAAAACCTTTTGATAATGCCTTCAGCTCGTAATGGATAGTGCTGTTCCATGACACGTTTATAAAGGTAATATAGGATGGACACGCTAAGGAAAAATTTCAAGCCTGTTTTATTGTGCTTTTTGAACGTCACCAAGGGGGAAAATTTTGGTGAAAATGGAAGTACGATTTCTCTTTCTTAATATTTTTTGTGGTGAAGATGCCATAATTTGTCAAAAAGATAGAGGAGCGAATCAAGATCTTAATGGAAAAACATGGGTACGTTCCTTCTATAGTAATAACTTGAAAGGGACTATGAAAGGGACTCGAAGTGGTCGAATTTAAAGGATTACCGTTTATGCCGGCGTAAAGTGGGGGGAAATAGAGTTTCAAAGCGTTTATTATTGGATTGAGAGCAAAAGATAGTGGGGGTGCAACCTAGGTCAAAAAGTGAGACAAATAGCGGCAAAGATGATACTCATGGTTTCCATTACGCGGAAGGATTAGCTCTTGAAGAACAAAAACATCGTCCACTTATAATGTTTCTCTTTTCCCCTTAGCGAGTACTTAATTGTGAGTTTTACTATTAGATGACTATTCTCTACTTGATTTATTTTATAATCCAGAGAGTGGGCGTGGAAATTGTGATACCTAGAGGTCTATGAAAAACCCTATTAGTCTTATGGCTAACTCCAAACTGTTGATCTATACAAGTAACTTTTAAAAGTAATTTGTACATTGTTGATGGGATTTGAATGAACGAATTAAGTGCTTGCAATAGATTATATGCAAAGAACCAAAAACTTCGTAGTGATTTGTTTTGAAATTTTAATTAGTTTATGACTGACATTCCCTTCTTCACCGTGGTGTGAAATTACTCTCATGAGACCGATATGATCCAATGATGCATGTGACTTGGGCTCACATGCACCACAATCGCCCAAGACCAACTAGCAATGGAAACAACGGGGTTAGTGACTCAAATGAAGTTTACGTCCGACGGTTTCCATCAAATGACAAGGTATCGAACTTGCAATTAATCGAATTGATACACTTCTTTGGTTACAAATACTTACTCAATGAACAGAAGGGGACGAAGTGATGGTCACTCTCTTTTCCCCTTAGCAAGCACTTAATTGTGAGTTTTACTATTAGATGACTATTCCCTACTTGATTTATTTTATAATCCAGAGAGTGGGCGGGTAAATTCTGATACCTAGAGATCTATGAAGAACCCTATTAGTCTTATGAATGGGTTAACTCCAAACTGTTGATCTATACAAGTAACCTTTGAAAGTAATTTTTGTACATTGTTGTTGAGATTTAAATGAACAGATTAAGTGCTTGCAATAGATTATACGAAAAGAACCAAAAACTTCATAGTGATTTGTTTTGAAATTTTAATTAGTTTATGACTGACATTCCCTCCTTCACCGTTGTTTGAGATTACTCTCATGAAACCGATATGATCTGATGATGCATGTGACTTGGGCTTACATGCACCACAATCACCCAAGCCCAACTGGCAATGGAAACAACGGGGTTAGTGACTCAAATGAAGTTTACATCCAACAGTTTCCATCAAATGACAAGGGATCAAGCTCGCAATTAATCGAATTGATACACTTTTTTGGTTACAAATACTTACTCAATGAATAGAAGGGGACAAAGTGATGGTCGCGCTCTAGTCATTAACTCATTATCTATGTATCGTCCCCGCAACTAACGTCAAGTCAACACCTTTGTCCTAATTTTTGTAAGGATTTCATTCATTCCTTATATCTACTTGATTTATTTCGTTCGCAGGAAATAAACTAGATCATTTGAAAAGGGTTTGACTATTAGCATGGATTATTAATGCTTTAGCAGCAAATTTAGTAGCCATCAAGGCTTGACTTTTCTCAAATCTCTAGAACAGATTGGACGTCATTCATGGCCACCCAATCACTGAAAATTTTTTATGTGTGGCAATGCAATTTTCGTGTCCACTAAAGTTAATCAGTGTATCAGAAGTGTATAATAAATAATTTTGTATTTTACATATATAAATTTTGAAGAAAAGAGTACCTGTAAATTTGTCTAGCTATTTGTGTTTAGATTCAATGGGTCCAAACAAAACCACATCAACCTCCGGTTTCTTGGGCCCAAAAACATCTTTGTCTGGCGTTGTCTGGCCCCTAAGGCCAGATTTCGTGTCTAGTAAAAGTCTGGCTTATCCAACCAGACTAGAAAGGATCAAGACCGGCACCAATAGCATCCCTTCCAGTCCCCATTAGTAGGGGTGAGCACGGTTCCCGGTAACGGGGAACCGGGAACCGAACCGGAAGAGGTTCCGGTTCGGTTCCCGGTTCTAAAGAGACCGGTTCCGGTTCCCGGTTCCCTTTTCAGGAGGCCAGGCGTTCGGTTCCGGTTCCCGGTGCCGGTTCGGTTCCCTGAAAAAGGGAACCGGAACCGGAACCGGAACTGAACCGGAACGTAACCGGTCACAATTCAAAAAAAAAAATCCTAACTTTTTCCCCGCAAGATTTCCCCCCCCTCGCCGATTCTTCCCCCTTTCCCCTTCTTTTTTCTCTCTCTCTCTCTCTCTCTTTCTTTTCTCCCCTTTTCCCTCGTCACGTCACTTCCCGCCCCCCCAACTTTTTCTTTTCTTCTCTCTCTCTCTCCTCTTTCCCCCTCTCTCGGCCGAAACCCTACCCCCTCTTCTTCTTCTTCTCCGCGCCGCCGATGGCCACCGCCGCCGTCCCCAAGCCACCGCTTTTCCCCCCTTGGCCGTGGGTTGAGCCGCGACCGCCGCCGTCTTCGCCGCGCCGTCCGTGCCGCCGTTGGTGCCGTGAGACTCGTGTCTTCGTCGCCGTCGCCGTCGCCGCGTGCTCACCGTCGCCGGACCTCCCTCGAAGATCGATCTGGCCACGAACGATTCGATGGCGAAGTGCCGGTGGCCGGGCTTTGCGAACCTCGCTCGCGGCTCGATGAATCGGGTGGCCTCGTCGAAGTTCCAGTTCGCCGCCTCCATCTTGCGAGCCATGGCTTTCGCGAAGTGCCTCACGGATCGTAAGGCGTAGTGGAGGACTTGGGCGAAGCGGGTCGGGCTCAACGACGCGAGCTTGAAGCCGTCGAACGGGGCGAGACGCCGCTCGCGTTGAGCTTCTTCTCCGACGACCAGTTCTCGGAGACGAGCTCGTCGAGCTTCCTTCTCGGCGCGGAGATCTCCGACTCCTTGCGCTCCGCCTCGGCCTCCATCTTCTTCATCGTGATCCGGGTACGTCCTCATGAGTCTCGCTGCTCCCGAATCTCTCGCCAACATCGGCGTCACCGTGGGGAGAGGTCGAGCTCCTTCCCGAGGAACTTGATTACGTTAATTCCAGATAAGTGGAAGAGATGAATTTAACATCATGCCTAAGGCTATTTCTCCAGATGAATTTAATATCATGCGTAAGGCTAATGTAGATACCCCGACAATAATGAAAGGGGAAGAAAATGGGGAGAAATATCCGCTTCTCTCTTTTATATCAGTTCATTCTTTCATTAATTTTTCAAAAATTTTAGATATGGCTGTTGGTAAATGCTGTCCTAACTCGCATGCCGACTTAAATTGACCCAACTCCATATTCTCTATTATTTCATTTTTTTCTTTCTTTTTCACTGTTCAGCTATTGTTTTTGATGCTCCAACAACTGTCAACACCTTTAAAGTTTCTACTGACATTGAATCACCAAATTATATATTAGAGAATGAAGAACTATGAATTTAGTTGTCTATTCAAATGTAAAAGATTCACATTGCTATGTATTGGCAGGTACCAAAAATGAAGGGCCAACTATTGAATTATTTCGGCTTTCGGATATTCGCGCTCACTACGAAAATGAAACCAAAAAAGAAAAAAAAAAGAACCTGTTGGAACCTGGAACCGACCCCGGAACCTGTGACGGGGGTAGGTTCCGGGTTCTCGGTTTTGTGGTAGGTTCCGGGTTCCAAAATTGAGGGCGCCTGCAGGGTAGGTTCCAGGTTCCGGACGGAACCGAACCGGAACCGGGAACCGCTCACCCCTACCCATTAGGTCCCAAGTCATTACAAAATATATCTAAAGGACAATGGAAAATATGAGACAGCCAATTCATAGCTAAGTCATGCCGATGAGCCTTTATGACCCAATCTGCGGCTCGGTTTGCTTCTCTCGGACAAAGGGTGACCAAAACCCCCTAGAAGTTTTTTTGCAGTCAACTGCTACGGATTGAACGGCCCATGGAGGTTCAACCCGACCCGATGCTCCAGGCCCATACCAAGGAGTCCCTTATGATGATGGGCCTGATCCATAGCTGATGCTGGGTGGAAGTAGTATCAGTTGAAGCTATGGAGCATCCCTTCAAGTTTAAGATGGATCGTTATTGAGTTCTATATACTGTTACAGACATTCAAGATGTAGAGAAAGATCCAAAGTCATTTGATTGAGATAGAGTAGATATACTAGATCCTTTGAGTTCGAAAGCCCATTCTGAATACACCCACTTGAGTTACAAATATGCCTGACCCATGACAATGCCCCGATAGATGTGCTTGGTGACAATGTTGTCATTGTCAATGTACAAGTTGGTTTAGTTTATTTTTAGTGACTTTAGAAATTAGGAATTTTAATTTGACCAGAAAAAAAACAAGTGTGGTTTCTGACACCGGTGCATTTCGGTTTGCTATGAGCTTTTGCGTCAAGGGGCAAAGCTTCGTAGACAGCTTCCCCCTCATGTAGTCGTCGGCCTTCCCCAGCCCCCAATTTGACACCTCCGGCTAAACCGTGAGTTCATCCACAACACGTCCTTCGAGTGATATTGTTGAATAATCCAGAGAAAAAAAAAAGTTTCCTTTTAGCCAAACTAATGTCAATAAAGATAAAAGAAAAAAGAAAAAGAAAAAAAATGACATTCAACAATAAAACCCAATGCTCAAATCAGTGAGTAATTTTGTCTTTTATATCTCAATTTCATGATAAATGGGGTAACTAGTATGGCAAGGGCCTCTTTACTCTTTAGTGGCACCCCACCAGCTTCTCCTCAAATCTCCAATCTATACCTTCTAAATAATCGAGTGTTGGACACCGTAAAATTCGAGGGACAATTCTATAAGCTTTGTGCTGTGTGTTTAGCAACCTGCCCGTGTTAGGGGACGTGTGCGTAGAGTGAGGTTATTGGTAGAAGAAAAAGCCGGGGTGAATATTGGGGAAATTGAGATATTGGGGCAAAGTGTAATTATCCCTAATCCACTGCAAATTGTGATTAGATAAGTTGAATTGTTTGACAAAAATTCACTTCCGTGAATAATAGGATCTGTCGTGATGCAATTACTTGTAACCTCATAAATATATGGGATAAAGGCACCAAGTGTAACTGAGTACAAAATTTTTTTGACAATACAATCAAATCTTGAAATTTGTCAAATTAGTGTAACGAAGTCCTCTTATATAACTGTTATGTTAATTCAAGTGTGAAACCAATGCCCAAAATGGCATCTTTCCCCAAAAATTACTTTTCCTCCCATACCACAATTAAGCCAATGGAAAAAAAAAAAAAAAAAAAAAAAAAGAAACAAGATATAAATAACTCTTTTTTTCTAAACCAACCATTTTCTTATAAAACTTTTCTCCTGCTTACATATTTCGCTCTATATACAGTTTGGGCGATAAGGAGGGGAAAATGTTCTGCAATGCAATATGCTAAGAATTGCACCAGGAAGTGAGGACTGATCATGTCGTTAATCGTCCAAACATTGTAACATCAACTCATTACCCAAAAACTGATAGTTTCTAAGGAGATTCCATATAGAACTTGAAACCCAATTGCAAAAGCCAGTCTAATGACAAAACTGGGTGTACAACCGCCATCAAATACAAAACAATGTATCAAAATGCTGATTCAGCTGCATCATTCCTTTCATGTTTCTGTCCCACAAATGGATTCTGAAGTTAAGACGACTACTTGCTGAATCACAGTCGAATTGGCGAAAGTCGTTTCGGAGAAAACTGTGGCCTTAGACATCTTTTTCGCCAGCTTTTCGGCACAAGGACAACATCAACCTGACCAGAAACATGTTGCTGCTAGGCTGTTGTTTGTATCAGTACCACCCATTGTCTCCTCCATGATTCGCAGCGTTCCAACAGGTTGTGCTCACCGGCAGATCCTCCCCACTTCTCCACGCGAGTTTCAGCCTCTTCGGCCTGCCAAAGAATGGGATACATAGAACAGAATGAAGTCAAGATCATCATGGGCACTAACTTGAGAAAGAAAATGTGCCTAGAGTACGGATCACCAACCTCTCTGTTGTAGTTGGTAATTGAAGTGACAATTTTGAGGATTATGGTTTGTAAACAAATGCCTTGGATCATACCTGACCAAATATGCTCCAAGCACCAAAGCTGAGGTGCCCATCAGAAGGGAAAGGATGGAATTTTGCAACCCCATGTTCCTTTCCTTCCTCATCTTTTTGTGCAGTAGTCACCGTGCTCTGGGCAGTGGCCGCAGCTCTCCCCATACCGTGTGATGCAGACAAGGGCCTGCAAGTCCTTGCCGAGCCTCGCCGACACCCCGATGAGGCTCATGGCGAAGTAGATCAGTGACATGGTCTATTTTCCAAGCTTGGGCATTGTACTACTTTGAAACGTCCAGCGTATTGATCAAGTCACTTTATAGAACAATGCTACAGGTGCGAAAACAGAAAACAAAAAGGTCAATTAGGACAAAGATTGCAGTTTTTCTTAAAAATCTATAGGAAGATGCTTTGAATCTGGATTCGTTAGAGAAGAGTCAACCATGGCGGCCACAATCGGCATTGTCACATGCCTTCTATGCAAATATGCAAATTTCCTAGCGATGAGAATTTGACCATAAACATCAGATCTTCTGAAGAAGGAAGAAGGCGTTTCCCAGGTAATGCTACAGTAACATCAATGTAAAAGGGACATCCCTCCCTCCTCCTTACCTTACCCACGGTGGTTGCCGAATTCTCCGACACCGCTCTTCGTCCGATGGACCTTTCGGACATCAACAGCTTCATGGCGTGGGCAACCGACAGCAGAGTGAGCCGATTTTGCACTTGGGACACTTTCACCAGCAAAAGAAGAAGGAATCAGATACATCACGAACACCGTCCTCCCTCACCCGTGGTATAGAGCCATCTGCCTTGATGACCATCCGGTTGGCTCCATTTCCATGAGGCCGGTGGCATCAGTAGGGGACCACCAGTTGACAGCTGAGATCGGCTATGTCCTTGCCTCGGCGACTAGGGAATCATGATGTGGGCGGTGAAGATGGCGGTGGCAGCGATTTTGCAAGAGTGGCCGGAGCTGTTGAGGCTTCAGGCACTTGTTGATGTTGAGAATGTAGGGTCAATCGGAGTGCAGGAGAAGGCTGGATTTAGGACGGAGGGTGTTCAGAGGAAGTATATTGTCCTGAAGGGAAGAGCCAGAGACCTGGTCACGTTTACCCTTCTCTCTAGTGATGATCATTAAAGTTAGGGTCTCTCCTGGATGAAACTGAAGGTGATCATATTGTTCAGAGTCTTTTCATTGGATTCACTCTTCTGTTAAAAAATTCGAAGTTTTGCCTAATCTGTATAGATTAATTTTGGCTGTCTTCAAGAGATTAGGTTACCAATTCAATTCGAGAATTATGTGTTGCGGCAGATGCTGATTAGGTAATCTGCAATTGCATGTAGCCTTGAACCAACCACTCTGTCCATGAATTTATCAGGATTAGATTATGATAGGGAGCATATAATTGCTATTACGACAGAAGAACCGCCTTTTTTTCTAATAATTCATCTGTCGAAAGTTGCTGCATGCTGGGAGCTAGAGTCAAGCATCACCATTGTTGGGGCAAAATCTTGGCTCGATTCGATTCCCATGGACTTGGTCTAGGGGAAATATATCCCCATTTACAAGGACAAGAAGCTGTTCCAAGTTCTTTTGTCGGAGTTAGGTGATACTAAATTGTCCAAAATGGGCGAAATTTTTCCATCACAATTAATCAGCATGCCAAAATTCATCTTCTTTTTTTTTTTTTTTAACCTTTAATTCAATACTCGAGTTTATTCAATATAATTTCGTCGAAAAACAAGTTAATCTCAACTTCCATCTCCACTTGCTATTGAATGTTCTTCTGATCGATCTGTTTAGAAGTAGAGTTTTCACTCAGATGAAGTAAGTCATCCTCAAGCTGAAAATCATGCCAAGAGCCCCATTTGTAATCTTAAAAACGCCCGTTATTAGATAGAAATTCACCACATAAATACGTATTATATACCTCTAAGATCATGAATTTTTATGTAATAATACATGTGCCACTCGAGCTAAATGAGAAAAACAAAGATGAATGTATACATTCTGATGATGAAAGGAAGCAGGAAATAGTTCTTGTATTTGTTCAGGCATATGATGCTGCGAAGAGAAGGACGACGAGAAGCGGAATCGACAACTCGGCAATGCTTCCTGCTGACGTGCCGTCTTGTTGAGTCGATGGTGTGACTTTCGTTCCAGAATCTGCGAAAATAAATGGGGAATGTCTCTAATCAACAAGACGAATATTCACAGCCAAATTGTGATCGAAATTGATAGAAGAGAAAATCATGAGGGTCGGGGTGATTAGCAAGTAAAGTAACATTTTATTATTCATTTCTTCATAAGCTAGCAATGCTAAGTTTTATTGCTTGTGTTAGGGTGATTAGTTCCTGGTCCGGTCTAGTCCCACCTAAGAAACGGGATTTGGACTAGGAGGACCGGTTCCTTGTTTTTGGAACCGAATCACTTGGTCCTGGGACCGGACTAGACTGACTAGGCTGGTTCTAGTCCGGTTCTTGGGTGATCCAATAAAACCAATGTATTCACATATCTGAGCCAAAAGTTTTGAATTAATTGAATTGTCAATTCATGTCGTAATTTGAAATTGGGATTTCGTCCAAAATTTGCGAAGAAGACTAAGAGATGATGGGGTGGTGATTGCAAGGGCACACTTGAAAAAAGGAGGAGGATTTGATGGATTCTTTTCCATAAATGATGGACTCACATATTTAAGGAAGATGCAAGTAAGCGAGGGAGGTAAATTCGGTGAATTTTTCCAAAAAAGAAAGAAAGTAAAATAAAGAAGAAGCAAGAGACAAAAGGAGCAAGTTGGATGAATCGATGCAACAATATGAAAGAACCAAAGATGTGCTTCATCATCAGAATAAGCGAAACGTGAGAGGAGATAAAGGTTTAGGTTTACATTTTACTTCTTTAAGAAATTAAAAATATAGAAAAAATTAATCGGCCTAGTCCAAATAGTCCGGTCTCCATCCTAAAACCAGGAATTGGATCAAAAATCACCTGGAACAGGACCGACGTCCCCTAAAACCACCCAAAATCGGCCCATTCGGTCAAGTCTGGGTGGTTCTATATGCTCACCCCTAGCTTGTATGCCGAATTCGTGCCTAACTAATCGAAACACTTGAATTGATAAATTGTTCAACGACAAAGAATGATGAGTGTACCTGCAGGAACTGCATTGGGGGTATCAGGAGTTCCGGCAGGAGATCCGGCGGGCGAGGCAACTGCAAATAAATTCAATTAGTACAAAAAGTAAGAGCCAGATAAAAAAAATTTGGAGCCGGAAATGAGAAATATCAGTTTCGATGTTTTTCCATGCGCACGCACACTCACCGTTGCAACGGCTGGTCGATTGAGTCTGAATGTTGCAAGCGCCGGGCACAGACAGGGCGCGGGTCTGGTTGATGCTGATGCCAAGGGAAGAGCCGCCCCCGTTGAGGACCTGGCACAGGCACTGCGGCTCTGAGCGGACCACGTTGGCGAGCTGCGAGCAGCAGCTCGAGGACGGGGCCGAGGAGTTGCCCGTGATGTAGTTGAGGCACGGCGACATGCTGATCAGCGCGTTCGTGCAGCTTGACGACTGAGCCGCCGCACCTGCAGCCACCATGGCCAAGACCAGAGCCACAATTTGCATCCTAGTCTGCGCCATCGGATGATCTTCCCTGTTTCCAATTTGGGGCTGATGCCAAAAGATGTGTGTATATGGAAATTTTGGATGTAACTTGCAAGTCCTGGATTGTGAGTTTAGTTCAGTGGTGTGAGGAGAAAGAGAGCAACTGGTTTGGCTTTTGTAGAAGAAATTTGAGAGAGAGGGGAGAGTTACAGGAATTGTTGATTTGGGTCACCAACTGCTCCTACTACTTCCATGGGATCTTTTCTGGTTATCAGAAACCTGTTTGATTTCATGATTTTGGTCATAAACATAGTATGTTAGGGACAGGACCATGTTTATTGCGCATACGCAGGAGCAAGTCCATGTGTTTGGTTCCTTTTGTGAATGGGAATCTATTTGGTTCTTCAGGTGGCCAACTACTAACCAATTGGTTTCAACTGATTTGGTATGCTTTTTATTTGTAATGCAAACGAGTTCAAAGCTGAGGAAACTTGCACCAGGAAGTAATGAGCAGGATGAGCTGGACCTGCGTGGTCAAGTGATGAAGTTGTTTTAAAATAATTAATCGTTCAGATATGAAAATTTGTATTGCCACCATGCTTTGATTTATCTCTCCAGATGACTAGGAACTCCTGATTGGTGAGCTGTGACATATTGAAGAGTGGCTCATGCAAGCAAGAGAATCAATTTGGATTATCATAACAAATTTGATTGCCAATTCAAGTAGTCTTTTTGGCTAGGAGAAATTACGAGTCACAAGCAAAGTACCGGTCACTCGTTAGATGTGATCAATAGACGGGTCGGGTTGATTAGGTATTTGGCTTAAAAATCCTTACCCTAGCCCATCCATGATTAAAAAATGTTAGATTTCTTGCTAAAAGGGATCCTGCTTGGATATATGTCGGTTCAAGAAGAGAACTGTTTGCCTAGAGCACCATACTAATATGCTTCCAATTAAGTAGCCACCATAGCTAATGGCACTTGCATGAGCCCCTTCATTTGACTCGATACCTTAGATGATTGACGAAAGCCTCGTTTTGCACAATCTTTATGTAAAAATTTTGGAAAACTATTTATCCTTGTGAGTTATAATGCAAAATTAATTCATCGTGCTCTATAGTCCTAACATAAGGTTGTCCTCATTCCCAATTCAAGATTTTGAATATGTTTCTTCTTAGAGCCATATACTTAGATCCATAAATTATTGAATCGGATTAGCCTTGAACCTTTATACGTGAAGTCATCTAACATAAGAACCGTGACATGACATGAATCTCGCTGGTCCAATAATCTTCAAGAGTATCACGCACAAAACCCTCTATGTGCTCTAGATCATTCAAAACTTCAATCCTTAAATTCTTCCTTTTTTAAATCAATTTCGTTAAGGACGGTAACACTAGGTCAACGCCCTCCCATGGTCCCTTGTTAGCACAACTACAACCCTCTAATCCTTGAAAGGAAACCAATAAGCAAGTGACACGCAAGCAAGGGCCCCTCTTACCAACAAAAGATAGGTCAAAATGGGGTCCACAGGGAGACATGCCAATCCACCAATCTTGTCACGAGTTCTTTAACACCTGTACTCTGCAAGCTAAAAATTAGTTAAGGTAGTTTAACTCCAACACCAACTTCATTTTCCCAACATACTCAACCCAATCTTTTTTTCTTTTTTTTCTAATGATTCTCTTATGTTCCTGTCATACTTTTCTCCACTTCTCAATACCTATAAATACCATTCACCATCTTTCCCTACCATCATCACCAAGGAACAGCCCATTCTCAATTCCTACAAAATCTCCTCAGTTTTCTTCTCCAACAAGCACGGTTTTCCCTACACTCCTCTGTCTCCAAGACTTGACAAAAATGAAGCATTTCAGGCCTCTCTCGCTCTCTCTTCCCCTCCTCGCCATGGCCATCGCGCTCTCGATCACCACCGTCCCGGTGCGTGGCCAGATCACCACCCCGTGCACTCCCTCCATGATCTCTAGCTTCACGCCATGCCTGAACTTCGTCACCAACAGCAGCCTCAATGGCACATCACCGACCTCGTCGTGTTGTAGCTCGCTCAAGTCGCTCACGAGCGGCGGGATGGGCTGCCTGTGCCTCATCGTGGGAGGTGGCATTCCGTTCCAGATGCCCATCAACCGGACCCTCGCCATCTCGCTCCCCCGTGCCTGCAACATGCCCAGTGTGCCTCTCCAGTGCAAAGGTATGCTAGTCCTACTAATTTTGGTGTCACTTACACTTATTCTCTACTCATATGATCGGATCTTCCTTAGTGTTGTACTAGACTTAATCCATTTAATGTTCTTCATTTCATTGTAACTTGCAGCTACGGGCGCGCCTCTTCCTGCTCCAGGTACCGGCCTTTCGCCTTTAGTCCTTGTGCTTCTGCAATTTTCATAGTCGTTAGAAGATTGATTCGTTAACCTTAAAGCATGAACTTGACATGATATTTTGCTATTTCTTTTCGACCATGAATTGCTGCACCATCTCAACCGCCAAATGAAACCGTTCACAAGGATGTTAACACGAGACATTTCAGGAATGAAAGAATGTTAAAGAGCATGTAAACCCAGTATAAGCGATATAAAATAGTAGATTGAATTTTAAGGAAGCCAAAAGCAAAATCTTTTAAGAATTTGTCATCAATTATCACAAGAGAAGAGAACTTGCTAAAGCAATCAATTGAATCGTTGCCTAATTAACTCTTCTCATCGATTTTCAGGTCCCGCTACGCTTGGACCGAATCTGTCTCCCTCATCCTCTCCAGCAGGCAGTCCTCTAGGTAACCAATACTCAAACCAGCCACACCTGTCTGAAATCAATGAACAAATGGTTTCAGATTTTGTAGCTTTCGGGTGCATGTCTTAGTTTTCTTGATTTTGTGCTGCAGGGTCCGCAGATCCTCAACCCGACTCACCAGCTCTGGCCCCAGAATCCAACACGCCGCCACTCTTGACTCCACCATCTCCAGGTGTCACTTCAGTGACTCCGACGACAACCACTGGGAGCCGCTCCGGTGTAACTCCGTCGGCTGCTAGCCCATCCAGTGTTTTCTCACCGGCTCTGCTGCTAGTCACATTAGCATCCGCTTTCTTGAAGTACTACTGATTTATGATGGGATCGTCTACTTGATTCTGTATTAAAATTTCTTATTTTTAGAATTATCTTTGGTGATTCTTTGGGGGTGTGACTATTGTAGTAGGGCTTTCAGGATACCGGGCGAGAGTCTCGTTTGGCTATTTTTTATGGGATAAGACTATACTTGCTTTGTAATGCTGTGATGAGAGTGGGAATAAAATTACAGTTTCTTTTATACTGCTTGAAGAGCTCAGGCTTAAGCTGGAGGATATTAATCATAGAAGCAAAGAAGATGCTGATCCTTGCCCAAAAGCAATGGCCTGAATCTGATTGCTAGAAATTTACAAATGGTTTCGTACAAAGAGTACATTCACGAATTCATTCCAAAACTTGCGAATGTATCTCGTTTAGCAGAAAAAAGAGTCCGATATGTGGTCTAGAACTGTTTTCTGTTAGAAGGATGAGATCCCTAAGTGTGAATCAACTGAGAGCTCTGCAGCCATTTGAGATTCACGCTTTCACGAATGCAGCATGCTCCTGTCACAAAACTCAAACCTCCCTAGCAGTTGAGGGAGAAAAGTTGATCATGCCTTCACGACTTCACGCTCTGACCATTGTGAGATCACTGTGGTATATGCCGGTTTTCCCTCCCCACCCAATATTCGATGATTATAGACTA
Organism: Eucalyptus virginea; assembly: GCA_014182375.1. Taxonomy (NCBI): domain Eukaryota; kingdom Viridiplantae; phylum Streptophyta; class Magnoliopsida; order Myrtales; family Myrtaceae; genus Eucalyptus; species Eucalyptus virginea. The sequence continues at coordinate 13,321,863 of CM024515.1, read as the reverse complement.
AGAAGTCACCATTAATAGTTCCATTTAGATCATGTCATTGTGAATATGACCGGGGCATTCTGGGAAGAGCACAAGCGCCTGCCCGAGCATGCGAATCGTCCCTCCTGATCAGAGAACTTGCATTGCCTATGTTGATAAACTTGTGAAGGTAATGAAAATTTACAGCAACTTGAATTGAAGAAAACGACGAACGTCATGGTCTCGAGCTGCCTAAGTTTCTTCAAGTTGCCTCTTTGTCTAGCTCTTATGCTGTGTTCGACGCAATGTATAGCGCCATTTCAAGGCTGTCATGTGGAGGAAATAAGCCTCAAGCAATGCTTGAAGCAAGATGAGGGCTCCATAGAAACATGCTGCATCGCCCTTAATGCAGTGATTCGGGAAGGATTTGACTGCTTCTGCTCCCTGTTCAAATCCTCCGAACCGCTCCACGGGAATGCATTCCTGTTGCTGTCATCGAACTGCTATGTATCGATACCTCCTCTGGCCCTTTGTCAAGGTAAACTTTTGCACGCTGCTGCCTAGCTAAAACTGATGTAACGTTCATGTATGATATGATACTTGTACGAAAGCTGGCAACCCGACACCATGGATTGAATCAAACCAGTCAAGCATGAGAATTGCTAGTGATGCAAAAGCAATGTTCTGCTTTGAAATCTTTCTCATTCCCTAAAAAAATAATACACCTTACTAAATAAACTACAGTTTTACAGAGACAAAAGGAAATGTCTAATTTCTTCCCTTCTTTCTAGCAAAGGCTATAGAAATTTCACACCTTTTTCCTTCCGATTGCAGATCGCGCTCTGCCAGCGGTGTTTCCACCGATCACACCGAACATCGGCGGACTACCTCCTGCTTCTGGAGAAGCCAACTCTGCAAATGTCACACTGTGCCAAAATTCGACCGCAGATCAAAACAGTGCGGAGAAATTCGACGCATTCGAAGAGCCAAGTGGTGAGACATCAGATGGAGAAGACAAGCCCGCAGAGCTGCTGCACAATGCTCTGTTTCTTCTCTTACTATTCATGGTGTTATGCTATTGACATCATCCTAGTATATGTTTCTGCTCTGTCCATGCTATGACATCAATTATGTCCATTTATGAGGACATAAATTAAAATATTAAAATATTCAAGATGAGCAATTCCGACAAGTGTTTTTTCATATCTTAAATTTTTACATTTAGAAACTCATTTTCTTAAATTTATGCAAAAATATTTTCATTGATTAGAAAGCATTTTTGGTTGACTATTCATTTTTCATGAAAAAAATAGATGAAAGTCCGAAAAATTAATTCCCACTTTTCCCCCGAATAAACGTATCCTAACTTTTTTCCCCAAACAAATGCTTTAGATCATTTCGTGATTTTAGTTATAATTTTCATGTAATGAAAAAAGTTCACCAACTTTATTTTGTCTCCTCAAAAAGCACTACTTTCTTATAATACCTAAATTGGGCCCAAACTTATGACACAAAAAAGAGTTTAGGCTAGAATTTAGATTTGAAGTAAATTTTCTGCTTTTAATAAGACCAAATTTTTTTTTTTTTGACCAAAACTAAAATCTAAGGTAAATTTAACTTTTTATGAGAAAAAAAAGTTTTGAATTGGAATTAGACAGGTAACTTCTTTTTTCTTTTTTTTTCTTTTTTCATGTTATTGCAGTTTCTGAAGTTGATGTCTGGTGCGATTGGTCTGAATTTCATCATTTACTAGTTATTATTACACATTCTAATGCCGACACCCTAACGACCTAATTCTAAGTTTTATAGTATGTCGACGGACCGGCGAAGGAGAATTTTGAAAGTCATGCGATCGCACTGTTGTGTTGGATCGTTAAACGGAAACATTGCGCCTTTTCTTCCGCCGGACGAATTCTCGTGGGTTGTCTGTCCTTCACCAGAGGCCCGAAACGATGAATTTTTAATTTCTTTTTCCTAACATTCCAAAAAATAACCTTATTTTTATAATGTCATGAAAAACCCCTAACAATTTTACTTTAGATTAAGTTTTTGACCCAACACCTATGACAAATTTATTTAAAAAAATTTACTTTCGATTAATTTTCAGTAAATTGAATAATTATCATGAAAATTCGCAAATTGATATACTTATAACAAACGGAGGGAAAAAATTTGAATTGATATGTATACAATTATCACGTGTTATCTAACTTAACAATTAAAATATAAAATTTAACGAAAATTAACAAAATGTAATTTATTACAGATTTATCAATACATAGTTTTTTATGGTAAGTTTGTATCAATTTAGAGGTTTTCATGACATTAATCTTTTTAAAAAAGAATTCAAATTCTTTACATGTAGATTTTTTTTTTTTTTGATCGATCCTCTTACACTTAAAATCATATCGTCCTTACCCCAACCTCACCTCAATTCCATGAGAATGTGGGGGATCCCCACCTCTCCTTTCCATATTGAAAATGGGTAGTTACTAGGGCAAATCTCAATGGTTACACATAGACATCACATGGCTACCACTAATGTGAGATTATTTAACGATGATTCACCAACCAGGCCACCTAATTCTCACATTGTCTAATGGCGGGGCGAAAATGAATAGAAAAATTGATAATTCAAAGGACTCAAACGCAGCCAATATTGCGTAAATAAAAAGAGAAGTTGGGGACAATTTTCGTTGGCTTTTATTATTATTTACACCCGAATCGGCTGATCGTCCGGCGATCTCCCACATGCTTGGGCTGCCGCCGACTTCGGCGAGCGTAAAGCGCACGTCGTCTTCTTCTTCTTCTTCTTCCACCGCTTCTTAGTAGTTCTCCGCACGCATTCTCCGGCTCTGAAATTCCGTGCGAACCTCAAGAATCGGCGACACCCGTTTCGTTTCCGTGACGTCTCGTCCGTGAAATGGAGTAAGCTCGCGAGCCCACGAATTGTGTCGCCACCGACGGCGATTCCCGGGACCTCCCATGGCTGCTGCGTTGCTCCGGCGGCGAGTCTCGGCTCTGGGTAGCTCTCCATTTCTCAAAGGTCTGACCTTGAGCCCGTGTTCTAACCCAATCCTTCATTGTTTTGTGTCTCTGTTGTTCAGATTAAAATGCTTTTCTTTTTCTTTTTCTTTTTGTGGGATTTTCTTGTTTGGCATAGCTGCGGTTGAGGCAGGAGACTTCAACCAAGGGACTATTTTGGCTTCTTTTTTTGGGGGTAGCAGTGAGTTTCTGTTTTATCGATATGGTATTGAATTGTTTGGTCATCTGTCAAGAAATGGGTAATGTATTAATTCTATGCTGGATTTCTAGCTTCTCAGTAACTTCAGGTGAATTGGGAGAAGTAGGATCTTGTCTACCAAACGTACATTTTTTTTTTTTTTTTTTGGGTATTGTGACGAGAGAGGTGACCAATTTCAAATGCATATGGATTTCCACCAAAATATATGTAGTTCTTATAATTGGATATATAATTGGGTAGACCAATCTTCGAAGTCTGGTACTTTGGTCAATGTCTTGGCATTGCTGATATCCTGTTTCACTATTTTAGTTTGCTGGTATAGGTTAACTATGTTCTTTCCGAAACTCCATCGACTGAGATTTTTGTTATTCAATATAACTGAAGTATATGTCTATGTCAGTACTTGTTTCGGGCATTCAAAGGATATTGCTGATTGTCACATTTGCAAGTAGATATTTATGGATCAGTATGGTTTTAGATGACAATTAGCGTTGTAAACATTACTTGTGGATGATTGTGGATAACTATTGTACATGAATATCACAGAAACGCAAGAATCACAAGGTATTCTAGTGCAATTTCCTGCTAAATGAGGTTATGTGAGCACTGTACAACAGGAGACCATAGGCTGTCATTGTCAACATCGATATATTACAGATTTTGTTCTGTATTCACTTCAAAAGAGAAAAAAACGTTGCCCTTGCATCAACTTTTATGAAGACACTTGAATTTGATTGTGTCCTTGCAACTTTGGTATGGTGTTTCTGTTGATAGATAATGTGGAGTCATTTTGGCTGTGGCTGGAGTTGAAGGGTGGGTGTGGAACTGGGGTATTTAAGACGAAAAGGCACTATGGAAGCTGCAGCAGCTCCAGAAAGTTTGATTTCACAGACCTGAAAGGTGGAAGTAGCAACAATTCCAACAAGTTGGATCTCACGGACCTAACGTACGATTTCATGTGCCTGTTTCTTCATGCACAAGTTCACTCTCCTTAGTGGTTTTAGTGGTATTCAGTGCTTTCTTTCATGTTGCCTTTCCTTTTGTTGGTGCCATGCATCACTGTCTTCATGTTGTTCTATAATATATTTTAATATGTGAGGAAGCTACTTTTGTAATGGGATAAATCTTTTTTTGGTCGATGGCTTTTTGGGGCTACAGAAAGTTATGTTTATTGATATTTCTAATATTTAGTCCATTTATATGTGTATGGTATGTCCAGCAACATTGACTGAAAAGTTGATCTTCAACTTTGCTATTCAACTAATTCCCTCAATATGCATTCGCAATTTTTTAATTTCCATCATTATGAAGAAGTGCAATTTTCCAGTCGTCCTCATACATGGTACCCTGTGGCACGGAAGAAAAGGCGCAAGGTCATTCTCCATGTAGGTCCTACTAACAGTGGCAAAACTCATTCTGCACTGAAGCAACTGGAGCTGAGTTTGTCAGGCAAGCTTTTTTATATGTTTCAGAGTACTTTGATTAGTGGAAAAATCACATATTGCCCGCTATAGAAAGGCAGGTTTTCAAAGTACCTACCTAACTTTCCGAATTTTCTAAAACAAGTTGGCACCACTTTGTATATAGTAAGAAGTTTCACTCTTTCAGCCAATTTTAACAGAGGTTATCATGTGGTTCTCATGCAAAAGCCATTTGCTGCAAGTACACATATGTGGATAACCAGTCTACGTCTAAAGCATGTGAGAATTTGTTTTGTTCGAATTGGAAATGTGATTGTTGACTTGTATGCAGGGAGTTGAGGGAGGCTTTTCAATTAAATTCTTAGATTTGCATAGGCAATGTGTTTATAGCCCTATCTGTAGGTAGGGAATTTGTCGATTTACAAGATTGATATGTCTGCATCACTTGCAAATTTGCTCCAAATTTATTGTTTTTCTGAAGAACTTTTCAATCTTTAGGTGTATACTGTGGTCCCTTGAGGTTGTTGGCCTGGGAAGTGGCTACACGAATGAATAAAGCAAAAGTTCCTTGTGATTTGATTACGGGACAAGAGAGGGAGGAAGTCGAAGGCGCAAAGCACAAGTCTATGACAGTTGAAATGGCTGATGTTACGGCAAACTATCATTGTGCCGTTATTGATGAAATTCAGGCATGTTGTTGACTGGTTCATGAGACAATTTTTCCGTGAAACATGTATCTCCTTAAGTAAATTCACTAAAAGTGCAATAGATCATGCACACTGTGGAATGTTGATTTAATGGATAATACATAGAATCAATTTAATTTCTCATGCCTGTGGCTATCAATAACAAAAGAGAGCTAATTTAACTCAAATATAACTACACATTGGAAAAATCATGCGTTTTGCGGTTGCCAAATGTCTGTTGATCTTTTCACCTTTTGCCTCGGTATAAATTCATACCAAATCCACAGATATGTAGGCTTTGCTTCTTTTTCACCTTATGAGCTTTTGTCTAGAATTCTAACTCTAGGAACTCATTTTCAGATGGTAGGATGTAAGACGAGGGGATATTCGTTTACACGAGCGCTACTGGGACTTGCTGCTGATGAGCTCCATCTTTGTGGAGATCCAGCGGCAGTTGCTCTTGTTGAAGATATAGTGAAAGTGACAGGCGATGATCTTGAGGTACTGACATCTTTTCTTTTTATAGTTAAATGGGACTTTTTCTGCTCTAGCTTTTAATGGCAACTGAAGAAAGATATTTCATATTAGTGATGCGAAATTGTCTAGTCAGTATGAAGAATGGGAGACTTAGTAATATTTGATTGTCAGTGTCAATGGCTTCAAGAAAAGCTGACTTGCCTTTTACTGTGTTTCAACTCCCTAACTAACATATGCCAGTAAACTGGATGTACGACTTAATGAGATTTTGTGCATGACATCTCTTGGAATTTCATCATCTTATGATTCCAAGAAACACAATTACCTTTGTTGCTCAGGAAATAATGTCTTGGACATTCCATATAGCTGGTAGTTGGTGTAGAATCTAGAAATCATACATCTCAATGACTTTTGCTTAAAAATAATTTCTTATGCAAAGAAATGTCCTGGTAACATAAATTTCCATTTGTAGCAATATATGACCTACCAATATGTTGATGTCATCTTGCTTTGCCCTGCTTGAGCATATTGCTTAATTACTTTTTCTGCTTTCTGCTGTCTGTTAGATTCACCATTATGAGAGACTTTCACCTCTGGTCCCCCTGAAAGTCCCTTTGCAATCTTTTTCTGAAATAAGAAAAGGCGATTGCATGGTCACCTTTTCCCGTCGTGGAATTTACCGACTAAAGGTTGTGAATCTCTTCCCTTTGTATGTTTTCAGCTCCTGTTCATCTGGCTGTAATTTTCATTAAACTGAAATATCAATTCATTCCCGTAACCTACCTTTAAAGTGTAAGTATATCTTTTGCAATGTAGAAGCAAATTGAAAGAGGGGGAGAGCGTCGTTGTGCTGTTGTTTATGGTTCATTGCCACCTCAGACTCGAACAAGACAGGTAGTATTTCACTCCTGTGAACTTTTGCCTGCTTTGAGAGGCCCAACTAGGCAATTGGAGTCCATTAAACATTAAAATGAAAAGAAAAGCTCATTTATCACTTGAGCAAATTGAATGATTGGTAGTCCTATTTATTTTTTCCTTTTCCTTAAAAGCATAAATGAGCTGTATTTGTTATTTTATTGAAATGCCGATTTAGCTATTCTAATATTTATATATTTATTGATAGGGTTTTCTTAACGAGTGCTTCAGGGGTACTAGTTAAGAATACTTCTAAAAATGGTTATAACATGTACCTACTCACTTTGGTAATTGATCAATAACACATTTCAACAAAGTTATCTACTTCAAACAAAAATATTTTTGTTTTCAGAGCACAATTAATGACTCTTAACAAGTCCTTGAGGCACTCTTTAACATTTTCCTATTGATATAGAGTAACTAATGTCAATCTGAAGTTTTCCTCTCCACAAAATCTCTCATCAAATTTCATGATCAGTCGAATAAATATATCAATTGGCTCTTTTTATTAATAAAACTATTGGGGTTTCAATTTGAAGTTCAAGCTCATGCTTCCTTAGAGGTTCACATAGGTTCAGGAGCATGTCATTCCAAAAGCCACAAACAAGAAGATGATGAAATAAATGCATCTGCGGCAATTGATGCACTTCGTCAATTGCAGTGTTGTCAGAAATGGCTATGATGAGGCCTTGTATTAATATTCCCTGAGGACTGTTCCTGAAAATTTTATTCCAGTAAATGTAACTAATGTTTTGTTGGAGATATAGAACCTGCACAGGAATGGTCTTAATGATTATGTAAGGCATCTTTTGTTACATGAAAATCTTTTCTCTGTTTCTTTTTGCCAGAGCTCTAAGTTGCATTTTGTGGCTTTATAATTCTGATCTCTATTAGAGAATGCATATTCATGTGCTTTGAAAGCATTGGATAATTGAGATGTTCTGAAGCATTTTTATTAGGACTGCAGGCGACCATGTTCAATGACGCAAATAGCGAATTTGATGTTCTTGTTGCTAGTGATGCCATTGGAATGGGTCTCAATCTGCAAATTTCCAGGCTGATATTTTCATCAATGACAAAATTCGATGGTGTCGAGTTTCGTGAGCTAACTGTACCAGAGATTAAGCAAATTGCAGGTTTGTATGTTTTCATGTCGGCAAAATAACGACATCATCTGTTAGCGTTGTATGCTTTGCATCTACTTGAGGGTTCATATATGTGCAATTTTTTTCATCCTTATCATATGCCAAAATTCTGCTTGCTTTTGTTTCTACTTTTTTCCCTTGTATGGAGTCTATTTATGAAATCGTTTTCAATGATCAGGTGTTGATATGTTGCTATATAGATGGGTTGTGATGGCTGAATGTTGTTTCACTGGGAAAACACACCCCAACGCGCAAGCCAAACCTAGATGTTTGATAAGTTCACTGAAAAAGCCTGTGCATTGCAGATGTCTAATTTTTAACCAATTAGCAAAAGTTCATCTACAAAGCACAAAGCTGCCAGTACCCATCATCATAACATTATTTGCATGAGGGTTTCATCAAATCTGTCCTAAAAAATATCAAAAGATAAACAGGTCATCGGATCTAATGGAATTTTGATGCTTCAATAGCCTAGGTAGATATTGGATTTATTGTACGCAGTGATGTGGTGGACAGGGTTATATGAATCATATAGATGGAGTTTTTTGGTTGATCAGTTTAGAATCTGAGGCTCACCATGTCCAGATGAACCTAATATTGTCAGAAACTGTTAATTTATGGGTTGCTTCTCCTACTTCTTTTTAGCCATATCATTGTCCATTAAGGAAATTAGGCTTCAGAAATACATCATTGAAAATTTTTAGCCTTATGGGTGGTGCGCCAAAAGCCATACCTTGCTCCAGTTCTTGCTTAAAGGTCACTAGAAATGGTTGACTTGGGCTATTGGTCACAAGGAGTGTGTGCTTTATAAGTTTCAAGTAGTCAACTTATTCATGTGAATGGAGGTAATAACACTGTAAACTGTAGTATATTCTCCTGGTGACAGCTGCTTGTCAAATGCATGCTTCAATATGTCATGTCTGTACATCAATTAGCAAACTCTAATGTGATTTTGTTATTGATTGCTAATCGCTGAAACATTTTGGGAGTGATGCTCTATATAAACCGTCTGTAAATTGGCTTTAATGTAGGGAGGGCTGGCAGGTATGGATCAAAATATCCTGTCGGTGAAGTGACTTGTGTTGACGAAGAGGATTTACCTTTGCTTCACACAGCTCTGAATGCCCCATCTCCTACTCTAGAGGTGACCTTTCAATGCTTGTAGAGATCATGACTATAATTCCTACATGCTTCATGTGGTTTCTAGGGCCAATTATAGTCCAACCAGAATTCATGGATATTCTAACCTACTTATTTTCCCTCACTTTATAATTTGCAGCATGCAGGATTATTCCCAACCTTTGATCTTTTACTGTTGTACTCGCATTTAAACCCACAATTTGGTTTTCGGCAGATATTGGTAGGTTGATTTTTCGCTAAATTTGGTTCCAGATGTTCTGCCCTCTAGTTAATTAAATCCCTCTATTGCCTTCCTTTGGTACTGATGTCAAGTTTCTCATTTTAACCTTTTGCATTCATGTTCCTGGCTCCTGGGATGGTTAAAGACAAGGCAAGACAATGAATAACCTACTCCTGTCTAGTCGTAGCTAATTTAAGGCTACTGGGTCCTTGAGGGCACTTTATCCTTTTTTCCCTGTCCCCCATGTCCATTTTCAGCTGCACGGACCCCCACAAAGGGCAAGAGAATCAAGTGATTTATGTGGGGCTATCCTTATCTATATTTACATATCATGATGTCCTTTCCTATAAACTGAAATCATTGATAGTTGATTGGATAACGATGCTAATGATTGTTTTGGTACACAATCTAGTAATATGAAATGTATTACAAGCCGAAATGATAGAATGCTTCAGGGACTGCTTATACATTGTAATTAAAAAAAAAAATTGCCTGCAAATTAGAAAATGATTATTCTCACAAGTTGAAATAAATCATCTCTTATGCTCTGGCCCTTGTGACATCAAATTATCAAGAGAGCGGAGAGAAAGACAAGTGGTACTAATGAGCATCATGGCGGATATTACCCAAGTAACAGATTACTTTACCCCTTCATGATTTTGGTTGTGTAGTTGGTAGATACAAATTGTAATTTCCTTCAAATTAACTTAGATGTGGTGAAATACGGGCACACATGATTAGTACCAGTCTAGTCTTGTTATAGCCTGCAGTGCAGGGCTAGTAATAGTTAATACTTTGAAAAAAGGTAGATGGTCAATCCTTAGAAAAACTGTCAGCACTGTTACATTTCTGTTTTGTCTTTAACATGGCAATCCATGGGGTGTAAATCTTTTTCATTCCCTTTCTTTTCTATTCCTTTTCAACTTTTAAATTTTTCTTCAAACATCCTCAACAGGAACATTTTCTAGAGAATGCCAAGCTATCTGAAAACTACTTCATTGCTGACTGCGAAGATATGTTGGTATGTTTTCCCTTTGTCCTCATCTATAGGAAAGTAGGTGGCCTGGCAGGATAAACTGGTTCTCTTAGCCTGTTAAGATTGACCTTGTGATTGATTTAAACCTTGTTTCAATACATATCAGAAAGTGGCTGCTATTGTTGATGAGTTGCCCCTCGCTTTGCATGACAAGTACCTTTTTTGTCTCAGGTAATACTGTTCACCAGTAGAGTTGCCTTTAGTCATGTTTTGACCTATTTTGTCATAATGGAGTTACCTATAAAGAGATGCTTCCTCTCCCTTTTTGCCGGTGCATGTATGCAAGTGCACAAGCACACAATTAAGAGGGAAAACCTACTCCATCAAAGTTTCATTTACCTACCAGTAAAAACCTGTCTGCATGAAATTTTGGCCATGGCCATGTGAATTGTATCGCAGTAGTTCAATGTTGCTAATTCATGAGGTTTGAATTCATTAGCACATGTATTTTGCAGTCCAGTTGACGTGAACGATGACATCTCCACCCAAGGTCTTATACAGGTTAGATGAATGGTTAAAATCCTGTTGATCTTTCGCGAATATTTATGGCTATTCCAAATCAGAGAACTAATCTGCTCAAACTATTTTGGTAAACTAGTTTGCACAGAACTATGCAAAGAGAGGCCTGGTTCACCTCCGAGAAATATTTACTCCGGGGACACTTCAGGTGCCAAAAACGCATACAGCAATGAAGGAACTTGAATCAATTCACAAGGTTAGAATGTTTGCTTGCTCATCTGAATGTTATACGATGTGAGTTTCTGCTGGTTAAGATGTTTCATCTCTTTTAGATTGAAAACAGGTCTATTCTAGTTTGTTTAGATAAATCAAAGTTTTTGTAGGGTCTGAAATGAGAATAGAGCAGATAGGAGAATTCTGTTAGTGTGAACTTGTAACTACATCTATTCAATCTAAGGTTATTAATTTAATTGTCCTTTTTTTTTTGTTGGTATTTTTACAAGTGATAAATTAGGAATTGATCCTAGAAAGTCAGTAAGACCAACTCATAGGCTTGAGCAACAGAGTGAGTGGATATGGAGGGTCAAGGAACGCCAAAAGGGGAGATCTAGATGGCAAAGTTATCATTTTAAATAAAGCTTTGGAAGTAGTGTAAAAAAACATTCCCTTCTAGAATTTGCGCCTGTAAGGTGAAGGTGTCCATACTCAGCAGCTTCTGGACAGTGTGCAAACTGAATTTCACTACAGAAAAGCTGGATGAGTCAAAATTGTACCTGTGGATTATTTGCTTCAGTGAGTATCCAGAAAACAAGCTGCTTAGTGCTTGTGCTTTTGTTCCAGAGGCTGGTTGATCAGATGATAAAAGGAAGTTGTGGGTGAATTTTGACCCTAGATGACAAAGAAAGGACAACATGATGTTGCTGTGATGTTTGGAGAAAGTGAGCTAAGCAGAAAATAAGACAAATTACTAAAGGATCTCTAATTTATTCAAGATGGAACCAAGGATATTTGCTTTTAGGTTGTCTAATTAGCTATTTATGTTTCACTACTCCCACTGCTTCTGTGGAAGCACCAAACAAAAGAAGGTGGACATAATTGAACTATGTGAAGAACCATGATATTTGAAGCTGCATGTTTCTTCAAACCATGCATTATAACTTATTTAGTTTTAGCTAAAAGCTTTCATCTTCCTTTCTTGGAAATTAATGATAGGTCTTGGAGCTGTATGTTTGGTTGAGTTTCCGAATGGAGGATTCATTCCCTGACTCTGAGCTGGCAGCTTCCCAGAAGGCAATCTGTGGCCTGTAAGTAGCCCTGGGCTTCAAGTGGCTTATGGGTTTGGGTTTGGGTTTGGGTTTGGCTTGACTTTTTTTAATCTTCATCGCCCCTCCAAAAATGTAGGTTGATCGAGGAGTTCCTGGAGAAATATGAGTTGCAGATGCCAAGGGGAAAAAGGTTGCCGTTGCGCAAGAGCTCTAGTTCTATACTCCAGTAAGACGACATACTTTATATTGGATTACTGCAGTTCGCTCAAGCCTTGGGCATAGATGCCTGATGGAAGGTGGAGTGGCAAGAGATCGGTGTGTCCTGTAAGACGCCTTGATCCCATCCCACCAGCCTGGTAGAATAAACCTGCCAAGGACCGAAGAAAATGAAAAGAACCTTGGAGATCTCTGACCGCCTCCCCACCCCCAAAGACACACCACAACAAAAGATTAGATTAGGCCACACTGCAATCAAACATTACACTGTACACAGACATTACATCCAGTCCAACAATGTGTTTCTATAGTTGTTTCCTTGGGAACTCTTCTTGCAATCCAGTGCACGTCATTCCTTAATTGTAAGTTAGAGTTACAATGTACATTACTGCTGATAACGGTTCTTTCAATTAACAATGATATTCCTCATTTCAGAAAAATGTTCTTGATTGCATGCGCAGAAACTCCTATCTGTGTGCCTGTGCATGGCTGCACCGAGGCGTCCTGTGTATCAGTGTCAAGATGGTGTAGGCTTGCTTGCGCCTGCATGTGGCCATCCACAAGTGTAAGACGCAGGTGACTTAGTGGGCACTCACGCGTGCATATGATTGTGTTAAGAAAATACTAGGCAGGACCGACGAAATAGCTGTTGCCTTGTAGTCAGGAGACCGCCCTCACTAGACCGAAGTGACGACCCCTTGTTGATGGAGGCATGGAAGACGCATAAGGACAGGAAGATAATTAGTATTTCTTTAACTCCTATATTGTAGGTAAAATGAAGTTCGAAGCCGTATGATCTTGCTTTGGCATGTACAAAGATGCGTCAATCAAATTATACATGATAAGTGCAAACACATCTCAATACTTAACGGCGGAATTAGTCGGATACAAGGCATTAAATATATGGATACGAGTAATGGGCTTCAGACTACAGAACAGCACTTACAGTAAGAAAGAACAGAAACCATCAAAGAAAGCAACATATTAAGATACTCTTGCTAAGCACTGGTGTCAACTGAACTAGCCCTCAAATCTGCATTTCGATCTGCACAACCCCTAAAAAAGGTTGAGATTAAGACATAGTGGAGAATAATAGCGATCCATGGACTATAACAGCATGGTACAAATAGTAACAGAAGTTGGTCGGGTCTGACAACAAGCAGATTGGTTTATAATGGTTCTTGTTACTGATTCCGTCACTCTGCATACATCTAGACTCCGGCCAATAAATAACAGAAAACGCAGATTAGTGGTACCCATTTTTCACAATGGTTATTCGCGTCACTCCGCATGTATCTAGACTCCAGCCAATAAATAACAGAAAACGCAGATTAGTGATACCAATTTTTTCGCAATGGTTATTCGCATTTCATTTAAATCATCACAACTAAAAGCTGACTTATTTATGTCACATTTAATTTAACAAGCTGTAGAAAAGGGTGTTGAGGGATCAAAACCCTTCACCATTAGAATAAATCTTCGCAAAACTGTAGCCCTTCATCGGCTTACTCGGGTAGTCCAACTGTCCTACGGCACCCCACTCATCCCAAATCACGTTGATAGAGCTGGAATTCTCAGTGCTCCATGTCTTGCATTGAGATTTCCCAAAAATCATCATGGAAAGTGCAATCCGTTTCACTTCCTTGGTAATTCATTTGGTGGATTCCTGCTGACTCGATTATCCAGACCAAATTCTCTAAGAATGCCATGGTGGTTGAAAAATCGTATCTTTCATTTTTTTGGCCTACCAAAAATCACCGCAGGAACAAAAACCTTCTTTGAAAAAGTGAAACCGGTAATTATCTCTTATGGTGATTTCCCGATCATATACTTTTGACACTAGTTTAGCATATGTGTGGCAATCAGAGCATATTCTCAGATTCTTCACAACCCGGACTGGCATCTTCTGACCTGTGCTAATAAGCGTGTAAGCTATGGCCAGCTTCTCGCTGTGTCGACTCAGCAAAAACTTCTTCTCATGGTCATCTACATCAAGCAGAACATTTCTAAGATCGGGAACATGACCTGCATCCCGTAGTTTGCAGTTTATTTCATCCAGCATCTGGGCAATGCGGCTCATTTCCGGGTGAGATTCATCTCCTGAGGAAAACTGATGAACTACTCCATTTACCTCTGTGGAGCTCGACCCCGGAACCTTGTGCATCCCTCTCTCTTTCATTTTTAGCCTCACTTTTGCTACTTCTGACCATTTTCCCTTGGATGCATATACGTTCGACAAAACCACTGGGATCCCAGTCCTATCTGATGTTAATTCAGGAATTCTGTTGGCAGCATAAGCCGCAATCTCCACATTCTTGTGAGTCCGGCATGATGATAGAAGTGAACCCCAGATAATGTCATTGGGTTCAATTGGCATGCTCTTTATGAAGTCTAGTGCTTCCTCCAACAGTCCAGCTCGGCCAAGCAAATCAACCACACATCCATAATGAACCACCTTAGGTGAAATACCATATACCTCCTCCATGGACTGGAAAAGTCGGCGGCCTTGTTCAACTAATCCGCTGTGGCTGCATGCTGTAAGGAGTCCGACAAATGTTACGTCATCGGGTTCAACTCCTTGAGTAAGCATCTCCTTGAACAGCTCTAGTGCTTGTTTGCCATTTCCTTCTGTGGCCATCGCACAGATTATTGCAGTCCAAGATGACACATCCCTTTTCTCCATCTTCTCAAATATTTGCACTGCCATCTTTGGATCACCGCACCGACCAAACATGTCTACAAAGGCTGTGTCAAGGAGCATATCACGTTCAATAGCATTTTCTTCTGTGTAATGATAAATCCACTTTGCAAGACCTAGAGAACCTAAATTTCCACAGGCAGATGCAACACTGACTATTGTCACTTTATCTGCTTTTATTCCCTCCCTCTGCATCATCCGGAAAAACTCAATTGCTTCCTCAAATAAACTCTCCTGAACTAAACCACCAATCATGATGTTCCAAGATACCAGATCTCTTTCAGGCATCTCATCAAAGATCTCCCTAGTTGATCTCACATCACCGATTTTAACATAACCTGCAAGTAGTGAATTCCACGACACAACAGTTTTATTTGACATAGAATTGAAAATCGTGCAGGCTAGTCCTGATTCGCCACATTTCATGTACATGTCGATCATTGCATTGTTAATGTTATCGTCTTTTTCTTGTAATCCATTTCTCAAAATGTAACCATGGCAAGCCTTCCCAAAGAAGAGTTCATTTAAAGCGGCACTCGCTGAGATTGCGGACAACATTGTTACCCTATCTGGTTGTGGTCCCTGTTCCAGCATTTCATCCAGGACAGCTAATGCTTCCCTTGCCATTCCTCTTTTGACATAGTGTGACATGATTGTGTTATACAAGACCAAATTCCTCTCAACACAACCGTCAAAAATCCGCTTTGCAGTAACAAAAGCTCCACATTTCATGTACATGTCAACAAGAGCACTCACCATATGACCATTAGGCTCAATATCTAAATTGCCGATATAAGAATGAACCCGCTCGCCTAATTTAAGATCCTGCAACTTGGCACACGCAGCAATCACACACACCATCGTAACCGAGTTGGGCACCGCACCTGCCTCCACCATATCAAAGAACAATGAAACCGCCTCCTTCGGACAGTCCCTCCGGGAGTAACCACAAATCAGACTGGTCCAGGAAACGACATTCCTCTCAGGCATTTTATCAAACAACCTGCGGCCATCGACAACATCCCCGCATTCAAAGTGAAAATGAATCAAAGTATTCGCCACAAACATATCCTCCGCGAATCCCATCTTCACTATCGCCCCGTGAACTTGGACCCCCTCACGAAACCACGAAACCTTCGTGCAAGCGCTCAACAGGAACGGGAAAGTGTACTTGTCCGGCATCACGCCCATCTCCAACATCCGAACGAACACCAAGATGGCCCTCTCCCCCAGCCCGGCGAAAGAGCAAGCTCTGATCAAAGAATTGCACACGAACAACGACCCGGCGACGCACTCGTCCTCCTTCCACCCTTCAAACACCTTGAGCGCGTAGTCCAGGCTCTCGGGTGTGCCCACTTCGGCGCACTTGGCGATGAGCTCGTTATTGTGGGTCGGGCCTTTCTTGGCGACGCAGCAGTGCAATTGCTTGATCTCCTTCAGGTCCCCGCCGCCGCCGCCGCTCCTGAGGAAGGCGCTCGGAGCGGCCGCGTCGTCCGCGACGGGGGAGAGCCCATTGAGGTTGGAGACGCCCGGCGAGTCCCGGACGGCCGAGACGGGGGGAGACGAGCAGAGGGTGGCGAGGCTTGAGAGAGCCATGGCCGGTCGATGTCGAAAGCTGCGGCTGACGACTGTCTAAAAACGCGAACTTTAAGGTCTCGGCGCCGTGGCCGCGGCCGGAAACTGCCGGGGTCGCCTCCGTGCTCCGGCCCGCCGCCGGAACGTCGCCGCGACGCTGTCCCCGAGACGGCCTTTGTCTCCGCCGGTGCGGCTCGAACGAGGCGGCGGCCGGCGAGTCCCGGCGAGGTTGCAGAGGCGACGGCGGCCGGCCAGGACGATGAGTGAGCAGTCCGAGAACTCTCTTTACTGGCAACTGAACTTTCAACAGTTACACGAGAATTTTTCCTTTTATTTTCCATTTTGACCTAGCATATTGATTTTTTTTTTTTCAAGGTTTAAATTATAATTTAATTTATAATTATCCGACCCAAAGAATAAAGTTTAAGTTATGATTTTTTTTCCTTCATTATTTTAGTCAATTCGCTATTTTTTTTTTTTCCAGAATGGGAAAAGACAAACTGAAGCCGTAATTAATAAAGGAAAGTGAGAAATAATGGACTGGCCTTGGGATAATCATTATAATTAATATAATAATCAGCAACAGAAACCACAACGATGATATGGTTGACTTGCCGAAAACATTTTAATATTATCCCAAGGATTTAAAATTAACATATAGGAGTATCTCGAAATTTTCGAATTTACATTTCCTTTATATCCTCTAGTGGCGGTTCGCAGTTTAAGAGACCATGGCCATTGTTTGGTTATGCAACTTTGG
Organism: Eucalyptus virginea; assembly: GCA_014182375.1. NCBI lineage: Eukaryota > Viridiplantae > Streptophyta > Magnoliopsida > Myrtales > Myrtaceae > Eucalyptus > Eucalyptus virginea. Next base: position 13,304,648 of record CM024515.1, on the reverse strand, counting down.
TATTTTCGGCACAACTCAGGTGGAGTTTTGTATATCACCGTATCGGTTGAAATCCCGGAGGATAAATCCATATCGCCTTGAAAGTTAATTGAACTTTTCAATAATTTTCCCTTGCTATCATTTCTCTCGTAGACCCGATTCAAGGAACGAAGTTGCATGCCTGTAAATTTAGAGCCTATTTGGTAACACTCTTAAGAATTACTAATTATGTTCTTTTGTTTCCGATGACAAAAAAAGAATAGAAATTAATTTAACAAATTTTTTTATTCCCGACAATAGATTTGAAATAGAATTAAGAAGCAGAAAAAGTTGTTTCTTGTTTCCAAGAACAATTCTTATAATCAAGTCTAATTTTTCTTTTCTCTTCTCTTTTCTTCTCTATTCTCTTCTTTTCTATTCTCTTCTTCTCTTTTCCTTTTTTCTTCTTTCTTTTGGCCGGCAACCTCGCCGGAGTATCACTAGCCCCCGATGATGCCGAGCCACGATGAGGCTTGACTTCGCCTTGGCTGGGCAAGCTCCGAGCTCGCCGACTAGAGTGAGGTTGGGCCTCGCTAGGCCAGGTGAGGCTGACCTTGCACCTCATAGGTGAGGTGGAGTCTCATAGTGGCCAGCAAGCTCGTCGGTCCTTGCCCTAACCTGGTGAGGCTTCAGTGAGTTCATTGTACCTCGCTCAACCGGTCACTAGCTACTGTCCTGGCCGGTGACTGGCCATAAAGAAAGATGAAGAAGAAGAGAAAAAAGAAAAATATAATAGAAGTATTAAAAAGTTAAAAGAAACAAAAAAATTTAAAAATCCTACTAAACGCATTTCTATCCGGAGAATAAAAATTGTGTAACATTTTCCAAGCACGTTCTTTTACTTATAAATTATTTTCGAAAATAGAATCAGAAAAAGTCATTTTTGATCAAAAATTGTTTTCAAGAACAAATTCGTTACCAGACACGCCTTTATTAGTGTTGGACTTTTCTTATGGTGATTTTGAGTGGAACTCTTTATGGAGTTTAAAGGTATTGACTATGGAATGGAAGATAACTTCAAATGTAGCTTCCATAATCGATCCGAGAAGTGAACTCGCCATTATTGTGATTAGAGTTTTCAAATCCTAGTAAGGGGATCGTTGGAATTTTCATGCCACACCACCACAATCTACAGTCGCTGATGGTCGCCCCAACCTCTCGATTGTCAATGATAGTCGTGGCACCACCTCTTGTCGATGGCAGATGCACAACCAAAAGAGGGGAGCCGAAGTGGTTGCGATGGCATGGGGTAGCGGCTTTGTGAAAAAACGTAGATGGACTTTTTCCAACATTTAAAGAAAAGAAAATATAACAACCATTTTGGATCTCCTTCCTAGTTAAAATTTTGTAATTATCGGCTAGAATGATGTGACTATGTCCACAAATAGTAAAGTCCATAAGTTGAATGATGAACCATTTTATAAATGGATTTCACCAAAAAAATGTCTTTGGATATTGGTCATGCAAAAAAGTAATAAGTAGTTCTTCAATAGTGATCAATGAACCTTTCTCTTTCTAAATCCTAGATGAGGGTTTCCTCTCTTTTCTTTTGAAGCCGCCACCTTTATGCAGTGCTAGCGCTCAACCTTTCTCTTACTAAATCCTAGATGAGGGTTTCCTCTCTTTTCTTTTGAAGCCACCACCTTTCTACAATGCCATCTTTAGCTCTCTCTCTCTCTTTCTCTCTCCCAGCTTTATGTAGTGCTAGCACTCAACCTCTCTCTTTCTAAATCCTAGATGAGGGTTTCCTCTATTTGAGCTCTCTCTCTCTCTCTCTCTCTCTTTGCCGGCGCTCAACCTTTCTCTTTATAAATCCTAGATGAGGGTTTCCTCTCTTTTCTTTTGAAGCCGCCACCTTTCTGCAATGCCATCTTTGAGCTCTCTCTCTCTCTCTCTCTCTCTCTCTCTCTCTCTCTGCCACCTTTATGTAGTGCTAGCGCTCAACCTCTCTCTTTCTAAATCCTAGATGAGGGTTTCCTCTCTCTCTCTCTCTCTCTGCCGGCGCTCAACCTTTCTCTTTATAAATCCTAGATGAGGGTTTCCTCTCTTTTCTTTTGAAGCCGCCACCTTTCTGCAGTGCCATCTTTGAGCTCTCTCTCTCTCTCTCTCTCTCTCTCTCTCTCTCTCTCTCTCTCATCCCTCTTTTTGAAGCTTTCTGTCTTTTTTCTCTCTCGATTTGTTGTGGAAGTTTGTGTGTGAATAAATTTCTGTAATTGATTTTGGGTGAAATGGAGACTAGTTCTGGCATTTGTTCTATGATGACCTAATCCCTTGGGGCAGGAGTGATCATCAAAGCTAGAGGGGGGGCTTGGACAAGGAGTGGCTCTAACTCGAGGATGATGATGAGGTAAGAATGAACTAAATCTCACATTACCTGAGTATGGTGAGGTGAAGTACTATATATGTGATGACACTTGTCTTAACTTGTAATGAGATATTTTTTTAGGCAAACCACAAAAGAACAAAGCTATGTGGGCTCCAACCCAAAGCAAACAATAGCGTTATGAGTGAAACTTGGGCTTAACATTGTAATATCACAGCCAATAGTCTAGTAAAAAATGTGTGGTTTAGGGATGAATCAAGTGAATCTAGTGGGCTCGTAACGACTTAGTCCTAAAGGACGGGAGTGATGGGCTTGGACAAGGAGTGGCTTTGACTCTAGAATGATGATGAGGCAGAAACAAATGGAATTCCACATCGCCTGAGTGTGGTGAGGTAAAATGTCATATATGTGATGACACTTGTCCTAACTTATAATGAGGTTGTAATGAGGTATTTTTTAGGCAAAGCTAAAAAAAAAAAAAAACAAAACTTTGCCTAAAGTAAAAAAAAAAAAAAAAGGCGAGTTCCGGCCTAAAATAGACTATCATTTTGAGCTCCGCGGAACACATTTAATCAACAGTTATCGAAGAGGGTGTTCATAATGTGGCTTCACAACTTTTATCGAAATTAAGCCGCTCTTTTCCTCTAACTTTAGATTTAAGTCCAAGTTTTGGGGGCTTTACTCCCTCGAACTAAATCTAATATAGATTTGGGAGCTCATTACATGTATTTGATCTATGTTCTTTCAACATTTTGATGTTAGTGTTTCTGCATGGCAATGGTGATAAGGACCTTAAACTTAGACGCGCGCGCGCACACCACAAACCTTTGTAAATGGAGTTGGAGATCCTGACGTATGTTCATTATTGAATTTGGTGATCATCCGCCAATTATTTACAATGTCAAATTTCTTCTTGAGGGATGAGAGTATGTTCCTAATTGCAAACTATGCTTTGTTATTTGCTTTTTGGCTTTTGATTTGTTTTGCAGTTATTTAGGATTTGCTTTGATGTATCTCTTGAGTATTATTTTGATATATAAATGTCATATGTTTTTTGACCCAAAAAAGTAATGACCAATTTTAAATAGAACTAGTCACTAACATGTAAGATCAATTTATATGAAACATGAAAATTGAAACTAATCCTGATTACATTATACCTCCTCGAGAAATAAGTATTTCTAATCAAAGGCATGGATTGAGAAATTTTCACCTTTTACTTTTCTTTAATCTAAATCTTGCAAGGGAATAATTACTTTCGATTACCTTTCTTTTGCAGTTATCTGAATTTGCTTTGAAGTAATATTCTAAAAAATAAATGGAATTTTTCTTGTGAAAAAAAAAAAAAAGCTCCAAGTGTCTTAAAATTCGTATTGTCGTTCACCTTAAATTATTCTCATAAATTTTTGAAATATAGTCATATTTTAAAATTTTAAAGGAAAGCATAAAATTGTTTGTTGCTTTTTAAAAATCACAAACAAAGGGCCCCTAAGAAAAGCTCTAATGATAATTTCTGACAATCTTTGCCTAAGCAAAGCACGCTATTTTTTTTTTTTTAAATTGTTAGATATCATAAATAAAATTGATTCAGTCTGGACGGCCACATCAGAGCACCAAGCTCAAGAAAGATATCGTTTGTTTCGAGTTCCACATCACCCGTTCGACATAAATTATGTCTCTAGTTTTATTAGTTCCCATTTAAAAAATTAAGTAAAGCATTTTCCTATAATTATAAAATGCAAAGAAATTATTATCGATAGAAGTACACAATATGAAGAAATTATATAAAAACTTATGGGAAGAAAAAAAACTTCGAGGTATTTGCAGTTTCTTTTTTGAAATAATGTCATAATATGATGGAAAATATCCAAATTTAAGTATTAAAAAGTGTGAGAGTTAGAATAAAATTATTAGTTTACGAATTCGTACATGGACGTAATATTCGTAAAATTATTAATTAATGATTTTCAGAGGAGAAAAAATGATGGGGACTCACCGTAATATACAAGGTATCCAAACTCCTCCCTACTTGGGAACAGTGCTTGTCCTAGGCACGTGTCATTCACTCCGTTCGACCCTTGACCTAATGTTTTGGCAAGCAAGCGAGAGAGAAGGCAAGCGAAAGCTGCTTTATGATAAATCATGAATTTTTCGATGGAGATTACATTGTTTTCACTAGGGGCGAGTATGGTTTTAGTGTAAAATCTAAAACTGAAGAACCGAACCAGTGGGAATCTATTCTGCTCCAAATTTTAGGGTATACTGAATAGATTTGAGGTTTCACAAATTGGAAATTTATATTAATAGATAAGTTTGAGATTCTACATCTTGGAAGAAGTTTTTGTGTATGTTTTTTTTTTAAACCTATGTTTTCATGTAATTCTATGATATTTCATGACCTCTAATGATGAGTGTATAATCTAGAACTAATAATCTAAGCTTTAATTTTATGACTAAAACTTTTACTTTGTTGATGTTTTATATTTTTCGTGTGTCTAAATATAAGTTGTAATTAGTGAATTATAGTAACAAGTGATGCTAATTAAAGATGATGATTCCCTATAATCATTCTATTAATAATATAGGTGAAAACTTGATAGATTTTAGAATTGATGATATAATTTATGACAGGATGTGTTTTAAGTTTCAAGATATGTAGAATATACTCTAGGTTCTAAAAAATGAAAAACTTGTTTCAACGAATAGGTTTTAAATTTCATATAAAACATGTTTGGAATCCAGAATTTGCCCAAACAGGACAAACAACACGAATTGATTTCAATGAGATTGAAATTTGTACATACGAAGTTAAGCCATTCTAGCTCACTGTCAGATGTCCGTGCTGAGGGATTCGGTTTCGGAAGATCGCTAGATCGAACGAGTAAGTCATATTCAGCGTCGGGTTCATGTCATTCTGGTCTCACCAGATGTCATAAAGAGATACTCCATTGAATCAATTTGCATACTAAACCTAAACAAGCCCTTCATCCGCTAAGTAAATATATGCCAGTTTCGCCTGCTCTTCCGCTCATGGCCGCTTGAACTCCATTTTACTTATTGGTATTGCTGCTGCACTATAGCAGCCCCCTTCATAGAAATTATTGAGTTAACCTCGAGAAAAGTTCCTCTAAATAAATTTTTTTTGGTCCCACCCCTCTCCTCTTTTATGTACATATATGTGTAGTGCTCGTGAGGATCAAACCCTGGATCTGATACTCTCCGGCCCCACCCCAATCCCCTTTATACAACACAACAAGCTATCTTTATACAACAAAATAAGATTTGACACAAAATGAACAAGAATAACCCTGTTGTTTAGCTTAGAATCTAAGCAAGAATAAAGCATTTTCCACGGGACTAGAAGAATGATTCACTCCATTAAATAACCTAAATAGGAAAGAGCAATAAAACTTAACCCAGTTTCAGCTCTCTAAAAAGCACTACTGATCAATCCCCTTTCGACCTAATTCAACTGAACTACAAATACTTATGTAGTAATGACCTAACCAACACCAAAAAGAGAATGGCATCTTTCACAACTCCTCCTTTTTCATTTCTCTGAAATTGAAGGGGGGAAAAAAATCAAGGACCACGAACTGGACGGAAACAGAAGCAACCGCTGCGAGCCTGATCTTCGGGAATCATCCCTCCACCTTTGCTGGTGTCAATTGCCTCCAACAAATGGACCACCTCATCCATTTCCAGACGTTTGTCTGGGTTTGCATCCCAACATCTGCGCATGATGTTTGCCAGAGCGCCAGGGCAGCATCGAGGAATTTCAGGTCGCAAGTTCTATTAGACACAAAACCGAAAGCAAAATAAGTCATATGTTGTGGATTGAATTAAAATGCACAGAAACTAAAAGACTTGCCATTTTATGTACGATGCTGAGCTCAAACCACAAAATCAAATGACAGCTAAACAGCTTATCCAAAAGATTTCACTTGTCATCACACACGCACACACACACACATATATATTCAACACGAAGAAAGAGTGCAAATGTTGAAATTCTAAAGAACCAACCTGCAAAACCACTGCAGATGAGACATCGGCGAAACTTAGATTCGGATATGGCATATCACAACAGTAAATTTCCCATAAACATATGCCAAAGCTGTAGACATCGCAACTTCGATTATATGGCTTGCCATCAAGAACCTACAACAGGTATAACATATAACTCATCGATAAGTTTTATGTCAGCAATGCCAAGTGCTATGTTAGTTGTCTGGTAAAGTTTCAACAAAATTTGATGAAGTAAATACCTCAGGAGCCATATAACCAAGGGTGCCAGTTTCACCGGTCATATCTCTTGGATTTTGAGCTTCGACACGTGCAACTCCAAAATCAGCGATTTTCAGATTCCTCCTAGAATCTAGCAACATGTTTTCTGTCTTGACATCTCGATGCACGATCTTCTTTGAATGAAGATAGCTCAAACTGCAAACCAGCATTTTTATAAACTCATTTCTCAAGAGTCCCTTTTTTAAAGATGGTCCAAACAGGGTTTGATGGGAAAGAATGTTAATAGTCAGCCCTTGGAGAGACCTCTATTTTGATATTTTTGAAGCATGAAGGATGAAAAAGGATGCCGACACTCACCCTCTTGAGAGATCTAAAGCCAGCTGGATGACATCCTTGAAGGGAAGTTTCTTGCGGCTGTTCCGTATCAGGAATTGTTTTAGAGTCCCTCCTTGTAGATACTCCACAACAACACAACATGCTCTAGTTGGATGAGATTCAGAAGCTTCGCCAGAACCAGTCTTTGTGGGGATTTTAAGATTCGCAGTTCCCATAGAAGCTCCAACAAACTGCATCCAATGTAGCAATTATTACAATCATTTAAAGCAACAGGACAGATTAGATTTTCAAATGTATCATGGTAAACAGGTATGTGAAACATAGGCCTTTGCAACATCATCTCTTCATTCAGTCTGATGTCACCAGAATTATTTTGTAAAATGAAAGATACAAGGTAAAAGGCTAAGAGTTATGTACTTTTGTCACATTAGCATGGTCAAGCTTGTGCCAAACAGCAACCTCTTGCTGAAACGATGCCCGCAAGGCAGCAGTTTCAGCTGCTGTGTTAAGACCATCCTCGCCCCAGTCCAATAACTTCACTACGACACCCAAAACGGCATAGTGGTAAGGGAAAAGGACTCATATGATCATATAATACTTAAATCAATCACCATAGCTCAAAATAACGCAGCACTCCAGCACAACACACAAGAGGCATCAACGTATAGAAAGCAGCTCAAGCATAGGAAGGTCTGCCTTTTAATCACTATAAACACATATGGTGCTGACATAGTACCTATCGATCAAGTTTTATTGGCTTGTCAATCTATTACTGTAAACCCAAAATGAGATCATTAATCGATCACAAGATGATACCATATCAAGATGGCATGTGGAAGAACAGTTAACCAAATGCAAGAAACTATTTGATGTCACAAATCATAATAGACAACGGACACTGCAATTACACACTTATAATACTGTCATTGCAACTTGTAAATCACGCAACTGCCATGCCGAGATAAGACTCTACAGTCCATGATTTGATTTCACATCCTATACAGCCGGAAAAATTTTGTGGCCATGAAATAGGTGCATCAAAGCATTGATTAATGAGTGAAAGAAGGTGATGGACTGATGACGAACTGATTATGATGATGATGTACCTGCAACATCTTTATCATCATACGTGCCCCTGTACACAGTGCCATAAGTACCCTGAGCCACAACATATCTGATATTCAATTTGGACAAATCAATCTCCCACTCTTCTTTAGGCCTCTGGTTCTCCATGACGCTTCTAGACCAGACCCTGCTCAGATGCTTCTCCAATTGAATGTCCAGACTCCTCAGATCGAACTTGTCAGCCCTCAAAAACATGTCCTTGCTGCTCAAATTCCCAGAGCCCTTAATCTTTGAACCTGGCATCTCTGGTGTTCTCGCTCCGCCAGAATCAGCTGTTTTCGCGGAGTCCATCGCCGACTGAGCCTCTCAATACCCAGAAGAAGCTCTAACCCAGAAACGTGTATCCACCAAAAACGGTCGAAACCCGTTTATCAAGATCGAGTTTTGAAATCAAGATCCTCCAAAAATCCAAGGATCTTCACTAACACGGAGATTTTCAGAAATCAAACACCAGCTGAATTTCAGATAAAATTACTCGAGTTAAAAAAAGAGCAAACAACCGGGACGAAATGAGACAGCAACTTATAGCAGAAAGACAGAAACTCCGGGTCCTAATTGTATTCCTATTCGTATGCTGATTCTGATTCTCGATTCTCGATTCTTAATTTTATAATTAACTCCCTCCAAAATTGACGACGCAACGATCCGAAACAACATTCCTCGGAATCTTCCCCGCAGCACCGAAAAAACATATATATTTTGACTTTTCGCAGCCCGCAGCCTCTGATTCTCACCAGTTTTTCACGGACTAGAATTTCATCGAATATGAACATTATTTATCAAGAAAAACCGACCAGAAATGAAAAGTAAACACGTCGAAAGAGACCCACGATTCAACCCGCACGCGATCGAGACTAGAGACCCACAATTCTTCCCCCCACGAAAGCAAAACGGAAAAAAAAAATTCGACCTTTAAACGCGACCGAACACCGCTGAGATCGAAGCCTTAACGGACACGCGTGCGCGACCCATCAGAAGCACGACCGCGAATGAAACAATCCAACGAACGGGGGAGAGGGAGACGGAAAAGTTGACTTTGAACCTGTCCGCGGAGAAGGAATCGGGAAGGCAAAAGGGTCGGCGGGCGGGGGTCAAGAAAAGCCGTCGAGAGTTCGAAGCCACGACGAGAGGACCAGACCCGTTCACGTCATGGCTTCATTTCTCATCAGCTCCCGAACCAGCCCCAGACCCAGATGAAACCAGGACAAGAACGACGAAATGGAGGCCAAAAGATGAAAAATTTAAGGCAGGCAGATGAGAGAGAGAGAGAGAGAAAAAGAGAGAGGGAGAAATTTGTGGCAGGCAATGCCCAAATTTAAGCAGACGAACCAAAGAGGAGAACAGAAAAGACACAGTAGAGAGAGAAAGAAAGAGAGAGAGAGAGATTGTGCTCTCCTAGACCAAGGCGGTTCTCACTTTTAATTATTTAATAATTTCATTGGCTTTCGGGGAATATAATGATGGCGAGAGAATCCAAGAAAGGAAGAAATCAGAGGGAATGTTGGGGAGGCCAGGACAACGTTTAGCTCCCGGCTGTCGAGGCCTTCCCCCCAACGAAATTACCTGCCTTTTGCAGCCCACGAACAGAAAGAACTTTTTAACTCACCATTGCTGGCAAAAATAACTCGCGGCTGCTTTTCCATATTTAACCATCGACCTCCCCCCAACATTTATTATTTGTCCTGAAAACTGCATACTGAATAAGGGCTGAGTGGTTTCCAATTTAGAGAATGCTATCTAGAGTAACAAAAATCCATTGGAATTGGTTTCGTCGCATTGATGTTGCATTGATGTTGTCGTGTGTCGAGAAGAAATAAAAGTATATTGAAGGCGATACGGTTCTTATTAAGAGTGAGCATAGTTTCTGATCGGTGATACGGTAGATTCTAAATTTCAAAATTGGGAAGCCTATTTCGATAGGTACATTCTAAATTTTAGGTAGATAAAACTTTAAACTTAAAATCCGAAACAGGTTTTTATGTTTCTTTTTGTCTATTGTTTTATGCGATCCTAAAATATTTCATGACGTTCGATAATGATTGTATAATTTAGAACTACTAATATAAGCTTTTATTTTATGACCAGAGCTTTTATTTTGTTAATGTTTCAAATGCTTGTGTGTGTAAATATAAGTTGTGATCAGTAAATTATAATAGTAAGTGATGGTCATTAAAAGTGATGATTTATTGTAATAATTCAATTAATAATATAGGTAGAACCTATATAGAACTTGAAACTGATTTTGGAACCTATAATAGGGCAAGTTTTAAGTTTCAGGTTCCAAAAATTAAGGAATCTGTTCTAGCGAATAGGTTCTAAGATCCAGATGAAATTTATACGGAACTTGAAACGGCTTCTTCCTAATTCTTGTGGATTGAATTAATTTGATGGCTCCTTTCACATTTCATATGATAATTAACAATGTGGATGTGGCTTCATCAATTATGCTGGTCACTCATTGATTAGTGGGTTCCAATAAGACAACGAGAAGGTGCATCACCCGTTGTGCTTTTTTTCCTTTTTTTCCTTTTCTTTTCACTTTTAGAGATAAAAGGATTTAGGGACATGGCAATGAAGTCTGCCACGCTATTTATACTTGTCCTATTTGGCGGCGTACTGCTTATGTGTAAAATCCAAAGGCCGAAAGAGCTCCACAGAACATTCTCTGGCCAATCATTGAACCTTTGGGAATCATCCATCAATCTCTAATATAAATGGGCACAATAGCTGGAAAATATCTATCAATTCCCTGGCATACCAGATATATACATGACATATGTACATACGTTTAAACATGTATATATATATATTCCTCATTATGCCCCCTAGATGAGTCACTAGCTTTGATGTTCTTTTATTTAATAAACTTTTTGGTAGAGCCTATGTCTTTTTAGTGCACATCGATGGAAAGAGCGAGGATATATCTTATTATTCCAACTAGCAAACTTTCTTGTTTAGTTCAATGACAATAGCTGGATAATGTCTATCAACTCCTTGTGTGTTTAGATACGAGCTACAATGTCTAATTTTTCTCATTGAATATTTCTCTAGGGTAGAGCCTGATGTTTTTGTAGTGCATACATTTTTGAAGAACAAGAATATTACATAATAATTATTTCATCCAGCCGAATTTGGTTTTCGGTTATGTCTTTTCTTTTAGGAGAAATTACAAACTCTTGTTGAATTTTGAGGGTAGGATACATTTACCCATAAACTTTTAAGTGCCCATAACTTTCATTTTATTATTAACCTACGCTATTTTATATGTATCAGTATGTCAATGCACACGATCTGTAAGAGATACAAGTATATAGTTCATCTCATATTTAGAAGGAAATCTCTCATTTACCCATAATGCTATACATAATTGAAATATATAGAAAACGGCAAAAAATAGATAACTAAACATTAATTATAGAAAAATAAATATCAATAGTCGTATGAAACAAAATCTGATTATGGCAACATTAACGAAATTTAAAAAAGAAGAAGATATTTTAAGAAAAAATTTAAAGGCGTTAATGAAAAAGGTGAAACGACAAGATTTGGTTAGTCATTGTGATATTTAAGGACTAAATTGATGTAACTAAAATTGATTGACTAAACATTTGTAGAAAAAAGTAATAAAAGAAAATGATAACCTCAACTCATTAAAGGAAATGATTAACCAATAAGTGATTTTTTTAAAAAATTTGTAGTGATTAAGTCATTTTTGCATTAATTAACCATTTAAAAGTACCGCAATGAGTATCCAACTCTTTGTTATTTGAAATTTTTGGTTGTTGAGGCATTTTTCCTTTTTACTAGATCATAGTTCTTTTTCTTAAATATTTTATTAATTCTATTAATATGTTAACCTAATTATAATTTTTATTTAAAAAATTATCAATGATATTCATTTTCCTAATAATTATATTTTAGTTAATTACATTTTCTTTGAATTCTTTATATTTTTATTTTTATTAAAAAAATCAAGGGTAAAAGAGGAATTCCTGTAAATAACAATATGGAAAAGTCACAAAAATAGAAAGTGAACACACCTCAATAATAAAAAAGGTGAAATGACAAAAATTGGCATAACATCTAAATGCTTAATTGTGCAACAATATGAACCCATGAAGAGCCGAAATAAAAAAGTGGGTTGACTCATAAGAAAAGAAGAAGAGGAAATGGTGTCCTTGACTCATAAAAGTTAAAAAGATTAGCCGAAATCTAAAGTGAATGGAGCGAAAATTTCGAGAAGCAAACATTTGTACGGAGAATAAAAGTGGGTTTCATTGTAAGAAGCTTCTCTTGGGCCATTTTTTTTTAACCAATTGAGTGAATGAAAAGAAAGAAAAGGAAACATAAGAAATGTCTCTTCGTGGTCCTTGTGAAGCCACGTCATGAGGCGACCAGGTACGGTGTTTCTCTGTCACTACCTTTTTGGGTCGAACGAGAATTAGATCCACTGATGCTATTGATGCTGTTGTTGTTGAAGAAAGAACCGCAATGCCATGAATTCTCAGCATCTGCCCATCCAATCAAACGTGTATTCTATGCCTTGAATCTTTCCCTTCCTATGAACCAACCTTCACGAGTTGAAGACACGCAGGATCTCAGCATCCTTTGAGGCGTGTTTGGTCGAATCTAATTGAGTGCCCCCACTTTTCATTGCACCCACAGAAAAATTTAAAGAAAATGTCTTGCTTTATAAGAGTCATAATAAGCAATGGCTATGGGCCTTGCCACGAGGACCGACATTTTTATGTGCCCCTAGTACATCAAAGGAATTCCTGTGTTCGGGCCGGCACCGCCCATGGCAATGACGGGCCATGCCAACCCTCATGCCAAGCTAGGGCATATTATGCTAGGGCCTGGTTTTTAATTTAATTTTTAAAATTTTTAAAAATAATTAAAAATACATTTAGTTAACCAATGCATTTTTTTTTATCTGTCATACTATAACTCTTATCTTTAAGACTTTTACTCTCTGTCTCTTTACAAAGCATGTAAGTCGAATCATCGAAAATAAACTTCATGATTATGTTTTATGGGGAGTATGGATTATTGCAGGAAAAATATAATAGCACCAGCAGTAGCACCAACGGCAACAATAATAATAATAGGAGGCAAAATGCAATAGGTAAGACTCGACTTAGACAAAAACATTTCATTAGAAATCAAATTACAACACACAAATTGCATCGCCTATAATAAAATTACATAAGGCTCTTACTTTGAGAAATACATTTTATATAATATTACATTATGAAAAGAGATACAAATTTAAATACCACGGACCGCTTTCTCTGTCACCATGAATCGAATGAGATATTGTTGTCCTCCTCCACTGCCTCTAACTCAGTACTCTTCTCTGGCTTCACTATTTCCATCAACTAAGATTTGCCTACGGCGGTCATCTCCAGATTCTTGTCGGACAACCTTGATTGTTGGCCCCAGTTATTCGATTAGCGCATCAACGTTCTCGTGGCTAATTTTCTCAATGTAGCCCAAGTCATCATTATCCATCATGGATAGAGAAGAGCCAGAGTAACTCATTTGAACCACTCTCTTTTCTATATAAGATTCCAAACCATTTTATTATTATTATTTTGGGGGGGGTTCTTTTTGCTCAATGAGGATGGTTGGTGTCTCAGTCCGTGGGGCCGAATTGCTTGCAACGTATCCCTAGTGATTGTCCCGCCAGCTTCACACCATGGCCAGTATTCTTGAACATCGACGGAATTACGAGTCCCGAATTCTCGTTATATCGTGCAAGTAGTGATTGTCTAGTCAGCTTCACACCATGGCCAGTGTTTCTTGAACATTGACAGAGTTACGAGTCCCGAATTACCAGTCCCTCTATCTTGAATCTCGGATCCGAACACGTAGATGCCGTATAAAAGAGGATGAATTTCCTCGAAGTACTTGAGCAGTTTCTCTTAATGATAATAATGACGGGACCCAAAAAGGCGTCACGTTCTTTAGCTACTCAGTCCTACGAAATCAAGAAGAGGAAAGACAAAACTCAATTGGTCGATGGATAGTCGCTCGCCTCTGTGGCGTCGTTGAACACCTCCAGGAAGTGCTTGAATCGTTTGGCAACCCTCCAATCAACCTGTAATGGAAAGAAAACGAGGTCAACACATCCATCTGATCGCAGGCCTTCAGCAACATCAGATAGGTGGAATTCCACCTAATTTTGACGTATGAGGGAGCTTTTTTGGGGCTTCCTTCCGCATTCCGTGCACATCGTCTCCATATCTTGAACCCTTAAAGGGGGCGGAACCTAGGTAGCGAACCCACCGGCTTATATGACTTACAGAAGAATCATAAAAATCTTCAAGAGTCTAAGACTATGTTATGCGCAAAGATTGGTAATACCGCACTATGCAGCATACACGGAAGAACTGACCATTGCAAACTAGCCACATCTGGACGATCATGTTCCTAGCAATCACATTGTTATAGAGGCTTTATCCAGAGTAATGGAAAATGCTTCCTCCCTAATGCCAAAGTCTTTCACCGATCTCATGATATCCGCACAAATATTTTGTGATTTGTGGCAATGTGGATACTTAAACAACAGAGTTTGGTGATGTAGTAACCAATATGGCCCTTTCTAGCATACAACAATAGCCACAAGCCTTCAGGTTAGTCCCCAAATTGAAGTCAGTGACACTCCACGTTATCCATGGATAGCAGTTGCACCGATTCTGCTTTTTTCTCCTTGTATAGACCCTTGTATTTCCTAGTATTCGCGGTCGTTGTAATGCATTTGTAATTTGACAGAACGCCACTTGACGAACTCAACGAACCCTGGATCTTGGGTGCGCCCAAATGGCACCTCGGCCCGGAGTCTATACTGTTCATTTGGGCATTGAGCCTGAGCATTGTTGTACTTGAACGGACTACTACCGTGGCCTGTTGCAACCGCGGTGGAGCTCCCCTTGGGCTTGGCCATTTCAGGGAGATATTTCTCTTAGCACCTCTTCATGTGGCCTGTGTAGCCACTAGATTTTGCTGGTAATTTCAACATCGAGGTCCTCACTTTCAGACTTTTGCCCTATTTTATTGCAGGGCGTGGGAGTCGAAACCTACACTTGAAATTAAATCGCCCCTACCCCAACCCTTCATAAGAAGGTGGGGATTCGAACCCCCATCCCCCTTCCATGTTGGAAGGGTGGTCACTAAAGCAAACCCTAATGATTTTTTTTTTTTGTCAGTCCTACTTTATTCCTACTCTATACACACTCTCAGACTTTTGCCCTACCTCTTGCAAGGCGTGGGAGTCGAAACCCACTCCTGAAACTTACGCGTCCTCACCCCATCCCCTCTTGAGAGGTAAGGATTTGAACCCCTCACCTCTCCCTTCCATGTTAGAAGGGTGGCCATTGGAGCGAACCCCCAGTGGTTTTTTTTTTGGTGTGGTTGAACGATCACATTCTGTCACATTCATTTTGTTTTTCTTAAAGTGTTAATGTTACGAAAAATCAAAATTAGTGCATTTATGACAAATTTTTAAAAATAACTAATTTTTTTTCACTATAAAAAACCTTAAATTACTACACTCGTGACAAATTTACCATTGTTAGTTTCCATTAAATTTTATTATGAAATTACTGAGTCGGATGACACATGACAATTGATGAGTGTATCGATTTAGGGTTTTACCTTCTACTTATCATAAATGTACCAGTTTGATGATTTTTTGTGATATTAATCCAATTTATGGAAACTGACAAAGAGTAAATTTTTCACAATTTTATTATAAATGCATTAGTTTGAAGTTATTGATAATCAAAAAATTAGTTTGGTATAGATTTATCGCATCTATATTAGTTTTGAATTTTTCGTGATGTTAATCATTCTTTAAATGCACTGGGATCTTTGAAAAGAATTGGGGTCGTTTCCCTGTTTGGGCCCAAGGGAATGGCCTAGGCCCAACTGGGTCATAGCCCTCCCTAGCACGGCTCCCACACAGTTGGAAGGGGAAGGGCTATGCGGTGCTTGGGCAAATCCGGTGGAGTGGCCATTACTAGTCATAATACCATAGTAGAGTTTGTGCTATCGGGTCCACTTGGTCAACTTCTTGCCGGGTTGGTTCTACAATGTTGAAAGTCAAACGAGTTTTTTGGGAGCTCCTGCGTGCTAGACTTTAGAAGGGGTTGTTGTGTTTGGTAAGGGTTTTGGGGAAAATCTCCGGAAAAATACAAAAAACGTTTGTTCAAGCTAGAGACAATTGAGATTTGAGGGAGAGTGATAGAGATGACATGAGTGGCGATGGAAATGAGCGATGGTGGTAGCATGTACATCTCTAATGTTAAGCATTTGGTGGACTAGCCCATATCTCGTCTTCTCATCTCGAAGACTTGTTTTACCTAATGAGTTGACGCAAAGTATCGTCTAGTGTATCAAGATATTCATTATAATCTGCAGTAATTTGAACTACACACCCTACTCTACTTCTAAGATTAAAATCAATAAACTACTTGTTATACATCCATTTTTAACACAACTAATGATCAAGAATAAACTCATGGATCGTTTAAACAAACCAAATCAAATCGAAAAGAAAAAATAATTTTTCATTTTGTACTTGTACTATGGGTTTCCAATACAACAGACGAGTTCATCGTACATATTGCTTCTGAGTAAAACAACGTTCACGTAACAGAACACACGCGGTGGACATGATTAAAGATAGAGAGTTCATTTTCAAATCAAACTCAATAAAACAGCAAGAATTTGCACGTAGTCCTCCAAGTTATTGAAGGAGGCTGGACTACTGATGTCTCAGTTCGCAGTTGATGCTTACCTCCGATCACCGTGAGCGGCTGAATTGTTGTTTCTCGTCACAGAGCATCGAGTGATTAACCTCTTCCTTCCTCGTTGGAAACAAAACTTGAGGCGAAAATCACAAGGCAAAGCTTTTAGCATGCACAAAACGCCATGGCTCGGCCCCGCGCCCTCTCCTCTTTCGCAAGAGGCCCCCCTGCACTTTGAGTTCAACTACAGCTTTTATTCGGTCGTCCATGTTTTTATACCCAAGAAGAAGCTTTCGCAAATCTCAATTATTTGATAGTTCAAGAGGTGCACAATAACACTATCTTGACCTCTTCTTTTGCAGTTGTTGATCCACTGGTTTGATTGGGCTCTGACACAGCCCCCCTCGCTTGAATCTAAGGCCCAGTTAGTTCGAAGCAGGATTCAGAATTCATATATGAAACAGCCTTCACTACTCCTTTTGGTTATGTGAATGAAATGTAATGCCTTATGGTTTAAAAAAAATGCCCCTAGAGAATTTCCAAATATGATAATGATACCCCTAGAGAATTTCCAAATATGATAAATACTTGAAAACTATGTCACTTTTTTCAATAGTACATAATATTAATATTTGCAAAATCTATAGAAGCATTTTAAGTATTTCACTATTTTATATTATTATTATTATTATTTGGAATAATAGATTAGTATTTTCAGCACCAAATATGAAATATGCAAACTAAAGTAAGGCTTTTAGGACTTGATATATGTCAAACAACTATTGAACCTTTTTTTTTTTTTTGGTAACCAAAGAACCATTGGAAACTCCCTTACAGGTTTACACTGCTGTCTGATGCCTAGTGGCACAGTCGGACGTCGTCGCAACACTGCCCTATGATGCCACCATTTAGACGTAAAACCTTGGGGGAGGCTAGCATAGGACCCCACTACCATGGCCCCCCACTTAAGACGTGTATTGACAACGCAGGAGTTTGAACTCTCAACCTCAGCGATGAAGGAGATAACGCCCAATCAATGCAGCTGCCCACCGGTGGGTAACTATTGAACCTATTAATAACTATAGAATTTGCAAATAACTTTCCTAGTGAAATTTTAGCAAAAATGCAATTGCATATATTATTAGGATGCCTAAACTATGTGTCAGATTTTATTTCAAGTCTTAAAACCTTATGTACACCTTTATGCTTGTAAACGCTGATGCTTTGAATATGGGATATGGAGGTGTATCGAAACAAAAAATAGATTCAAATTCTGACGAAAAAAAATAGGTAGATGATATATGGGGATTTGGAATGGTCCTCAAAACAACTATTCGACTATTAAAAATCAGATGATGTCCATTAATTGTGGCGATCAAAAGTCTCAAGGTGATATTTAAAAGAGAAAAAGTCACAAAAAGTCTAAAATTATACTCACTGTAACACATTTATCCTGAACTTTTTTTTTAATAAAAAATCTGAAATTATGCATACTATAACATATTTAATATAAACTTTTTTCTTTTGACATAAAAAACCCAAACTTGTAACTATGTGACATATTTACCTCCATCAAGGTTTCGTTAGATAATTTTTCATCAAATAGCATTTGCTTTTCTGAGATCAATGCAAGTAGATTTTTAATGGTCCTCATTGACACAACATTGGCGGAAGGTAAATTTGTCTTAGGAGATTGTTTAGGATAAATGTATCATAGTTGGCATATTTTGATTTTTTGATGGCTTTTGCCCTTTCTAAAATAATTTTTTTATTATTTTATTTTTATGAATTGATTGCAAAGCACCAAAAGAAGTTTTGCAAATATCTTAAAGATGGAGCCTGCTAAGAGGCGCATAGGTGTAGTCAAAAAGGAATTTTAAAATCTATGTCTCCAAAGATCTTTGTGTAGATTTTCTTTATGACTAATATCCAAAAAAACCCAAAACTGATAGACCCGTGACAAATTTATCAAAAAATAATTTTTTAACCATAAAAAACCTCAAACTGATTCATTTTTGACAAATTTATCCCAAACTGATACAATTATGACACATATACATTTTATTAATTTCCGTTAAATTTTACTATCAAATTATTGAATCGGATAACACGTAACAGTTGATTGGTGCACCATGGGATTTACTTATGTTTGTCACAGTTATATTATTTTGTAATTTTTTATAGTATTAATTCACTTTAATGGAGGGTATATTTGTCACCAACATATCGGTTTGGGATTTTTAGCAATCAGACAAATTAATTTGGGTTAAATTTATCACAAATGTACAAGTCTGAGGTTTTTTTATGAGCATTTGGGGTAAATTTGTTAGAGGTATATCAATTTGAGGTTTTTCGTGGTCAAAAAATTAGTTTGGGATAAATTTATCATAAGTATATCATTTTGAGATTTTTTGGGGTATTAATCATTTTCTTTATTAGTGTTGGTTGTTACAGTTCAAACATGGATTACCATTAGAAAAGGGAAAATTACATAAAACTTATCCGAACTTTGGGATTAATACAAGTTTATCCCCAAACTTTCAATTGTTATATGTTGGGACTAATACTGTTTGTCCCTAAACTTTCAATAGTTGTATGTTATTCCTTGAGCTTTTATTTTATTATAGCCATTAACTACTGTTACATTTTTTTGTTGGCAATGTGCTATAGTAAAAACATTTAGGTAAATGTGTATGTTTATCTCATTTTTTGATAGAAGTCTCTCTTTTGTCTTTGATTTCAATTAAAAAAAATGAAAAATCTAGGAAAATAAATTGATAGAAACTTTATTATCAAAAGAAATGTTAATTATTAACATAGATGAAAATATTAATGGAATAATAAGATATTTAAATAAAAATTAACACAATTTAGTAAAAGGAAAAAGGCCAGAATAACAAGAAGGAAAATAACAAAAAGTGGAGGATACGATTACGTACTTTTAATAAATAATTAATACAAAAAAGACCGATCAAGAGATAATATAGAAAAATCACTTTACTTTTCAGTTAATCATTTCCTTTTATGAGTTGAAGCAATAATTTCCTTTTATAACTCTTTTTAAATATCTTGTTAATTGACTTTTAACAAAAAATTAATTAAGCGTTTAAATGTACATGAGTAACCAATTATTGTTATTTCACCATCTTCTTATTGAGATTTTTTTCTTTTTCCACTTGTGTACTTTCATCTCATTTTTTATATATTAAAATCTTTCTTTTATCCTTGATTTTGGTTATAAAAATTTAAAATAAAGAATGGAGAAAAATTAATTATTTAGAATATTAATATTAAAAATTAAATATCACTAATAATACTTCAACGAATATTATTCATTTGTGAAGATATTTATATAATTAATAAGAAATTGAAGAACAAGAAACACAATGTTGTAAAAGACCTAAATGACAAAAGGGAAAATAACAAATCGGTACTCATTATGTATTTCTAAATTGTTAATTAATGAAAAAGATGAAGATCAATAAATTTATTTTAAAAAATTAGATTTCAGTTGCTCATTCCCTTTTAAAAGTTGAAGACATTATGCCTATGAATATAAGTAATGAGTAACCAATTTTTATTATTTCATCTTTTTGTTATCAAGTCCTTTTCCTTTTTATATGGTTTGTATTTTTTTCTTAAATATCTTATTTAGTTGTACTAAAGTGGTTATATTTATCAAACTTTGTTCAATAATATGACTACTACTTATACTTTTCTAGTATTTAATTTAATTTCTCCCATTTATATAATATTTCATTTATTTCATAACAATTGTGGGTACAAGAGATATTTCCTTAAAAGATAAGATGAAATATATACTTGTACACCTTATAAGTCATATATGTTACACATGCTAACAGAAGAAAATAATGTTAGGCTAATAGATATAATAAAATGAAAGTTCGGGGAGGTATTGTGTAACAACTGAAAGTTTAGGATAAACCTGTACTACCCTCAAAATTCAGGAGGATTTGGTTTTATTTCCGCTTAAAAAAAATGACTAAGTACCAAATTTAGCTAAGTACCATATTTAGCTGGATGGAAGAATCAATATGCAATATTCTTGCTATTCCATAGGTATGCACTACCAAAAAGTTATTCAATAATAAATAAAAAAATTAAACCTTGTGGTTTCTTTACACTAAGCGGTTGATAGACATTGTCCACTTTTGTCATTAAACTAAGCACTAAAGTTTGCCGGATGGAATAATAAGTAACATTCTGGCACTTCCATCGACACGCACAGAAAACTTCAGGCTCAACTAGCGGGCTTAATTAGGCATCATGTATGTATATGTATGTTTCTGATACATAAGGGAAATGGTATTCTGGCACTTCCCATTACCCTGTTTTTCAATGGCTCACGATATTCTTCTCAGCTGGCTTTAACTACTATATCTGAGGTGACCGTCAATAGGGCTAGTAGAATTATTGGGGACAACAGGCAAAGTTATCCGACAAGAAACTAGAGATGACTGTCGTTGGCAGATCCTATCTAATGGAAATTTTGACACCAAAGGAACATTCTCAAGTTGAGGCAAGGGGGGAGGATGACACCATCTCGCCCGACTCATGTTGAAGGAGGGAGCGGCTTGTAACATTGAGACTTGCATTTTTCTTTCAAGATGTAATTTTTGTATGAGATGTATTTATGTAGGTTTGAATCTTATATATTTGTATTTCAAACAATGGAATTTGTGTGGTGTGATTTGATTTTGTAATGAGATGTATTTGTCTAAGTCTAAATCTTATGTACAGTGTTTTGTATTAATATTCTTTTTGCAGTCATTCCTATTTCGAACTCCTTATGAAAAAATAACCATGAAGTAGGATCACTATTGAGATTTTGCTTAAATTTTTCATCAAATAATTGATTTTTTTAAATATAAAAAGAAATTAGAAGCCATGCTCGAGCATAATATATAAATCAGAAAAGGCATTTTGTCATTAGCCATGTTTCCAAAAATATTGTCAACGTATCATTTTTCTACTTTTTATTTGGATTAAGCATGCCAAATATCTTCTATGTCCAAATATTCTTGCGGGCCATTTGATTCAAGTTCACAAATAAAATTGATCACTTATTTCGAATAAAATATGACCTGAATACATTGATAACTAATTAGCTTTCAAAGTGAAAAATAGGGCAATAATAAAAGTAAGTAGAGGACAACATCCAAGTCTAATTTCTCATAATCGGGCTTTCTGTCAACAAGCTGGGTTTGCATGACAACATTCCAATTTTTCTGTTCTATTATTATTTTGTTTCCTGAAATAGAAAAAGAACAAAAATCCGCTTGGTAACGTCAATTAATTTTTTATTCCTTGGACTAGAAAAGTGGTGTGAGAATAGATTTGGAACCGAAACAAGAAGTAGAAAAAGTAACTTCTTGCTCTCTTTTGCTTGGAAACAATTTCTAAAAATAAGTCATTTTCTTTATTTTCTTTTCATTTTTTCCTTTTCTTCTTCGTTCTCTTCTAATTGGTTGGTGGAGACTTGTCACCCACCGTTGCCACTGCCACCGAAGCTCATCACACACCACCCATTGTTGCCCGATGACTAGCTAGAGGAGGAAGAAGAAGAGAGAAAAAAAAAAAAAAAATCTCAAAAAAGTTATTAAAAATTTTAAAGAAATTCTACATCACAAAAAAACTTATGGGTCATACCAAACACATTCATGTTCTGTTTCTATTTCGAGAATAGAAATTTTGTAGGGAAAATGTCATAAATGGTCCATGAACTTTTATTTGATGTTCAATTTCATCTCTAAACTTTTAATTTGCTCAATTTAGTCCCTGAACTATCAATAAATGTCCGATTTAGTCCTTTCGTTTGTTCAAACCGTTAAGTAATGACGTGGAACGTTAATTGATGACATGGAGCTGAGTTGGATTATTAAAATTATAAGTTGATATATACTTTAAAAAAGGAAAACAAATTAGGGCTTCAAAAGCCCTCTTTTTCAAAGGGACCATATCTGAGCATAATCACAAAAGCTTTTAGTGTTGGAATCTAGCGACGCTGAGCAGATGGAAGAAGAGAGAAAGCAAACCTGTACAGTGCAAACCACCGAAGAATGGTTCCACGAAGCTCCACATCAACAGATCCATCCTTGAGGGAGAATCGGAAGGAAACACCGCCGACATACATCGTGATTCCACAGGGGAATTCGACCGCCAGGTTTGCAAAATCGATCTGTGTGTCCTCGACTGAGTGCATCGAAGTCCCAGCCCTCAAAGAAGCCTTCTCTCTCATGGCGACACAATTGTATCGGAAGAGATGAACTGATTCAAGGGGGGAAGTATAAAGCATGGCTTATCCATTTATTTATTTATTTAATTTCTTTTGGTCAGAATAGCTTATCCGTTTGCGATCCTCTTTTTCACATCGACGATTCTTCTTCCTTCCCAACATCGGACTTCTCAAAATGCTTGGATTGAGACTGGAGTGAAGATGGTTGGGTTGAGGTTGACGCTGGTGAAGACTCGAATCTTGGGGTCTTGGTGGGCGCGCCATCCCTCATGCAGGTGAAACTTCGAATTTGCTTAATCAGAATTCAAAAAGAGAGGAATAAGTGAAGAACTGTGAGAGCAACGCAATTGAAAACTTTGAAGAGCTCGTGTTTCGTCTACCTTGAACGTGGATGACCCAGGAATTGACCAATGGGATATTGCTCATAATTCGGGAATTGAAGGACTTGCTTCCTAGAAGCATATAAATTGGTTATCTTTTGAGTCGATTTTGACATTTTTACGTTTGTATACTGATTACACCAGATCCTCCCCGAAGCAAAATTTCATAACCAAAAAAGCAAGAAGACGTGCAACGATTGAAGAAAGAAAGAGAGCAAGAAGTGGAGATGAATATATTTAATTGACACCTGAAGCTGAGACCCTATGGCAAAAGTGGCATAGGTTGGACATCCGTGTAGTTAAGTGAATTGACACTGAGCACTCACTGAAGGAGAAGGAACAGAGGGGGCTTGATCATACTAGTGTCAAGGAGCAAAAGCAGATGATTTTTGAATTCAATCCATAATTCTTCTCTCCATCAACTTCTCTGTGGTCTCGAGCTGTTAACAGCAGACATATAGCGAAGGAGGAGAAATTAGCAAATAGCAATAGGCCTAGTGATCATGATTGGTTGCAATAAAAAATTGTTTTTTTGAGGAACGACAATGTTAAATTCATTCACTGCTAGTGTTTGCAATGAAAAGTGATGTTCTTACAATGAAAATTCATTGAAGTTGTTACGAAAGAATTTTCATGTCTGCCTCTGAATAAGATTGGCTTGTTATTGTTGACAAAGCCTTACCATAATGGTCATGAATTCACCTGCAAAAGTTGAAAGATGGAATTGATAAACAGGCATATGGCTATCAAACCATTTGAGAATGGGGATGCTGACTGAAATTACCTTTATTTAGATCTATTTTTCATAAACCTTCATTGAGACATGTTCTACTCAAGTAAAACACCTAAATGAGCTTGCAGGCATAAATTTCAAGATGCAGCAACCGGGTGTTGCAAAAAATACGAAGAATAAACTAAATGATTTCAAGTTTTCAAACCCATCGCCACTGCATTAGGTGTTCGCACTCATAATTGCATGCCGGCTGTAAAAAATTAAGTTTCACCGTTGCACTTTCCTCGTTGACGTGGCCACCTGTTGCCATTTAGACTCGATATCTACCAAAAAGCATGCATGATTGAAAGAACTAGTAGAACTCCTCATAGCAGAGTTGGTTGTCGAGTGTAAGCTGCAAACACTTCCTAAAGTAGGATAGTGCTTTGGTTTTTTCCTACTAACATACGAAGAGTAGAGCAAATAAAAAATTAACTGGAACGTGTGAAAAGATAATGCATATAGATAAAAGAACAATAGTCTCTGCTCCTTGGGGATCCTTGAAGGTAACATACGCAATTTGAGAATGCTCATTGCCACTGAAAGAGGAAAAACATAGCGTGAACCTCCATGGGAATCTAGTATGTGCTAAAATCGCAAAAAGTCTTCACTATCATCAAAGGGGAGACCGATATGCAATGGAACAAAAAATTAGAAAAAAACAACGGTTTTAGAGTCCCTTCTTTAATATCCTATAAAATGAGCACAACAAATACAGAAAGAAGGTAACATCAGATAATAGCATCATGAAAATGAAAGCTAACCTTTGCAATTTAACATGTTTGATTTCGCCTAAAAACGAAAAGAACTCCTCTATATCGAGCTCAAATGCACTGAGAGAAAGATTGCTGACTTTCATGGTCCTTATTTGGGAAGGAGCAGCAGAAAGTAAAACACCAACCTTGTTTAGAGAGATTGGGGGACTCACAAACAAACAGCCACAGACAAGCCAACTATTCAAGAGTATTGAGTGTAATCTTTAACACCAATAGATTAGACAAAAATAAGGCCATTTGCATTTCATTTCATATATTGAATGTACTATAAAAAACAGCCCAGAATGCTTGTTCTCTTAACAACATTGCCACATCTTAAATGCTTCCTAAATTACCAAAAAGAAAAAGAAAAAAAAAACATATCTCTTGGTCTTAAATACAAGAGTATCATATCAACAAAAAGTACTAGAGCATGTCCCATTTCCAACTCTTTAAACAGCTACTTCTAGTCAATTTGCCTCTTTCTTGGAGATCTTATTGATCCAACACTTCCAATATTGTTCAAATGCTACTCAGCTTGTTTCCTTTCTTCTTGCTTCTTTTTCATGATGTTTGCCTTTTGCTGCTAGACAAAAGAAATGCATCAATCAATCAAATAATCAAATGTCAAATCTTTACATAACAATAGTTTTCTATTATAAAGTTTTACCTCTAGTATCGTTATAGTGATAAATTTGCATGATGCGCTCTCCACCTTCTTCACATTGACCACATCGTGGTTAGTATTTCTTAGTATAGAAATGGATTGACTACCTTCTAGTCTAGGCTATTAAGAAGATCAACTCTCAATTTAAAATGACACTTGTAATTATTCGAGCACATAGTCACTTACTTAAAAGTAAGGTCAAGAGTACCTCTCGAGTGGTGGCATTGTTATGATGCATCTTTGTAACAAGTGGGTTGGCTTCTCTTCGTCCCAGTATTTCTTCATCCGGTCCATTAAGAAAATGAAGTCAAAAAATATTGACACAAACAGAGACCAAAGACACAGAGTAAATAAACCTTACCTTTTCCTTTTGTTTCAATGGACAAGTTCTTGAGTTGTGGCCTCGTTTGAAGCACAAATGACATATGAGTTTTTTGCCTTGTCTTGACACTTTGAACCCATTTCTAGATTCTCCTTCCTCTCTTATCCTTTTCCGTTTAGGCCTACCAGGCACAACCCGAGGCATTGGTGCCACTAAAGGTTCTTTATCACTAGAAGGGCAAAGGTTATCACCATTCATTGCTTCCAAGTAGTGACTATATGTCTTTAAATAGCTATCCTTCTTGTACCAGTGGGCGACAAAAGTTTCTATCTCCTCCCCTTTGAATAGAATGACACAGATTGCATGAGGGCACGGAATGCCACTCAAGTCCCACGCCCTGCAAGAACATGAGTCGTTTCTTATGTCCACTACAAATTTGTCATTCCTATGGCGCACTTCAAATCCGTCTTCTCCATTCCAAAGCACATGACAAAAGGCACTTTCCTTTTTATTGCCTTCTATTTTCTCTAATATCCTAGGTGCAATGTCTCTTTTCCATCTTTGACATGCACCTCTTTTCTCATGCATTCTTGTGACAATCTTTTCTCTAATATCCTCAAGCATGGATATGATAAACATGTGTCTAGCTTCCAATATCGATCCATTAAATGCTTATGACAAGTTATTATCCATAATATCTTACTTGCATATAGTTTTAAAGAAAGCCTCGCACCAATATTTTGGAGCAATCCTCATCAAGTCAGCTTTTCCTGTCTTACTCATCTTACCCAATTCTTCAAGATGCTTTTCAAATTGAGGAATTGTAGTTGACTTTGCACACATCCAGAATTGCTTGCGACAATTGTTACCCCCATTCTTCTTACGCCAATTCGCATAGATATGTCTTGCACATCGTTGGTGCTCAGCCAATGACATCTCCTCCCCGAGTACTTGCACAAGCCCCTACAACGAATCTATGATATTATCATTTATATAATGAATTTACAATATGTCACACATGAAAACTACAAAATGAAGGAAGAGTAATAACATTACCTTCTATTGATCTGAGATCACTACGTATCACATACCGTCCTTTGTGCCAAGGTCATACTTCAAGGCCTCTACAAACCAGCCCCATGAATCCTTATTCTCGACCTCCACAATAGCCCATGTGATAGGGTACATTTGATTATTTGCATCCCTCCCAATGGCAATGAATAACTCACCCTTTAACATTCCTTTTAAGAAACACCCATCCAACCCTATCAAAGGTCTGCAACCTTTAAGGAATCCCTTTCTTACAGCATCAAAGCAAACATAAATTCGTTGGAAGATGGGTCTTGAATTTGGGGATTCTCTTAGAAACTATACCTTCATGGTATTTCGGGGATTTCTATGAATAATTTCTTCACAGTAACTCCACATCTTCCTTGCTGAACTCATAGGAATACATCCCATTTAGTCTTTCGATTACCTTTTCCTTAGTCCTTCTACATTGGCTGATAGTAACATCTAAGCTCATTTGCTCTCGCACAATTCTCTTGAACTCTTGCAATTTCATTGAAGGAGCTGCCCTCCACAAACTTAGATAATGCTTCGCCATGTATGTAAATGTGAACCTCCTCACTTGGAAAGACTAGGAGCACGTGTGTTCATCCTTGAAAGTTTTCACTAGAAACAAGCCGGTCTTGTTATCTCTAGCCGCATAAATTAACCAATCACAATTTTTAGCCTTACATTTTGCCCTTACTCGCACCTTGTCATTCTTGATAAAATCAATATTAACTCTTCTGGTAGATGCATATTTATTGATAGTTTCCTTAAATTGCTTAGGGCCATCAAACACCATATTCAGTGCAAAGTGAGGTATTTCTGTGGTTTCATCATATTGCACATGTGTGCTCTTCCTTCTAGCAGCCTCTTCTACCTCTAGTTCTTCCTCATCACTTGTGACAAAGCTCCAATTAGAGCCACTTGAGTCAAAGCATTCAGTTTCAAGCTCAACGTTATCTTCACAATGGATTGCTATAGCCTCTTTCCTCCTCCTTTTTTGTTCTACTTCTACATTTATTTTACTAGGTATCTCTACCAACCTAGCAACACCATATGCATTATCTCCCTTAAAAGTTCTAATTTTTCCCCTAGCCACTTGAAGTTCTTCTTCTTCATTGTTAGATAACCATGGCACCTCAACAAGCTCATCATCATCTTCAATAAGCATTGCAGCTCCCTCATCTTCTTCTACGTTCATTAATCCCTTGGCTAACCCATCACCAATGCCAACACTCATGTCTTTGCTATTTTCAATAAATATTTCACATGTATCGAAATTTTTTTCCCAAAATCCTATCATTTCTTGTACCAAAGTGCCATCTTCAATTACTCTTAAACCATTCTCAAAATTATTTCCCGGCATTAAGTGGTGGAGTTTCTCAATATTAGAGTAGTTCATATCTTGTACCAAGTGCAAAATCTCAAAGTAACTTAATTTATTTGGATCATAAAGCCACTCATAGCTATAACCATCCACATACTCTGTTATTCTATCATGAATAAACTTACCCCCAACCCATAGAGTAAATCAGAACGTCTCATTAGCCATGTAAATTTGCAAAAAATTACGCATAAAAATCATCTAAACTAAAAAGGGAAAAGGACACCAATCAAAATATTTCTATTGTTTATACAATAAGAACAAACAAACATCAAAAGTATAATCTAAAGACAATAAAATAAAGACAAATGGGGTCTAAAAATCCATGAAAAAGCTACAACCTAAAACTATGGCAAGTTGGGGCCACTGTAAATTGCATAACAGTGGTCCCATACAGTGGTCCCAACTGTTATATTTCTATTGTTTAATAAAGCAAAACTTGACATGCATTCAATATTGTTTCAATACTCTTATAGGGCATTGCATAATACAACATACTCAAATAAAATATTCACACTTTATGTCATAACCACGCATTTTTCAAGCCAGATAAACCGTGCATTATCATCTTCGAGAAAGCCTCGATTAACCCATCCTTGAAGAAAGCCCTAATTAACTGTAAATAACAGACATGGAGGAGCCATTAGGACACGTCATCCTTGTAGAACCCCCTCACGTATTGACTCGAGTCTTCATTGGAAGCATTATGCCCGAGACAACACTCCGGGCAAAAGGAAATTCTCTTGTGCGATGAGATAGAGTCGCTGTTCAACACAAGCTGAACCCTAAACCTACGTGTATGCCCTAAAAAAAATCATGATACGTGCTTCTAATGGACTATAACCCTTACCTCCTGCTCCTCCTCCTTCGTGTCTTGATCTTCTTCTTCGTGTCTTGATGCAGGTTTTGGGACCAACTGCAGAGGAAAAGAACAATCGCAAAAGCAGAGAGAGGAGCGCTTCTGTGTTTCTTTATTTTAGACGGTGATATATCTTGTTTTAATGGTAATTCCCATCTGGATTTTCCACATGTCATTTCTATTTTATACTTAAGAGACTAAAAGCCACGTAAGCTAATTCCGTTAACTTTAACTAATGGAAGGATGAAATTGGTCAATTTACAAATAATTTAGAGACTAGATTGGACATTTGTTGATAGTTCAAGGACTAAATTGAGCAAATCGAAAGTTTATGAACGATATTGAACATTAAATGAAAGTTTATGGACTATTTGTGATATTTTCCCAATTTTGTACAACTACTAAATGCGTAGTTTTTATTTAGAATTTATTCCAGAGAATATAAATAAAAAAAAATTATTTCTGAAAATAAATTGTTTCCAGAAATAGAAATATTACTAAATGCACCCTTATTTTCCGGTGCCAAAAGGAAATAGAAAAGCTTTCATTCGCATTTCTTAGTATGGCATAATCACAATTTACGTCAGGATTTTCGAAAACTGCATTTGGATCCGCGGAAACTAAATTCTTGCTTTTCCCTCAGGCTGATTATAGTTCTACGTTTTATCATTTTGACTGTGCCTACCTGGAAATTTACGGGGAAAACGTGATGACATCAATGTATTAAAGAAATAAAGCAGGTGTGGAGAGATGTATGCAGAGAGTCGGGGTGAGCAAGTAGCTCATTTGGCTAAAAGAAATCCAATAATTTACGAGACTTATTGGTGCCAATGTTTAGGAGACCAATTTCTTTTTCTTTTTTTTATTGGACATTTGCAATCACTGTGCAAATCCAGTTGTGAAAAGGATAACTTTTGTAAATCTGAATGTGAACCGTGAATCTTAATTATGAATTTGCAATAAGAAATGAATACTAATTTTTCCTAGCAAATATTATAATAGGTAAGGTAGAAATCACAATCGCCCACAAATTTCATAAAGGAAACTGCAACTTCTCTGAAAAGACATGTATTACTGTAGAGCCTGCCTACCGAAAGGCACATAGATTCCGCCAATTAGAAATTTAAAACTGATGTCCCCAAACACCTAAATCCGAATTTTATTTGTGAGCGTATGCTGGAGAAAATCATTAAAAAAGGAGAAAATTACACAAAATTCCTTCAAACTTTGGCCGTGGAAAACCATCAAAGTCGCTGGGATATTCTCTAGATAGTACAAAACAAGCACTCATGGATAAAAAAGCATTTTCTTTTCATTTGTCTAACCTCTTACATCCTTGAAAGTCTTAGTTTTTGTTTTTGTTTTTTTTTTTAGTAAAGTCTCTTTTTTATTTTTTTGTGACCTAGGGAACCCCGTACAGCCGACAGCCAACGGATAAATCCTGAGGTGACACCAAGGAACCACCACCCTGACGCCATAGGTAAGTCCACAAATGATGACGCTGAGATTTGAACTTGTCTCCATCGTGAGGAGGACAAAGCCCGAACCAACGCTGCCACCACATGGGGTGGTTTGTTTGATCTCTTTGATAAGGAGAAAATGCAAAATAAGTCATAAATCTATTGTATTGATACCAATTCAGTTCTAAATATTTCAATTTGATCAATTTAGTCCTAAACATTTTCATATCGGTATCAATTTTGTCTATCCAGCCAATTTTGGTTAGTCGATGCTGTATGAATGTTGACCATCTGACTAACGCTCACGTGGTAATTTCTTAATAATTTTTTTTTAAAATTTTTTATTAATTTGTTCCTTTTCCTTTTCCTTCTTTTTCCCTCCCCTTCCTCCTTGGATCCCTGCATTGGCCAATGAGGCTCCGACAAGGCTTGTTGACCATTGGGCAAGGGCCACGAAGCCTATGCCAGCAACTAGCAAGGGTCGTGGTCCTTGCCTAGGGCCACGGGTGAGGCCAACCTTGCTCTGGCCTTACTAGAGCCTCGTCGGCCACTCTGGGGATCCAAGGAGGAAGAAGAGCAAAAAGAAAAGAAAAAAGAAAAAGAAAAAGAAAAAAATTATTTAAAAAATTTGAAAAAATAAAAATGAAATATTAAAAAAATTGTTATGTTAGCGTTGGTTGAATGGCTGGTGTCCACGTCAATACTTTCAAAATTGGCTGGATGAACTGAACTGATACCAATGTGAAAATATTTAGAACTGATTTGATACAAATGCAATAGGTTTAAGTATTTTTTGGTACTTTTTCCCTTTGATAGGTAAGAGTCTTGAGCTTCCCAAACTTCATAGTTTTCTCTCAAAATTAACTCACTATCGCTTTGCTTCATCATAACATTTGTTATTCTTTACAGTGACTGATTCAAATATGCCCATTAGAGATGTTGTTTCAGGTTCCTTCTTGTAGATCCTTTTTGATAGGTTGAGTTCTCTGGCATTGAATTATGTGCATCGAGAAGGAATCATCACCACCCTCCTTGATGAGTGGAAGGGGATGCTGGTCACAATCAAAGTAATGCTAGATAATGGAGAGGAAAAGCAACTGAGCGGTAATTGTCACGTGAAGCTGTGGCTAAACAACTTTAGGGATTTGGCCAATGACATGTAAGACTTGCTCGATGAGTTCGAGATGGAACCCGCTTAGGCCAAGTCAGAGATAGAATCCAGCACAAGGAAGTTCTTTTTCTTAAAAGTCTCACGTCTGCCATGAAGTACTTTCATTTAAAATTGCAAGAACGTCGTCATACAATACCATTCACAATCCAATTATCTTAGGTAGGCAAGTCTTTTCATTATATCCCCACCAAGCTGCCAGAGCTCCTGTCACAGTTAATCTTCACAAAACCTAGCTCAGGTTACTCTACAGACCCTGCCTTTCGTCCACCAATCATGACTTAGCTCTCTTACATTTTTAACTGGCAACAGAGTCTAAAAGAGCTTTTTCTAATTTGTGTGGTGACAGTTCCGGTATGGAGTGATTTATGTTTAATGGTTATTGCATTTCGAGTGTTCCAGATATACCAACAGGTGTAGGCAATCATTCTTAAGCGTTATCAACCTGTACCAAGTCATTCGATCTCCTAACATCACATTTGTAGAATACCAGCCCGTACGAATAAGTGTCCATTGCCAGTGTCTCCCATACTTGTTAATTAACATAATCATAGGAATTTTCTAGTCATCAAAAAATAAAAATCATCAACAGGGTATCCCGGTTCATTTTTTGTTGGAGTCAATTAGGTGTGTGTATAATTTTGTTCGATCACTCTTGCAATTCTTCATTATGCATGAAGGATCATTTTATTTAGGACTAATTGCTCATCCTGTCTTAGACTTTTGGATGAGAAATATGAGGACGGTGGAAAGACTATTAACGGTGGAGGATGTAAGAAGCATGGAGTATTATGTTTCCTTTGTCTCTAATTTCTATTCGGACGAGAAATATGAGGGACATGGAAAGATTATCAAGTGGTCTTCGCAGAAATCTCTCCTCTCTCATACAGCTATCTTTTATAGTTACCGGTACTTGCCAGAGGATGGCTTTGCTTCCTCTTTCAAATATTTGGTATAATACAATGTAAAGTTCTAAAAGATCAATGCTCAAAGCTCAACGGTGACTATTGGCACCTCATCCAAGAAATCCCACTCATTGTAATTGATTGAGTTCGGATTCAATAAGAAGATTTCTCTCCAATGTCTAATTTTTATTCTTCAGGTAATGGTTCGGACTTCTTTCTCTCTTCCACACTTGTCGTTATGTTACTACTACTGCTCAAAAATCCATTTCTATTACGAATTCCCGACTCGACGTTAGGAAGTTCATGTTTGTCCATGGACAAGCTTCACATAATTTGCCACAAACCAGCTAGACTTTTGGGTTGCTCTGTTTTGTTTGATAGGAAGCAGACAATTAAACGGTTATAATGCTAACGTGGTCCGGTAAGTTCTCCATTGTTTCACACGAGGGACTATTCCTCAAAACAAATAATACTTGCATGGGCTCGTTCATTGTGACATCCCCCTTCTCCCCCTCTCTTTTGTCTTCTTCTTCTCTCTCTCCTCCTTCACTCCCTTAAGTTTCCTTTCCCGCCTTTTTCTGCCATCCATCCCCCCTTCCCCTTTCTTTCTCTATTTTTTTTCTCCCCTTTTCCCCCCATGCTACCTCGTGCGGCCCCCTTCTTTTGTCCTTCTCTCTCTCTCTCCCTCTTTCTTCTTTTCCTTCCCTCTCTCTCGGCTGAACCCCACTTCTTCTTCTTCTTCTTGCTGGCTGCCGCTTCACCCACCAACACCATCGCCGCTCCACGCCCAACTCCCCCTCACCATCATCATCACCACCTCTTGGCCTCCCCACCTTCGGCAGACGGGATTGCGTGGCGCCACGGCAGGAACCGCAAGGGCCGCGTCCCCATCCACGGTCCCCTTGGCCATGAGCTTCAAGGGCCGTCGCGCCGCTGCTCGCCCGACATCACCGCTCGCTCATTGCCTCTTGCCGCCGCTCGCTTAGCCGTCCATGCTGCCGTTGCTTCAAGCCGCCGCGAGCCACCGCTTGAACCGAGCCTCCCCCCGGCCGTGAGCTTCAAGAGCTGCCACCGCTGTCGTCGAGCCTCCGTTTGAGCCACAAGTGTCGCGTTCTCGACGCCGTCGTGCCACCGTCACCGCGGGCTCGCTGTCGCCAGAAATCGGTGAGTGAACTGTGCTTGTTTTGCAGTATATCCCACTGTCAAAGATCTTTTCTGAAATTTCAGCGCTTGTTATGTTTCTCTTTCAAAGATCTTTTTTTTTTTTAATGCCCTAGCCTTGTGACTTAAATTCTCTCAACTGTGCTTGTTTTGCAGAATATCCCACTGTCATCTTTATTTGGCAAAATCTCCAAGGAGGATCAAATGCAAATGCTGTTGAGGTAGGCAAATGATGTGCTTATGTTTATCTTCTGCAACTTGACAAAAGAAGACAAAAGGCTATTTATTTTGGTAGGTGTACCGATAATATCGGTGAAAACAGCAGCTACTGTAAAGATGCACAAAAATAGGATTTAAAACAAGTGTTTTCAAGTTAGGTGAATGTGACAACTAAATTTGAATGAATGCCGCAGACTATAATTTATTTAAACCTGATTCCTTGTCAAAGTTCATAGTTTATCTTCTTCTTCTATTTAAATTGCCACACCATCTCAAAGCGCATTTTCTTCTTCTATTTAAACCTGATTCCTTGTCAAAGTTCAGGTAGACTATGCTCTGTCGGTATGTTAAGTGATCATGAAAGCCTCACTTTTGCCACAATGAATTTCGATTTAAGATTGTGAGAAGGCCGTTCATCCAGTACCACTTGAAACCATTTATCTAGGGTAGGCAAGTCCTATCACTATAACCTCGCCAAGCTGCTAGAGCTCCTGTCATGGACAAGACAAGATGCAGGCACTATCATCGCTAGTGGGTTATCCTAGTGACCTCGGATGGGGCAATATCAGCTTGTACCAGGAGGAGTGAGAGGTGAAAAAGAATTAATTTTGCGTCCTACAAAGGCTCTGTCCTTTTCATTTGCTATCTTTCGCTTTTGCTTCACTATCTAGTCATAACATACAGTCCAGTCGAGTCACGGTCTTCTTGAGTTTTATGGTTTATTTACATGAACAAAGCACTCGTGGATAGAAAGCATCATTGAAAGTCTTCTCCTTTATTGAAACTCTTTGGTAGGTGAACCTCACGGTCTTCTTGAGTTTTATGATTTATAGTTTTCTCTCTCCGTTAATTCATTATCACTTGGCTTCACCATGACCTGTGCTCATCTCTTGGCTCAATAGTGTTCTCTTCCTGTTCATTCGAAGCTAGAGCTCGCGCTCAATAGTGTTCTCCTCCTACTCGTTGGAACCTAGAGCTCGTGCTTGTTGGATCGTTGTAATTGATCTAATCACATTCACTGGTCTGCTCCAGGAAGTCTACTCGGAACAGGTAAGTAATATCTATCTATCTGCTCTCTTTTTTGTCCCCAAACTGATGCATCTAGAACTTCACAACCTAAAGCATATGGTGGTTTGATCCCCCCCCAACAAAAAAAAAAAAACAAACGTCTTTGATGTCTCCACATGGTCGTCCTCATTGAAGTAGGAATCGGTAATCTTCTTATATCTTATGTAAAAGCCTATATTGATCGCATACTCACCAATAAAGCAAAAAAAAAAAAAAAAAAAGCATTGAAATTTCAAGGATACTAACAACATATGGATGCGAAAAATGTCAACAAAACACTAATATGCACTGAAGCTTTTGACAAACATAAGCGTGTGCTCTAAGTTGGTCGTATATTGAAAATTCAAATTTTATCCTCTGTTTTGGATGCCCACAAGAAAAGTCTCGATATGAAGAAAAAGAAGAACAATTGACAAACAATTGACGAAACAAGCACCTGTGGACAAAAGCTATTTTCTTTTGATTTGTCTAACCTTTGGTGTGCATTCCTCGAAACTCTTGGTCTTTTTTATGTCCTTTTTGGTAAATGAACATGTTGATCTTCTTAGACTTCATAGTTTTCTCTCTCCATTGACTCATTTTTACCTCCCTTCAACATAAGACCTCTGTTGTTCTCTACAGTGACTGATTCAACCATGACAATGGGAGAGATCGTTTTGGGTTCCTTTATGGGTTCCTTCTTTCAAGTCCTATTCAGCAAGTTGACTTCTCTCGCATTAGTCTATGCACAACATGAACGAATTAGCACCGTTCTCCTCAAGGAGTGGAATGAGATGTTGGGCACAATCAATGCAGTGCTGATTGATGCAGAAGACAAGCAACTTAGTGGTAACCCTCTAGTGAAGCTGTGGCTAGATGATGTTAGGGACTTGGCCTATGATATGGAAGACTTGATTGATGAGTTAGCGATCAAAGTGGCTCAGGTTAAGTTGGAGGCAGAATCCAACACAAGCAAATGTTTGGAAAAATGGAAGTTCTCTTTCTTTGGCCAAGATAAATCCTCCGGATCGAATCCAAACCTAGGCTCGCTCATGTTTGAAACCAAGGTACAAGAGATTAGTGGCAGGTTGAAAGTGATTGTCACTAGGAAGGCTCGTCTAAGCTTAAGAGAGAATGTTGTGGACAGATCCAACTACACAAACAAAAGGGATCTAACCACTTCTTTGCCAGAGCCTCAATTTTATGGTAGAGAGAAGGAAGAAGCACAAATACTCAAACTATTGATTAGTGAAGTCGAAAATTCCGATGCCATGTTGAGCATGATCCCCATAGTTGGGATGGGTGGTGTTGGAAAAACGGCCTTGGCTCAACGGTTGTATAATGATGTTAGAGTATATAACTGTTTCGAGAAGAGAGCGTGGGTTTGTGTGTCAGATGTTTTTGATGTTCTTCACATAACAAAAACTATTTTGCGGTCAATCACTGGGTTGTCATGCCAAGGTGAAGATCTTAATGGGCTTCAAGTTAAGTTGAAGGGCAATCTATTTGGGAAGAAGTTTCTTGTGGTTTTAGATGATATATGGAATGAGAAATATGAAAAATGGACTACCCTCTTAAAGCCATTTGAAGCGGGGGCTAAGGGGAGTAAGATCATCATCACGACTCGCAACCTTGCCGTTGTTTCCATAACTAGAGCATCACCCTATCATTTGAAGGAATTGTCCTTTGATAATTGTACAAGCTTATTAGCCTTTCATGCTCTTGGAGCAACAAATTTTGAGAGCCATCTGGATTTTAAAACAATAGGTAAGAAAATAGCTGAAAGATGTAAAGGTTTACCTTTGGCGGCTAAGATGCTAGGCGGTGCTTTACGTAATAAAAGGAATCCCAGTGAATGGGAAGATACCTTAAATAACAAAATATGGGATCTTCCGATGGCAGAGAATGATGAGGTTCTCCCTGTCTTGAACTTGAGTTATGTCCATCTTCCTTGCCATTTGAAGAGATGTTTTACTTATTGTGCAATATTTCCCAAGGATTACGAAATTGAGAGAGATGAGCTGGTACTCTTATGGATAGCCGAGGGCTTTTTAGATAGACAAAAAGTAAAGGGGAATAATTTCATATTAGGACGAAATTACTTTGATGAGTTAGTATCCAGATCATTTCTTCAACAATCAAGTGTCAATGCATCTAAGTTTTCAATGCATGATCTTCTGAATGATCTAGCAAAGTCAATTGCAGGAAGTGCATACTTTAGCTCTGGGGAGTCTCACTTGGTAGCTAATGAAGAAGACACATCTCTTGGGAAAATTCGTTATGCATCATTCATCTCATCGCATTTTGCTACATCAAAATGCTTAAGAGAATATCACCGAATGAAGGTACTAAGAACTTTAATGCTACTGCACAATGGATTTAGAGGGGACACTTTCTCTATTTCCAACAAGGTGCTACATGACTTGCTAATGGAATTGAAGTACTTGAGGGTGCTCTCAATATGTCATTGTGACATTGTAGAGGTACCAAATTGCATTGGTGATCTAAAACATCTTAGATATCTCAATTTCTCGTACACTGATATCAAAAGGCTACCTGAATCAATTGTTAGCTTGTGCAAATTACAACTTTTGATTTTAAGAGGTTGTCAAAAACTTTCAAAGTTGCCTCAAGGCATCACAAAATTGGTAAGTTTACAGTTTCTTGATGTTAGAGATACGAGGAGTCTTAAAGAGATGCCGTTGGGTATCGGTAATTTAAAAAATCTTATTATCTTGTCCAAGTTTGTGGTACGACCAGAAAAAGGGTCACAGTTAGAGGAGTTAAAGAATTTGCCACATCTTCAAGGAGAATTATTCATATCAGAATTGCAAAAGGTGGAAAAAGTTAGAGATGCAATTGATGCTAATTTGCATCAAAAGCAAGGCCTTACCAACTTATCCTTGCATTGGGATAAAAATTTGGAAAATCTCCAGAATCATGAGCGGGACGCACAAGTGCTTGACTTCCTACGACCTCACATTGATCTTGAAAATCTCAATATTTTGAACTATGGTGGTGCAAAATTCCCGTCATGGTTAGGTGGTCCATCCTATTCTAAGATAGTGTCTTTGTGCTTGCGGGGCTGTCCTAATGTTATATCACTTCCCCCGCTTGGACAACTACCTTCGCTAAAGGAATTATCTCTTGAAGGTCTACACACAATAAGAATGATAGGCTCTGAATTTTATGGAGATAAAAGGCCTTTCTCATCCTTAACAACTTTGAAGTTGAAAGAGATGTTGTCATGGAAGAATTGGTCTCCTTATGTTGGGGGCCCAAAAGAAGAAGTCCCATTCTCCTGTCTTCAACATCTTGTTGTCCGGAGTTGTCCTTCATTGATTAGGACATTACCTCGTCAACTTGATTGTCTCATAAAACTTGAAATCCATTCATGTCCGCATTTGAATAATTCAACGAATGAGGTTTGTTTTCCATCTCTCCGTGAGTTATACCTTGAGGATTGTAACAAGGAAATCTTAAAGAGCTTGGTCAACCTAACTTCTTTGACCATTCTCAAAATTGAAAATCTTGCCGAGCTTGTTTGCTTTGATCATGTGTTTATGAGGTGCTTGGTCAAGCTAAAGCAGCTTCATATAGGACGGTGTGACAAGCTTACATACTTGTGGCAAGATGAAAGTATAATGCGAAATCTTACTTGCCTTCAAGAATTAGCCATTGAAAGTTGCCCTCGATTCACATCTTTTGTGGCAGGAGAAGGAGAAATAGAGCTGTCGTGCAACTTTGAAAGGATGGAATTGAGTAATTGCATAAGTTTAGAAAAGCTTCCAAGCAAGATGCACACATTCAAACATTTGATCATTAGGAGGTGTCCAAAAATCTTGGGACCAACCATTCCTCTAGATGACCCTAACAACAATAACCCGATATCTCAACTTGAGTATCTGCGGATTGTAAATTGTGATTCTCTAATATCTTTTTTGTTTGCCAATGATAGACTTACTGCTTTGAAGAAACTTTGTATTTGTGAGTGCGAGGGAGTGGAGTCGGTGGAAATGATCACCATAGAATCACTCAAAGAAATGACAATTGATGGCTATCCAAATCTAGGAAGCCTGCCACAGTGCCTTCACACGCTCTCCCATCTCGCTCATTTGGATATAAGTAATTGTCCAGCATTGGAGATAGAGGAATTCCCTTCCCTTCCCATCACCCTATCGTGTCTTATAATTAGTAATTGTCCGAAGATAAAGTCTCTACCAAATCAGTGGCATCATCTTACATCCCTCGAGACGCTATTCATCGAGGATTGCCAAAATATCAAATGCTTCCCCAAAGGAGGTTTGCCTCCCAATTTGCATCGCCT
Source organism: Eucalyptus virginea (assembly GCA_014182375.1). Classification (NCBI taxonomy): domain Eukaryota; kingdom Viridiplantae; phylum Streptophyta; class Magnoliopsida; order Myrtales; family Myrtaceae; genus Eucalyptus; species Eucalyptus virginea. Next base: position 13,265,113 of record CM024515.1, on the reverse strand, counting down.
TTTAATAAGAGGGTGCGAGAATCTGAAGCAGCCAATGAGAGAATGGGGCTTACACCTACTCACATCCCTTCGATGTATGTTAATTGACTTTTGCATGGGAGGGGAGGGAGAGAAGGTATGGTTTCCTTCGGAGGACAGGGATGCGTGGAGTCTTCTCTTTCCTTCCTCTCTGTTGTATCTTCGCATTTGCAATATGTGGAATGTTGAAAGACTATCAAGCGGTCTTCTCAACCATCTCTCATCTCTCAAACATTTATGGATCGACTCTTGCCCAAAGCTGAGGTACTTGCCAGAGGATGGCCTCCCTCCCTCCCTCCAAGAATTGTACATAGAGAAATGTGAGATTCTGAAAGATAAATGCTCAAAACTCACTGGCGACTATTGGCCCCTAATCCAAGAAATCCCTCTCATCGAGATAGATTGGGTGCGGATCCAATGAATTCATTCTTCCATGCAACACCAGTTTTCTCAGATTAAGGGTAAGTTTTTGGTTTTGAAGGCATCAATTTTGATTCTGCCTCCTCTATTCGATGTGTAATACAAATTGATATTTTGTCATAAAGATATTTCCCATGAATTTCCAAAAACAACCCACTAAGGTCAACGAATGACAATTCGTTGGGTTTTTTTTTTTTTTTTTTGTCCAGCAAACAAACTCAGTACTCATCCATTATTTCCAATTTTGACAACACGTCCTCTTCCTAGTATGCAAAGCTACCCAATGGGCATAAACATTTGCTTTTCACGAAATACGACTACAATTTAGAGCTGAAAATTGATCTTTAGCTGCTTGAATCCCAGTAGGAGCTTCCTTTAATCTTTAGTTGTACTGCTTGCGAAAGTTGATAATATCCTTGGATACCACAGCTGCATCTATCTCCACTACAACCTTGGACCAGCTTCTCTTTTGCCACTGCAATGCTCTTTCCAACAAAAAGTAATTCAGCCTCCTCTGCAAATCTAACTTGCACCACCACATCCCTGCCGGTAACCATGTCCCCTGCCTAATTTGTGGCCACAATGCCTGTTGTTAGTTTGTTCGTAAAACATAGAAAAAGTGCTTTAGTAAATAGTTTGTTTCTTAAAGATAGTGTATTCATGCCTCAAAGTCCAATTCCATCTTCCCAACAATTCCAGCAACAGCATGTTTCGTTTCTTTAATGTCAGACCCATCGCAGTTGATATTCACAGAACCTAGCTTAGGTTTTACTACACGCCCTGCCTTTCATCCATCCACTGATGACATAGCTCTCTTATATTCTTGCAGGCAACACACTGCAAAATTGTTTTTCTTATCTGTATTGCTGATGGTCTCAGGATCTGGTGATTTATGGTTAAAAGTTGCTGCATTCGGAGCTTTCCAGTTACACCAGGTGACGGCAATCATTCTTAAGAGTTATCAGCCTGCACTAATCATTTGATCTCATGACCTCACATTCGTAGAATATCAAACCTGAACCGATAAGTCACCATCGCTGGTGATTAGTGTCTCCCATACGTGTGTGCTAACATAATCGTAAGAATTATTCAGCGAAAAAAAAAAATCATCCAAAGGGTCACTAATTGCTGAGAAAAGGAAAGCGAAGGATCCTGGTTCTTATCTTGTCTGTTCATTTTTTGTTGCTGTCGGGTGGATATGCATATAATTTTTTTTGTCTGATCACTCTCAAAGTTGTTCATTATGCATGGAAGTAATTTTTTTTAGGACTAATTAATCGTCCTCTTCTAGGAGTTTGGATAAGAAATATGAAAAATGTGGAAGAACCATCAATAGCGGAGGACATAAGATGCGTGGAGCCTCCTATTTCCTTCCTCTCTAACCTCTCCTCGGATGAAAAATGTGAGGAACGTGAAAAGACTATCAAGTGGGCTTCGCAGGCATCTCTCCTCCCTCAAACAGTCATATATTTTACAGTTGCTGGATGTTGAGGTACTTGACAGAGGACAGCTTCCATCCCTCCCTCCATGTATTCCGCATAATTCAATGAGAGATTATGAAAGATCGGTGCTCAAAACTCTGCAGTGACTGTTGGCACCTCATTTAAGAAATCCCACTCATCGTAATTGATTGAGTTCAGATTCAATAAGAAGATGTCTCTCCAATGTCTAATCTTTGTTCTCAAAACAAATAATACGTACATGGACTTGCTTTCAGTGCAGGAATTATGATGCATGGATGTGCCTATCTTTATTGATGATATATCTTGAACTTTGTTTCATGCCCAAAAATTGCTTATCTTTCCACTTATGGAAATGCACTATGCTTTGCGTGAGAATCATGAAGAATTGTTGCTCTTGTATTGATATTTTTCTGCAATTTCAGCGTTTGTTGTATTTTCTCTTCCAAATATCTTTTTCTTAGGCCCTAGCTCATTGACCTGAAGTCTCTCAACTGTGCTTGCTTTGCAGAATATCCCACTGTCTTCTGTATTTGGCAAAATCTCTCCCGGTGATCAAATGCAAACATTGTTGAGGTAGGCAACTGATGTGCTTACGTTCATCTTTGGAACTTGACAAAAGAAAAACAAAAAGCTACTAATTTTGGTAGTTGTACTAATATGCTCTATACTTTTTTTTTTTGGTGACATGCTCTAAAAGATTTATCTGTATCACGATGTTAATTATCGAGGTCTACATTCAAAGTCAAACGAAGCAGCTTTCGTACCTCCAACAGCTGCAGCGACTGAAGAGATGCAAAAATTGGGGGTTTTCGAGTTGGCAGATTACAATCCATTTCAATCTGACTTCCTTGTCGAAGTTAACAGTTCATCTTTATTCTATTTAACTTCCCACGCCATCCCAGAGAACAATTTTTTTTTTTTTTTTTTTTTTTTTTTTTTTTTTTGTCGCAAAGGAAAGAGCGAGGGGAGCAATCAAGGAGACTATGCTCTGTTACCATTTTGAGTAAGTGTAAAAGTTTCACGTCTGCCTTAAAATATTTCAGATCGCGAGAAGGTCATCGTCCAATACCACTCGCAACCTAGTTATCTCGGGTAGCCAAGTCTCATCATCCAATACCAAGCTGCCATAGATCCCATCACGGGCAAGGCAAGATATAGGCACTACCATGACTAATGGATTATCATCGTGACCTCGCGTTTGTGGAATATCAGTTTGTACCGTCAGGCCACCGTCGCTGGTGTTCAGTGGTCCCCTATAGTTCTGCGTTAACAAAATCATGAAGTCTATTTAGGATTAGCAAAATCATCAAAACAATTTCATTTTTACACGCAATAATTGACTTGAACATGCATGTTTCGAGAATACCTAAATGCCTCTTACCAATAAACCGCTCTAAGAAAAACATCTAAAGGAAATGTTGCCTATGAAGGTGACTATAAGGAGCGGTGCTGATGGCAACGGCTTGGCAGTGGCCGTGGGACGGCGGTGCGCTCTCCCGCCCCATTCTCGCTTCTTCTTCTTTTTTACCTTTTTCAAGTTCTTGCTGTTTTTTCTTTTTATTTTTCTCTTTGCTTTCTCTTTTCTTTTATTGAACTTAAATTTGAAAAGATACATGAAATCTAGACATTATTCATTAGACAAGTAGAAGAGAGATTATAGAATGAAAAATCACGGTACGATTAAGCAAGAAAAGAGTAGGACAAAAATGAAAGTAACAATAAATTTTTAAGCGTGGCATATAATGCATGGGGAAATTCTACTAGTAATGGAAAAACAAAGGCATTCACATAGGGATGAGAGAGGAGGGATGTGAGAAGTGATGTAACAATGCCAATTTGCATCCTGCAAACTCTTATCTTTTTTATTTGCTCTCTTTCGCTTTTGCTTCACTTTATAGACAAACAAATACATGATGTCCAGTAAAGTCTTGGCCTTCTTGAGTTTATGGTTTCTCTGCATGAACAAAGTACTTGTGGACAGAAAGCACCCTTGAAAGTCTTGGTCTCTGATTAAACTCTTTGGTGGGTGAAAGTCTTGGTCTTTCGGGACTTTAAAGTTGTCTATCTCCATTAACTCATTATCACTTTGCTTCAACATAATCCTTGATTGACTCTACGGCTATTGATTCACCCTTAGAGGGCAGGCATATCTTCATAAAAAAATTATCTTACGAATGTTTTGTTGGTTTATTATTATTATTATTATTATTATTATTATTATTATTATTATTATTATTATTATTATTATTATTATTATTATTATGATTATTATTATGATTATTATTATTATTATTATTATTATTATTATTATTATTATTATTATTATTATTATTATTATTATTATTATTATTTTTTGAGTATAGTCTTTCACGTGGTATCCATAGCGCTAAAAATTTGCAACAAAATGGGTGGCAATATCTGCTGAAGGGTGCTGAAGCAATTGTTGATGATCGTGACGCGCTTGATAGGAGAATTGTGGTCCTTTGGAAAGAAAAAGTTAACCAAAGCATTTGCTTGATGATTAGTTGGTGATATATGAATTGTTTACTATTTCCAAAGTAAAATTAGGCAAATTGCTTCAGGGATTCATTGGCGTACCCGACTATTTTCCTTGTTTAACCCAAATCAGGTGTTTCTATTATCATTATTGAACAGTCAAAGTTAGTTGTCTTTGATGACTTAAAAATATATAATAGAAAGTAAGATGTCATTGTTAGGTGGATCGTCTACATTTATTTCAATCGGTGCAAGTTGCAAAAAGATGCTTATATGTTAGTCCTATTAATTGTGGTCTGAGTTATAGATATATAATAGAAAGTAAGATGCCATTGTTAGGTAGATCATCTACATTTATTTCAATGGGTGCAATTTGCAAAAAGATGCTTATTTGTCAGTCCTATTGATTGTGGTAAGTTTCATTCATCACTAGACAAGAAAAAGGGTCTAGCATCGCCAACTAACAGTGTACAATCTACTAGATAAACTCTAGGCATCACACTTGTGAACGGTAAAATCATGGAAAGGACCACGATTCTACTATCATGCGGTTTTTGATCATCAACAACTACTTCAGCACCCTTCAGTAGATCACTACTACCCATCTTGCTGCGAATCTTTAGCACGGTAACTGCCACATAAAAGCCTACACTGATAGCATATTCACCAATAATGCATCAAATGAAGACATTGAATTATAAGATTATTAAGAATGTACAGATGCCCAAAAAAAAAAAAATCTTGGTCTTGGTCTTGGTCTTTTTTTGATGTTCTTGGTAGGTGGATGTCTTGGTCTTCCTGAGCTAAATAGTTTTCTCTCTTCCTGCTTTAAATAAGACAGAACTAAGCAAAATGATAGAAAAAGTTCAATAAGTTGTCGACAATTTCAGCTGTTGCTCATGAGTTCCTAAATTAAAAGATTTAATTTAACAAGTACGTACACATTGATTATAAGTTGTGTGCGTAGCATGGGTACTTTACAAGTGTGTACATACTTGTTAAATTGAATCTTTTAATTTAGGAACTCATGAGCAACGGTTGAAATCGTCCACAACTTATATATATAAATTTGGTCAGTCCTCCTTGATGAGCCCTATCAACTATTACATTCCTTTTCCTAAAAGTTATTAATTAAAAAAAACAGAAGATTCAATCTAAAATCTATTTAGATATGTACCCAATTAATGAGGTCAATTAATTATGAGATATGAAATTATATTAGATTACTAATATTCATACACGTGCTATGCACGGACGAAGACACTGTGCACATATTTTCAGATTACATGTAATTAAAAATTAGGAATTGGAATAAAATGAACTATTTCTGTGGTTGATTGTTTCCAAATATTACTTAAACCTTAGAACTCAACTTGGCATACTTGAACCAAATATATTTCCCCACAACAAAAAGAAAATCGTCAAATGCGCTAATCTAATTTGGTCCCAAGAACGCGTCATTAGCACTTCAATACTTTTGACATGTGTATATAACTTTACAACTATCATTTATAATCGCCTGGTAGTAGTAATACATGACAAGGAAAATCAGAGAATATTTTTTGGCTTATTAAAAACATACAATTTGATTGTGTCTTATCTCAAGCATTTGGGATCTGGCTGAATAAGGAAAAGAAAAAGACATTCAATAGGAGGCAATTATTTGATTACATGCGAGGGCTGGAGCAAAAACTCCATAAGAGGAACCCCATCAATTTCATTCTATATCCGTGGCTTCCAAAAATATTCAAATTGACTAAAACCAAAACCAGATAATGAGGTCGATGAAATTTCTTACCTTTCTGCTGGCAATCAAGTATCTAAAGTTTTTTTCAATTCAACCAATTACCTCTCATTTATTAATGGGGGTCAACATGAGACCTCCGTTGAAATCGCAAACGAAAATTATCAAAGACACCAACGTATTAATTAGTCGTTAATTATCTGTATTGGTATCCAATATGTTTCTTGCAGTATTAATTTTGTCTCTTGCGGGTCAGAAATGACCTTCAAGACGATATCGATCCATCTTCAAAGAGTTGGAACAAATTATCCACAAAAAATGATATTTAGGCAATTTCGTGGTAATTGGTTAAGAAATCCTAGTAAAGTTTTATATTATGTGTGCCCATATGGTTAAATCTAATGAAAATATTATGAATATAATTTCCAACTGAAATAAAAGCAAGGACAAATAAAAAGTCTACCTTCAATAAATTGTTTGATAACCCACTAAAATATTTCGAGGGCAAGACTTGAATTAATATGATCGAATGATTCCAAGAAAGAAACTCTAAACAAAATCGACATTGAGAAACTTTCTAACCTCTTTAGTCCCTAAAATCTTTTTGCATGTGAAATTAACAAAAATATCTCCTATTATCTTTCACGGGAGAGAATGAATAATCTTACAAAAGAAAATTATTAAAGGGAGACCAAGCAAAGAATTGAGAGGATAAGTTTGTAGAACAAATGTAGCATAAACAAAAGTATGTGCGAGATTTGAATCTAGATCAATGATTGTATGATAAACTCTTTGGGGCAATGACATCGTAATTATTTGAACTATTATCCCTTTCATAATAAAGTACCAGAACTTTTTATCGTTCAATCAACTACCTCAATTTTCAAATGTGGGCCAACATGAGACCTTCATTAGAATTGCGGAAAAAAAATGTTGACAGGACACTAATGCTGTTAGATGTCGATATTGGAGTCTAATGCAATATCTTGAGATGTGGCCACATCAATAGAGACATTGGACGCTAAGATTGTCTAAGTTGACATACACATTTCTCTCCTCATCACCAATCTGCATAGGTAAGCGATTCATATCAATAAAATCACTACAACATGGCCATTTAAGTTATGGATGCGTAAAATTGAGCAAAATTTGAAGAAAGAAAAAACAATTGAGATTAATCCAGACCTAACGTGTAAAGGTTTTACGATTAACGGAAAAAAAGAAGTTCACCTGCGGATGGAAGGGGCAGGATGTGAAAAGTGAATCAACAAACTTTAATTTGTGTCCCGCAAAGTTTTGGTCTTCCTGGAATTTATTGAAGTTTCTTTCTCATTACCTCTCTTTCTCTTTTGCTTCACCTTCCAGACAAAAAAATTGGAAAAATTCTTTGAATATTACCAAACAAGCACTTGTGTACAAATAGTATCTTATTTTGATTCCTCTAACCACTGAGGTGCATGTAGAGAGCACCCAAAGTTAAATGGATTGTGTGACGTCTTGGATTTTTCACTTCTACTTTTAATTAAATTAATCGGGCATTTCATTGATGCACCTATAAAGTTGCTCTCAGAGCTGATCACTCTTGAGATAACTAAACTATCTAGGGAAGCCATTAAGGAATTTTAACGTAATAGACCTGAGAATTCGACCAGGAATCAGCTACTCGGCCGTGCTCATCTTTAGAGGTCATTACGGCATAGTTAAAAATCGATTAGAGATTAGAGATAGGTCGGTTCGACTGAGACGTGTGGCTAAACGTGGGTGACTCCACTAAGTTGTATTATTAATTAATTTCCATAATTAATTAATTAATTAATTAATTTTCGGAAATTAAACCGGAATTTCATGCTGATTGTAGTAGTGCTTTCTGTTTATTTAATTGAGTACCAGATTGTGCAAATTGGTTGTAATTGGTGTTTGTGGATGTTTATTCTAGAAATGGATAATTTTGGTAATTAAATGGGAAAATTACCGGGCGTCGGTCTACAGCGTCAAAAATTTATTTTGGGACTGCTGAAAATAGTGAGAGGTTCAAAAGTGAAAACCTTGTATTTTGGCTAAGGCCAGCCGTGTACCCACACACGTGTATTTGTATCGGGTATGATAAAAATGATAAATTGATTGTATGATCGGAACGGTATGCTATAACGGTCGATGGCTCTATGTCATATTAGATAAAGAATGTTATACTATAATAGCTCAATGACTCTACATGTCATCTTAGAGAAAGAATGGTATGCTATAACGGCTTGATGGTTCTCTATGTCATCTTGGAGAAAGTGTAGGAGAAAACTCCATTATCTGTTTTGAAGTTGACAAAACGTTTTCATCAGTCTAGTCTGAAGAGTTGCAGACTCTATCGTCAAAGTCTAAAGACCTCAAGACTCAAGATTTAAAGTCTACCCTCACTGATAATTTCCAGATCGATGAAGAAAAGTTTTATCCATTGAAGAAAACTTATCCAAATACAAGTATATCCTTAAGGATTTTGTTCGTACAGTTGAAGAATATCTCACGGCTGGAGATAACATCTCATGATCAATTATTCTTATTGAAATCAATTTGAATAATTAGATCCGTTGATTGGCGAAGTATACTTGGAAAGTTCAACTTATGGAAACCTAGATCTTGATTGTATGAGCGAGTAGGATTGGTGGGCTATCATCACATTTCTTAAATAACTCGAGATCTTCCTAATTGATTATGTCCAACGGATAGATTGGAAGAACTCATTTGGAAGGTGCCAACGGTTATGATGGCATGGAGGAGTAAATAAGGAGGACGCTCAAGTTATTCAAGTGTGTGCATGAAAAAAAATTTCAAAGTTTGAAATTCTTAGTTCTTTGCTATTACAATTTGTCGAGCTTAAACTGTACTCACCAATCCTATAAAATACTTGTAAGACCTTGAAGAAGTGTAGTAGAGTCTCTACACTGTGGAATCAAGAACGTGATACTATAAAATTTCTTTTGGTTCTTAGTGGAATCCAGCCAATGTACCATCAATGTGGGAGAGTGGATGTAGGCTTAGTCTAAGTTGAACCACTATAAACCTTGTGTTTCAATTCTCTTTCCTTAATCTCTTTATTTAATTCGCAGTCTTATATATTAGCTTATAATCTTTCATATCTTAAATCTACTGTTTTATTATAAGTCAAATTAAGTTTTTAAGTCTTGCAAAAACTTCTTTAACATCTATTCACCCCCCTCTAAGTGTTCATACTAGCTTTATCAATTGGTATCAGAGCATGTGTACTCAATTAATTGAAATATTTTTACTTCTAAGTTAAAGATCCATGGCTAGTATGTTGGCTCCAGGTTTGGTTGAAGGCCAAAGGAACACTAGACCGCCTTATTTCGATGGAAATGAATAAAACATATGGAAAAACAAAATGAAGGCATTCCTAAGATCGAAATACCCTCTGGAATGGGATGTGGTAGAAAAAGAAATTATTTCTAAAGCTACATTAGGTTTAAAAATGGGAAAAGAAGTTGCAGACGCTAGCGAGATGAGTAAAAAAAAATAACTAAGAGACAAGCTCTTGATGCTAAAATAATTTATTCCTTATATTGTGCATTATCTCATACTGAATATAATAGAATATTTTCTTGTGAAACAGCCAAAGAAGTCTAGGACAGGCTGCACATTACCTATGAAGGAATTAATCGAGTGAAAGAAATAATAATCAATATTCTACTCAGATAGTATGAAGCCTTCAAGATGAAGCTAGGAGAATCTATTACTGACACATTTAGTTGTTTTTATAGAAATTGTAAATGGTCGAGAGTATCAGGGACAACCAATCTCAGGACCCATGAAGGTTAACAAGTTGCTGCGTGGACTCTCCAAAAACTGGAATCACATAAAGACTTCGATAAGGGAAACATAAAGGATCATGCCACTTTCTGTAGACGAATTGGTTGGCACACTTCGGTCCTATGAAGTGGAGCAAATCAATGAATAATATCCCAAAGGTAAAAAGTCAATTGCTTTGAGATCTAATGGTGATTCTGATGTTACAGAGTCTAAAGATGATATGGATGATGAATAGTTAGCTCTTATGATAAAGAGTTTCAGGAAACTGAATAAAAAGGGAAGAAGATTCAATTGGAAGAAACAAAGCACTCAAAAGTTTCAAAACAAATCAAATGAGGATGATGAATCTAATAAGGATGTGATCTGTTTTGAATGCAAGAAAAATGGACACATTAGACCTAACTGTCCCATGTTGAAGAAAAAGAAAGGAAAAGTTGAGAAATATAGGAAGGCTCTCAAGGCAGAGACATTTAATGATACTGAATGCGCAGAAAGTGACAAAAATTATGTCAATATTTGTCTAATGGCAAAATCAGAATCAGACTCAGACTTCGAAATAGATACAGACTTAGACTCAGATAGTGAAATCGAGATAGGTAACTTAAAAATCCCTACTAATGTCTCGAAATACATTGATGAACTTTATCTTAGTCTCAAAACCTCTCTCAAGAGGATTTCCAAGCTAAAAAAGGAAAATTCTACACTGAAGCAACAATAAATTTTACGGAAAGAAAAATTTGAAAATTTAGATAATAGTTTTGTTACTTTAAAAGAAAATGCAGACTCTCTTTAAAAAGAAAAAACATTTTTGAAAATGACATTTCAAATATTTCAAAAATATTTTCTATAGGATCTGAGAAATTGGAAAAGATTCTTTCAGTACAAAAACTCTACTTTAACAAATCAGACTTGGTAATGACTTCTGAAACTATTTCTCTAATTGATTTTCCAAAAGTGAAAAAAAGAATCAAACAAAGGCTTACAAAAACTTTTTACATAAATCATTTTCAAAAGATCTTTGTAAAACCTATTGGGCGAAGTACTTTCAAATGTTCTAAGTGCAACAGCTTAGAACACTTTGAGAAAAAATGTTCTATGGTTTGGAGACATGTTAAGAAGGAATGGGCAAAGACTGCTTATTGTACAAACTCCTCTAGCCCAAAAAAATGTGGGTACCAAAAAAAACTTGAATTTCTTTTTTAATTGTAGGTCACTATCAAGAAAAATGTTAAATGGTATTTGGATAGTGACTGTTCAAAGCATATGAGTGGAGATTCAAGTTGTTTTATAAAACTTATGCAAATAAATAGTGGAAAAGTCTCCTTTGACGGAAACAGCAAATGAAGAATTGTTGGATGTGGAACTGTAAAAATTAGAAGTCTCACAATTAACAATTTTTTCTTAGTGGAAGGACTCAATTACAATTTACTTAGCATCAGCCAATTATGTGACACTGGATTAAAGATCAATTTTCAAGAAGAAATATATTCAGGAACTAGTAAAGATCTTTCACAATCTTTTACTGGACGAAGACATGGGCACATCTATCCTTTGAATATAAAACCAGAGAAGTCTCAATATCTAATTTCAATTCAAGATGAAGCAAATCTTTGGCATCGAAAGCTTGGCCATGTCAATATGAAGCAAATTGCCGAGATCTCTTCTAAGAATCTTGTTCGAGGACTACCCGACCTGAAGTTTCAAAAATCCAACTTATGCACACCATGTGTATTGGGAAAACATGTTAGAAGTTATTTTAAATCATTAAATCAGATTTCTACTAATCGTATTTTGCAGCTTCTGCATATGGATTTCTTTGGGCCAACCAGAACTAGAAGCATAGGTGGAAAGAGATATTGTCTAGTAATCGTTGATGACTATTCACGATTCACTTGGGTTTACCTTTTGGCAAGTAAGTCTGAAGCATTTTCCTACTTTTCAAAGTTACCTAAGAAAGTTCAAAACAAGAAAGGATATGCTATTTCAAGCATACGAACAGACCATGGAGGTGAGTTTGAAAATCAAGACTTTGCAAAATTTTGTGATGAATCAGGTTTTCAGCATGTTTTCTCCTCTCCATACACTCCAAAACAAAATGGAGTTGTGGAAAGAAATAATAAATCTTTGCAGGAGATGGCAAGAACTCTTTTAATAGAAAGTAGTATTTTCTCTCATTTTTGGGCTGAAGTAGTTTCTACAGCATGTTATATTATTAATAGAATCTTTTTACGGCCTATTCTAGAGAAAACTCCTTATAAGCTATTCAAAGAAAAAAAGCCAATTGTCTCTTACTTTATTGTATTTGGTTGCAAATGTTTCGTTTTGACAAATGCAAATGATTGAATTGGTAAATTTGAAGAGAAATCGGACGAAGGAATATTCCTTTGATATTCAACCACTAGCAAAGCCTACAAAGTATTCAACAAAAAGACTCAGTCTGTGGAAGAATCTACGAATGTCAAATTCCAAGACTCTTTGCAGAGTCAACTGATTCAGACTCATCTTGAAGAATTTGAACCTGCTCCAAACTCTACAAAGTCTACCTCCCCTAAAGCAACTCAGATTTTTGAAAATCAACAACGAACGGAAGCTGAAAAATCAATTGAAGAAGAAGATCGGCAAACTGTCAAACCAACATGTAACTTGAAGCACAAGTCTAGTCATCCCAGATAACTCATCATTGGTAATATTGATGATGGGATTCGCACCAGATCCAAAAGGCAAGAAGAGGCTAGCGTCATGGCACTTATTTTTGAAATAGAATCCAAAGGCATAGAAAAAGCTTTAGCTGACGAAAGCTAGATTAAAGTAATGCAATAAGAACTTAGATAGTTAAGCATTAACGATATATGGGAGATAACTCATAAACCAAAAGGTAAATTAAATGGGTTTTTAGGAACAAGTTGGACGAAAAAGGAAAAGCGATCAGGAACAAAGCAAGACTTGTGGCCAAAGGTTATACGCGAGAAGAATGGATAGATTATGATAAAACCTACGCTCCAGTAGCCAGGTTAGAAGCAATTAGATTATTACTTACTTTTGTTTGTCATAAAAGTTTCAGGTTATTCCAAATGGACGTCAAAAGTGCATTCCTAAATGGATTTATCCAAAAAGAAGTTTATGTGGAATAACCTCCTGCATTTAAAGATCCAAAGAGACCAGACTTAGTTTTCAGATTGAAAAATACTCTTTATGGTTTAAAACAAGCACATCGAGCTTGGTATGACGGGTTAAGTAAGTTTTTAATGCAAAATGGTTTAGTCAAAGGAAAAATGGATACTATCTTGTTTATTAAGAGAGAAGGTAAAAACTTTCTACTCGTTCAAATTTATGTTGATGATATTATATTTGGATCTTCTAGCGAAAACTTGTGCAAGAAGTTTTCTAAGTCTATGCGTGATGAATTTGAAATGAGCATGATAGGTGAACTATCCTTCTTTCTCGGACTACAAGTAAAACAATTGAAGAAATGAATTTTCATTCACCAAGAAAAATATGTAAAATAACTTGTTAAAAAGTTCAGATTAGAGAATTGCAAAATGACTGAGATACCAATGTTTAGTTCTTCGAAGCTAGATAAAAATGAAGGAGGAAAGAAAGTTGACCAGAAACTTTACAGGAGTATTATTGGTTCACTTCTTTATCTTACTGCTTGTAAACCTGACATTTTGTTTAATATTTGCATTTGTGCTATATTTCAATATAATCCAAAAGAGTCTCATCTAAGTGCCGCAAAAAGCATCATTAAATACATTACAACTACTTCAAGCTTAGGTCTATGGTATCCCAAAAAATGAGACTTTACCCTCCTTAGATATTCAGATTCAAATTTAACAGGTTGCAGAGTTGATAGAAATAGTACATCTAGTACATGTCAATTGTTAGGAAACAAGATAGTATATTGGTTTTCAAGGAAGCAAAGCACTGTAGCTCTTTCAACAATAGAAGCAGAGTATGTGGCTCTTGGAAGTTGCTGTTCTCAAATCTTATGGATAAAACAACAACTGATAAACTTTGGAATCAAAGACTCTAGCATTGAGATCTAATGCGACAACACCAGCACAATTAACCTCACAAAGAATCGAATTCTTCATTCAAGAGCAAAGCATATAGAGATTCGACATCATTTTATTAGAGATCATGTTCAAAGTGGAGATGTTATGATTCAATTCATAAACTCAAAGAATCAATTGGCGGACATATTTACAAAGCCTATGGGGAAAAACTTATTTGAGACTATTCGCACCAGACTGAACATCATATCTCTTACTCAGTAAAGTCTGGATGTGCTCAAGACTCAAAGGTAAAGTCTGAAGGTGTTCAAACTCAGAAGACCAAGAGTAACGAATGTAAGTTATTTCTATTATAGTATTTTGAACTTTAAAAGGTACGGTTACTTATTAAATGCTAATCGATTGAAATTATCTTTCAAAGTATTTCTTTTTTCAAAAAGGTAGTTATCAATTTTGAAAAGACAGTTATTTTCAAAAAGGGAAGTTATTCTTTTTGAAAAGGTATTTTTATTTTTCCTTTTACAATGTTTCGTTTATCTTGCTTCACTTACTTTATATACTACCGAGATTTGTCTTTTTAGTTTTTACACGGAAACCCTAGAATACAAAATTCCTATTTGCTTTCACTTTTACTCTCGATCTGTCCAAAAGTTTTCACCTTTTTCGAGCAAGTTGGTGAATTCCTTCCTTGAAGCGACAATGTTTTCAAAAAAGTCTTCAAGGATTGCAAGTAGGGAATCACGACATATGTCCGAGGGTCCTACGCATTTTGACTTGACTGAGGAAGAAGATTCTTCTCCACCACTACATCCAAGTCAGCAACAACCTTCTCAGCAACGTCAACCTTCTCCACTGACTCAACCAGGCAATAAAGATATAGAGGAGGCTGGACTTGTAAGAATGCTCACTCTCAAGGTTGCTTTCAAACTTTACTCTAATTTGAAGAAATGAGGAATGTCAATGTCTTTAATCAATGAATTTTTAAGAGATAGAGGATACAAGAATGAAACCATGTTCTTGCGGGAGTTAGAAATGTTAGGAGTTGTAGAAAAAGGAATGGCTAAAAGAACTTTTGCGAATTTTCCGAGTGACCCATTCTATGGCACTGCAAATCAACCACAAGTTCTGGACGACGATGAACGGATGTTTACTCATTTTCAGCCTAGAACGAGAGTGGCTGCAAATATTGCTGATGGTTCCAATTTGTTTAGATCGAAGAATCACAAGAAGGTTTATTCAAACCTTATGAAGAGAGGTTATGAATCCTAGAAGTGTTGATTTCGATTTCCTTGATTCGACAAAAGTCAATTTGCGAGAGAAGTTTGCTATACTGCAATTGGAACGCTTCTGTTCTGAATCCACTGTTCCTTATCCAGAGCTTACTGCATACTTTTACTCGAACTTATTTTTTTTTTGGATGCAAACAGTTTTACTTTCACAGTGAAGGACAATGAATTTTTACTTGATACAAACACGTTGGTTGACATAATTGGGGTGGAAAGAACAAATTTCCATCCAATTAGCATGTCTATTGCTCATGCTATTCTGTCGTTGGTGAAAGATAGGGATGTTGAAGGTAAAATTTCCTACTTAAGGAAGAGTGCCTCTAACATCTTGCTGTACAAGATTGTGATAAACTGCATTCGTCCCAAATCGACATCCAAGATTGATGTCTCTCGATCAGAAGCGAAATTGATGTGTGCCATCAATACTGGATTTAAATTCTCTCTACCTCACACCATCTTGTTTTACATGTATTGAACTATGGTGAAAAATAAGGGACAACTCCATTATTCTGTTCTTATCACGCCTCTCTTTAGACACTTTAAAATTCACATTTCTGCACCATTATGCCTAACAACCATCTATCCAATGGTGATTGGTTTCAAAATGGTCTCAAAGATGCGTTTGAAAGAGTTGAACAAGATGTTGGAGCGTATGAAGGAGAAGTCTCCCGTCAAAGCAAAACAAGACTCTGTTGCAGTGAAGAGGAAAGGCAAGGAGCCCATGGTTGCTCTAGTAAATAAGAAAAGAAGTCTCATCTTGCAAGATGAAGAAGATGATGATGAAATGACTCTTTTAGCCTTAAGAAACTTAAAGAGTTTTGTCAGCTTTCATGAGACAAGAGAAGAGCCAGAAGAAAGAGTAAAAGAGAGAGAATACACAGAGAAGGAAGATGAAGAACATAGGAGGACAGAGGAAGAAAGAAGAGAAGAGGAAGAAGAAGAGGAAGAAGAAGAGAGAGAAGGAGAACAAGATCAGGGTCAAGAAGACTCTTTCGAGCCAACTTTAGCTCTCATTGTTTAGTGATTCTAAGATGGCAGAATTAGAATTGCTGACGCTCATCACTCTGAAGCTGAAGCTGATCAAGAAGAAATCTTACCTACTCCACCTAAAGGCAACTAAACAGGGGGAGTTGTTGGACCAAAAGGCATTTCTTCACCTTTATTTGCTAGTGATGTAAGTCGTTCTGCAACAGATCTAGAGGATGTGTATGCCTCGCATTACCCAGAAGACAATCATGGTGGACAATCTGCTGAAGTTCCATCCATTCTTAAAATCCCCGGAATTGACTCAGCTAGTCCTAGTTCTGCAATAGCTCAAACAGCAGACTTTTCAAGACTACTGGAAATTCTATTGGACCTTAGAAAACAGCAATATGCTATGGGATTTGAGATGCAGGTTCTCAAGAATGCTTTTAAGGCCACTTTAATGTCTTTGCATAACCAGTTGAACGCCCTAAAGATTCAAGTGCAATCTACTGTATAGGGTGAAGATTTTCAATCACTGAAGAAGAGTTTTGAAAGGCTTGAGAAGACAATGCATTCTATGGGAGAATTCGAGTTTGTTTGCCTTCCTAAACAGCCATGATTTTGACTCTATTTTCAACCAACTTTTTTTTTTGTTTGTTCTCCATTTTTTGCTATTGACAAAAAGGGGGAGAGGTTTGACTACATATTTGATGATTTGACTGCAGATTTGATGATTGATTTTTTACTATTGGACTTATCTTTTGTTTGGTTGTGACTTGAATTGGTTTGGACTAACGATGCTTACAAGTAACTTAAACTATGTTATTAATTATGATAATGATAGTTGCTTTTACAGGACTAACATGTTCTCTGTGGTTGCAGAATCGTTATAAGAAATCTTGGTTTGCTTAAGTGTTGTTTTGTAGGTCAAAGTATTCAAATCTACAGGAAAGTTTTGTCACCATAAAAAATGGGGAGATTGTTGGAGAAAACTCCCTTATCTGTTTTGAAGTTTTGACAAAACGTTTCCATCAGTCTAGTCTGAAAATTTGCAAACTCTATCGTTAAAGTCGGAAGACCTCTAGACTCAAGATTTAAAGTCTGCCCCTCACTGATAGTTTCCAGACCGAAGAAGAAAAGTTTTATCCATTGAAGAAAACTTATCCAGATACAAGTATATCCTTAAGGATTTTATTCGTACGGTTGAAGAATATCTCACGGCTGGAGATAGTATCTCATAATCAATTATTCTTATTGAAATCAATTTGACTAATTAGATCCGTTGATTGGCGAAGTATACTTGAAAAGTTCAACTTATGGAAACCTACATCCTGACTGTATGGGCGAGCAGGATTGGTGGGCTATCATCACATTCCTTAAATAACTCGAGATTCTAACAGGTAGATTGGAAGAACTCCTTTAAAAGGTGCCAACGGTTATGATGGCATGGATGAGTAAATAAGGAGGACACTCAAGTTATTCGAGTGTGTGCGTAAAAGAAAAATTTCAAAGTTTGAAATTCTTAGTTCTTTGTTGTTACAATTTGTCGAGCTTAAACTGTACTCAAAAGAGAGATCAAATACTTGTGAGACCTTGAAGAAATGTAGTAGAGTCTCTACATTGTAGAGTCAAGGACGCGATACAGTAAAATCTCTTTTGGTTCTTAGTGGAATCCAGCCAGTGGGCTATCAGTGCGGGAGAGTGGATGTAGGCTTGGTCTAAGCCTAACCACTATAAACCTTGCGTTTCAATTCTCTTACCCTAATCTCTTTATTTAATTCGCAGTCTTATATATTAGCTTAAAATCTTTTATATCTTAAATCTAATGTTTTTATTATAAGTCGAATTAAATTGTTAAGTTTTGCAAAAACTTCTTTAACACCTATTCACCCTCCTCTAAGTGTTCATACTAACTTTATTAGAAAGAACGTTATGCTATAATAGCTCGATGGCTCTATATGTGATCTGGAGAAGAAACAGTATACTATAATAGCTTGGTGGCTCGATATGTCATCTTAGAGAATGAACAGTATACTATTTATTAGCTTTTGGGGCAAGCTACTATCTATATATCACCTAGAGTGAGCAGTCCTAGATTATGGTCTGACTCATAGATAGTATTGAATAGGCCGACCAAGAGAAGGTCGTGATGACATATAATTGACTAAATTAATTGATCGATAATTCAATCTGATTTGATTAGATGGTATGGTTTGTGGGTAATTTATCAATTGAACTGACTTGCAGGAAGGAACTCAATGAGATGTAGTCTCACTCCATTGTGGGATAACCATTTTCAGGTCCATAGATGGCAGCTCTTCCCGAACATTTTGGACAACCAAAGAAGATCATAGAAAAGAGGACTCCAATAATTCCAAGCAAAGGAATCTCAGCAAAGGAATAGGTCCAGTAATTCCCAACAAATGAATAGATCCAGTAAGCCCACACACGAACTGCACTTCTTGAACTCGGAGCCATTTGGCATGCAATTGGAAATCTTCAAGTCCAAGGTTGGTCATGAAAACTAACCACTCAGAGTAATGATAATCGGGGGCAAACATTTTCCTATCTTTAAACTTCAGGATAGGGTGGCTAGAGTCAGAAATGTCGTTCACGGTCATCAAGTTACCAAGTCCCTTAACGTGAGAAAAGAACCAAATTTGTAAGAGTTCAGGAGGGGTATGAAAAACTTTGTTTTTGTTTTCCTTAAAGCAGGTAAGGAAAAGAAAGGTTTCAGTTAGGATGGCATTAACAAAACCCCTTCCCATACATACCTCACGAACTACCCATGCCACAGAGGAGTTAATAGCATTCCTTCTATGTGGGAATATCACGAACCCAAAGAAAGCTAATAGGAAGATCTTATTCTTTTGGAAAAATGGGGCGTTCTAAAAAAGCTCATTTAGGAATGAAAATGTGCAAGCTTTGCAATTGGCTTTCAAAACATTTCTCACGTCCTCTCCCTTAACTATAAGGAACCCAGATAAGGTCAATGTGTGTTCAATCCCTACTGGCGGGCTAACTAACTTCGACACTAAAGGCTTCCCAATGGCAGTGCCATATTCCTCTAAGGTTGGAGTGAGCTTGTAGTTACCGAATATTGATGTGCAAGTCTCAGGACACTAGACATGCGCCAACGCTCGTACAACATCATAATGAGTTTCTACTTCTAAGAGGGGAAGTAGTCATCTAACATGGGATCGCACCCAATCATGGCCAGTCGGGTCTAGTTTATCCCACCATATGCAGAGCTCGGCTTTTGGGGAGGCAATGATGTGAAGCTCGGGTACCCCCATCGTATACTACTCGCAGTTATGATCATCCTAATTTGCCATGGACCAACCAAAAAGGAAAGCGAATAAGTAAATTGCGAAGAAAAGAATTCGAAAATCTTACCCTACTCATTGAGTAGCAATGCCAATGACATAGACATACACATGGACGATGGTTCGATTTCTACTTTAAATAACTCAAATGGAGTCATAGGATTACCGGACCAAACCAACAAGGTCGCGGCTAGGTCGAGTTACCTATGACTCCAGCTTCGTCAAAGAACTAACCCGTGTCGCGTGGTTACAGATCAGGGTGGTGACCTTTGACATCAGAAAGGAAATTTTGGGGTTGAGGTGGGCGACTCGTACTACATGATTGTAGCTGGAGTGGTATCCACCTCAACACCATCCTAGGTGATCCTATGCAGCCCAAGTCTGACGGCAAGTAGTGTGTGCTATGGTGTAGTGCAATCCAGGGGATGCATGCACGACAATTTATAAACAATCAGCATTTCATGTGTAAATAAATCATTCATTCCTATACCCCCTACAAAATAAGGGTTAGCAATCACTTCCCCTTATACCTCCCATTCAACATGAACATTAAACAATTGACTCGTTAGGGATGTACTTCGGATTTTCACCACCAAACAATAATATTTTTGAACAAGATCAATCTCAGCCTAAGTTCTCTAAGGTTTAAAACCATCTCTAGTGGAGTCGCCAAGCTGTCGCGACCTACCTCTCGGGAGGAGGGAATAATTTAGGGGTATTGCCTAAAGGACAGACCTAAGGCTCATGATTAGGTGCGGGCTTTCCCAAGTCCATACCTCTCGTGACACTAAGGTATCTTCAAAGATTTTTGCAATAAGGAGTCGCCACTAACCTATCGGAGTCGGCTAGAAACCAAGTGAGATATGAGAGTCTATCCCACTTCCTACGCAACTAGAGAATCTAGGATCGGGAACTTGATTACACTAATTGACCAATTAGTACCTTTTTGGTACCTAATCTTGTTCATTTTAAAAGAAAATATTATTTGTCAGGCAGTTTTGATTGATTTTACACCTATCCATTAATATGCGATGTGATCATGCAGGTGCGCACTCATTAAAGCAACCATTTGCAATCAAAATCCTAATTGCAGTAAATTTTAACACATGCAATTAAACATGATAAAATATGTGAATTAAGCACGTGATATAACCAATATATGAGCAAATAAATGCCTAATTACACTAAGAAGGCAACACATGACAATTCATAACCAAACTCTACACTTTTTAGATTTTCAAAATTTTTAAATTTTTATTAATTTTTAATCATTATTAATTTTTTTAAAAAGGAGGTCGAATTTTTTAATTTTTTCTGAGTTTTTGAATTTTCGGAATCTTTTTTGAATTTTCATTATTTTTATTATTTTTGATTATTTTTGAAATTTTTAATATATTTTTAGTATTTAATATTATTTTATTCGGAAAAATGGGTTGGAACGGGTGGATCCGATCCGGCCATTGACCCAACCCAAAACCAGATTCAACCCTATCGGAATGGAAAAGAAATTAAGATTTTTAATTGAATTTTTTTCGTTTTCAAACATTTTTTTTGTTTTTCCTTCTTCCCTTTTTTGGCTTCTTCTATGTTTTGTCTTTTTCCCTGCAATGTCCTCTCATTCACACCGCCTTCATCGAACATCTACCTCCGACATCTTTTTCCACCTTTCTATTTTTTTTTTCCATTTCTTTTCATTATTCTTTTCATTTCTTTTTTTCTTGTTTTTCTTTTAAGATTTTTTTTAGGTCGTCTTCTTCCCTAGTCTTCTTCATGATGTCTCCTCTCTACCCGGAGCTTCCTTATTATGCACCATGCACAACGCCAGCCAGAATAAGCGGCGTTGACCACCAACCAACACCGTCCACCGGTCATCCCCCTTTACTGACGTTGGCTACCACCAGCCACATATTCCAACTGTAACATTCTGGGCCCCACTGTGTAATATTGTCCGCTTTTGGTCACCCGCCCTAGCGCGGACGCACATTGCCTAGGGAGGGAGGTCTCGGTTAGCCTATAAGACTTGAGTCCCTCTAATTTGTGTAGCGCGTTTTAAAGCCGTGAGGGAAAAGACCGTGGCTGGGATGGCGATTCGTTCGCGCCAGGGCGGGTGACCAAAAGCGGACAATATTACACCATGGGGCTTGGGATGTTACAAGTGGTATCAGAGCTGACTCTCGATTGCGTGTGGGACCACAGCTTGAATGTTGTTCTGATGCCCGTGGGGCCACAGCGAGGACGCTGTTCTATTAAGAGGTGGAGAGTGTGACAGCCTCCTCTCTTATCCCACATCGCCTAGGAAGAGAGGTCTTGGTTAGCTTATAAGGCTTGGGTCCCTCTAATATGTGTAACACGTTTTAAAGCCGTGAGGGAAAAGACCGTGGCTGGGATGGCGGTTCGTCCGCGCCAGGGCGGGTGACCCAAAGTGGACAATATTACACAGTGGGGCCTAAAATGTTACAAATGGTATTAGAGCCAACTCCTGACTGCATGTGGGACCACGGCTTGAATGCTGTTCTGACGCCCGTGGGGCCACAGCGAGGACGCTGTTCTATTAAGAGGTGGAGAGTGTGACAGCCTCCTCTCTTGTCCCACATCGCCTAGGGAGGAAGGTCTTGGTTAGTTTATAAGGCTTGGGTCCCTCTAATCTGTGTAACGCATTTTAAAGCTGTAAGGGAAAAGATCGTGGCTGGGATGACGGTTCGTCCGCGCCAAGGCGGGTGACCTAAAGCGGACAATATTACACAATGGGGCCCGGGATGTTACACCAACGACCATTAACTCATTCTCCGGTGCGACAAAAGACTTCGCCGATTCGAATACATGCAAATATTTTGCATAAACCACACGAAAATACAATGAAACAGGCAAAGCAACAAGGATTAAGCAAGCGTGTGAGCAAAATCGAGTTGATCTTGCGTTAAAACATACACTACTCTTGGTTTTTCATCGAACACATAAGACGCACTAACTAGAGAGGTAAGCATAGACTCGATCGGGGCTCGGGTTCAGGCCAAGATAATCACACGATACACAAGTGCTATTCTGGATTTACTCAAGGACAAGTTTATTAGCATTTAACTTGAGTTTAAACAAAATGATAGGTTTTGGCCATAACACTAAACACAAACAAATATTTGCATAAAGCACTACAATGAGCACACATATACTGTATGAGGAATGAACACAAGCACAACGGAATTTTGGGTGAGGATCGAGACTAAAGCTCGTGCGAACTGGTTGACCATGAGCTCCAACCCAACACCCTACAAAAAACAGGGCAAATGTACTCAGGAATGACCTACCTATTTCGAAGGGGAGCATTGCGGTGGACGATGGCTCTCGAGCAGACAACTAGCGATGGCGAAGCTGTCCTTCAGTCTCACTCCCACCCTTTGGCTCGCCCTCTACTCTCTTGAGCTCTCTCTAGTGCTCTCTGTTCTCTCTCGACCCAATAAAAAAAAAAAAATCAGCCGAGCCCTCCCTTCTCTTCTCTTTGCTCTCTTCCTTTTAAGCTTGGCCAACGATAGGCGTGCATGGCTTTTGTCACCACCAGATTGTCGCGGCCGCTTGATCTCCGACCCTGGGATCTCGCCGTCGTCTGCCTTCGTGATCCTCTGACCTTGCAATCCTCTGCCTCACCCCTGGCTTGTACGTTTCTCCTTTCCCCTTCTTTTGCAAGAGCGTGGTTGGTGTGAGGGGAGGAAGAAGACTCACATATGAACTAGGCTAAAATGAAAGGAGATGGGCTAGCCAAGTGCAAAAGAGAGAAAAGGAAAAGAGATAGGTCGCGAGCCCACGAATGAAGAAAAGCCCTCTACTCGGCTCAATGACTCAAAATCATCATTTGCCGCTTGATTTTCCTAAAATTCTGAATTTGAGCACTAAACCCAAAAAATACTTCGATTGGACGAAGGAGGGGCGCAATCACTTATCGAGCATCACGTTACATAGTTGGATCGGCTTGGCGAGGCGTCTGTGATGAGAATCCCCTCCCTTTCCTCCTCCTCCTCCTCCTCCTTCTTTCCGTTCATTTCTCTCTCCCTTTTCTTTTCCTTCTGCCCAAACGTGCCTCATTATTTTCCTTTTATCTCGTCTTCTTCTTCCTTTTTTTCCTTTTCTTTCCTCTCTCTCTCTCTCTCTCTCTCTCTCTCTCTCTCTCTCTCTCTCTTCTTTTTCTTCCTCTCTCCCGAAGACTCTCGATCTCTCTTCCTCCTTTTTCCTTCTCTTCTTTTCTTTTCTACTTGTGGGCCCTACTCTTTAGACTAAGTCAAATATTACATTTTCTCTTCAACAAGTCCAACAACTATGGCTCACCGATTCAATCACCTCCAAGTTCATGCCTAGATGAAGGACTCGAGAAAGGTGATCGTGATTTGCAAAAACAGTAAATCAGAATCTAAAGATCGGCGTTAAACAGCTCTTGTACTGGAATTGAACTCGACATTCTTCACGTTTGGTGATTCCTAAAGTGAGATCGAAGCTAGCAGCTTCATTGTTGTTGAAAGGCGAACATCTTCGAACATCAATTTTTTGCTGGTGCAATTGAGGTAACAGTGATAAAACTCCTTTTAATAGTGTCCGATGAGGCGAGAGCATCTCATGTTGAAATGCATGATCAACAACGAAGATTTGGGGCCAGGATGCATTGCAAATCTGATTAGAATCAATGCTTGAATGATTTGGAGTTGATTATATTTAGATATTGTGGATCTGTGATTTTCGAATTTGGATGAACATGTTTTTGTTAGGTCGGTTTTGAACTCTTAACACGAGCTTCAAAATGGTAGTTGCACGCCCCAATTGAGCATCGTTTGACGCTCAGACAAAATTGTCTTTTGAATCAATGCTTGAATGATTTGGAGTTGATTATATTTATTATGATTCTATTCCGTCTTTTGAATTTTTTATTTTTGTGCCGACTTTTATGATCATTTTTTGACAAAATTGTCTTCGTAAGTTTTGTTCCAAATTGTCTCATACATCTTCTGTAATTTTTTCATGATTTTTCGATGTGCTCAACTAGGTCAGATTTACTCAGATCTAAGCGAAGGTCAATCTGTTCCATATCGATCTCTGATTTTGCCATTTTTGTACTGATTTTTTTGTTGAGTTCTGGGACAACTTTCCTTCATAATTTTCTTGTACAGATGTTGTGCATGTCCTGTATTTTTTTTCAAAATTTTTAGATATGTTTAGCTAGGTCAAAATCGCTTAGATCTGAACATAGGTCAGTTTGTCCTGCATTAGTCCGAGATTTGTTTTGATGAAATTGAGTCAATAAATGCACCTATATGGTCTCAAATCGTTCATGAGAATATATATATATATATATATATATATATATATATATATATATATATATATATATTCAATTGATGAATGCTTTGCAAGGTTTTTACATTGGCAAAGTAAGTCAATTGCATGTATTAGAATAAAAGGTATTGCAGCAACGTGTGCTGGACATATAGTTTGTCTGTTTTGCCATTTTTTCCATGACTCATATGATCTTGATTGAGTTTCAACCTCTTAAGGAGAAATCTTCATCATCATATGCTCTGTATCTGAGATTTTTGGCAGGATTTATGCATGTCTTGAGAATGGCTAAAATCATGCTTGTTACGTAAACTTAATGATGAAATGAAACCTTATCGTATGTGCACCTTTCCATGCTTGTTTAAGTCATCTAGGGATCAAATCTTACGATCATGCCTTCTTGATGATTGAACCGTATGTTGCAAGGCTTGCATACATGTTTAGGTCATGTCATTTAAGTTTCATCTTGCACATTAAATTTGTCTCACAAAAGAATGTTCATCACATTTAAGATTCCTGAACATATCATTAGGAATCATAACTCATCTCATAATGTCATTTAAATTGTATGAAATTTTGCATGCTGACTTAAGATTAGATGACTATCCAAACTTTCCCTCACATCCAATCCTAAGTCCCGTATGATTTCTTCATGCCGTTTGTATATTCTTTGAGTGATTTTGAGGTTTTCTAATGAATATTTATGTTCTATTTTCTTAGTCACTAATGCACACACTTTTAGAGATCTCAATTTTAGGATACAAAATTGATCTAGTTTGGACTCGAGCTCTTTTACGAAAACATAAGGCACACTTAGAAATTTGTAATACTGCTGATTTCATGCCAATCGCTCATTGTTTGGACTATTTTCCATTTTTTCAAATCTAGATTACAATCTGGACAAGGGATCAAATTCGGACTTATGTTCTGACCCCTATTTGGATAGACTTTTGATATTTTTGTTTCATTTTTTCTATTTGCAATATGAACTTGGCCTCTTAATAAAAATTGCTTATCATCATGTTGGTTATGTTGTGTGTAAATTTGATGATTTTTAGACATGTTTTGATTGGAAAAATCCTTGTGACATTAGCTGAATGTCTTGTTGTTTTGACAAATTTTTGATGAGTTGTTGCTGGTTGTTTGATTTTTGTAAAATCATGTGTAGATTGTTTAAGAAAACTTTCTTCACAAAAGTTGTTCATCATCATGCCATGCATGTTAAAAAAAAATAATTGCCAAATTATCATTAGGTATCGCCCAATTTTGCTGTCATTACACGTTTGTTCTGAAATTTCTTAATATAAACATGATTGTGCATGAAATTAGGACATACCAACTTCATGAAAATTGTTCTAAATGTTTTGATCTTTGTTGTTAAACAATCGGCCTTTTTGAATTTCAAAAAATGCTTTGATACATGTGATGTTTCTCAAAAAACGATTTCTAAAAAAGTTATTCTCCAAAACTCGATTTGGCATAAGGAAAAATCCTGGTTTGGACCATATTTAAAATACCTACAACACTTGTGAGTGCATTCATGCGAGCTCGTGCTAGCCTTGGGAATTGAATGTATTCCATAGCCTAGATATTCCTTAATTCTAAATATTTTTAAACCTTTTTAAAATCTTGATTTGACATCATGAAAGTCATGGTTTGAATTGTATTCAAAATGCATGTGATGCTTGTGAGTGCATTTATGCGAGTCTCGAGCTAGCCTTAGCAATTGAATGTCTTTTATAGCCGATACATCACTTTGTCTCAAAATTCCTTATGAATGATTTCGAGATATTTTTTTTTGAAATATCACATGTACCCCTCATACATATAATCCCATCGTGCATTAGAAATTACTTGTGTTTGTGATTAACACATGCCCTTGGTAATACGTGATCGCCGACGGTTCACTTTTTTACTTGATTGTTTGAGAAACAAGGTTCAAAAAACCTGCATGTATATTTAAATTTTTGTAATGCGAGTGACTTTTAGATGAATGATAGGGTCGATGCATGATATCTAGAGAAAACCCTAGGATCACATAGATCGTTTGATTAGGAGACTTATAAGCGTTATTGGTTTTGCGAGAATACAATGGGTCAACAATTGCCATAAGTCAACAAAAAAAAATGGATTGGGTAGGTGTCTTAGTGGGATCCTCGCATGAAAGACAAAGGCCGACCCCAAGGCCCCAAAATTTGACTTTCGTATTGCACTTTCTTTAAATGATTAATCTCGACATGATGTTTTTATTTTTTATTTTTTTATATGTATATGCTTGTTTCTTTCCATTGTATGCACCTAGTTATAAGTTTCTTATATTAGGTTTAGATTAGGACCCCAAAGATGGAGAAAGCGCGAAGACAGTAGAGGTCGATGTCCATTCCAACCATTATCATGTACTATTCATTTTCCCGATATATATATATATCTCAGGTTTCATTTGTTGTATAAAGCCCGATGAGTTATGAGTTTCCTCTCTTTCTCTCATCTTTTTCAATTATATTTCTCTTTTATATTTTCTAGGATTGCATGATAGATTTACTGCTTTTCTTGATTGTTTACTTACTGTCTCGTAATTTTAATTACATTGATTGCTTTCTTTTCTTGTTTTTTTTTCTAGAAATAGAATAGAATGAAAATGACCAACCACGCATGATCACTTAGTTTAGGATTAATGATCTTGAAAATGTAAAAAAAAAAAAAAACACATGGACATGTTAGGAAAACACAACATACTATTTAAGTACCTAAATGTCGCTAATAGAAATATTAATATAACCCAAGTCCCCAAACCTAGATATTTGGTTGCATAGGAATCAAGGTAACACTCCCGACTCTCGATTGGGCTTTCTAGCCAACCCCAAAAATGAGGCTAGTGGCGACTCTCGTCTTATTTTTAGATTGTCATAAACAATTAGACCATATAAATAAATCCGTCGCGTAGGGTACGAGTTTCGATGAAACTCACCATGGTTTAGCATACTTGATATGGGAGTACCCTAAAGGATGAAGTGATGTCATTCTTATGGGTGAGGTGTATTGTCGAGAGGGCTACTATGGTAAAGGTACCCTTAAATCCGATTTCCACACCCGACCCATTCTTTTAAAGTGTGTCACCCGTGTGGGTATGGATTGCAACGCTCCACTGTCACATGGGGTATAAACTTGGGAAAGCTCATGATCTTGTGGAAGGAACTCACAAGAGGCTTGATCCAAAAGGCGAGGAGATGACGTCTTTTGGAACACGAGCCATGAGGGAACTCTCATGATCAAGTACCCCTAAACCTGACTTTTCCCCCTTTTCTCTCCTTGTGATGATGAGGAATTCGAGAGTGGTGAGATCGGGTCACGACAAGAATTATGAAGAATTGTTGCTCTTATATTGATATTTTTTTTTCTTGAAGTTTTAGCTTTTGTCGTGTTTTCTCTTCCAAAGATCTTTTTTTAGTGCCCTAGCCCATTAACTTGAATTGTGACATCCTGAAATTCGACCCCATTTCGATAAAGTGAAATGGGCATGTCGTCAACGTGCCTATGGTCTTTTTTTCTCTGAGCTGATCACTCACGAGTTAACTAACCTATTGGGTGAAGCCGTTAAGAGATGTATTTGCAGTAAAATCCCTAAAAGCTACTCAATTTGTTGGATTTAACTAAAATCGTGTTTGATCGAGTCTAACCATGAAATTTAAATTGGTCTCGGGAATCGAATATTCGAGCGTGTCACAATTCATTTTTAGGACCGTCTCATCGTCTGTCAATTTATTGATGAGTCCGAAATTTCAATAAAGAAATTATTGGAGGAAAAAATTGAAGACCAAAAGAAAATAGAAAGGGAAAGGGAAAAAGAAAAGAAAAAAAATAAGAATAAGACTATTATTTTATTTCTTTTTCTCTCTCTCTTCTCTCCCCTCCCCCTCGTGCGTTTTTCTCCACCGACCGCCTACCCCTTGGCCAATTTCAATTTGGCTTCTCCCTCTCTCTTTGACCATTCAAACCTATCTCTTCTCTCTCTTATCTCCTCTTCTCTCTCCTCTCTCTTCTCCTCCACTCCCCCACGTGACCGAACTCTCTTCTTCCCTTCTTCTTCGTGCAAACCAGCGAGCGGAACCAGAAGCGGAAGAAGCCGAGACAGTAGCCACTCGCCGTTGTCGCCCGTATGCTCTGCTGCTCGCCGCCCGCCTTTGCCTCTCCCTCACCCTCCTCAGCTGTCGCCGACGCCTTCTTTCTCCCCCTTGGCCTGCTGCTCGACGTCCTAGCAGATTTGGAAGGACGCCGGAGCAGAAGCTACAACTCGCCGTCACTGTCGCACGCCACCGAGCCGCCGTTCGCACCACCCGCAAGACACCGCGCATTTAGCCGCCGCCCCTCGCGCCCAGGCGTTCTCCCTGCCGTGCGACTCCAGCCCCTGCTCCGCCTCTGCCCAGCTCATCCAGCCACCTCCGGTCGCCGCCTAGCTCCATCCGGCCACTGTTCGGACCCGTCGGAGCTTCCCTCATCCTCCCCTGACCTTGCTTCACTGCTCTAGCCGCCGGACCAGCCTCGGCCAGCCCTGATCAGCAAGTTGCCAAGTGGGTTTCCAGCGACTTCAGGCTCGCTTTTGGGCCGTTTCCAAGCCTCGAACCCGAGCCGTGCTTTGGGAAGTATTGTTCCTCGCGTCACCCCCGTCGGATTGATCCGATTTGCACGCGATTCCGGTGAGTAATCTCACTAATCCCTACTTAGTTTACTAATTATGCTTAGGGATTGGTTAGGTTTAATTAGATGCAATTAAATGGTTAGATTAGAATAGATTAGTGATTATTAGATAATTGTGATGCAAATTAGACAAATTGAATATGTATTTAGCAAGTAGACATGGTCTACTATTTATTGAGGGTAGCTCGGGATTTTTCCAACCCTTTATCGGGCTTCAATTTGACAATTCGGGCCTAAGTGGAATTTTTGGTATTTAAATAATATTTTTAGGAATTAAATTAATTATTTATTTATTTTCTGAAAATTCAACTAGGATGACCAGTGACTGAAATATTATGCTGATGACCGTGGTGGAGTCCATTTATTTAATCGGGCTTTATTTTGAGCTAAATTGAATTTTTAATATTAATTATTTAATTTTTGAAATTAATTAATTAATTATTTATTTTTCGTAAATTAAGGTTGAGATGGCCGACGACCGAAATCTCGTGCTGATTGTGGTGGCATAGTCCATTTATTTGTTTGAGCTTTGAATTGTGCCAAATTGAATTAAATATGGAATTTTATGTTATATTCCTAAATGATTGTTGTTAATTATTTCATTGAGAAATCGTTGGGTATTGATTGTCGATATCGAAAGTGGTCGAGTGGGACCATAAAGCCATTAATTATCGAAAGTGGTCGAGTGAGACCGTAAACCCATTGAATATCGAAAGTGGTCGAGTGGGACCGTAAAGCCATTGAATAATGAAAGTGGTCGAGTGGGACCGTAAAGCCATTGAATATCAAAAGTGGTCGAGTGGGACCGTAAAGCCATTGAATTTTGAAAGTGGTCGAGTGGGACCGTAAAGTCATTAAATATTGAAAGTGATCGAGTGGGACTATAAAGCCATATAAATATTGAAAGTTGTCGAGTGTGACTGTGTCTTCCACCTATGCTTAAGATGTAATATGAGGATTGTGATTCGTAATTGGGGATTGAGATGGAATAATCTAATAGACCTAGAAATGGTCCGACTGACATGTAATCGACTAAGTCGATTGAACTGTGATTTGACTGATTGTTCATTGAGATATATGAAGTATCTGTATATAACCTTGAATTGCAGGTTGAGACTAATGTCAAGGTACGTCTTTTGACCTGTGCATGTTTAGGCAGCCTATAGTATAATGGTTTACTAATCGGGCCTTAGTGGGTTAGAATTCGCTGAGACGTAGTCTCATCCCAGTTTGGGGAAAACATTTCAGGACCCCACTGAGGAGTTGAGGAGGAAGAATTTGAGAAGGAGAACTCTGACGTGAAACTTGAGGAGAAGGATTTTTGTAAGAAGAAGATAATACCGAGAGGAATCTTGAGTACGACCCGGATGGACTGAGATTCCATCTTCTTTTGAGAACTCTATTTTGATGTGAATAGTTATGAAGTACTCTAGTTTGTGTCTTGTATAAAAGTTTGGTTATAAATTTCAATATGAAAAATATGGCCTTAATTTTCTATCCCATCGATTTACTGTCTGGGGATTTATAACTGCTTCCGCATGTGCTTAATAAATGAAAGGGTCGGCGATACATAGTTCTGGGGTATCGCATTATAAAATTGACCAGATGAGAAGGATGTGTGTGTGCTTAATTATTTAATAAATTTCAAAAATTATTTTGGGACCTTAAATTGTCAAAATTTTGTGCTGATTTACAGTGGTGCTTTCTGTTTATTTATTTGAGTGCCGGTTTATGAGAATTGAGTAAATTAGTGGTTATGAGAGAATTATCCTAAAATTTGAGAATGTCAGTGTTTTATGGGAAAATAATTGTGAAAGGTTGTGAGTGGACTTAGAAAACCACCAAAGTATGGTTGTGCCAATAGGGCCGAAATTTACCACCGAATTTGGAATCGATTGTGCCCATCGGGCCGTTATCTATCACCTATTAAAGGTCGTGCCGAGTGGGGCCGTGATGCCACTAAATCTAAACTTGCCGAGTCGGGCCATGATCTATCACCTATTAAAAGTTGTGCCGAGTGGGTCCGTGATTCCACTACCATGTGATGACCTCGATGACATGTAATCGATTGAGTCGATCGATCTCTAAGTCGATCCGAGTAATTGAATTGTTTGAATTTTATTACTATATATGCTTGAGTAATATGAACTATGCTAACCTGCAGGAAAGAACTGAGGCAAAGGTAAGTCTCATTGTTTGTGATGGAGTGGCTAGGCCATCCTCGAGTGTATTTTCTTTCTAATAGGGGTTTAGGGTCCTTAGATGGCGGTCGTGGATGACTCGAAGCCAAAGAATTGGCGAACGTGTCTGACTAGTTGGTCGTAGGACAGTTCCCTTTTTGTTGAGCCGGTCTATTTTGTAGACAACCTTGTGTTGTATATAAACATGTGTGTTTATAAGAAAGTTTGTTTGGTTGTGATTGATTGCCTGCTTTTCTTTTTCTCGTATTTCATTGTTAGGGGTTTTATAATACGTTCCACATGCGTATAATAAATGAATGGGGTCGGCGACACTACTTGGGAATGTCGTATTTGAATTACCATGGTGGGATGTTGGCGCGCTCGAGGTTTGGGGCGTGACAATATCCTTGAAGATTTTGAACCGCTTCACCTTCTCGCCTAGGCGTTGTAAGGCTTGTTGTGCTTCACGAGCCACGACTTGTAGAGGTGACAATGGTCGCCGTTGATGGGGCGACGGTCGGCCGATAGTGGCCATGGTTGGCCAAAGGTGGCCGGCGGTTGGCAAGCGGCCACCCAAGGCCGCGGTAAGCAAGAAAAACAAAATAAAGAAAGAAGAAGAAAAAATTGGCTTATTTCTAAAACTTGTTCCCAGGAATAATAAACTACTTTTTATTTATTTATTTCTTGTTTCTGTTCCAAATCTGTTCCCGCGAACAAAAGAATAGACTTTTTGTTCCTGGAACAAAAGTTTTACCATCGGTTTTTGTTCTTTTTTTTTCTGGAAAAAAATAATAAAAATTGAGAGAAATAGAAACGTTACCATGCATGCCCTTATTGCCTAAAATATTTTCAAACTACAAACCAAACGAGATTGCAACACAACATGGAACTATTTATTTCGACAAGCGACATTGTCCAAGAGCAAAGAAACATAGAAATGCATCGCTTGTTGCTTCAACACGCATGACGCATCGATGTTGAATCTCAACCCCGGAGTACTGGTGGTGGCGGTGGCAACGAGTTACTGCGACCACTAGGTCCAGAAGGTGGAACAATTGACCCTTTGGACAATAACCTAAAATGAAATGGCGGAGCACTGGGTCTAGAAGGTGGAACAATTGACCCTTTGAGCAATAACTTGAAATGAAAAGGCGCTCCTCTAATTTTTGCGGGACTCGCGAGATTTCTCATGGCGATATTCCTCGCCTCAATAGGAGGAGAGAAAGTTAAGCCCAAAGCTAATGCCATGAACAAAATCATCCATAAGCATTTTCTGCTACCACTATCCATTGTTTGTTCTCTCCTCTCTAACCTGGACGTATCTTCGCTACCCTTGGGTTTGTCTAATGATATATATACAAATTAATATCTCTTCAAAGGAAAACAATCTTCAAGGGTGGAATGTAGTTGTATTGTCATATGTGCTTGATTGCCGTTATGGAAATTTCTTAAAGAGGTTCCGAAGAAATCTACGAAACGAAAGTAATTGCAACTTGAGCAATTCTAGAGTTTTGGCAATTTTTTTTTTCCATTTTACTTAGCAACATCAAATGGGAAATTTATCTAATCAGTCCTAAACTTATTATATGAATGCTAATTCAATCTTAAACTTTTCAATTTAGAAAATTAAGTCATTTTCTTTATGTAAACTTTTAATATAATCATTATGATCAATTGTCGATAGAAATCATTGATGTGCCACTTCAATCATGTTTGGTCGTTTGATGTGACACTCCTCCACAGCAATGATTTCCGACAACTAAAGGTACACATGATAACCATTTTGTGCCTAACTAGAATTTTCTTTTTTGTTCCCAAGAATAGGTTTGAACAAAAATCTATTTGATAACACAATTTCAATTTTCTATTTTTAGAAAAAAAATTTAGTCTAGAAATATGTTTGAAATAAAAATAATCCAGGAACGATCTCCTAGTGATCGATGTGCAATTTATTTTGTTCTCCCCTTTGCTATCGAGGAGCCTGCCAAGATCAATTCCTTGTTTATGCCCTCTTGCCCTAGTGATACTCTAGCCCTCGTCATATCAGGTTGCTACAATAGATTGAAAATAAGTATACGATCTCACCTAATTTTATTAGATGTCTCCCAAATGACTTCAAACCAACTTGAAAACAAGCATCACAAGAATATATAAAAAGCCATTTTAGTTTCGTGGTGCAGCATGTCTCTGCATAGTCATGTCGAAGTTGTTTCTACCAAATAAGCTTGGTTTAGTCGAGTATTAGTTAAGGTAGTTTTGTGATATTTATCGGAAAGAGAAAGTCATGTTTAGAATATATTCAGTGCATAAAACTGAATTGGACATTAAGTATCTTTTCGGGTCATTTGAAATTACCTAATCAAGGTTTTTCGAAAATACCTATCAGCTAATCATTTGTAAAATGATTGGAGAATTGATGCACAATATGTATTTCACCCGATGGGAGGTGAGAGCTAATATGTACACCAAAGGATAAAATGGCGAGGCCGAGATGGGTTGAAACCGACAACGTTTCTGAACTCAGTTAGTTTTTTTTTTTTTAAATTTTTTAGCTCAGTTAATTAAGCCGGAAGCAAAGCACCCCAAGGTCTCTTATCCAAGATTATCCAGGCCCCCGCAGCCACACGGACCGAATCACCGTCCCCACGGGGAAGCCACGCGGATAGTCCTCTCCCTCGGGACGAGCCCTCACGCCACCGCCGCCCAACGCGCAGATTTCGAACCGTCTCAAATCCTCTCTCTCTCTCTCCCCTTTCTCTCTCTACATCTCTGAGTTGGCTCGCCGGAGCACAGCCGCCCGTCCCGGTCCGAAGGCTCGCGCGCGCCATGGGAGTCCCCGCCTTCTACTGATGGCTCGCCGATCGGTGCCCGACCTCGATTGCCGACGTCGTTGAGGACGAGCCGGTCTTCGGCGCGCTTGTGTGTTTTTTTTTTTGGAAAAAAAAAAAAAAAAAACCCTTTTGATTCTTCACCCAAATTCTGACCGACTCCTCCATCTCCATCTCCATCTTCATATCTCTCTCTCTCTCTGTTTGTCCCACGCAGAGTGGCTACTGAATCGGCGAGTGAGTTTGACCAATGTAAAAGCAAAGGCCTGGGCCAAAAGCAAATCACTTACCTGGACGGGGTCAATGGGCTATCGAGAAGGCTCATGGCCTGGGCCTAGTGACCTCCATTGCACTTCGAGAGGGGTGCTAGCCCAAGGTCAGTCCAAGTGGCCGAGCCTACTTCATAATTTGTGGCAGTGGGGGCTTGCGTTCGCACGGCCCCTACCCAATTCCTTAGTCTAAACATAGCCTATTTCCGTAGTATGGCATTCCTGTGGAGGTGACTTGAGCGGTGAAAATGGCGTTGTACCAGGTGTTTGGGGATTTCCCTGATGTCTTGAGGGTTCAAGCCTTCGTTGGAGTGGACGATAGGACTGGCCAGAGAGTGTAGGAGAAGGCCGGGTACGTTAGAGATGGGTTGCTGAGAAAGTATGCCTATTTGAAGGAGCCTTTGCAGGATTTGCACTTGTACGGTTTCTTGTCCACCTACGTTGTCCCCGCAGGGTGATAAGCACCAATCCTCTGGCCTTTCTCGTGGAGCCTTCGAAGGCATATTGCAGTCCGAAAATTTTCACCTTGCTGCCAAAAGCTAACACGCTGATCTATATTTTCCAACTCACTAAGTTGTCATGTGCGAGAATTAGCTCTCCTATAGTCATGTTCATCGTGATCTAAATGTTACTTCTTCGTGTAAGTATGAAAGGGAACTGCTATCAGCTTTATGTATATGGCTAATTTGATTACAGAACACATGGCAAGTGGAGGAAGTAAAAAGAGTAAATCCGAAGTGTTAATTGTCACCTTTCCCCTTCACCGAATGCAGAAGGTTATACTTACAAGATGATTATGAAAGCTAACACGAAAGTTTACATGGTTGGAAGCAAGCAAAAAAAAAAAAAAAACTGTTAAGGGGGGAAATAAAAAGAAACATACATGTCATGTCCCCGCAGCGCATTATTAAATACTTGTCATGGCGGACAATTCTTCATCAGAATGGGCCGGCTGGAATTTCTTCTTCATGAGTCTATTAAACCAAATCAAATTATGTCAACACGTTGAGGAAATTAGTCAAGGATCATAAAGCATATTCTCTACCTCCTGCTTCACTGATTGGAACAGCTTAGAAGACTCCAGAGCTCGGGAAGACCACCTGAGCAGGGTTAATATTTTAGGACCAAATTCATAAAAAAGCATCAACTTTATGTGTTGTCTCAAATTTGGTTGAACTTTATTTTGTCTCAGAAAAAAACACGAACTTTAGGTGTTGTCCCAAATTTGACTTGAACTTTACTGTCTTAAAAAAAGCACAAACTTTCACTCGTGTCGCAAATCTGGTCCTCCATTGACCCTCATTCCACATGCATCCAACATAACATTTCCATGTCAGCAATAATATCCAACACAGCACCATTGCCTGTGGTAGCCCAGTTGGATAAGGCTCCCATGATCCTTTGCGAGGAGGAGAGGAGTTCAAATCCCGTTGGTCGCACGGGATCTTAAGTGTGACGTCAGGGTGGTGGGTCCTCCGCTAGCGTCACCCCGGGTTTATCTCGTCAGCTGCCGGCTGTACGGGGATTCCCAGGTCATAAAAAAAAAAAAATAATAATATCCAACACAGCAAGCTGACATGGATATAAAGGCAAAATTGTTCCTGGGCTTTCTCTTCTTCTCTAACGCATGACTCATGTGATTGGGGAGAATTCTTTCTAGGGTTTCCTTTCCTTAGCGAGTTCGCACACGGAAGTCTTCAATTCAGTGGAAGTTCTCACGCACTGGCTTGCTCGCTCATTCTCTTACATGGAGACGCTCGCTCTTGCACATACACAAGCTCGATCACTTTGAGATGTCGTTTCCGTCGGAAATTTTGGCGCCATGAAAGTTGTGAAGTTAATGTGCATCGAGTCTAATTGATTTTTGAATGTCGTAAATAACTTTGATATCTACTCTTTTGATACATAATGGTACCATGGAGATGCTTTTGGACTTGATGTTGAGAAGATGCATAAACTTATGGGATCTAGGTGTTGCCATAAACGCGCTCCTCCTATCTGCCCTATGGGTCGACTGTGAAGAGGTCCAAATTTGTTAAGGTGCAAACGATGCTGCATTTGAGTGTTTGGAAGAAGTGTTAAATTTAAGTCTGCCTTCCAATGAGGTGAACTTTACAGATGATTCTCATGGGAAAAATAATTCAATAGCTTCAGTTCCAGGGGACGAGGTACATAGCTAGGGCCATTAGATCAATTAACAATTGGCAAGTTATTTTCAATGTCAGAAGCTGGGTTGGAAGTAGAATATTACATTGCCTTAAAGCGAGATATAAAAATGTGTGCATCTTGTAGTTAAATAGAGATGTGAAGCTTATTTGTAATAGACTTACTTCATTCATCTTCAAATAGACTTTGAGTGGAAATGCCATGTCGGATATCTGTGGAAGGAGGGTTAACGGAGGGCTAGATTTGGATCACAAGTAAAAGTTGGTGTTTTTTTTTTTAAACAATATAAAGTTCAGGCCAAATTTGTGACAACACCTAAAGTTCGTGCTTTTTTATGGAATTGACCCTAATATTTTTGCATGAGTATGATCAAATGGCTGCTTGCTGTTGAAGAAGAGTGTGAACAAGCTAGAAATGGTTTTTCATCATTTTGAGAAGGAAAATAGGAGTAGTTTCATTCAACTGAAGCTTGACATCAAGCTGAAGAAAACTTAAGTAAGCCGAACTCACCAAACAAGAAGATATGCGCTTGCTTACACGGCTATGTTATTGCGAAGTCACTTGTAAAATACATGATATTCTGCTAACGACGTCCAATAAAAGCAAATTTACTGACCACAATGAGCTTTCTAGAATTTTCTGGCCTCTTTGCAATATTAATTGCGGCTGCACCAGCTGCACCCAACGATATTCCGACCTGCAAGTGGAAGATAAATTCACAAAGAAGCCACTTAAAAGGCACACAATAGAGAACTCTGAAGTGCCACAATCATGTCATGTTTCTAGAAATAAGTTTAAAATGGATATTAGCCAGTGTGTGCATCGTTTCCTGGGGTGGGGTTCTGAAGTCTCAATGCCTAATGATAGACAAGTCTCTTTACTAGCAAAGCCTCCTTCACTTCAAGCAGCTTGGCAGTTTCAATAGCTTCTTCACTTGATACTGTTGGAGAAATCTTTCTAGAATATTTTGAAACTGACAAAACGTTTCTATCCGTCTAGTCTGGATATTTGCAGATTGTCTGTTTAAAGTCTGAAGACTTTCTGATCACCAGACTTAGCACTCAAGACTCAAAACTTAAGACTCAAGACTCAAGACTCAAGATTTAAGACTCAAGATTATTCTCATTGACAGTCTTTCTGAACCAGTGACGAAGGAAATCCATAACCGAAGTACATGGTTAAGGATTTAATCTTATCCTCTGGAGAAGATCTTTTGGCTGGATAAATATAACGGATTCTTTTATTCGTATCTAGATCGATTGAAGATCCGATGATCGACAAAGTATTCTTGGAAGGTTCTATTCATGGAAACCAAGATCCTGATTGTATGGGCGAACATGATTGATGGGCTATCGTCAGATTCCTTTAATAGCTCGAATGATCTTCTTAATTGATTCCGTCCAACGGGTAGATTGGAGGAATTCCTTTGGTAAGTGCCAACGGGTATGATGGCATAAAGGAGTATAAAAGGAAGACGTTCTAGTTGTTTTATGAGTGTGGTCGATAGAGAAATTCCAGAGTCTGAAGCACCTTGATTATTAGTCGATACGGTTTGAGCGAAATTGTATACACAGAGAGTGTCTATACTTGGTGATACCTTGAGTGAGTGTGGTAGATCATCTACACCTAGAAATCAAGGAAGATCAACACTGTAACATCTCTTTGTTCATAGTGGAATCCAGCCGATTGGCTGTCAGTGCAGAAGAGTGGACGTAGGCTTGAATCAAGTCGAACCACTATAAATCGCGTGTTCAATTCTCTCTTTCATTTACCCAGTCTTACGTCGATTATTATTTGCAAATCCTTCATCTGTCTAAGTATTGTGCGACTATCAAGAAAAATCGTTTATATACCTATTCACCCCCCTCTAGGTACTAGCACTAGCTATATCAATTGGTATCAGAGCTCGTGTTCTTACTCTATTTGAAGTGTTTTACTTCAGAGTAAAAGATCCATGGCTAGTATGCTGGCACAAGGGCTGGTGGAAGGGCAAAGCAATACTAGACTACCCTACTTTGATTGAAAGGATTACAACATCTGGAAGAACAAGATGAAAGCCTTTCTACGATCAAAGGATCCTCTGGAATGGGACGTTGTGGAAAGAGGGATCACTCCTACTACTGCATCAGTCTCTGAAAGAGGGAAAGAAACAATTGAGACCAGTGGAATGACTCAGGAAGAAATAAACAAGAGACAAGCGCTCGATGCAAAAGCAATTTACTCTTTATATTGTGCTTTGTCACCAACTGAATATAACAGAATATCTTCTTGCGTTACAGCAAAAGAAGTATGGGACATATTACATATCACCTATGAAGGAACAGATCGAGTGAAGGAGACCAGAATCAACATTCTCCTTGGTCAATATGAATCCTTCAAAATGAAACCAGGAGAATCTATAACTGACATGTTTAGTCGTTTTACAGATATTGTCAATGGTCTTGAGAACCAAGGACACAAAATTTCTGATCCCACGAAGGTGAACAAGCTACTGCGTGGACTCTCTAAGGATTGGAATCATATAAAGACTTCAATAAGGGAGACACAAAGAATTATGCCACTATTTGTCGATGAGCGATTGGAACTCTTGAGTCTTATGAAGTGGAACGAATTAATGAAGACGAAGATCGAAGAGGTAAGAAATCCATTGCATTAAAATCAAATGATGATTCGATGATGCAGATTCTCGAAGATGATCCGGACGACGAGGAGCTTGCTCTTATGATAAGAAGATTCAGAAAACCGAATAGAAAAGGAAGAAGGTTCAACTCTAAGAAACAAAGTTTTCAAAGACAAAGAGACCAAGTCTGTTGATGATGAAGAACCAAACAAAGATGTAGTTTGTTTCGAATGTAAGAAAAAGGACACATCGAGACCTAACCTGTCATCTTCGAAGAAGAAGAAAGGAAAAGCTGAAAAGTTTCGAAAAGCACTCAAAGCCGAAACTTGGAGTGATGCGAGTGTGAAGAAAGTGATGATGAATATGCCAATCGTGTCCGATGGCACAATCGGACTCGGACTCGGATTCCTGGATCGACTCGAGACAATGAATTTGAGGTAAGTGATTTTAAAATTCCTATCAAAGTCTCTAAATACATTGATGAACTGTGTTTTAGTCTTAAGACTTCTCTCAAAAGAATTTCCGAACTTAAAAAGGAAAACTTAGCTTTAAAACAAAAAGAAAACATTTTAGAAGAAAAAGTTAAAAGTTTAGAATCGAATGTTTCAACTCTTAAAGAAAAAGAAGATAATCTCTTAAAAGAAAATGCTTTTTAAAAACCGACTTATCAAATATTTCAAAGAAATTTTCGATAGGATCCGAAAAACTTGAAAAAGTTCTTTCTATTCAAAGACCTTACTTTAATAAGTCTGGTCTAGGTATGACAGCAGAAACAATTCCATTGATTGATTTTCCCAAAGTAAAAGAAAGAATTAAGAAAAGACCGTCGAAAGAGGCTTACAAAAATCATTTCAAGAAAGTTTTTGTAAAGTACGTAGGTCGAAATGCTCTAAGATGTTCAAAGTGTAACAAAGTAAGAATCACTTTGAAAAAGAGTGTTCTATGATTTGGAAGCCTATTAAGAAAGCATGGCCTAATAATGTTTATCCTACTAACACCAAAGGACCCAAGAAAATTTGGGTACCAAAGAAAGCTTGAGACTCTCTTTTGAATGCAGGTCTCTGTCAAGAAAAAGGTAAAGTGGTATCTTGACAGCGGATGTTCAAGATACATGACAGAGACTCAAATTGCTTCATAAAGCTTATTCAAGTGAATGGAGGAAAAGTTTCATTTGGAGGAAACAAAGCAAAGGAAGTATTGTGGGATTTGGAACAGTAAAAATTGGAAATCTCACAATAAGCAATGTTTCTCTAGTAGAATGACTCAATTACAATCTTCTCAAAGATTAGTCAATTATGTGATTTTGGATTCAAGATCTTCTTTCAAGAAGGAACATGTTCGGAATCGTAAAGACTCTACTCGATCTTTCAAGGGTCGAAGACATGGAAATATCTACCTCCTAGACGTAAAACCAAATGAATCGCATTGCCTAATCTCAATTCAAGACGAAGCAAGCTTATGGCACAGAAAGCTTGGTTATGTCAACATGAAGCAATTGGCCAAAATCTCATCAAAACAGCTTGTTCGAGGACTACCCAAATTACCATATCAAAAGTCCAATCTATGCACACCATGTATTATGGGAAAACAGGTAAGAAATTCATTTAAACCAATAAATCATGTCTCTACTAATCATGTACTACAGTTGCTGCATATGGATCTCTTCGGACCAACCAGAACCCAGAGTATTGGAGGTAAGAAATATTGCCTATTGTAGACGATTATTCCCGTTTTACTTGGGTATATTTTCTTGCAAGTAAGTCAGAAACATTCTCGTATTTTGAAAAATTAGCTAAAAAGGTTCAAAATGAAAAAGGATGTGTTATCTCAAGTATAAGAACAGATCATGGAGGTGAATTTGAAAATCAAGATTTTACAAAATTCTATGATGAATCTGGATTTAAACATGTATTCTCCTCTCCATATACTCCTCAACAAAATGGAGTTGTGGAAAGGAAGAATAGATCTCTTCAAGAAATGGCTAGAACTCGTTAATTGAAAGTAAAATTTCTTCACGATTTTGGGCCGAAGTTGTTTCAACAAAGCATGCTATATCATCAATAGAGTCTTCCTAAGACCTATTCTAGAGAAAACCCCTATGAGTTATTCAAAGGTAAGAAGCCTATTGTTTCATACTTTCATGTATTCGGTTGCAAATGTTTTATATTGAAAAATGCAAAAGATCAAGTTGGTAAGTTTGAAGAAAGATCAGATGAAGGCATCTTCCTTGGATATTCTACATCAAGCAAAGCCTACAGAGTCTATAATAAGAAGAGCCAGTCTGTGGAGGAGTCAATGAATGTCAAATTTCAAGACTCTATGCAAGATGAATCCAGTCAGACTCAACATGAAGAGTCTGAACCTGCTCTAGACCCTCAAAAGCTTACAACTCAAGAAGCTTCTCAGACTCTGGAGGATCAGCATCAAGGTACTCGTGAAGACTCAGATAAAGAAAGAGATCATCAACCAGACAAATCAACCAGTAACTGGAAGCATAAATCCAGTCATCCTAAAGATCTCATTATCGGCGAAGTTAATGAAGGAATTCGCACAGATCCAAAAGGCGTGAAGAGTCTAGTGCTGTGGCTCTCATTTCTGAAATTGAACCAAAAAGCATAGAAGAAGCTTTATCTGATGAAAGCTGGATTGAAGCTATGCAAGAAGAGCTCAGATAGTTCAACATTAATGACATCTGGGAATTGACATCTAAATCAAAAGGTAAAACTGTTATTGGAACCAAATGGGTGTTCAGAAACAAGATGAATGAAAAAGGAAAAGTCGTACGAAACAAAGCAAGACTCGTGGCCAAAGGATATACGCAAGAAGAAGGAATAAACTATGATGAGACTTACGCTCCTGTAGCAAGGTTAGAAGCTATTCGTCTATTACTTGCGTTTGCTTGTTATAAAAATTTCAGGTTATTCCAAATGGACATCAAAAGCGCCTTCCTAAATGGATTTATCCATGAGGAAGTTTACGTGGAACAACCTCCAGGGTTTGAAGACCTAAAGAAGCCAGACTCAGTCTTCAGACTGAAAAAGGCTCTGTATGGTTTAAAGCAAGCACCTCGAGCTTGGTACGACAGACTAAGTAAGTTCTTATTACAGAATGGTTTTGTCAAAGGATGAGTTTGAAATGAGTATGATGGGAGAATTAACATTCTTTCTTGGTCTTCAAGTAAAGCAATTGAAGGAAGGAACTTTCATTTACCAAGAAAAATATGCTAATGATCTTGTCAAAAGGTTTGGATTGGAAAATTGCAAAAAGACTGATATACCAATGTCAAGTTCGTTGAAGATAGACAAAGATGAAGAAGGGAAGAAAGTTGATCAAAAGCTGTACAGAAGCATCATCGGTTCACTTCTTTATCTTACTGCTTCTAGACCTGACATTTTGTTGAGTGTTTGCATCTCGTGCTAGGTTTCAATCGGATCCTAGAGAATCCCATCTCGGTGTTGCAAAACGTATTATTAAATACGTTGCCTCATCTTCAAGCATCGGTCTATGGTATCCTAAGAAGGGAGACTTTAATCTTCCGGGGATATTCGGGACGCAGATCTGGCCGGTTGCGAGTTGATAGAAAGAGTACTTGGGGAACTTGCCGGTTGCTTGGAAGCGGGACGGTGTCTTGGTTTTCAAGGAAACGAGCACTTTGTAGCTCTCTCTACAATGAAGCGAGTATGTAGCTCTTGGAAGCTGCTGTTCGCAAATTCTATGGATAAAACAACAGCTACAAGACTTTGGGATTAAAGACTCATGCACAGAAATCAGATGTGACAACACCAGCGCGATCAATCTCACCA
This sequence comes from Eucalyptus virginea, assembly GCA_014182375.1. Lineage (NCBI taxonomy): Eukaryota > Viridiplantae > Streptophyta > Magnoliopsida > Myrtales > Myrtaceae > Eucalyptus > Eucalyptus virginea. Next base: position 13,221,691 of record CM024515.1, on the reverse strand, counting down.
AAAATCCAATCATTCATTCAAGAGCAAAGCATATAGAGATTCGACATCATTTCATTAGAGATCATATTCAAAATGGAGAAATCTCAATTCAATTTGTTGATTCGAAAAGTCAACTAGCGGATATATTCACAAAGCCTTTGGATAAAAATCAATTTGATTTTATCTTCCCGAGACTCAACATTTTGAAGCTTGAAGAGGTTAAAGTCTAAAGAATCTCCATCTCTCATCAATCGACTCTAAACCTTCGGACTCGAATTCTCGGACTCGGACATTCATGGTATAGGCGTAAGTTGTTTTTATCTCGAAAAGGTACGATCATTCGTTCAGTTATAATTGATTTATATCATCTTTAATTTCCGTAAAAACTGGAAACATGCCTTTTCAAAAAGGATAACTTCTATTTTAAATGGCAGTTATTATTTTTTAAAGAAAGACGACTGTTCACTTTCCTTTGTACCGATTGATCTTTCCTTTTCAAAACTGAGTTATATATACACAGTTTTCTTTTTTACTCGATCTTCAAAACCCTAAAAGGCATTCTCCTCCCAATCCTGTTTTCTACTTCGTGTTCATACTCAAGAAAGTTGTCATCTTTTCTTGGGAAAGCGAGTAAAGGAATCTTTCATCGACAAGAAAGGATGTCTTCTTCGAGAAAGTCTTCAAGGATCGCAAACGGGGGACCACGAGAGAATGAAGGAGGGACCTACGCACTTCGATCTCACCGAGGAAGAAGATTTGTCGGGACAGCAACGAGCCCATTTCCCTCTCCACCTCATCACTCACCATCTACCCCACAAGATGCGGGTCATCAACGGGAGGAAGAGATACTAGAGGACGTAGAACTGTGAGAGCTCAAAAACCCTCTTTTATTTATAAGCTCTATCGTGCGTTGAAAGCTACTGGTTCTCCTCTGAACTATATAGATGGTTTCCTTAAAGATAAGAATTATGGGAATGAGTACAAATTTTTGAAGAAAATTGAGGAATTGGGAATTGCTCCCAAAGGAAAGGCTGAGGAAGCACTTGCGAACATTCCAAGTGACCCTCGTGTAGGAGGATCGAATCCCACTGAAGGGAACGATGATGATAAAATGTTCAGTGATTTTCAACCGAGAATAAGTATTGCTGCAAAGGTGAAAGGAAAGAGAATGGAGTTGTTTAAATCGAAGGAACAGGAGAATCTGTTCTTCAGACTGTTGAAACGAGGGGTGATAAACCCTAGGAGTGTTGATTTCGATTTCTTAGATGCCGTTAATGTGAACTTAAGGGAGAAGTTCAAACTGCTTCAACTTGAGCAGTTTTGCACCGATACCACAGACGGTTATGCACACTTGTCTGCATACTTCTATTCGAAGCTCAGCTTTTTAGATGCGAATAGAATATCATTTAGTGTTCGAGATCAGGAATATGTGATAGATGTGGACATGTTAGCGGACATAATTGGAGTTGAACGAGGATGTTATCAACCAAACAAAGTCTCGATTGCTCGTGCTACATTGGAACTTGTCAAAAATAGAGATACAGAGGGGAGAATTACCTATTCGAAGATGAGTGCCATCAATATTGTGTTGCACAAAATTGTGATCAATTGCATCAGGCCCAAGTCTACATCAAAGACTGATGTATCTAATTCAGAGGCAAAATTGATGTATGCAATCAACTCAGGGAAGAAGTTCTCTCTCCCTCATATTATTCTCTTTCACATGTACAGAGCAATGTCGAAGGACAAGGGACAATTGCCTTACCCAGGTCTGGTGACCAAGATCTTCAGACACATGAATATTGAACCGCCACATACTCTCTGTGTTCGACCGTGCGATAAGATGGTAATAGGTCAGAAGATGTTGACGAAGATGCGTCTGAAAGAACTTAGCAAGGAAATGGCGAAGTTCAAAGTGAAGACTCAAGTCTCTTCTGCATCAAAGAGAAAAGGAAAGGAGCCCATTGGTGCTCCATCCAAAAAGAAAAGACCTCTCATCTTGGAGGATGAAGAAGAAGATGAAGGTCTTACTATCACTGCACTGGTAAGGTCTAGACGTTATGTACCTCAATCAACGGAACTTCAGACGAAGCAAAGAGAAGAAGAGGAACAATTCAAGAACAGAGAAGAAGAAGAGCCGCGAGAGAAGGAGAAAGAAGCTGAAGAAGAAGAAGAAGAAGAGCATCGAGAGAAGGAGATAGAAGCTGAAAAAGAAGCTGAAGAAGAAGGAGAAGAAGAGAAAGAAAAGTCTGCAGCTGAATCTGGAGAAAAGGAATCAGAAGAGCATGATCATCACTCTTCCCATTTTGATGTCCTAGAGACGGGGGAGTTGGCGAGCAAGAAAGGTCCTCACCTCATGCCGCCATCGGTGAAGGTCCGAGACAATCGCCAGCGAGCTTCGGAAGAGTTTCAGGCTTCTCAATTGCTCGAAGAAGGACACGATACGTCAACAGCAAATCTGCAAGGTTATACAGAAGCGCCATCGTCTGCATTCACTCCATCTGAGAAAGCAAATGCTAGTACACAGACGGACAATTCAGCAGATTTTCGTCGTATTCTTGATGTTCTTCTGGAAATGCGGGGCCAAATCTATGCTCTGGACTATGAGATTCAAACCATAAAGAATGCTGGACAAGCATCTTCAGTTACCCTGGAGGACAGAATGAAAGACCTCCCTCTACAGCTTCAAGCCAATGCCAAAGGAGAGGAGGTAGCTCAATTAAGGGAAGACTTGAAGAGACTAGAAGGCATAGTACAGTCCATGGGAGATTTCCAGATCGTGCGCATTCCCAAGCAGACCTGACTCCTTTCTCACCTTTTTTTACTGATGACAAAAAGGGGGAGAAGCAATTTGAACCAATCATCTTTAAACTTTGACTTTAAATTTTTTGGTTATGTTTTATGTTTGTGTTTTTGAGTATGACTTGTGTGAACTTGGGTGTGAACTGAATTTGGCTGTGGATTTTGATGCTTGATTTGTTGACATTTATATCAAGTGTTGTTATATGGTATTACTCATGAAAGACTAACCAATTTTCTGTGGATGCGAGTCGGTTGTTTTATTAATCTTTATGAGATAGCCATATTGCTTGAGAAATGTTTTTGCAGGTCAAAGTTGTTCAAAAGTTGTTCAAATCTACAGGAAAGTTTTGTCATCATCAAAAATGGGGAGATTGTTGGAGAAATCTTTCTAGAATATTTTGAAGCTGACAAAATGTTTCTATCAGTCTAGTCTGGATATTTGCAGATTGTCTGTTTAAAGTCTGAAGACTTTCTGATCACCAGACTTAGCACTCAAGACTCAAAACTTAAAACTCAAGACTCAAGACTCAAGATTTAAGACTCAAGATTATTCTCATTGACAGTCTTTCTGAACCAGTGACGAAGGAAATCCATAACCGAAGTACATGGTTAAGGATTTAATCTTATCCTCTGGAGAAGATCTTTTGGCTGGATAAATATAACGGATTTTTTTATTCGTATCTAGATCGATTGAAGATCCGATGATCGACGAAGTATTCTTGGAAGGTTCTATTCATGGAAACCAAGATCCTGATTGTATGGGCGAACAGGATTGATGGGCTATCGTCAGATTCCTTTAATAGCTCGAATGATCTTCTTAATTGATTCCGTCCAACGGGTAGATTGGAGGAATTCCTTTGGTAAGTGCCAACGGGTATGATGGCATAAAGGAGTATAAAAGGAAGACGTTCTAGTTGTTTTATGAGTGTGGTCGATAGAGAAATTCCAGTCCGAAGCACCTTGATTATTAGTCGATACGGTTTGAGCGAAATTGTATACAAAGAGAGTGTCTATACTTGGTGATACCTTGAGTGAGTGTGGTAGATCATCTACACCTAGAAATCAAGGAAGATCAACACTGTAACATCTCTTTGTTTATAGTGGAATCCAGCCGATTGGCTGTCAGTGCAGAAGAGTGGACGTAGGCTTGAATCAAGCCAAACCACTATAAATCGCGTGTTCAATTCTCTCTTTCATTTACCCAGTCTTACGTCAATTATTATTTGCAAATCCTTCATCTGTCTAAGTATTGTGCGACTATCAAGAAAAATCGTTTATATACCTATTCACCCCCCTCTAGGTACTAGCACTAGCTATATCAGATACCTGCAAAATCAGAAAGAGAATCCTATAATAGCCAATGTGAATTACTTGATAGGAACCACATTTACAATGCAAAGATCATTGGCTAACGGTATGCAAATCGTAAAAAGCATGTGCAATTGAAGAGTTGTTGTCATTTTGTTGAATACAAATGATGATCTATCAGGTAGTAGGATGGATATCAGCAAGAGAGCAGACTTTCTGTTTGCATGTTTAGTCCTTTTTCCCTTGTGCAACAGCATGGATGTTATGAAATTTAGGAATGAGGATAATTGAACATGATGGCAGGACCAGAAAACAGAAAGAAAATAGCACAATTTTTTTTTTTTTTTTTGGTAAATGGTAATAAATATAAAGGGGAAAGGCCAAATGTACAAAAAATCACGGCATCGAAAACATATACTCAAGATGAGAAGACATAATAAGTGGAAGGATGCCGAGATGTAAAAGCAAAAATATAGCACAAATTTGTCCCCTTGTATGGATAAAAACTTACTTGAATAACTTCATCAAATAAATTCACATCTAGCACTCCAGGGATGAAGCCAGCACCAATGCCTTGTATTTTATGTGGACCTTCGGCAATTCATTTTGTAGTGTATATGAAATTATCATAGAACCATGCTGAACATCACCAAAACATATGAAAGCACAGAAAGTTTAAGCAAATATTTTTTCCCCACACAAATGTAGCAAATTCATAAGTTCTAGTGACTAAACAAAAAGGCTGTCAGGCGAGAACTGGGGTATGTAGTAGCTGAACCGTCATGAGAGGAAAAGGAAATGGATGACCCAATTCTGCGGTTCATTGATCATATCAATCATACAATGAAGTTAATTTCCAGGCAAGTAGTTATTACTCTAGCCGTATCCTTGAAAAATCAGGACAGCCATTCCTAAGTTCTTCACTCAGTATATTAATCATGCATCAGAGAGGGAGATAAATAAGAGAAGGCACAGCCAAAACCCAAACACAAAGTATGTTTCCTCATCCAAGTCCTTCAATTGGTGCAGAAGGAAAAGGAAAAGTACACAATGAAAAGTTAAGCCAGTGTAATATCACTACCAGTTACAAAGGGATCCAACAGTGTGTTGAAGATCATGACTTACCAGGTTTGCCACCGGATAATACTGCACATTCCGCAGGTTCTACAGCATAGAGCTAAATATACAGAAGTATTAAATGAAAAACATGAGAAGCGGTAAAGTTGCCTAGAAATATAACTAGGCGATAGAAATGCACACCTTGATCTTAGGGTTCTGCTCCTTGAGATATTTTCCTGCTCCGTTATTGTACCTCCGGTTCCTATCCCGAAACGAGGGCATCAACTTTGCCTCCCGAACCTTTCCATATCTCGGTCCGGTCGTTTCATAATGGATCTATGAAAGCAGGAAGAACTTAAGCTTCTCCAACCAGCTAGCTATAGAAGCATTACTAAGTGTGTGAACTGTATACCTTGGGATTGGCAGGGTTCTCAAATTGATGAAGCATGTATGCATTGGGTATTCTTTCCACAATCTCTTCAGCCTTTTTAACAGAGCCTTTCATGCCCCTGGCTGGATCTGTGAGGACAAGATCAGCTCCAAAAGCACGGCGAATGGTTCTTGTTTCAAGACTCATTGAAGCGGGCATGGTAATTATAAGTTTATAACCCTTGGCAGCAGCCATAAATGCCAGCCCTATTCCGGTGCTACCACTAGTAGGCTCAGTCATAACACTCTTGAACACATCACAACAGAAGAAGTTTCGTCAGTTCCATAGTTTCACTTGGCACATATATAAACTTTTTCTTGTTACACTGAGTTTATCAGGCACAGACTCAAACCTTTGCAGTTTTTTAGTGGAGTTGATGTACTAGACAAATGAGGATTTAAAGCACATTCATGCCTTATTTGATTGTCAAATCCATGATCAATTTGTTCAACCAACTTGGATCACACCAAAAGTTACATCGCCCAAGAGGCACCAAGCGATATAGAGAATCAGAGGCTTTCCAACATGAATGTAATAGACTTGCCATTTTGAACAGCTTTTACAGATGGATAGTCTACATGAAGAAACTTGACCAACCAAAACTAACCTCTCCCGGCTTAATCAGACCCTTTTCCTCAGCATCTGCAATCATTCTATACGCAATCCTACAATCAAGGACAAAAGGATTCGCTGTGACTGCAATTCATCAGAACAAATCACATCGCTAAAGAAAATGTTTCATTTATGCGATAATATATAGACCAGAGGTGGCAATTAAATTTATGCTTCTTTTGACAAGTGCCAACCTCCTGGCATCGTGAGGAATCTGTAATTTGACTGGAAATGGACACCACAGTATTCAAATTCCAATTACAAACCTGTCTTGGACACCTTAGCAGGGCTCCATCATTTCAAGCTTCGCAGCGATTCGGGCAACACAACCCTCCACCACACGGTTGAGGTGCACCAGGGGCGTCTTGCCAATTATCTGCACCGAAACAGCACTCGATCAGAGTACAGCGCCTTGGCAACTATATCTACGCAAATGGTGCTGAAGGCGATGCAACACTGCTTGCCTCAGTGACATCTTTCGCAATAAGGGACTCCCCTTCCACCATGTTTCGTCGCCGCACAATCTGAAACAGCCGCTTCTCTCAGCACACAAAGCATATTCTTATAAACAAGTTGGTGGGCTATAATTTCTAGAAGGAAGCAAAGTAGCTCCAAGCCATTTGGCAGGAATTGCATCAGAATTGCGCCTCGGGCGAAATCAGCATCTCGAGCGAACACAGTACGAAGTGATTTGACACCGGTGAGAACCTGGACTCGGGCTTGCGTGGAATGCGCGCGAGTAAAGAGCACGCATACAGAGCGCGGTACTGGGTCCCTCACAAAACTCAGTGCGCGCACAGTATCATAAGCAAGAGCAGAGTACAGAGAGAAAAGAATATGCATGCGAAGCTTTTCTTCAGCAGCAGAAGAGAACAGGAGCAAGCTCGAAGACGAGAACGGACGCATCGCATGCACTCCAGTTCCGAAACAAAAGAAGAAGAAAGACATGCGAGCTCTTACCTTCTCCGAGAAGAAACGACGAAGAGAGAGAGAAGCTTGGAACGCGAGCTCCAGATGATCTTGATTGCGAACTGCCATCTGTCTGGTTTTTGTATGTATGAAAAGCCGGACCGTTTTCATTCGGCTTCTGGGTAAAGTAGCACGCGCGAAGGTGACGACATGAACACGTTGACTTTTTTAGTCATTGTATTACTATCATCTTTTCCAGTTTGGGCAAACGAGTCCTCCAATATTATAAATTTTTCAATTAAGTGCCCCGGTCGACGACAATACTGACCGGACCGGCGTATCGGCATCGACGAAAGTCACAAGTCGGACAAAGGCCGTCTTCGAATGAAGATAGTTACGAAAGATTTGCTGAACTCTAATTGCAAATTATTTGTCCCAGCAATTTAGTCGGAACAAATTGATTACGTAGAATCGTTGTACTTTAATATTTTATATTTAGTCAGGAAAATTTTGAGATGTTAGTATTTTCACGGAAATGCAGAGGGATTTCGCTGTAATCTCTCTATTTTGTTTCATTAATAGCCACGACGAAAAAAAGAAACAGAGAGCATTGCATTACTTGCGGACCAGGCAAGGAGACTCCGGGGAGGGTGGCCGGTTTGATGTCTACATTTATCTTGGTGTCATGGGACTATGGGAGATGGTCTTGTAATTTAATTTCCGGAATTAAGATTGGCAAGATAAATAATTGCAAATCTAGACTTAAAATTTAACATAAAGATTCAGATCTTGTCTATTTCACTAGAAATGAATGGCTTAGAAAATATTTTATTGTAAAAATAATCACCTATATCACTCGAAATAATTCGTTAATGGAAAATATTTGCATTATCAAAAACAATTCATACTATTTTCATGGACAATGAAAACATTTTACATTCATTTACTTTTGTGAGGAATACAAACAGTCATTTATAGAAGTATTATACATTTTTTTGCGAAATAAACGCACTCTACAATCACATCTCTTAAACCCCACCTAGTTCAGGCTCTAGCGGTCCAGAGTTCACAGATCATGCATGCAACGAATGACTATTGTCCTCGCTCACAAGCAATGCCCAATAAAAGTTCGAAAAGTTTCAGACATCTTTATCACGGTATCCAAACTGAACATTAATTAAAATAGGAGGCGCAATGAGGCCATGAGAAGAAGAAGAAACGCTCTACAAAAAAATTAAGCGAAATATAAATGACGTAAGCGAAAGACCGAGAAAGAACCCTCAACAAAAGAGAGAGAATCGAGCCAAGATTCCAAGCAGCAGATGCCTTGCACCGCTGTCAATCCTTGGTTCTTCAACGGGTCAAGACGGCACGCAGGCTTCTTCAACTGTAAAAGTTGAAGTGCGCTAGAACTTAATCTTTGGCATGATTCGGACAAGACAATGTCGTCGCTGTCTCTTTTTCATGTTAGGCACATTCTTATGGAGTAAATTATTGCAAAAACCTATCACGCCGTGTACAATCATTGTTAATTTTTATATAGATGAATTAGACGTATTATCTTTCTTATATTATTGGCTAGTACTGGACACAAACTCCGAAGGTACTGTAGATACCGGTGGGCTAAGTAAGCTTTGACCCATGGTGTAGAGAATTCGAAAAGTGACGGGTCACCTCTTCCACTATTTCAAACCATTGTTGCCAAACATTATGCTGTTTTCACGAACTCTATCGATGATTGGGAGCTGTTCCATTCCCTAGTAGGTCTTCAATATGTTAGTAGATGAAGCCAAAGGCCTAGTGAATGCTTTGGGGTGTTTTTCTTGCCCAGTAGAGACCGCACCAGGAGGGCAAGTTCTCCGTTCGTGGTTTGAAATTCATTGCATCAAATTGACAGGCTTATGCAGCATGCATAGAAGAGCCAATTCATTACCTCTATAATTATATTTTGCCCTTAGACCTCCTCACCCACTACCAAATTTTCATTTTATGGATCAATGAGAGTTTTGAGGCTCTCCAACTTGAACCTTGAATTCAAGACAGTGGCTACAAAAAGAATAAGCACAATGTCCTTGTAACATTTGAGGAATTTCACAGTTATGGCTGCTAATTGAAGAAGGGACTGCCTCCTTGTTTGCATATTCAGCTGAAATGAGGTGTAGAAATGGAAGGACACAATTACTTGATAGATAATCGTTGACACTCAAAATATCCATCATATCACTGAAAAACCTGCAAGAAATCCCTAAAAACTTTGGCCTAATACCATAAATATATATATCCAACTTTAGGTTCAATCCCAATTTTATCATAATATCCTCTGTCCCCTTAAAAAATCTCTAACTTGAAATTCTCTCTCAATTCTACCTTAAATTTTCTTTTGTCCCATGAAAAAAAACTTTAAATCTAGTATGAATCTGCATTAAACTTTTCTTTTTGTCTCATAAAAAAATCACAAACTTTTACTTGAGTCTCAAATTTGCACTCGTTAACTTTCCATCCAAAATTTCTTTTGACAATTGAAAGATGAAAAACTCTCAAGCATGAGTATTCAAGCATCCTGAGTGTGAGCTCTCCAACCATAAGAGATAAAAGACTCCCGAGCACGAGAGATTGAATATTGAGCACAAAATTGAAGACTCCCGAGCAAGATGAAAGGAAGACTTTCCTAATAGTAAAAGCAATTGAAGATGGCCAACCCCTATTTGCTCTACTTTTTACTCAAATGTAACATCCAAGAAGATAACATTTGGGCGGACATTATTTATCTCCAATTGATGTCTTTTTTTATCGAAAATTTAGGGAAAAACTAGAGTAATGACATGGAAATGCCACATCACTAAGGGCAATTTTGGAGTGTTAACAAGGGTACATATGTGATTCAGTAAAAGTTGGTGATTTTTTAGAAGATAAAAAATAAAAATAGGATAGATCTGGAATTGTACCTAAAGTTGGTAGTTTATTATGAGACAAAACAAAAGTTCAAGGTAAGAATGAGACTAAACCAAAAGTTGATGACTTTTTTTTATAAGATAAGGTAGAATTGGGACTGAAGCTAAAATTGATAGTTTTTTGGGATAAGTGCTGCACAAGTCTTAAAACTTATCACAAAAATGCAATTGCGACCTAAAACTTGCAAAAAGTGCAATCAAGTCCTATAACTTGTCATATTATTACAATCAAGTCCTAAAGTTAACACCATCAGCCTTTTTAACAAAAATTGCTAACGTGGCATTTTAAATAATTTTTTATTTTCGACGTGGTTTTTTAAATTATTTTTATTCAATTTTTTAAAAATAGATTTACAAACTAAAAAGAAAAGTTAAAATTTATTTTTTAAAATTTGTTAAAAAAGAAGAAGATAAAGCAACTCCTCCCCTATTGCCGCCGCCCTTGCCGCCGCCGCCGATTGCTAGAGGGGCCGACAACGGTCGTCGGCCTTGGGTGTTGGTGGCCGGCCCTTGCCAAGCTCGGGCAAGGGAGCCCAGGGCACACCAACCGTCACCAGGGGCCGGTGGTTGTCGCCTACCCCGGGTGAGTCATCACCGGCCCTCACGAGGGGCGGGGACCATTGCTCGCCCTAGACAAGGCCTCGTCGGCCCTCGCTCGGGGCCGGTGAGGCTCGCTAGATGTGGGCGAGCACGGGGACCGGCGACGACTCGCCCTGGGCAAGCAACAGCCATCGGCCCCTCGCAAGAGCCGGCGTGCTCTGCGCTCCCTTGCCCGAGCTTGGCGAGGGTCATCGGCCCTTGCTTGGGGTCGGCGAGGGTTGGCCACCGTTGCTAGCCCTCGGCAATGGGCGCGGCGGGGGAGGAGCCGCTAATTTTATTTTATTTTTAAACAATTTTTTGTAATAAATTTTAACTTTTTTTTAGTTTTTAAATCTATTTTTAAAAAATTGAATAAAAAATAATTTAAAAAGCCATTTGAAAAAAAAAAATCTTGCAACCCTCCAATCTTGTTAGGCAATGGCTAGAGACCGGCACTTCTGATATGAGTGGTAGAGTAGAGCACTAACATACCCATCTCCTCAAATGTCTAATTGAACATCTTGTATGTTGAAGTCCACCACGTTCTCATGTCCAAGAAAATTTTTGCCTTTCTTGTGTCATGTATAGAACCTCCAAATGTTGATTGCTCGGTAGGGTGGATCTAATGCATTGAACCCTCCCACATATGTTAGAGACGGAATCATAACTGGTAGAGGCCATCTTGCGTGCACAAGTTATATAATGACAAACACACATCATATGGAATAAAATCTTAGACTTGGTTGTTGGACTAGAGGACAAATTAGGCAGGTGCTCACATTGGCATAATCTAGTATATGCTCAAGATTTTATTGGAGATTTCAAACTCATATCGGCTCTCATTATTTTGGTGGCCTTTTTTCAGGAGTTGTGCAAGAAGATTACTTCTTAAATGTAAGAGATTTGTAACGTAACCCCCATTCACTTCAAATATTGTTTGTTTTGACCAGTTTCATATTGAGCTTCGTGGTTTTATCATTGGACGTACAGGTAGGCACTTTTTCATAAAAGTCACCTATCTCATTAGTACCATCACTTAAGCATGTTAAATATGGAACTTCCGATGATCACAGTTTTTTTATTGGATGTATAGGTAGACACTTTCTCATAAGATCACTTATCTTATTTGTACCATCACTTGAGCATGCTAAATATCAAAATTTCCAATGATTGCAGTATTTTAATTGGATGTAAGGTAGGCACTTTCTCATAAGAAAGATCACTTATCTTATTTGTACCATCACTTGAGCATGCTAAATATCAAATTTCCAATGGTAGACATTGTCATTAAGCAAAATATGCCTCTTATGAGTTAATTCCAACTTCCCACATATATAATTCAGGAATGATCTCCAAGTGATCAATGTGCAATTTATTTTGTTCTCCCCTTTGCTATCGAGTTGCCTGTCGAGATCAATTCCTTGTTTATGCCTGCTTGCCCTAGTGATACTCCGGCCCTCGTCATATCGGGTTGCTACAATAGATTGAAAAAGAAGTATACGATCTCACCTAATTTCATTAGATGTCTCCCAAATGACTTGAAACCAACTTAAAACAAGCATCACAAGAGTCTAAAAAAAGCCATTTTAGTGTCATGGTGCAGCATGTCAGTGCATAGTCATGTCGAAGTTGTTTCTACCAAATAAGCTTGGTTTAGTCAAGTATTAGTTAAGGTAGTTTTGTGATATTAAAAGACCACGTGAAGATCAAAAGCAGCAAATCTTTCAAAATCAGATTACTTATTGCCTCAAAATATATCAAATATCAAACTACACACCAAACGAGATTGCAACACAACATGGAACTATTTATTCCAGTAGGCGACATCGTCCAAGAGCAAAGAAACATATAAATGCAGCGCTTATTGCTTCGGCACGCATGACGCATCGATGTTGAATCTCAACCCTGGAGTACTGGTGGTGGTGGTGGCGACGAGCTACTGCGATCACTGGGTCCATAAGGTGGAACAATTGACCCTTTGGGCAATAACCTGAAATGAAAAGGCGCTCCTCTGATTTTTGCGGCACTCGCGATATTTCTTGTGGCGAGATTCCTCGCCTCAATAGGAGGAGAGAAAGTTAAGCCTAAAGCTAATGCCATGAACAAAATCATCCATAAGCATTTTCTACTACCACTATCCATTGTTTATTCACTCCTTCTAACTCGGACGTATATTAGCTACCCTTGGGTTTGTCTATTGATATATATACAAATTAATATCTCTTGAAAGGGAAACAATCTTCAAGGGTGGATTGTAGTTGCCATATAGAAACAAAATCGAATTTGTTCCTATATATGCGCACTATTGCCGTTATGGCAATTTTTTCTGGAGTATAACAAGAAATTGCCAAAAAAGTAATTGCAAATTGTGCAATTCTAGAGTTTTGCAACTCTTTTTTTTTTTTTTTTTTTTTGGTGGTGCTGTTTCTACACCTTACATAACTAAATCTAAATCCACCTTATCTTCATTAAAAAAAAAAAAACAAAGTTGCCTACATCTCCAATGAGAAGTGACCTACATCTCCTCTTTTCAAGTTTCTCTAAGTGTGTTAGTTTTAAGAAGTGTTTGATAGAGTCCTATTTGTATAGTACTAATACAAACAAGTTCAAGGTGTTGTAAGTTGGGAGGCATAGTTCATAAAGCTACTTAACACCGTTCACTGGAACTAATTGCCTTAAGGAGATTTGGTTAGCCGTATCTCACATCCAATTACCATTTCTTTTGTTATTGGTTTCTCGAATTTATTAATTGTTTTGGTTACAACAAACAGTTCCAACTCCAAATGATTCATCCATAATCTAAAATGGTTAGTGTTTTTTCTTTTGCATCAAGTTACATTCTGAGTTGTGACCTGATGAAGGAATTGGATGAAAAGTTCCAAATGGCAGATGAAAATAACTGACCCCTGAAAGAGAAAGAGATTGCATTTGTTCCAGCTTTAAATGAACTCGAGCTCAAATTAATTCGTGTAGAATTGGCAAAAGCAATAGTCAACGGGGGCCAATTCCTGGACGGAAAACATTGCTACAAAGAAAAAACAGGATGATTAAAGTGACATTATCTATGAAGGGAATAGGGGGAATATGGGTTCCTATAGAATCAATTCATTCAAAAACTGACTTGAATTTTGGAGCCTACGAAGGGGGAATAGCTTAGTAGAATTGATCAAAGCTAATTTAGTGAAAATTTAATCACTTTGCAAAAGGGAATATTCAATAACATTTTACATATTATATGTAATATCATTTCACTAATAGTAAAAAAAAAAAAAAGACATTATGTTATATGGTATAAAATTGAAAAGTTTCTTTTTCATCACTAAAATCTTATAACAATGGGAAAATTACCAAAATAGACTTAAATCTTTTGCAAATTTCATAGTTCAGTTTTAAACTTTTTTTTTTATTATTAAGTCATAAACCTTTTATAATTATGCCAATTCAATCTATTTGACTAATTTTGGAAGGTTTGGCACCAGTCTTAAGCTAATGCTAATGTGGCCAATTTTTTAACAATATATTTTTTTTCCTTTTCCCTCCCTCTCTCTCTCCCCTTCTTTTTTTCTTCCTCTAGCTAGCAGCCGGCTAGAGACGAGCATTGGCAAGTTTAGCCTTGACCGCTACTAGCGAGGGCAAGCCTCACCTAACGATGGCAAGGCTACCCTCGCCATGGCTGGGTGAGGCCTTGCGTAGCCATGGAGAAGCCACAAACTACTTGTGGTTGGCGAGGCTTGCCCAAGCCAAAGGCTGCGTGAGATTGAGCCCTTGACTTCACAACCTTTAGCGAGGCATGACCTCGCCGAATTTGGCAAGGTTAAGCATCACCATGGATAGCAAGTGCAAGCCTTGCCCAACACAGCCATCACCAAAGGCTATGCGAGGTCACGACCTTGAACCTCGTGGCTTCCAATGAGGTTAGGCCTCACCAGCCTAGCAAGTAGCCTTGGTGAGGTCACCCGGCCATGGGTAGGCTTCCTTGAGGTCGACGAGGGGACCCGTCAACCTTGCCTCTGACCATATGCTGCCAATGACCAGATAGAGAAAGAAGAAGGAAGTGGAAAAAAAAAAAAAAGAAAAAGAAAAAATTTAAAAAAAAAATTGAAAAAGTAAAATATTATTTAAGAATCGTCTACATCAATATCGGTTGATGTCCACGTTAGTGCCGGCCGGCCAAACATGATTGGATGAACTGAATTGGCACAATCATAAAAGGTTTATAATTGAATTGACAAAAAAAAAAGATTTATGACTGAATTGGAAAAATTGTAATAAGTTTAGGATTATTTTGGTAATTTTTCCTATAACAATTTATCTATTTTTTGGTCCCTCTTATATCAAAATCTCCCTTGGTTAACATTTTTTGGGAAAATTCCAAATATGGATCCAAAGTGAGGGTGTTTTCTCAAAAGAGGACCCAGAGTGGCTCTTGTCTAAAATAAAAGCCTGAAATGACTAATTCAGTTTCAAATAATGACCTAGCTTTCTAGTGGCCAAATATTCATTGGCCGGTGAGCACATTTATCTCACATGCTATTTTTTAAGTCATCCTTAGAGGCATTTTCGTCCAAAAGACTTTTATTCTTCTTTCTTCTTCTTTGTTCATCTTCTTTGCTCTTTGGAGTTCATCTTCTTTTTTTCAGAACGTGGACGACTCTTCATCAATTGCACGAAGTTGGCAACAATTGACAACAATGGCTAGAGGACATGGGGACAATGGCAACCCCAAAACCAAGCCCTAGGGCTTGATTTTAGGGTGGTTGAAAACCAGGTGGTGACAAGCCATCCAACAGTGGTAATGACAATCGGCGATTGATGATAATGGCCTGAGTGGCTATTCTCAGCATTGTGCAGCTCAAATCATGTCCTAGGGCTCAATTCTAGTGGTGATTTCCTTGTGGCGTCTTGGTGAAATTTGATGAGCGTGACTTATTGATAAATATACTACTTGTGCGTGGTGATTGTGGACGATTTTGGCCTTAGGTGCATGAATAGTGAGTTTCTGGATTGGTATATGTTGTTTGGGACTTGTTGGGACTGAGACGAAGATTCGAGGCCACGACATGGAGTCCTGACATTTGCTTCGATTCAAGGTGGCAGTGATCTAAACTGAGGCAAGTCAAGGAATAGATTGGCTTTCTTTTGGTGTGCATAGGGTGCAATTCGGGCCTCTTTCAAGTGATTAAAGCCACCGGGTAGATTCCAGTGAATTCGTCACTGATGAAACATCAACCATTGGAAAACTCTTTGCATTGCGAGTTCTGTATATTGCTAGGGCGAGTACGCAGAGAGAGACTGACGGTTTTTGGAAGTATGGGGATGCAGCGACGGCAAGGGAGGATGGTGGTCGGCCAGCTAGATTGTGCTTGGGTAAATTTTCTTAAAGTTGTTGGATTATACTTTGGATTAATAAATGGGGCAATATGGAAGTGGAATAACTTTGTTAATGGAGAGGATTCGGCTACATTTGTTCATTGTTGCCAGTTTCGTTGCCAATACCCTCTATTTGTAAAAATTACCATCAAAGAAAAAGATGAATAGTGGAAGGAAAGAAAAAAGAATACAAAAGAAAAATAAAAGTCTTTTGGACGAAAGTGCCCCTAAGGTTGACTTAAAAAATGGAATGTGAGATGCATGTGCTCACTTTGGCTAATCGGAAAGCTAGGTTCTTATTTGAAACCAAATTAGCCACTACAAGCCCTTATTCGAGATAAGAGCCACTCTGGGTCTTTTTTTTTTTTTTTTTTTGAGAAAACACCTTCACTTTGTGTCATTATTTGGAATTTTCCCACATTTTTTTAATTTCATTAGTCTACTATATATATCAAATCTCTTCCTTTACAATATCAAAGGATTTATCCTTTTTCCTTATTATATTGTCAAAATACTTTTATACAAAGCATGTAAGATGTTAGATGAATATATAGAAAAAATAACTTAAAATATTATACACAATGAGGAATGTTGATATTTTTTTTGTAAACAATTCATAAATGATATTAATTTTTGTTTAATATATAAGATTAGTTGAGTATATAATGGATCCAACAAATTTGCCTATTTCAAGCGGATTTCTTGTTATAAAAATGAGAACCCGTACATGCCATATTCTAATACAAAACATAAAGAGATACTTGCTTCATGGTCCACCCCAACCAACTAGAACCACAAGTCATCATTATATCGAAAGACCATGTGAAGATCAAAAGCAGCAAATCTTTCAAAATCAGATTACTTGCGCATGGTAACGATTCTTCGCCGGGGAACAGTTTCTTTTCAGAAATAGTTATTTTCTATTTTTACTCAGGGGAACAATTTTTGAGTAAAATAAAGTGTTTAGTAACTACACAAAATTTCTATTCTCGAAATAAAAAAATAATAGAAATGCATTTATCTTTTATTTTTTGTATTTATTTATTTATTATTCTTGCTCATAGACCACCGACCGCTCTTGCCACCGCCCATCATCGTCGCCTGCTACCCGTCGCCGCCTGTTGTTGCAAGATGGCCGGCAGTCTTGCGGTGGCGGGCGATGGCGACAAGCGGCGGCAACGGGTGACGAGCAGCAATGGACGACGGCCAGCGGTGGGCAGCAACGGCGGTCGGTGGCAGTCATCGGAGGTTGGGGGTGGCCGATGGGCTGTGGGCAGCAACGACGACGATCATACGGTGGCGGCGACTGTGACATCTCGAAATTTTGGAAAAAGAAATTATCGGATGAAAAATCAGAGAATGGAAGAAAAAGAAAAATGATAACAATATCATTATTATTTTTTCTCTCTCCTCATTCCTTTCCTTCCCCCAACATCCACCCCACTCCCCACGTATCTCTCTCTCACATTTTCTTTCCCCTCCTTCGCACGCAATTTCCTCTCCCTCTCTTTTCTTCTCTCTCTCCCACTTTTCCACCCCCTCACTCATGCCAACCCCTCTGCAGCAATTTCCCCTCAACTTCCCCCATTTACTTTATTGTTTCTCTCTCCTCTTCCCCCTTTCCTCCCTCTCGACAAGCCCCCTCCCCTCTTCCTTTCCTCTTTCTCTCTTGAGTTTCTTTTCTGCTTTTGCTTCCAAAACAGCACCGTGTGCTGCTGTTTTTGCCCCAAGCCAGCCACCATCTTGCGCCATGGCCGTGGGCCATCACTATCCGCAAGCCGCCATCCACCGCCGATGAGCCACACCACCCATCTGCGAGCCATCGGCCCGCCGTTCTTGCCAAATCAGAAACCACCTCTGCCAAGACCCACTTTTGCTTAGTGCCTTCGTGACATTTTGGATGTAACCATGCATAGCCCTCGCCACCGCCGTCGCACTCATGTCGTCGGAATTGTCGTCGGGTGTGTTTAGCTCCTAATCCTTTGATTAGTACCTAAACTTTCTTAAGAGGTTGATTTAGACTAAAAGATGGTTTAGGTTAGCTTAAATAGGGATTCTTGATAGTCTATAATAGTTATATTAGTATTAGAATGGATTAATGTTAGTCTAATTAGGGAGATTTGCTCCGTTGAGGATGATTTGGTTGAAAACATTGGCTGTTCTTCAGAACTGGTTTCTGGACACTTGCAGTTTGTAATTTTTATATATTAAAATCGGTCGTGAATCTGAAGCCGATGTCTTTTAGAGAAATGTTTTGCACATCCTAAGATACAACATATATTTTTCTCAAGATTTTTAGGGACTCAGAAACAGGAGATATTAGCTCTGCCATTTTCGAACAGAACTGCAATTTTCGCTGGAACTAGTGACATTTTAGGATTCTAGGGGTTTTTATCAACTCTTGGAGTTCGAATTTTAAAATGGTTTCTTCACAAAATTTTTATTTCACCTCTTATATTTTAACATACTAAAATTTCAAATCAAACGGACGTGTTTAAGAGCTCGAAACAAACTGATTTTGGAAAACTGACTTTTGAGAACCTACCAAATTTTGGGGCTGGATTGAGTGAATTACTGGGCTGAATCCAGAGGGATCTGGGTCTCGGTGTCTCATGAAAATGGTTTTTTACGTGTCTTTTGTCACATGTTCAAACTTGGGAATTTTCCGAACTCGATTGGTTAGGTTTTTGGATTTAAATTTGGAGACGCGCGAAGGCACAATTTCTGCCAATAACGACCGATTTTAGTTTAATGATGGTTCTTGATGCTTTGCTTCCTTTAATTAGTGTTTTTAATGACTTGTGGATTTAATTAATTAGTTAGTTAATTCTGGAATTTCACTGTTCATGACGCACTGTTCACGAGTTACTGTTCACGTGCACTGTTCACCCGAGAATGAAAAGTGGTTTAATTTCATCTGTATTGATTCTATGAAGTGAATGAATGTGTAAATGCATGAGCATCCGCATGAATTGGGTGATGTTTTGTGTAATTGTATGATGATTGGGAACTATTGGCATTTAATAAGAAAATATCGGGTGTCAGGTTTTGGACGCTGAAAGTGTTTTTAAATACTATATCAAACTGTGAGATTTTAAAAGAGATGACAAAATTTTTGGTTTCGATCTGACCGGGATCCATGTGATTGATCGATGTTTGCTGTGTGACGCACATTACTAATGTGCAAGAAGGCATGAGAATCATAGCATCTTTAATTCTAGTCATGCTTGAGTTGAGCACACTGTTTATGGCACGCACGCATGAATCGATAACGTGTTTCACATATGCTTCCGTTGTGCTGAGAAAAAATCCTTGAGGGGTGGCCTGACTAGGATGGCGATTCGTCCACGCAGTGCGGGCCCAAGGAGGCAATATTTGGCTGGGATGAGGAATGGCAGTGCGTCCGCGCCTTTACCCCCAGACAATGCTTTCATGTGGCAATGGCCACGTGAGATCGCTTGTAATGTGATTCGTATGTGATTGATGAACCACATCATCTAATGGCCATGTGCATTGCGTGTATCGTGATGAGTTATGATGTGCAGGGTATGACATATCAAGTAAGGTTTCATATGAACCAACTATTGATTGTTGATTGTCAATCTTTGGTTTGTTTGTGAGATGGTTCTAAAGAGATACCCCGAGTTAAGTTGGTGTACTAATCGGGGGACTAGGGGAAGAACTCGCTGAGATTTACATCTCACTCGTTATTGAATTCAAGTCCCCAGTGTGAAGAACCCGGAGCTTGAAGTGGAAGGGTCAAGAGCATAAGTGGCTCAGTAGTCCTTTGTGAGATAGACATTATGTATAAGCTTGAGGTGTTTATGAAAGTGTATTTGATTTGAAACTGGTTGTCCTACTTTTCTATCTCATATTTGTTGTTGTTAGGGGATTAGTTAATTCGCTTCCACATGTGCAATAAAATGAAAAGGGTCGGCGACGAGTCTTGGGAATGTCGCAAAATTCTATCGACCACCGAGGGATGTGCGCGCATTTGAGGTTTGAGGCGTGATAGCGACGGTCGGTGATGGCCGGCAGTCGGCCAACAGTGGCTGCGGTGGGTCGGAGGGTGTTGGCGGTTGGCAAGCGGCCACCCGAGGCCACATCAAGCAAGAAAAACAAAAGAAAAAAGAAGAAACAATTGACTTATTTCTAGAAATTGTTCCCAAGAACAATAAACTACCTTTTTTTTTGGTTGTTTCTATTCCAAATCTGTTCCCAAGAACAAAAAAAGATAGATTTTTTGTTCACGGAACCAAAAAAAAAAAAGGGAGATGCTTTGTTCCCGGAACAATCCGGAGCAAAAAAAAAAAGATTTTTTGTTCTCGGAACAAAGTTTTACTAAACGGATTTCTTTGTTTTCTCCAAGGAACATAAAAAAAAAAAAAAAAAAAAAAAATTAGGAGAAACGGATATGTTACCATGCATGCCTTTATTGCCTAAAAAAATATCAAACTACACACCAAATGAGATTGCAACACAACATGGAGCTATTTATTCCAGCAAGCGACATCGTCCAAGAGCAAAGAAACATAGAAATGCAGCGCTTGTTGCTTCGGCACGCATGACTCATCGATGTTGAATCTCAAACCCAGAGTACTGATGGTGGCACGGGCGGCGTGTTACCGCGACCACTGGGTCCAGAAGGTGGAACAGGTGACCCTTTGGGCAATAACCTGAAATGAAAAGGCGGAGGAGCACTGGGTCCAGAAGGTGGAACAATTGACCCTTTGGGCAATAACCTGAAATGAAAAGGCGGAGCACTGGGTCCAGAAGGTGGAACAATTGACCCTTTGGACAATAACCTGAAATGAAAAGGCGCTCCTCTCATTTTTTTGCGACTCACAAGATTTCTTGTGGCGAGATTCCTCGCCTCAATAGGAGGAGAGAAAGTTAAGCCCAAAGCTAATGCCATGAACAAAATCATCCATAAGCATTTTCTACTACCACTATCCATTGTTTATTCTCTCCTCTCTAACTCGGACATATATTAGCTACCCTTGTGTTTGTCTATTGATTTATATACGAATTAATATCTCTTGAAAGGAAAACAATCTTCATGGGGGTAGTTGCCATATAGAGACAAAATCGAAGGAAAACAATCTTCATGGGGGTAGTTGCCATATAGAAACAAAATCGATTTTGTTTCTATATATGCGCACTATTGTCGTTATGGCAATTTTTTTCTGGAGTATAACAAGAAATCGACAAAAAAGTAATTGCAAATTGAGCAATTCTAGAGTTTTGCAACTCTTTTTTTTTTGGTGGTGCTATTTCTACTCCTTACATAACTAAATCAACCCTATCTTCATTAAATAAACAAAGTTGCCCTTACTTATTCAATTACAATTTAAAGTGGAGCTCCCAATTTATTTACTTTCCTTTTTGATTTTTTTCTATTCCTATGTGGGATCTAGTTGCCATAACTAAAAATATCCCATGTCTATTAAATGCATTATGTTTTCTCTTTATTTTTAAATTTTTCTTCTACAAAAATTATATTTGTCCACAGGAGAAATTTCAATAAATTTCAGTGAAATCTAATTATTTTCTACACTGTCAAGCAAATGTATGGATTAATTGTCCAATAAAATCTAGAAAAATGTAACATAGAACTTTTAAAACAATCATAGCACCGGCCGCGGTGGCTCCACTGGATAAGGCTCTACTGATCCTCAACGAAGAGGTGAAGGGTTCAAAACTCAGGATAGGCGCTAGGTGTATTAAGTGTGACTCAGGAGTGGTGGGTCCTTCTGCTTAAGTGTCACCTGGGGGTTTACAGCGTGGCTGTCGGCTGCAAGCCGGTTCCTCCAGCACAAAAAAAAAAAAAAACTTTTAAAACAGTCATGGGTTTGTTATTATTATTTTTTTTTTACATATTTATTGTGCATACACCAGCAAATCTTTATTTTAATCAATTATCTTCTATATACATAAACATATTATGGAAAGATAGGATGAAACCACCAAAAAAAAAAAAAATTAAGGCTTTTCGAAGACAAAATCACAGTTACGTTACCATTCACGAAACTTCAAAAGATGGAATTTTAAAGCTTTGCATAAAACAAGAATTTTTAGTAAAGTGTGATTGAAATTTCATTATTATGAATTGACAAATAAAAAAATAATAGAAATGCGTTTATCTTTTATTTTTTGTACTTATTTATTTTTTATTCTTGCTCATAGACCACCGACCGCTCCTGCCACCGCCCATCATCGCCGCCTGCTACCCGTCGCCGCCTGTTGTTGCAAGATGGCTGGCAGTCTTGCGGTGGCGGGCGATGGCGACAAGCGGCGGCAACGGGTGACGAGCAGCAATGGACGATAGCTAGCGGTGGGCAGCAACGGCGGTCGGTGGCAGTCATCGGAGATTGGGGGTGGCCGGTGGGCTGTGGGCGGCAACGACGACGGTCATACGGTGGCGACGACGTGACATCTCGAAATTTTGGAAAAAGAAATTATCGGATGAAAAATCAGAGATTGGAAGAAAAAGAAAAATGATAACAATATCATTATTATTTTTTCTCTCTCTCCTCATTCCTTTCCCTCGCCCAACATCCACCCCACTCCCCACGTATCTCTCTCTCACATTTTCTTTCCCCCTCCTTCGCACGCAATTTCCTCTCCCTCTCTTTTCTTCTCTCTCTCCCACTTTTCCACCCCCTCACTCATGCCAACCCCTATGCAGCAATTTCCCCTCAACTTCCCCCATTTACTTTATTGTTTCTCTCTCCTCTTCCCCCTTTCCTCCCTCTCGACAAGCCCCCTCCCCTCTTCCTTTCCTCTTTCTCTCTTGAGTTTCTTTTCTGCTTTTGCTTCCAAAACAGCACCGTGTGCTGCTGTTTTTGCCCCAAGCCAGCCACCATCTTGCGCCATGGCCGTGTGCCATCACTATCCGCAAGCCGCCATCCACCGCCGAAGAGCCACACCACCCATCTGCGAGCCATCGGCCCGCCGTTCTTGCCAAATCAGAAACCACCTCTTCCAAGACCCACTTTTGCTTAGTGCCTTCGTGACATTTTGGATGTAACCATGCATAGCCCTCGCCACCGCCGTCGCACTCATGTCGTCGGAATTGTCGTCGGGTGAGTTTAGCTCCTAATCCTTTGATTAGTACCTAAACTTTCTTAAGAGGTTGATTTAGACTAAAAGATGGTTTAGGTTAGCTTAAATAGGGATTCTTGATAGTCTATAATAGTTATATTAGTATTAGAATGGATTAATGTTAGTCTAATTAGGGAGATTTGCTCCGTTGAGGATGATTTGGTTGAAAACATTGGCTGTTCTTCAGAACTGGTTTCTGGACACTTGCAGTTTGTAATTTTTATATATTGAAATAGGTCGTGAATCTGAAGTTGATGTCTTTTAGAGAAATGTTTTGTACATCCTAAGATACAACATATATTTTTCTCAAGATTTTTAGGGACTCAGAAACAGGAGATATTAGCTCTGCCATTTTCGAACAGAACTGCAATTTTCGCTGGAACTAGTGACATTTTAGGATTCTAGGGGTTTTTATCAACTCTTGGAGTTCGAATTTTAAAATGGTTTCTTCACAAAATTTCTATTTCACCTCTTATATTTTAACATACTAAAATTCCAAATCAAACGGACGTGTTTAAGAGCTCGAAACAAACTGATTTTGGAAAACTGACTTTTTGAGAACCTACCAAATTTTGGGGCTGGATTGAGTGAATTACTGGGCTGAATCCAGAGGGATCTGGGTCTCGGTGTCTCATGAAAAATGGTTTTTTACGTGTCTTTTGTCACATGTTCAAACTTGGGAATTTTCCGAACTCGATTGGTTAGGTTTTTGGATTTAAATTTGGAGACGCGCGAAGGCACAATTTCTGCCAATTACGACCGATTTTAGTTTAATGATGGTTCTTGATGCTTTGCTTCCTTTAATTAGTGTTTTTAATGACTTGTGGATTTAATTAATTAGTTAGTTAATTCTGGAATTTCACTGTTCATGACGCACTGTTCACGAGTTACTGTTCACGTGCACTGTTCACCCGAGAATGAAAAGTGGTTTAATTTCATCTGTATTGATTCTATGAAGTGAATGAATGTGTAAATGCATGAGCATCCGCATGAATTGGGTGATGTTTTGTGTAATTGTATGATGATTGGGAACTATTGGCATTTAATAAGAAAATATCGGGTGTCAGGTTTTGGACGCTGAAAGTGTTTTTAAATACTATATCAAACCGTGAGATTTTAAAAGAGATGACAAAATTTTTGGTTTCGATCTGATCGGGATCCATGTGATTGATCGATGTTTGCTGTGTGACGCACATTACTAATGTGCAAGAAGGCATGAGAATCATAGCATCTTTAATTCTAGTCATGCTTGAGTTGAGCACACTGTTTATGGCACGCACGCATGAATCGATAACGTGTTTCACATATGCTTCCGTTGTGCTGAGAAAAAATCCTTGAGGGGTGGCCTGACTAGGATGGCGATTCGTCCACGCCAGTGCGGGGCCCAAGGAGGCAATATTCGGCTGGGATGAGGAATGGCAGTGCATCCGTGCCTTTACCCCCAGACAATGCTTTCATGTGGCAATGGCCACGTGAGATCGCTTGTAATGTGATTCGTATGTGATTGATGAACCACATCATCTAATGGCCATATGCATTGCGTGTATCGTGATGAGTTATGATGTGCAGGGTATGACATATCAAGTAAGGTTTCATATGAACCAACTATTGATTGTTGATTGTCAATCTTTGGTTTGTTTGTGAGATGGTTCTAAAGAGATACCCCGAGTTAAGTTGGTGTACTAATCGGGGGACTAGGGGAAGAACTCGCTGAGATTTACATCTCACGGGTTATTGAATTCAAGTCGCCAGTGTGAAGAACCCGGAGCTTGAAGTGGAAGGGTCAAGAGCATAAGTGGCTTAGTAGTCCTTTGTGAGATAGACATTATGTAGAAGCTTGAGGTGTTTATGAAAGTGTATTTGATTTGAAACTGGTTGTCCTACTTTTCTATCTCATATTTGTTGTTGTTCGGGGATTAGTTAATTCGCTTCCACATGTGCAATAAAATGAAAAGGGTCGGCGACGAGTCTTGTGAAAGTCGCAAAATTCTATTGACCACCGAGGGATGTGCGCGCATTTGAGGTTTGGGGCGTGATAGCGATGGTCGGTGATGGCCGGCAGTCGGCCAACAGTGGCCGCGGTCGGTCGGAGGGTGTTGGCGGTTGGCAAGCGGCCACCCGAGGCCACATCAAGCAAGAAAAACAAAAGAAAAAAGAAGAAAAAATTGGCTTATTTCTAGAAATTGTTCCCAAGAACAATAAACTACCTTTGTTTTGGTTGTTTCTATTCCAAATCTGTTCCCAAGAACAAAAAAAGATAGATTTTTTGTTCCCGGAACAAAAAAAAAAAGATGTTTTGTTCCCGGAACAAAAAAAAATAGATGTTTTTGTTCCCGGAGCAAAAAAAAAAAGATTTTTTTGTTCTCGGAACAAAGTTTTACTAAACGGATTTCTATTCTTTTTTTTTTCCAACGAACATAAAAACAAAAATTAGGAGAAACGGATATGTTACCATGCATGCCTTTATTGCCTAAAAAAATATCAAACTACACACCAAATGAGATTGCAACACAACATGGAGCTATTTATTCCAGCAAGCGACATCGTCCAAGAGCAAAGAAACATAGAAATGCAGCGCTTGTTGCTTCGGCACGCATGACTCATCGATGTTGAATCTCAATCCCAGACTACTTATGGTGGCAGTGGCGGCGTGTTACCGCGACCACTGGGTCCAGAAGGTGGAACAGGTGACCCTTTGGGCAATAACCTGAAATGAAAAGGCGGAGGAGCACTAGGTCCAGAAGGCGGAACAATTGACCCCTTGGGCAATAGCCTGAAATGGAAAGGCGGAGGAGCATTTGGTCCAGAAGGTGGAACAATTGACCCCTTGGGCAATAGCCTGAAATGGAAAGGCGGAGGAGCACTGGGTCCAGAAGGTGGAACAATTGACCCTTTGGACAATAACCTGAAATGAAAAGGCGCTCCTCTCATTTTTTTGCGACTCACAAGATTTCTTGTGGCGAGATTCCTCGCCTCAATAGGAGGAGAGAAAGTTAAGCCCAAAGCTAATGCCATGAACAAAATCATCCATAAGCATTTTCTGCTACCACTATCCATTGTTTATTCTCTCCTCTCTAACTCGGACATATATTAGCTACCCTTGTGTTTGTCTATTGATTTATATACGAATTAATATCTCTTGAAAGGAAAACAATCTTCATGGGGGTAGTTGCCATATAGAGACAAAATCGAAGGAAAACAATCTTCATGGGGGTAGTTGCCATATAGAAACAAAATCGATTTTGTTTCTATATATGCGCACTATTGTCGTTATGGCAATTTTTTCTGGGGTATAACAAGAAATCGACAAAAAAGTAATTGCAAATTGAGCAATTCTAGAGTTTTGCAACTCTTTTTTTTTTTTTTTGGTGGTGCTATTTCTACTCCTTACATAACTAAATCAACCCTATCTTCATTAAATAAACAAAGTTGCCCTTACTTATTCAATTACAATTTAAAGTGGAGCTCCCAATTTATTTACTTCCCTTTTTGATTTTTTCTATTCCTATGTGGGATCTAGTTGCCATAACTAAAAATATCCCATGTCTATTAAATGCATTATGTTTTCTCTTTATTTTTAAATTTTGCTTCTATAAAAATTATATTTGTCCACAGGAGAAATTTCAATAAATTTCAGTGAAATCTAATTATTTTCTACATTGTCAAGCAAATGTATGGATTAATTGTCCAATAAAATCTAGAAAAATGTAACATAGAACTTTTAAAACAGTCATACCACCGGCCGCGGTGGCTCCACTGGATAAGGCTCTACTGATCCTCAACGAAGAGGTGAAGGGTTCAAAACTCAGGATAGGCGCTAGGTGTATTAAGTGTGACTCGGGGTGGTGGGTCCTCCCGCTTAAGTGTCACCAGGGGTTTACTGGCGTGGTGTTTACTGCAAGTTCAGGTTCCTCCAAAGACAAAAAAAAAACTTTTAAAATAGTCATGGGTTTGTTTTTTTTTTTTTTTACATATTTATTGTGCATACACCAGCAAATCTTTTTTTTTTTTAATCAATTATCTTCTATATACATAAACATATTATGGAAAGATAGGATGAAACCACCAAAAAATTAAGGCTTTTCGAAGAGAAAATCACAGTTACGTTACCATTCACAAAACTTCAAAAGATGGAATTTTAAAGCTTTGCATAAAACAAGAATTTTTTTAGTAAAGTGTGATTGAAATTTCATTATTATGAATTGACAAAAATTAATATCATTCCCCGAGTGTTTGCAAACAATATCAAAATATGACATAACTTTTTCATGTCAATATTTTAAGTGTTTCTAAACACTCCTATAATATCTTACGTCCTTCATGTTAAAATCATCTTGCTAGTGTTAATGAAAAAATGCTTTGATATAGTGAATTTAGAGACTTGATCTATATTCGAGACTAACACAATAAAAATTAAAAATATTCTCTGAGAAATTGTTTGATATATTATGGATGAAACATAGGTAGGTTGTTATAAGAGCAAAAGTGACTAGTTTTATTTTCTAAATAGCAAAAAGTTCAAATATGGTGAAAAAACCATAAGCAAAAACAAGCATGTGAAGTTCTTTGTTATGGCAATTAGATTCTACTTAGAAATGAAAAAAAAATTATAAAGAAAGTAAATAACTTTGAAGCCACCACTTTAGATTGTAATTAAACTTGAGGGCAATATTGTCTTTTTAGTGAAAATGGGGGTGGATTTAGTTATATAGAGAGTGGAAATAACGCCGCCTTTTTTCTCCAATGTAGTTATTTTGATCAATTTTTGATGAAAATCGCCAACGTGACATCTAATCACACCCCACGTCAGTGATTTTTAACAACTAATTTGTCAAAAGGACTACATTTGAATTTCCCGCAAATATTTAGGATTAAACGGAGAAATTAAAAAGTTTAGGACCAAATTTTGATCCATATAATATCTTTGGAACTAACTGGATAATTTCCCCGTCATTAAAGATATTCTCTCATATCACAGCAATATCTACTAATCACACATCTTCTTTCCCCTCTTTTCTTTATCGAGGATCTATTCGTTTCACGGAAAATGTCATACTTCAAGAAAATGTTTTCGAGAAGCCATTTTCCAAGAAAAAGACTATTTTTTTATATTCAACTAAAACTTGAAATTCCACTGTTTGTTATCTAATTTATTTTTTGGGAAAATTACTAAAAAAATTGAATTTTAATATTTTTAATTGACTAAAAATTTAATTTAAATTTTTATATATTTTTAAAATGAATTTTTAAATTATTATTATTTTTAAAATCGAATTTTTATTATTTTAAGTTTTTTTTCCTTTTTTTCATTTTTGTTTTCCTTCCTTCTTCTTCCTTCTCCTTCCTCTGCCGCCGCATGCCCGATGATGGTCGGCACCGGTGGTCGACCAAGATGCAGATTACTAGATTTGGGGAGCTCGAACTCCGCCAAGATCAGGAAGCTTGAAGCTCAGCTGATCCAGGCGAGCCGCGAGCCTTGCCGACCTTGGTGGAGCTCAGGTGAGCTTGGATTGAGCTGCGGCTCACCCGATTCAAGCTCAATCAAGCTCCACTAAGGTCGGTGAGGCTTACAACTCGCCAAAGCTTGGCAAACCTTTGGCAAGCTCGGGCAAGGCCTGAAACCTGCCTAGCTCGTCAGATTCAGTGAGGCTTGAGTTTGTCGGGCTTGGGCTAGCTCAGCTTCGCCACCTTGCCACAGGCTGACAAGGCTTGACCTTCTTGAAATCTTGAGGCTCAAGCCTTGTCGGCCTAGGGCAAGGCTCAAGCTAGCTCGTGGCTCGTGGCCGACAACTAGCCAAAGCCAAGGAAGAAGATGAAAAGGAAAGAAAGAAAAGGAAAAAGGTAAAAAACTTGATTTTTTTAAAAATAAAAAAGAATAAAGAATAAAAAAACATAAAAATAAAATGAAAATCTATTTGGTGAAAGAAGGTAAGGTGGAAGGAGTTATGGAAAATGTTTTCCAGTTTTGAAAGTAGAAAACATTTTCCTCACTTTTGACTGTGTTTTTTCTAATAGTGGAAAACATTTTTATTAACAAGTTCATTTTCAATAAACCGGAAAACATTTTCTTGGAAGTTATTTTCCATGAAACGAATGGATAGCATGTTTACATTTTCTTTAAAGATGGTAGCAAATGTGTAGACACATATTGGTTTCGTGTATACAAGAAATTGATATTCGAAAGATAAAGTAAACTCACTATGTTGTGAAATATTTGAATGATCAAATAATGAAATTAACTGTAGATAATGTTATTATACTTGGAAAGATAATAAGCAAATGCTCCATAGTTTCTTTATCTTTCTTTATGAAAAGTGTTTTCTCTTATCTCGAGTTTGATTAAGTTGAATTTAGGTGCACAAGAAATAGTGCCAAAAACCGCAGTTCTAATAACGGGAGATACATGGGTGATCCAATTTCGAGAGAGTTCAAGTCCCTTGGAAATGGTTATTCAGTGATGGATTTCGTGACATGTAGGAAAGTGAGATATTTGAATGCGAGAGAGATAAAAGGTGGCGAATGCTTGATTTATCAATTTTTTTTTTTTAGTTTATGATTTATTTAGTACTCAGAGGGTGAATAATTTGGTCAATCAACTTTAAAATTGGTTTGTTTTAGCCAAAAAGGGGCGAAAATATCTCCATCAATAAATTTCTTGACATAATATGAAGAAATTGTAAATATTTATATGAAAGTTATTTTATTTCTAGATTTCAAGTTATTTTGGTGAGGATGTTCATAAAACACAAAAGATTCAAGTTTCTAAAGTGAAATATATGAAAGATAGAATAAAATAGGACCTTTACGCCTCTGATGATGGGCGAGTCTCACAGTTTACTGCATCTGGGTGTATTTGAGCAGTCAAATGGCTTTGCATGGTTACCAAACCTTCCGTGCTGATTTTTTATATCGAAACTTTGGCCAAAGATGAATCCAACTTCTAGGTCACCGCACGACCCCCTTCCTCTCCTCTTCCTCTTGATCCTTCTCCTCTCCTCCTTGCCACATGACCGCCTTCCTCTCCTCTTCCTCGCAGCTGAAGCCTCGTCGCCATCCATCGCAGCATCACAGAGGCAGCCCTCGCCTTAGTCTATGCTCTTTCTTTGGCCATCTCTCACTGTCGCGGGCTCACCATCACTTGCAACCGTCTCTGCTCCCTCGCCCTCGCCTCCACCCTCCATTGTCTTCTGGACACGTGTGTCAAAACGTGTTGAGCAAAAGTTGACCATGTGTTGGAAAATCCGACACGCATTGACTGTGTGTCCGACCGTGTCCAAGTGTGTCAATGTGTCCGACACGCTCCGACACATGTCGGACACGACACGGAAGCACGGACAATCATAGGGGCTGACTTGCTTGGGGATTGACGTGAGGAGGAAGGAGGGGAGGGGAGAGAGAAACAATAAAGAAATGAAGGGGAAGTTGAGGGGAAATTGTGGCAGAAGAGTTGGCATGAGTGAGGGGGAGGAAAAAATGAGAGAGATAGAGAGAGAGAGAGAGAGAGAGAGATAATATTTTTTTCTTTTTTTTCTTTTTTTTCTTTTTTTTCCTTTCCGGTCTCCAATTTTTCATCCAATAATTTCTTTTTTGAAAATTTCGAACTCATTGATAATTCGACGGATGATGAGATGACGTCTAATAATTTAACTCGAAATCCTCGAAAGTTCAATACCCGAAATTGAATTAAATTTCGTGATTAAAAATCAATCGAAAGCAATTTTAGTAAAACCTAATCTATCGGGTGGCTTTTAGGGGTTCTTGCACAATTGACCTATGGTCAATAATTTTTTATCTACGTTTATGCCTCTTCGAATCATGGACGACCCTCGATTGTCAAGTAATCACAAGGGTTCAATTACGTGCCCTAAATATAATATCAATAGAAAATCAGTTTATTGTTGTTCGACCCGAATATCATAATTGTGCGGAATCACCCGCGAACCAACTACGTACTTCCGTCAAATCGATTTATATTCGTTCGCTAATTGATTTATACAGCATATTATTGACCCTTGTCAATCTTTATGGTCAAGTGGTCAATTTCCGATCGAATTCTCTAGTCCTTCACATTTTAACCCTTTACGGCATCACCCAATGGATTAATTAACTCATGAGTGATTAGTCCAGAGTAAAATAACCATAAGTGTGTCGATGAAATAACAATTTCATATACTTTGAAATATGGCCAAATTTCGGGATATCATAGCACACCTTGACAAAACGCATAGCAATTAGTAGGCAAAAAGCAAGCACGCGAAGAAGCAGAGGAGGAGAAAAAGAATAGGTTAGGTAAATAACCAGCAATTTCGATCGACAATCAAAGTTGTTTCGCGTCAAGATCGGAGCTTTCGAGAAACCCAGGAACCCCCTCGGGCTAAGGTTTGCCCGGAAACCCTCGATAGCAGCAAGTCTGTCCGTCCGTCCGTTTCTCTATTTGGCCCTCTAGAAAATCGCCGTCACCCTCAACAACAGCAACTTGTGGCTTTTGACTTATAATTAGTTTTACCTTCTTTCACTTTGAACATTATATTTTGATTTCTAGTTGTTGTAACTTTTGGTTTCTAGTATATTACTCGATATGAAAATTAGTCACGGCAAGATTTAGAAAATTATATTATTATTGGTGAGACCAGTTTTATGGATCTACCCGAGAACCGAACCAATCCATGCAACTAACAGGTGGATCCAGGTTCCAATTTTTCGGAATCGGTCCTTAGTGGATGGTTCCCGTTCTAGGTCAGGAACTGCCCGCTCGGACCATGCATACCCCTACAATTAAACATGAAAAGAGGTGGACGAAAATTATAGTAATATTCAATTTTAAGCATGGCATGTAACGCGTGGGAAATTCTACTAGTAATGGAAAAACATAGGCATTCACATAGAGATGGAAAAGGAGGGATGTGAGAAGTGAAGCAACAAATCCAATTGGCATCGTGTGAAGTCTACCTTTTCCATTTTCTCTCTTTCGCCTGTGCTTCACTTTCTAGACAAAAAGTACATGAAGTTCAGTAAAGTCTTGGTCTTCCTAACTTTATGGTTTATTCCCACAATAAGAGCACTTGTGGACAGAAAGCATTCTAGAAAGTCCTGGTCTTTGCTTACACTTTTTGGTAGGTGAAAGTCTTGGTCTTCTTGGACTTTATAATTTATCTCTCCATTAGATCATTATCACTTGGCTTCACCATTAGTCCCCCTGCTTAAATCGTATTCTCTTCCTGCTCATTCAAACCTAGCGCTTGTGCTTGTTGGATTGCTGTCATTGAGCTAATCCCATTCATCGGTCTACTCCAGGAAGTCTACTCGAAACAGGTAAGAGACATCTATCTACATGCTCTACTTTTCCCTCGAACCGATGCATCCGGAACTTCACTACCGAAAGCATCTAGTGGACATTTATTACACAAGAGCAACCATCTATTCTTTCCAAAATCTTTCTATTGATGGAGGCAAAAGCATTATTTTTAGCAAAAGAAGAGGCGGCGGCAGCAGCAACAATATTGTTCTTAAACCGATTTCCTGCCTATCCATAACCCTGATTAAAGTTGATGTCAAGTTTATTAACAAAAAAAAATGTCATTATAATTTTTGTTAGATAGTAAGATTAGGACATTAAGATTAATTTTTTTATCTCTCTATTACTGTTCTTTTTACTAAACGCACACTGATGATGTGAAATGATTTTACACGAATAGCAGCATTGAGATCAAAGTATTCATTTATAATTGAATTGGAACTTTTATCCTGCTCGAAAAGTATTTATTTTACAGCATTAATGTTTTGGAATTTTAGTCCATGAAATTGGGTAAGCAAGAATCAATATCATAAGAGGATAGCTTCATTCCTCTTCAGTAGAGATTAATGGGAAAGTCATGTTTGTCATAATTTCGCAGTGCTAAACAAAATAAATAACTTTTGTTGTGTCTTTTCACATATTTGCTCTCACGACAAAAAGTCCTTATTATATAGATTTAGTGAATTTACCATCAACTGGAAGGGGTAAGATGAATTAATAAGGCATTTGAGATTTAGTATTCTTTTGAGGTGTGCCAGTGTAATCAATCAAGTAAAGTCAATACGGTTGTCAATGGTGAAAATCAATTAGGGAATTTTCTCAACATAAAAAAAATTTGTAGAGGATGCCTTCTTGCTGCACAAAAAGATGCAGATAAACAGAAGAAAGGCTAGATAGAGCACATGTTCTCCCAACAATTCTGCTTCTTGATCGCATATTCTAGATATGTGATCAATGTAGGCTTTAAGTGGCAATTACAATACTAAAACTTTGCAGCAAGATGGGTGTTGACACCTATTTTCTATCTTTCAAATAGTATATAAAAAAATCAAAAATCAAAATCAAAAATCAAAATCAAATCAAAAATAAAAAAAATAAAAAAAAAAAAAAAAATTAATTATTAATTTCCTTTAAAAAAAAAAAAAAAAAAAGAGAGAGTTGTGAGGGTTCGGGTCGGGCCGCATCCGGCCTTGGCTCGACCCGCCCCATTTTTCCTTTTATTTTCCCTGCGTGGGCCTGGGCCCCACCTTCCCCTTTACTTTTTCTTTTTTCTTTCTCTTCCCCTTCGCACAACCCAACCCTTTTCTTCCCTTTGGCCCGGCCCACCCCATTGTCTTCTTCCCTCAGCCGCTTACTGCACGGGGAACCAGCGAAGCAGAAAGCAGCCACCCGCTTGGGGAAATGGCGAAGCCGAAAGCGGGGCAGAGGGCGGAGGAGACAGCATCATCTCGCGGGGCAGGCGAGCGTTGGGAGCGGGGAGAGATTTCAAAGCCGATTCGCACGCACGCGGGGAAGGAAAAAGAAAAAAGACCAGAGAACAGACGGGGAGAGAAAAGAAAAACCGAAAAGGGAGGGGAGAACGAGGCAAAATGAGAAAACAGACACCAAAAAAAAAGGAAAGAAAAGAAACAGAGGGGAGGAGGAGTGGTGGTGGCAGCCCTCGCCGCGCCACCGCTACCCTTGCGACGCTTGCAGCCCGAAGCTGCGGAGCCGCCGCCCCCTGCCTGACGTCGTCCAAACCGGCACCGCCGACCCCTGCGCTCGTTGCCCCCGTCGCCGCAGCTCCCGACGCCGATCGAGCAGAAGAGAACCGGGGGGGTGAGACAGAGAGGGAAACAGGAGAGGAAGGAGGGGGAATTCGCGGAGGCCACCGCCGTCGACGCGTCTCCCAACCGCTGCAACCGTCGCCGACGCATCTCCGGGCCGCCATCGCCGCCGCCGCCGCCGTAGACGCGTCTTCCAAGCTGCCATTCCCGTCTGAAACCAGGTAGGCCTTTCATCGAAATCTCTGGTGTGCGTTTTCTGGAAATGAGTCAGCCGGAGCTCATCCCGATTAGTTCGGGCGAGCTCCGGCCGCCTTCCTATCCTTGTTACCTCGCTTGCTGTTCTGCCATGTCACCTTCGAAGTTTGGATAGGTGCTCGAGCTACAACCGAGATAAAGTCTACTAGTTTTGTTAGTTTATACAACCTGTTTGTGGAATTGTCCGAGCGAACTCCGCCCCCCAATTGCTCCACATAGGGCCCCCTAGGACTGCTGGTGGCCGGAGGGACGCCGCCGCGACTGGAGAGCTCGAGCCGTGTCCCCCGTCTGCCCGAGATGTCGCCGCCGCAGGCGTTCGCCGTTCCGGCATCCCGGTCGCGGCGAGCGGTCGCGACCGGGGATTGCAGTCGAGTTGGGCCAGATCTCGTGGTCTGGCCCACTCGGCCTTTGTCCCTGACTTGGGCCCGTCGTTTGGGCCCAAGTCAGGCTGAGCTAAGGCCCGATCGAAGGCGATCGGGCCTAGCCTAGCCGGACCCGACTTCTGCAGACCGGGCCGAACCGGGTCCGTCGACCGGACCCGACGATCCGCGTTGGCCGGGTCGGGTCGAACCAAACCCAACCCGGTTCACCTTTTAAAATAAAAATTAATTTAAAATTTTGAAAATATTTTCTTTAAAAAAATTTAAAATTTAAAATGTAAAAAAATTTTAAAAAATTTTAAAAATTTTTTAAAAAAAATTAAAACAAATCGAAAATCCAAAAAAAATGTTTAAAAATTAGAAATTAGTTATTTTTCTTTAGAAAAATTAATTAAAAATTAAAAAAATTAAAAAATTAAACAATTTCGAAAATCCAAAAAATATATATTTAAAAATTAGAAATTAGTTATTTTTCTTTTCAAAAATTAAAAATTAAAAAAATTAAAAAAATTAAAAAAAATTATTAATTAATTAAAAATTTCGAAAAAATCCAAAAATAATGGGGTTTGATTAGGACTTGCCATGTATTGCCATTTTAGTGTAATTAGACCTTCATGTGCTCGCATATTGTTTATTTTGCATGTTTTATTTGCATATCTAATTATGTTTGATTGCATGTGTTTAATTTTATGGCAATTAGGATCTTGATAATTATGATTGTTACTTTAATGATTGCGCACCCGCATGATCACATCATATGTTAGTGGATAAGTATAAAATCAATTCAAACTGCCTGCCAAAAATCATTTTGTTAAAATGAACAAGATTAGGTACCGAAATGGCAGTAATTGGTTAATTAGTGTAATCAAGTCCCCGAACCTAGATTCTCTGGTGGCGTAGGAAGTGAGGCACGCTCCCATGCCTCACTTGGCTTCTAGCCGACCCCAATAGGCTAGTGGCGACTCCTTTTGTGTAAAATTCATGAAAAATACCCTAACGTCACGCGGGGTATGGGCTTGGGAGAGCCCGCGCCCAATCATGGGCCTTAGGCCCGCCTTTTAGGCGATACCCCTAAACCTGTTCCCTCCCCCCGAGGGTAGGTCGCGACAGCTTGGCGACTCCGCTGGGGACTTGGTTTTAAACCTTAGAGGACTTAGGCCAATATTAGTTTTGTTCATAAAATATTTTTGTTTGGCAGCGAGGATTTCAGGTACGTCCCTAACATTAAAGGTGTTAAATGTTTTTGTAGAATGGGAGGTATAAGGGGAAGTGTTTGCTCACATTTGTTTTGTAGGGAGGTGACGGAATGTATGGTTTATTGTCCATGTATGAAGTGTTGATTGCTTATGAATTGTCATGCCTGTATCTCCTGCATTGCACTACACTTTAGCACACACAACCTGCCGCCGGACTTGGGCTGCATAGGATCACTTAGGATGGTGTTGAGGTGGATACCACTCAGACTACAAGCATGTAGTACGAGTCACCCATCTCAATCCTGAAATTTCTTTCTTGATGTCAGAGGTCCCCACCCTGGTCTGCGAGCATGCGACACGGGTCGGTCCTTTGACGAAGCCGGAGTCATGGGTAACACGACCTAGCCATGAGCTTGTTGGTTTAGTCCTGTGATCCCATGGTTTCATTTTGGGCCATCTAGAGTAGAAATTGAACCACTATCCATGCGCATGTCTATGACCTTTACATCGCTGCTCAATGAGTAGGGTAAGTTTTTCTTGAATTCTTTTCATCACAATTTACTTATTTGCTTTCATTTTTGGCCGGTCCACGACAAATTAGGTTGATCTCACGATGGGGGTATCCGACCTTCGCATCATCCCCATCCCGAAAGCCGAGATTCGCGCGTGGTGGGAGAGATTAGATCCAACTGGCCGTGATTGGGTGCGATCATATGTTGGACGTTTACTTCCCCTATTGGAGATAGAAACTCATTCTGGTGTTGTGCAAGCGTTAGCGTATTTTTGGTGCCCCGCAACTTGCACGTTCGTACTCGGTGATCACGAACTCACTCCAACCCTGGAAGAATACGGCGTTGCCATTGGAAAGCCCTTGGTGTCAGAGTTAGTTAGCCCACCTGTAGGGACTGAGCATGCATCTACCTTATCTGATTTCCTTAAAATTAAAGAAGAGGACGTGAGGAAAGTTTTAAAAGCTAATCGCAAGACTTGCCCATTTTCATTCTTAAATGAGCTTTTTCAAAATGCCCCATCTTTTCAAAAGAATAAGATATTCCTGTTAGTTTTCTTCGGGTTTGTGATATTCCCACATTGTAGAAATGCTATTAACCCTTCCGTAGCATGGGTAGTTCGTGAAGTATGTATGGGAAAGAGTTTTGTTAATGCTATTTTGACTGAAACTTTTCTTTCCCTTACTCGTTTTAAAGAAAATAAAGACAAAGTTTTCCATGCTCCTGCTGCACTATTGCAAATTTGGTTTTTCTCTCACATCAAGGGGTTCGGTAGCTTGATGACTGTGAGCGACATTTCTGACTCTAGCCACCCTATCCTAAAGTTTAAAGATAGGAAAATGTTTGCTCCTGATTATCATTATTCTGAGTGGTTAGCTTTCATGACCAACCCCGGACCTGAGGATTTCCAATGGCATGCCAAATGGCTTCGAGTTCAAAAAGCGCGATTTGTGTGTGGGCTTACGGGACCTATTCCTTTGTTGGGAATCACTGGAGTCACCGAATATTACCCGACTCGAGTCACCCGTCAGTTTCAAGAGATTCAGCAGCTTCCGCCGGCGATCCAGGAGGACCCGCTCGGGATAGACTTCCCGACGGATGCCAAGACCACGAAGACTCCGTCGCGTTGGTCAAGTCGATGTGGGATATGTGCCACCCCCGGAAGTTGATATGACCTGAAGAAGAGTTGGAGGGGCAAGAGAAGACCTATTATGCCTCGAAGGAGTACATCCTTAAACACAAGATTCCAGAGAGCCTTCGCCCGAGGATTCCTGAAGTGCTATTGAAGATCACCCATCGAGCCGAGATCAAGCACCTCAAGAGGGAGCTCGAGGAAGCCAAGGAGCGTGCTTCGAAGTTAACCCGAGTTAGGGGAGCTGCCACAAGCGGAAGCCGTCCTCATCAGTTAGATTGAGTCGAGCACAATATGTAGCAGGACCTTATTCGCATACGTTGCAATATTAAGGAGTTTGTCTCGAGTCTCGATGTTGAAAATTGAGAGTTAGGAGAATGTCTTTTCGTCTTTGAAATAGCTTCGTTGTTTAAGGGTTTTCTTTTGCATTTTTTCTTATATTATGTAGCAACTTGGTTTCCAATGAAATGGGCAAATTGGGGCGATTAGATCTTTGTCGTGGGCCGACTGCCTAATTATTACTTGTATTTATATATGCTTATCTACCTTTATTTCAGGTACTAACATATCGATTGTCTTCTACTGATCGTCGACACGGCCAAGCGGAGATCCCCGATTCGCACGCGCGCAAAAGTCAGAATGGAGAACGATGACACCAACGTACGCATGGCCAAGATGGAGGACCAGTTGGCCCAACTCACCGCAATGATGCTCGAAATAAGCCAGAAGCTTAAGGAGCCCCCCGCTGTAGCTGTCACTGGAACATCCACTCCTAAGTTATCTGGACATGCTTCCCCGTCGACAGGAGGCACTCACGTTGCTGATCTTCCCGGGAAAGAAATTGCCGGAGAAGCTCCTTCTGTCACGCCAATCATCGTCAATTTGGATTCTCCTCCGAAGGAAAACCCAACACCCCGCCTAAGTGACGAGAGTGAAAAACGCTTGGCAAAGATGGAGGAGCGACTATGTGTCTTGCAAGGTTACGAGTTGAAAGGAGCTGATAGGCTATCTCCATACATCAAGACGAGCTTTCCTGAGAATTTCCAGGAGCCTGAGTTCACAAGAAAGTATGACGGAACGAGATGCCCAAGGACCCACCTTAGGTATTACATGAGGAAAATGGCTCGCTATGCTGACAACGTGCCATTTCTCATACACACATTCCAAGATAGTTTGGAAGGCATTGCTCTGACGTGGTTCATTGCGCTGGACATTGAAGAATTCTCTAGTTGGGACGACTTAACCAATGAGTTCTTGTAGCAATACCGGTTTAATACTGAGCTTGCCCCCACGAGGGAAGAGTTGACTCGTGTTGAGAAGAAGAGAAATGAGTCATTCAAGGCCTTCGCGCAAAGGTGGAGGACCATGGCCTCACAAGTGAAGCCGGCCTTGAATGAGAGGGAGATGAAGCAGCTGTTCCTCAAAACATTGCCATCTGAATACTTCCAAGGGTTAGTGTTCTCGGGTTGCCAAACATTTTCACAGTTAGTTGAGGTAGGTGAAGGAGTTGAATGGGCGATGGTTGAGGGAAAGATTTCAACTGGAGACGCGAAGAAATTCCCAACAAGAAAAGATAAGGAGGCCACAATTGAAGTAGCGCTTGTGCAAGAGCCACATTTCCCTCGGCCAACCGCGACACCCGCGCACAAGCCTACAATGGTTCCAGGTAGTTCATCACAAGCATACGATAATGGCAAGAGGCCATTTCGAAAGGGGTTTTCTCCACTACCATGCCCCTTTGTCAAAGTTATTGCCCATGCTTCTTGAAAAGAGGATGGTCGCAAAGGAGGTGCCTAGAGATAACCCCCCGAGGTTCGCCGGGTTCGATATAACCAAGACCTGTGAATACCACATGGGAGAAAGGGGGCATGATGTAGATAATTGTCACATGCTGAAATATAAAGTTCAACAGCTTCTAGATAAGAACATCTTGACTTTCGGGAGGCTCAGCCCAACGTGCAAATGTAACCCCCTACCAAATCATGTAGGGGAGTGAACTCAATTTCCAAGGACACGCGGGCGAGTCAACAGCCTCTAGTGTTGGATGCTTCCGAGTTATATGAATCCCTAGTGCTAGCGGGATACTATGAAGGCCAGGAGAATGTGACCCTAGAAGAGAAATTGAACCGCGTCCGTAGGATGGTAGCCATGGGAGTGATTAGACGCGGAGAAGAGGAAGAGAAGGTCATAACCGTGACAATGCCATCGTCATTCCGCTCATCTTTTTGCAACTTTGCTGGTATGTCTCGGGCGAAGAAGGTCATGCATGGAATTTCGAAGACCCCAGCTTTGTACGAGGAAGGGGTGATAGCTATGATTACCCCGATGGTGATTGAACTGTCCAATGAGGAGCTCGCCGGCGATATTGAGCTGGAAATTGCTGAACCCACAGTGATCGACCTTATGGTCGAAGAGATGTCGACAATGGAAGTCACGGGAGGAAACACAATGCCGGTCACGATTGAATTGCCTCCCCAGGAGGAAGACGGAATGATAATGCTGGAATATCCTCCCAAATTCGATCCCAAAGCTGTACCTTGGGGTTATGGAACAAATGAGGTAGATGCTGTCACGCGATCAAGCCGTTGTTACGCACCTGATAAAGGAATAGAAAAGAAGGCTGTGACCGAGGAGGAGGCAAAGCAATTTTTGGCTGTAGTAAAGTCTAGTGAGTTCAACGTGGTGGATCAACTTCGAAAACTGCCAGCTCAAATCTCCCTCCTAGAATTACTCAAATCTTCCGAGAAGCATAGGGACATATTGCTAAAAGTCCTTAATGAGGTGCACGTGCCAGAATCAATCGATGAAGTCCAATTGGAGGAGTTTGTCGAGGCCGTTCTACTGAAAAGACCAAATTTCCTTTACTGATGATGATCTCCCCCCCGATGGTCCTAATCATACCAAAGCACTACACATCTCGGTGAAACATGAAAGCACTCTTGTTTGCAGAATATTGATCGATAACGGTTCAGCACTCAATATATGCCCGTTGGCTACTCTTCACCGTCTCGGCATTGATCTTAGGAGAATCTGTACTGGCAAGTCGACTGTGCGAGCTTTTAACGGGATGAAGAAGGAGGTGATAGGGGAAATTGAACTTGAGCTGCTGATTGGCCCTGTACTTTTCCAAGTAGTGTTCCAAGTGTTAGATATACCAAGCGCTTTTAATTTTCTGCTAAGGAGGCCATGGATCCACACAGCAAGTGCTGTTGCCTCCAGCCTCCATCAGAAGGTACGATTTGTGGTGGACAACAGGCTTATCACGGTCCATGGAGAATCCGACTTCAAGATCTATCACGAGACAGCCATCCCTTATGTGGAGCCAGAGTGTACCGAGGAATCCAGCTTTCAAACCCTCGAGCTGGTATCCATGGTCCATGTGCCAGTAGGGTCCTTCACAAAGGCTCCTAAATTGTCCAAGCCGGCCATAGCTGCGGGAAAAATCATGCTGGCAAGCGGGTATAATCCTGGAGAGGGTCTTGGATCACACAATCAGGGTGTGCGAAAGCCCATTGAAGCTCATAAAAACTCGAAGAGGAGAGGCCTAGGATATGTTGAGGGGCGAGAAGGTCATAGCGAGCAAGGTGATCGTGGCAACCGAGGGGGCCGTGGAAGGCAGAGAGGCCGAAATGCCCGGGGAGGCCGAGGTGGTGTAGAGATTGGAGTGAACGTATTGCCCAAACCGAGAAGGGTGAGGGCGGTCAAGGCCCATTTCACCCGTTGTTGGAAGAAACGTTTCCAGGACTTCCGAGGATGTTATTCGAGGAAGAGGGGGACATCTATGGTGTAACTGAGCTATCCGAGGAAGACGTTATATGCACCATCCTGGCATGCGAGGAAGCTGAGTCCTCTGAAGTCATGGTTGTCCCTTCAAAGTAGGGCGGTTCTCGTCTGGCCTAGTCTTTTGTTTTATGTCTTCTCCCCTACGCGGGATCTCATAGTTTTTCTTTCTTTATTTCCCGTTTATGTCATTTGTAACGTGAACTATGGTCAACCCCGATCTTGAGCCGTTGGTCGTGGGTGGTGTGTGTTAAAATACGGCCTTATCTTTCCTCATTCAATAAAATAGAAACATGTTTTATTAAGGACATGTGGAGGCACATCAAACTAGTCCTATGATGGTCACTGAGGCTTAGGTCTCTACATGCTCCCTTATTTGACTGCCTTGCAAGGACGATGAAATCCGATGATATGAGGATGAGTTCTTGAAACTTTTATAAAAATATTTCAAAATATTTTCGAAAAACGACATGCATCATTTTTATTGTCGACATTGCTCTAACTCATTTTATCGCATCTTAGGCATTACATTATGCATAATCATAATAAGGACGCATGTGACTCGGACATACATGAAGAAAGTCTCTCAAGTTCCGATGACACCGACGATGACGATCAGAAGGGGATTGAACGCGAATGGAATCGACATGAAGAATCGAAGCCGTTGACAGAAGAGCGAGCAATCACCATAAATTTAGGTGATGCAGAGAATGTCAGGGAAGTAAGGATCGGGGCATGTCTCTTAGAGTCAAAGGCGGAAAAGATGACTAATCTTTTGAAAGAATATCAAGATGTGTTCGCTTGGACATATGCCGACATGCCAGGATTGGACCCCGAAATCGTGGAGCATGCTCTACCAACAAATCCTGATATGCCACCCAAGAAGCAAAGACTCAGGAGAACTAAACCAGAGTTGTCCAAGAAGATCGAAGAAGAAGTAATGAAGCTACTGAAAGTAGATTTTATTGAAGTGACACATTATCCTGATTGGGTAGCAAATATCGTGCTAGTAATGAAGAAAAATGGGCGAATCAGGGTATGTGTTGACTATCGTGACCTAAATCGAGCAAGCCCCAAAGATGATTTTCCACTCCCGCATATCGATGTCTTGGTTGACAGCACGGCGGGATTTGAGTTATTCTCCTTCATGGATGGTTTTTCTGGATATAATCAAATCCATATGAAGAAGGAGGATAGGAGCAAAACATCATTTATAACTCCTTGGGGAACTTTCTGCTACAAAGTGATGCCTTTCGGTCTAAAGAATGCTGGGGCAACGTATCAAAGAGCCATGGTCACGTTGTTTCATGACATGATGCACAAGGAGATCGAGGTATACGTGGATGATATGATTGCAAAGTCAAGACAAGGTGAGGACCATGTTGAAGTCTTGCAAAAATTGTTCAAACGTCTTCGGAAATTCAAGTTACGTCTCAATCCCACAAAATGCGTTTTTGGGACAAGATCGGGGAAGCTACTAGGGTTCATGGTTAGTAACAAGGGCATAGAGATTCATCCGTCAAAGGTTAAGGCTATCTGTGATTTACGATCCCCGACCACCACCAGGGAAGTCCGCAGCCTGATGGGGCGGCTCAATTATGTGGCGAGGCTCATCTGTCAATTGTCTGAAACAGCGAAGCCATTCTTCAAACTCCTGAAAAAGAATGCAAAGATTGAGTGGGATATCGAGTGTCAGGGTGCCTTCGAGAAGATAAAACACTATCTCACTCATGCACCAGTCTTAGTACCCCCTCTCCCTAAAATTCCCCTAATTTTGTACTTGACCATACATGACGAATCATTGGGAGCCATGTTAGCACATAAAAGACCAAATGACGGGAGAGAATGCGCGATATATTACTTGAGCAAGAAGTTTACTGTTTCCGAGATGAACTACACAGAAGTTGAGAGAACCTGTGTGGCCTTGATTTGGGTCTTGCACAGACTGCGGCAATACACGCTCCATCACCAAATCCTGTTGGTGACCGAAAATGATCCCATTAGATACCTCCTGGAGAAGCCGGCACTGGTTGGCAAGTTGGCCAAGTGGCAAATTTTAATTTCAGAGTTTGACGTTCAGAGCCTGGGGCAGAAGTCCGTTAAAGGTCGCGCCATAGCAGACATGTTGGCAGAAAGTCCCGAGAGGTCCAGGACATCTAATGAGGATAGTGATGCAGAGGAGGAAATTTTACTTGTATCAAGTGACAAATGGACGATGTACTTCGATGGTGCAGTTAATTTAGCTGGGTCGGGTACCGGGGCAGTTCTTATCTCCCCAGACGGTCAGCACTACCCTGTTGCTACTAAATTGACGTTCCCTTGCACGAATAATATTGCCGAATATGAAGCATGCATTCTTGGCCTCCAAGCTGCTATTGACATGAAGATTCGAAAGATGCAAGTTTACGGTGATTCAAGCCTTATCATCTTACAGACTAAAGGTGAATGGCAAACACATGATTCTAAATTAATTCCGTATCATGTGTTCCTGGGGAAGTTGACAGAAGAATTTCAAGAAATAGCGTTTGAATACTTGCCAAGGTCTCAAAATCAGTTTGCTGATGCCCTAGCTACCTTGTCTTCAATGTTACAAGTAGCTGGAGGCTTGGATATTGAACCATTAAGAATTGAAATCTTTAGGCGCCCAGCTTATTGCATGACGATTGAAGAAGAACCAAACGGACAGCCTTGGTATCAGGACATCTTGA
This sequence comes from Eucalyptus virginea, assembly GCA_014182375.1. NCBI lineage: Eukaryota > Viridiplantae > Streptophyta > Magnoliopsida > Myrtales > Myrtaceae > Eucalyptus > Eucalyptus virginea. The sequence continues at coordinate 13,177,567 of CM024515.1, read as the reverse complement.
AGTATCTGCAGAATGGTGAATTTCCCGAAGGAAGTGAAGCAGCAGATAGAAAGCATTTAATAAAGTTAGCATCGAAATTCTTCGCCAGTGGAGATGTCATCTACAAAAGGTCCTTCGACTTGACATTGCTAAGGTGTGTCGACGCTAAAGAAGCCGACCGTTTGATGAAGGAGATACATGAAGGGGAGTGTGGCCCCCATATGAATGGACACTTCTTGGTGAGAAAGATCATGCGAATCGGTTATTATTGGCTGACCATGGAGTCGATCGCATTCAAAGCACGTACGACGATGTCACCAAAGTGCGATTTATGGAGATAGGATAAATGCCCCTCCAAATGAACTTCACCAAATGTCTCAACCCTGGCCCTTTTCAATGTGGGGAATTGACGTGATTGGGCCCATTAACCCCAAAGCTTCAAATGGGCATCGATTTATCCTGGTGGCGATAGACTACTTTACCAAGTGGATCGAGGCCAATTCATATGTTAATGTTACTACCAAGAATGTGGCGAAGTTCATTCGTCGCGACATTGTCGCTCGCTACAGGGTGCCGGAGGCGATCATTACCGACAATGACACTAATTTGAACAACAAAGTTGTAGATGGATTGTTTAGTGAGTTTCGAATTAAGCATTTGAACTCGTCACCGTATCGTCCTCAGATGAATGGAGCAGTGGAGGCGGCGAACAAGAACATAAAGAAAATCCTATCGAAGACTACCGAAAATTATCATGATTGGCACGATAGACTCCCTTACGCGTTAATGGCGTATCAAACTTCTATCCGCACCTCCACAGGGGCAACTCCTTTTTCACTCGTGTATGGGATGGAGGCAGTCTTACCTGTTGAAGTTGAAGTCCCTTCTCTAAGGGTACTTTCCCAATCTATGCTCGATGAGACTGAGTGGATGCAACAAAGGCATGAGCAATTAAACTTGATTGATGAGAAGAGATTGCAAGCTGTGTGTCATGGCCAATGCTATCAGAGACGAGTTGCAAAAGCCTTTAATCGAAGGGTGCGTCCTCGATACTTTGAGGTCAACGATCTGGTGTTGAGGAAAGTGCTTCCAATTATACCAGACCCTCGTGGCAAATTCACCCCGAACTATGAAGGGCCGTATGTCATTAAGAAGATTCTGCCTGGTGGTGCTATGATTTTAGTTGAAATGGATGGCAAAGTGAATTGCCTAGACCCGTAAACTCAGATGCGAGTCAAGAAATACTTTCCATGATTGAAATCAAGGTCGAAGAACCACTTCATGCGCAACCGAGTCACATGGCATCATGCATAGCATCATAGATATCATACATATATCACATACACGCATATCTATTTGTGTTTCAGGCACCTTACCGTTCGATGAGGAAAATGGCGGAGGGAAAAGTCAATTCAAAAGACCCATCAAGTCTCCGCACAAATGGTTGAATATCTCTTTTTCTTAAATGAGAGGTAAAAAAAAAAAAAAAAAGGGCATAGGGTCATTCGTATCACCTATTTTCTGGTGCCACTATACGTGCTTCATGTCGATAATTCTCGAAGAGGGGAGCTCGTAAGAATGATTTTATTCGGATAAAAAGTAGAAACATTAATCATGCCAAACAAGGAGTGCTTAGGATGAAGAAAGGTAAGTCATTTCCAAACACATCCTTCGAACACTTTCAAGAGTTGAGTGAAAAACAACCTTCTCTTAGGACGAAGGATCCATTCGCATTGAGCGTGAAGATCGAAATGATAAAGGCATTTCCTTCATCAATCCCAAAACGCCAAGCTGATATATTGCTAGCCCTTCGGGCCAAATAGAGATGATCCTCCAAAATACCCCTGTCGAGGACAACCCGACATTGGGGCAGCATAGGAGGTTACAGTCGTGTTGTAAAGCGAATGATTGGGAAGGATCCTATTACTTTCACTTGCATCAATCTTCTGGTGATAGCTTCAAAGGAATTCTCATTAGATCTTGACTCATCACAATGTGAAGAAGAGCATTTCATTCTCCACCCAAACACTGATACCCATTGCTTTAACCAATTTGGGCCTGATTATTCATTTCTAAACCCTGAGCGGTGATCATCTCCCTTCACTGGGGCAAAGCATAAGAATTGATAAAAAAACAATTGACAATTATGAGAACAATGTGAAAAGCATCTCGAAAGTCATAAGAGCTCCAAAAGTTCAAAAAGCGAAAAGTTCGACAAACTAGGGGGCATGAAAAAGTAGTGTGCCTGGTAAAAGCAAGGCCAATGCAACAAAAAAAAAAAAAAATCATCGCGAGTGCAAAGGAAATTAGAGAAAGAAGCAAAGCTCCCATGCATATTTGCTTAATTAAGGGACTTTCGAGATGCGTTGTATTTCAAAAGCCAAATGATTTGGAAAGATCAAGTGACTTGGTCATGATGCCATGATAATCACCGACTCTTAAAGACCCTATTGAAAGTTTTAAGCCTTTCGAGCCTTTCCCGAGCCAATAGTATAACCTTTTTCCGAAGCCTCTTCTAATTGGGATAATTTGAGTAAAAATGAGAATACCACAAAGAAGTTGCTGCTTGAAGGAGTGGAAGTAATTCTATCTTGTCTTATCTTCTAAGCTCTCGACTTGTAAACCCAATGAAGATAATGACAAATATTCATTTATTGGTCTCAAAGCAACAACTCATTTGTGTGAGCCCTAATCGAGCCTATATTGCAGTCCTTTCAAAAGTCCTTTTTGATCGATCAGATTGTGCTCATTGCGAATGTTTCCGGAAGCCTTCGACGTAGGTTATGTGAGATACCTTCAGTAACCAATTATCTCCCACACTAATAGATGAGATCAAGTAGCCATTTTATTGAGAGTGCGTGAGAAACCCTTTCTGACTAAGAAGCTGTAGTTTGGCATGCTTAATGAACCTTTTTCTCATGTCGTAGCCGTTCTGATGAGAACTTGCCTCCTAGAAAATTTGATGATCAATGATATATCCACGAGCGAGTTGACAGTTTTGTGCCACATGATGCTGATGGACACCGAATGTTTTTCTAAAGCAATCGGACTTAGCTTGATTATTTAGTTCAATTAATGTTACAATATTGCCAATACGTGTCTTGATGACGTCTCTAATGACATTTGCTCAAGTTGAGTTTGACATGATTCATCAGTGAAGCCATGCAGTTTTCTAAGGGATTAGTGGGTGCTTCCCTAAAAAACCAAAGGTTTATGGTCAACCTTAAACCATGTCATTTCCAAGATTGGTGGGTTCATCCGTAAACCACGCTTATTCGCCTCCCAGTCGAAACCCATTCGTACACGCTGAGACTATCATACCCAGTCAAAACTCGTTTTTATACGATGAGACTTCAGTCATTTCCCTTTTTATGACCTGGAGAGCTTTGTATCCTAGAGTCTTCCTCACTTCTTATGACCCGGAGAGCTTTGTATCCTGGAGTCTTCCACCCTTCTTATGACCCGGAGAGCCTTGTATCCTGGAGTCTTCCACCCTTCTTATGACCCGGAGAGCCTTGTATCCTGGAGTCTTCCATCCTTCTTATGACCCGGAGAGCCTTGTATCCTGGAGTCTCCACCCTTCTTATGACCCGGAGAGCCTTGTATCCTGGAGTCTTCCACCCTTCCTATGACCCGGAGAGCCTTGTATCTTGAAGTCTTCCACCCTTCTTATGACTCGGAGAGCCTTGTATCCTGGAGTCTTCCACCCTTCCTATGTCCCGGAGAGCTTTGTATCCTGGAGTCTTCCCCGCTTCTTATGACCCGGAGAGCCTTGTATCCTGGAGTCTTTCTCACTTCTTATGACCCGGAGAGCCTTGTATCCTGGAGTCTTCCATCCTTCTTATGACCCGGAGAGCTTTGTATCCTAGAGTCTTTCACCTTTCTTATGACCCGGAGAGCCCTGTATCCTGGAGTTTTCCTCACATTTTATGACTCGATGGGCTTTTGCAGCCCGAATTTTTTTTTTTTTCACCTTATTGACAAGACATGTTTCCATAGTTATGAGTCCCTTTCGTCGACCTAATACGTGCATATGCACCTAGGGTCTTTCTATCGCCAAAAATAATTTAGGTGTCTTCTGTCTTTGATTGCAACCTCTTCGAGGCTACATTCAAAGAGGGGTAGCTGTTGACACCTATTTTTTATCTTTCAAATAGTATATAAAAAAAAAATCAAAATCAAAATCAAAATCAAATCAAAAAAAAAAAAAAAAATCAAAAAAATCAAAAAAATTTAATTATTAATTTCCTTTAAAAAAAAAAAAAAAAAAAAAGAGAGTTGTGAGGGTTCGGGTGGGGCCGGATCCGACCTTGGCTCGGCCCGCCCCCTTTTTCCTTTTATTTTCTCCCTGCGTGGGCCTGGGCCCAACCTTCCCCTTTACTTTTTCTTTTTTCTTTCTCTTCCCCTTCGCACAACCCAACCCTTTTCTTCCCTTTGGCTCGGCCCACCCCATTGTCTTCTTCCCTCAGCCGCTTACTGCACGGGGAACCAGCGAAGAAGAAAGCAACCGCCCGCTTGGGGAAATGGCGAAGCCGAAAGCGGGGCAGAGGGCGAAGGAGACAGCATCATCTCGCGGGGCAGGCGAGCGTTGGGAGCGGGGAGAGAGGTCAAAGCCGATTCGCACGCACGCGGGGAAGGAAAAAGAAAAAAGACCAGAGAACGGACGGGGAGAGAAAAGAAAAACCGAAAAGGGAGGGGAGAACGAGGCAAAAGGAGAAAACATACACCAAAAAAAAAGGAAAGAAAAGAAACGAGAGGGGAGGAGGAGTGGTGGTGGCAGCCCTCGCCGCGCCACCGCTACCCTTGCGACGCCTGCAGCCCGAAGCTACGGAGCCGCCGGCCCCCTACCCGACGTCGTCCAAACCGGCACCGCCGACCCCTGCGCTCGTTGCCCCCGTCGCCGCAGCTCCCGACGCCGATCGAGCAGAAGAGAACCGGGGGGGTGAGCAGAGAGGGAAACGAGGGAGAGGAAGGAGGGGGAATTCGCGGAGGCCACCGCCGTCGACGCGTCTCCCAACCGCTACAACCGTCGCCGACGCATCTCTGGGCCGCCATCGCCGCCGCCGCCGCCGTAGATGTGTCTTCCAAGCTGCCATTCCTGTCTGAAACCGGGTAGGCCTTTCATCGAAATCTCTGGTGTGCGTTTTCCGGAAATGAGTCGGCCGGAGCTCATCCCGATTCTTTCGGGCGAGCTCCGGCCGCCTTCCTGTTCTTGTTACCTCGCTTGCTATTCTGCCATGTCGCCTTCGAAGTTTGGATAGGTGCTCGAGCTGCAACCGAGATAAAGTCTGCTAGTTTTGTTAGTGTATACAACTTGTTTGTGGAATTGTCCGAGCGAACTCCGCCCCCTAATTGCTCCACATAGGGCCCCTAGGACTGCTGGTGGCCGGAGGGACGCCGCCGCGACTGGAGAGCTCGAGCCGTGTCCCCCGTCTGCCCGAGACGTCGCCGCCGCAGGCGTTCGCCGTTCCGGCATCCTTGGTCGCGACTAAGCAGTCGCGACCAGGGATTGCAGGTCGAGTTGGGCTAGATCTGTGGTCTGGCCCACTCAGCCTTTGTCCCTGACTTGGGCCCGTTGTTTGGGCCCAAGTTAGGCTAAGCTAAGGCTCGATCGAAGGCGATCGGGCCTAGCCTAGCTGGACCGAACCCGAGTCCGATCTTCGACCGGACCCGACTTCTACAAACCGGGCCGAACCGGGTCCGGTCGACCGGACCCGACCCGATCTACGTTGACCGGGTCGGGTCGAACCAAATTACCCGGTTCACCTTTTAAAATAAAAATTAATTTAAAATTTTGAAAATATTTTCTTTAAAAAAATTAAAAATTAAAAATTAAAAAAAATTAAAATTTTAAAAAGATTATAAAAAAATTAAAACAAATTCGAAAATCCAAAAAAAAAAAATGTTTAAAAATTAGAAATTAGTAATTTTTCTTTAGAAAAATTAATTAGAAAATTAATTCAAAATTTTAAAAAAAAAATTAAACAATTTAAACAATTTCGAAAATCCAAAAGAAATATATTTAAAAATTAGAAATTAGTTATTTTTCTTTTAAAAAATTAAAAATTAAAAAAATTATTAATTAATTAAAAATTTCGAAAAAATCCAAAAATAATGGGGTTTGATTAGGACTTGCCATGTATTGCCATTTTAGCGTAATTAGACCTTCATGTGCTCGCATATTGTTTATTTTGCATGTTTTATTTGCATATCTAATTATGTTTGATTGCATGTGTTTAATTTTATGGCAATTAGGATCTTGATAATTATGATTGTTACTTTAATGATTGCGCACCCGCATGATCACATCATATGTTAGTGGATAAGTATAAAATCAATTCAAACTGCCTGCCAAAAATCATTTTGTTAAAATGAACAAGATTAGGTACCGAAATGGCAGTAATTGGTTAATTAGTGTAATCAAGTCCCCGAACCTAGATTCTCTGGTGGCGTAGGAAGTGAGGCACGCTCCCATGCCTCACTTGGTTTCTAGCCGACCCCAATAGGCTAGTGGCGACTCCCTCTGTGTAAAATTCATGAAAAATACCCCAACGTCACGCGGGGTATGGGCTTGGGAGAGCCCGCGCCCAATCATGGGCCTTAGGCCCGCCCTTTAGGCGATACCCCTAAACCTGTTCCCTCCCCCCGAGGGTAGGTCGCGACAATGGGCAATGATGCTCTTTCCAAGGGTGCTAAGGTAATAATTGATAATTGGAATCGCTTGATAAGAAAATTAAGGTCCTCAGAATACAACTTTCCCATTCATTATTCTGATGTATAAAGTATAATTTTCAGTAGATTATGTAATGTTAGTTGGTGTGCCTGACCCTTTTTTATTGTTTAGCCCAAAGAACATGCTATTTTTTCTTTATGGAATAGACAAAATTAGCTGCCTTTGATGTCTTTACATGGTCATTCACATTGAAGGAGGAATCGATAATTTTCCCATATCCAAATTTTCAGCATTGTAACCGTCACGTAAAAGCCTACATTGATTGCATATTCACCAATAAAGCAAAAAAGGACAATGAAATAATAAAGAGTCTAATAAGATATGAATGTGAGCAAAGCCTACAAAACACTCGTAAGCAATGAAGTTTTGGCGAAAATATGTGTGCACTCCAAGTTAGTCATACGTAGAAAGGTCACGTTTAATCCTCTGTTTTGGATGCCCACAAGAAAAGTCTCGATCTGAGAAAAGGGAGAACAGTTGAAGAAACAAGCAAGATTAGACCAAAAAAAACTACTTTATTTTGATTAATCTAACCTTTGATGTGCATCCCTTGAACATCTTGGTCTTCTTGGAATTTATAGTTTTCTCTCTCCATTAGCTGATTCTCACTTTTCTTCACCATAACATCTTTGTTATTCTCTATAGTGACCAATTCACCCATGGCCATTGGAGAGATCGTTTTAGGTTCCTTCTTGGCTTCCTTCATTCAAGTCTTGTTGGACAAGTTGGCTTCTCTCCTTTTGGGCTCTATGCAACAAGAAGGAATCAACATGGCCTTGCTCAAGGAGTGGAAGCAAATGTTGGAAATAATCAATGCAGTGCTGGCCGATGCAGAAGACAAGCAACTCGGCGGTAGCCGTCTAGTAAAGTTGTGGTTGGACAATGTTAGGGACTTGGCCTATGACATGGAAGACTTGCTCGATGAGCTCGCAATCAAAGCTGGCCAGGTTAAGACAAGGGCAAAATCCAGCACAAGCAAAGATAGGGTGAAATGGAAGCTCTCTTGCATTGGCCAAAATAAATCCTCTAGATGGAATATGAACCCACCCTCGCTCATGTCTCAAACCAAGGTCCAAGAGATCAATGAAAGGTTAGAAGTGATTATCAATGGGAAGGCTTGTCTAAGCTTGAGAGAGAATGTTGTGGACAGATCCAACTACATCAACAAAAGGGACCCCACTAGTTCTCTGCCAGAGCCTCGGTTTTTTGGCAGGGAGAAGGAAGAAATGGAGATACTCAAACTATTGATCCATGAGGCCAAAAATTCTGATGCCACGCTAAGCATAGTCCCCATAGTTGGGATGGGTGGTGTTGGAAAGACGGCCTTGGCTCAGCGGCTATATAATGATACTAAAGTGAATAGCTATTTCGAGAAGAGGGCATGGGTTTGTGTCTCAGATGTTTTTGATGTCCTTGACATAACAAAGACTATTTTGCAATCAATCACTGGATCGTCCAACGAGGGTGAAGATCTTAACGGGCTTCAAGTTAAGTTGAAGGATAGTCTGTTTGGGAAGATGTTTCTTGTGGTTTTAGATGACATTTGGAATGAGAAGTATGAAAAATGGACTACTTTCTTAAAGCCATTTGAAGCAGGGGCTAAGGGAAGCAAGATCATCATTACGACTCGCAACCTTAATGTTGCTTCCATGACAAGAGCTTTGCCATATCCTTTGAGGGAATTGTCCTTTGATAATTGTATAAGCTTATTAGCCTTTCATGCTCTCGGAGCAACAAATTTTGATAGCCACCCGGCTTTTGAAATAGTAGGTAAGAAAATAGCTAGAAGATGTAAAGGTTTACCTTTGGCAGCAAAGATGTTGGGTGGTGTCCTACGTACTAAAAGGAATCCCGATGAATGGGAAGATACCTTAAATAACAAAATATGGGATTTTCTTACGACAGAGAATGATGAGGTTCTCCCAGTTTTAAAATTGAGCTATATCCATCTTCCTTCCTATTTGAAGAGATGTTTTTGCTTATTGTGCAATATTCCCTAAGGATTACGAAATTGAGAGGGATGAGTTGGTACTCTTATGGATAGCAGAGGGACTTTTGGATGGGCCAGAAGCAAATGATAATATCTTAAAATTGGGACGGAAGCACTTTGATAAGTTAGTATCTAGGTCATTCCTTCAACAATCAAGTATGGACGCATCTAAGTTTTCAATGCATGATCTTTTGAATGATCTAGCAAAGTCAATTGTGGGGAGGACTTGCTTTAGCTCGGGGGGGTCTCAAGTGGTAGGTGATGAACATGATGTATCAACTCTTGAAAAGACTCGTTATGCATCATTCATCCTATCATGGTATGTTACATCAAAATGCTTGAGACCATATCATGGAATGAAGGCACTAAGAAGTTTAATTCTAGTGAGTGATGGATCTAGTAGGGGCTCTTTCTCTATTTCCAACAAGGTGTTGCATGACTTACTAACAAACTTGAAGTACTTGAGGGTGTTCTCATTATGTCATTGTGACATCGTAGAGGTACCGAATTGTGTTGGTGATTTAAAACATCTTCGATATCTCAAGTTCTCGTACACCGACATCGAGATGCTACCGAGTCAATTGGCACCTTATGCAAATTACAAGCTCTGATTTTAAGAGGTTGTCAAAAGCTTTCAAAGTTGCCTCAAGTTATCACAAAGTTAATAAGCTTACGGTTTCTTGATATTAGAGATACAAGGAATCTAAAAGAGATGCCGTTGGGTATCGGTAATTTAAAGAATCTTATTATCTTGTCCAAATTTGTGGTAGGACTAGAGAAAGGGTTGCAGTTGAAAGAGTTAAAAAACTTGCCACATCTTGAAGGAGAATTATTCATATCAAAATTACAAAAGGTGGAAAAAGTTATAGATGCAGTTGATGCTAATTTGCTTCAAAAGCTTGGCCTTACCAACTTATCCTTGCACTAGGATGAACATTTGGGAGATCTCGATAATCATGAGCACGAAGCACAGGTCCTTGACTCTCTGCGACCTCACACTAATCTTGAAAACCTCACAATTTTGAACTATGGTGGTGCAATATTCCCATCATGGTTAGATTGCACATCCTATTCTAAAATAGTGTCTTTATGCTTGTGGGATTGTCCTAATGTTATATCGTTGCCTATGCTTGGACAACTACCTTCACTTAGGGAATTATCTCTTAAAGGTCTACATGCAATAAGAATGATAGGCTCTGAATTTTACGGAGGCAAGAGGCCTTTTTCATCCTTAACAACTTTAGGGTTCAAAGAGATGTTAGCAAGGAAGGATTGGTGTCCTTATGCTGGGGCCTCAAAAGAAGAGGTCTCATTATTTTGTCTTAAGCATCTTGTTGTTTGGGGCTGTCCTTTGTTGGTTGGGACATTGCCCTGTCAACTTGATCATCTCGAGAAGCTTGAAATTCATTTATGCCCGCATTTGAATAACTCAACCAATGATGTTTGTCTTCCATCTCTCCATGAGTTGTACCTTGAGGGTTGTAATAAGGAGATCTTGAATAGCTTGGTCAATCTAACTTCTTTGACCATTCTTATGATTGAGAATCTTGCGGAGCTTGTTTTCTTTGATCACGGGTTTATGAGCCGCTTGGTCAACCTAAAGGAGCTTCATATAGGAGGGTGTGACAAGCTAAAATACTTGTGGCAAGATGGAAATGAAAAACTAAATCCGACTTGCCTCAAAGAATTAATCATCGTAAGTTGTCCTCAATTCACGTCATTTGTGGCAGGAGAGGGGGAGATAGAGTTGCCTTGCAACCTTGAAAGGATGGAATTGAGTAATTGCACAAGTTTAGAAAAGCTTCCAAGCAAGATGTACATGCTTAGTTATTTGTCTATTCGTCAGTGTCCAAAACTCATAGGACCAACCATTTCTCCAAATGACCACAGCAACAACAACCCAGTATCTCAACTTGAATCTCTATATATAGATAAATGTGATTCTCTAATATCCTTTCCCTTTGCCAATGGTAGACTTACTACGCTAAAGACATTTTCTATTAACGAGTGCAAGGGAGTGCAGTCGCTAGAAGAGATCTCAATAGAATCACTCGGAAAACTGACAATTGTTAGTTGTGAGAATTTGAGAAGCCTACCACGGTACCTTCACACGCTCTCTCATCTTACTGAATTGTATGTAAGTGGTTGTCCAGCACTAGAGATTAAGGACTTTCCTCCCCTTCCCCTCACCTTATTGAGTCTTACTTTTGAGAGATGTCCAAAGATAAAGTCTATTGCCAGCTCTAACAATCTTACTTTTTTGAAAATAAGTGAGTGCCCAGCACTGGAGATAAAGGATTTCCCTCCCCTTCCCATCACTTTATCATATTTCTTTCTCTATAACTGTCCGAATATAAAGTCTCTATCAAATCAGTGGCGTCATCTTACATCCCTCCGATCCCTATATCTTATTGGTTGCCAAAATATCAAATGCTTTCCCAAAGGAGGCTTTCCTCCTAATTTACGATGCCTTCATATTGTGAGGTGTGAGAATATGAAGCAACCGGTGAGAGAATGGGGCTTACGCCAACTCACATCCCTTGAGGAATTGGGTATTGACTTTTGCATGGGAGGGGAGGGAGAAAACGTGGGGTTTCCTTCGGAGGACAAGGACGAGGAAGATGCGTGGAATCTTCTCTTTCCTCCCTCTCTAACTCGGCTTGAGTTGAGAAATATGAGGAATGTGGAAAGACTATCAAGCGGTCTCCGCAACCATCTCTCCTCTCTCCGGTGGTTATTGATTGGAGGTTGCCCCAAGTTGAGGTACTTGCCAGAGGATGGCCTCCCTCCCTCCCTCCACCAATTGCGCATACTTAGATGCGAGATTCTAAAAGAGCGATGCTCAGAACTTGCTAACGACTATTGGCCCCTCATCCAAGAGATCCCGGAGATCTACATTGATTACTGGATCCAATGAATTGGTTCGGGTAAGTTTTTTTGGGTTTTGAAGGTATCAATTTTCATTATGCTTCCTTACAAACTGATTCTTCCCCATGGATATGTTTCACACGAATTTCTGGAAATCCAAGAAATCCCTGACATCCGCTTTGATTGGTTTCAGATCCAATGAAGTGAAATCGATCCACTTGCCACGATTCGTTCTTCGATGTACAATGAGTTTTCTAGGGTTCGGGTAAGTTTCTGGTCTTGAATGCTTCAATTTCATTTCTCTTCTTCAATTAGATGCTTAATACGAATTAATTATTTCCCATGGAGTTTCTTCATATAGAGTTTCCAGAAACCATCGGCGAGGGTCGCCGATCGACATTTTGGGTGTGTCGCGTGCGTCCTCGATGGGGTTTTTCCTTTTTAGGCCAACAACTCAAGGTTAAAATAAGCAAATGTGATAAGAAGGATGGGGGATGTGGATGCAGATCTCAATTTTGGCAAAACTACCTAATGGGCACAAGCATTTGCTTTTTATGAAATACAACTAAAATTTGGAGCTGTAAAATAATCTTTAGCTTCTTGAATCCCAGCAGGAGCATCCTTTAGTCGTTAATTGCACTGCTTGGGAAAATTGATGATATCCTTGTATACCAAAGCTGCGTTCAGCTCCACTACTACCTTGGTTTTGCTTTTTCTCTAGCTACTGCAATGCTCTTTTGAACAGCAAGTAATTCAGCCTCCTTTGCAGATCTAGCCTGCACCACCACACCCCTGCAGGCAATCATCTCCCCTGTTCCATTTTTGGCCATAATCCTAACCACAGCATGTTTGGTTTCTTCAATGTAAGACCCATCACATTTAATCTCCACTAAAGCTAGCTCAGGTTTACTCTACACACCCTGCCTTTCGTCCACCCAATCATGACTTAGCTCTCTTACATTTTTTATAGGCGACACAGTCTAAAAGAGCTTTTCTAATCTGTATAAGGGAGAGTATCAGGATCAGGTGAGTTATGGTTAAAGTTTACTGCATTTCTAGCATTCCAGATATACCAATAGGTGTAGGCAATCATCCTTAAGCGTTATCAGCCCCTACCAAGTCATTCGATCTCCTGACCTCACATTTGTAGAACATCAGCCCATACCAATAAGTCACCATCAACGGTTATTAGTGGTCTCCCGTACTTGCTAGTGAACACTGTTCTTGTCTTGTTTGTTCATTTTTGGTTGCTGTTGGGTGGGTACGCATATAAATGTCTTATCTGATCACTCTTATAGTTGTTCATTGCTCATGAAAGGTAATTGTTATTCTAGAATAATTTATCATCCCTTTCCAGATTTTTGGCAAGAAATATGGGGAATATGGAAAGACTACCAATGGCAGAGGATGTATGATGCATGGAGTCTTCTTCTTCCTTCCTCTCGAACCTCTCTTTGGATAAGAAATATAAGGCATAGAAAGACTATCAAGTGGTCTTCATGGCCATCTCCCCTCTGATATAGCTAGTGCTAGTACCTAGAGGGGGGTGAATAGGTTTATAAACAATTTTTCTTGATAGACGCACAATACTTAGACAGTTGAAAGATTTGCAACAAATAACAATCGACGTAAGACTGAGTAAATGAAAGAGAGAATTGAACACGCGGTTTATAGTGGTTCGGCTTGATTCAAGCCTACGTCCACTCTTCGCACCGATGCCAATCGGCTGGATTCCACTACGAACAAAGAGATGTTACAACGTTGATCTTCCTTGATTTCTAGGTGTAGATGATCTACCACACTCACTCAAGGTATCACCAAGTGTAGTCACTCTCTGTGTATACAATTTCGCTCAAACTGTATCGACTAATAATCAAGGTGCTTTAGACTCTGGAATTTCTCTATCGACCACACTTCTTAAAACAACTAGAACGTCTTCATTTTATACTCCTTTATGCCATCATACCCGTTGGCACTTACCAAAGGAATTCCTCCAATCTACCCGTTGGACGGAATCAATCAAGAAGATCATTCGAGCTATTAAATGAATCTGACGATAGCCCATCAATCATGTTCGCCCATACAATCAGGATCTTGGTTTCCATGAATGGAACCTTCCAAGAATACTTCGTCGATCATCGGATCTTCAAACGATCTAGATACGAATCAAAGAATCCGTTCTATTTATCCAGCCAAAAGATCTTCTCCAGAGGATAAGATTAAATCCTTAACCATTTACTTCGGTTCTAGATTTCCTTCGTCACTGGATCAGAAAAACTATCAATGAGAATAATCTTGAGTCTTAAGTCTTGAGTCTTGAGTCTTGAGTCTTGAGTCTTGAGTCTTGAGTCTTGAGTTCTGAGTCTGGTGATCAGAAAGTCTTCAGACCTTAAACAGACAATCTGCAAATATCCAGACTAGACTGATAGAAACGTTTTGTCAGCTTCAAAATCTTCTAGAAAGATTTCTCCAACAATCTCCCCCTTTTTGATGATGACAAAACTTTCCTGTAGATTTGAACAACTTTGACCTGCAAAAACATTTCTCAAGCAATATGGCTATCTCATAAAGATTAATAAAACAACCAGACTCTGCATCCACAGAAAATTGGTTAGTCTTTCATGAGTAATACCATATAACAACACTTGATATAAATGCCAAACAGTCAAGCATCAAAATCCACAGCCAAATTCAGTCCACACCCAAGTTCACACAAGTCATACTCAAAAACATACTTAAAAACTCACAAACACAACCACAAAAACAAATTTAAAGTCAAAGTTTAAAAGATAGTTGGTTGGTTCAAATTGCTTCTCCCCCTTTTTGTCATCAGTAAAAAAAGGTGAGAAAAGAGTCAGGTCTGCTTGGGAATGCGCACGATCTGGAAATCTCCCATAGACTGTACTATGCCTTCTAGCCTCTTCAAGTCTTCCCTTAATTGAGCTACCTCCTCTCCTTTGGCATTGGCTTGAAGTGTAGAGCGAGGTTTTCATTCGTCCTCCGGGGTAATGAAGATGCTTGTCCAAAGCATTCTTTATGGTTTGAATCTCATAGTCCGAGCATAGATTTGGCCCCGCATTTCCAGAAGAACATCAAGAATACGATGAAAATCTGCTGAATTGTCCGTCTGTGTACTAGCATTTGCTTTCTCAGATGGAGTGAATGCAGACGATGGCGCTTCTGTATAACCTTGCAGATTTGATGATGTATCGTGTCCTTCTTCAGGCAATTGAGAAGCCTGAAACTCATCCGAAGCTGCTGGCGATTGTCTTAGACCTTCACTGATGGCAGCATGAGGTGAGGACCTTTCTTGCTCGCCAACTCCCCCTGTCTCTAAGACATCAACATGTTGCTCGCCAACTCCCCCTGTCTCTAAGACATCAACATGGGAAGAGTGATGATCATGCTCTTCTGTTTCCTTCTCTCCAGATTCAGCTGCAGACTTTTCTTTCTCTTCTTCTCCTTCTTCTTGAGCTTCTTTCTCCTTCTCTCGCTACTCTTCTTCTTCTCTTTGCTTCGACTGAAGTTCCGTTGATCGAGGTACAGAACGTCTAGTCCTTACCAGTGCAGTGATAGTAAGATCTTCCTCTTCTTCTTCATCCTCCAAGATGAGAGATCTTTTCTTTTTGGATGGAGCACCAATGGGCTCCTTCCCTTTTCTCTTTGATGTAGAAGAGAGTGGAGTCTTCACTTTGAATTTCGCCATTTCCTTGCTAAGTTCTTTCAGACGCATCTTCGTCAACATCTGCAGACCTACCACCATTTTATCGCACGGTCGAACACAAAAAGTATGTGGCGGTTCAATATTCATGTGTCTGAAGATCTTGGTCACCAGACCTGGGTAAGGCAATTGTCCCTTGTTCTTCGACATTGCTCTGTACATATGGAAGAGAATAGTATGAGGGAGAGAGAACTTCTTCCCTGAGTTGATTGCATACATCAATTTTGCCTCCGAATTAGATACATCAGTCTTTGATGTAGACTTGGGCCCGATGCAATTGATCACAATTTTGTGCAGCACAATATTGATGGCACTCATCTTCGAGTAGGTAATTCTCGCCTCTGTATCTCTGTTTTTGACAAGTTCCAGTGTAGCACGAGCAATCGAGACTTTGATTGGTTGATAACGTCCTCGTTCAACTCCAATTATGTCCGCTAACATGTCCACATCTATCACATAGTCCCGATCTCGAACATCTTTGAATGATATTCTATTCGCATCTAGAAAGCTGAGATTCAAATAGAAATATGCAGTCAAGTGTGCATAACCGTCTGTGGTATCGGTGCAAAACTGCTCAAGTTGAAGCAGTTTGAACTTTTCCCTTAAGTTCACATTAACGGCATCCAAAAAATCGAAATCAACACTCCTAGGGTTTATCACCCCTCGTTTTAACAGTCTGAAGAACAGATTCTCCTGTTCCATCGATTTAAACAACTCCATTTTCTTTCCCTTTACCTTTGCAGCAATACCCATTCTCGGTTGAAAATCACTGAACATTTTATCATCATCGTTCCCTTCAGTGGGATTCGATCCTCCTACACGAGGGTCACTTGGAATGTTCGCAAGTGCTTCCTCAGCCTTTCCTTTGGGAGCAATTCCCAATTCCTCCATTTTCTTCAAAAATTTGTACTCATTCCCATAATTCTTATCTTTAAGAAAACCATCTATATAACTCAGAGGAGAACCAGTAGCTTTCAACGCACGATAGAGCTTATAAATAAAAGAGGGTTTTTGAGCTCTCACAGGTTCTACGTCCTCTAGTATCTCTTCCTCCCGTTGATGACCCGCATCTTGTGGGGTAGATGGTGAGTGATGAGGTGGAGAGGGAAAAGGGCTCGTTGCTTTGTCCCGACAAATCTTCTTCCTCGGTGAGATCGAAGTGCGTAGGTCCCTCCTTCATTCTCTCGTGGTCCCCGCTTGCAATCCTTGAAGACTTTCTCGAAGAAGACATCCTTTCTTGTCGATGAAAGATTCCTTTACTCGCTTTCCCAAGAAAAGATGACAACTTTCTCGAGTATGAACACGAAGTAGAAAACAGGATTGGGAGGAGAATGCTTTTTAGGGTTTTGAGGATCGAGTAAAAAAAAAACTGTGTATATATAGCTCAGTTTTGAAAAGGAAAGATCAATCGGTACAAAGGAAAGTGAACAGTCGTCTTTCTTAAAAAAAATAATAACTGCCATTTTAAATAGAAATTATCCCTTTTGAAAAGGCATGTTTCCATTTTTTACGGAAATCAAAGATGGTATCAATCAATTATAACTGAACGAATAATCATACCTTTTCGAGATAAAAACAACTTACAGTCTATATAATGAAGGTCTGAGTCTGAGAATTCAGAGTCTGAAGATTAGAGTCTGATTGATGAGAGATGGAGATTCTTCAGACTTTAACCTCTTCAAGCTTCAAAATGTTGAGTCTGAAACGGATAAAATCGAATTGATTTTTCTCCAAAGGCTTTGTGAATATATCCGCCAATTGACTTTTCGAATCAACAAATTGAATTGAGATTTCTCCATTTTGAATATGATCTCTAATGAAATGATGTCGAATCTCTATATACTTTGCTCTTGAATGAAGGATTGGATTTTTGGTGAGATTGATCGCGCCGGTGTTGTCACATCGATTTATGTGCATGAGTCTTCAATCCCAAAGTCTTGTAGCTGTTGTTTTATCCATAGAATTTGCGAACAGCAGCTTCCAAGAGCTACATACTCTGCTTCTGTTGTAGAGAGAGCTACAGTGCTCTGTTTCCTTGAAAACCAAGACACTGTCCTGCTTCCAAGCAACTGGCAAGTTCCTGAAGTACTCTTTCTATCGACTTTGCAACCGGCCAGATCTGCGTCTGAATATCCCAGAAGATTAAAGTCTCCCTTCTTAGGATACCATAGACCGATGCTTGAAGACGAGGCAACGTATTTAATAACACGTTTTGCAGCATTGAGATGAGATTCTCTAGGATCTGATTGAAACCTAGCACAGATGCAAACACTCAACAAAATGTTAGGTCTAGAAGCAGTAAGATAAAGAAGTGAACCGATGATGCTTCTGTACAGCTTTTGATCAACTTTCTTCCCTTCTTCATCTTTGTCTATCTTCAATGAACTTAAAATTGGTATATCAGTCTTTTTGCAACTTTCCAATCCAAACCTTTTGACAAGATCATTAGCATATTTTTCTTGACAAATGAAAGTTCCTTCCTTCAATTGCTTTACTTGAAGACCAAGAAAGAATGTTAATTCTCCCATCATACTCATTTCAAACTCATCCTGCATAGACTTTGAAAATTTCTTGCACAGATTTTCATTAGGGGATCCAAATATAATATCATCCACATATATTTGAACAAGTAAAAAGCTTTTGTTTTCCTTTTTGATAAATAAAGTAGTATCAACTTTACCTTTGACAAAGCCATTCTTTAATAAGAACTTACTTAGTCTGTCGTACCAAGCTCGAGGTGCCTGCTTTAAACCATACAGAGCCTTTTCAGTCCAAGACCGAGTCTGGCTTCTTTGGGTCTTCAAACCCTGGAGGTTGTTCCACGTAGACTTCCTCATGGATAAATCCATTTAGGAAAGCGCTTTTGACATCCATTTGGAATAACCTGAAATTTTTATAACAAGCAAACGCAAGTAATAGACGAATAGCTTCTAACCTTGCCACAGGAGCGTAAGTCTCATCATAGTCTATTCCTTCTTCTTGCGTATATCCTTTAGCCACAAGTCTTGCTTTGTTTCGTACGACTTTTCCTTTTTCATTCATCTTGTTTCTGAACACCCATTTGGTTCCAATAACAGTTTTACCTTTTGGTTTAGATGTCAAATCCCAGACGTCATTAATGTTGAACTGTTTGAGCTCTTCTTGCATGGCTTCAATCCAGCTTTCATCAGATAAAGCTTCTTCTATGCTTTTTGGTTCAATTTCAGAAATGAGAGCTACAGCACTAGACTCTTCACGCCTTTTGGATTGGTGCGAATTCCTTCATTAATTTAGCCGATAATGAGATCTTTAGGATGACTGGATTTATGCTTCCGATTCTTGGTTGATTTGACGGTTGATGATCTCTTTCTTTATCTCGAGTCTTCATGAGTAGCTTGATGCGATCCTCCCAGTCCGAGAAGCTTCTTGAGTTGTAAGCTTTTGAGGGTCGGAGCAGGTTGACTCTTCATGTTGAGTCCGACCGGATTCATCTTGCGTAGAATCTTGAAATTTGACATTCATTGACTCCTCCACAGACTGACTCTTCTTATTATAGACTCTGTAGACTTTGCTTGATGTAGAATATCCAAGGAAGATGCCTTCATCTGATCTTTCTTCAAACTTACCAACTTGATCTTTTGCATGTTTCAATATAAAACATTTGCATCCGCATACATGAAAGTATGAAACAATAGGCTTCTTACCTTTGAATAATTCATAAGGGGTTTTCTCAAGAATAGGTCTTAGGAAGACTCTATTGATGATATAGCATGCTGTTGAAACAGCTTCGGCCCAAAATCGTGAAGAAATTTTACTTTCAATTAACAGAGTTCTAGCCATTTCTTGAAGAGATCGATTCTTCCTTTTGACAACTCCATTTTGCTGAGGAGTATATGGAGAGGAGAACATATGTTTAAATCCAGATTCATCACAAAATTTTGTAAAATTTTGATTTTCAAATTCACCTCCATGGTCTGTTCTTATACTTGATATAACACATCCTATTTCATTTTGAATCATTTTAGCAAATTTTTCAAAATACGAGAATGTTTCTGACTTACTTGCAAGAAAATATACCCAAGTAAAACGGGAGTAATCGTCTACAATTACCAAGCAATATTTCTTACCTCCAATACTCTGGGTTCTGGTTGGTCCGAAGAGATCCATATGCAGCAACTGCAGTACATGATTAGTAGAGACATGATTTATTGGTTTGAATGAATTTCTTACCTGTTTTCCCAGAATACATGGTGTGCATAGATTGGTCTTTTGATATGGTAATTTGGGTAGTCCTCGAACAAGCTGTTTTGATGAGATTTTGGCCAATTGCTTCATGTTGACATGACCGAGCTTTCTATGCCATAAGCTTGCTTCGTCTTGAATTGAGATTAGGCAATGCGATTCATTTGGTTTTACGTCTAGGAGGTAGATATTTCCATGTCTTCGACCCTTGAAAGACTGAGTAGAGTCTTTACTGATTCCAGAACATGTTCCTTCTTGGAAGAAAATCTTGAATCCAGTATCACATAATTGACTAATGCTGAGAAGATTGTAATTGAGTCCTTCTACCAGAGAAACGTTGTTTATTGTGAGATTTCCAATTTCAACAGTTCCAAATCCCACAATACTTCCTTTGTTGTTTCCTCCAAATGAAACTTTTCCTCCATTCATTTGAATAAGCTTTATGAAGCAATTTGAGTCTCCCTGTCATGTGTCTTGAACATCCATTTGTCAAGGTACCACTTTACCTTTTTCTTGATGGAGACTCGCATCCAAAAGAGAGTCTCAAACTTTCTTTGGTACCCAAATTTTCTTGGGTCCTTTGGTGTCGTAGGATAAACATTATAAGGCCATGCTTTCTTAACAGGCTTCCAAATCATAGGACACTCTTTTTCAAAGTGATCCTTACTATTACACTTTGAACATCTTAGAGCATTTCGACCTACAAATTTTACAAAAACTTTCTTGAAATGATTTTTGTAAGTCTCTTTCGACGGTCTTTTCTTAATTCTTTCTTTTACTTTGGGAAAATCAATCAAGGGAATTGTTTCTGCTGTCATACCTAGACCAGACTTATTGAAGTAAGGTCTTTGAACTGAAAGAACTTTTTCAAGTTTTTCAGATCCTATAGAAAATTTCCTTGAAATATTTGATAAGTCATTTTTTAGAAAGGCATTTTCTTTTAAGAGATTATCTTCTTTTTCTTTAAGAGTGGAAACATTCAAGTCTAAACTTTTAACTCTTTCTTCTAAAATGTTTTCTTTTTGTTTTAAAGCTAAGTTTTCCTTTTTAAGTTCGGAAATTCTTTTGAGAGAGGTCTTAAGACTAAAACACAGTTCATCAATGTATTTAGAGACTTTGACAGGAATTTTAAAATCACTTACCTCAAATTCACTGTCTGAGTCTGATCCAGAATCTGAGTCTAAGTCTGATTGTGCCATCAGACACAGATTTGCATATTCATCATCACTTTCTTCACACTTAGTATCACTCCAAGTTTCGGCTTTGAGTGCTTTTCGAAATTTTTCAGCTTTTCCTTTCTTCTTCTTCAGAAGAGGACAGTTGGGTCTTATGTGTCCTTTTTTCTTACATTCGAAATAAACTACATCTTTGTTTGGTTCCTCATCATCAACAGACTTGGTCTGCTGTCTTTGAAAACTTTGTTTCTTAGAGTTGAACCTTCTTCCTTTTCTATTCAGTTTTCTGAATCTTCTTATCATAAGAGCAAGCTCCTCGTCGTCCAGATCATCTTCAGAATCTGCATCATCAGAATCATCATTTGATTTTAATGCAATGGATTTCTTACCTCTTGGATCTTCGTCTTCATTAATTCGTTCCACTTCATAAGACTGAAGAGTTCCAATCAGCTCATCGACAGATAGTGGCATAATTCTTTGCGTCTCCCTTATTGAAGTCTTTATGTGATTCCAATCCTTAGAGAGTCCACGCAGTAGCTTGTTCACCTTCATGGGATCAGAAATTTTTTTGCCCTTGGTTCTCAAGACCATTAACAATATCTGTAAAACGACTAAACATGTCAGTTATAGATTCTCCTGGTTTCATTTTGAAGGATTCATATTGACCAAGGAGAATGTTGATTCTGGTCTCCTTCACTCGATCTGTTCCTTCATAGGTGATATGTAATCTGTCCCATACTTCTTTTGCTATAACACAAGAAGATATTCTGTTATATTCAGTTGGTGACAAAGCACAATATAAAGAGTAAATTGCTTTTGCATCGAGTGCTTGTCTCTTGTTTATTTCTTCCTGAGTCATTTCTTTGGTCTCAATTGTTTCTTTCCCTCTTTCAGAGACTGATGCAGCAGTAGGAGTGATCCCTCTTTCCACAACGTCCCATTCCAGAGGATCCTTTGATCGTAGAAAGGCTTTCATCTTGTTCTTCCAAATGTTGTAATCCTTTCCATCAAAGTAGGGTGGTCTGGTATTGCTTTGCCCTTCCACCAGCCCTAGTGCCAGCATACTAGCCATGGATCTTTTACTCTGAAGTAAAACACTTCAAATAAAGTAAGAACACGAGCTCTGATACCAATTGATATAGCTAGTGCTAGTACCTAGAGGGGGGTGAATATGTTTATAAACAATTTTTCTTGATAGACGCACAATACTTAGACAGTTGAAAGATTTGCAACAAATAACAATCGACGTAAGACTGAGTAAATGAAAGAGAGAATTGAACACGCGGTTTATAGTGGTTCAGCTTGATTCAAGCCTACGTCCACTCTTCTACACTGACAGCCAATCGGCTGGATTCCACTATGAACAAAGAGATGTTACAGCGTTGATCTTCCTTGATTTCTAGGTGTAGATGATCTACCACACTCACTCAAGGTATCACCAAGTGTAGTCACTCTCTGTGTATACAATTTCGCTCAAACTGTATCGACTAATAATCAAGGTGCTTTAGACTCTGGAATTTCTCTATCGACCACACTTCTTAAAACAACTAGAACGTCTTCCTTTTATACTCCTTTATGCCATCATACCCGTTGGCACTTACCAAAGGAATTCCTCCAATCTACCCGTTGGACAGAATCAATCAAGAATATCATTCGAGCTATTAAAGGAATCTGACGATAGCCCATCAATCCTGTTCGCCCATACAATCAGGATCTTGGTTTCCATGAATGGAACCTTCCAAGAATACTTCGTCGATCATCGGATCTTCAATCGATCTAGATACGAATCAAAGAATCCGTTCTATTTATCCAGCTAAAAGATCTTCTCCAGAGGATAAGATTAAATCCTTAACCATTTACTTCGGTTCTAGATTTCCTTCGTCACTGGATCAGAAAAACTGTCAATGAGAATAATCTTGAGTCTTGAGTCTTGAGTCTTGAGTCTTGAGTCTTGAGTTCTGAGTCTGGTGATCAGAAAGTCTTCAAACCTTAAACAGACAATCTGCAAATATCCAGACTAGACTGATAGAAACGTTTTGTCAGCTTCAAAATCTTCTAGAAAGATTTCTCCAACACCCTCTCTCGAACACTCACATTTTAGAAGTTGCTCAAAGTTTGGGTACTTGTCAGAGTATGGCTTCCCTCCCTCCCTCAAAGTATTCCACATGGTTCAATGTGAGATTCCGAAGGATGGATCCTCTCTCGCTGGTGAAAACTAGCACCTCATCCAAGATATTCCGCTCATCGTGATTGATTTAATTTGGATCCAACAAGAAGATTTCTCTCCACTAAGTTTTGTTCTTCAGGTAACGATTGGGACTTCTTTTTTCTTTTACACTTGTCATTTAGCTACTGCTGCTGCTTCAGGATCCATTGCCATTCTGCTTCCTCAATCCAATGCCTAAAGTACATGTTTTCCCATGGACATGCTTCACATAAATGTCTACAAACCAGCTGCTGAAGGTCCAACGTTGACATTTGTGTTGCTCTATTTTGTTTACCAAGGAAGTACACAATGAAATGGTTATAATGTTAACGCAATACAGCAAATGACTATTCCTCAAACAAATAATACCTGCATGGACTTGCTTGCACTGCTGGAATTATGATGCGTCAAAGGTGCCTGTCTATATTGATTATCTATCTAGAAGTTTGTGTGATGGCCAAAAGTTGTTTATCTTTGCACTTGGATGACACATAAAGAATTTGTAAATGGAAATGCACTATGCCTTGCGTGAGAATCATGAAAAATCTCTTCTCTTATATAGATATCATTCTGCAATTTCGCAGTTTGCTGTGTTTCTCTTACAAGTACCTGTTTCTTCTGCCCTATTTGATTGACCTAAATTCTCTCAATTGTGCTTGTTTTGCGGAATATCCCACTATCGTCGGTATTTGGCAAAATCTCTTGGGAGGATCAAATGCAAATACTGTTGAGGTAGGCAAATAGTTGTGTTCAACTTTTGCAACTTGACAAAAGAAAAAAAAAAAAAAAAAACCTATTAATTTTGGTAGGTGCACCGATATGCTTTAATTTTTTTTTTTTTTTTTTTTTGGTGACATGCTCTAAATAAGATTAATTTGTATCTTGATGTCGATTATCCTGTTGTATATTCAAAGTCAAATTAAGAAGCTTTCTTACTTTCAATGACAGCTATTGTAAAGATGCAAAATTAGGGTGTAAAACCATCTTTCGAGTTGGCAAATATGACAACTAAATTTCAATGCACGCTGCAGATCATAATCTATTTACATTTGAAGTTCTTGTTGAAGTTCACAGTTCATCTTTCTTCTATTTAAATTCTCACACCATCTCAGAGGACGTTTTCTTTTTCTTTGTTGTAAAGGAAAGGCCAAGAGGAGCAACCAGGGAGACTATGCTTTGTTGCTTTGTTGAGTCATCACGAAAGCCTCATGTCTGCCGCGAAGTATGTTAATCTAAAATTGCCATAAGGTCGTCATCCAATACCACTCGCAACCCACTTATCTCTGGGAGGCAAGTCTCCTCACTATAACCCCGCCAAGCTGCCAGAGCTCCTGTCATGAGCGAGTAAAGATACGGGCACTACCATCGCACGTGGATTATCCTCATGACCTCGCATTTGTGGAATATCAGCTTGTACTATTGCGCCACCATCACAAGTGGTCAACGCTTCCCCCGTAGTTCTGCATTAACATAATAATAGGGGTCAATCGGGAAAAACAAAATCATGATAATAGGGGTCACTGAATTGTGAGATTTGGAACAGGAAGCACCCTAGTATTTCTTATTGTTTTTGGTTGCAGTGGGTGAGTATGTATATAATTCGTTCCTCCGATTACTCTCGTAATTGTTTATTTGGCGTGACAAAATCAAAGTTGAATGTGGATTTCACACGATGGTGCTAAATCCTAACGTCATAATTTCAAAGGCATCAAAACATAGATAGCCCAACTCTTGGGCCTTCGATGGAATTGCAATTAGACTTGACATCAAGTAATAAGTTCAAGAAACTCATTTGGCTGGGACTACACTTAATTATAGAACCCTTCAATAGGTGAGACTAGACAGACCAAGTCAATTATAAGCATTAAAATTTATAACGACGCTAAACTATGATTTTGGAAAACATTATACTTTATTCACATGAGTAATAGCTCTCGAGTGAGCCTGAGCTCAAAAAGAAAATTGCATGCCCACGCTCGTTTAGATCTTACTTTCGCTAAATAATAAAACCATATCGGAAGCATTGGTAGCTCCAAGCTCTAAAAGAACAGTCATTGGTCGAAGCTAGCCCATATATTTCTTACTATTGGACTTGGTCGAGCTGGGCTCGATGACCACTTCTTCTTTTTTTTTTTCTTTTTTTTTTTAAATTTTTTTTTATCTATCAACCTATTCAAATGAATGGGTATGTTTCACTTTTGCCGGCTATTTGAAATATTTGGTTTCACTCCGAGAGAAAATTCATGCTAGACGATGTCAGTGTGGGTACATATCGTGCAACCTCAATATCAGGGCTTAACTATAGTTGAAAACCCTTAATCAAATATTGAGAATCGCACTATTTAATTAATGACAAGCTTGTAATTTTTCTAATTCCCTCTCCTTCCTTATTCTAGCATAATAAGATGAGTCATCGTCATCACCTAACAACAATTTAATTGAAATTGTACGATGAGTCGATTAAAAGAATCAGCATCCACAGAAACCATAAAGAAGCAAAATCTGATGCT
Organism: Eucalyptus virginea; assembly: GCA_014182375.1. Classification (NCBI taxonomy): domain Eukaryota; kingdom Viridiplantae; phylum Streptophyta; class Magnoliopsida; order Myrtales; family Myrtaceae; genus Eucalyptus; species Eucalyptus virginea. The sequence continues at coordinate 13,152,164 of CM024515.1, read as the reverse complement.
CACCTGCTCTATATGGATTTTTCCAAGCTCCTCTCCCCACCATTTTATTATTTTTTACTGTAGTTTATTTTTTACTTCTTGCAAAAGCAAATATGTTGATTATGAAAATCTGTTAATCGCGTGTATTTGTCAAGAAGACTTTCGATCTTTACTCCTTATTCCATACATTTTATCACCTTCTTCTCCATCATCACCTCACTCGCCAATTTAGAGGTTATTTTTTTATTATTAATGCAAATTAGCATTGACAATGGTTTGTTTATTTATGCTGTCAAAGATCGGTGAATAGTATTGATGCTTGATTGGCACATGGGACAAGGTATCATGCCTTGAATTCAATTTGATATACAATGTCATGATACAAAGCCTTGATATGACTTCCTCATCGTCGGAGTGTTTTAGTTATTGATATGAGGAAGGATTGTGCTTGAAAATCACTTTTGCCTCCATGTATCATCCATGTCAATTATAGTTTCACTATCAAGTTTGATGATCTTTTCTCAAAAGAAATGGTTTTTTGAACACTGAAATAAACACAATTGTGGGAACCAAATTGCTAAATACAGTTTCGGTTCTTTTAAAATTGATGTTCAGGCAATTAACCTGTCTTGCTTTTTTGTGGCAATGTAATGTTCTAACATTGTCTGTTAGTACAAGAAAACCTTTCCATACCTACCATTACTTATAGTGTCAAATCGATAATATGACATTACATTGGCAAATTTAGAATAAAATAGAAGGAGAATATGTAGGAAGAGAGAGGTGCTGGGAACGACTACCTAGCCTTGCCCGTATGCTAGCTAAGATCATGTCTATTTCCGGTGTAACTTTTGAGCTTCACCCCTTTCAATATCACCCAAAAAAAAAAAAAAAAAAAAAAGATCGTGTCCTGTACTGGAGAAGTATCAAAGACAAAAGACCACAACAAAAATTATCTTGAAATACCTTCCACTACTTTGTCCATGACCAATAAATCTTATATGTCTGGAAAAAAAAAAGATTTTTATATCTGCTGAAAATGATAGGTCGTTTATCAACCCAATTAAATCGCAATGCAACAAATCATCACAAATATCATTATTTTCTGCAATGATAATATCTTAACAACGGTTAGTACCTACTACTTAGTAATGGGTTCAATGAGTAGAACACTTGACACTATTTATGTATCAAAAGAAAACTAGGCCTTATGCAGGTTCGTGCATCTTACTGTGTTGGGAAAGAAATAATGTTTTTTATTCAAAATCCGATGTGTAAATTGCAAATCATCAATATAATCATTTGAGCCTGGTTAACGAGTGTTTCTAGAGTACTTCTTAATTGTACTTAGCAAAGAAAGATTTTCGTTCTCAAAACATTACTTATAAAAAGATATGGAAATGTGCAATAGAAGTCTTAAAACTTATCGGGAAAATGTAATTGAGTCATAAAACTTACAAAAAATGTAAGCAGGTCCTAAAACTTGTCAAAGTGGTTCAATTGAGTCTTAAAATTAACACTATGAAACTTACTGATGGAAAATGCTGACGTGACGCTAAAATGGCATTTTAAATAAATTTCTATTTTCCCTTCCCCTTCCCATCACCATGTCGGATGTCTTTCTCTATGACTGCCCGAAGATAAAATCTCTACCAAAGTGGCGTCATCTTACATCCCTCCAATTCATATCCATTATGCGTTGCCAAAATATCCAATGCTTGCCCGAGGGAGGTTTGCCTCCCAATTTGCAATCGTTTAATAATTGGGAGTCCGAGAATATGAAGCAGCCAATGAGAGAATGGGGCTTACCCCTACTCACATCCCTCACGTTTCTGGGAATGGACGGAAGAAGCATGGGAGGGGAGGGAGAGAAGGTGTGGTTTCCTTCGAAGGAGGAGGATGAGGAGGATGCCTGGAGTCTTCTCTTTCCTTCCTCTCTTATCTCTCTTTACTTAAAATACATGAGGAACGTGGAAAGACTATCAGATGACCTTCGCAAGCATCTCTCCTCTCTCCAATGTTTAGGGATTGAAGATTGCCCGAAGTTGAGGGACTTGTCAGAGGATGGCCTCCCTCTCCCCCTCCAATGGTTGTCCATAAATTTTGCTCTTTCAAGTAATGATTTGGACTTCTTTCTTTCTTGCACACTTGTTTTTTAGCTACTGTTGCTGCTCCAGGATCCATTTCTATCCTGAATCCTCAGTTCGATGCTAAAAGGTTCATGCGGACAAGCTTCACCTAAATTTCCACAAACCGCTGCTAAAGGTCCAATGTTGACATTTGGGTTGCTCTGTTTTGTTTGACAAGGAGGCAAGCAATGACATGGTTATAATTCTAATGTGGTACAGCAAGCCAACCAACCATTGCTTGATACAAGTGACTATTCCTCAAAACAAATAATACTTACATGACTTGTTAACAGTTCTGGAATTATGATGCGTATATGTGCCTGTTTGTACTGATGATACATCTTGAACTGATTGATGACCAAAAATTGCTTATCTTTCCACTTATGGAAATACAATATGCTTTGCGTGAGAATCATGAAGAATTGTTGCTCTTATATTGTTATTTCTCCACAACTTTGGTGTTTGTTATGTTTCTCTTCCAAATATCTTTTTCTAGTTTTCTATATCCTAGCTCAGTGACCTGAATTGTCCCAACTGTGGTTGTTTTGCAGAATATCCCACTGTTATCTTTATTTGGCAAAATTTATCAGGAGGATCAAATGCAACCAATTCCAAGGTAAGCAACTGATGTGCTTTTGTTCATCTGTTGCAACTTGACGAAAGAAAAACAAAAGGCTATTTTTTTATTGGTAGGAGTACTAATGTGCTTTAAACTGCTTTTGTTTTTTTTTTTTTTTTTTTGGGCGACATGCTCTAAAAGATTAATCTATATTATTATGTCAATAATCGAGGTCTATATTAATAGTCAATCAAATAAGCTTTCTTACTTCCGAAAGCAGCAGCTACAATAAAGACGCAAAAAAATAAGATTTAAAACAGGTGTTTTCAAGTTGGCGAATATGACAACTAAATTTGAATGAGGCCTGCAGCATAAGCCATTTATATCTGAGTTCTTTATTAAATTTCATGGTTCCTCTTTCTTCTATTCATATTCCCACACCATCTCAGAGCACATTTTCTTTTTCTTTGTTGTCAGGGAAAGGCGGAAAGGAGTAACAAGGAAGACTATGATCTGTCCAAATTCTGGATATATTTCTATGCGAGATTCTGAAAGATCGATGCTCAAAACTCAATAGTAACTATCGGCCCCTCATCCAAGAGATCCCTCTCATCTACATTGGTGGTATTCGGATCCAATGAATTGAAATTGATCATACCCGAGCCATGATAAAAGATTTATCTCCGTTGACTACTTTGCCTTCTTCAGGTAATTCTTGTAACTTCTTTCATTCTTTTGCTTCCATTTGCTATTTGCCACAATTCGTTGTTTCACGTAAAGTCAGCTTTCTGGGGTTGGGGTCAGTTTTTGGTTTGGAATGCATTAATTTTTGTGCTGTTCTTCAGTTCGATGCTTAATACGGATTGATTTTTTCCCGAGGAGATGTTTCTCATAGAATTTCCAGAAACCAACCACTGGAGGTCAGAGACTGACATTTAGGTGTGTCATGCGTATCCTCGATGGGGTTTTTTTCTTTTTACCCCAGTAACTCACTGTTGATATAAGCAAATGTGATAAGAAGGATGGAGGATGCGGATGTAGATCCCAATCTTGGCACAGCTACCTAATGGGCACAAGCATTTGCTTTTCGTGAAATACAACTAAAATTCAGAGCTGCAAAATGATCTTTAGCTTCTTGAATCCTAGCAGGAGCGTCCTTTAGTCTTTAATTGCACTGCTTGGGAAAATTGATGATATCCTTGTATACCTCAGCTTCATTCAGCTCCCCTACTGCCTTGGTTCAGCTTTTTCTTAGCTACTTCATTGCTCTTTCGAACAGCAAGTAATTTAGTTTTCTTTGCAAGTCTAGTTTGCACCGCGACACCCCTGCAGGTAATTTTCTCCCCCGTTTAATCTCTGGCCACTATCCTAACAACAGCCATGTTTAGTTCCCTTCTATAAGACCCATCACGGTGAATTTTCACAAAACCTAGCTCAGGTTTACTCTACACGCCCTACCTTTGCCTACCCAGTCATGATTTATCTCTCTTGCATTACAGGCTACCCAGTCTAAATGAGCTTCTCTAATATGTGTAAGTGACAGTTTCAGGATCAGGTGATTTATGGTTTAAGTTTACTGCATTTTGACCATTCCAGATATAACAACGGGAGTAGGCAATCATTCTTAAGCATTGTAAGGCCCTACCAAGTCATTCGATCTCCTGACCTCACATTTGTAGAATATCAGCCTGTACCAATAAGTCACCACCACCGGTGATCAGTGGTCTCCCATTCTTGTTGGTTATCATAATCATAAAGAGTTTTTAGCCAAAGGAAAGACCATCAAAAGTGTCACTAATTCCTGACTATATAAAGCAAAGTATCCCTTTCTTGTCTTGGTTGTTCATTTTTGTTCGATCACTCTTATAGTTGTCCGTTGCTCATGAAAGGTAATTGTTATTCAGGACTAATCGATTGTCCTGTTCCATATTTTTGGACGAGAAATATGGGGAATATGGAAAGACTATCAACAGCAGAGGATGTATGATGTATGGAGTCTTCTTTTTCCTTCCTCTCTAACCTCTCTTTGGATGAGAAAATATGAGGATTAGAAAGACTATCAAGTGGCCTTCACGGCCATCCCCTATCTCTCAAATATTTATATTTTGTAAGTAGCTTGAATTTTGGGTACTTGCCGGTGGATGGCTTCCCTCCCTCCCTCAAAGTATTCTGCATAATTCAATGTGAGATTCTGAAGGATGGATCCTCTCTTTTCGGTGACTACTGGCACCTCATCCAAGAAATCCCACTGATTGTGATTGATCTAGTTTGGATCCAACAGGAAGATTTCTCTCCACTGTCTTGAGTTTTGTTCTTCAGGTAATGATTCAGACTTCTTTTCTTTTACACTGGTTCCATTCCGCTTCCTCAACTCAATGCTAAAATTTTCATATTTTTCCATGGACATGCTTCACATAAATGTCCATAAACCAGCTGCTGAAGGTCCAACGTTGACAATCGGGTTGCTTCTGTTTTGTTTACCAAGGAAGTACACAATGAAATGGTTATAATGCTAACCTGGTACAGCCAGTGACTATTCCTTGAACAAAAAGTACCTACGTGGACTTGCTCGTAGTGCTGGAATTATGATGCGTCAAATGTGCCTGTCTATATAGATTATATATCTGGAATTTTGTGTGATGGCCAAAAATTGCTTATATTTGCACTTGTATGACACATAAAGAATTTGTAAAAGGGAATGCATTATGATTCACGTGAGAATTATGAAAAGTTGTTGCTCTTAAACTAATATTGTTCTGCAATTTAATCATTTGCTGTATCTTCTCTACCAAATATCTGTTTTTTATGCCCTAGCTCATTGACCTGAATTCTCTCGACTGTGCTTGTTTTGCAGTATATCCCACCGTCATCTATATTTGGCAAAATCTCTTGGGAGGATCAAATGCAAACACTGTTGAGGTAGGCAACTGATGTAGTTGTTTTCATCTTTTGCAACTTGGCAAAAGCAAAAAATGAAAAAGCTATTAATTTGGTAGATGCACCAATATGCTCTATTTTCTTTTTTTCTTTTTTTGGTAACATGCTCTAAATAAGATTTATCTGTATCTTGATGTTGATTATCCTGGTCTATATTCAAAGTCTTCTTCCTTTTCAATGACAGGTATTGTAGAGATGCAAAAGTAGGGTGTAAAACTTTTTTTCGAGTTGGCAAATATGACAACTAAATTTCAATGCACGTTCATGTTAAAGTTCACAGTTCATCTTTCTTCTATTTAAATTCTCACACCATCTCAGAGGACATTTCCTTTTTCTTTGTTGTAAAGGAAAGGCGGAGAGGAGCGACCAGGGAGATTATGCTCTGTTGCTCTGTTGAGTCATCATGAAAGCCTCGCGTCTGCCACGAAGTATTTTGATCTAAAATTGCGAGAAGATCGTCATCCAAAACCACTCGCAACCCAGTTATCTCAGGTAGGCGAGTCTCATCACTATAACCCCACCAAGCTGCCAGAGCTCCTGTCGCGGTTGAGGAAAGATACGGGCACTACCATTGCACGTGGATTATCCTCATGACCTCGCATTTGTGGAATATCAGCTTGTACAATTACGCCACCATCACAAGTGGTCAACGCTTCCCCATAGTTCTGCATTAACATAATCGTAAGGGTCAGTTGGGAAAAACAAAATCATGAAAAGGGTCACTCCTTTTTCAGATTTGGAAGAGGCAGCACCCTACTTTTTCTTATTGTTTTTGGTTGCATTGAGGTGAGTATATATATAATTTGTTCGTGTGATTACTCTCATAATTGTTTATATGGCATAACAAAATCAAAATTTAATGTGGATTTTACGCAAAGGTGCCAAATCCTAACATCATACTTTCAGAAGCAATTAAAACGTAGATAGCCCAACTCTTGGGGCTTAATCCCAATGGATGGAATTGCAATTAGACTTTGACATACAATTCAGGTAATAAGTTCAAGAAAGTCATTTGGCTGCGACTACACTTTAATTAATTATAGAACCATGCAATAGGCGAGACCAGATAGACCAAGTTAGATATAAGCATTAAAATTCATATTTACCCTAAACTATGATTTTGGAATATATTATACTTTATTCCCGTGAATAGCAGAGCCGCAGCAAGTTTGATCTCAAAAATAAAATTGCTTGCTCAGCTCGTTCAGATATTGCTTTTGCTAAATAATAAAACCATATTGGGCAAGCCTCGGTAGCTCCAAGCTCCAAAAGAATGGTCATTGGTCAAAGCTCGCCCGCCCGTACATTTCCTACCATTGAACTGGGTGGAGCTGGGCTCGATGCGTGCACTTCTTTTTCTTTTCTTTTCCTTTTTTTTTCTTCTCAAGCCTATTCAATGAATGAATATATTTTGCGTTTGCCGACTATTTGAAATATCCTATTTCACCCCAAAAGAAAATACATGCTAGACGACATTAGTGTGGGTACATATCGTGCAACCTCAACATTTAGGGACTAAACAGTCAAAAACCCTCAATCAAATAGTGAGAACAATAATTAATCACACTAATTAGTTAATGACAAGCTTGTAATCTTTCTTCTAGTCAAAGTAGTTATCTTCTAGTCAGCCCAAGTAAATTGCTTTTATACAAAGTGTTATGAATCTTCTTGTTTTTTTCTTTACAATAGATATTGATATTTTATATGACTAAGTTAAATAATGAATGTTTCAAGAATACTTACATATTTGGGGGCCAATGATTTAGATTGGTTGATTTTCCCAACAACACTGCTTGATAGACTAATATATAGATGTAAATCAATTATATAAGCAGAATCATAAGTGAGGGATATCATCTACTAAGGTTAAAATAACTTTTGAGCAATTTTCCCCTTGTCAGGGAAAAAAAAAAGGAAAATGCAAAATGGCTTTGTCAAAACTTCAACATAAAAGCAATCAGTTGCAATCAACTGATCTTAATTTCTTTGACAAAATAAAAATCTAAATATTTGAAGCAGGCTACAAATAAGAACAAGTCAATAATATCGACATTTTGCATGTGAAGTGATAGCGGTACCTCGGAGCTTAGGTATTTCGCTTAGTAAAGTTCCTATTTTAATACCGAAGAGAAGCAGGTCAAAAAAAAAAAAAAAAAAAAAAAAAAAAGGAATTCTTAGGGCGTGCATGGTTGTGTTCTTTTGTTCTGTTTATGAACAATTTTTTTTTTTCGGGAACAAAAAAAGAACATAAACGCGTTTGTTTGCGTTTTTATTCAAAATCTGTTTTTTTGTTCACGAAACAAAATTGGAACGGAAATAAGAAACAAAAAAAAATTGTTTTTTTGTTCCGGAAACACTTTTGAAGAATAAATTTTCTCTCTCCTTTCTTTTCTTCTCTTTTTTTTTCTTCTTCTTTTTTCTTTGGCTGGTCGCCGGCCTCAGCCATGGCTTGCAACTAGCTGTTGAGGGCCGGCGACGCCATTAAGGGCTGGCGACCTCGCTGGAGCGTCGCCGGCCCTCGACGAGGCTAAGCATCGCTGGCCCCTGGCGGGGCTCGGGCTCGCCTAGATCCGGCGAGGCCGAGCCTTGCCCAAACGACGGTGAGGCTCGGCCTCATCGGGGGCCGACAAGCCTCGCCGTGGTTGGGCGAGGCCGTTGGCCCCCGTCGATCGGTCGCCGGCCTCGGCATGGCTGGCGACCGGCCAAAAGAAGAAAAAAAAAAAGAAAAAAAGAAAGAAAAGAAGGAAAAATAAAATAAAAAATATTAAAAATCAAAAGAAAAAAAAAAAAAAGAATATAAATTTACCAAACGTGTTTCTATTCATTTTTTATTCCCGGAACAAGTTTATCAAACGCATCTTTCTAGTCAAAAATTGTTCCTCGGAACAGAAATAGTTTTTTCTATTTTTATTCCCCAGAACAATTTTTGAACAGAAATACAAACAAACGCACCCTTAGTTAGTTCCCCGAAACATGCCCCTTCTTCAAATTTTGTAGTATGAAATAAAATTTCAAATTTTAAAAGAATAGGAAGATTTTACGTGTAGATTTTGAAAATGTTTTAGGTGCTCTCAGTGTTAAATGCAAATTCAAATTGATTTTGACAACTATAGTAGGATTAAGCCCTGACACCATGCTTTAAAGGCATTGAATGGGCTGCCATTGGCATGGCGGGCCTCAAAAGGTAACAGCCCAAACTCTTGGGCCTTAATCCGAAAAGGATCGTAAATTTTACTATCAAATTATTGAATAACACGTAATAGTCGATTGGTGCACCATGTCATTTACTCTCTTTTTGTCATAGTTATATTATTTTTTTAAATTTTTTTATAGTATTAATTCACTTTAATGGAGGGTATATTTGTTACCAACGTACCGGTTTAGGATTTTTAGTAATCGAACAAATTAATTTGGGTTAAATTTGTTACAAGTGTACCATTCTTGGGTTTTTTTATAGTCATTTGGGGTAAATTTGTTAGAAGTGTACTAATTTGAGGTTTTTCGTGGTCAAAAAATTAGTTTGGGATAAACTTATCATAAGTATATCAGTTTGAAGTTTTTTGGGGTATTAATCATTTTCTTTATTAGTGTTGGTTGTTCCAGTTCAAACATGGATTACCATTAGAAAAGGGAAAATTACATAAAACTTATCCGAACTTTGGGATTAATACAAGTTTATCCCCAAACTTTCAATGGTTATAAGTTGGGACTAATATGTGTTTGTCCCTAAACTTTCAATCGTTGTATGTTATTCCTTGAGCTTTTATTTTATTATAGCTGTTAACTATTGTTACATTTTTTTGTTGGCAATGTGCTATAGTAAAAACATTTAAGGGGTAAATGTGTATGTTTATCTCATTTTTTAATAGAAGTCTCTCTTTTGTCTTTGATTTCAATAAAAAAAATGAAAAATCTAGGAAAATAAAGTGATGGAAAATTTATTATCAAAAGAAATGTTAATTATTAACATAGATGAAAATGTTAATGGAATAAATATTTTAAAGAAAAATTAACACAATTTAGTAAAATGAAAAAGGCCAGAATAACAAGAAGGAAAATAACAAAAAGTGAAGGATACTGATTACTTTCTTTTAATAAATAATTAATACAAAAAAGACTGATCAAGAGATAATATAGAAAAATCACTTTACTTTTCAGTTAATCATTTCCTTTTATGAGTTGAAGCAATAATTTCCTTTTATAACTCTTTTTAAATATCTTGTTAATTGAATTTCTTTTAAATTAATAAACCTTTAAATGTACATAATGAGTAACCAATTATTGTTATTTCACCATCTTCTTATTGAGAATATTTTTTTTTCCATTTGTGTCCTTTCATCTCATTTTTTTTATTAAAATCTTTCTTTTATCCTTGATTTTGGTTTAAAAATTTTAAAATAAAGAATGGAGCAAAATTAATTATTTAGAATATTAATATTATAAAATTAAATATCACTAATAATACTTTAAGGAATATTATTAATTTGTGAAAATATTTATATAATTAATAAGAAATTGAAGAACAAGAAACACGATGTTGTAAAAAGACCTAAATGACAAAAGGGCAAATAACAAATCGGTACTCATTATGTATTTCTAAATTGTTAATTAATGAAAAAGATGAAGATCAATAAATTTATTTAAAACCACCGGCTAAGGTGGCTCCGCTGGATAAGAGCTCTATTAATCCTTCCCCAAAGGTGAAGGGTTTGAAACTCACTGGAGGCATTTGGTGTCTTAAGTGGGATGTCGGGGTGGTAAGTCCTCCGCTAGCGTCTCCCTGGGTTTACCTCGCCGGCTACCGGCTATACGGGGGTTCCCGAGTCATCAAAAAAAAATTATTTAAAAAAAAAATAGATTTCAGTTGCTCATTCCCTTTTAAAAGTTGAAGACATTAAGCCTATGAATATAAGTAATGAGTAACCCATTTTTATCATTTCATCTTTTTGTTATCAAGTCCGATTCCTTTTTATATGGTTTGCATTTTTTTTCTTAAATATCTTATTTAGTTGTACTAAAGTGGCTATATTTATCAAAATTTGTTCAATAATATGACTACTACTTATACTTTTCTAGTATTTAATTTAACTTCTCCCATTTATATAATATTTCATAACAATTGTGGGTACAAGAGATATTTCCTTAAAAATCAGATGAAATATGTACTTGTACACCTTATGAGTCATATACATTACACATGCTAACGGAAGAAAATAACGTCAGGCTAATAGATATAATAAAATGAAAGTTTGGGGAGGTATTGTGTAACAACTGAAAGTTTAGGATAAACCTATACTACCCTCAAAATTCGGGAGGATTTGGTTTTATTTCCCCATTAAAAAAAAATGACTAAGTACCAAATTTAGCTAAGTACCATATTTAGCTAGATGGAAGAATCAATATGTAATATTCTTGCTATTACATAGGTATGCACTACCAAAAAGTTATTCAATAAAAAAATAAAAAAATCAACCCTATGGTTTCCTTACACTAAGTAGTTGATAGACATTGTCCAGTTTTGTCATTAAACTAAGCACTAAAGTTTGCCGGATGGAATAAGGAATAAGTGCAATAGAAGTCCTAAAACTTGTAATGAAAATGCAATTAAGTCATAAAACTTGCAAAAAGTACAATTAAGTACTAAAATTTGTTAAATTGTTTCAATTGAGTCCTAAAATTGCACTTTTTGCAAGTTTTAGGACTCAATTGTATTTTCGTGACAAATTTTAAGACTTCTATTGCACTTATCCCCTTAAGTAACATTCTAGCACTTCCATCGACATGCACAAAAAACTTCAGGCTCGACTAGTGGGCTTAATTAGGCATGATGTATGTATATGCATGTTTCTGATACATAAGGGAAATGGTATTCTGGCACTTCCCATTACCCTGTTTTTCCCCGTAATGGCTCACGATATTCTTCTCTGCTGGCTTTAACTATTATATCTGAGGTGACTGTCAATAGGGCTGGTAGAATTATTGGGGACAACAGGCAAAGTTATCCGACAAGAAACTAGAGATGACTGTCGTTGGCAGATCCTATCTAATGGAAATTCTGACGCCAAAGGAACATTCTCAAGTTGAGGCAAGGGGGGAGGATGACACCATCTCGCCCGACTCATGTTGAAGGAGGGAGCGGCTTGTAACATTGAGACTTGCATTTTTCTTTCAAGATGTAATTTTTGTATGAGATGTATTTATGTAGGTTTGAATCTTATATATTTGTATTTCAAACAATGGAATTTGTGTGGTGTGATTTGATTTTGTAATGAGATGTATTTGTCTAAGTCTAAATCTTATGTACGGTGTTTTGTATTAATATTCTTTTTGCAGTCATTCCTATTTCGCGCTCCCTATGAAAAAATAACCATGAAGTAGGAATAATTTATCACCATTGAGATTTTGCTTAAATTTTTCATCAAATAATTGATTTTTTTTTAAATATAAAAAAGAAATTAGAAGCTATGCTCGAGCATAATATATAAATCAGAAGAGGCATTTTGTCATTAGCCATGTTTCCAAAAATATTGTCAACGTATCATTTTTCTACTTTTTATTTGGATTAAGCATGTCAAATATCTCCTATGTCCAACTATTCTTGCGGGTTCCAATCAAAAAATATTCTTGCGGGCCATTCGATTCAAGTTCACAAATAAAATTGATCACTTATTCCGAATAAAATATTACCCGAATACATTGTTAACTAATTAGCTTTCAAAGTGAAAAATAGGGCAATAATAAAAGTAAATAGAGGACAACATCCAATTCTGATTTCTCATAATCAGGCTTTTTGTCAACAAGCTAGTCTACATGACAACATTCCAATTTTTCTGTTCTATTATTCTTTTGTTCCTTGAAATAGAAAAAGAACAAAAATCCGTTTGGTAATGTCAGTTAGGGTGCGTTTGGTAACGTTTCTGTTTAAAAATTGTTCCAGGAAACAGAAATAGAAAAAAGTGTTTCTGTTCAGGGGAACAATTTTTGAACAAAAACGCGTTTAGTAACGGTATAAAATTTCTGTTTCTGGAATAGAAAAAGAACAGAAACACGTTTGGTAAGAATCGTACAAATTTTCTGTTTCTGGAATAGAAAAAGAACAGAAACACGTTTGGTAACTGCACAAAATTTCTGTTCTAATTTGTTTTTCAAGTGTTTTTTTTTAATAAAATGTAAACTTGGTATTAAATTATCATTCTCATGAAATGCTCATCAATTTAATTATGTTTATAGTAAGTGAAAACAAACATTCTAAACATGATCATATTTGCTTACTTGGAAGAAAATTTTTCAAGTTTGTACCAAAATTTTCCCAATTGTTTTTTTTTTTTAATAAAGTGTAAACTTGGTTTTGAATTCTCATTATCATAAAATGCTCATCAATTTAATTTTGTTCATGGTGAGTAAAGTCAAACATTCTGAACATGGTTATAAGTGCATACTTTGAGGAAAATTTTATAAATAAACTTTGTACCAAATTTTTGTCACGTGCCTTTTCTTTAAATAAAGTATAAACTTGGTATTGCATTATCACTTTAATGAAATGCTCTTCATGGTGGGTGAAGACAAATATTCTGAACATGATCATGTGTATATTTGGAACAAAATTTCGTAAGTAAAATTTGTACAATAAAAGCTAGCTAAAAGAGGAATATCTTATAGATCTCTACATAGACCCTTTCATACATAACATCACAATAATTAAGTAATAGAGTTCATTGTTCAACTTCATCACATTGAATTTGATAAGTGAGTACTTAAAAACAAAATTACAAAAGTCGGAAACACAAAATCATGAAATCTCAGGCATATTATGATGGTCGATTCTGCTTCCACAGTTTCGGCTTTGATATTGCTCAACTTTCGGCTTTGATATTGCTTCAACAGTTGCTGATTCTGCTTCCTGCATTGAGCCACAAATCGAAGTTAGCAGGACGATGGAACCATTGAATCCAGCTCTCTAAAATTATGCACAATCAAGCATCACATGCGCATGACATCGCATGCGCATGACACAAGGACAATTCAGTCAACATAAATGTTGAGGACTAATATTATGTACATCTTCGACATCAGTTAACACAGCAAATGCACACATGAACCGCGAACGGCACATCAATGACACAACTAAACAATTCCACACACCAAGACATATGAACAGCAAGCAAAGAAATATCGATACTAAAGAACAACCTAACTCTGGACGTCTTTACAAACAAAAACACACAGAGTTTGGATCGATAGAACACAAATAAGCAACTGGGCAAAGTGATTAATGTTGGAAATTGGTTTGATGGTGGATATCTAATATCAATTATCAAACAACAGAACTTTGCTAAAAAAAAGAGAACAATAGAGCAATACCATCCCACACGTGATTTACTTTTTTTTTTATATTATCACCCTCAAAATCTATGCTCAAAAGGTCGTAGGAAAGTGGCAGACAATCAGGCCCACCCAAAAACAGAATATGCAATTCTGACCAAGGCAAATTCCAGATTTCAGAATGGATTAGAAAAAAATGTTAAACATGGCAAATGATGGTCGATTCAGGCATGCAATATGTCATTTTAAAGCTGGAGATGCCTATTACAATTATCTAGAAGACATTAAGTCCTAATAACATCATCTACCAGTTCATATCAAGTGATTTACACAGAAGGGACCAGCTCCAGCATATCAATAGAAACTCAATCACATGGAAATACTCTCAGTTCACATTAACAGTATGTATAGGATAGACCCGAAAAGAGGAACAAAGCAGCTAATTTTAGGTCTGAGTGTTAGGATCAAACATCTTAATCAAAATCCATACAGAGAAACTCACACACACAAAAAACAGTAAGCTGAACCTGTTGTTCTAGCGATCAATATTTCAGCAACATTGACAGATTGCAGCATAGTTTCAAGTATGCAATTGATAGGGAGAACAAAGGTCAATTGATGCAATCCGTATATTATTGAAAAGTCCATGGAATATACTATGACTTTCACAGAGATCTCGAGACTAAAAGAGCATGTTTAACAGTTCATCCAAGACAAACAACAACCAAGCCATAGGCAGGACAGAAGGATGATTTAATGAACATTTTTCTAATCATATCAACTCCAGAAAATCTAAAAAAATCTGTATGTTGTAGCCAAGGATAGTTCAAGCAACTTTCATGAAGCACCAATCCAGGAATTTGAAGCACCAAATTCAGTAGAGAATTGGAAAACAGACAAGGCCGAGTCAATGTATAATAGTAAACTGTTATGTATCAGTTTTCCAGAATCCCTTCTTAACTTTCGAAAAGGATTTCAGATAGCTAATGATCTCGGATCGGGACGTGCTATAACTCGTTGGAAAGCTAATCGAACTATCTTCAACTCTCATGAAGGCATCAAGCACCAAAAAGCACATATACAAACTCATTTTCAGGCATATGCGCAAAGAGGTCAGAGATACGAAATTGCAGAACAAAGCCCATCCAAGTTCAAAAATCATTTCAGATTGCAATGCATCCTGGCCCCGAACTTTCGAAAAGGATTTCAGGTAGCTAATGATCTCGGATCAGGACGTGCTATAGCTCGTTGGAAAGCTAATCGAACTATCTTCAACTCTCATGAAGGCATCAAGCACCAAAAACACATATACAAACTCATTTTCAGGCATATGCGCAAAGAGGTCAGAGATACGAAATTGCAGAACAAAGCCCATCCAAGTTCAAAAATCATTTCAGATTGCAATGCATCCTGGCCCCGAACTTTCGAAAAGGATTTCAGGTAGCTAATGATCTCGGATCAGGACGTGCTATAGCTCGTTGGAAAGCTAATCGAACTATCTTCAACTCTCATGAAGGCATCAAGCACCAAAAAGCACATATACAAACTCATTTTCAGGCATATGCACAAAGAGGTCAGAGATACGAAATTGCAGAACAAAGCCCATCCAAGTTCAAAAATCATTTCAGATTGCACTGCATTCTGGCCCCGAACTTTCGAAAAGGATTTCAGGTAGCTAATGATCTCGGATCGGGACGTGCTATAGCTCGTTGGAAAGCTAATCGAACTATCTTCAACTCTCATGAAGGCATCAAGCACCAAAAAGCACATATACAAACTCATTTTCAGGCATATGCGCAAAGAGGTCGGAGATACGAAATTGCAGAACAAAGCCCATCCAAGTTCAAAAATCATTTCAGATTGCAATGCATCCTGGCCCCGAACTTTCATTGTCGAGAGTGTATTTCGACACCAGAAGCCCTCGCCTCATCGGATGCTATTAAAAGGATTTTCGTTTTGCTTACCTCGGTTGAATCTGCAAAGTGGATGAACAAGCAGCAGCGAGCGAGCAGAGTAGCAAGCGAGCAAACGCTCGCTGCTGCTCACGCTCGAGCGAGCAGACGCTCGCTGCTCTGCTCGCTTGCAGCTCGAGCAGGGCCTGCTGCTCTACTCGCTTGAGTAGAGAAGCAAGCGAGCAGACGCTCGTTGCTGCTCACGCTCGAGCGAGCTGCGAGCGAGCAGAGCAGCGACCGTCTGCTCGCTCGAGCAGAGCAAGCAAGCGAGCCCTGCTCTGCTTTGCAGCGAGCAAGCAGAGCAGGGCTCGCTACAACCAAACTTTCAATCTAGGGCACCGTTGCTCGCCAGATCTGGGCGAGCATGCTCGTCCAGATCTTGAGCGAGCAGACGAGCCGCTGCCGCAAATCTGGCGAGCAACGGTGCCCCAGATCTGGGCGATGGCTGGTCGGAGCTCGAATCGCTCGAGCTCCGACCAGCCATCGCCCACATCTGCGAGGTCCTTGTCAATTGGTGAAGAAGAGGAGTGAGCAGGTTCACCTGGTGAAGGAGCAGCGGCTGTCGGCGTCGGAGAGGACGACGGTGGAGAAGCCGGATGGTCTCGAGACAGAGGCGGCTGTCGGCGCCGGAGAGTGGGATGCGCCGGAGAAGACGGCGGTGGAGAAGATGGAGGAGGAGGGCCTGCGGTGTTCGAAGGAATGACCAAGAAGTAGAAACGAAACACGAGTGTTTCTCTTTTGTTTCTCTTTTGTTCCTCTTTTGTTCCTCTTTTGTTCTTCAATTGTGTTTCAGAAATAAGAAACACAAATTTTGTGTTTCTTATTTCTGTTCTACATTTGTTCCTGGGAACAAAAGAACAAAAAAACAGAAAAAGTGTTTAAAAAGAAAAAAAAGAAACGAAAACAAACGGGCCCTTAGTTTTTCTATTCCTCAAAATAAAAAAGTGGCATGTGAATAGATTTGAAACTAAAACAAGAAGTAGAAAAAGTAGCTTCTTCTACTTGTGCTCGTAAACAATTTCTAAAAATAAGTCATTTTCTTTCTTTTCTTTTTCTTTTTTCCTTTTCTTCTTCGTTCTCTTCTAATCGGTCGGTGGAGACTCGTCACCCACCATTGCCACTGCCGTCGAAGCTTGTCGCACACCACCCGTTGTTGCTCAACAATCGGCTAGAGGAGGAAGAAGAAGAGAGGAAAAAAAAAAAAAATCTCAAAAAAGTTACTAAAAATATTAAAGAAATTCTACATAACAAAAAAAAAAAAAAAAAAAAAAAACTTATGGGTCGTACCAAACACTTGTTCCTTTTCTATTCCGATAATAGAAATTTTGTACAATTACTAAATGTGTAGTTTTATTTAGAATTTATTCCAAAAAAATAGAAATAAAAAAATTATTTCTGAAAGTAAATTATTTCCACGAATAGAAATATTACTAAACGCACCATTATTTTCCGGTGCCAACAGGAAATAGAAAAGCTTTGATTCGCATTTCTTAGTATGGCATAATTACAATTTACGTCAGGATTTTCAAAAACTACATTTGGATCCGCGGAAACTAAATTCTTGCTTTTCCCTCAGGCTGATTATAGTTCTACGTTTTATCATTTTGACTGTGCCTACCTGGAAATTTACGGGGAAAACGTGATGACATCAATGTATTAAAGAAATAAAGCAGGTGTGGAGAGAAGTATGCAGAGAGTCGGGGTGAGCAAGTAGCTCATTTGGCTAAAAAGGAATCCACTAATTTACGAGACTTATTGGTGCCAATGTTTAGGAGAGCAATTTCTTTTTCTTTTTTTATTGGACATTTTGCAATCACTATGCAAATCCAGTTGTGAAAAGCATAACTTTTGTAAATCTGAATGTCAACCGTGAATCTTAATTATGAATTTGCAATAAGAAATGAATACTAATTTTTCCTAGCAAATATTATAATAGGTAAGGTAGAAATCACAATCGCCCACAAATTTCAGAAAGGAAACTGCAACTTCTCTGAAAAGACATGGCCTCCCGAAAGGCACATAGATTCCGCAAATTAGAAATTTTAAAACTGATGTCCCCAAACACCTAAATCCAAATTTTATTTGTGAGCGTTAGCTGGAGAAAATCATTAAAAAAGGAGAAAATTACACAAAATTCCTTCTAACTTTGGCCGTGGAAAACCATCAAAGTTGCTGGGATATTCTAGTACAAAACAAGCACTTGTGGATAAAAAAGTTTTTTCTTTTCATTTGTCTAACCTCTTACATCCTTGAAAGTCTTAGTTTTTGTTTGATCTTTTTTTTTTTTTTTTTTTTTTGATGAGCCAAGGAAGCTCCGTACGCCAACAACACGGTGGAGTAAACCCTGGGGAGGCACGTAAATCACCACCACCCCTCGTGCCTCGGGTAAGTCACCCTTGTGACGCCCGAGAATCGAACTCCTCCCCTTGCGTCAGGGGGAGAAGCTCGCCACCAACAACGCCACCTAGGTGGGTGGTGTTTTTGTTTGATCTCTTTTTTTTTTTTTTTTTTGGTAACTCAGGGAACCTCCGTGCGTTGCTTCACGGTGGAGTAAACCTTTGAGGGAGTAGAGTCACCACCACCTTGTTCCCCGGATAAGTCATGGGTTTCTTTCTAACAAGGTAGACGACACAAGGATTCGAACATTGGATCTCTCGTGAAAGGAACCAGCGCCCAACCACTACGCCGTCATCACGGGTGGTGTGCTTTTGTTTGATCTCTTTGATAAGGGGAAAATACAAAAAAAGTAATAAATCTATTATATTGATACTGATTCAGTTTTAAATATTTCAATTAAACCAATTCAGTCCTAAATATTTTCATATTGATATCAATTTTATCCATCCAACCAATTTTTATTTGGCCAACGCCGATATGAATGTTGACCATCCAACCAACGCTTACGTGATAATTTTTTAATAATTTTTAATAATTTCTTTTCAAAATTTTTATTAATATGTTCCTTTTCCTTTTCCTTTTCCTTTTCATTCTTTTTCCCTCTCCTTCCTCCTTGGATCCCTGTTGTGGCCAATGAGGCTTCGACAAGACTTGTTGACCATTGGGCAAGGGCCACGAAGTCTATGCCGGCAACTAGCTAGGGTCGTGGTCTTTGCCTAGGGCCACGGGTGAGGCCAACCTTGCTCTAGCCTTTACTAGAGCCTTGTCGGCCACTGTGGGGATCCAAGGAGGAAGAAAGCAAAAAGAAAAAAGAAAAAGGAAAAAGAAAAGAAAAAAAAAGAGAAAAATTATTTAAAAAATAAAAAAATATATATATTAAAAAATTGTTACATCAACGTTAGTCAAATGGCTAGTGTCCATATCAATACTTCCAAAATTGACTAGATAAACTAAACTGATGAGAAAATATTTGGTGGTCCGGGAACGCCATGTCAGCGTGGTCCCCGACCACTCACGCAGCGCCACGTGGAATCTCCACTTCCACTTCAAGAGAAACTTCAAACCAAACCGACACGCGGGAGTACCTAGCCCTGGCCCACCTCTCTGACTCTCTCTCCTCTCTGTCTCTCTCCCCGTTCTCCTCTCTCTGCTCTCTGTCTCTCTCCTCTCCGCCTCCGCTGGTTGCTTCCGTTGCCCCCACCCTGACACTGACGCCGACGCCGCAGCCGCCGATGCTCCTTCGCCTCCCTCTCGTGACGTCCGCTTTGCTCTCTCTTTCCCCCTCCGCGAAGTTGTGCCTCTCTTCCAGGAAACGCGACGCCGACGGCCCTCCACCTCCGCCTCCGCCGGTTGCCTCTGTCGCCCTCGACTCCGACGCCGACGCAGCCTCCGCCTCCTCCCCTGAACCCAACTCTGACACCGACGCCCCTCCGCCTCCCTCTCGCGATCTCTAGTCCCCTCTCTCTCTCTCTTTCGTCCTCGAAGTCGCGCCTCTCTTCCAGCAAACCCCGACGCCGACGCTCCTCCGCCGGTTGCCTACGTCGGCGTCGGAGTCCATTGCCCCCAACTCCTCTGCCTCTGCCTCCGCCTACGCGCCTGACGCCAACGCGTCGAACCACGACGGCGAAAATGGAGGAGAGAGAAACGACGAGCTCGTCGGCGACGAAGCAGAAGACGGAGATGAAGAAGCAGAAGCACGCCGCTCGGGGTTCTGGACATTATCCAAGAAAACAGACACGATCCCCAACACAAAAATGTCCACTGTCTTCTTTTCCGTCTCTCCACCCTCTCCTTCATTCCCTCCTCAATTCCATTTCAAATCCTTCAAACACTTGTCTCCCCTCAAGACCACCCTCAAAAGACCTCTCTTTTCCACAACTACTCGTTCCTCGCTCCATGTTGACCCCCTCGAGTCCGACCCGCCATTGCCACCTTCCGTCCAGACCTTCTGGAAGTGGCTTGCTGAGGAGGGCGTGGTGTCTTCGACGTGCCCGGTTTGCCCGGCTTAAGTTCCCGAAGGCCTCGTCCTCGTCGCTCGGTGAGACATTGCTCAAGATGAAGTTGTCGTGAAGGTCCCCAGGAGGTTGTGGATCAACCCGGACACCGTTGCTGCTTCAGAGATTGGCTATCGCTGCGCCGATTTGAAGCCCTGGGTGGCTGTCTATCTCTTCTTGATAAGGGAGAAGATGAGGGGCAACTCGCGGTGGTGGTTCTATATTGATATATTGCCGGAGCGAACCGACTCGACATTGTATTGGTGGGTTTCATGTTTGCTTTGCGAATCCTAAAAAAAATTTAAGACTTGTTATTAATTCTATTGGATAGTCTAAGATTGTGGGGTGGTTAGTTGTGTGCTTCTGTTTTCTGGTTCCAGTGCAGGTCAGAAGAAGAGCTTGCAGAGATAAAAGGTCCGCGTGGTTTCTCCATCGCAGACGTCCCTTGCTCTATGTGCCTTTGTTTAATTGCCTTGTCTCTAGATATCAATGAAAGAACCTTTTTTTTTTTTTTTCCGCGGAATCATCCAGGAACCTTACTATTGCGGATGACCAGGGAGATGAAAGAGCATGTAGAGAGTCAATACCATAAAGTAAAAGAAGAAATCATATCACGGCACGAGCAGCTGTTTCCATCTTCGATTACGCTGGATGGGTTTCTTTGGGCATTTATAATGCTGAGATCAAGGGCATTCTCTCACCTTAGGGGCCAACTTGTTATGCTGCCACTTGTGGATTTAGTAAGTCAATCGATCTTTCCTATTGTAAATTAATAATGAACTTGTCTGCATTTCTTTCGGGCTTAATCAGTCTGCCAGAAAATTTATGAATTCCATATTATTTACGTGCATCAGATTAACCACAGCGCTAGCATAACGAGAGAAGATAATGCAGAGGAGATTAATGGACCAGCAGGTCTTTTTCTTGGGACCTCCTTTTCTGTTTGAAGTCAACAATGCCTGTCAAAGAGGGTGAGCAGGTAAACCTCTTAAGCCTGTTGAACTTATTCAGTAATTGATGATCCACTTGACATATTACGAATATGATATCACTCTCAACACACCGCATATCTTTTTCCCTGTCAGTCACAGAGAAATGAATCTTAACCTAATTGAACTGTAGTAATTAACAAATTGATTACCCGTCGAGAAATCCCCAGAGGTCGAGAAAGTTTCATTTGATTACCCAGAAATGGTATTGCACAAGCCTCATCTGGTAGGGCAGTGATTTGTGACCATTCATTGTGACTAACAGAATCCTGGGACAGGTTGTCATCCAGTATGGATTAAAGAAGAGCAATGCTGACTTGGCTTTTTATTATGGGTTTGTGGAACCAAATACCAATCACGACTCGTACACACTTACATTCAACATATCTGAGTTGGACCCCTTCCATCAGGAGAAGCTTGATATTGCAGCAGCCAATGATTTGGGTGAGACAGCATACTTCGATATTTTTATGTAGGATTCGCAATTCTTCCATATCTGCGGCTTGTGGCACTTCAAGAAGCAGATGCATTCCTCCTGGAACCTGTCTACAGGAAATCTATCTGGAAAACTCTCGAATTACCGGTTAGTCATGTGAACGAGGAGCTGGTATGCAAGATGGTCATAGATGCCTGTGAATCAGCTCTTTCAGGCTACCACACCACAGTTGAACAGGTACATGTAACATTCTGATTTCCACTTGGGTAATTTTGTTAGGATGGTTTCTCCTGGGGAATTGGTTCGGTTGGACTTTGCTGAACCATACAGGGTTAAAATGGCCTAGCTGAGAGTTCTTTAGCATGTCGTCTCTATCCTGAAATCAATCATGGTAGTAAACTTTTTTTGGTAGCTAAGGGTATGATAATCTAGTGTTTGTTAGTCTCAATGCCAAATGTGGCAAAATGCTTTTTGATTGTCAGAATTAGCCAAGTCATTCAACGGTTCTAGTATTTGCAGAGCATTCACATTTCCCGATCTAAGCCCAGTGAAACTAAAAGTAGGGAAGTCTAAGAAAATGAAGCGCTAAAACCTCTGTCAGTACATATCTATGCATCTTTTTGTCTCTGCTGCAAAAGGTTTGGCAACTCTTAGATCAGGTTATTTTGTTTTCTCCTGAAAGCTGTAGAAGCAAATCCCACCTAATTGCTCTTATGCTTGTCCCCATTCAAATGCAATGACTTGCAGGATGAGAAGCTAATTCAGGAAGGAAACCTTGGTTACAAACTTGAGATAGCCGTGAGGGTTAGAGTAGGTGAGAAGCGGGTGTTGCAGCAAATTGAGGGTATTGTCAAGGAGAAGGAAGCTCAATTGGATAAGCTTGAGTATTACCATGAGAGGAGATTGAAGGAGCTTGGTCTGGTTGGCGAGGAAGACGAAACTTATTGCCAGCCTAAGAAGGATTCTATACCCACCTTATAGAGCCAGTACGCAAGTTTAATCTTGCCGTTGCCTTGAGGTTGTTTTAAAAGTAAGGAACAAACTGTTTAATTTTTTCCTACTTCCGGAGTATGCAAGGGATGGTAAGCAAAATAATCAGTATATTCATCTGTTGTATCAAGTCTTAAACATTACAGACTCGGCTTAGATGGATCGACAATGTGTACCGTACTCTGGCAAGCGAGTTCCAATTTGGATGAAGTTCTGAGGGAACAAAAGAAACTACAGGGATTTGTATTAGTTCTGCCAATTTTCATTGAGTAGGCAAAGAACCGAACTTCCGCAGTTCTGTTTGTATCATGGTTCATGGCACTGCTTTGCCAGAAGAAACAATCACTGGTTTGGTATGTAAATCGACAAGTTTCTTTGAAGAGCACATTAAGTTGCATCACACTGTGTCCCTACAAATTTGTGATCGCAAGGTGCGCTCTCTTACTTCCATGTAATGGTCAAAAAGTGAAGCTCAAAGAAATGCTGCTTTGCCGAATGTTGCGACCCCCATATAAATTTAGGTTTGGCTACAGTTGACTTCATTTACTATCTTACTCAAAACCTTGCAGATGTCTCTCGAGTCATCATCTCAATGGATCCTTAACCAACCAAAATTATAGACATGAACCAAATAAGCTTTCATTCTGTGTTATCACAAAAAGCGCAATATGTACACTCTCACTTTCAGGGACTTCTCAACAGATTACAATCGTTAACTATGGACAAGAAAAAATGATGAATTTATCTTTGTAGTTGCCCCAGAAGGAAGACAATAATTCTTTGCTGGCTGCTGCTTGTTAGGCTGTCGGGCATTTGCTTATCATGGTTAAACAAAAAACCATTCACGATGATGAAAGCAGAGCAGCTCGCGCAACAAACTCAGAGAGTGTCTTCATATCTAATTGTAAGGAAAACTAATGCAGCTATGCCGTGCACTGCAACTTTTGTAGAGATCAACTTGAATCCCAAGCCCGTGAACATATTGTACGGAACATGTTCAGATGACAATAGTTGATCATCGCCGGCAATCAACTAGAGACTTCACTGGAGTTCCTCTTGCCCGGGCCTAGCAAATCATCACAGTCGCGTTGCTCGCAAAGGCACTCCAGAGGATTTGCATAGAAGTAATCCTCCTCCTTGGGCTTATCGACAATAACTCTACGATGACTTGGCTGTCCCATCTTCTTCTCATGTGCCAGACGTACAGCAACTTCAAAATCATTCTGTGAAGGTGTATCATTCTGATACAATTCCAGTAACACCACAAGCTTTTTACGATCTAAGAGAACGGTTCTCTTAAATCCAAGATATCTGCAGAAAAATGTCACAGTTTGCACACAGCCTTTTGAAAGAAAATTGGATAGGCCTAATTTATTTGTCTTGTTCTTCCAAGGGAAATAATGGAAGAACATCAATCAAGTCGACAGCTTACCTGCAGTGACCTTCCACAAGTTTTGCCATATTTCCATCATATGTGGGGATGAAAGTATTGCTGGCTATTGATACCATAAAATCTAGTGCCGCCATTTGTGATGAGTGATTATGGAACTGCTGCAACTCCTTTGGATCCAGCAGCATCTCCTTTTTAACCTGACAGAAAAGTAAAATCTATGAAAAAGATAGAAGAACTAAGTGTCAGATTACATGGAGATGGACTCATCCCAGTGCCAATTGCAAAGCATAAATGGATGTTCTAATACACGCTCCAAGCATTAGCAGCCGCTAGAGCATCCTTTTATGTACACTGTCTACCGTTCTTGGATCATTTTTACATACGCCCTCAAGGTGAAGATGGAACTTTTAACATTCTCCTTACGATTTTCACCTTCAGAGAGTTCAACACCGCTAGCATCAGAAGATGTTGGTCACTGAATTAGAAATATAACAGCACGTTAATATGTTAACTCACAATCTGTGGAAATGCAGCCCTCAATGTGGCTAATCTCCGTTCGCTGCCATAGATTTCTCCAGATGCGATGTAAATCTGCATGTCTTTGTCAAAACCTAGTGCCTGTAAAACTAATGATGTCTCTTCCGGAGTCAGAGGACACAGATCTTGTGATCTCCTTTCCTCAGATACAATCTCTTTCTCCCTCCACCAGGGGAATGCATACCTGAATGAAAAGCACAATTCATGTGGCCACACATTTTACATATGAGAAACGAGAAAAACAGATAAATTGATGAAATAAAAGGATGAAATACATCTAATGCCACATTCCTTGTATTCAATCAAGTTTACTTTTGCCCAGGTGCGACACCTAGAGCTTCAGAGCTAAAGCCACAGGATTTGACTAAAATGTAGCATAGGCCACGGAATATATTAGAGTTCCATCTGAGGGTAAAGTCACATGAACTTAATGACTTAAAAAACATATCCCTTCCTAGAGCGAAATATCAGATAAGTAAGTACAGAGAAATGTACAAAAACTTCATCGACCTTCCCTTAAATACAATGTGCATCTCTAGTTAAACTACATTTTACACCTTCGTTCAAGTACATATAATTTGCACCTTGAGGTTTCAAAAGGCTCGTGATTTTTCCTTGAGGTATAAGTAGCACAACATCAGCTGATTAAGTTAAATGAAAACTATTCCAATGGCAAACAATAAAGCAAGCACATGTCAAGACAAACCTCATTCGCTTGAGCTCTTCAGCTTCTTCTGCTGTACAACCTTGGGTGCATCCAGAGAAAGCCAACATATCCATCTCGTATCTCAGATGCAAAGCCATGAAAGGCCCCTTATCTCGAAGGAGGTGGACTAATTTGTTCCCCAGAGCCTCGATCTGAGGAGTAAATTTTAAAGCCTGAAAGTTGACTCAACATCTGAGCCTCTGAAGATCTAGTGAAATTCCATTGTTTGCCAAACGAGCATCTGTCTTATTGAAATGTACCACCTTATGCTTGCTAAATAGTGGCAAAATCTGCATGACATAGGCAAAGATATTACCCAGGGAACATATATGTAAACGGCATAAAACTACATTAAAGCACTACAACTGCCAAGTTCTCTGTATGCAGAACGGCATGCCATGAAGGGCAAATATCTCAGATTTAAATTGTGATCAATGGCTAAATCACAACCAGACAAAAAGGCCAGATACATGGCCAAGTAAATCTCCATCAGCATAAAGCTAAGTGGAAAAAAGTCCAATATAATCATGCTATCATTACACTACAATCTAAAGCAACCAAATTTAAAGAAGAAGAAGAATGCAGGCCATCAGGAAACAGAGATGCAAATGCACAACGAATTGAAGGCCATGCCCTGCCCAGATGAAGACTTACACAAATGGCCAACTGATTCACGCACTTAGGTAGCACCTTGCCCTACCTGAGGCCTTTTATAATGGGTCAAAAGACAATGCATATGCACAAGCACAGGCAAAGGGGATAGAATTGAGACATGTACAGAAAAACATGGTTGGATTTGACTGAAAGTGGATCCAAGTTTCAACTATGACAGCATATACAAATTACCAGAATTTTAATTTCTGGAATCGAAAACAACTTTTCGCACAAGCCACAGCCTCCGCTTTGATAACGCCAGATAAATCTAGTTCAGTTCTAGCAGATAACCAGCAAAGCTCACAATCAACCTAGCCTTCAAAATGCATCGGCGATTATACTTCGGTAGTTACCTTTTGACAGCGAGAGGTCCGGGAACAAGCAACAGCAAAGGAGAACCGTGATACATGGAACCTATGGAAGGGATCAAAGCATCAAACAACGACACACTAGTAAGCAAACAAGTAGCTCCCGGACCACCCAATATTTTCTCCTGAACTGATACCAATGTGAAAATATTTAGGACTGATTTGATACTAATGCAATTGGTTTAAGCATTTTTTTGGTGCTTTTTCCCTTTGATAGGTAAGAGTCTTGAGCTTCCCAAACTTCATAGTTTTCTCTCTCCATTAACTCATTATCGCTTTGCTTCATCATAACATTTGTTGTTCTTTACACTGATAGATTCCAATATGGCCATTAGAGATGTTGTTTCGGGTTCCTTCTTGTAGGTCCTTTTTGATAGGTTTAGTTCTCTGGCATTGAATTATGTGCATCGAGAAGGAATCAGCACCACCCTCCTTGACGAGTGGAAGGGGATGCTGGTCACAATCAAAGTAATGCTAGATAATGGAGAGGAAAAGCAACTGAGCGGTAATTGTCAGGTGAAGCTGTGGCTAAACAACTTTAGGGATTTGGCCAATGACATGTAAGACTTGCTCGATGAGTTCGAGGTGGAACCCGCTCAGGCCAAGTTAGAGGCAGAATCCAGCACAAGGAAGTTCCTTTTCTTAAAAGTCTCACGTCTGCCATGAAGTACTTTCATTTAAAATTGCAAGAACGTCGTCATACAATAGCATTCGCAATCCAATTATCTTAGGTAGGCAAGTCTTGTCATTATATCCCCACCAAGCTGCCAGAGCTCCTGTCACAGTTAATCTTCACAAAACCTAGCTTAGGTTACTCTACAGACCCTGCCTTTCGTCAACCAATCATGACTTAGCTCTCTTACATTTTTAAAAGGCAGCAAAGTCTAAAAGAGCTATTTCTAATCTGTGTAGTGACAGTTCTAGTATGGAGTGATTTATGTTTAATGGTTATTGCATTTCGAGTGTTCCAGATAAACCAACAGGTGTAGGCAATCATTCTCAAGCGTTATCAACCTGTACCAAGTCATTCGATCTCCTAACATCACATTTGTAGAATACCAGCCCGTACGAATAAGTGTCCATCGCCAGTGTCTCCCATACTTGTTAATTAACATAATCATAGGAATTTTCTAGTCATAAAAAATAAAAATCATCAACAGGGTATCCCGGTTCATTTTTTGTTGCAACCAATTAGGTGTGTGTATCCCGGTTCGATCACTCTTGCAATTCTTCATTATGCATGAAGGATCATTTTATTTAGGACTAATTGCTCATCTTGTTTCAGACTTTTGGATGAGAAATATGAGGACGGTGGAAAGACTATTAACGGTGGAGGATGTAAGACTATTACAAGAAATATGAGGGACATGGAAAGATTATCAAGTGGTCTTCGCAGAAATCTCTCCTCTCTCAAACAGCTATCTTTTATAGTTACCGGTACTTGCCAGAGGATGGCTTTGCTTCCTCTTTCAAGTATTTGGTATAATGCAATGTAAAAATTCTAAAAGATCAATGCTCAAAACTCAACGGCAACTATTGGCACCTCATCCAAGAAATCCCACTCATTGTAATGGTTCGGACTTCTTTCTTTCTTCCACACTTGTCGTTATGCTACTACTGCTGCTCAAAAATCCATTTCTATTACGAATCCTCAACTCGATGCTAGGAAGTTCATGTTTGTCCATGGACAAGCTTCACATAATTTGCCATAAACCAGCTAGACTTTTGGGTTGCTCTGTTTTGTTTGATAAGGAAGCACACAATGAAACGGTTATAATGCTAATGTGGTCCGGCAAGTCCACCATTGTTTCATACGAGTGACTATTCCTCAAAACAAATAATACTTGCATATACTCGCTCACAGTGCTGGAATTGTGATGCGTGGATGTACCTGTCTGGATGATGATATATCTTGAACTTTTTTACCCAACTATTGCTTATCTATCCACTAATGGTAATGCACTATGCTTTGCATGAGAATCATGAAGAATTGTTGCTCTTATATTGATATTTTTTCTGAAATTTCAGTGTTTGTCGTGTTTTCTCTTCCAAAGATCTTTTTTTTAATTTCCTAGCCCATTAACTTGAATTCTCTCAACTGTGCTTGTTTTGTAGAATATCCAACTGTCAATGATCTTTTCTGAAATTTCAGCGTTTGTTATGTTTTCTCTTTCAAAGATCTTTTTCTTTTTTTTTTAATGTCCTAGCCTCGTGACTTAAATTCTCTCAACTGTGCTTGTTTTGCAGAATATCCCACTGTCATCTTTATTTGGCAAAATCTCTAAGGAGGATCAAATGCAAATGCTGTTGAGGTAGGCAAATGATGTGCTTATGTTTATCTTCTGCAACTTGACAAAAGAAGACAAAAGGCTATTTATTTTGGTAGGTGTACCGATATGCTCAAAAGTATTTCTTGCTTTTCTTTTTTTTTGGTGACACACTTCAAAAGATTCATCTATATCATGATGTCAATCATCGAGGTCTATATTTAAAGTCAAACAGAGAATCTTTCTTTCTTTTTTTTTTTCTTTTTTTGGTACGAGGAGAATCTTTCTTACTTCCAACAACAGCAGCTAACTGTAAAGATGCACACAATAGGATTTAAAACAAGTGTTTTCAAGTTGGTGAATGTGACAACTAAATTTGAATGAACCCTGCAGACTATAATTTATTTAAACCTGACTTCCTAGTCAAAGTTCATAGTTTATCTTCTTCTTCTATTTAAATTGCCACACCATCTCAAAGCGCATTTTCTTTTTCTCTGTTATCAAGGAAAGACAGAAATGAGCAATCAGGTAGACTATGCTCTGTCGGTCTGTTAAGTGATCATGAAAGCCTCACTTTTGCCACAATGAATTTCGATTTAAGATTGTGAGAAGGTCGTTCATCCAGTACCACTTGAAACCATTTATCCAGGGTAGGCAAGTCCTATCACTATAACCTCGCCAAGCTGCTAGAGCTCCTGTCATGGACAAGGCAAGATGCAGGCACTATCATCGCTAGTGGGTTATCCTAGTGACCTCGGATGGGGGAATATCAGCTTGTACCAGGAGGAGTGAGAAGTGAAAAAGAATTAATTTGCGTCCTGCAAAGGCCTTGTCCTTTTCATTTGCTCTCTTTCGCTTTTGCTTCACTATCTAGTCATAACATACAGTCCAGTCAAGTCACGGTCTTCTTGAGTTTTATGGTTTATTTACATGAACAAAGCACTCGTGGATAGAAAGCATCATTGAAAGTCTTCTCCTTTATTGAAATTTTTGGTAGGTGAAGCCCACGGTCTTCTTGAGTTTTATGGTTTATAGTTTTCTCTCTCCGTTAATTCATTATCGCTTGGCTTCACCATGACCTATGCTCACCTCTCGGCTCAATAGTGTTCTCCTCCTGCTCATTCGAAGCTAGAGCTCGTGCTCAATAGTGTTCTCCTACTCGTTCGAACCTAGAGATCGTGCTTGTTGGATTGTTGTAATTGATATAATCACATTCACTGGTCTGCTCCAGGGAGTCTACTCGGAACAGGTAAGTAATATCTATCTTTTTGCTCTCTTTTTCGTCCCCAGACTGATGCATCTAGAACTTCCCAACCTAAAGGATATGGTGGTTTGATTCCTCCCCCCCAAAAAAAAAAAAAAAAAAAAAAAACGTCTTTGATGTCTCCACATGGTCATCCTCATTGAAGGAGGAATTGGTAATCTTCTTATATCTTATGTAAAAGCCTATATTGATCGCATACTCACCAATAAAGCAAAAAAAAAAAAAAAAAAGCATTGAAATTTCAAGGATACTAACAACATATGGATGCGAAAAATGTCAACAAAACACTAATATGCACTGAAGTTTTTGACAAACATAGGCGTGTGCTCTAAGTCGGTCGTATATAGAAAATTCAAATTTTATCCTCTGTTTTGGATGCCCACAAGAAAAGTCTTGATATGAAGAAAAAGAAGGACAATTGATGAACAATTGACGAAACAAGCACCTGTGGACAAAAGCTATTTTATTTTGCTTTGTCTAACCTTTGGTGTGCATTTCTCGTAAGTCTTGATCTTTTTTATGTTCTTTTTGGTAAATGAACGTGTTGATCTTCCTCGACTTCATAGTTTTCTCTCTCCATTGAATCATTTTTACCTCGCTCCAACATAACACCTTTGTTGTTCTCTACAGTGACTAATTCAACCATGACAATTGGAGGGATTGTTTTGGGTTCCTTTATGGGTTCCTTCTTTTCAATCCTATTCCACAAGTTGACTTCTCTCACATTAGTCTATGCACAACATGAAGGAGTTAACACTTCTCCCCTCAAGGAGTGGAATGAGATGCTGGGCACAATCAATGCAGTGCTGACTGATGCAGAAGACAAGCAACTCAGCGGTAACCATCTAGTGAAGCTGTGGCTAGATGATGTTAGGGACTTGGCCTATGATATGGAAGACTTGATTGATGAGTTAGTGATCAAAGTTGCTCAAGTTAAGTTGGAGGTAGAATCCAACACAAGCAAAGGTTTGGAAAAATGGAAGTTCTCTTTCTTTGGTCGAGATAAATCCTCCGGATCGAATCCAAACCTTGGCTCGCTCATGTTTGAAACCAACGTACGGGAGATTAGTGGCAGGTTGAAAGTGATTGTCACTAGGAAGGCTCTTCTAAGCTTAAGAGAGAATGTTGTGGATAGATCCAACTACACAAACAAAAGGGATCTAACCACTTCTTTGCCAGAGCCTCAGTTTTATGGTAGAGAGAAGGAAGAAGCACAAATACTCAAACTATTGATTAGTGAAGTTGAAAACTCCGATGCCGTGTTGAGCATGATCCCAATAGTTGGGATGGGTGGTGTTGGAAAAACGGCCTTGGCTCAACGGTTGTATAATGATGTCAAAGTATATAGCTGTTTTGAGAAGAGAGCGTGGGTTTGTGTGTCAGATGTTTTTGATGTTCTTCACATAACAAAAGCTATTTTGCGGTCAATCTTTGGGTTGTCATGCCGGGGTGAAGATCTTAACGGGCTTCAAGTTAAGTTGAAGGGCAATCTATCGGGAAGAAGTTTCTTGTGGTTTTAGATGATATATGGAATGAGAAATATGAAAAATGGACTGCCCTCTTAAAGCCATTTGAAGCGGGGGCTAAGGGAGTAAGATCATCATCACGACTCGCAACCTTGCTGTTGCTTCCATAACTAGAGCATCACCCTATCATTTGAAGGAATTGTCCCTTGACAATTGTACAAGCTTATTAGCCTTTCATGCTCTTGGAGCAACAAATTTTGAGAGCCATCCGGATTTTAAAACAATAGGTAAGAAAATAGCTGAAAGATGTAAAGGTTTACCTTTGGCGGCGAAGATGCTAGGCGGTGCCCTATGTAATAAAAGGAATCCTAGTGAATGGGAAGATACCTTAAATAACAGAATATGGGATCTTTCGATGGCAGAGAATGATGAAGTTCTCCCTGTCTTGAACTTGAGTTATGTCCATCTTCCTTGCCATTTGAAGAGATGTTTTGCTTATTGTGCAGTATTTCCCAAGGATTATGAAATTGAGAGAGATGAGCTGGTACTCTTATGGATAGCCGAGGGCTTTTTAGATACACAAAAGTAAAGGGGGATAATTTCAAATTAGGACGAAATTACTTTGATGAGTTAGTATCTAGATCATTTCTTCAACAATCAAGTGTCGACGCATCTAAGTTTTCAATGCATGATCTTTTGAATGATCTAGCAAAGTCAATTGCAGGAAGTGCATACTTTAGCTCTGGGGAGTCTCACTTGGCAGCTAATGAAGAAGACACATCTCTTGGGAAAATTCGTTATGCATCATTCATCTCATCGCATTTTGTTACATCAAAATGCTTAAGAGAATATCACCGAATGAAGATACTAAGAACTTTAATGCTATTGCATAATGGATTTAGAGGGGACACTTTCTCTATTTCCAACAAGGTGCTACATGACTTGCTAACGGAATTGAAGTACTTGAGGGTGCTCTCAATATGTCATTGTGACATCATGGAGGTACCAAATTGCATTGGTGATCTAAAACATCTTAGATATCTCAATTTCTCGTACACGATATCAAAAGGCTACTCGAATCGTTGTCAACTTGTGCAAATTACAAGTTTTGATCTTAAGAGGTTGTCAAAAACTTTCAAAGTTGCCTCAAGGCATTACAAAATTGGTCAGTTACAGATTCTTGATGTTAGAGATACAAGGAGTCTTAAAGAGATGCCGTTGGGTATTGGTAATTTAAAAATCTTATTATCTTGTCTAAGTTTGTGGTACGACAAGAGAAAGGGTCATGAGTTAGAGGAGTTAAAGAATTTGCCACATCTTCAAGGAGAATTAGTCATATCGAATTGCAAAAGGTGGAAAAAGTTAGAGATGCAATTGATGCTAATTTGCATCAAAAGCAAGGCCTTACCAACTTATCCTTGCATTGGGATGAAAATTTGGAAAATCTCCAGAATCATGAGCGGGAAGCACAAGTGCTTGACTTCCTACGACCTCACATTGATCTTGAAAATCTTAATATTTTAAACTATGGTGGTGCAAAATTCCCATCATGGTTAGGTGGTCCATCCTATTCTAAGATAGTGTCTTTATGCTTGTGGGGCTGTCCTAATGTTATATCACTTCCTCCGCTTGGACAACTACCTTCATTGAAAGAATTATCTCTTGAAGGTCTACACACAGTAAGAATGATAGGCTCTGAATTTTATGGTGATAGAAGACCTTTCTCATCCTTAACAACTTTGAAGTTGAAAGAGATGTTGTCATGGAAGAATTGGTCTCCTTATGTTGGGGGCCCAAAAGAAGAAGTCGCATTCTCTTGTCTTCAACATCTTGTTGTCCGGTGCTGTCCTTCATTGATTAGGAAATTACCTCATCAACTTGATTGTCTCATAAAACTTGAAATCCATTCATGTCCGCTTTTGAATAATTCAACGAATGAGGTTTGTTTTCCATCTCTCCGTGAGTTATACCTTGAGGATTGTAACAAGGAAATCTTAAAGAGCTTGGTCAACCTAACTTCTTTGACCATTCTCAAAATTGAAAATCTTGCCGAGCTTGTTTGCTTTGATCATGTGTTTATGAGGTGCTTGGTCAAGCTAAAGGATCTTCATATAGGACGGTGTGACAAGCTTATATACTTGTGGCAAGATGAAAATATAATGCTAAATCTTACTTGCCTTCAAGAATTAGCCATTGAAAGCTGCCCTCGATTCACATCTTTTGTGGCAAGAGAAGGAGAAATAGAGTTGTCGTGCAACTTTGAAAGGATGGAATTGAGTAATTGCATAAGTTTAGAAAAGCTTCCAAGCAAGATGCACACATTCAAACATTTGATCATTAGGAGGTGTCCAAAAATCTTGGGACCAACCATTCCTCTAGATGACCCTAACAACAATAACCCGATATCTCAACTTGAGTATTTGCGGATTGTAAATTGTGATTCTCTAATATCGTCTTTGTTTGCCAACAATAGACTTACCGCTTTGAAGAAACTTTGTATTTGTGAGTGCAATGGAGTGGAGTCGGTGGAAATGATCACCATAGAATCACTCAAAGAAATGACAATTGATGGCTGTCCAAATCTAGGAAGCCTACCACAGTGCCTTCACACGCTCTCCCATCTTGCTCATTTGGATATAAGTAATTGTCCAGCACTGGAGATAGATGAATTCCCTTCCCTTCCCATCACCCTGTCGTGTCTTATAATTAGTAATTGTCCGAAGATAAAGTCTCTACCAAATCAGTGGCATCATCTTACATCCTCGAGACGCTATTCATCGAGGATTGCCAAAACATCAAATGCTTCACCAAAGGAGGTTTGCCTCCCAATTTGTGGTTTCTTAGAGTTTCAGGGTGCGAGAATATGAAGCAGCCAGTGAGAGAATGGGGCTTACCCCTGCTCACATCCCTTCGATGTATGTTAATTGACTTTTGCATGGGAGGGGAGGGAGAGAAGATATGGTTTCCTTCGGAGGATAGGGATGCGTGGAGTCTTATCTTTCCTTCCTCTCTAATGTATCTTCGCATTTGCAATATGTGGAATGTTGAAAGACTATCAAACGGTCTTCTCAACCATCTCTCCTCTCTCAAACATTTATGGATTGACTCTTGCCCGAAGCTGAGGTACTTGCCAGAGGATGGCTTCCCTCCCTCCCTCCAAGAATTGTACATAGAGAAATGTGAGATTCTGAAAGATAGATGCTCAAAACTCACTGGTGACTATTGGCCCCTAATTCAAGAAATCCCTCTCATTGAGATAGATTGGGTGCGGATCCAATGAATTGATTCTTTCATGCACCGCCAGTTTTCTCGGATTAAGGGTAAGTTTTTGGTTTTGAAGGCATCAATTTTGATTCTGCCTCCTCTATTCGATGTGTAATACAAATTGATATTTGTCATGGAGATATTTCCCATGAATTTCCAAAAACAACCCACTAAGGTCAACGGATGACAATTCGTTGGGGTTCTTTTTGTCCAGCAAACAAACTCAGTACTCATCCATTACTTCCAATTTTGACTACATGTCCTCTTCCTAGTATGCAAAGCTACCCAATGGGCATAAACATTTGCTTTTCACGAAATACGACTAAAATTCAGAGCTGAAAATTGATCTTTAGCTGCTTGAATCCCGGCGGGGAGCTTCCTTTAGTCTTTAGTTGTATTGATTGCGAAAGTTGATAATATCCTTGGATACCACAGCTGCATCTATCTCCACTACAACCTTGGGCCAACTTCTCTTTTGCCACTACAACGCTCTTTCCAACAAAAAGTAATTCAGCCTTCTCTGCAAATTTAACTTGCACCACCACACCCCTGCGAGTAACCATGTCCCCTGCCTAATTTGTGGCCACAATGCCTGTTGTTAGTTTGTTCGTGAAACATAGAAAAAAGTGCTTTAGTAAATAGTTTCTTTCTTAAAGACAGTGTATTCATGCCTTAAAGTCCAATTCCATCTTCCCAACAATCCCAACAGCAACATGTTTCGTTTCTTTAATGTCAGACCCATCGCAGTTGATATTCACAGAGCCTAGCTTAGGTTTTACTACACGCCCTGCCTTTCAGCCACCCAATGATGACATAGCTCTCTTATATTCTTGCAGGCAACACACTGCAAAAGAGTTTTTCTTATCTGTATTACTGATGGTCTCAGGATCTGGTGATTTATGGTTAAAAGTTGCTGCATTTGGAGCTTTCCAGTTACACCAGGTGACAGCAATCATTCTTAAGAGTTATCAGCCTGCACTAATCATTTGATCTCATGACCTCATATTCGTAGAATATCAAGCTTGAACCGATAATTCACCATCACTGGTGATTAGTGGTCTCCCATACGTGTGTGCTAACATAATCATAAGAATTATTCAGCGAAAACAAAATCATCCAAAGGGTCACTAATTGCTGAGAAAAGGAAAGCGAAGGATCCTGGTTCTTGTCTTATCTGTTCATTTTTTTGTTGCTGTCGGGTGGGTATGCATATAATTCTTTTTTGTTTGATTACTCTCATAGTTGTTCATTATGCATGGAAGTATTTTTATTCAGGACTAATTAATCGTCCTCTTCCAGGATTTTGGATAAGAAATATGAAAAATGTGGAAGAACCATCAATAGCGGAGGACATAAGATGCGTGGGCCTCCTATTTCCTTCCTCTCTAACCTCTTCATGGATGAAAAATATGAGGAACGTGAAAAGACTATCAAGTGGGCTTTGCAGGCATCTCTCCTCTCTCAAACAGTCATATATTTTACAGTTGCCGGACGTTGAGGTACTTGACAGAGGACAGCTTCCATCCCTCCCTCCATGTATTCCGCATAATTCAATGAGAGATTCTGAAAGATCGGTGCTCAAAACTCTGCGGTGACTGTTGGCACCTCATCCAAGAAATCCCACTCATCGTAATTGATCGAGTTCGGATTCAATAAGAAGATATCTCTCCAATGTCTAATCTTTGTTCTCAAAACAAATAATACATACATGGACTTGCTCTCAGTGTAGGAATTATGATGCATGGATGTGCCTGTCTTTATTGATGATATATCTTGAACTTTGTTTCATGCCCAAAAATTGCTTATCTTTCCACTTATAGAAATGCACTATGCTTTGCGTGAAAATCATGAAGAATTGTTGCTCTTGTATTGATATTTTTCTGCAATATCAGCGTTTGTTGTATTTTCTCTTCCAAATATCTTTTTCTTAGGCCCTAGCTCATTGACTTGATGTCTCTCAACTGTGCTTACTTTGCAGAATATCCCACTGTCTTCTGCATTTGGCAAAATCTCTCCCGGTGATCAAATGCAAACATTGTTGAGGTAGGCAACTGATGTGCTTACGTTCATCTTTTGCAACTTGACAAAAGAAAAACAAAAAGCTACTAATTTTGGTAGTTGTACTAATATGCTCTATACTTTTTTTTTTTTTTGGTGACATGCTCTAAAAGATTTATCTGTATCACGATGTCAATTATTGAGGTCTACATTCAGAGTCAAACGAAGCAGCTTTCGTACCTCCAACAACAGCAGCGACTGAAGAGATGCAAAAATTGGGGTTTTCGAGTTGGCAGATTACAATCCATTTCGATCTGACTTCCTTGTCGAAGTTAACAGTTCATCTTTATTCTATTTAACTTCCCACGCCATCTCAGAGAACATTTTCTTTTTCTTTGTCGCAAAGGAAAGACCGAGAGGAGCAATCAAGGAGACGATGCTCTGTTACCATTTTGAGTAATTGTAAAAGTTTCACGTCTGCCTTGAAATATTTCAGATCGCAGGAAGGTCATCGTCCAATACCACTCGCAACCTAGTTATCTCGGGTAGCCAAGTCTCTTCATCCAATACCAAGCTGCCAAAGCTCCCATCACGGGCAAGGCAAGATATAGGCACTACCATGACTAATGGATTATCATCGTGACCTCGCGTTTGTGGAATATCAGTTCGTACCGTCAGGCCACCGTCGCTGGTGTTCAGTGGTCCCCTATAGTTCTGCGTTAACAAAATCATGAAGTCTATTTAGGATTAGCAAAATCATCAAAACAGTTTCATTTTTACATGCAATAATTGACTTGAACATGCATGTTTCGAGAATACCTAAATGCCTCTTACCAATAAAGAGCGGTGCTGATGGCAACGACTGGGCAGTGGCCGTGGGACGGTGGTGCGCTCTCCCGCCCCATTCTCGCTTCTTCTTCTTTTTTTCCTTTTTCAAGTTCTTGCTGTTTTTTCTTTTTATTTTTCTCTTTGCTTTTTTTTTTCTTTTATTGAACTTAAATTTGGAAAGATACATGAAATCTAGACATTATTCATTAGACAAGTACAAGAGAGATTATTGAATGAAAAAATCACGGTACGATTAAGCGTGGCATGTAATGCATGGGGAAATTCTACTAGTAATGGCAAAACAAAGGCATTCACATAGGGATGAAAGAGGAAGGATGTGAGAAGTGATGTAACAATGCCAATTTGCATCCTGCAAACTCTATCTTTTCATTTGCCCTCTTTCGCTTCTGCTTCACTTTATAGACAAACAAATACATGATGTCCAGTAAAGTCTTGGCCTTCTTGAGTTTATGGTTTATCTGCACGAACAAAGTACTTGTGAACAGAAAGCATCCTTGAAAGTCTTGGTCTCTGTTTAAACTCTTTGGTAGGTGAAAGTCTTGGTCTTCCGGGACTTTAAAGTTGTCTATCTCCATTAACTCATTATCAGTTTGCTTCAACATAACCCTTGATTGACTCTACGGTTATTGATTCACCCTTAGAGGGCAGGCATATCTTCATAAAAAATTTATCTTACGAATGTTTTGTTGGTTTTTTTTTTTTTTTTTTTTTTTTTTTTTTTTGAGTATAGTCTTTCACGTGGTATCCATAGCGCTAAAAATTTGCAACAAAATGGGTGGCAATGATCTGCTGAAGGGTGCTAAAGCAATTGTTGATGATCGTGAAGCGCTTGATAGGAGAATTGTGGTCCTTTGAAAAGAAAAAGTTAACCAAAGCATTTGCTTGATGATTAGTTGGTGATATGTGAATTGTTTACTATTTCCAGAGTAAAATTAAGCAAATTGCTTCATGAATTCATTGGTGTACCCGACTATTTTCCTTGTTTAACCCAAATCATGTGTTTCTATTCTCATTATTGAACAGTCAAAGTTAGTTGTCTTTGATGACTTACAGTTATATAATAGAAAGTAAGATGCCATTGTTAGGTGGATCATCTACATTTATTTCAATCGGTGCAAGTTGCACAAAGATGCTTATATGTCAGTCCTATTAATTGTGGTCTGAGTTACAGATATATAATAGAAAGTAAGATGCCATTGTTAGGTGGATCGTCTACATTTATTTCAATCGGTGCAAGTTGCAGAAAGATGCTTATTTGTCAGTCCTATTAATTGTGGTCAGCTTCATTCATCACTAGACAAGAAAATGGGTCTGGCATCGCCAACTAACAGTGTACAATCTACTAGATATACTCTAGGCATCACACTTGTGAACGGTAAAATCATGGAAAGGGCCATGATTCTACTATCATGCGGTTTTCGATCATCAACTACTACTTCAACACCCTTTAGTAGATCATTGCTACCCATCTTGCTATGAATCTTTAGCACGGCAATTGCCACGTAAAAGCCTACATTGATAGCATATGCACCAATAATGCATCAAATGAAGACATTGAATTATAAGATTATTAAGAATGTACAAATGCCAAAAAAAAAAAAAAAAATCTCGGTCTTGGTCTTTTTTGATGTTTTTGGTAGGTGGATGTCTTGATCTTCTTGAGCTAAATAGTTTTCTCTCTTCCTGCTTTAAATAAGACAGAACTAAGCAAAATGATAGAAAAAGTTCAATAAGTTGTCGACAATTTCAACTTTGCTCATGAGTTCCTAAATTAAAATATTCAATTTAACAAGTACGTACACACTGATTATAGATTGTGTGCGTAGCATTGGTACTTTACAAGTGTGTACGTACTTGTTAAATTAAATCTTTTAATTTAGGAACTCATGAGCAACAGTTGAAATTGTCCACAACTTATATATATCAATTTGGTCAGTCCTCCTTGATGAGCCCTATCAATTATTACTTTCCCTTTCCTAAAAGTTATTAATTAAAAAAACAGAAGATTTAATCTAAAATCTATTTAGATATGAACCCAATTAATGAGGTCAATTAATTATGAGATATGAAATTATATTAGATTACTAATATTCATACACGTGCTATGCATGGACGAAGACACTGCGCACATATTTTCAGATTACATGTAAAAAAAATTAGGAATTGGAATAAAATGAACTATTTATGTGGTTGATTGTTTCCAAATATTACTTAAACCTTAGAACTCAACTTGGCATACCTGAACCAAATATATTTCCCCACAACAAAAAGAAAATCGTCAAATGCGCTAATCTAATTTGGTCCCAAGAACACGTCATTAGCACTTCAATACTTTTGACATGTGTATATAACTTTACAACTATCATTTATAATCGCCTAGTAGTGGTAATACATGAAAAGGAAAATCAGAGAATATTTTTTGGCTTATAAAAAACATACAATTTGATTGTGTCTTATCTCAAGCCTTTGGGATCTGGCTGAATAAGGAAAAGAAAAAGACATTCAAGAGGAAGCAATTATTCGATTTTACATGTGAGGGGTTGGAGCAAAAACTCCATAAGAGGAACCCCATCAATTTCATTCTATATTCATGGCTTCCAAAAATATTCAAATTGACTAAAAACAAAACCAGATAATGAGGTCGATGAAATTTCTTACCTTTCTGCTGGCAATCAAGTATCTAAAGTTTTTTTCAATTCAACCAATTACCTCTCATTTATTAATGGGGGTCAACATGAGACCTCCGTTGAAATCGCAAACGAGAAATATCGATGACACCAACGTATTAATTAGTCGTTAATTATCTGTATTGGTATCCAATATGTTTCTTGCAGTATTAATTTTGTCTCTTGCGGGTCAGAAATGACCTTCAAGACGATATTCATCCATCTTCAAAGAGATGGAACAAATTATCCACAAAAAATGTTATTTAGGCAATTTTGTGGTAATTGGTTAAGAAATCCTAGTAAATTTTTATATTATGTGTGCCCATATGGTTAAATCTGATGAAAATATTATGAATATAATTTCCAACAGAAATAAAAGCAAGGACAAATAAAAAGTCTACCTTCAATAAAATGTTTGATAACCCACTAAAATATTTCGAGGGGAAAGGCTTGAATTTTTATGATCGAATGATTCCAAGAAAGAAACTCTAAACAAAATCGACATTGAGAAACTTTCTAACCTCTTTAGTCCATAAAATCTTTTGGCACATGAAATTAACAAAAATATCTCCTATTATCTTTCAGAGGAGAGAATGAATAATCTTACAAAAGAAAATTATTAAAGGGAGACAAGCAAAGAATTGAGAGGATAAGTTTGTAGAACAAATATAGCATAAACAAAAGTATGTGCAAGATTTGAACCTAGACCAATGATTGTATGATAAACTCTTTGGGGCAATGACATCGTGATTATTTGACCTATTATCCCTTTCATAATAAAGTATCTGAACTTTTTATCGTTCAATCAACTACCTCAATTTTTAAAATGTGGGCCAACATGAGACCTTCATTAGAATTGCAGAATAAAAATGTTGACAGGACACTAATGCCGTTAGATGTCCATATTGGAGTCTAATGTGATATCTTGAGATGTGGCCACATCAATAGAGACATTGGATGCTAAGATTGTCTAAGCTAAGGTACACATTTCTCTCCTCATCACCAATCTGCATAAGTAAGCGATTCATATCAATAAAATCACTACAACATGGCCATTTAAGTTACGGATGCGTAAAATTGAGCAAAATTTGAAGAAAGAAAAAACAATTGAGATTAATCCAGACCTAACGTGTAAAGTTTTTATGATTAACGGAAAAAAAGAAGTTCACCTGCGGATGGAAGGGGCAGGGTGTGAAAAGTGAATCAACAAACTTTAATTTGCGTCCAGCAAATTTTTCGTCTTCCTGGAATTTATTGAATTTTCTTTCCCATTACCTCTTTTTCTCTTTTGCTTCACTTTCCAGACAAAAAAATTGGGGAGATTCTCTGGATATTACCAAACAAACACTTGTGTACAAATAGTATCTTATTTTGATTCCTCTAACCACTGAGGTGCATGTAGAGAGCACCCAAAGTTAAATGGATTACAAAGTGCTATAGCCTTGTCCCAAGAAAGCATCATTACTACTTCAATACTTTTGATATATGTATATGACTTTATGAATAATTACCCAAAAAGTCTATAAATCTATTATACGGTGGCTAATTCAATAGGATTTTTTTTTTCAATTTGACTAACTTAGTTATAAACATTTAAACAAGTTAATTGGAAATTGCTAAAT
The DNA here is from genome assembly GCA_014182375.1 of Eucalyptus virginea. Lineage (NCBI taxonomy): Eukaryota > Viridiplantae > Streptophyta > Magnoliopsida > Myrtales > Myrtaceae > Eucalyptus > Eucalyptus virginea. The sequence continues at coordinate 13,110,426 of CM024515.1, read as the reverse complement.
TGACAGTTATGTCATGTTAGATGGCCAGCATCCACATCGGTGATTTCCAGCGAATTAGCCAAAATGACTACATTGACAAATTGTTAAAAAACTTTAAAACTAAATTGGCCAAATTGAAAATTTAAGATTGAATTGATCGCCATGCAATAGGTTTAGAAATTTTTGGACAATTATACCTTAACGCTACAACTGTTATTAATGATCGACTTGTAGCAATCCATGATGAAGAAAATCAAGTAATATTTTTTGGCTCAAAAAAATATACAAACTATTGTCTACAAAAAAATAATATATATATTTAGGCAAGTTAGTTGTAATTGGTAGACCAGACAGATAAATAAAGGACATATAAATGTGCCAATGTACATGTGATAATAATGTTATTTATTAACATAATGTCCAACCGATAGAAAATCAAGCACATAGAAAGATTTTATATTAGATCAAATGTTTGATGATCCACTAAAATATTTCAACCGCCGCGGGGGCCGGGGGAAGAAGATTCTTAGGCTTATATATCTATATATATACATTAGGTTCCATTTGTTCCGCAAAAAATAAAAAGTTTAGAAAATACTTTCTTATAGATGATTGCTTTTTTTTTATTATTAAAATAATTAGTTGATAAAAAATGTTTTTGCTATTGACGACAATTTATGTCTAATTTTTTTTTTGTGAATAGTGAAAAGTATTTTATGAGTATTCTATCATGACAAGCAATTTGAGTTAGACCAAAGAGCTTATGTTTTGATGCACATTGTAACCTTGAGTTATATAAATAAACTGTTCTCATTTTTCTCCAGATCAAGACTTTTTGGCTGTCGTTTGAAAGAAAGGACCTTTTCTTGTGGCCATCCAAAGCAGAGGATAAGATGTGATATTTCTTCACATGACCAACTTAGAAGGTATGCATATCTTCATAAAAAATTTATAAGTTACAAATGTTTTGTTGGTTTTTTTCTTTTCAAAGTATAGGCTTTTACATGGCAGCTATAGTGCTAAAAATTTGCAGCAAGATGGGTGGCAATGATCTGCTGAAGGGTGTTGAAATAGTTGTTCATGACTGTGAATCGTTTGATAGGAGAATCGTGGTCCTTTGAACAGAAAAAGTTAGCCCAAAGCAACTTGCTTGATGAAGTAGTTGCTGATTTTTGAATTGTTTACTATTTCCAAAGTAAAATTAGGCAACTTGCTTCATGGATTCGTGGTGTACCTAATTCTTTTTCTTGTTAGTGTAAAGCACATGTTTCCGTTCTCCTTCTTGAACAGTCTAAGTTAGTTGTCTTTGATGACTTGTAGATGTGTGATAGAAAGTAAGATGCCATTGCTAGGTGGATCATCAACATTTATTTCAATCGGTGCAAGTTGTACAAAGATGCTTGTTCGTTAGTCCTATTAATTATGGTCAATTTCATTCATCGCTAGACAAGAAAAAAGGTCAGGCATCGCCAGCTAACAATGTACAATCTACTAGAAATTATACTCTAGGCATAACACCTATGAATAGGAAAATCGTGCAAAGGACCACGATTCTCCTATCAGGTGGTTCTCGATTATTAGGTTATTGAGAATGTATGGCTGCAATTTTATTTTATTTTTTGAAGAAAAAAGCCTTGGTGTTGGTCTTTGTTTAATGTTTTAGGTAGGTGAATGTCTTGGTCTTCTTGGACTAAATAGTTTTCTCTCTCCATTAGCTCACTTCTGCTTTAAATAAGATAGAACTAAGCAAAAGGATAGGAAAACTTAAATAACTTATGGAGAATTTCAACTTTTTCTCATGAGTTCCTAAATTAAGATTCAATTAAAAGAATACATGCACCCTGATTATGAGCCGATGCGCGGCATGGATACTCTACTAGTGTGTGTCCTTTTCCTAATAGTTATTAAAAAAAAAGAAAAAAAAAAAGAGATGGTTCAATTTAAAATTTGTTTAGATTTGAACCCAATTAATGAGGTCAATCAATTATGAAATATGAAATTATATTAGATTACCAATGTTCATGCACGGGCAACGCACAGACGTAGACATGTGAATATTGCGCACATATTTTTGTATTACATGTAATTAAAAAATAGGAATTAGAACAAAATGAATTGTTTCATGTGGTTGATTGTTTCCGAATATTACTCAAACCTTAGAACCCAGCATACTTGAACCAAGTATAATTACCTACAACAAAATGAAAATCGTCAAATGCACTAATTTAATTTGGTCCGTAGAGGCCTCAACTGCGAGCAATGTCAATTTTAATTGACTATTGAAAGTTTAAAAAAAAAAAAAAAAATTCAAGACTTACCATAATGCCAGTGAAAAGCACCAAAATTAAATGGACGCCGGAGTGTTATATAGCCTTGTCCCAAGAAGGCATAATGTACTTCAATAATGTTGACTAGAGCCGTTAAATGGGTGGGTTAGGTCGAGTCAAAAATAGTCCAACACATATTGACCTATTTAACCTATTTTAATCCATTTTCATGCAATATACATTTTTTGACTCATACCCGACTCAACTCATACCCGATCCATACCTGACCTAACCCATGTTAGTAAAACACTTTCATATTTAACCAAATTTAGGAAAACTTATTCTTGTGACTTCTTTTAAAGATTATATTGATAAATACTTCCAAATATATGAAAGCTTATTTCTTATGATTTTTTTAAATGATATTGTTAAAACTCTTTTATTAAATACAAATTTAATGGACAATTTTTAGAATTTTTTTTTTTTTTTTAAATTGAGGCTCTCTTTTTATCTTGAAAAATATTTTTATAAAGTCATTTTATTGAAAAGTAAAATTATTTTTATATTTACCTGAAATTTGAAAATAAATTAAAAATTTGAAAAATCTGATTGCATTCCTTTTAAAATTGAATTTTTATTTTTTTAAAAAATAAGATTTTTCAATTATTTTTTTTTTTTTATTTTTCCTTTTCCTTCGCCGTCGTCGGCCACGATGATGGCCGACAAGCCAAACCTCACCAGCCTTAGGCAAGGCTCCATCTCGCTAGTCCGATGAGGTTGGGCTCGCCAGAGGCCGACGAGCTCAAGTCTCACTAGATTGAAGAGGCTTGAGCCTCACCAGTCCTCAGTGAGGTCTCGGCCTTGCCAAATCGGTGAGCTCGAGCTCATTGGAGCTCGCCTAAGCACAATAAGCTTGAGTCTCGTCGAATCGATGAGGCTCAAGCCTCGCCAGTCCTCAGCGAGCTTGAGCTTGCTAGAGCTTGCCAGAGCCCAACAAGCTCGATTCTCGCATAATCGATGAGGGTTGAGCCTCGCCAATCATTAGGGAGGTCTTGGCCTCACCCGATCAACGAGCTCGAGCTTGTTTGGCCGGCCATCGGTGAAGGAAATGGAAGAAGGAAGAAGAAATTTAAAAATATATATATATAATAATAAAAAGCAAAGAAAAAGAGAAAAATAAAAGAAAAATAAAAAATAATTTCGATTTTTTAAAAATACTTTTATAAGAGGAAGAGAGAGTGTGGATGAGCCTAATGGGTTGAAAATGGGTCTAAACTCAACCTATTTAAGACCTATTTATTTTAGCCTTTAAATTTATAATCCATTTAAGGCAATCTCTTTAAAATTAAGTAATCCATATATGATCCATTTATATTTTAAATAGGTTATATATGAGTTTAAAACCCATTTTGATAGGTCTACCGTTGACTCATATATATAACTTTACATTTATCATTTATAATCGCCTAGTAGTTACACATGACAAAGGAAACCAGAGAATATTTCTCGGCTTATAAAAAATAAACATTTTTTTTTTTTTGAAAAAAAATATATACAATTTGATTGTGCCTTATGTCAAGCATTTGGAATCTGGCTAAATAAGGAAAAGAAAAAGACATTCAAGAGGAGACGCTTATTCGATTTTACATGCGAAAGCAATAACTTCATAAAGAAACCCCATCAATTTCATTCTATTTATGGCTTCCAAAAATAATATAATTGACTTAAATAAAACCAGATAATGAGGTGCATTAATTTTCTTACCTATATGCTGGCCATCAAGCATCTAAAGTTTTTTTTTTTTTTTCGTTAAATCAATTACCTCCACATTTCTAATGTGGGCCAACGTGAGACCTCAATCGAAACCGTGAACAAACAGAGTCGATATGACACGAACACTATTAAATAGCCATTAACTATCACCATTGGCGTCCGATATGTTCCTTGTGGTATCAATTTTGTATCTTGCGGGTCAGGATAGATGTTTCAGATGATATCATCCGTCTCTCAAAGAGTGGGAACAAATTATCTACAAATATATATATATATATATATATATATATATATATATATTATTTAGGCAATTTCGTTGTAATTGGCTAAGGAATCTTAGTGAAGTTTTATATTATGTGTGGCCGTATAGTTACATCCAATGATAATGTCATCATCATCACGACTCACAACCTTGAAGTTGCTTCCATAACAAGAGCTTCGTCGTATCATTTGAGGGAATTGTCCTTTGATAATTGTATAAGCTTATTGGCCTTTCATGCTCTTGGAGCAACAAATTTTAAGAGCCACCTGACCTTTGAAATAATAGGCAAGAAAATAGCTGAAAGATGTTAAGGTTTACCTTTGGCAACAAACATGTTTGGTGGTGTCCTACGTACTAAAAGAACTCCCGAGGAATGGCAAGATACCTTAAATAACAAAATATGGGATCTTCCGATGGCAAAGAATGATGAGGTTCTCCCAATTTTAAAATTGAGCTATGTCCATCTTCCTTCCTATTTGAAGAGGTATTTTGCTTATTGTGCGGTATTTCCTAAGGATTATGAAATTGAGAGGGATGAGTTGGTACCCTTATGGATAGCAGAGGGATATTAGATGGACAAGAAGCAAATGAGAATATCTTGAAATTGGGATGGAAGCACTTTGATGAGTTAGTATCTAGGTCATTTCTTCAACAATCAAGTATCGACACATCTAAGTTTTCAATGCATGATCTTTTGAATGATCTAGCAAAGTCAATCGCAATAGGGACTCGCTTTAGCTAAAGGGGGTCTTCGGTGGCAAGTAATGAACATGATGTGTCATCTCTTGAAAAAACTTGTTATGCATCATTCATCCCAGTGTGGTGTGTTAGATCAAAATGCCTAAGACCATATCACGGAATGAAGGCCCGAAGAAGTTTAATTTTGGCGAGTGATGGATCTAGTAGGTGCTCTTTCTCTATTTCTAACAAGGTGTTACATGACTTGCTAACAAACTTGAAGTATTTGAGAGTGTTCTCATTATGTCATTGTGACATTGTAGAGGTACCAAATTGTGTTGGTCATTTAAAAATCCTCAATATCTCAATTTGTCGTACACTGATCTCGAGAGGCTACCTAAGTTGATTATCAGCATGTGTAAATTACAAGCTCTAATCTTAAGAGGTTGTAAAAGTCTTTCAAAGTTGCCTCAAGGTATCACAAAGTTAGTCAACCTACAGTTTCTTGATATTAGAGATACAGTGAGTCTAAAAGAGATGCCGTTCAATATCAGTAATTTAAAGAATCTTATTATTTTGTCCAAATTTGTGGTAGGACAAGAGAAAGGGCCATGACTGAAAGAGTTAAAGAACTTGCCACATCTTGAAGGAGAATTATTCATATCATAATTGCAAAAGGTGGAAAAAGTTATAGATGCGATGCTAATTTGCTTCGAAAGCTAGACTGTGCCAACTTATCCTTGCACTGGGATAAACATGCGAGAAATCTCCATAATCATGAGCATGAAGCACAAGTGCTTGACTTTCTGCAACCTCACACTAATCTTGAAAATATCACTAGTGCAAGATTCCCATCATGGTTAGATTGTACATCCTATTCTAAAATAGTGTCTTTGTGCTTGTGGGATTATCCCAATGTTATATCATTACCCATACTTGGACAACTACCTTCACTTAAGGAATTATCTCTTAAAGGTCTACATGCAATAAGAATGATAGGCTCTGAATTTTATGGAGGTAGAAGGCCTTTTTCATCGTTAACCACTTTAAAGTTCAAAAAGATATTGGTATGGAAGGATTGGTCTCCTTATGTCAAGGGCCTAGAAGAAGAAGTTTCATTCTCTTGTCTTCAGCATCTCGTTGTCTAGGGCTGTCCTTTGTTGGTCGGGACATTACCTTGTCAACTTGATCATCTCATAAAGCTTGAAATTCATTCATGTCCACATTTGAATAACTCAACCAATGATGTTTGTCTTCCATCTCTCCATGAGTTATACCTTGAGGGTTGTGACAAGTAGATATTGAAGTGTTTGGTCAACGTACTTCTTTGACCATTCTTAGAATTAAGAATCTTGCGGAGCTTGTTTGTTTTCATCATGGGTTTATGAGCTGCTTGATAAGGCTAAAGGAGCTTCATATAACACGGTGTGACAAGCTAAAATGATTGTGGCAAGATGGAAATGAAATGTTAAATCTTACTTGCCTCCAAGAATTAAACATAGCAAGCTGTCCTCAATTCACATCATTTGTGGAAGGAGAAGGAGAAATAGAGCTGCCACACAATCTTAAAAGGATGGAATTGAGCAATTGTACAAGTTTAGAAAAGCTTCCAAGCAAGATATACACACTCAGTCATTTGTCCATTCATCAGTGTCCAAAACTCATAAGACCAACCATTTCTCCATATGACCCAGCAACAATAATCTCATGTCTCAACTTGAATTTCTAGGTAGATTTGCAGCTTTGAAGAGTTTTGCTATTAACGATTGCAAGGGAGTAGAGTCATTGGAAGAGATCATCGTAGAATCACTCGAAAAAATCATGATAGTCAAGTGTGAGAATCTAAAAAGCTTACCCCGGTGCCTTGACATGCTCTCCCATCTCACTGAATTGTATATAACCAGCTCACGAGAGGACTTCGCTCCTCTTCCCCTCACCCTATCGAGTCTTACACTTTTTGGTCATTGTCCAAAGATAAAGAAAATAAAGTCTATTGCTAATCGTGACAATCTCACTTACTTGCATATAAGTGACTATTTAGCATTGGAGATGGAGGATTTCCCTTCGCTTCCCATCACCCTAAGGTTTCTTCTTCTTGCTTATTGTCCGAAGATAGAGTCCCTACCAAAGTGGCATCATCTTACATCCCTCCAATCTGTACATCTTATATTTGCCAAAATATCAGGTGCTTGCTCGATTGATTGACGTTTGGATCAAAAGAATTAATTTGTCCATCTACAGTCAGGTTTTCTAGGGTTCCAGGGTAAGTTTTTGGTTCTGAAGGCATCAATTTTCATTCTACTTCCTCAATCCGATGCGTAATACAAACTGATTTTCCCCATGTAGATGTTTCGCACGAATTTCTGGGAAAATCCAAGAAATCCCTGACATCCGCTTTGACTGGGTTCGGATTCGATGAAGTGAAATCTCGATCCTTCGATGTACAGTCGGTTTTCTAGGGTTCGGGTAAGTTTTTTGGTCTTGGATGCATCAATTTCGTTTCTCTTCTTCAATTCGATGCCTAATACAGAATTAATCTTTTCCGATGGAGAAGTGTCGTGTAGAATTTCTAGAAACCACCGACTGAAGGTCAGAGACTGACATTTTGGGTGTGTGTTCTCGTTGGGGAGGGGCTCTCTCGCCCACAGTTGAAATAAGCAAAAACTTTTGCTTTTCGTGAAGTACATTATACAATTAGAATTCATAGATGAAAAAAAATGATATTTAGTCTTGCGGAAGTTGACGATATTCTCATATGCCATTGCTGCATCCATCTCGACTACTGCCTTGGCCTGCTTTTCTCTTTAGCCACTGTAATGCACTTTCGAACAGCTAGTGATTCAGCCTCCTCTGTAGGCAACCATCTCCCCTGTTTCACTTCTGGCCTCAATCCCAACGACGGCATGTTATGTAAGACTCGTCTTAGTTAATCTTCACAAAACCTAGCTCAGGTTTACTCCATGAACTGTGCCTTTCATCCAGCCGATCATGACTCAGCTTGCATTTCTCCCAGCAACACACTCCAAAAGAGCTTTTCTGACCTGTGCAAGTGACAGTTTTTAGTATCTGGTGATTTAAAAGTAAAAGTTACTGCATTTTGAGCTTTCCAGATATACTAACAGGTGTAGGCAATCATTCTTAGGAGTTATCAGCCCCTACTAGTCATTCAATCCCATGACCTCACATTTTTAGAATATCAACCCGTACCAATAAGTCACCACCACTGTGACTAGTGGTCTGCCATACTTGTGAGTTAATATAATCGCAAAAAATTAAAAATTAAAAATTTAAAATTTAAAATTCAGCCAAAAGAGAAAAAAAAAATCAACAAAAGGGTCAATTGGGTATGTGTATCTTATAGTTGGTCAGTATGCATGAAAGATAATTTTTATTCAGAACTAATTGATAGTCCTGTTTCAGATTTTTGGATGATAAATATGAGGAATGTGGAAAGATTATCAACAGGAGAGGATGTAAGAAGTGTGGAGCATTCTGTTTCCTTCATCTCTACGTCTCTTTGAATGAGAACTATCAGGAAAGTGGAAAGATTATTCAGTGGGCTTCGCAGCCATCTCTCCACTCTAAAGCAGCTACATTTTATAGGTTACTAATACTTGCCAGAGGATGGCTTCATTTCCTCCTCCAAGTATTCGGCACAATTCACTGTGAAATTCTGAAAGATTGATGCTCAAAACTCAGTGGTGACTATTGGCACCTCGTCCGAGAAATCCCACTCATAGTAGTCAATCGAGTTCAAATCCAATAAGAAGATATCTATCCAATTTCTAATTTTTGCTCCAGGTAATGATTTGGACTTCTTTCTTTCTTGCACACTTGTCTTTTAGCTATTGTTGCTGCTCCAGGATCCATTTCTATTCCGAATTCTTAATTTGATGCTAAACAGTTCATATTTTTCCATGGACAAGCTTCACCTAAATTTCCATGGACTAGCTACTGAAGGTCCAATGTTGACATTTGGGTTGCTCTGTTTTGTTCGACAAGGAACCACGCAATGAAATGGTTATAATTCTAATGTGGTACAGCAAGCCAACCAACCTTTGCTTCATACAAGTGACTACTCCTCAAAACAAATAATACTTACATGGATTTGTTCACAATGCTCAAATTATGATGCTTGTATGTGCCTGTCTGTATGTATAGCTTGAACTGTTTGATGACCAAAAATTGCTTATCTTTCCACTTATGGAAATGCACTATGCTTTGCATGAGAATCATGAAGAATTGTTGCTCCTATATTGTTATTTTTCCACAACTTCGGTGTTTGTTATGCTTTCTCTTCCAAATATCTTTTTTAAATTTTTTTATATCCTAGCTTAGTGACCTGAATTCTGAACTGTGATTGTTTTGTAGAATATCCCACTATTATCTTTATTTGACATAATTTCTCAGGAGGATCAAATTTAAACAGCGCCAAGGTAGGCAACTGATGTGCTTATGTTCATCTGTTGCAACTTGACGAAAGAAAAACAAAAGGATATCTATTATTGGTAGGAGTACTAATATGCTTTAAACTTTTTTTTTTTGGCAACATGCTCTAAAAGATTAATTTGTATAATTATGTCATTTATTGAGGTTTATATTAATAGTCAAACAAAGAAGCTTTCTTACTTCCAAAAGCAATAGCTACAGTAAAGATGCAAAAAATAGGATTTAAAACAGGTGTTTTCAAGTTGGCGAATATGACAACTAAATTTGAATGAGCCCTGCAGTATAAGCCATTTAAATCTTAGTTCCTTTCACATTTGTCATTTAGCTATTGCTGCTCCAGTATTTATTTCCATTCTGCTTCCTCAACTCAATGCTAAAATGTTCATGTTTTTCTATGGACATGTTGTAGAAAATTATTCTCATAAACAATTAATCTTTTCATAACAAACGGATCCATACATGATTGTAAAACACCAAGATCAATAAATACAGCAGAATTAAAGCGTACCTGTTTGAGACATTGCTTCACTTGAAGAAAACTAGATCACTCAATCAGGGATCTATCGAAATACCAGATCTTCCTCTCTATGACCTATTTCGATATAGCAGCTTTTAATGGGATTAAAGCAACTGATAGGTATAACCTACCCTTTTATAGGCTAGAAAGGGGACTTAGCAAACCCTAATCAACAGCGTGTCAACTGGGCCCTTCCCATTACGAGCTTCTATCAAATACAATTGCCTACACTTTGCTGCTCAACTAGGCCTGTTAACAATAGATACCAATGCCCAATTATCAAATACAATTGCCTACACTTTGCTGCTCAACTAGGCCTGTTAACAATAGATACCAATACCCAATTCAATCAGATCACTTCAGGGTTTAACAAATATTGGAATATCCATTAACCCGATTATTTAAAATAGAAAATCAATTAATTAATGTAAGCCCATATTATAGGAAATTTCCAACATTCTCCCACTTGGGCTACATTAATTAACTTATTTTATTTTGAAAACGATTTTATATTGAAAACGACACTATCGGGTTAATAACTAAAATTTTGTTTTATGTGGCCACAACTTTAAAAAAATAATATTCCAATAATGGCATCTCAATACCAATCCAATCCTACATAATCTCAGTATAGGACTATGAAGATCAATGTGTTAAGAAAATGCCAACACAAGACCTTCCATAATCACATATAAAGTATTATATTTTCATGGATTATGGGCCTAGTAGTGTAGTAAGAAATAGTACCAACATGTGATCAAAATATGCACTATTTCTTATCGGTCCTCAATGCAATTTCTCAATGAGATGAAACTGCATTAGCGCAATTTCTAAACAACATGAAATTGCCTCAGTGCGATTTCTAAACAACATGAAATTGCACAATTATGTCACAATCCAACATGAGATCTCATAATCAGTGACATCCAGTCATCTTTAAACTAAAATTTGTTTAAAGATACTGTTTTATACTCCAATTTCTCAGTCAACAGGAGAAAAGATAACAATAGAATCAATAACAACAATCATTGAAAATAAATGCTTTAATAGACATCATAAAAGCATTATCAGTTTGCATATAACTATGATATCCAGAAATACAAACTATATAACTCCCACTAACAAAAGAAATCAAAAGATTCTAAGACACTCATATTCTTTACATGTTCTTTAAACAAAATGGGTCATAAGCCTTTTTATTAGAGAATCAGCCAACATGGACTCAGTTCTAATATTGTCAATCGCAATATCTCCCTTTTTGACCAAGTCCTCAACAGTATAATATTTGATCCAATTAACATTTCAACCGTGGTATTGTTGTTATTTATAGCAATAGTAACTGTTTGTCACACATAATGCAATAAGATCAATTATGGGCAATGAGTATTTCAACAAAAATAATTAGTACATTATAAACTCCCCTTTGGGCAGAGTGTATAATGCACAATTATTTTTCACAGCATGAAGTTTATAAAGCAACAATAAGGAGATTTACAGCATGAAGTTTATAAAGCAACAATAAGGAGAATTACATATAATTATCAATGATCCATCCCCTTTGGACAGACAAATCATTTAAATTATACATCTCCATGATATCAATATATAGAGACGATAAAAGAGAATTACATATAATCTTCAAGGATCAATCCCCTTTAGGCAGACAAATCCTTTAAATTATATATATCTCCATTATCTCAACATAGAGGGGAATTACACATAACTCTAAAAAATTTATCCCCTTTAGGCAGATATACCTTTTGAGTCACACATCCTCATCATTCATCTCTAATATATCAATATAGAGGGGAATTACATATAACTTTAAAAAATTTATCCCCTTTGGGCAGATAAATCTTTTTGAGTTATACATCCCCATCTTTTAATTTTGAAATTTATCTTCATGCAATTTTCAAATTAGTATACACAATAATTCCCTTTGGGCGAGTAATTGTATATACTAATTTTTATCAATACAAAACTCCAAAAATATATATATGCCCAAAATTCATCTAACAATATGAAGCACTTTACAACATGTGCTTCTCAAGATCATATTGCATATATCAAACAACAATTTTTGCCACAATTTCATTTATTCCTTAATATATCACTAACCTATCACACACAAGAAAGACTCGTTCTTTTCCGAGCCATGAATTCAATAAATAAATCTGAGTCAAACAGAGCAACTTGATGACAATCAAGAAAGAAAGGCAGCCCAAAAAAAATAAAAAATAAATAAATAAATATCATAATGAAAACTTGGATGACAAAAGATTGTAAATCCGCAAAACGCAATAGAACTAAACACATTAAGCATTTCTCGTTGTTGTGCTATTATGAACCAATCCAAACACAATAACTCAAAAGGAAACACTTGGAATAAAAGATTATGCAATACATCTCATATGAACAATGAGACATGGTAATTTTATGATGAAACGAAGTAATTTATGAAAAACCATTCAAAGCACCTTTAAGTAAATGCCAAAGGAAGTCTTGTTTCATCATCTTTAGTGAAGATTTCATATCCCAACAAGCATCTGTTTAAAGATATCATTTAACCTCCAAGAGTTTGCTCCTTAATATAGATGAGGGCGCTTTGACAAACCACTTCGGAAACTTGATCACCATTATGATTTTTTCAGGATTAACCAAGATTCATGAAACTTTGATGAACAGAGGAAAACACGGTGGTATAGAGGATAAGTCAAACACGCTAAGTAAGATTGGACAAGAGTAACAGAAGCTTGGAATGTAAAAATTGCAACAGCATAGCAAGCAAAGGACTAACATAAGAGATTCAGAACTCAAGGAGAATGTATAATGTAGGCGACGAGAATAATTGTCCCAAGTCATACTACTCTTTAAGTACATTGGACTCCTCCTTCAAGTTAAGCATGCCAACATAACAACTCATGTATCAGCATTTTCCAGTGCAGTGGCATAAGACTAAATTATCACTCATCAAAAGCACCTTTCTTGGGCATCCATGAATGCATGATAGCACTTTGGTAAGCCTAGAAAGGCCAAGATAATGATTGAGCAGTTTCTGTGGCAATACACCGCCTCATAAAATCTCAATTCTAATGGGGCGGATTGAATTATTTTTCACGCCACAAGGAGTCAAGGAAACAATAATGAGCTACCCAGGTCAAAAGAATGGCAGTTCAAACTCCAAAAACAGATTTTGACTAGAGGAACGAGCCGGATAGCAAAATATATTTGCGCACTTCCAAAGTATATGCAACTGACTTAAAAGGTACTTTCATAGAATTGAACACCCCATGCACGCCCGCGAGCTGAGCCAACTGTCGACCATCACACCTCAAATTCGCAAGTAGGGGCAGGGTCAAAATACCGCGAGCCGGGTGATTTGCACATTGAATAGATTTACATGTCTTATATGTGCTCAGCCTCGATCTTTCATGAAGAAATAATGCTAAGGAGCCCAAGTCAATTCGACAGTTGACTCCGACATAGTGGGAACCAATGGATCCTTTCCCCAAAACAAACTCAAAATTAAGTATTATCCTACTCTTGTATGTGGAAAGTACCATTCTTTATCTTTCAACAAATTTCATCAAGTTGACAATTCAAGTCAGAAGTCTAGCCCGCAGTTTTCCTGTGTATTCGATATCATAAACCTTAATAATATTTAAAAAAATAAAAATAAACCAAACCACGCCCATAGGATTCGGATTTCTTCCAGGTTTCCTTCTCTTTCCCTTTGAGTTACACACTAAGACCATTAGATCATCAGAACTTTTCCTGAACTAATCTTTTGCTCTTTCCGCAGGGCAATCAACGCATGTTCACTATCATTAGAAAGCTCGACTGGATCACGAATTGCGAAGGCACCCAATTACTTACTACGTACCAACAGCACGACTCATGTCACCAAATCCAAAACAAAGGCACCCAGACAGAAACTACAATTTTTACAAGAAAAAAGAATGGCACCCAAGCTGCGTACATTCATCAATCTCGACCTCAACTAAAACAGAATGAAGGACACTCTAAGCAAGCACTATAACCAATTACTTCTGACAGGGAAAACAACCCACCATTCTGTCACCTTTATTCAATAGGTCCTCATGTTTAAATTAATAAATAAAAGCCCCACCAATAAATCTTAAGCACTCATGTCAAGTCCCAAGTACATATAGGCAAGAGACCAAGACAAAATGGCAAATAGAAAAGTGAACACTGATTTTGCAGCAAGAATTGCAATATGTTATGAAAGAAAGCATTACTTCCATAAATTTTGGGCCCGAGATCCTAACTACCCATAGGCTAAGCTCTCCGACGATGGGCGACGGGAAGCAAGAAAAGTGCCATATATTGATTAAATTAGTAACATATAAAAAATCAGAACAAAGGCACGAAACTCAGCACTAAGGACAGAAGAGAGAGACATCAACAACCAACCAACGATACAAAAATCACTCCCACATATGATGATCTCGCACAACACGTACGCGATGCAAGTTCAAGATCATTCTCTAACTTTCCACAGACAACACAGATTAGCAAAGTATTTGAATGAATAGATTTCTATGTTGCAGTCAGTGAGCAATAATTTTTAGCATGAAATAGTTATTCTCCTTATTTCTAAAACTAGCTGGAAAATCACCACAAAAACCAAGAGAATCACCAACTTATGCAAATATTACCATCCAAGAACCTTCACTGGATAAGATAGTAGAACGCTTCAAACAATTGAGCACTTACAACAAAATAAGTGCCAGTAATAGTAAATGCTAAATTTCTGGACAAAAGAAAGGCACATACACTAATTTCCATGACTAGTTTACCAACAATGAAAAAATGAATTGTTATGGCTTCTATTTTCTTTCAGGGTAAACAACCATCAATTAGAAAATCAATTTTACTTTTCCCTTCTTGTAGAGTTTGAAATTGGACTTTGATTCACAGTCAAATACCTGAAACCCCTTTAAACTGGACTTTGTGCGGGCATGATTATTAAGCACACTTAGCACACAGGTGTTGTGAGGTCTAGCCCACACCCAACCCTTTTCCTTTTATTTTATTTTATTTTATTTTAAATTATTCTGGGTTTTGGGCGTAAGCCCAGAACTAACATTAAAATCAAGGTTCTGGGCATAACCTAGAACCTGAAACATAAAAAAAGAAAAAGAAAAATGGATTTCATCTCAAATCGAACGAACGTGCTGCAACATCATAACCAGATAATTAACATATAAGTGGAGATCTTAAAGCTCCATATATCAGTAAGACCTGCTTGCGCAAGAACACTATGAGCTTGTAGAGAAAAGCACATCATGTAATTTCAACGATAAAATATTTTCTATTTGAAGCAAGTAATCAAAATTGAGACACGCAACGCAGGATGAAAAACACAAAAACAAAATACGAACCAGATTGAAAGTCAGTTCTTTACTTATGTCACACTGAAACATTGACATGGAACTTATGGCCATGGCATTATTTGACGGAGATCATTCGTCAGTAACATCCACCAGTAAATGCGTCGGAGGAACGAGAACAGAAGCCTCGAACCCTCGGATTACCAAAAAAAAGGATCGCGAAAAGAGGCAAACACAGCAAGATCTAATGAACTCCGCAACCAATGTGACTATTCCAGCCATCGCTGACCAAGCACGCGACATACCCTCGAGACCCTTCACGACGAATCGACGACACGTTCATTTAACCCCAAGAATCAAGAGGACACGATCGGAACTAAGCCTTCTATGGCCGAAATTCGATTTTCTTAAATTTAAGCCCTAAAAAAATTTAATTTAATACAACAAAAAGAATACTAAAACAAATATATAACAATACCCATACAACGATTTGCATCGAACATCAATCAATTGCAAGTAATTCGAAAATTCTAAAACTTTTTCATGCATAAACCCTAGAATTTCAAATTCAAAATTCTCTCTCAATTCTCAACGAAATTATGCAAATTATATATCGTTGGAAAGATCTCAACATGTAGAACAAAAGCCCTATGGTTACGAGATTAATCAAGCAAAAAATATACACGAAAAAATAATGCCCATATTCGGCTCAAAGAGGAGGATTTCGAATTTGTCCAAAAAAAAAAATTGGGTTCTACAATCATATACGATTAACTCTAATACAACATGTAGAAAATTATTCTCATAAACAATTAATCTTTTCATAACAAACGGATCCATACATGATTGTAAAACACCAAGATCAATAAATACAGCGGAATTAAAGCGTACCTATTTGAACCATTGCTTCACTTGAAGAAAATTAGATCACTCTGATAATCAAGGATCTATCGGAATACCCGATCTTCCTCTCTATGACCTATTTCGATATAGCAGCTTTTAATGGGATTAAAGCAACTGATAGGTATAACCTACCATTTTATAGGCTAGAGAGAGGACCTAGCAAACCCTAATCAACAGCGTGTCAACTGGGCACTTTCCATTACGGGCTTCAATCAAACACAATTGCCTACACTTTGCTGCTCAACTAGGCCCGTTAACAATAGATACCAATACCCAATTCAATCAGATCACTTTAGGGTTTAACAAATATTGGAATATCCATTAACCCGATTATTTAAAATAGAAAATCAATTAATTAATGTAAGCCCATATTATAGGAAATTTCCAACACCTGCTTCACACAACTGTCCACAAACCAGCTGCTGAAAGTCCAACGTTGACATTTGGGTTGCTCTGTTTCCTTTACCAAGGAAGTACACAATGAAATGGTTATAATGCTAACGTGGTACAGCCAATGACTATTCCTCGAACAAATAATACCTACATGGACTTGCTTGCAGTGCTGGAATTATGATGCGTCAAATGTGCCTGTCTATATCGATTATATATCTAGAATTTTGTGTGATGGCCAAAAATTGCTTATCTTTGCACTTGGATGACACATAAAGGATTTGTAAATGGAAATGCGCTATGCATTGCGTGAGAATCATGAAAAATTGTTGCTCTCGTATCGATAGCGTTCTGCAATTTTGGAGTTTGCTGTATTTTCTCTTCCAAATATTCGTTTCTTATGCCCTAGCTCATTGACCTAAATTCTCTCAACTGTGCTTGTTTTGCAAAATATGCCATTGTATCTGTGTCTGGCAAAATATATCGGGCCGATCAAATGCAAATATTGTTGACGTAGGCAACTGATGTACTTATGTTCATCTTCTGAAACTGGACATAAGAAAAAAAAAACGCCATTAATTTTGGTAGGTGCATCGATATGCTTTAATTTTTTTCTCTTTTGGTGACATGGTCTAAATAAGATTAATCCTCATCATGATGTTGATTATCAAGGTCTATATTCAAAGTCTAATTAAGAGGCTTTATTACTGTGAATATCAGCTACTATAAACATGCAAAAATGGGATCTAAAACGGGTTCTCAAGTTGGCAAATATGACAACTAAATTTCAATGAACCCTGCAGACTATAATCAATTCAAATCTGACTTTCTTGTTAAAGTTCACAATTCATCATTCTTCTATTTAAATCTCACACCATCTCAGAGAACATTATCATTTTCTTTGTTGTAAAGGAAAGGTGGAGAGGACCAATCAGGGAGACTATGCTTTGTTGCTCTGTTGAGAAATCCTAAAAATCTCATGTCTGCCACAAAGTATTTTGATTTAAAATTGCAATAAGGTCGTCATCCAATACCACTCGCAGCCCAGTTGTCTTGGGTAGGCAAGTATCATCATTATCCCACTAAGCTGCCAGAGCTCCAGTTAATCTTCACAAAACCTAGCTTAGGTTACTTTACAGACCGTACCTTTTGTCCTCCCAATAATGACAGTTCCGGGATCAAGTGATTTACGTTTAATGGTTACTACATTTTGAGCGTTCCAGATATACTGATAGGTGTAGGCAATCATTCTTAAGAGTTATTAACTCGTATCAAGTCATTCGATCTCCTGACCTCACATTTGTAAAATATCAGCCTGTACCAATAAGTCTCTATCACCAGTGATTAGTGGTCTCCCATACTTGTTTGTTAACATAATAATAAGAGTTTTCCAACAATATATATATATTTAAAAAAAAAAATCTTCAACAGGGTATCCCAGTTCACTTTTTGTTGCAGTCAATTAGGTGTACATATAATTTTGTTCTGATCACTCTTGTAGTTGTTCATTATGCATGAAATATAATTTTTATTCGGGACTAATTGCTTGTCCTGTTTCGGACTTTTGGATGAGAAATATGAGGACTGTGGAAAGACTTTCAACGTTGGAGGATGTAAGAAGCGTGGAGTATTCTGTTTCCCTTGTCTCTAATTTCTCCTTGGATGAGAAACATGAGGAACATGGAAAGATTATCAAGTGGTCTGTCTTTCCTCTCTCAAACAGCTATCTTTTGTAGGTTACCAGTACCTGCCAGAGGATGGCTTCGCTCCCTGCTCCAAGTATTCGGCATAATGCAATGGGGAATTCTAAAAGATCGATGCTCGGTGATTGTTGGCACCCCATCCAAGAAATTCCACTCATTATAGTTGATTGAGTTTGGATTCAATAAGAAGATTTCTCTGTAATGTCTAATTTTTATTCTTGGTAATGCTTCGGATTTCTTTCTTCTTCCACACTTGTAATTTAGCTACGACTCCTGCTCCAAGATCCATTTCTTTTACGAATCCTCAACTTGATGCTATTTATGTTTTTCCATGGACGAGCTTCACATAATTTGCCACAAAGCAGCTAGACATTTGGGTTTCTCTGTTTTGTTTGATAAGGAAGCCCACTGTTTTTTTGGTTACTTCATCTTTACTGTGGGCTACTTGATTTTCTCATCCCATCATCTATTTCTGTTCCCTTTTTGATCTCACACGCCATACATTAATCTTTTGGTTGAACGTGAAGAGTCTGATACAATGACTAATTCTATCGAGATAATTATATCGACGATTGCAATTGACAAAAGTAGGGGCATTAAAAAAAGGGATAAGTGCAATAGAAGTCCTAAAACTTGTCATGAAAATGCAATTGAGTCCTAAAACTAACAAAAAGTGCAATCAAGTCCTAAAACTTGTCAAATTGTTTCAATCGAGTCTTAAAATTAATACCGTCAAACTTACTAACGGAAAATGCTGAAGTGACACGGACGTGGAACTTTTTATAATTTTTCATTTTTCCACGTGGCTTTTCTAATTATTTTTTATTCAATTTTTTTAAAAAAAAATTAGATTTGCAATTTTTTTAATTTTTTTTAAAAAGGCAGGTCCTCTCTCGCCGCCACCGCCGCCCATCGCCGGAGGGGCCAGTGACCGTCGCTAGCTTTTTTCTTTTTTAACTGTTTTGTTTTTTTAAATAAATTTTTCTTTCATAATTTTTAAATCTAATTTAACTAAAAAAAATTTAAAAAGCCACATGGAAAATAAATTTCATTTTAAATGCCACGTTAGCATTTTCCGTTAAAAAAGTTGACGGTGTTAATTTTAGGACTCGATTGAAACAATTTGACAAGTTTTAGGACTTAATTGCATTGTTTGCAAGTTTAAGGACTCAATTGCATTTTCGTTATAAGTTTTAAGACTTCTATCGCATTTATCCCTTAAAGAAAATGTCTAGGCCCTTAGTGAAGTGAACTCCGATTAACGTAAAGAAAACAATGTTCTTTTTGTTTTTTTATCTGTTTCGCTTTTTATGCAATTAAAAAGCAATTTTTTCTCAACGATTTGTGAGAATTTTAAATGTCTTCAAAACACCTATCTTCATCTAGTCAACTAATCCCGCGTTAGTTGCCTTTATACATTGTCTTACGAATCTTCTTGTTTTTCTTTTACAGTATGTATTAATAGTTTACATGATTGAGTTGAATAATGATTGTTTTGAGAATACCTAAATATTTGTCACCGATGATTTAGATTTTTTTTATTTTTGAAATAATACTGTGTGGTATACTAATTTATAGATGTAAATAAATTATATAAGCATATTCATGAGTCGGGGATATCATTTATTAATGTTAAAATAACTATGGAAAAATTTCCCCTTGTCATAAAAACAAAAGAAAATAAAAGGCTTTTCAAACTTCAAAATTTGCGGATGTCAAAAAATAATGACAAGTCAACTTTCCATTATCTATTATATGACATTCTTCTCTCTTTGCCAAAAACATTGATATAGCATAAGAGGATGCATTGCAGTCGACTGATCTTAATATTTAAAGTAGGCTCCGAATAAGAAAAAGCCAATAATATCGACATTTCGCATGTGAAGCGATATTGATACCTTGGGTCTTATATATTTCCCCCGCAAAAAAAAAAGGAGTTCCTAGTTAGTTCCTCGAAACAAGCCCCTCCAAATTTTTTAGTGTGAAATAAAAAATAAAAATAAAAATAAAAATAAAAATAAAGGAAGGTTTCATACATATATTTTCGATATGTTTCAGGTGTTCTCAGTGCTAAATGCGGATTCAACCTAAATTTAACAATTGCAAAAGTATTAAGCCCTAACACCATGCTGCAAAGGCATTGAATGGGCCGTCGTTGTCATGTTGGGCCTTGAAAGGTAAATAACCCCAACTCTTGGCCCTTAATCCCAAAATGGATCCGATTTACTTGGACTTGACATACAATTCGAGTAATAAGGTAAAGAAAGTTGTTTGGCTGGAACAACACTCACTATTAGTATTTGTAGAACTATTGATTGGGCGAGCCTAGATGGACCGAGTCGGATATCGACCATCAAAATTCTTACCCGGCCCGGCCTATGATTTAGGAAACTATTGTACTTTCTTAGTATAAATAACAGCGTCGATGCAAGCCAAAGCCCAAGAAGAAATTGCTTGTCCAGACTCATTCAGGCCATGCATTCGCCAAACAATAAAACCACATCAGACAAGTCTTGGTAGCTCCAAGCTCTAAGAGAAGAGTCATGGCCCCAAGCTCGCCCAATTGTTTTCCCTTATATTTGGGCTAGGTTTAGCCCAGCTCAATGGGCAATTCTTCTTTCGCTCTCAGCCTACTCAAATGAATGAATGAGTATGTTTCACACTTGAATTCAGTGTAAGCAATTCAAAATATCTAGTTTTATCCACCAAAAAAAAAAAAAAATGATATATATAACATGCTTGATATCGATGTGGGTATTTTTTGCATGAGCTCGAAATTTGGGGCCTAACTATGGGCAACAACACACGATCAAATATGGAGAAGAATGATTTATTACAATGGCTCCCTCTAGATTCAGTTAATGAGAGGCTTGTAATCTTTCTAATTCCCTCTCCTTCCTTATTCTAGCGTAATAAGATGAGCCGTCGTCATCACCTAACAACAATTTAATTGGAATTGTACGGTGAGTCAACCAAAAGAATATTAGCATCCATGGAAGACCTCAAAAGGAGAAATTTTCTCCCTCAAAAGACAAAACTTGATCCTTGGCATTTTCGTCAAAGGATTTAGTGTGAAACAAAAGCCATCCACCAACACACCACCATGGGAAAAATTATCCAAAAAATCTTAAATTTATTGTATTTTTGCCAATTCAATCCTAAACCTTTTAATTTTGTCAATTCAATCCTAAAATTTGTCATTTCTTGCTAATTCAGTCCATCTGGCCAATTTTGGATGAAAATTGATGATGTGGACGGTCGACGCTAATGTGGCACTTTTTTAATAATATTTCAAATTTTGTATTAACTTTTTTTTTAAATTTTTTTTTTGTTTTTTTGGGTTTTGGAACTGAGCTGGCGAGGGCCGTGATGCCCTTGCTAGATCTAGCCAAGTGGGGGGCTTGGCAGCCCTCGCTTGGCCAAACTTGGCAATGGCATCGTGGCCCTTCTAGGCGAGGGCTCATGCGCCCTTGTTTGTGCCAGTGAGGGGCGTAACATCCTTAACCAGAGTTGGCGAGGGCTAGCCGATCCTCACCCATGGCCGATGAGCCCCAAAAAAAAAAGCCAACTTTTTTAAAAGGAAAAAAAGAAAAAAAAGAAAATATTATTGACATATTATTTAAAAAGTAACATCTTGGCGCTAGCCGTCCACGTCAATAATTTCCAACCAAAATTAATTAGATTGACTAAATTAGCAAAAAGTGAAAAGGGTTTAGGACTGAATTACCAAAAGTAAAATAGATCTAGGACTTTTTGGACAAATTTCCCCACCACCATGCAAAACAAATAACCACCCTCCTATAAAAAAGAAATTAAAAAAGGCAAGACAATCACCAACTATACTGAACCAGAAAAGCCAGGTTATAGGCTTTAAAGTCCGATTTTAATTTATTTTTGATCAATCACATTGTTTTTGCTAATGTTAGAAAGTTTAAACCAAACATTGAGCTAATAAGTGAAGAAAGACTGATACGGGATGCTTCAATACTCCCTTGTGATATTTTAACATCCCCTCTTACATGAAAGTTGAAAACAAAAATTGGGTAGAACCTAGTTCATAAACCATATTAGAAATTCAAATTCAAAATATTAAACTAATAAATAGAGGGAAATTATATATACATAAAGAGCATATAATCGAATAAACAAGTGATGGAAGATACCTTAACAATCCAAAATTGACCTTGCCTACTATTTGGAGTTTTTCCAAGCTCCCCTCCTAATCATTTTATGTTTCTTAGTTTCAATTAGGTAATCAAGCCTTTAAGAATAGTACATCCACTATTGGATGAGGTGGACTTCACATGAAACCCAACTTTTGAGGATACAAGTGAGAAATGGTGAATCATAGAATTCATTCTTTATGTTGTGAATTCCCCTCTGGATCAAGTTACACCAATCATTAGGTAATTAAAGGTAATTGGATGTGATGGTTGATTTGGCTAGTTTTGCTGGCTACGATAATGGCAGCAACATTGGAATGAGTCGCCTTGGCGGTGGTGCTGACGCCAACAGCATGGCAGTGGCCATGGGAATGGCGATGCTCTCTCTTACCCCATTACTTCATTTTTTATTTCTTTTTTCAGTTTTTTTGCTGTTTTTTTCTTTTCTTTTTAGCTTCTCTTTTTGCTTTTATTAAGCTTATATTTGATAAGATACATGAAAATCTGGACATAATTCTAATAGACAAGTACCATAGAGATAAATGAATGAATAATTAAAATATGGTTAAACATGAAAACGGTTAGACGAACATTATTGTTGATTTTCAGCCAAAGAACAACAAACAATGTTGATTATTAAATAATATTTCATTCAATCGAAATGGGAAAAGAAAGACATGTGAAAAGTGAAGTAACAAAGTCAATTTGTGTCTTGGAAAGTCTTGGTCTTCCTGAGTTTATGTTATATGTGGCAATGATAGTGCTAAAAATTTGCAGCAAGATGGGTGGTGATGATTTGCTAAAGAGTGCCAAGGTAGTAATTAATGATCGGGAGTTGCTTAATAGGAGAATGCTAGTCCTTTTGAACACGATTTTCCTATTCATGAGTTTTATGCATAGAACATAATTTCCAGTAGATCATACTCTTAGATGGTTATTTGTAACTCCTTTATTATTGCAAGAGTAAAACAAAGCAACCTACTTACTGGATTGGTTGGTGTGGTTGCTGTGTTTAGCTCAAAGCACATGCTTTTGTTTTCCTTATTGAATGGAGAAAGTTAACTGTCTCTGATGACTTGTAGTTGTACAACGAAAAGTCTTGGTCTTCCTAAGTTTATCATTTATATACATGAACAAATATATGATTATGGAAAGTACAAATATCTAATGATATTCTCTAAACATTACGAGACAAGCACTTGAGGACAAAAGGTATTTTATATCGATTCCTCTAACCACTTATGTGCATTATTGAAAGTCTGGGTTTTTATTTATTGTTTTTGGTAGGTGAAAGTCTGGGTCTTCCTTTTGTAGTTTATTTTTAACTTCTTGCAAGAGCTAGTCTTGGTCTTCCTAACCCTAGTAGGGTTCGTTTTCTGGTATGAATGAATGTATCTTTCAACCAAAGAAAAAAAGAAAAATTTGGGAAGTGGTTGACTTTGTCATATCAAAATACTAGTCGAATCTTGAATAAATCTTGGATATTCTAATCTCGCTCAAATTTTCATCTTTATTTTATGTCATTACCTTACTTGTCAATATGATGAAAGATTTTCTGATGATTAACTCGAATTAGCATTGGAAATTGTTCATTTATTTATGTTTTCAAAGATGGGTGCATGGTATCGGTGCTTGATTGATCCATTGGACAAGGTATCATGTCTCAAATTCAATTTGATGTACAATTCCACAATACAAAGCCTTGATATGACTACTATTATCGTCGTTGGAGTGTTTTAGTTATTGATATGAGGGAAGGACGGTGCTTGAAAATCATTTTTGCTTCCCTGGATCATCCTTTTCGATTTGTAGTTTTGCTATCAAGTTTCGATGATCTTTTCTCAAAAGAAATGGTTTTTTGAACACTTGAAATGAACACAATTGTGGGAAGATACTTACATCGGGACATTAACCAAATTGCCCAAATACAGTTTCAGTTCTTTTAAAATTGATGCTCAGGCAATTTACCTCTCTTACTTTTTTGTGGCAATATAATGTTCTAACATTGTCCGTTTGTACAATAAAACCTTTCCGTGCCTACCGTTACTTGTAGTGTCAAATCGATAATGTGGCGCCACATTGGTGAATTTAGAATAAAATAGAGGGAGAATATGTAGGAAGAGACTGGTGGTGGGAATGGCTGCCTAGCCTTGCCCGGACACTAGCTAAGATCGTGTCTTGTTTTTGGCGTAACTTTTGGGTTTCGCCCTTTCAATTAAAAGAGAGAGAGAGAGAGAGAGAAGAGAGATTGTGTCCTGTACTAGACTAAGTATCAAAGACAAAGGGAAACAACAAAAATTATGTTGTGATACCTTCAACTACTTTGTCCCTGACCAATGAATCTTATAAGTCTGAAAAAAAAAAAAAAAAAAAAAAGATCTTTATATCCTCTCAAAATGATAGGTCTTGTCTACCCAATTAAGTCACAATGCAACAAAACATCACAAATATCATTATTTTCTTCAATGATGATATTTTAAGAACAGTTGGTACTTACTACTAAGTAATGGGTTCAATGAGTAGAACACTTGACACAATTTATATATCAAGAGAAAATCAGGCATTATGCAAGTTCATGGATATTGTTGTGCTGGGAACAATGCGTAAATTGCAAATCATCGCTATAATTTTAATTTGAATCTTATTAACAACTATTTCTAGAGCATTTCTCAATTGTACTTGATAAAGAAAGATTATCGTTCTCAAAACATTACTCGTAAAAGAGATGAGGGAGATAGCAAATAAAAAAGAACAATATTTCTCTCTTTAAATATATAACAAGTATCCTAGGACAATATGTTGACGAAATCCTAATGATTTAGTGAATCTTGAAAGCATCCATTTAACCTTGCCCCAACCTAAAATTGATGCATCAAGTTTCACGACACGTGTCGCGGGACTCATGGACAAGGATAGATAAGGGTGGGTCCCTGGAATATAATAAATTTTAAAATGAAATAAAAAGAAGAGGCTCCAATGTGAACAAAAATAATCAAATCAAATCCGATGGGAAGCCGTCAAAGGGAGCGGTTGAGATTATTAGATAGGCGTGAGGTCCGTCTTGTAACGATGCACCCACTGTCCATCATCGATCATGCGCGAGAGCTGTTTTTTTAACAGAAAAAAAAAAGTAACTATTATTATAATTCGGAGAAACTATATAGAATGAGATTTTTTTAATCAAGATATTTAAATCTGATAATAAATATGTAGAAGAAAGAACCGTGTAATTTTTGTAGATTTCACCATGAAGAGTATGTGAGTTTACTCATAGAATTTACATAATGACTATCTACGGTAGCAAAATTGAATGAACATCAATTTACGTGATGCCAGAATGATTGAATTAATTTCATGGAATGAATAGTCACATATCCATGCGTTATGGACTGAGAGGGTAGCATTGACCAATTTGAAGTGTGTATAAATGTATTTAAAGTACGTGATTAACTTTTTTTTTATGTCTCCTCAATAGCCTCGTAAAAGTTCATAATTCTAGGTAAGAGGAGGTGTCAGTTTATTTCCTTTGGCTTTTTTGCTGGTTTTTTCCTTTTCCCTTCATATTTTGCCATTTAATCATTTTTTCCTTATTTCGTAGCCTTTGATTTTATAACATTAAACTTCGAGCACGAGGCAAATATTACATGTAAGGACTTGTGCTTTAGATTCTCTGATACGAAAGGGAAAAAAAAATCCACACTTTGGGTTGCTAAACCCTAAAAAGCCCAAATCGCCATTTTATTTTTGGGTTAATACCCTAAAAAACCCCAAACTGGTACACTTATGACAAATTTACCTCAAACTATTTTTTTGACCATGAAAAACCCCAAACTGGTAAACTTGTGACAAATTTACCCCGACTGACTATAAAAAACCCCAAACTAGTACATTTATGACAAATTTGCCCCAAACTAATTTATCCGACTGCAAAAAACCCTAAACTGGTAAATTCTTGATAAATATACCCTATGCTAAATTGGATTAATATCACAAAAAAATCATAAAAATTGTAAATTGTGATAAACGGAGCATAAAATCCTAAATTGGTATACCGATTAATTGTCACGTGTCATTTAACTTAAGAATTTGAGAATAAAATTTAATGAAAACCAACATAGGGTAAATTTGTCACAAGTGTACCAGTTTGGGATAAATTTGTCAAAGGTATACCAGTTTGGGGTTTTTAGTGGTCAAAAAAATAGTTTGGGGTAAATTTGTCACAAGTGTACTAGTTTTTGGTTTTTTAGGGTATTAACCCTTTATTTTTCTATACTCCTAAAAGTGAGTGACTCTCTCATATTTGTTGACTCCCCCTTCTAAGCTCTAATTCGCAATAAAGAATCTTTAGAGGGTCAATTTTGAATTTTTATATTTTGCAGGAGCCCAAAAATATTTTTATCGTATGCAATTTATTGGTGGTGCTGTCAAGCCAAGAACGCATCATTGGATTGACCATTTGCCCTAGGGGGGCACCAATGTAATTGCCGGAAGCGAATTCAGGGTTTTAAACATGTTTTAGAAATAATTTATTAAAAAAAAAAAAAAGCGTGAATGAAAAGTTGATATTTTTTTCAGCGCCCAAAGCTTACTACAAGAACGTAAAACAATAAGGGAAGCACAAACCTGGAAAGAAATTATTAACATCTAAATTTTTATTGACAAATTAAGCAAGCATTTAAGGTAATTAAAAAAAAACAAAAAAGATAAAAGTATTAAACAAATAAATGGATGGCGGATAAAAGAAAGAAAAAGAAAATAATTTTAATTGAATCGCTTACCTCAATCTTATATATGGATTAACTATATTAAGTGAATAAATTTAAACATAATATGAATTTTTTTAAAATAATTAATACATAAGTATACAACTTATTTAGACCTTATCCACATCTGTAACTTTGTTTCCATTCTTTATCACCCTCACTGATTTCGCGCTCATATGCTCTACATTCTTGTCCTTATTTGGGCATGATTTTTCGTAAAATGAGTTAAATAAAGAAGTGTTTTAACAATATTAGTTGGGACGAGTATTGATTATTTTTGACATAGCCCAAATCCCATGAAAGCCCAGGAAAAAGGCGGGAACCTCGGCCTATCCATCGGCATTTCCCCCTCGCGGAAGTCGTGATAAGATGATGGAAGGAGAATCTTAGCGATGGAGAGAGCACTGAGTTCGGCAGAGCTCCAGCTCAGTTTCTGACGTCTCTCGGCCTTTGCTCCGACGACAACGTCTCCTTCTACTCGGCTCCTCGCCGTTCGATCGCTAAAGCTTAGCCCTCTCGCTCTCTTTCTATGGTTTTCGGCTTTCGGTTCAATGAATCGAGCTGAGCTCTCTGTTTTTTCTTGAATTTCCAGAGGAGAGGCTTCTTCATCGACTTTCCTCCTTCTCGGTTTCTGTTGATGCCCTGGACCTTGGTTGTTGCCGATGGTAATAACTGATGCGAATCGCTGCTTGAAGATGGCGTATATTAGTTCTTTAACGGGGAGGCGTTTTACCTGTTCGACAGAATGCCTGACTCAGTCATAGATAGTTAATTCCTATTGCATTCTGCTTACCAACGTTTTGATGTCCCATTGAAGTTGCACTGCTCGTCTCTTACTGCATTTCCCGTATAAAGTTGATAGAAATGCGATTATGTGTGCTTTTAGTATGTCAAATGCGGGTCACGTGCATTTGATGTTCGCTGTTCATGCGTGCATTTGCTGTGTTAACTGACGTTGAAGATGTACATGGTATTACTCCTCTATGCTGCTGGACGTGGGAAGTTCTGGTACGGATGACCTACGTATGATGTTATATACATAGTCCTTGAGGTGCATAAATATGCATAGTGAAATGGGCATGTGTGCATATTGATGGCTCATCAAATTGTCATCGTTTCCAGCCTTGAATATAATAAGGGCGTTTGCTGGCCGCTTTTGTTCACATGGGGAATGTGAGGATTTCAATATCATTTCGGTAGTGTTCTAGTTGTGTGAACATATAGAGAGATGCCGCATCGATGTTACATTTGTTTTCCATCAAATTGGGGCAATTCAAGACTTGAAACATATGAAAAATGATGGCATTCCATGTTGCCCTGAT
The DNA here is from genome assembly GCA_014182375.1 of Eucalyptus virginea. Lineage (NCBI taxonomy): Eukaryota > Viridiplantae > Streptophyta > Magnoliopsida > Myrtales > Myrtaceae > Eucalyptus > Eucalyptus virginea. The sequence continues at coordinate 13,081,903 of CM024515.1, read as the reverse complement.
ACAAGTCAAGTAAAGCCATTAGTTGTCTGGTGTTACTTGTGCGTACTTGGACCTCCTCGGCATGTATATCAATGTAAGAAAGTGATAGTTTGGATTCTTTATCATTTCATATTGGATTGTCACATTGTTATGCTTGAAGCGTGCTTAAGTTGTCCTAATAGCTTGCTGTCCGTATGTATTTGTGCAATGAATGATGAACTTGCATTTTGGGCTGGTGGGGTCTTCTTTCTGTTGAAGTGGTTATTGGCGCTTTCTTTGAGGTAAAGAAGTTGAGTTTATTGAGCTAAATCTTCACTGCAACATGTTGACATCTTCTCAGCTCGCCCTTCATGCTTTGAGATTGTAAAATATCAGCCCTCGTTTTATTGGTGGTGCAGTTGGTTGAAAAAATGCTAAGAACTTACTAGTTTCAATTATGTAGTCGAGCCTTTAAGAATAGGTTTATCCACTGTTGGATGAGGTGGACTTCACATGGAACCCAACTTTTGATGACGAAAGTGACAAATCATGAATCTTAGAATTCATTCCTTATGTTGTGAATTCCCCTCTAGATCAAGTTACACCAGTCATTAGGTAATTAAAGCTAATTGGATGTATTGGCTGATCTGGCTAGTTTCGCCGGCTGCGATAGTGGCAACAGCATTGGAATGAGTCGCATTGGCGGTGGTGCTGACGCCAACGGCATGGCAGTGGCCGTGGGAATGGTGGTGCTTTCTCTTGCCTCATTACTTCATTTTATTTTCTTTTTCAGTTTTTTGCTGTTCTCTTTTTAGCTTTTCTTTTTTCTTTTATTAAGCTTATATTTGATAAGATACATGAAAATCTAGACATAATTCTAATAGACAAGTACCATAGAGATAATGAATGAATAATTAAAATATGATTAAACATGAAAAAAGTTAGATGAACATTATTGTGGATTTTGAGCAAGAGAACAACAAGTAATGCCGATTGTTAAATAATATTTTATTCAAATGAAAAAAAAAAAAAAAAAACCCATGTGAAAAGTGAAGTAACGAAGCCAATTCGCATCTTGGAAAGTCTTGGTCTTCCTGAGCTTATGTTATATGTGGCAATGACAGTGCTAAAAATTTGCAGCAAGATGGGTGGCAATGATTTGCTGAAAGGTGCTGAGGTAGTAGTTAATGATCAGAAGCTGCTTAATAGGAGAAGGCTAGTCCTTTTGAACATGATTTTCCTGTTCACGGGTTTTATGTGTAGACCATAATTTCCAGTAGATCATACTATTAGATGGTTATTTGTGACTTCTTTACTATTGCCAGAGTAAAACAAAGCAACTTGCTTAATGGATTGGTTGGTGTGGTTGGTGTGCCTAACCCTTTTTCTTGTTTAGCTCAAAGCACATGCTTTGTTTTCCTTATTGAACAGAAAAAGTTAACAGTCTCTGATGACTCATAATTGTATAACCAATAGTCTTGGTCTTCCTAAGCTTATGATTTATATACATGAACAAATATATGATTTGTGGAAACTACAAATATCTAAGGATATTCTCCAAACATTACGAGACAATCACTTGTGTACAAAATGTATTTTATATCGATTCCTCTAACCACTTATGTGCAATAGTCTTGGTCTTTTTTTTCTTTTTCTTTTTTTTTGGGGGGGGGGGTTGGCAATGGCTAAGATCGGATAAGTCTTACAACGCGAAACCTTGATTTACGCAACATCATACTGTCCATTACATGCTTGTAATGGACTGAGTGTGAGTATAATGCTATTATTCCTCATTTATTTGATGAAGTCAGTGTCTATTTCTTCTTCTTTTTTATATTTTTCTTTTTCTTGGGTTGACATTAAAAATGGAGCTCTTGAGTGTACAAGAATGTTCATGGGATTCATTGGAATTGGAAAATGTGGAGCTTTAGGTTGGGTCACGCATCAAGATACCGTGTTTTTTTAATCGCCCTCTGGCCCCTAGGGACTCCACCAAAACAAGACTCTACCTGCCAACTAGTTGTCTTTACCCTATCTTCCCCTATGGAATATTTTATGTTCAGAAACTCAATTTTGTAACCCTAATAGGGTTCATTTCTTCATATGAATATGTCTTTCAACCAAAAATAAAATAAAATAAAATAAATTTGGGAAGTGATAGACTTTATCATATCAAAATAATAGTTGAATGTTGAATGAATCTCGGGTATTCCGATGATTACCTTTTTTGTCAATTTGATGAAAGAGGTCATTTTCTGATGATTAACTCGAATTAGCATTGGAAATTGTTCGTTTATCTATGTTTTCAAAGATGGGTGGATAGTATCGATGCTTGATTGACCCATCGGACAAGGCATCATGTCTCGAATTCAATTGATATACAATTCCACAATACAAAGCCTTGATATGACTATTATTATCGTCGTTGGAGTGTTTTAATTATTCATGTGAGGGAAGGATGGTGCTTATAAATCACTTCTGCTTCCCTGTATCATCTTTGTCAATCTATAGTTTTGCTATCAAGTTTCGGTGGTCTTTTCTTGAAAGAAATTGTTTTTTGAACTCTTGAAATTAACACAATTGTGGGAAGATACTTATGTGGGGTCATCAACCAAGTTGGCTAGATACAGTTTCGGTTCTTTTTAAATCGATGTTTAGGCAATTTACCTCTCTTACTTTTATGTGGCAATGTAATGTTTTAACTTATCAGTTTGTGCAATAAAACCTTTCCATACCTACCATTACTTATAGTGCCAAATCGATAACGTGGCGCCACATTGGCAAATTTAGAATAAAATGGAGGGAGAATATGTAGAAAGAGAGAGGGGCTGGGCAAGGCTGCCTATCTAAGATCATGTCTTGTTTTTGGTGTAACTTTTGGATTTCGCCCTCTCAATACTCCAAAAAAAAAAAAAAAAAAAAAATGAAGAAGATAGTGTCCTGTACTGGATGAGTATCATAGGCAAAAGGACACAACAAAAACTATGTTAAGATACCTTCAACTAATTTGTCCCTGACCAATGAATCTTATACATATGAAAAAAAGAAGGATTTTTATATCTTCTCAAAATGATAGATCGTTTATCTACCCAATTAAGTCACAATGTAACAAGAGAATTTTGAATCCCGATTCATGCAGTAACATCGTTTTGAATTCATTCAATTTGAATTGGTATTTTCCCCATTCTCTACGTCCTTTAGTGGATAAAACTTTTTTGGGAACAAGCAACAAATCATAATCATTTTTGTAACAATTTTCAGCCATGCCTTTCTTCGTTCATGGTTCGATATTCTGGTGTCTTAAGCGTAGAGGAACAATACCAATCCATCCCGAACTTGGTGGTTAAACTCTACAGCGGTGATGATACTGTAGGGGAGGTCCTGCAGAGATCGTTTATCTACCCAATTAAGTCACAATGCAACAAGACATCACAAATATCATTATTTTCTTCAATGATAATATCTTAGGAGCAATTAGCACTTACTACTTAGTAATGGGTTCGATGAGTAGAACACTTGACACTACGTATATCAAGAGAAAATCAACAATTATACAAGCTCGTGGATACTGCTGTGTTGGGAAAGACAAAATCTTCTTATTCAAAACCCAACGCGTAATTTGCAAATCATTGCTGTAATTTTAATTTGAGTCTTGTAAACGAGTATTTTTAGAGCACTTCTTACTTGTACTTAACAAAGAAAGATTATCATCTCAAAACAATACTCGTAAAAGATATGAGGGAGACAGTACATCAAATAGAACAATATTTTTCTATTAAAATATTTAACAAGTATCCTATGACCACATGTTAATGAAATCCTAATGATTTAAGTAAATATCGAGCATCCATTTAACCTTGCCTAAACCTAAAATTGTTGCATCGAGCTTCACGACAAATGTCACGGGACTCGTGAACAAGGGTACATATGGGTGGGTCCCAGGAATATAATATATTTTTAAATGAAATAAAAAGAAGACTCCAATGTGAACAAAAATAATCAAATCAAATCCAATAGGAAGCCATCAAAGAGAAGGTGCAAGTGAGGAATCGTGAATTTCTAGAATTCATTTATGCTGTGAGTCCCTTCTAGATCAAGTTATGCCAGTCATTAGATAATTAAAGGTAATTGGATTTGATGGTTGATTTGGCTAATTTCGCAGCTGCGATGATGGCAAATGAATTGGTATGAGTCGCCTTGGCGATGGTGCTGATGGCAATGTCATGGCAGTGGCCGTGGGAATGGCGGTCCTCTCTCTAGCCCCATTCCTTCATTTTCTTTTTTTCTTTTTCAGTTTTTTGCTTTTTTTTTCCCTTTTATTAAGCTTAAATTCGATAATATACATGAAATTTAGCATAGGATAAATAAATGAATAATTAAAATATGATTAAACATGAAAAAGTTGGACCAACATTATTGTATTTTTTATTTTGAGCAAGAGAACAAAAATCAATTCTGAATGTCAAATAATATTTACATTCAAATGGAATAAAAAAAAAAAATAGAACTCACATGAAAAGTGAAGTAACAAAGCCAATTTGTGTCTTGGAAAGTCTCGGTTTCTCTGAATTTATTGAAGTTTCTTTCGCATCATCTCCTTTTAACTTTTGCTTCACTTTCTTTACAAAGAAGGCACATGATGTCCAGCAAAGTCTTGGACTACTTCCTGAGTTTATGGTATACGTAGTAACGATGGTGCTAAAAATTCGCAACAAGATTGGTGGCAATGAATCTGCTGAAGGGTGCTAAGGTAGTAGTTGATGATCGGAAACTACTTGATAGGAGAATCCTAGTCCTTTTGAACATGATTTTCCTGTTCTTAAGTGTTATGCGGAGACTATAATATCCACAAGATCATATATTGTTAGATGGTTATTTGTGACTCATTTACTATTGCCGGAGTAAAACAAAGAAACTTGCTTAATGGATTGGTTGGTGTGCCTGACCCTTTTTCTTGTTTAGCTCGAAGCACGTGCTTTTGTCTTTCTTATTGAACAAAGAAAGTTAGTCATCTCTGATGACTTGTAGTTGTATAAGAAAAGTCTTGGTCTTGAGTTTATGATTTATAAACATGAATAAATATATGATTTTGGGAACTACTAATACCAGAAGATATTCTCTAAACATTACGCGACAAGCCCTTGTGAACAAGAAGTATTTTATATTAATTTTTCTAACCACTAATGAGCATCCTTGAAAGTATTGGTTTTTGTTTAGTGTTTTCGATAGGTGAAAGTTTTGGTCTTCCTGACCTTTATAGTTTTCTTTCTCCACTAGCTCTTTATCACTTAGATTCACCATAACCAATGCTCGTCCCGCTGTTCAACAGTGTTCTCCTCCTGCTTGTCTAAACCCAGTGCTCGTGCTTGTCGGATTGCTATCGTTTATCTCACCCCGTTCACTAGTTTGATTTAGGAAGTCTACTTAGAAAAGGTAAGAGACATCTATCTACTCGCTCTGTTTTTCCCTCAAACTGATGCAACTGAAACTTCGCTATTTAAAGCATCTGGTGGGCTTTTATTACACGAGCAACCACCTATTCTTTTTTAAATCTTTTTATCAATGGAGGCAAAAGCAATATTTTGAGCAAAAGAAGAGGCAACGGCAGCAACAGAAGTTTGGTTCTTAAACCGATTTCAAGCCTATCTATAATCTCGATTAAAGTTGATGTCAAATACTTGATGTCAAGTTTAATAACAAAGAATCACTACTTTAATTTTTGTTAGATAGTAATATTAGGTCATTAGGGTTATCTTTTAATTACTCTATCATTGTTCTTTTTACTAAACACACACTAACGTGAAATGATTTTACACAATTAGAAGTAGCGAGATCGGAGTACTAATTTATAATGGAATCGGTATTTTTATCCCACTTGCGGAGTAATTGTTTTACAACGTCAACGTATTCAAATTTTAGTCCATGAAATTGGGGAAGTTACAATAAATATCATAAGAGGATAGCTTCATTTGGGTGCGTTTGGAAGAGGCATTCCCAAAGTCCCTTGGGCATCTAAAGTCCTCTAGGCCAAATAAAGTGTGTTTGGCCAATTTTTTTTTTAACCCATTTCCCCAATACTAGCCTTCCAAAGGCTAAAAGCCCAAGGCAGCTGAGAGGTGCCTTGAGCTTTTACCTTTGGAGCATGTTGACCTACTACTGTTCTTCTTCTTCTTCTCCTTCTCCGTTGAACGGGACTAGTATGGTTGTGAGTGGTCGTCAGCTAAAGGCAAGCAGTTGGTCGGCCCCCAGTGACGGTCGCGTCGACCCAGATTTGTCGTGCAACCTTTGTGAAGGGTTGCCTGAGGTCACATGACCAGGCGGCCCTCACCGAGGTCGCTTGGTCGTTCTGGCGACCTAGATCTAGGTCACTAGTCACACGACCCACCTCTGGCGACCTAGATCTGGGTCTCGGCGAGGTCACGCGACCTCTGTCAACCCAACGTGACCTAAATCTAGGTCGCCAGAGGTCGCGTGACCTCGCCGGGCAATACCTAGATTTGGGTCGGTAGGTCGCCGATCACGCAACCTCCGGTGACCCAGTGCAACCTCGCCGCAACCCAGATTTGGGTCGCCGGAGGTCGCACGACCTCGTTAGGTGGTACCCAAATCTAGGTCGCTAGGTCATCGGTCACGCGACTTTTGATGACCTAAATCTAGGTCGTGTGAGGTCGCGTGGAGGTTGCGGCCGCCTAGTTGTGCCCTAGCCGGCGATCACCCAACCTTAGGTAGCCCTCACCAGTGGTTTCCGAGGGCCACTAGGGCTGCCTAAGGTCTTGAAACCTCATAAGTCGGCCGTCAGTGATAGATTTCGATCACCAGTGGCCGCTTGCCCTCACCGGCCAATTTTTATTTTTTATTTTCTTGTTGACAAATTTTTTTATTAATTTTTTTATTTTGTAAATATAATCTCTCCAAACGCTATTTTGTTCAAAGGTACTCCACAATGGACTTTCATATTACAATTTAACAAACATAATTTACATTTTAAAAAACCATTTTAACTTAAAAGTATTTTACATTTTTTCAAAGACTTTCCCAAAAAATCCAATCAAACGTGTCCGAATCTCTTACACAAAGATTCTGGGAAAGTCATGTTGCCATAATTTGCTGCGCCAAACAAAAAAATAAAAGTAACTTTTGTGGTGTCTTTTCACATATCACTCTTACAATAAAATCTGACCAAGAAAACTCTCATAATAAAAAGTCATTATATAGATATAGTCAACCGAAGGGGATAAGATGAAGTGATAAGGTGTTTGAAATTCAGTATTCTTTTAGGATATGCCAATGCAATCAGTCGAGTCAAGTCAATTCAGTCGCCATTCAAACTTCACGTCAAGTAGTTATTGCCTAAGCCTTAAGGGTATTGCACGTGGATGACTTGTTTTCATCGTGCGAAAACGGATGATAGTTCAGTGCAGGAACACAAATCCATGTAATTTCTACCAAGACAGAGAAAAATGTGAGGTTTTCGGGATAAAGAATTAAGTTTTGAATTATGAAAATCAAATTGTGCTTTGTTAGAAAAAAAAAAAAAAAACACGCATAGACTCGTGTTTTGTTAGAAAAAAGAAGAAGGTATTTCTACTTCAGAAAGGTTTTAAGACTCTGAAACATATTCGAAGCATCAGTGTTGACAAGTATAAAAGTGTACAAAAGGTTTTAAGACTCTGAAAGATAGTCTAGGCATCCTAAAAATCTCTGCAAGAGAATTTTTTGCTTTTTAATATCACCAGGAAAGTTATTTGCAAATTCTATAGCTTTATTAAAAGGTTTAATAGTGTTTTGGCATATATTGAGTCCTAAAAATCTTGCTTTAGTTTGCAATAATTTCATACTTGGTGCTAAAAATACTCATCTATCATTCTTAATAATAATATAAAAAAAGTTAAATACTTAAAATGCTTCAATATGTTTTGCAAATATATACATATGAAAAAGGCACATAGTTCTCAAAACTGGGCATTACATTCCTTTCATGGCAAAAAACGGAGCGAAGGCTGTCTCTTATGTATCGTCTGCATGAATTTTGAATCCTGATCTTCTTCTTGTTTTTTGGTAGGTGAATCCTGATTTCACTTGCAGGAGATTTGGAGCTTCGAACTTACCGGGCCTCGGATTCAAGCGAGGGGGACTGTGTCACAGCCCGATCAAACCTGTCTGTGAACGACTGCAAAAGAAGAGGTGAAGATAATTATTGTGCAACTCTCCGGTACTAGCAAATAATTGAGATTTGCAAAAGCTTTTGTTTAGATATTTTCAACGGCAGCTTTTGTTCCACCAGAAGAAGATTAATATATCATTCATGCGGATAGCCTTCGTCGAAAATAAAAACATTGCAATGAGAAGGACGGGTGGGTCTAAGATAAGAGCACTTCTCTAAGCAAAATCGTCTTTTCTGTCATCGCGTCTAGTGTCCGTCTCCTGTCTTCATCCCTTTAACTGTTCGATACGTGCTCCATGTCCACCGAATGCTCAAACCTTAAGAGATTTTTCACGCTACCACGGTCGCCTCCATCGTCATTCACGTCATCTCTATCCCTCTGACTTAAATCTCAGTTGTCTCACTCTCAGACGATCACCTCTCTCCTTCATCCGCTTCTCTCCACCTCCTTGCCCTCGCTGTCGAGGACAGATGAACTACGTTGATGATGGCACTGGAGCACAGTGGCCAATGATATCTTCGCTAGAGACGACAATTGAGGCTGTGATGGAGTCGTGGGAGGTATAACAATGGTCTTAAACATTGGATGAGGGAAAGATATTAAATGAACTCGAAGCATGTGTGTTCAGCTCACATTCACTATCGAATGAGGTAGACTCCACGTATAACCCAACTTTTGAGGGTACCCATGAGAAATTGTGAATCCTAAAATTCTTTCCTTATGATTCAAATATCAAATTAGGTCGGTTGTTAGGTAAACAAAGGTAATTGACTTTGATGGTTGGCCTGACTAGTTGTGCCAGTTGCGACAGTGGTGGCAGCATTGGAATGAGTCGCCCTAGCAGTGGTTCTAACTGCGACGGTGTGTTAGTAGCTGTGGGATCGGGGGCACTTGCTCTTGCCCCCCAATCCTGCAATTTTTTTTTAAATCTTTTTAGTTTTTCTTTTTGCCTTTTTGTATTATTTTAATAAAACTCAAAAGATACATGAAAATCTATAAATAAGTTTAGCGGAGAAGGAAAATAGAGACAAATGAATGAAAAATTACATATGATTTAATGTGAAAGGAGTTGGACGAAACTCATAATACGGTTAATTTTAAGCAAGAGACTAGCAATCAATGATTATTGGCAAATAATATTTCATTCAAACAGAATAAAAATTAGATCTCATGTGACGCATGGAAATTCAACTATTGATAGGAAAAGAACGACGTTCACATAGGGATGGAAGAAGAGGCATGTGAAAGGTGAAGCAACAAACTCAATTTTGCATGCTGCAAATTCTTGGTCTTTCCGGAATCTCTTTTCTTTCCCTTTAGCAATTTTTCGCTTTTGCTTCACTTTCCAAACAAAAAAGCGCATGATATCTAGTAAAGTTTCTAAAAATATTCTTTAAATATTATGGAACAAGCACTTGTGGACAAAAAGTAGTTTCTTCATATTTGTCTAACCTTTTATGGGCGACCTTGAAAGTCTTAGTTTTTGTTTAAACTCTTCGATAGGTCAAAGTATTAGTCTTCCCAAACTTCATAGTTTTCTCTCTCCATTAGTTCATTATCACTTTGCTTCACCATAACATCTATTATTTCTACAGTGATTGATTCAACCATGGCCATTGGAGATGTCATTTTGGGTTCCTTCCTTCAGGTCTTGTTTGACAAGTTGAGTTCTCTGGCATCAAACTATGTGCAACGGGAAGGAACCAACACCACCATCCTTGGTGAGTGGAAGAGGATGCTAGTCACAATCAATGCAGTGCTAGATGATGCAGAGGAAAAGCAACTTAGTGGAAACTATCTAGTGAAGTTGTGGCTAGATGATATTAGGGACTTGGCCTTTGACATAGAAGACTTGCTCGATGAGTTCGAGATCAAAGCCGCTCAGGCCAAGTTAGAGGCAGAATCCAGCACAAGCAGAGGCAAAAGGAAAAGGAAGTTCTTCCTCTTAAGACAACCACAATCACTCGTGTCCGACACCAAGGTCCAAGAGATCAATGGCAGGTTGGAAGCAATTGTCAATGGGAAGGCTTGTCTAAACTTGAGAGAGAATGTTGCGGACAGATCCAACTACATCAACAAAAGAGATCCCTCTAGTTCTCTACCGGAGCCTGGGTTTTTCGGCAGGGAGAAGGAAGAAATGGAGATACTCAAACTATTGATGCATGAGGTCAAAAATTCTGATGCCACACTAAGCATAATCCCCATAGTCGGGATGGGCGGTGTTGGAAAGACAGCCTTGGCTCAGCAGGTATATAATGATGCCAAGGTGAATAGCTATTTCAAGAAGAGAGCATGGGTTTGTGTCTCAGATGCTTTTGATATCCTTGACATAACAAAGACTATTTTACGGTCGATCAACAGATTGTCCAACGAGGGTGAAGATCTTAATGGGCTTCAAGTTAAGTTGAAGGATAGTCTATCTGGGAAGAAGTTTCTTGTGGTTTTAGACGATATTTGGAATGAAAAGTATGAAAAGTGGACTACCCTCTTGAAGCCATTTGAAGCAGGGGCTAAGGGAAGCAGGATCATCATCACAACTCGCAACCTTAATGTTGCTTCCATAACAAGAGCTTCGCCATATCCTTTGAGGGAATTGTCCTATGATGATTGTGTAAGTTTATTAGCCTTTCATGCTCTTGGAGCAACAAATTTTAAGAGCCACCCGGCTTTAAAAATAATAGGTAAGAAAATAGCTAAAAGATGTAAAGGTTTACCTTTGGCGGCAAAGATGTTGGGCGGTGTCCTACGTACTAAAAGTAATCCTGATGAGTGGGAAGATACCTTAAATAACAAAATATGGGATCTTCCAACGGCAAAGAATGATGAGGTTCTCCCAGTTTTAAAATTGAGCTATGTCCATCTTCCTTCCTATTTGAAGAGATGTTTTGCTTATTGTGCAGTATTTCCCAAGGATTACGAAATTGAGAGGGATGAGTTGGTATTCTTATGGATAGCAGGGGGATTTTTAGATGGGCAAAAAGCAAATGAGAATATCTTGAAATTGGGACGGAAGCACTTTGATGAGTTAGTATCCAGGTCATTTCTTCAACAATCAAGTATGGACGCATCTAAGTTTTCAATGCATGATCTTTTGAATGATCTAGCAAAGTCAATTTTGGGTGGGACTTGCTTTAGCTCGGGGGGGTCTCAGGTGGCAAGTAATGAATATGATGTATTATCTCTTGAAAAAACTCGTTATGCATCATTCATCCCATCGTGGTATGTTACATCAAAATGCTTGAAACCATATCAAGGAATGAAGGCACTAAGAAGTTTAATTTTGGTGCGTGATGGATCTAGTACGGTCTCTTTCTCTATTTCCAACAAGGTGCTGCATGACTTGCTAACAAACTTGAAGTACTTGAGAGTATTCTTGTTATGTCATTGTGACATTGTAGAGGTACCGAATTGTGTTGGTGATTTAAAACATCTTCGATATCTCAATTTCTCGTACACTCATATTGAGAGGCTACCTGAGTCAATTGGCGCCTTGTGCAAATTACAAGCTTTGATTTTAAGAGGTTGTCAAAAGCTTTCAAAGTTGCCTCAAAGTATCACAAAGTTAGTCTACTTACAGTTTCTTGATATTAGAGATATAGAGAGTCTAAAAGAGATGCCGTTGGGTATTGGTAATTTAAAGAATCTTATTATCTTGTCCCAATTTGTGGTAGGACTAGAGAAAGGGTCGCAGTTGAAAGAGTTAAAGAACTTGCCACATCTTGAAGGAGAATTATTCATATCAGAATTGCAAAAGGTGGAAAAAGTTATAGATGCAGTTGATGCTAATTTGCTTCAAAAGCTAGGCCTTACCAACTTATTCTTGCATTGGGGTGAACATTTGGGAGATCTCCATAATCATGAGCGCGAAGCACAGGTGCTTGACTCTTTGCAACCTCACACTAATCTTGAAAATCTCGCTATTTTGAACTATCGTGGTGCAATATTCCCATCATGGTTAGATTGTACATCCTATTCTAAAATAGTGTCTTTATGCTTGTGGGACTGTCCTAATGTTATGTCGCTGTCTATGATTGGACAACTACCTTCACTTAAGGAATTATCTCTTAAAGGTCTACATGCAATAAGAATGATAGGCTCTGAATTTTACGGAGGTAAAAGGCCTTTTTCATCCTTAACCACTTTGAAGTTCGAAGAGATGTTGGCATGGAAGGATTGGTCTCCTTATGCTGGGCGCCAAGTCTCATTCTCCTGTCTTAAGCATCTTGTTGTTTGGAACTGTCCTTCGTTGGTTGGGACATTGCCTTGTCAACTTGATCATCTCACAAATATTGCAATTTATTCATGTCCGCATTTGAAAAACTCAACCAATGATGTTTGTCTTCCATCTCTCCATGAGTTGTTCCTTGAGGATTGTAACAAAGAGATCTTGAAGAGCTTGATCAACCTAACTTCTTTGACCATTCTTACAATTAAGAATCTTGCAGAGTTTGTTTGCTTTGATCATGGGTTTATGAACCACTTGATCAAGCTAAAGGAGCTTCATATAGAAGGGTGTGACCAGTTAAAATACTTGTGGCAAGATGGAAATGAAATGCTAACTCTTACTTGCCTCCAGGAATTAAGCATCGTAAGCTGTCATCAGTTCACATCATTCGCGGCAAGAGAAACAGAAATAGAGCTACCATGCAACCTTGAAAAGATGGAATTGAGTAATTGCACCAGTTTAGAAAAGCTTCCAAGCAAGATGTACACACTCGGTTATTTGTCTATTGAATTTTGTCCAAAACTCATAAGACCAACCATTTCTTCGTATGACCCCAACAGCAACAACCCGATGTCTCAACTTCAATCTTTATGTAAAGGTAAATGTGATTCTTTGACATTTTGTCCCTCTGCCAAGGGTAGACTTGCTACTCTGAAGGAATTTGTTATTCAAAACTGTGAGGGAGTGGAATCGCTGGAAGAAATCACCATAGAATCACTCAAATATATGGGAATTTACTATTGTGGGAATCTAAGAAGCCTACCACAATTCCTTCACACGCTCTCCCATCTCACTCAATTGAGTATAAGTGACTGTTGTCAGATAGAGGACTTTCCTCCCCTTCCCCTCACCCTATCGAAGCTTACACTTGACAGATGTCCGAACATAAAGTCTATCACCAGTATCGCTGGTTGTAACAATCTCACTTCTTTGGATATAACCGGGTGCGGGGCATTAGAAATAATAGATTCCCTTCCCCTTCCCATCACCCTGTCGCACGTCTTTCTCTATGACTGTCCGAAGATAAAATCTCTACCAAAGTGGCGTCATCTTACATCCCTCCGGTACATATCCATTGTGCGTTGCCAAAATGTCCAATGCTTGCCCGAAGGAGGTTTGCCTCCCAATTTGCAATCGTTTCGTATTTGGGAGTTCGAGAATATGAAACAGCCAGTGAGAGAATGGGGCTTACCCCTGCTCACATCCCTCGCGTATCTAAGTATCGACGGAAGAATTATGGGAGGGGAGGGAGAGAAGGTGCGGTTTCCTTTGGAGGAGGAGGACGAGGAGGATGCCTGGAGTCTTCTCTTTCCTTCCTCTCTTACCTCTCTTCTAATTGGCCATATGAGGAATGTGGAAAGACTATCAGATGGCCTTCGCAAGCATCTCTCCTCTCTCCAAGTGTTACGTATTTCAAATTGCCCGAAGTTGAGGGACTTGCCAGAGGATGGCCTCCCTCCCTTCCTCCAAGAATTGTATATAGATGAATGTGAGATTCTGAAAGATCGATGCTCAAAACACACTGGCGACTATTGGCCCCTCATCCAAGAGATCCCTCTCATCGAGATTGATTGGGATCGGATTCAATGAATTGATTCGTCTTGGTAAGTTTATGGTTTTGAAGGCATCGATTTCCCATTCTGCTTCCTCAATTCGATGTGTGATGCAAACTGATTTTCCCTTCATGTAGATGTCTCACATAAATTTCTGGGAAAATCCAAGAAATCCTTGACATGCAGCATTGATTGGTTTCAAATCTGGTGAAGCGAAATTGATCCACTTTCGCTTTCATTTGCTAACTGCCGCGATTCATCCTTCAATGTGCAGTCAGTTTTCTAGGGTCCAGGTAAGCTTTTTGGTCTTGAATGCATCAATTTCGCTTCTGTTCTTCAATCCAATGCTTTGTGCGATTTAATTTTTTCCCAAGGAGAAGTGTCGCATAGAATTTCCAGAAACTGCCGTATTGTGAAATACAACTAAAATTCAGGGGTGAAAGAATGATATTTAGTTGCCTGAATCCCAGCAAGAGCTTCCTTTGGTCTCCAATTGCGCTGCTTGAGGAAGTTGATGATATCCTCGTATGCCACTGCTGCATCCATCTTATCTATTGCCTTGGGCCTGTCTTTTTCTTTAGCCACTGCAATGCTCTTTTGACTAGCAAGTAATTTAGCATCCTCTGTAGGCGACCGTCTCCCTTGTTTCATTTCTGGCCTCAATCCTAGCGACGGCATGTTATGTAAGACCCCGCCTCAGTTAATCTTCATGAAACCTAGCTCGGTTTACTCCACACACCCTGCCTTTCATCCACCTTATCATGACTCAGCTTACATTTTTATCGGCAAAACGCTCCAACTATACCAACAGGTCTAGGCAACCATTCTTAGGAGTTATTAGCCTGTACCAATCATTCAATTCCATGACCTCACATTTGTAGAATATCAGCCCGTGCCAACAAGTCACCGTCACCCGTGATTGGTGGTCTCCTATACTTGTAAGTTAACATAATCGCAAGAATTTTTCAGCCAAAAAAAAAAAAGTTCTCAAGAGGGTATCCCGGTTCATTTTTCGTGACTGTCAATTGGGTATGTATATAATTTTGTTCTGATCACTCTAAGCAGGAAATTTGATTTTTATTCGGGACTAATTGATAGTCATGTTTCAGATTTTTGGATGATAAATATGAGGAATGTGGAAAGGCTATCAGCAGGGGAGGATGTAAGAAGCATGGAATATTCTGTTTCCTTGATCTCTATGTCTCTTTGAATGAGAACTAGGAGGAACATGGAAAGATTATCAAGTGGTCTTTGCGGCCATCTATCCACTCTTGAACAGCTACATTTTATAGGTTACTGGAACTTGCCAGAGGATGGCTTCGTTCCCTCCTCCAAGTATTTGGCATAATTCACTGTGAATTTCTGAAAGATTGATGCTCAAAACTCAGTGGCGACTATTGACGCCTCATCCGAGAAATCCCACTCATCGTAGTTGATCAAATTCAGATCCAATAAGAAGATATCTATCCAATTTCTAATTTTTGCTCTTCAGGTAATGATTTAGACTTCTTTCTTTCTTGCACACTTATCGTTTAGCTACTGCTGCTGCTCCAGGATCCATTTCTATTTCGAATCCTCAATTCAATGCTTATTTCAAATCCTCAATTCAATGCTAAAAGGTTCATGCTTTTCCATGGACAAGCTTCTCCTGAATTTCCACAAACCAACTGCTGAATGTCCATTGTTGACATTTGGGTTGCTCTGTGTTGTTTAACAAGGAAGCACGCAATGAAATGGTTATAATTCTAATGTGGTACAGCAAGTCAACCAACCATTGCCTCATACGGGTGACTATTCATCAAAACAAAAATTGTTTACAGTGCTGGAATTATGATGTGTGTATGTGACTGTCCGTATTGATGATATATCTTGAACTGTTTGATGGCCAAAAATTGCTTATCTTTCCACTTACGGAAATGCACTACGCTTGACGTGAGAATCATGAAGAATTGTTGCTCTTATATTGTTATTTGTCCACAACTTCAGTGTTTGTTATGTTTTCTCTTCCAATTATCTTTTTTTTTCTTTTTTCTTTTTTATATCCTAGCTCACTGACCTGAATTCTCTCAACTATGATTGTTTTGCAGAATATCCCACTGTCATCTTTATTTGGCAAAATTTCTCAGGAGGATCAAATGCAAACGAGGTAGGCAACTGATGTGCTTATGTTCATCTGTTGCAACTTGACAAATGAAGAACAAAATGCTATTTATTATTGGTAGGAGTACTACTATGCTCTAAACTGTTTTTTCTTTTGGCAACATGCTCTCAAAGATTAATCTGTATCACGATGTCAATTACCGAGGTCGATATTCATAGTCAAACGAAGAAGCTTTCTTACTTCCAACAACAGCAGCTTCTGTAAAGATGCAAAAAAATAGGATTTTAAACAGGTGTGATCGAGTTGGCAAATGTGACAACTAAATTTGAATGAACCCTGCAGATTATAAGCCATTGAAATCTGCCTTCCTTGTCAAAGTTCATGGTTCATCTTTCTATTCATATTCCCACGTAATATTAGAGCACATTTCTTTTTCTTTGTTATCAAGGAAAGGTAGAAAGGAGCAATAAGGAAGACTATGATTTGTCCAAATTCTGAAGATATCTATATGCGAGATTCCAAAAGATTGATGCTCAAAACTCACTGGCGACTATTGGCCCCTCATCCAAGAGATCCCTCTCATCTACATTGTTGGTGTTTGGATCCTATGAATTGAAATTGATCACACCGGAGGCATGACAAAAGATTTATCTCCGCTGACTACTTTTCCTTCTTCAGGTAATTCTTATAAGTTCTTTCATTCTTTCCCTTCCATTTGCTATCTGCTGCAATTCGTTGTTCCACCTAAAGGCAGCTTTCTGGGGTTGGGGTCAGTTTTTGTTTTTGAAGGCATCAATTTCTATTCTGTTCTTCAGTTCGATGCCTAATATGGATTGATTTTTTCCTGTGGAGATGTTTCTCGTAGAATTTCCAAAAACCAGCCACTGAAGGTCAGAGACTGACATTCGGGTGGGTTGTGTGTGTCCTTGATGGGGTTTTTTCTTTCTAGGCCAGCCACTCACGGTTGAAATAAGCATATGTGATAAGAAGGGTGGGGGATGCAGATGTAGATCTCAATTTTGGCAAAGCCACCTAATGGGCACAAGCATTTGCTTTTCTTGAAATACAACTAAAATTTGGCACTGCAAAATGATCTATAGCTTCTTGAATCCCAGTATGAGCATCCTTTAGTCTTTAATTGCATTGCTTGGGAAAATTGATGATATCCTTGTATACCACAGCTCCATCCAGCTCCACTACTACCTTGGTTCAGCTTTTTGTCTGGCTACTGCAATGCTTTTTGAGCAGCAAGTGTTTCAGCCTCCTTTGCAGATCTAGCTTGCACCACAACACCCCTGCAGGCAATCATCTCCCCTGTTTCATCTCCGGCCACAATCCTAACAACAGCATGTTTGGTTCCTTCAATAGAAGACCCATAATAGTTAATCTTCACAAAGCCTAACTCAGGTTTACTTTCCACACCCTGTCTTCGTTCACCCAATCATGACTTAGTGCTCTTCCATATTAAAAGCTATACAGTCTAAAGAGCTTTTCTAAAATGTGAAAGTGACAGTTTCAGGATCAGGTGATTAATTGTTAAAGTTTACTACATTTCAAGCATTCCAGATATAACAATAGGTGTAGCCAATCATTCTTTAGCGTTATCAGCTCGTATCAAGTCATTTGACCTCCTGACCTCACATTCTGTTTCCTTCATCTCTAATTTCTCTTTGGATGAGAAATATGAGGAATGTGGAAAGATTAAGTCTTTGCAGCTATCTCTCCTCTCTCAAACAGCTATCTTTTATAGGTTACCGGTACTTGTATAAAAAGATTTCTCTCCAATGTCTAATTTTTATTCTTCAGGTGATGGTTCATACTTCTTTCTTCCGCACTCGTCGTTTAGCTACTGCTTCTGCTCCAGGATCCATTTATATTACGAATCCTCAACTCGATGCTAAAAAGTTCGTGTTTTTCCATGGACAAGCTTCATATTATTTGCCACAAACCAGCTAGAAATTTGGGTTGCTCTGTTTTGTTTGATAAGGAAGCACACAATGAAATGGTTATAATGCTAATAGGGTATAGCTTGTCCACTATAGTTTCATACGAGTGACTATTCCTCAAGACAAATGATACTTACTTGGACTTGCTCACGGTGCTGGAATTGTGATGCATGGATGTGCCTGTCTGGATTGATGATATATCTTGAACTTTGTTTGATGCCCAACTATTGCTTATCTTTCCACTTATGGAAATGCACCATGCTTTGCATGAGAACCATGAAGAATTGTTGCTCATATATTGATATTTTTCTGCAATTTCAGCATTTGTTATGTTTTCTCTGCCAAATTTTTTTTTTCTTTTTCATGCCCTAGCTCAGTGACCTGAATTCTCTCAATTGTGCTCATTTTGCAGAATTTCCCCACTGTCATCTTTATTTGGCAAATTCTCTCAGAAGGATCAAATGCAAACACTGTTGAGGTAGGCAAATGATGTGCTTATGTTCATCTTCGGCAACTTGACAAGAAAAGGCTATTTATTTTAATAGATGCAGTGATATGCTCTAAACTGTTTTCTGGAGACCTACTCCAAAGATTAATCTATATCATTATGTCAATATTAAGGTCCATATTCAAAGTCAAATGAAGAAGGTTTCTTACTTCCAGCAACAGCAGCTATTTGTAAAGATGCAAATAATAGGATTTAAAATAGGTGTTTTCGAGTTGGTGAATATGGCAATCAAATTGAATGAACCTGTAGATTATAATCCATTTAAATATGACTTCCTTGTCAAAGTTCATAATTCGTCTTTCTTCTATTCAAATTCCTGCACCAGTTCAGAGCACATTTTCTTCTTCTTTGTTGTCAAGGAAAGGCAGAGAGGAGCAATCAGGGAGACTATGCTTTGTCACTCTGTTAAGTCATCATTAAAGCCTCGCATTTGCCATGATGTATTTTGATTTAAGCTTGCTAGAAGATGGCCATCCAAGACCATTTGCAACCCAATTATTTCGGGTAGGCAAGTCTTGTCACTATAACCCCCACCAAGCTGCCAGAGCTCCCTTCACGGACAAGGCAAGATAGAGGCACTGTCATCGTTAGTGGGTTATCCTCACGTCTGTAGAATATCAACTTGTACCATTAGGCCATAATCACTGGTGATCAGCAATCCCCTATAGTTCTGTGTTAGCAGAATCACAAGAGCCATTTAGAAAAACAAAATAACCATAACAATCACATTTTTTAGACTTGGAGTGGGAAGTACCCTGTCATGTCTTGTTGTTGATTTTTGTTTGCAGTCAGTTGAGTATGTGGTTGATATTTTATAGACGTGACTGTTGGCCCCTCATCCAAGAGATCCCTCTCATCCGCATTCAGGGCTTTCAGATCCAATGAATTGATTCATCCATGTACAGTGAGTTTTCTTAGGGTTTGGGTAAGTTTTTGGTTTTGAAGGCATCTATTTCCATTCTGCTTCCTCAATTTGATGCTGAATGCAAATTGATACTTTCCCATGTAGATGTTTCATGTTACTTTCTGGAAAATCCGAGAAATCCCTGACATACGCATTGATTGGGTTTGGATCCAATGAAGTGAAATCAATCCACTTTCGCTTTCATTTGCTAACTTCTGCAATTCATCCTTCGATGTGCAGTCGGTTTTATTACGGTTCAGGTGAGTTTTTGGTCTTGAAGGCATCAATTTCACTTCACCCCAATTTCAATCGCACATATGCGAAGTTACCCAATGGGCACAAACACTTGCTGAAAGAATGATATATAGTTGCTCGATTCCCAGCAAGAGCTGCCTTTAGTCTCCCATTGCACTACTTGAGAAGGTTGATGATATTCTTGTATGCCACAGCTGCATCCATCTAATCTCCTGCCTTGGGCCAGCTTTTTTCTTTGGCCAATACAATGCTCTTTCGAGCAGCAAATAATTCAGCCCCCTCTGCAGGCAACCATCTCCCCTGTTTCATTTCCGGCCTCAATACCAACAATGGCATGTTATGTAAAATCTGTCACAGTTAATCTTCATGAAACCTAGCTCAGGTTTACTCCACGCCCCATGCCTTTCATCCACCCAATCATGAATTGGCTTACATTTTTACCGGCAACACACTCCAAAAGAACTTTTCTAACCTGTGCAAGTGACCGTTTTCAGTATCTGGTGATTTATGGGTGAAAGTTACTGATTTCAAGCTTTCCCGACATACCAACAGGTGTAGGCAATCTTTCTTAGGAGTTATCAGCTGGGACCAATCATTTAATCTCGTGACCTCACATTTGTAGAATATCAGCCTATACCCACAAGTCACCATCACCAATGACTGGCAGTCTCCCATACTTGTGAGTTAACATAATCACAAGAAATTTTTCAGCCAAAAAAAAAATGAAAAAAAAAGAAGGAAAAATCATCAAAAGGGCATTGCGGTTTACTTTTCGTTGCTATCAATTGGAGATGCATATAATTTTGTTCTGATCAATCAATTGGGGATGCATATAATTTTGTTGTGATCAATCTTATAGTTGTTCATTATGCATGAAAGATAATGTTATTTAGCAAAAGGAAAAACCATCAAAAGGGTCACTAATTCCTGACAATAATAAAGCGAAGTATCCCTGTTCTTGTCTTGGTTGTTCCTTTTTGTCTGATCACTCTTATAGTTGTTCGTTGCTCATGAAAGGTAATTCTTATTCAGGACTAATTGATTGTCCCTTTCCAGATTTTTGGATGAGAGCTATGGGGAATGTGGAAAGACTATCAACGGGGGAGGATGTATGATGCACAGAGTCTTATGTTTCTTTCCTCTTTAACCTCTCTTTAGATGAGAAGTATGAGTAGAAAGACTATCAAGTGGTCTTCATGGCCATCCCCCCTCTCTCGAACAGTTACATTTTTTAAGTTGCTCGAAATTCGGATACTTGCCGGAGGATCGCTTCCCTCCCTCCCTCAAAGTATTCCACATAATTCAATGTGAGATTCCAAAGGATGGATCCTCTCTTGCTGGCAACTACTGGCACCTTATCCAAGAAATCCCACTCATTGTGATTGATCTAGTTCGGATCCAACAAGAAGATTTCGCTCCACTGTCCAAGTTTCATTCTTCAGGTAATGATTCAGACTTCTTTCTTTCTTTTACACTCGTCATTTAGCTACTGCTGCTGCTCCAGGATCCATTTCAATTCCATTTACTCAACTCAACGCTTAAAAGTTAATGCTTTCCCATGGACATGTTTCACGTGAATGTCTACAAACCAGCTGCTGAAGGTCCGATGTTAACTTATGTGTTGCTCTGTTTTGTTTACCAAGGAAGTACACAATAAAATGGTTATGATGCTAACATGGTACAGCCAGTGACTATTCCTCAAACAAATCATACCTACGTGGACTTGCTCGCAGTGTTGGAATTATGATGCATCAAATGTGCCTGTCTATACAGATTATATATCTGGAATTTTGTGTGATGGCCAAAAGTTGCTTATCTTTGCACTTGAATGACACAAAGAAATTGCAAATGGAAATGCACTATACTTTGCGTGAGAATCGTGAAAAATTGTTGCTTTCAAAGTAATATTGTCCCGCAATTTAATCGTTTGCTGTATTTTCTCTACCAAATATCTGTTTCTTATTCCCTAGCTAATTGACCTGAATTCTCTCGACTGCGCTTGTTTTGCAGAATATCCCACTGTTATCTGTATTTGGGAAAATCTCTTGGGAGGATCAAATGCAAACACCGTTGAGGTAGGCAACTGATGTAGTTGTTTTCATCTTTTGCAACTTGACAAAAAAAAAAAAAAAAAAAAAAAAAAAAAAAAAAAAACTATTAATTTTGGTAGGCGCACCGATATGCTCTATTTTTTTTTTTTTTTTAAGGGTGACATGCTCTAAATTAGATTAATCTGTATCTTGATGTCAGTTACCCTGGTCTATAATCAAAATTAAATTAAGAAGCTTTCTTACTTTCAATAACAACTATTGTAAAGATGCAAAAGTAGGGCGTAAAACCATTTTTCGAGTTGGCAAATATGACAACTAAGTTTCAATGCACCCTGCAGATCAGAATCTTTTTAAACCTGACTTTCCTGTTAAAGTTCACAATTCATCTTTCTTCTATTTAAATTCTCACACCATCTCAGAGGACATTTCTTTTTCTTTGTTGTAAAGGAAAGGCGAAGAAGAGCGACCAGGGAGACTATGCTCTGTTGCTCTGTTCAGTCATCATGAAAGCCTCATGTCTGCCACGAAGTATTACAACTCGCAACCCACTTATCTCGGGCAGGCAAGTCTCATCACTACTCGTCACTGTAACCCCACCAAGCTGCCAGAGCTCCTGTCACGAGCGAGTAAAGATACGGGCACTACCGTCGCACGCGGATTATCCGCATGACCTCGCATCTGTGGAATATCAGCTTGTACAATTACGCCACCATCACGAGTGGTCAACGCTTCCCCCCTAGTTCTGCATTAACATAATCTTAAGGGCCAATCAGGAAAAACAAAATCGTCGAAAGGCTCACTGAATTTTTAGATTTGCAATAGGAAGTACTCTAGTAATTTCTTATTGTTTTTGGCTGCATAGGGGCGAGTATGTATATAATTTGTTCGTTTGATTACTCTTGTAATTGTTTATTTCGCATGACAAAA
The DNA here is from genome assembly GCA_014182375.1 of Eucalyptus virginea. Taxonomy (NCBI): domain Eukaryota; kingdom Viridiplantae; phylum Streptophyta; class Magnoliopsida; order Myrtales; family Myrtaceae; genus Eucalyptus; species Eucalyptus virginea. The sequence goes on along the minus strand of CM024515.1, from coordinate 13,059,310 downwards.
TCAAAGTTCAATGTGGATTTCATGCGAAAGTGCCAAATCCTAACATCATACTTTCGTAGGCATTGAGTGGGCCGTGATGGTTCGGCCTCAAAACGTAGATAGCCCAACTCTTGGGCCTTAATCCCAATGGATGGCATTGCAATTAGACTTTCAAGTAATAAGTTCAAGAAAGTCATTTGGCCGGGACTTCACTTTAATTAATTAAAGAACCATTGAATAGGCAAGACTATACAGACCAAGTCAGTTATAAGCATTAAAATTCATAACGACCCTAAACTATGATTTCGGAAAACATTATACTTTATTCGCGTGAATAATAGCTCTCAAGTGAGCTTGAGCCCAAAAAGATAATTACTTGCCGAGGCTTGTTCAGATTTTCATTTTGCTAAAATATAAAATCATATCAGGCAAGTCTTGGTAGCTCCAAGCTCTAAATGTACGACCATTGGTCCAAGATCGCCCATATATTTCTTACAATTGGACTAGGTCGAGTTGGGCTCGATGGGCACTTCTTTTTCTTTTATTTTTTTCTCTCAAGTCTATTCATTTGAATTAGTAAGTTTCGCATTTGCAGGCTATTTGAAATATTCGGTTTCACCTTGAGAGAAAATATGTGCTAAACGATATTAATGTGGGTACATATCATGCAACCTCAACATTTAGGGCCTAACTATAGTCGAAAACCCTCAATCCTATATTGAGAACAATGATTGATCACAATATTTAATTAATGACAAGCTTGTAATCTTTCGAATTCCCTCCCCTTCCTTGTTCTAGCGTAATAAGATGAGTCGTGGTCATCACCTAACAACGATTAAATTGAAATTGTATGATTGTCGATTAAAAGAATCAGCATCCATGGAAACCACAAAGAAGCAAAATTTGATCCTCACCTTCTCTATATGGATTTTTCCAAGCTCCTCTCCCCACCATTTTATTATATTCTTCTGCAGTTTACTTTTTACTTCTTGCAAGAGCAACTATGTTGATTCTGAAAATCTGACAATTGCATATATTGTCAAGAAGACTTTCGATCTTTGCTCCTTATTTCATACATTTTATCATCGAAATCAAAGCCCTAAATACAAAGGACGCTCTATGCCCGACCAAAGCTCTAAAGCTTCAACTTCTAACTTCATCAAACTGTGTTTACGAAGAACCCTGCTTCTTGTTGTTTGGATCCAATTTGTCATTTTATGAGAGAGAGAGAGAGAGAGAGAGAGAGAGAGAGAGAGAGAGAGAGGTTCATGCGACATCATAGTGTCCATTACATGCTTGGACTGACTTTGTCTATTTCTTCTTCTTCCTTTTATATTTTTCTTTTTATGGGTTAACATTGAAATGGAGCTCTTGATTTGGTGGATATAAATGAGGGGGTGGAAATTCGCACGACGTAAGTGGGGATATCAACTGTTCTTTAATGCGTACGAGAATGTTCCTAAGATAAATTGGAATTGGAAAATGTGAAGAGCTTTAGATCGGATCACTCATGAAGTTCGAGGATTATGTTCACTTAATCTTCAAAAGTTAATTTGTATATTGGAAGGTGACTGACTTTTATCGTCTCAAAATATTCGTCAATTCTTGAATAAATCTTGAGCATTCTGATCCTCGCTTAGATTTTCATATTTCTTCTTTGTCATCGCCTCACTTGCCACTTTGATGAAAGATGTTATTTTCTTATTATCGACGCAAATTAGCATTGAAAATGGTTCGTTTATTTATTATGTCAAAGATGGGTGAATAGTATCGATGCTCGATCAGCACATGGGACAAGGTATCATGCCTCAAATTCAATTTGATATACGATGTCATAATACAAAGCCTTGATATGACTTCCTCATCATCCAAGCGTTTTAGTTATTGATATGAGGAAAGGATGGTGCTTGAAAATCACTTTTGCCTCCATGTATCATCCTTGTTAGTTGTAGTTTTGCTGTCAAGTTTTGATGATCTTTTCTCAAAAGAAATGGGTTTTTGAACACTGAAATGAACACAATTGTGGGAAGATACTTACGCAAGGTTATAAACCAAATTGGCTAAATATAGTTTCGGTTCTTTTAAAATTGATGTTCATGCAATTTAACTCTCTTGCTCTTTTGTAGCAATGGAATGCTTTAACATTGTCAATTTGTACAATAAAACCTTTCTATAGCTACCATTACGTACAGTGTCAAATTGATAATGTGGCGCTACATTGGCAAATTTAGAATAAAATAGAGGGAGAATATGTAGGAAGAGAGAGGTGCTAGGAACAGCTACCTAGCCTTGCCGGGATGCTAGCTAAGATTGTGTTTTGTTTTTGACATAACTTTTGGGTTTCGCCCCTTTCAATACCCAAATAAACAAGAGATATTGTGTCCTATACTGGACAAGTATCAAAGACAAAAGGACACAATAAAAATTATGTTGAAATACTTTCAATTACTCTGTCCTAACCAATGAATCTTATACGTTTGAAAAAAAATCAAACACTATGTGGGTTTGTGAATATTGCTATGTTGGGAAAGGAGAAATCTTTTTATTCAAAACCCAATGCGTAAATTGCAAATCGCTGATAAAAAAAAAAAAATTGCAAATCATCGCTTACTTTTTTTTTTTTTTTTTTTTGAATCTTGTTAACAAATATTTCAAGAGCATTTCTCAATTGCACTTAACAAAGAAAGATTATCGTTCTCAAAACATTACATACAAAAGATACGAGGGAGATGGTATATCAAAAAGAATGATATTTCTCTATTTAAATATTTAATAAGTATCCTAGGTAACATGTTATGAAATCCTAATGATTTTACTAAATATCCAGAGCATCCATTTAATTTTGCCCCAACCTAAAATTGGTGCATCAAGTTTCACGACACGTGTCATGGGACTTATGAACAATTGTAGATAAGGGTGGGTCCCATGAATATAATAAATTTTAAAATGAAATAAAAAGAAGAGGCTCCAATGTGAACAAAAATAATCAAATCAAATCTGATAAGTAACCATTGGGATTCGCCCCAGTGGCCACCCTTCCAATATGGAAGGGGGAGGTGAGGGGTTCAAATCCCCACATTCTCAGGGGGGATGTGGTGAGGACGCGTAAGTTTCAGAAGTGAGTTTCGACTCCCACGCTCTGCAAGAGGTAGGGCAAAAGTCTGAGAGTAAGTGTGTTAAAATAAAAAAAAAAAAAAAAAAGTCCGATAGGAAGCCGTCAAAGGGAGAAGTTGCGATTATTAGACAGGCATGAGGTCCGTCTCGCAATGATGCACCCACTATCCATCATCGATCATGCGAGAGAGCTGCTTTTCAACGGTGGATAAGCCAATCATAGTGCGGATCCATAGCAAGTAGCATGCACCTGAAGCCTACCAGATAATTCGGCCTTCGAGAACATGTGCGCGCTTTTACCGTGAGGAAGCCTCGAACAGAATAACCCACTTTAACAGAAAAAATAATAATTATTATTATAATAATCCGGAGAAACTATTTAGAATGAGGTTTTTTTTAATCAAGATATTTAAATCGAATAATAAATATGTAGAAGAGAAAACCATGTAACTTTTTGGTGTAATTCATTATGAAGAGCACGCGAACTTACTCATAGAATTTACAAAATGACTATTTACGATAATAAAATCGAACGAATGTCAATTTACGTTGTGTCCAAATAAATGAGTTAATTTCATGGGACTATATGTGTTGCGGATTGAGAGGGTAGCGTTGACCAATCTGAAATGTGTATAAATGTATTTAAAGTACGCGATTAAATTTGTTTTTATGTCTCCTCAATAGCCTCTTAAAAGTTCATAATTCTAGGTAAGATGAGACGTGGATTTACCTCCTTTGGCTTTTTTTTTTTTTTTTTTTTTTTGCACTTGGAAAAATTACTGCCATCCTTTCATATTTTGCCCTTTAATACCCTTTTTTTCCTTATTTCCTAGCCTTTGATTTTACAACATTAAACTTCGAGAGCACAAGGCAAATATTACACGTAAGGACTCATCCTTTAGATTCATTTCATGTTCTATACTCCTAAAAGTGAGTGACTCTCTTATATTTGTTGACTCCCCCTTCTAAGCTCTAATTCGCAATAAAGAATCTTTAGAGGGGTCAATTTTCAATTTTTATTTTTTGCAGGCGCCCAAAAATATTTTTATCGTATGCAATTTATTAATGGTGCTGTGAAGCCAAGAACGCATCACTAGATTGACCATTTGCTTTAAGGGGGACCAATGTAATCACCAGAAGCGAATTTAGGGTTTAGTACACGTTTTAGAAATGATTTATTTACAAAAAAAAAAAAAAAAAAACCTTGAATGAAGGGTTAATCTTTTTTTCATCATGCAAAGCCCACCACAAGAAAGTAAAACAATAAGGGAAGCACAAACCTAGAAAGAAATTGTTGCCATCTAAATTTTTTTTTGACAAATGAAGCAAGCATTTTGGATAAAATTTTAAAGAAAAAAAGAACAAAGAAGATGGAAGTAATAAAAAAATAGATGGCGGATAAAAAAAGAAAAAGAAAATAATTTTAATTGAATCTCTGACCTTGATCTTATAAATGGGTTAGTATATTAAGTAAATGGATTTGAACATAATATGGATATTTTTTCAACGACTCAAAAACAAGTTTACAACTTATTTAAACCCAATTCACCTCTATGATATTCTCTTCATTCTTTATTACCTCCAGCTTGCAACTTTGCACTCTAATCTCTATTTGGCCATGATTTTTAGTAAAGTGAATTAAATATGGAAGTGCTTTAATAATATTGATCGGGATAGGTATTAGTTATTTTCAACTTAGCCCAAATTCGACCCCACTTGCCTGTTTAACAGGTATGCCCGAGTCCATGAGAATAGAAACCATGAAAGCCCAGGAAAAAGACGGATTAAGCCGCTTTTCGGATTAAGGCCCAAGAGTTTGGGCTGTTACCTTTTGCATGGTGTTAGTTTTGGATTTTTCGTGATATTAACCATTCTTTAAATGCGCTGGGATCTTTGAAAAGAATTGGGGTCGTTTCCCTGTTTGGGCCCAAGGGAATGGCCTAGGCCCAACTGGGTCATAGCCCTCCCTAGCACGGCTCCTCACACAGTTGGAAGGGGAAGGGCTATGCGGTGCTATTACTAGTCATAATACCATAGTAGAGTTTGTGCTATCGGGGTCCACTTGGTCAACTTCTTGCCGGGTTGGTTCTACAATGTTGAAAGTCAAACGAGTTTTTTGGGAGCTCCTGCGTGCTAGACTTTAGAAGGGGTTGTTGTGTTTGGTAAGGGTTTTGGGAAAATCTCCAAAAAAATGCAAAAGACGTTTGTTCGAACGAGAGACAATTGAGATTTGAAGGAGAGTGATAGAGATGACATGAATGACAATGGAAACGAGCGACCATGGTAGCATGCACATCTCTAAGGTTGAGCATTTGGTGGACTAGCCCATACCTCGTCTTCTCATCTCAAAGACTAGTTTTTACCCAACTATCTTGATCGCTGTTCACTGAAAATACTGGCTCGAACTGTAGAGCTATCTCTAATGAGTTGACACAAAGTCTCGTTTAGTGTATCAAGATATTCGTTATAGTCTATAGTAATTTGAACTACACACTCTACTCTACTTTTAAGATTAAAATCAATAAACTACTTGTTATACATCCATTTTTCACACAAATAAGGATCAAGAATAAACTCATGGATCGTTTAAACAAACCAAATCAAACCAAAAAAAAACATGTTCCATTTGTACTTGTACTATGGGTTTCCAATGCAACAGATGAGTTCATCGTACATATTGCTTTCGAGTAAAACAACGTTCACGTAACAGAACACACACGGGAGGTGGGCCCCCCACCTTAGCGCCAGCCAGGGTGCCAATTTTGTAAGGTCCATTAAATGATGCAGTCAAATTTGGTTGTCCCGACAACAGATAATGTAATGCGGACCAGCACCAGCGGCTATCTAATGCCAATTTGCCCGATCGTGTCGACATCAACGTCCTTCGTTACCGGTATAGATCGTTTCGTTTTCTGAGCCCGATTGATGATGTGTCTGTTTGGGTTCGAGAGTCGCATTAAACCTGAACTGCCTCGATCTGGTCTACCACTTGTTGATTATTGCATGTGTGCGGTCTTTAAAACTAGGCCTGCATAGAAATGCTCGAGGAATTGGTGCATGAATGGGTCGTTTCCTAAGTTGAATTTTGACGACATGTTTTGATTATTTATTGAGATTCTTTTCAAGTGCTCATCCCAATTTAAGGGATTTAAGAGTCATCTTGAGGAGATATGAGATGGGTTGTATATAGGAGTAATGTGTTGTGACCTTACTCTCTTCAAATCAAACCAATCACTTGTTGTCATGTGTTAAAAAAAAAAAAAAAAAAGAGAGAGAAATTGATTGAATAACGATCTTCATATGGATCATAAGTTGTTATCGTTATAATAATTTCGACAATGGTTAATGATGTATCTTGATATCAATCGGTGGAACAGATGAGTTTCTCCCATGACACTTTCGATGGGACATGATCCCATTAAACATCAATGGTTGTAATTCAATTGGTTCTCTGTGGATCGGTTTTCGGTGAAGGATTTGCCGGGCCGCACGGTCATTCATTATATACAAAAACGCACGCCATTGACTCTTCCGGGTTCATAATCAATCGGCAATGCGCTTTCGTTTCGAAATATCAAAAGCAACGATCAATCAGGAAAAAGGAGTTGCTCGCCCACGTCAGCAGATTTCCCAGGTGGGCCTCCTGGGGGCTAAAGAGCTATATTGGCTTCGCTGTCCGAGCTAGGGGTGAGCGGTTCCAGGTTCCGGTTCGGTTCCGTCTGGAACCCGGAACCTACCCTCGGGTACGAGTTCCAAAAAATTTGGAACCCGGAACCTACCCGTCAAAACCAAGAACCGGAACCTACCCCATCACGGGTTGCAAGGTCGGTTCCGGGTTCCACGGGTTCTTTTTTTTTTTTTTTTTTTTTTTTCATTTTCAAATTTGAATTATAACGTACACGCATACTCTACGGTAACATGAAGGACAAGGTCTTTTGTTCAGTAATAGATTGCAAACAATCATACTGAAATCTTGCCATTGCTCTATGAGATATTAGTTGACATAATAAGCAGACATAAACATAGTGATATGTCTCCAAAAAGTAAAACATAAGAAGAAGAACCTTGAGTTTCACAGGAAGGCGTCTCTATGTCTAACGGTTTTTCTTTTGATTGAATAGGAGCAAAGGTTGCATTTAAAAAAGTCTTATATGAGAAGTAGCTGAAGTCCATACTGAAAGTCCGAACGCAATGAGCCTAAATGGGTTAATGCTGCAAAAGAAAAGGTACATAAGAATGGATTAGAGAGAATGGAATCATTGCGACAACTCAAAACTTGCATGTTCAAATGATTATGACAATGAAATTAATGCAAAAGAACAGACACAAGTGTCATTGCACACTCAAATTAAGGAAGATTATGACGTAGCATAGGGCCCAAAAATCCTTTTTCTTTGTGAAAATCAATCCTACATGACAAATTCACTTATCTCAAAATGAATTTCAATAACTTGTGGATGCTCTGCTAAATTTACTGTACTACACATCCAGGGAATAGATCAAAAGCTTTGCTCAAAATGTAGTTACAGCACACACTTTAGAATATCAAAGAGCTACTATTTCTAACAGGGCAACCTACCACTTCGCCTAAAGCAAGAAATAGTAATTTGAAAAAATAAGCATTGCTGAAGATGTACAAGAGAGGAAAGCTTGGCATCTTCACGAGCTAATTGAAGACCATATTTACCTGCAAGGTGCTGATCGACAGTTTAGGCCCTGTTTGGTAACCATCCAAACAGGGCCAAATTCTGATTCTTTGTTCCCAGAATCAGTTTGGGCCTAGAATCGCGTTTGGTAAAATTTTTGTTTCCGGGAACAAATTTATTCCCGGAACAGATTGGGAATAGAATCAAGAACCAAAAAAAAGTTGATTCTTGTTCCGGGAATGAATTTGAGAATCAAAAATCAAGAATTTTTTTTCTTCCTTCGGTCATCTCGCGACCGCCATCCACCACCGCCCCCCACCGTCCGCCGCCGGCCACCGCCGCCGTCCGCCGAGCTCGCCGGAGGCTCGCCAGACCAGGGCGAGGTCCGGCGAGCTCGCCGGAGGCAAGCCCAGCCACCGGCGAGCTCGCCGGAGGCTTGCCCGGCCAACGGCGAGGCTCGGCCTCCCGGATCGGGCGAGGCCGAGCCTCGCCGGCGAGGCCGAGCCTCGCCCAGCGAGGCTCGGCCTCGCGGATCCGGCGAGGCCAAGCCTCGCCGTTGGCGGGCGGGGGCTGGGCAAGCCTCGCGACGCCCAGCCCCACCGGTGGCGGGCGAGGCTCGGCGAGGCTCGCCCGGCCACCGGCGGGGCTCGCCCGGCCCGCCGGTGGCTGGCAGCCTCGCCCAGCCCGGCGAGGCCGGCCTTGCCACCGGCGGGGCTAGGCGAGCCTCGCCAGGGCTGCCGGCGAGGCTCGGCCGACGAGGGCCGGCCTCGCCGAGGGGCCGGCGACGCTCCGGTGAGGTCGCGGCCCTCGTTTGGCTTGGTCGCGGGTCCGGCGACCGGCCAAAAGAAGAAGAAGAAGATGAGAAAAAGGAAAAAAAGAAAAGAAAAAGGAAAAAAAGAAGAAAAAAATAGGGAAAAAGAAAAGAAAAAAATGAAAAAGAAAAGAAAAAAAGTAAAAAGTAAAAAAATTATTTAAAAATTAAAAGAAATTGATTTGGAACAGAATTAATGAACACGGTACCAAACGCAATTCTATTCCAGAATAAAAAATTTTGGACAGTTACCAAACGGCTTAAAATGCTTAGAATCAGTTCCCGGGAACAAAATAAAAAAGAATCAGTTCTGATCAGAATCTACTCCCGGGAACAGAATCGTTACCAAACGCGCCCTTAATGGCATCAACAGGAACATAAGATCCTAAGAGAATTGGAGCAACTACCACCTACATAAGGAAATATATAGCAAAAGATTTAACCATCAATACCGAACTTGTCTTGTGGCATCTTCACAAGCCGATCGAAGACCATATTTACCCGAAAGGCCGACGAAGTTTAGCGAAAAACGCATCGTGAATTCGATCAAAAGAAAAGAAAGGCTGACGAACCCACAACACCATCCTTTCCACGGAACTCATCGAACCCAAGAAACCATCCCACAATTCCCACAGACCCAAAACCGAAAAATTCATCGAAACAGCGCACGACCCACGAAACACAGAGAAACAGACGAGCCCAGAATCTAACCGGAATCAAGAAACGGGAAGCCCACGTGACCAGCAATGGAAGGCGGTTGATCTTTCGACCAGAAGCAGTCGAGTCTCAGCGAGATCGAAAAGGCGAGGTACAATTGCATATGGGTCTGGGCGAGCGGCGTTGGCGACTAGCGTCCAGCGGCGAGGGTTGGGGTGAGCGGCGTCGAGCGGCGAGGGTTCAGGCGAGCCGCGTCGGCGACTGGCGTCCAGTGGCGTCCGGCGGCGGCGGCCTCGAAGGTGAGCGGCATCCGGCGGCGAGACTCAGAGCGGCGTCCAGTGGCGTGACTCACGGATTTGGGCAGTGACTGGCCTCGAGCGGCGAGGGATTGGGCGAGCAGCGTCGGCGACTGGCGTCCAGTGGGGTCCGGCGGCAGCGGCGGCGGCGGCCTCCTCGAGGGCGAGCGGCATCCGGCGGCGCGACTCAGAGCGTCGTGAGTCGTGACTGTGTGTGTGTGTGTGTGAGGTCTGAACTTTGAAGACTGAAATCTGAATGAAGACTGGAGATTCGACTTTTGATTTTGGAACCCTAAACCGGTTCCGCAACCGGTCCCGGTTCCGGTTCCGCAACCGGTTCCCGGGGAACCGGGAACCGGAACCGAACCGGACCCTCCCTCGGTTCGGTTCCGGTTCCCGGGTTACCGGGAACCGCGCTCACCCCTAGTCCGAGCAACTGTAAATTCCATAATTTAAGAATCTGTCGTTTGCTGATCTCTGACAGATTCTTGCTCCTGATTTTCACTCTTCCTTTTTATTTCCTTCGACATTGCCCTTGAATTTGCAAAGAGAACCTAATAATCAAAGCAAAAACATATTAATTCCAAATGAAGATTTAAATATTATTGAGTTTCGGAGACGGGCTAAATTGCACAATCATTCGAGATAAAACCCTAAGTACCTCTTAAAGAGAATCTTACTGGTTCATTTTCAAATTGAACTCAAGAAAACAGCAAGAATTTGCATGCGATCCTCCAAGTTATTGAAGGAGGCCGGACTACTGAAGTCTCAGTTTGCAGTTGATGCTTACCTCCGATCACCATGAGCGGCTGAATTGTTGTTTCTCGTCACAGAGCATCGAGTGATTAACCTCTTCCTTCCTCGTCGGAAACAAAATTTGGGGCAAAAATCACAAGGCAAAGCTTTTAGCATGCACAAAACGCCAAGGCTCGGCCCTGTGCCCTCTCCTCTCTCGCAAAAGACCCCCCTGCACTTTGAGTTCAACTACAGCTTTTATTCGGTCGTCCATGTTTTCATTTTCCACAAAAGCCAATCCGCACGAATGATATATTCATCTTCTTCTGGTGGAACAAAAGCTGTGGTTGAAAATACCCAAGAAGAAGCTTTCGCAAATCTCAATTATTTGATAGTTCAAGAGCTGCACAATAACACTATCTTGACCTCTTATTTTGCAGTTGTTGATTTACTGGTTTGATTGGGCTCTGACACAGCCCCCCTCGCTTGAATCCAAGGCCCAGTTAGATCGAAGCAGGATTCAGAATTCATATATGAAACAGCCTTCACTACTCCTTTTGGTTATGTGAATGAAATGTAATGCCTTATGGTTTTAAAAAAAAAAAAAATGCCCCTTGAGAATTTCCAAATATGATAATGATATACTTGAAAACTATGTCACTTTTTTCAATAGTACATAATATTAATATTTGCAAAATCTATAGAAGCATTTTAAGTATTTCACTATTTTATATTATTATTATTATTTGGAATAATAGATTAGTATTTTTAGCACCAAATATGAAATATGCAAACTAAACTAAGGCTTTTAGGACTTGATATATGTCAAACAACTATTGAACCTTTTTTTTTTTTTTTTTTTTTGGTAACCGAAGAACCGCCGGAAACTCCCTTATAGGGTTACACTGTTGTCCGATGCCTGGTGGCACAGTCGAACGTCGTCGCAACACTGCCCTCCGATGCCAACATTTAGACGTAAAACCTCGGGGGAGGCTAGCACAAGACCCCACTATCATGGCCCCCCACTTAAGACGTGTATTGACAACGCATGAGTTTGAACTCTCGACCTCAGTGATGAAGGAGAGAACGCCCAACCAACGTAGCTGCCCACCGGTGGGTAACTATTAAACCTATTAATAACTATAGAATTCGCAAATAACTTTCCCAGTGAAATTTTAGCAAAAATGCAATTGCATATATTATTAGGATGCCTAAACTATGTTCCAGATTTTATTTCAAGTCTTAAAACCTTATGTACACCTTTATGCTTGTAAACGTTGATGCTTTGAATATGGGATATGGAGGTGTATCAAAACAATGGGATATGGAGGTGTATCAAAACAAACAATAGATTCAAATTCTGACGAAAAAAAATAGGTAGATGATATATGGGGATTTGGAATGGTCCTCAAAACAACTATTCGACTATTAAAAATCAGATGATGTCCATTAATTGTGGTGATCAAAAGTCTCAAGGTGATATTTAAAAGAGAAAAAGTCATAAAAAGTCTAAAATTATACTCACTGTAACACATTTATCCTGAACTTTTTTTTAATCAAAAATCTGAAATTATGCATACTATAACATATTTAATATAAACTTTTTTCTTTTGATATAAAAAACCCAAACTTGTAACTATGTGACATATTTACCTCCATCAACGTTTCGTTAGATAATTTTTCATCAAAACTAATGTCAACAACATTTGCTTTTCCGAGATCAATGCAAGTAAATTTTTAATGGTCCTTATTGACACAACATTGGCGGAAGGTAAATTTGTCTTAGGAGATTGTTTAGGATAAATGTATCATAGTTGGCATATTTTGATTTTTTGATGGCTTTTGCCCTTTTTAAAATAATTTTTTATTATTTTATTTTTATGAATTGATTGCAAAGCACCAAAAGAAGTTTTGCAAATATCTTAAAGATGGAGTCTTCTAAGAGGCGCATAGGTGTAGTCAAAAAGGAATTTTAAAATCTATGTCTCCAAAGATCTTTGTGTAGATTTTCTTTATGACTAATATAAAAAAAAAAGAAAAAACCCAAACTGATACACGTGTAACAAATTTACCAAAAACTAATTTTTTAACCATGAAAAACCCCAAACTGATTCATTTTTGACAAATTTATCCCAAACGATACAATTATGACACATATACATTTTATTAATTTCCGTTAAATTTTACTATCAAATTGTTGAATCGGATAACACATAACAGTTGATTGGTGCACCATAGGATTTACTTTCTGTTTGTCACAGTTATATTATTTTGTAATTTTTTATAGTATTAATTCACTTTAATGGAGGGTATATTTGTCACCAACATACTGGTTTGGGATTTTTAGCAATTGGACAAATTAATTTGGGTTAAATTTGTCATAAGTGTACAAGTACAAGTCTGAGGTTTTTCTATGAGCATTTGGGGTAAATTTGTTAGAGGTATATCAATTTGAGGTTTTTCGTGGTCAAAAAATTAGTTTGGGATAAATTTATCATAAGTATATCAGTTTGAGATTTTTTGGGGTATTAATCATTTTCTTTATTAGTGTTGGTTGTTACAGTTCAAACATGGATTACCATTAGAAAAGGGAAAATTACATAAAACTTATCCGAACTGTGGGATTAATACAAGTTTATCCCCAAACTTTCAATTGTTATATGTTGGGACTAATCTTTTGTTTGTCCTAAACTTTCAATCGTTGTATGTTATTCCTTGAGCTTTTATTTTATTATAGCCATTAACTACTGTTACATTTTTTTGTTGGCAATGTGCTATAGTAAAAACATTTAAGGGGTAAATGTGTATGTTTATCTCATTTTTTGATAGAAGTCTCTCTTTTGTCTTTGATTCCAATAAAAAAAATGAAAAATCTAGAAAAATAAATTGATAGAAACTTTATTATCAAAAGAAATGTTAATTATTAACATAGATGAAAATATTCATGGAATAATAAGATATTTAAAGAAAAATTAACACAATTTAGTAAAAAGAAAAAGGCCAGAATAACAAGAAGGAAAATAACAAAAAGTGGAGGATACTGATTACGTACTTTTAATAAATAATTAATACAAAAAAGACCGGTCAAGAGATAATATAGAAAAATCACTTTACTTTTCAGTTAATCGTTTCCTTTTATGAGTTGAAGCAATAATTTCCTTTTATAACTCTTTTTAAATATCTTGTTAATTCACTTTTAACAAAAAATTAATTAAGCCTTTAAATGTACATAATGAGTAGCCAATTATTGTTATTTCACCATCTTCTTATTGAGATTTTTTTCTTTTTCCATTTGTGTACTTTCATCTCATTTTTTATATTAAAATCTTTCTTTTATCCTTGATTTTGGTTATAAAAATTTAAAATAAAGAATGGAGAAAAATTAATTATTTAGAATATTAATATTAAAAATTAAATATCACTAATAATACTTCAACGAATATTATTCATTTGTGAAAATATTTATATAATTAATAAGAAATTGAAGAACAAGAAACACAATGTTGTAAAAAGACTTAAATGACAAAAGGGAAAATAACAAATCGGTACTCATTATGTATTTCTAAATTGTTAATTAATGAAAAAGATGAAGATCAATAAATTTATTTAAAAAAAAATTAGATTTCAGTTTATCATTCCCTTTTAAAAGTTGAAGACATTATGCCTATGAATATAAGTAATGAGTAACCAATTTTTATCATTTCATCTTTTTGTTATCAAGTCCTTTTCCTTTTCATATGGTTTGTATTTTTTTCTTAAATATCTTATTTAGTTGCACTAAAGTGGTTATATTTATCAAACTTTGTTCAATAATATGACTACTACTTATACTTTTCTAGTATTTAATTTAATTTCTCCCATTTATATAATATTTCATTTATTTCATAACAATTGTGGGTACAAGAGATATTTCCTTAAAAGATAAGATGAAATATATACTTGTACACCTTATAAGTCATATGCGTTACACATGCTAACAGAAGAAAATAACGTTAGGCTAATAGATATAATAAAATGAAAGTTCGGGGAGGTATTGTGTAACAACTGAAAGTTTAGGATAAACCTGTACTACCCTCAAAATTTAGTAGGATTTGGTTTTATTTCCCCTTAAAAAAAATGACTAAGTACCAAATTTAGCTAAGTACCATATTTAGCTGGATGGAAGAATCAATATGCAATATTCTTGCTATTCCATAGGTATGCACTACCAAAAAGTTACTCAATAATAAATAAAAAAATTAAACCCTGTGGTTTCTTTACACTAAGCGGTTGATAGACATTGTCCAGTTTTGTCATTAAACTAAGCACTAAAGTTTGCCGGATGGAATAATAAGTAACATTCTGGCACTTCCATCGACACGCACAGAAAACTTCAGGCTCAACTAGCGGGCTTAATTAGGCATCATGTATGTATATGTATGTTTCTGATACATAAGGGAAATGGTATTCTGGCACTTCCCATTACCCCGTTTTTCAATGGCTCACGATATTCTTCTCTGCTGGCTTTAACTATTATATTTGAGGTGACCGTCAATAGGGCTGGTAGAATTATTGGGGACAACAGGCAAAGTTATCCGACAAGAAACTAGAGATGACTATCGTTGGCAGATCCTATCTAATGGAAATTTTGACGCCAAAGGAACATTCTCAAGTTGAGGCAAGGGGGGAGGATGACACCATCTCGCCCGACTCATGTTGAAGGAGGGAGCGGCTTGTAACATTGAGACTTGCATTTTTCTTTCAAGATGTAATTTTAGTATGAGATGTATTTATGTAGGTTTGAATCTTATATATTTGTATTTCAAACAATGGAATTTGTGTGGTGTGATTTGATTTTGTAATGAGATGTATTTGTCTAAGTCTAAATCTTATGTACAGTGTTTTGTATTAATATTCTTTTTGCAGTCATTCCTATTTCGAACTCCCTATGAAAAAATAACCATGAAGTAGGATCACTATTGAGATTTTGCTTAAATTTTTCATCAAATAATTGATTTTTTTAAATATAAAAAAGAAATTAGAAGCCATGCTCGAGCATAATATATAAATCAGAAAAGGCATTTTGTCATTAGCCATGTTTCCAAAAATATTGTCAACGTATCATTTTTCTACTTTTTATTTGGATTAAGCATGTCAAATATCTTCTATGTCCAAATATTCTTGCGGGCCATTTGATTCAAGTTCACAAATAAAATTGATCACTTATTTCGAATAAAATATGACCTGAATACATTGATAACTAATTAGCTTTCAAAGTGAAAAAATAGGGCAATAATAAAAGTAAGTAGAGGACAACATCCAAGTCTAATTTCTCATAATCGGGCTTTCTATCAACAAGCTGGGTTTGCATGACAACATTCCAATGTTTCTGTTCTATTATTATTTTGTTTCCTGAAATAGAAAAAGAACAAAAATCCGCTTGGTAACGTCAGTTAATTTTTTTAGGGATAAGTGTTCTAGAAGTCCTACAACTTGTCACGAAAATGCATTTCAGTCCTAAAACTTGCAAAAAAGTGCATTTAAGTCCTAAAACTTGTTAAATTGTTTCAAATGAGTCCTAAGATCGACGCTGTTAACATTTTCCGTTAAAAATGCTGACGTGGCATTTTAAATAATTTTTTATTTTCCAGGTGTATTTTTTAATTAATTTTTATCCATTTTTTTAAATTAGATTTAAAAACTAAAAAATTAAATTTATTCTTATCTTATTTTCAACAAAAAACTAAAAGGAAAAGTTAAAAATTTTATTTTTAAAATTGTTAAAAAAAAAAATCAGCGCGGCTCCTCTCCCCTTTCGCCGCCGCCGCCCATCGCCGGAGGGGCCGGGCGACGGTCGCCGGCCCTGGGCGGGGGTGGTCGGGGCCTCGCCAACCCAGGCAAGGAACTATTTTTTTTTAATAAATATTTTAACTTTTTTTTTAATTTTTTGGTGAAAATAAGATAAAAAGAATAAATTTGATTTTTTTTAGTTTTTAAATCTAATTTTTAAAAAAATAATTAAAAAAATTCACGTGGAAAATAAAAAATTATTTAAAATGCCACGTCAGCATTTTTAACGGAAAAGGCTAACGGCGTCGATCTTAGGACTCGTTTGAAACAATTTGACAAGTTTTAGGACTTAAATGCACTTTTTGCAAGTTTTAGGACTAAAATGCATTTTCGTGACAAGTTTTAGGACTTCTGGAACACTTATCACATTTTTTTTATTCCTTGGACTAGAAAAATGACGTGAGAATAGATTTGGAACTGAAACAAGAAGTAGAAAAAGTAACTTCTTGCTCTCTTGTGCTTGGAAACAATTCCTAAAAATAAGTCATTTTCTTTATTTTCTTTTTCATTTTTTCCTTTTCTTCTTTGCTCTCTTCTAATTGGTCGGTGGAGACTTGTCACCCACTGTTGCCACTGCCACCAAAGCTCGTCACACACCACCCGTTGTTGCCTGACGACCAGCTAGAGGAGGAAGAAGAAGAGAGGAAAAAAGAAAAAAAAGAAAAATCTCAAAAAAGTTATTAAAAATTTTAAAGAAATTCTACATCACAAAAAAACTTATGGGTCGTACCAAACACATTCATGTTCTGTTTCTATTTCGAGAATAGAAATTTTGTATGGAAAATGTCATAAATGGTCCCTAAACTTTTATTTGATGTTCAATTTCATCTCTAAACTTTTAATTTGCTCAATTTAGTCCCTGAACTATCAATAAATGTCCGATTTAGTTCTTTCGTTTGTTCAAACCGTTAAGTGATGACGTGGAACGTTAATTGATGACATGGAGCTGAGTTGGATTATTAAAATTATAAGTTGATATATACTTTAAAAAAGGAAAACAAATTAGGGTTTCAAAAGCCCTCTTTTTCAAAGGGACCAGATCTGAGCATAATCACAAAAGCTTTTAGTGTTGGAATCTAGCGACGCCGAACAGATGGAAGAAGAGAGAAAGCAAACCTGTACAGTGCAAACCACCGAAGAATGGTTCCACGAAGCTCCACATCAACGGATCCATCCTTGAGGGAGAATCGGAAGGAAACACCGCCGACATACATCGTGATTCCACAAGGGAATTCGGCCGTCAGGTTTGCAAAATCGATCTGCGTGTCCTCGACCGAGTGCATCGAAGCCCTAACCCTCAAAGAAGCCTTCTCTCTCATGGCGACACAATTGTATCGGAAGAGATGAACTGATTCAAGGGGGGAAGTATAAAGCATGGCTTATCCATTTTTTTATTTAATTTCTTTTGGTCGGAATAGCTTATCCGTTTGCGACCCTCTTTTTCATATCGACGATTCTTCTTCCTTCCCAACATCAGACTTCTCAAAATGCTTGGATTGAGACTGGAGCGAAGATGGTTGGGTTGAGGTTGATGCTGGCGAAGACTCGGATCTTGGGGTCTTGGTGGGCACGCCATCCCTCATGCAGGTGAAACTTCGAATTTGCTCAATCAGAATTCAAAAAGAGAGGAATAAGTGAAGGACCGTGAGAGCAATGCAATTGAAAACTTTGAAGAGCTCGTGTTTTGTTTACCTTGAACGTGGATGACCCAGGAATTGACCAATGGGATATTGCTCATAATTCGGGAATTGAAGGACTTGCTTCCTAGAAGCAGATATTGGTTATCTTTTGAGTCGATTTTGGCATTTTCACGTTTGTATACTGATTACACCATATCCTCCCCGAAGCAAAATTTCAGAACCAAAAAAGCAAGAAGACGTGCAACAATTGAAGAAAGAAAGAGAGGAAGAAGTGGAGATGAATATATTCAATTGACACCTGAAGCTGAGACCCTATGGCAAAAGTGGCATAGGTTGGACATTCGTGTAGTTCAGTGAACTAACACTGAGCACTCACTGAAGGAGAAGGAACAGAGGGGGCTTGATCATACTAGTGTCAAGGAGCAAAAGCAGATGATTTTTGAATTCAATCCATAATTCTTCTCTCCATCAACTTCTCTGTGGTCTCGAGCTGTTAACAGCAGTCATATAGTGAAGGAGGAGAAATTAGCAAATAGCAATAGGCCTTGTGATCATGATTGGTTGCAATAAAAAGTTGTTTTTTGAGGAACGACAATGTTAAATTCATTCACTGCTGGTGTTTGCAATGAAAAGTGATGTTCTTACAATGAAAATTCATTGAAGTTGTTACGAAAGAATTTTCATGTCTACCTCTGAATAAGATTGGCTTGTTATTGTTGACAAAGCCTTACCATAATGGTCATGAATTCACCTGCAAAAGTTGAAAGATGGAATTGATAAACATGCATATGCCTATCAAACCATTTGACAATGGGGATGCTGACTGAAATTACCTTTATTTAGATCTCTTTTTCATAAACCTTCATTGAGACATGTTCTACTCAAGTAAAACACCTAAATGAGCTTTTAGGCATAAATTTCAAGATGCAGCAACCGGGTGTTGCAAAAAATACAAAGAATAAACTAAATGATTTCAAGTTTTCAAACCCATCGCCACTGCATTAGGTGTTCGCACTCAGAATTGCATGCCGGCTGTAAAAGATTAAGTTTCACCGTTGCACTTTCCTCGTTGACGTGGCCACCTGTTACCATTTAGACTCGATATCTACCAAAAAGCATGCATGATTGAAAGAACTAGTAGAACTCCTCATAGCAGAGTTGGTTGTCGAGTGTAAGCTGCAAACCCTTCCTAAAGTAGGATAGTGCTTTGGTTTTTTCCTACTAACATACGAAGAGCAGAGCAAATAAAAAATTAACTGGAACGTGTGAAAATATAATGCATATAGATAAAAGAACAATAGTCTCTGCTCCTTGGGGATCCTTGGAGGTAACATACGCAACTTGAGAATGCTCATTGCCACTGAAAGAGGAAAAACATAGCGTGAACCTCCATGGGAATCTAGTATGTGCTAAAATCGCAAAAAGTCTTCACTATCATCAAAGGGGAGACCGATATGCAATGGAACAAAAAATTAGAAAAAAATAACGGTTTTAGAGTCCCTTCTTTAATATCCTATAAAATGAGCACAATAAATACAGAAAGAAGGTAACATCAGATAATAGCATCATGAAAATGAAAGCTAACCTTTGCATTTTAACATGTTCGATTTCACCTAAAAACGAAAAGAACTCCTCTATATCGAGCTCGAATGCACTAAGGGAAAGATTGCTGACTTTCATGGTCCTTATTTGGGAAGGAGCAGCAGAAAGTAAAACATCAACCTTGTTTAGAGAGATTGGGGGACTCACAAACAAACAGCCGCAGGCAAGCCAACTATTCAAGAGTGTTGAGTGTAATCTTTAACACCAATAGATTAGACAAAAATAAGGCCATTTGCATTTCTTTTCATATATTGAATGTACCATAAAAAACAACCCAGAATGCTTGTTCTCTTAACAACATTGCCACATCTTAAATGCTTCCTAAATTACCAAAAAAAAAAAAAAACATATCTCTTGGTCTTAAATACAAGAGTATCATGTCAACAAAAAGTACGAGAGCATGTCCCATTTCCAACTCTTCAAACAGCTACTTCTAATCAATTTGCCTCTTTCTTGAAGATCTTATTGATCCAACACTTCCAATAATGTTCAAATGCTACTCAGCTTGTTTCCTTTCTTCTTACTTCTTTTTCATGATGTTTGCCTTTTGCTGCTGGACAAAAGAAATGCATCAATCAATCAAATAATCAAATGTCAAATCTTTACATAACAACAGTTTTCTATTATAAAGTTATACCTCTAGCACCGTTATAGTGATAAATTTGCATGATGCGCTCTCCACCTTCTTCACATTGACCACATCATGGTCAGTATTTCTTAGTATAGAAATGGATTGACTACCTTCTAGTTCAAGCTATTAAGAAGATCAACTCTCAATTTAAAAAGTCACTTGTAATTATTCGAGCACATAGTCACTTACTTAAAAGTAAGGTCAAGAGTACCTCTTGAGTGGTGGCATTGTTATGATGCATCTTTGTAACAAGTGGGTTGGCTTCTCTTTGTCCCAGTATTTCTTCATTTGGTCCATTAAGAAAATGAAGTCAAAAAATATTGACACAAACAGAGACTAAAGACACAGAGTAAATAAACCTTACCTTTTCCTTTTGTTTCAATGGACAAGTTCTTGAGTTGTGGCCTCGTTTGAAGCACAAATGGCATATGAGTTTTTTGCCTTGTCTTGACACTTTGAACCCATTTCTAGATTCTCCTTCCTCTCTTATCCTTTTCCGTTTAGGCCTACCAGGCATAACTCGAGGCATTGGTGCCACTAAAGGTTCTTTATCACTAGAAGGCCAAAGGTTATCACCATTCATTGCTTCCAAGTAGTGACTATATGTCTTTAAATAGCTATCCTTCTTGTACCAGTGGGCAACAAAAGTTTCTATCTCCTCCCCTTTGAATAGAATGACACAGATTGCATGAGGGCATGGAATGCCACTCAAGTCCCACTCCTTGCAAGAACATGAGTTGTTTCTTATGTCCACTACAAATTTGTCATTCCTATGGCGCACTTCAAATCCGTCTTCTCCATTCTAAAGCACATGACAAAAGGCACTTTCCTTTTTATTGCCTTCTATTTTCTCTAATATCCTAGGTGCAATGTCTCTTTTCCATCTTTGACATGCACCTCTTTTCTCATGCATTCTTGTGACAATCTTTTCTCTAATATCCTCAAGCATGGATATGATAGACATGTGTCTAGCTTCCAATATCGATCCATTAAATGCTTATGACAAGTTATTATCCATAATATCTAACTTGCATATAGTTTTAAAGAAAGCCTCGCACCAATATTTTGGAGCAATCCTCATCAAGTCAGCTTTTCTTGTCTTACTCATCTTACCCAATTCTTCAAGATGCTTTTCAAATTGAGGAATTGTAGTTGACTTTGCACATATCTATAATTGCTTGCGACAATTGTTACCCCCATTCTTCTTACGCCAATTCGCATAGATATGTCTTGCACATCGTTGGTGCTTAGCCAATGACATCTCCTCCCCGAGTACTTGCACAAGCCCCTACAACGAATCCATGATATTATCATTTATATAATGAATTTACAATATGTCACACATGAAAACTACAAAATGAAGGAAGAGTAATAACATTACCTTCTATTGATATGAGATCACTATGTATCCCATACCGTCCTTTGTGCCAAGGTCATACTTCAAGGCCTCTCTACAAACCAGCCCCATGAATCCTTATTCTCGACCTCCACAATAGCCCATGCGATATGGTACATTTGATTATTTGCATCCCTCTCAACGGCAATCAATAACTCGCCCTTTAACATTCCTTTTAAGAAACATCCATCCAACCCTATCAAAGGTCTGCAACCTTTAAGGAATCCCTTTTTTACAGCATCTAAGCAAACATAAATTCATTGGAAGATGGGTCTTGAATTTGGGGATTCTCTTAGAAACTATACCTTCATGGTATTTTGGGGATTTCTATGAATAATTTCTTCACAATAAGTCCACAACCTGCTGAACTCATAGGAATACATCCCATTTAGTCTTCCGATTACCTTTTCCTTAGTCTTTCTACATCGGCTGATAGTAACATCTAAGCTCATTTGCTCTCACACAATTCTCTTGAACTCCTGCAATTTCATTGAAGGAGCTGCCCTCCACAAACTTAGATAATGCTTCGCCATGTATGTAGATGTGAACCTCCTCACTTGGAAAGACTAGGAGCATGTGTGTTCATCCTTGAAAGTTTTCACTAGAAACAAGCTAGTCTTGTTATTTCTAGCCGCATAAATTCACCAATCACAATTTTTAGCCTTACATTTTGCCCTTACTCGCACCTTGTCATTCTTGATAAAATCAATATTAACTCTTCTGGTAGATGCATATTTATTGATAGTTTCCTTAAATTGCTTAGGGCCATCAAACACCATATTCAGTGCAAAGTGAGGTATTTCTGTGGTTTCATCATATTGCACATGTGTGCTCTTCCTTCTAGCAGCCTCTTCTACCTCTAGTTCTTCCTCATCACTTGTGACAAAGCTCCAATTAGAGCCACTTGAGTCAAAGCATTCAGTCTCAAGCTCAACGTTATCTTCACAGTGGATTGCTATAGCCTCTTTCCTCCTCCTTTTTTGTTCTACTTCTACATTTATTTTACTAGGTATCTCTACCAACCTAGCAACACCGTATGCATTATCTCCCTTAAAAGTTCTAATTTTTCCCCTAGCCACTTGAAGTTCTTCTTCTTCATTGTTAGATAACCATGGCACCTCAACAAGCTCATCATCATCTTCAATAAGCATTGTAGCTCCTTCATCTTCTTCTACATTCATTAATCCCTTGGCTAACCCATCACCAATGCCAACACTCATGTCTTTGCTATGTTCAATAAATATCTCACATGTACCGAAATTTTTTTCCCAAAATCCTATCATTTCTTGTACCGAAGTGTCATCTTCAATTACTCTTAAACCATTCTCAAAATTATTTCCCGCATTAAGTAGTGGAGTTTCTCAATATTAAAGTAGTTCATATCTTGTACCAAGTGCAAAATCTCAAAGTAACTTAATTTGTCTAGATCATAAAGCCACTCACTGCTATAACCATCCACATACTCTATTATTCTATCGTGAATAAACTTACCCCCAACCCATAGAGTAAATCGAAACGTCTCATTAGCCATGTAAATCTGCAAAAAATTACACATAAAAATCATCTAAACTAAAAAAGGAAAAGGACACCAATCAAAATATTTCTATTGTTTATATAATAAGAACAAACAAACATCAAAAGTATAATCTAAAGACAACAAAATAAAGGCAAATGGGGGTCACGTCCAAAAATCCATGAAAAAGCTACAACCTAAAACTATGGCAAGTTGGGACCACTGTAAATTACATAACAGTGGTCCCATACAGTGGTCCCAACTGTTATATGTCTATTGTTTAATAAAGCAAAACTTGACGTGCATTCAATATTGTTTCAATACTCTTATAGGGCATTGCATAACACAACATACTCAAATAAACTATTCACACTTTATGTCATAACCACGCATTGTTCAAGCTAGATAAACCATGCATTATCATCTTTGAGAAAGCCTCGATTAACCCATCCTTGAAGAAAGCCCTAATTAACCGTAAATAATAGACATGGAGGAGCCATTAGGACACATCATCCTTGTAGAACCCCCTCACGTATAGACACGAGTCTTCATTGGAAGCATTATGCCCGAGACAACACTCCGGGCAAAAGGAAATTCTCTTGTGCGACGAGATAGAGTCGTTGTTCAACACAAGCTGAACCCTAAACCTAGGTGTATGCCCTAAAAAAAAATCATGATACGTACTTCTAATGGACTATAACCCTTACCTCCTCCTCCTCCTCCTCCTCCTCCTCCTTC
The DNA here is from genome assembly GCA_014182375.1 of Eucalyptus virginea. Classification (NCBI taxonomy): domain Eukaryota; kingdom Viridiplantae; phylum Streptophyta; class Magnoliopsida; order Myrtales; family Myrtaceae; genus Eucalyptus; species Eucalyptus virginea. The sequence goes on along the minus strand of CM024515.1, from coordinate 13,035,723 downwards.
GTGTCTTGATCTTCTTCTTCGTGTCTTGATATAGGTTTTGGGACCAGCTGCAGAGGAAAAGAACAATCGCAAAAGCAGAGAGAGGAGCGCTTCTGTGTTTCTTTATTTTAGACAGTGATTTATCTTGTTTTAATGGTAATTCCCATGTGGATTTTCCACATGTCATTTCTATTTTATACTTAAGAGACTAAAAGCCACGTAAGCTAATTCCGTTAACTTTAACTAATGGAATGATGAAATTGGTCAATTTACAAATAATTTAGAGACTAGATCGGACATTTGTTGATAGTTCATGGACTAAATTGAGCAAATCGAAAGTCTATGAACAATATTGAACATTAAATGAAAGTTTATGGACTATTTGTGATATTTTCCCAATTTTGTACAGCTACTAAATGCGTAGAAATAAAAAAATAAATTACTTCTAAAAATAAATTATTTCCGGAAATAAAAATATTACTAAACGCACCCTTATTTTCCGGTGCCAAAGGGAAACAGAAAAGCTTTCATTCGCATTTCTTTGTATGGCATAATCACAATTTACGTCAGGATTTTCAAAAACTGCATTTGGATCCGCGGAAACTAAATTCTTGCTTTTCCCTCAGGCTGATTATAGTTCTACGTTTTATCATTTTGACTGTGCCTACCTGGAAATTTACGGGGAAAACGTGATGACATCAATGTATTAAAGAAATAAAGCAGGTGTGGAGAGAAGTATGCAGAGAGTCGGGGTGAGCAAGTAGCTCATTTGGCTAAAAGGAATCCATTAATTTACGAGACTTATTGGTGCCAATGTTTAGGAAAGCAATTTCTTTTTCTTTTTTTATTGGACATTTGCAATGACTCTGCAAATCCAGTTGTGAAAAGGATAACTTTTGTAAATCTGAATGTGAACCGTGAATCTTAATTATGAATTTGCAATAAGAAATGAATACTAATTTTTCCTAGCAAATATTATAATAGGTAAGGTAGAAATCACAATCGCCCACAAATTTCAGAAAGGAAACTGCAACTTCTCTGAAAAGACATGTATTACTGTAGAGCCTGCCTACCGAAAGGCACATAGATTCCGCCGATTAGAAATTTTAAAACTGATGTCCCCAAACACCTAAATCCGAATTTTATTTGTGAGCGTATGCTGGAGAAAATCATTAAAAAAGGAGAAAATTACACAAAATTCCTTCAAACTTTGGCCGTGGAAAACCATCAAAGTCGCTGGGATATTCTCTAGATAGTACAAAACAAGCACTCATGGATAAAAAAGTATTTTATTTTCATTTGTCCAACCTCTTACATCCTTGAAAGTCTCAGTTTTTGTTTTTGTTTTTTTTTTTTTTGGTAAAGTCTTAATTTTTGTTTTATCTCTTTTTTTTTGTGACCCAAGGAACCCCGTACAACCGGCAACCGACAGATAAATCCTGGGGTGACCCCAAGGAACCACCACCCTGACGCCATAGGTAAGTCCACAAATGACGACGCTGAGATTCGAACTTGTCTCCATCGTGAGGAGGACAAAGCCTAAAGCAACGCCGCCGCCACATGGGGTGGTTTGTTTGATCTCTTTGATAAGGGGAAAATGCAAAAAAAGTCATAAACCTATTGTTTTGGTACAAATTCAGTCCTAAACATTTCAATTTGATCAATTTAGTCATAAACCTTTTCATATTGGTATCAATTTTGTCCATCCAGCCAATTTTGGTTAGTCAATGTTCATAGACCATCCGACCAACGCTCACGTGGTAATTTTTTAATAATTTTTTTATTTTTTTTCAAAAATTTTATTAATTTGTTCCTTTTCCTTTTCCTTCTTTTTCCCTCTCCTTCCTCCTTGGATCCCTGCATTGGCCAATGAGGCTCCGACAAGGCTTGTTGACCATTGGGCAAGGGCCACGAAGCCTATGCCAGCAACTAGCAAGGGTCATGGTCCTTGCCTAGGGCCACGGGTGAGGCCAACCTTGCTCTGGCCTTACTAGAGCCTCGTCGGCCACTCTGGGGATCCAAGGAGGAAGAAGAGCAAAAAGAAAAGAAAAAAGAAAAAGAAAAAGAAAAAAATTATTTAAAAATTTGAAAAAATAAAAGTAAAATATTAAAAAAAAATTGTTATGCCAGCGTTGGTTGAATGGCCGGTGTCCACGTCAATACTTTCAAAATTGGCTAGATAAACTGAACTGATACCAATGTGAAAATATTTAGAACTGATTTGATACCAATGCAATAGGTTTAAGTATTTTTTGGTACTTTTTCCCTTTGATAGGTAAGAGTCTTGAGCTTCCCAAACTTCATAGTTTTCTCTCTCCATTAACTCATTATCGCTTTGCTTCATCATAACATTTGTTATTCTTTACAGTGACTAATTCAAATATGGCCATTAGAGATGTTGTTTCGGGTTCCTTCTTGTAGGTCCTTTTTGATAGGTTTAGTTCTCCGGCATTGAATTATGTGCATCGAGAAGGAATCAGCACCACCCTCCTTGATGAGTGGAAGGGGATGCTGGTCACAATCAAAGTAATGCTAGATAATGGAGAGGAAAAGCAACTGAGTTGTCAGGTGAAGCTGTGGCTAAACAACTTTAGGGATTTGGCCAATGACATGTAAGACTTGCTCGATGAGTTCGGGATGGAACCCACTCAGGCCAAGTCAGAGGTAGAATCCAGCACAAGGAAGTTCTTTTTCTTAAAAGTCTCACGTCTGCCATGAAGTACTTTCATTTAAAATTGCAAAAACGTGGTCATACAATACCATTCACAATCCAATTATCTTAGGTAGGCAAGTCTTGTCATTATATCCCCACCAAGCTGCCAGAGCTCCTGTCACAGTTAATCTTCACAAAACCTAGCTCAGGTTACTCTACAGACCCTGCCTTTCGTCCACCAATCATGACTTAGCTCTCTTACATTTTTAACTGGCAACAGAGTCTAAAAGAGCTTTTTCTAATTTGTGTAGTGACAGTTCCGGTATGGAGTGATTTATGTTTAATGGTTATTGCATTTCGAGTGTTCCAGATATACCAACAGGTGTAGGCAATCATTCTTAAGCATTATCAACCTGTACCAAGTCATTCGATCTCCTAACATCACATTTGTAGAATACCAGCCCGTACGAATAAGTGTCCATTGCCAGTGTCTCCCATACTTGTTAATTAACATAATCATAGGAATTTTCTAGTCATCAAAAAATAAAAATCATCAATAGGGTATCCCGGTTCATTTTTTGTTGGAGTCAATTAGGTGTGTGTATAATTTTGTTCGATCACTCTTGCAATTCTTCATTATGCATGAAGGATCATTTTATTTAGGACTAATTGCTCATTCTGTCTTAGACTTTTGGATGAGAAATATGAGGACGGTGGAAAGACTATTAACGGTGGAGGATGTAAGAAGCATGTAGTATTATGTTTCCTTTGTCTCTAATTTCTATTCGGACGAGAAATATGAGGGACATGGAAAGATTATCAAGTGGTCTTCGCAGAAATCTCTCCTCTCTCAAACAGCTATCTTTTATAGTTACCGGTACTTGCCAGAGGATGGCTTTGCTTCCTCTTTCAAGTATTTGGTATAGTGCAATGTAAAATTCTAAAAGATCAATGCTCAAAACTCAATGGCGACTATTGGCACCTCATCCAAGAAATTTCACTCATTGTAATTGATTGAGTTCGGATTCAATAAGAAGATTTCTCTCCAATGTCTAATTTTTATTCTTCAAGTAGTGGCTCAGACTTCTTTCTCTCTTCCACACTTGTCGTTATGCTACTACTGCTGCTCAAAAATCCATTTCTATTACGAATCCTTAACTCGACGCTAGGAAGTTCATGTTTGTCCATGGACAAGCTTCACATAATTTGCCACAAACCAACTAGACTTTTGGGTTGCTCTGTTTTGTTTGATAGGAAGCACACAATGAAACGGTTATAATGCTAACGTGGTCCGGCAAGTCCACCATTGTTTCATACGAGTGACTATTCCTCAAAATAAATAATACTTGTATGGATTCGCTCATTGTGACATCCCCCTTCTCCCCTTTTCCCCCTCTCTTTTGTCTTCCTCTTCTCTCTCTCCTTCTCCTCTCCCTTTCGTTTCCTTCCCCCCCCCTATTTCTTTTTCTGCCGTCCGTCCCCCTTTCCCTTTCTCCTCTCTCTCTGCCGTCCGTCCCCCATCCATCCCCCTTCACCATTGTTTCCTGCAGCCCCCTTCTTTTATCCTTTCTTCTCTCTCTCTCCCTCTCTCTTCTTTTCCTTCCCTCTCTCTCGGCTGAACCCCACTTTCTTCTTCTTCTTGCTGGCTGCCGCTTCACCCACCAGCACCATCGCCGCTCCACGCCCAACTCCCCCTCACCATCATCATCACCACCTCTTGGCCTATCCACCTTCGGCAGACGGGATTGCGTGGTGCCACGGCAGGAACCGCAAGGGCCACGTCCCCATCCACGGCCCCCTTGGCCATGAGCTTCAAGGGCCGTTGCGCCACCGCTCGCCCAACATCGCCGCTCGCTCATTGCCTCTTGCCGCCGCTCGCTTAGCCGTCCGTGCCGCCGTTGCTTCAAGCCACCGCTCGAACCGAGCCTCCCCCCGGCCGTGAACTTCAAGAGCAGCCGCCGCCGTCGTCGAGCCTCCGTTTGAGCCACAAGTATTGCGTTCTCGACGTCACCGCAGGCTCACCGTCGCCAGAAATCGGTGAGTTAACCTCCTAATCGTGGATTAGAGCGTTAATTGCGTTTAGGGGTGATTAATTTAATATTAACGGCAATTAGTATTAGTTTATTTTAGTTTATTCTTAATTGTGATTAAGAATGGTTTAGATTAATTTTAATTACGGTTAATTTAAGTAATTACGATTAGATTAATTAACTGTTGTTAGATTAATTAATTGAGTTTAGTTTAATTCATTGTAATTTATTTATTTTAATTGTCATTTATTTAATTAGTCGTAATTATTTTAATTAATGTCAATTAATTTTTAATTTATTATAGTTAGTCTAATTAATTGAGTTTAGTTTAATTAGTCGTGATTGGCCTAATTAGTTGTGATTAGCATCTTAATTAATCACGATTAGCATAATTAATGACATATTAACCATTAAGTAAAATTTTATTCTTGAGGTAATGGTTCGGACTTCTTTCTCTCTTCCACACTTGTCGTTATGCTACTACCGTTGCTCAAAAATCCATTTCTATTGTGAATCCTCAACTCAATGCTAGGAAGTTTATGTTTGTCCATGGACAAGCTTCACATAATTTGCCACAAACCAGCTAGACTTTTGGGTTGCTCTGTTTTGTTTGATAAGGAAGCACACAATGAAACGGTTATAATGCCAATGTGGTCCGGCAAGTCCACCATTGTTTCATACGAGTGACTATTCCTCAAAACAAATAATACTTGCATGGACTCGCTCACAGTGCTGGAATTGTGATGCGTGGATGTGCTTGTCTAGATGATGATATATCTTGAACTTTGTTTGACCCAATTATTGGTTATCTATCCACTAATGGAAATGCACTATGCTTTGCATGAGAATCATGAAAAATTATTGCTCTTATATTGATATTTATTTCTGAAATTTCAGTGTTTGTCATGTTTTCTCTTCCAAAGATCTTTTTTTAGTGCTCTAGCCCATTGACTTGAACTCTCTCAACTGTGCTTGTTTTGTAGAATATCCCACTGTCAAAGATCTTTTCTGAAATTTCGGCGCTTGTTATGTTTTCTCTTTCAAAGATCTTTCTTTTAATGCCCTAGCCTCGTGACTTAAATTCTCTCAACTGTGCTTGTTTTGCAGAATATCCCACTGTCATCTTTATTTGGCAAAATCTCTAAAAGGAGGGTCAAATGCAAATGCTGTTGAGGTAGGCAAATGATGTGCTTATGTTTATCTTTTGCAACTTGACAAAAGAAGACAAAAGGCTATTTATTTTGGTAGGTGTACCGATATGCTCAAAACTATTTATTTATTTTTCTTTTTTTTTGGTGACACACTTCAAAAGATTCATCTATATCATGATGTCAATGATTGAGGACTAAATTCAAAGTCAAACGAAGAATCTTTCTTTCTTTTTTCTTGTTTTTTTGGTCAGAGGAGAATTCTTTCTTACTTCCGACAACAGCAGCTACTGTAAGGATGCACAAAATAGGATTTAAAACAAGTGTTTTCAAGTTGGTGAATGTGACAACTAAATTTGAATGAACCCTGCAGACTATAATTTATTTAAACCTGACTTCCTTGTCAAAGTTCATAGTTTATCTTCTTCTTCTATTTAAATTGCCACACCATCTCAAAGCGCATTTTCTTTTTCTCTGTTATCAAGGAAAGACAGAGATGAGCAATCAGGTAGACTATGCTCTGTCGATTTGTTAAGTGATCATGAAAACCTCACTTTTGCCACAATGAATTTCGATTTAAGATTGTGAGAAGGCCGTTCATCCAGTACCACTTGAAACCATTTATCTAGGGTAGGCAAGTCCTATCACTATAACCTCGCCAAGCTGCTAGAGCTCCTGTCATGGACAAGGCAAGATGCAGGCACTATCATCGCTAGTGGGTTATCCTAGTGACCTCGGATGGGCGAATATCAGCTTGTACCAGGAGGAGTGAGAAGTCAAAAAGAATTAATTTGCGTCTTGCAAAGGCTCTATTCTTCTCATTTGCTCTCTTTCGCGTTTGCTTCACTATCTAGTCATAACATACAGTCCAGTCAAGTCACGGTCTTCTTGAGTTTTATGGTTTATAGTTTTCTCTCTCCCTTAATTCATTATCACTTGGCTTCACCATGACCTATGCTCATCTTTTGGCTCAACAGTGTTCTCCTCCTGCTCATTCGAAGCTAGAGCTCGTGCTCAGTAGTGTTCTCCTCCTACTCGTTCGAACCTTAGAGCTCATGCTTGTTGGATCGTTGTAATTGATCTAATCTAATCACATTCACTGGTCTGCTCCAGGAAGTCTACTCGGAACAGGTAAGTAATATCTATCTATTTGCTCTCTTTTTTGTCCCCAAACTGATGCATCTAGAACTTTGCAACCTAAAGCATATGGTGGTTTGATCCCTCCCCCCCCCCCCACCCCCAAAAAAAAAAAAAAAAAAAAAAAACGTCTTTGATGTCTCCACATGGTCATCCTCATTGAAGGAGGAATCGGTAATCTTCTTATATCATATGTAAAAGCCTATATTGATCGCATACTCACAAATAAAGCAAAAAAAAAAAGAAAAAGAAAGAAGCATTGAAATTTCAAGGATACTAACAACATATGGATGCGAAAAATGTCAACAAAACACTAATACGCATTGAAGTTTTTGACAAACATAGGCGTGTGCTCTAAGTCGGTCATATATAGAAAATTCAAATTTTATCCTCTGTTTTGGATGCCCACAAGAAAAGTCTCGATATGAAGAAAAAGAAGAACAATTGATGAACAATTGACGAAACAAGCACTTGTGGACAAAAGCTATTTTCTTTTGATTTGTCTAACCTTTGGTGTGCATTCCTTGAAAGTCTTGGTCTTTTTTATGTCCTTTTTGGTAAATGAACGTGTTGATCTTCCTAGACTTCATAGTTTTCTCTCTCCATTGACTCATTTTTACCTCGCTTCAACATACCACCCTTGTTGTTCTCTACAGTGATTGAATCAACCATGACAATGGGAGAGATCGTTTTGGGTTCCTTTATGGGCTCCTTCTTTCAAGTCCTATTCAGCAAGTTGACTTCTCTCACATTAGTCTATGCACAACATGAAGGAATTAGCACCGCTCTCCTCAAGGAGTGGAATGAGATGCTGGGCACAATCAATGCAGTGTTGACTGATGCAGAAGACAAGCAACTCAGCGGTAACCCTCTAGTGAAGCTGTGGCTAGATGATGTTAGGGACTTGGCCTATGATATGGAAGACTTGATTGATGAGTTAGCTATCAAAGTGGCTCAAGTTAAGTTGGAGGCAGAATCCAACACAAGCAAATGTCTAGAAAAATGGAAGTTCTCTTTCTTTGGCCAAGATAAATCCTCTGGAACCAAACCTAGGTTTGCTCATGTTTGAAACCAAGGTACAAGAGATTAGTGGCAGGTTGAAAGTGATTCTCACTAGGAAGGCTCGTCTAAGCTTAAGAGAGAATGTTGTGGACAGATCCAACTACACAAACAAAAGGGATCTAACCACTTCTTTGCCAGAGCCTCAGTTTTATGGTAGAGAGAAGGAAGAAGCACAAATACTCAAACTATTGATTAGTGAAGTCGAAAATTCCGATGCCATGTTGAGCATGATCCCCATAGTTGGGATGGGTGGTGTTGGAAAAATGGCCTTGGCTCAACGGTTGTATAATGATGTCAGAGTATATAGCTGTTTCGAGAAGAGAGCATGGGTTTGTGTGTCAGATGTTTTTGATGTTCTTCACATAACAAAAACTATTTTGCGGTCAATCACTGGGTTGTCATGCCAGGGTGAAGATCTTAACGAGCTTCAAGTTAAGTTGAAGGGCAATCTATCTGGGAAGAAGTTTCTTGTGGTTTTAGATGATATATGGAATGAGAAATATGAAAAATGGACTGCCCTCTTAAAGCCATTTGAAGCGGGGGCTAAGGGGAGTAAGATCATCATCACGACTCGCAACCTTGCTGTTGTTTCCATAACTAGAGCATCACCCTATCATTTGAAGGAATTGTCCCTTGATAATTGTACAAGCTTATTAGCCCTCCATGCTCTTGGAACAACAAATTTTGAGAGCCATCCGGATTTTAAAACAATAGGTAAGAAAATAGCTGAAAGATGTAAAGGTTTACCTTTGGCGGCGAAGATGCTAGGTGGTGCCCTACGTAATAAAAGGAATCCCAGTGAATGGGAAGATACCTTAAATAACAGAATATGGGATCTTCCGATGGCAGAGAATGATGAGGTTCTCCCTGTCTTGAAATTTAGTTATGTCCATCTTCCTTGCCATTTGAAGAGATGTTTTGCTTATTGTGCAGTATTTCCCAAGGATTACGAAATTGAGAGAGATGAGCTGGTACTCTTATGGATAGCCGAGGGCTTTTTAGATAGACAAAAAGTAAAGGGGAATGCTTTCAAATTAGGACAAAATTACTTTGATGAGTTAGTATCCAGATCATTTCTTCAACAATCAAGTGTCAACACTTATAAGTTTTCAATGCATGATCTTTTGAATGATCTAGCAAAGTCAATTGCAGGAAGTGCATACTTTAGCTCTGAGGAGTCTCACTTGGTAGCTAATGAAGAAGACACATCTCTTGGGAAAATTCGTTATGCATCATTCATCTCATCGCATTTTGCTACATCAAAATGCTTAAGAGAACATCACCGAATGAAGGTACTAAGAACTTTAATGCTACTGCATAATGGATTTAGAGGGGACACTTTCTCTATTTCCAACAAGGTGCTACATAACTTGCTAACGGAATTGAAGTACTTGAGGGTGCTCGCAATATGTCATTGTGACATTGTAGAGGTACCAAATTGCATTGGTGATCTAAAACATCTAAGATATCTCAATTTCTCGTACACCGATATCAAAAGGTTACCTGAATCAATTGTCAGCTTGTGCAAATTACAAGTTTTGATTTTAAGAGGTTGTCAAAAACTTTCAAAGTTGCCTCAAGGCATCACAAAATTGGTCAGTTTACAGTTTCTTGATGTTAGAGATACGGGGAGTCTTGAAGAGATGCCATTGGGTATTGGTAATTTAAAAAATCTTATTATCTTGTCCAAGTTTGCGGTACGACCAGAGAAAGGGTCACAGTTAGAGGAGTTAAAGAATTTGCCACATCTTCAAGGAGAATTATTCATATCAGAATTGCAAAAGGTGGAAAAAGTTAGAGATGCAATTAATGCTAATTTGCATCAAAAGCAAGGCCTTACCAACTTATCCTTGCATTGGGATGAAAATTTGGAAAATCTCCATAATCATGAGCGGGAAGCACAAGTGCTTGACTTCCTACGACCTCACATTGATCTTGAAAATCTCAATATTTTTAACTATGGTGGTGCAAAATTCCCGTCATGGTTAGGTGGTCCATCCTATTCTAAGATAGTGTCTTTGTGCTTGCGGGGCTGTCCTAATGTTATATCACTTCCCCCGCTTGGACAACTACCTTCACTAAAGGAATTATCTCTTGAAGGTCTACATGCAATAAGAATGATAGGCTCTGAATTTTATGGAGATAAAAGGCCTTTCTCATCCTTAACAACTTTGAAGTTGAAAGAGATGTTGTCATGGAAGAATTGGTCTCCTTATGTTGGGGGCCCAAAAGAAGAAGCCTCATTCTCCTGTCTTCAACATCTTGTTGTCCGGAGTTGTCCTTCATTGATCAGGACATTACCTCGTCAACTTGATTGTCTCATAAAACTTGAAATCCATTCATGTCCGCATTTGAATAATTCAACGAATGAGGTTTGTTTTCCATCTCTTCGTGAGTTATACCTTGAGGATTGTAACAAGGAAATCTTAAAGAGCTTGGTCAACCTAACTTCTCTGACCATTCTCAAAATTGAAAATCTTGCCGAGCTTGTTTGCTTTGATCATGTGTTTATGAGGTGCTTGGTCAAGCTAAAGGAGCTTCATATAGGACGGTGTGACAAGCTTACATACTTGTGGCAAGATGAAAATATAATGCTAAATCTTACTTGCCTTCAAGAATTAGCCATTGAAAGTTGCCCTCGATTCACATCTTTTGTGGTAGGAGAAGGAGAAATAGAGCTGCCGTGCAACTTTGAAAGGATGGAATTGAGTAATTGCATAAGTTTAGAAAAGCTTCCAAGCAAGATGCACATAGTCAAACGTTTGATCATTAGGAGGTGTCCAAAAATCTTGGGACCAACCATTCCTCTAGATGACCCTAACAACAATAACCCGATATCTCAACTTGAGTATCTGTGGATTGTAAATTGTGATTCTCTAATATCTTTTTTGTTTGCCAACGATAGACTTACTACTTTGAAGAAACTTTGTATTTGTGAGTGCGAGGGAGTGGAGTCAATGGAAATGATCACCATTGAATCACTCAAAGAAATGACAATTGATGGCTTTCCAAATCTAGGAAGCCTACCACAGTGCCTTCACACGCTCCCCCATCTCACTCATTTGGATATAAGTAATTGTCCAGCATTGGAGATAGAGGAATTCCCTTCCCTTCCTATCACCCTGTCGTGTCTTATAATTAGTAATTGTCCGAAGATAAAGTCTCTACCAAATCAGTGGCATCATCTTACATCCCTTGAGACGCTATTCATCGAGGATTGCCAAAATATCAAATGCTTCCCCAAAGGAGGTTTGCCTCCCAATTTGCATCGCCTTTTAATAAGAGGGTGCAAGAATTTGAAGCAGCCGATGGGAGAATGGGGCTTACACCTACTCACATCCCTCTGGTGTATGTTAATTGACTTTTGCATGGGAGGGGAGGGAGAGAAGATATGGTTTCCTTCGGAGGAAAGGGATGCATGGAGTCTTCTCTTTCCTTCCTCTCTATTGTATCTTCGCATTTGCAATATGTGGAATGTTGAAAGACTATCAAGTGGTCTTCTCAACCATCTCTCCTCTCTTAAACATTTATGGATCGACTCTTGCCCAAAGCTGAGGTACTTGCCAGAGGATGGCCTCCCTCCCTCCCTCCAAGAATTGTACATTGAGAAATGTGAGATTCTGAAAGATAGATGCTCAAAACTCACTGGCGACTATTGGCCCATTATCCAAGAAATCCCTCTCATCGAGATAGATTGGGTGCGGATCCAATGAATTGATTCTTCCATGCACCACTAGTTTTCTCGGATTAAGGGTAAGTTTCTGGTTTTGAAGGCATCAATTTTGATTCTGCCTCCTCTATTCGATGCGTAATACAAATTGATATTTTGTCATGAAGATATTTCCCATGAATTTTCAAAAACAACCCACTAAAGTCAACGAATGACAATTCGTTGGGTTTTTTTTTTGTCCAGCAAGCAAACTCAGTACTCATCCATTACTTCCAATTTTGACAACACGTCCTCTTCCTAGTATGCAAAGCTATCCAATGGGCATAAACATTTGCTTTTCACGAAATACGACTACAATTTAGAGCTGAAAATTGATCTTTAGCTGCTTGAATCCCAGCAGGAGCTTCCTTTAGTCTTTAGTTCTACTGCTTCCAAAAGTTGATAATATCCTTGGATACCACAGCTGCATCTATCTCCACTACAACCTTGGGCCAGCTTCTCTTTTGCCACTGCAATGCTCTTTCCAACAAAAAGTAATTCAGCCTCCCCTGCAAATCTAACTTGCACCACCACACCCCTGCGGGTAACCATGTCCCCTGCCTAATTTGTGGCCACAATGACCTGTTGTTAGTTTGTTTGTAAAACATAGAAAAAGTGCTTTAGTAAATAGTTTGTTTCTTAAAGACAGTGTATTCATGCCTCAAAGTCCAATTCCACCTTCCCAACAATCCCAGCAACAGCATGTTTCGTTTCTTTAATGTCAGACCCATCGCAGTTGATATTCACAGAACCTAGCTTGGGTTTTACTACACGCCCTGCCTTTCATCCATCCACTGATGACATAGCTCTCTTATATTCTTGCAGGCAACACATTGCAAAAGAGTTTTTCTTATATGTATTACTGATGGTCTCAGGATCTGGTGATTTATGGTTAAAAGTTGCTGCATTCGAAGCTTTTCGGTTACACCAGGTGACAGCAATCATTCTTAAGAGTTATCAGCCTGCACTAATCATTTGATCTCAGGACCTCATATTCGTAGAATATCAAGCTTGAACCGATAAGTCACCATCACTGGTGATTAGTGGTCTCCCATACGTGTGTGCTAACATAATCATAAAAATTATTCAGTGAAAACAAAATCATCCAAAGGGTCACTAATTGTTGAGAAAAGGAAAGCGAAGGATCCTGGTTCATGTCTTATCTGTTCATTTTTTGTTGTTGTCGGGTGGGTATGCATATAATTCTTTTTGTCTAATTACTCTCATAGTTGTTCATTATGCACGGAAGTATTTTTATTCAGGACTAATTAATCGTCCTCTTCTAGGATTTTGGATAAGAAATATGAAAAATGTGGAAGAACCATCAATAGCGGAGGACATAAGATGCGTGGAGCCTCCTATTTCCTTCCTCTCTAACCTCTCCTTGGATGAAAAATATGAGGAACGTGAAAAGACTATCAAGTGGGCTTCGTAGGCATCTCTCCTCTCTCAAACAGTCATATATTTTACAGTTGCCGGATGTTGAGGTACTTGACAGAGGACAGCTTCCATCCCTCCCTCCATGTATTCTGTATAATTCAATGAGAGATTCTGAAAGATCGGTGCTCAAAACTCCACGGCGATTGTTGGCACATCATCCAAGAAATCCCACTCATTGTAATTGATCGAGTTTGGATTCAATAAGAAGATATCTCTCCAATGTCTAATCTTTGTTCTCAAAACAAATAATCGTACATGGACTTGGTCTCAGTGCAGGAATTATGATGCATGTAACACGGCCCGTGAATCCTCCCGTACCCATGTACCCTTGGGAGTGAAGCTTGGGGTTATCGAGTGAATAGTGAGGACGCAGAGAAGATGAACACAATAGAGAGGATGAACACAACTGGTCCGTGGGAGTAGCGTTAAGATGGTTGGTGCTAGGAGTTCTAAGATAGAAGGAGTATATTACTTAGGAGCTCTGAAGGCCGGGTTGGCCTCCCGTGTACAAACTGGTCGGGAGCTTATGCCACTCTCCTGATGAGGTTAGGGCAAGTCGAAACTAGTTGTTGAGCCTAACAAATGGCTGCTATCTCGCTCGATGGACTAGATGTTCAAGCGAAGCTGGACGTGGTACGATCTCGTATAAAAGGGCTATACGCCGTATTGTTCACTGGAACAACTATAGAAAGAAGGCTGGCCTAGTGGGTTCCGCTTGCCAGGTGCCGCACGGGTTGATCCACGGCCAAGGAAACTATCGACCCGTGACACATGGATGTGCTTGTCTTTAATGATGATATATCTTGAACTTTGTTTCATGCCCAAAAATTGCTTATCTTTCCACTTATGGAAAAGCACTATGCTTTGTGTGAGAATCATGAAGAATTGTTGCTCTTGTATTGATATTTTTCTGCAATTTCAGCGTTTGTTGTATTTTCTCTTCCAAATATCTTTTTCTTAGGCCCTAGCTCATTGACCTGAAGTCTCTCAACTGTGCTTGCTTTGCAGAATATCCCACTGTCTTCTGAATTTGGCAAAATCTCTCCCGGTGATCAAATGCAAACATTGTTGAGGTAGGCAACTGATGTGCTTACGTTCATTTTTTGCAACTTGACAAAAGAAAAACAAAATGCTACAAATTTTGGTAGTTGTACTAATATGCTTTATACTTTTTTTTTTTTTTTTTTGGTGACATGCTCTAAAAGATTTATCTGTATCATGATGTCAATTATCGAGGTCTACATTCAAAGTCAAACGAAGCAGCTTTCGTACCTCCAACAGCAGAAGCGACTGAAGAGATGCAAAAATTGGGGTTTTCGAGTTGGCAGATTACAATCCATTTCAATCTGATTTCCTTGTCGAAGTTAACAGTTCATCTTTATTCTATTTAACTTCCCACGCCATTTCAGAGAACATTTTAATTTTCTTTGTCGCAAAGGAAAGACCGAGGGGAGCAATCAAGGAGACTATGCTCTGTTACCATTTTGAGTAATTGTAAAAGTTTCACGTCTGCCTTGAAATATTTCAGATCGCGAGAAGGTCATCGTCCAATACCACTCGCAACCTAGTTATCTCGGGTAGCCAAGTCTCTTCATCCAATACCAAGCTGCCAGAGCTCCCATCACGGGCAAGGCAAGATATAGGCACTACCATCACTAATGGATTATCATAGTGACCTCGCGTTTGTGGAATATCAGTTTGTACCGTCAGGCCACCGTCGCTGGTGTTCAGTGGTCCCCTATAGTTCTGCGTTAACAAAATCATGAAGTCTATTTAGGATTAACAAAATCATCAAAACAGTTTCATTTTTACCTGCAATAATTGACTTGAACATGCATGTTTCGAGAATACCTAAATGCCTCTTACCAATAAACCGCTTTAAGAAAAACATCTGAAGGAAATGTTGCCTATGAAGGTGACTATAAGGAGCGGTGCTGATGGCAACGGCTTGGCAGTGGCCGTGGGACGGTGGTGCGCTCTCCCGCCCCATTCTCGCTTCTTCTTCTTTTTTTCCTTTTTCAAGTTCTTGCTGTTTTTTCTTTTTATTTTTCTCTTTGCTTTTTTTTTTTCTTTTATTGAACTTAAATTTGAAAAGATACATGAAATCTAGACATTATTCTTTAGACAAGTACAAGAGAGATTATTGAATGAAAAATCACGGTACAATTAAGCAAGAAAAGAGTAGGACAAAAATTATAATAACAGTAAATTTTAAGCGTGGCATGTAATGCATGGGGAAATTCTACTAGTAATGGAAAAACAAAGGCATTCACATAGGGATGAAAGAGGAGGGATGTGAGAAGTGATGTAACAATGCCAATTTGCATCCTGCAAACTCTATCTTTTTCATTTGCTCTCTTTCGCTTCTGCTTCACTTTATAGACAAACAAATACATGATGTCCAATAAAGTCTTGGCCTTCTTGGTTTATCTGCATGAACAAAGTACTTGTGGACAGAAAGCATCCTTGAAAGTCTTGGTCTCTGTTTAAACTCTTTGGTAGGTGAAAGTCTTGGTCTACGGGGACTTTAAAGTTGTCTATCTCCATCATCTCATTATCACTTTGCTTCAACATAACCCTTGATTGACTCTACGGTTATTGATTCACCATTAGCGGGCAGGCATATCTTCATAAAAAATTTATCTTACGAATGTTTTGTTGGTTTTTATTTTCTTTTTTAGTATAGTCTTTCACGTGGTATCCATAGCGCTAAAAATTTGCAACAAAATGGGCGGCAATGATCTGTTGAAGGGTGTTGAAGCAATTGTTGATGATCGTGAAGCGCTTGATAGGAGAATTGTGGTCCTTTGAAAAGAAAAAGTTAACCAAAGCATTTGCTTGATGATTAGTTGGTGATATATGAATTGTTTACTATTTTCAGAGTAAAATTAAGCAAATTGCTTCATGGATTCATTGGTGTACCCAGCTATTTTCCTTCTTTAACCCAAATCATGTGTTTCTAATCTCATTATCGAACGGTCAAAGTTAGTTGTCTTTGATGACTTACAGATATATAATAGAAAGTAGGATGCCATTGTTAGGTGGATTGTCTACATTTATTTCAGTTGGTGCAAGTTGCACAAAGATGCTTATATGTCAGTCCCATTAATTGTGGTCTGAGTTATAGATATAAAAGGTACAGTACAACTTCAGCAGTTGTCCTCCTTTTTTGGCTTGTTCAACTGACGTGTCTATGGAACATTGCCACACAGGCTAGTTCATGCATCACAACCGAGCTGGCTTATGTTTAAGAATTGGTCAGGTTTTTTCTCTAGTGTGGACTCTTTCTTCATGTTTTCTAACTTTCTGAATGGAATTGGTTGAGAGAAATTCTACTGGTGAATTTACTATAGGAAGTTTAGGATCAGAAGTAAACCTGTATAAGATATTCAATTATCTTCTGCAAGACTCACAGGAAATCTTAGTATTTTTCTTTCAAGGTCTCAGATTGTTTGCTCGTTTCAGACATGTTGCAATGTTTCTGAATTGATGTGATAATGTCCACATTTTGGTGGTTCAATACCTATAAACAAGAGGACGGTGGCATCTTTATGGCCCCTTCTAGTTTTTTGGGTTGGTTGCTCTGCCATTATCTTCTTTGCTTTTTCTAATCTGGAAACTTTGTCTTTCTGTTTAGGGGAAAGATCTCTCTTTCCTAAATATTTCCTCCTTTCTTAGTAGTCCACTTTTTCATTATCATGCGGTCTACACTTAATCACCTTCTTAGGCTACTTTTACATCATTCTATAACTTTGTTTTCTTCTGTAGGTAATTGGGGTCATTGATATCAGCAGAACTAAGGAGAAAGGTCTGCGATGAGGTCAGTCAATGCTACTCTTCTTCTGTCTAGGTCACTTGGTTGAAACTTTGCTTCCAACCAAGTGATGTGTTAAGACCTCCTATCTTGAGCTCTTAATTAGGATTTTTCTATTTGTGTACAGTTGGACAAGCTAAGGCAGATTTACGAGGAACTGCCTGAATTTTTGGAGGAGGTTCCTGTCATTTGAAGTCTCTGATACATCAATTGTAATGTAAGGAGAAATGAGTCCACATAAATGTTTGTCTTGATTGAAGTAGTGCATCCAGGTGACATCTCTGGAGCTTGCGCATATTCCTGACGTGTTTAAGGACAAACATGTTCCATGTATTGTCTATATTCAACAAGTAGGTATGCCTGCATTTGCTTGACCAGATGGTGCTTGTTAAGTTCTATTTGTCTTACCTACATTTTTTTATGTCATTTCTTTTTCTATTTTGATTCATTTGTCTCGAGTATACTATCACTAGATGCTATATGTAGAGGTGGTCTAAATTGATTGCTAATGCGTCGGGCTTGTAGCTTCTGATCAAAGCAAAAAACTACTACTCAAATCAGATTGAAGGATGAAAAAATTGTCATTTGTTTTTCATTTTCTAACTTTCCAAGGCACTTTGATTGATACTGGAATCTTAATGAAGATTTCACCTTTAGGGTATCTCTAGATCATCCCATCATGTCATCAGCATATATTAAGGATGCAGCAGCTATATCATTGGGATATCGTTAGACCTAAATTAGGATAGCTCCTTGTAGTACCAGTTTCAGCCGGGAAGATTAGACACGTTGCTGCAGATTTTGAAAACTAAACCAATATATTCTACAGTGGTATCACAAATTTACAGATTAGAAAATGAAGTATCCTGACATTAAAGTAAGAAATTCTAGAAACAATAGAAGATTCCTCGGCTGAGTTAAACTTTAGGAAACTTTATCCTTATTATTATGCCAATTTCCCTTGATTCTCTCTCTTATCACTGTAGAATTTTCTTTAGAGACCTCCAGATTAGTTTTTCATATGATTTATCAATTGAAAACTGTCAATTATTCCTATTTTTATTTTCAGGGTACTTGATGTGCATTCTTGAAGAGAAACTTGATGAAATGACCTTAGCAAGGCTTGAAGATTTTGAATATGTTGTGAGTTCATTCTTCATTAAATGCATAAGTCATCCAATTGCACAATGAGGATGAGGCTGAATATGATGTCGATTTGTCTGCTGATTTGGATAATACCAATTATCTAGTATCCAGAAACCAAATGGATGACTCAATAAATTCACTTATTGAGAGTTTCTAGGCCTTGATTGCAATCGTTGCTAGCTTGGAAATCATCCTCTATGGGATTTGAAATTTTTTTAGGTATGTTGTGTTCTTTTTCCCTACTCTAACCTTTGTACCATGAAGCAGAAGAATCCAATGAAATACCTGATGGAACACTGCTGATCTTTTACAGGCAGAAAGGATTCCTGCTCAATGTTGTGCAACGGGAGGACCGGGCATCACCAAATAGAAGCGGAGATTGCAGTTGTGAAGTCCCCAAATGCTTGCAACTGGATTCATCGGAGAAGGAGATGGACGTGAGTTCGACATCCGAATTTTTTTAGGTTTGCTGTTGGTACTTTTTTGTTTAGTCTGATATAGCAAAACTAAGTTTGCTTGTAAACTTAAGAGCGGTTTGGAATCTCACAATGCTGACTTATAACATGAGATCCTTAAGATCTTACCTAATGGTGGGACTGAGCAATTGTTGCATAATTTACCCTGAAAATGAAACCAAAAAAATGAGACTAAAAAAATAAAAAAGAACATGTAGGATCCTGGAACTGACCCCGGAACCTGTGATGGTGTAGGTTCCAGGTTCTTGGTTTTGACTGGTAAGTTTTAGGCTCCAAAAAATGATAAACTTATACTTGAGGGTAGGTTCTGGAACCTGTACAGAACCGGGAAACCGCTTACCCCTATTTATTACAATGGCTCTCTTTGGCTTTAGTTAATGACAGGCTTCGTAATCTTTATAATTCCCTCTCCTTCCTAATTCTAGAGTGATAAAGATGAGTCGTCATCGTCACCTGACAACAATTTATGGGACCGTAGGGTGAGTCGACCAAAAGAATATCAGCATCCATGGAACCCCTTAAAAGACAAAACTTTTGTCAAAGGATTCAGTGCTAAACAAAAGCCGCTAGAAGATGATGGAAGAAGAATTGTAGCGAGGGAGAGCGCTGAGTTCGGCAGAGCTCCGGCTCAGTTTCTGACGTCTCTCAGCCTTTGCTCCGACTACAACGGCTCCTCGCCGTTCGATCGCTAAAGCCAAGTCCTCTCTCTCTCTCTCTCTCTCTCTCTGGTTTTCGGGTTTGGGTTCAATGAATCAGGCTGAGCTCTCTGTTTTTTCTTGAATTTCCAGAGGAGAGGCTTCTTGGTCGACTTTCCTCCTTCTCAGTTTCTGTCGATGTTCCGGACCTTGGTCGTTGCTGATAGTAATGACTGTAAGTGAATCGCTGCTTGCAGATGGCGTATATTAGTTCTTTGACGGGTAGGCGTTCTACCAGTTCGACAGGATGCCTGACTCAGTCATAGATAGTTAATTCCTATTGCATTCCGTTTACCAACGTTTTGATGTCCCATTGAAGTTGCACTGCTCGTGTCTTACTGCATTTCCCGTATAAAGTTGATTGAAATGCGATTGTATGTGCTTTTAGTATGTCAAATGCTGGTCACGTGCATTTGATGTTCGCTGTTTATGCGTGCATTTGCTGTGTCAACTGACGTTGAAGATATACACGGTTTCTGGTACGGATGACGTATGTATGATGTTATATACAAGTTCTTGAGGAGCAAAAATAAGCACAGTTAGGTGGCCATGTACAGTGTTTTATGGATATTAATTTCTCATCAAATTGCCATCGTTTCCAGCCTTGAACATAATAAGGGTGTTTTCTGGTCACTTTTGTTCACATGGGGAACGTGAGGATTTCAATCTCATTTCGGTAGTGTTTTCATCATGTGAACATATAGAAAGATGTCGCATGGATGTTACATCTTTTTCCATCAATTTGATGGGGGCCATTCAAGGCTTGAAACACATAA
The DNA here is from genome assembly GCA_014182375.1 of Eucalyptus virginea. NCBI lineage: Eukaryota > Viridiplantae > Streptophyta > Magnoliopsida > Myrtales > Myrtaceae > Eucalyptus > Eucalyptus virginea. The sequence continues at coordinate 13,015,658 of CM024515.1, read as the reverse complement.
AATTGATAGTATTCCATATTGCGCAGATTCGAGTCAAGTAAAGCCATTAGTTGTCTGGTGTTTACTTAAGCGTTCTTGGACCTCCTCAGCATGTATATCCTCCATGTAGGTGACGCTTTGGATTCATTATGATTTTATATTGGATTATCACATTCTTATGCTTGAGGCGTGCTTAATTTGTCCTAGTAGCTTGCTGTCCGTATGTATTTGTGCAGTGAATGATATACTTGTACTAGTGGCTGGTGGGGTCTTCGCTTTGTTGAAGTGGTTATTGGCACTTTCTGTTGGGTCAATGTGGGTGTCGCTGTTCATTTTTTCTCATAAAGGACAATAGTTCATGGATGAATGTTGCTTTCTTTGAGGTAAAGAAGTTGAGTATTCTGAGCTAAATCTTCAGTGCACCATGTTGACATCTTCTCAGCTTGCCCTTCATGCTTTGAGATTGTAAAAATATCTGTCACGCCCCGATCCTCGGACGCGCACACATCCTTCTACTTGGTCGATTATTAAAATGCGATATCCCAGGACTATGTATCGCCGACCCTTTCTTTTATTTAAGCACATGCGGAAGCGATCATAAATCCCTGACAATAAAACAATGGGATAGGAAAGTAGGCCATATTTTTCATATTGAAATTCATAACCACACTTTCATTAACAGCACAACTCATAGTATAATTACAATACTATTTACAACATAAAAGTCTCACACCTATCTACACTAAGACAGGGTTCACAAAAGGGATGGGATCTCAATCCACATCTGGGTTATATTCAAGATCCCTCTCTGGATCTTCTTCTTTTACAAAAGTCTTTCTCCCCTTCAGGTTCTTCCTCCTCAGCTTTTCCTCAGGGTCCTGAAATGGTTATTCAATAACCAATGAGACCACGTCTCAGCGAGTCCTACCCCCTAAGACTCGATTAATAAACCAATACGCCATACGGTTGCCTAAGCACAACACGAGTCAGAGGACTTACCTTGGCCTCAGTTCCAACCTGCAATTCAAGGTTAAACACAGATATTCAAACAATTCACGACATCCGATCAAGCATTGATCAATCGACTAAGTCGATTACATGTCAGCCAGACCCTCTCTAGGTCATTCCCACTCATACCACGCTTTCCCAGTGGTGTACTCATTCACCAAATCACATGTGTTTCTCGGGCGTCGTTTTCGCCAATGACATACCGATCACCGACACCGTGCGTTCTTTAAGGCGCCGTTTTCACCAGTGATATCCTCGATCACCGAACCACGTGTCCTTTCTAGGGCGTCGTTTTCGCCAAGGTGACATCGGCTATAGACAACACCGTGAGTTCTTTAAGGCGTCGTTTTCACCAGTGATATTTCCTTAACCACCGAACCACGTTTGTCTATAAGTCATTTACGTGTGTTCTTTAAGGCGCCGTTTTCGCCAGTGATACTCCCAATCACCGAACCACGTATGTCCAATAACATCGTACCTGATTGGTCTCAGCCAATAACATTCTCAGTTATCTCTCATCATTCTCTCTACTATATAGCCCATCAACGTACTGGCGCTATATACCCATGCTCGCCCAAGCACCAATCAAATATTCAATAACAAACAATTTAGGACAATTCCTAAAATTCCACAATTAATTCAATTCCACACAACGTAGAGCTCAAATAAACAAACGGTCTGCACCACGACAATCGGCACGAAATTCCGGTCACCGGCCATCCCGGTTGAATTTCCGGAAAAATAATTAATTAAATAAATAAATTTCGAAAATAAATAAATAAACATTAAAAATCCAATTTAGGCCCATATTGCCTTATTGGAGCCCGAAACGGGTCGGGAAAAATCCCGAGATACACTCAATAAATAACCAAACATTTCTACTTGCTAATAGCTAGGTCTAACCACCTAACATGCATCATCAAGTCACTAATTTAATTGTTCTAACCTAATCTAACCACCTAAGTGCATGTAATTAAATCTAACCAACCCTAAGGCATAATTAGCAAACTAATAAAGCTTTAGTGAGTAAAACTCACTTGGAAAAGCGGGGATCGAATCACCGCAACGGCGACCTAGTTCCAAACTTTCGGCGGCGTCGGCGGACACTCGGGCCGAGCTCAAAAGCCTCACAAGCCTGCAGAAATTTCTGGGCTTAGGCCTGCTGGAATCCTTGGACTGAGCCTGAACTTGGGCTTGAAACAAAGCTGAATTGGGCCTGCCTTTCAAACAACTTGGGTTGAAGCTTGGGTCAAAATTTGCTGGGGCTGAGCTGGTTGCTGATTTGTAAGGGCTGCATGAGCAAGATGTCTGGCCCGAATTCCAGCAAGAATCGCCGGGCTGAACAAGATAGATTCGTGACTGTGGTTGCTGAAGCCCACGACTTCAATTGGGCTGATTCGTGAAGAGCAACGGCGAAGCTAGAGGTGGCCACGCAAGCGGAGCTGATTCGTGCATGAGGAGGTGGGACGCTGGTGGCCAACAAACCCAGCAGAGAAATCACCGTGCTGACTGGGTGCGTGGAGATGGAGCTTCGGTAGATCGTGGCCTCGCTTCGGTGGGGTTTTTGCGGTCAACCAAGCAGCTTCGGTAGCTGCCGCTGTTGACCGAGCCAAGAGCAGACTCGGACGCGTGGATGCTGCAGACGCTGGCGTGGAGTTGCTTCAATCAACAAATGGTGAGGAGACACGGTTGACTGGCTGATGCGTTGAGGTTTCACGCTGTGTTGATCGCTGACCAAAGACTCTTGCGGACGCGTGGGGAGAAGAAAGCGTGTCACGGAGCTGCTTTGGTGTTGTCTCGGCGGCTTCAAGCAGCTGCGGTTGTGGACGAGATGCAGGCTTCCTCGGTGGTCTTCAATGTCCGCTTGTTGACCGAAGAAGAGGCAGATGCGGCCAAGTGGCAGCAATGGAATGATGCTCAGTCAACCGAAGGCTCCGCTTGTTGCTGGTGGTGACCGTGAGCTGGCGTGAGAGGCAGCGTGGAGATGGATAGTGGAGCAGACGGTCGTGGAGCTGAGGGGTGAAGGACGCGCGACGAGATGGAGATGCACTGGTGTCGATGCTTGAGAAGACTGCTCGGTCTTTGACTCAGCTGGCTGGACAGAAGATCCGGATGGAGGAGCAACTTCGGTTTCGGTGGATGCTGAGTTTCTCGGGTAGCTTGGTCTTCTTCAGTTTCTGTTGGAGGTGTCGCACGCAAGAAAGGATGCAAAGGGGAGAGAAGTAGTTCACGGCAGCAAGATGGAGAGGATGAGGAAGAGGTGGGGGCCCTTTGGCATGATATTTTACCAAATATCTCTCACAAACCATTCTTAGCCATGTATAATTTACTTGGCTCACAATAGGCCTCCCATGCACTCTTCTAGAAGCCAAAATGGTCCATATGTTGTGGCTAGGTGGGGGTACACGAATTTGGGAGAGATGGTTTAAATTGCACAACCATTCTCTCTTGATTCATCTCAATTTGATTCTCACAAATTCAATTGATCATTCATTGATCGTCTCTGCATTTTCCTCATTCAAGAATCCACCAAAATCCAAATTGATACCAATGATGCATGCCCCCATCTCAAGATTTGATTTTAACTAAGTGCGAACTAAATTTCAATTCCAACCTCTCCAAATTGAGGTCCAATTTTGATGTAGAAAAATCCCAAGAAATTTTCTATAAATCTCCGACACACCCAGGCTCAACCCGAAAGTCAAATTTCCCATTAATTTAGCCAATCGAACTTCGCCAAATTTCCGCGACGTCCGAACCCAATTTCCGAAAAATTTCCCGAATCTCCGAAAATCTTCGAGACCGAGTCGATACTCCTAAAATTTATTGTGACATGGCCAAAACTTCAATTTCTGAAATCGGACTCGAATTGGCGGTTAATTTTCATTCGGCGCGTTTTTAGCGTGACCTAGACTATCGGGTAGTTTTCAGAACTTTTTAAGGCAAATGACCCGTGGTCGATTTTCTTCGAACCACTATAAACCCACTCGACTCAATGGCGACTCTTGATTGTCGTGAAAATCTCGAGGATTCAATTACGGACACAGGGTACCAAAACAATAAGAAATCGGTCTAGTGCCGATCAACGAGAATTTTCTAATTTAGTGGTGTCACCCACGATTAGCCACACATCTCAGTCGAACCGACCTATCTCTGATCTCTAATCGATCTTATACTGCGCCGCAATGGCCTCTAAATATAGACACGGTCAAGAAGCCGATTCCCGATCGAGTTCTCAAGTCTATTGCCTTAAAATTCCTTAATAATTTCCCCAGCTAGTCTAGTTATCTCGAGAGTGATCGGCTCTGAGAATAACCCTATAGACGCGTCAATGAAATGCCCGATTAATTCAGTAGAAGACAGGGTTGAAAATTTGGGATGTCACAATATCAGCCCTCGTATATTGGTGGTGTAGTTGATCGTTCATCCTTAAAAGATAACATAAAAAATAAAATTAAAATAATTAAAAATTAAAATTAATTAAAATTAAAATTAAAATTAAAAATGCTAAGAACTTACCAGTTTCAATTAGGTAGTTGAGCCTTGAAGAATAGGTTTATCCACTATTGGATGAGGTGGACTCCACATGAAACCAAGCCTTGGGTAAAAACAGTACTTGGCGCAGTTATTGCACTTAAGTGAGAAATTGTGAATCTTAGAATTCATTCTTCATGTTGTGAATTCCCCTCCATCAGCTCATTTTCACTTTGCTTCACCTTAACACCTTTTTTTTTCGATACCCAGGGAACCCCGTACAGCCGGCAGCTGGTGGGTAAACCCTGGGGCGACGCTAGCGGAGGACCCACCACCCCAACGTTGCGCTTAAGATCCCGTGCGTCCCGCGGGATTTGAACCCCTCCATCCTGGGTAGACTTCATGGGAGCTCTTATCTAGCTAGGCCACTGCAAGCGGTGGTCACCTTAACACCTTTGTTGTTCTCTACGGTGACTAATTCAACCATGGCCATTGGAGAGGTCGTTTTAGGTTCCTTCTTGGCTTCCTTCTTTCAAATCATGTTCAACAAGTTGACTTCTCTTTGCATTGTGCCATGTGCAACGGGAAGGAATCAGCACTACCCTACTCGAGAAGTGGAAGGCAATACTGGTCACAATTAATGGAGTGCTGGCTGATGCAGAGGACAAGCAACTCTACAATAACCCTCAAGTGAAGTTGTGGCTGGACGATGTTCAGGACTTGGCCTATGACATGGAAGACTTGCTCGATGAGTTTGCAATTAAAGCCGCTCAAGTTGAGTTGAAGGCAGAATCCAACACAATTAGAGGTCTGGAGAAATGGAAGTTTTCTTTCTTTGGCCCATTGCACTCACTCATATCTGAAAACAAGGTACAAGAAATCAATGGTAGGTTGAAAACAATTATCACTGGAAAGGCTCATCTAAGCTTGAGAGAGAATGTTGTAGACAAACTCAACTACACAAGCAAAAGGGATCCCACCACATCTCTACCGAAACCTCGATTTTTTGGCAGGGAAAAGGAAGAAGCACATATACTTGAACTGTTGATTGGTGAAGTTGAAAATTCTTATCCCACACTGAGCATAGTCCCTATAGTTGGGATGGGCGGTATTGGAAGGACGGCCTTGGCTCAACGGCTATATAATGATGCCATAGTGAATGGATATTTTGGGAGGAGAGCATGGGTTTGTGTTTCAAATATTTTTTTATGTTCTTGACATAACAAAGACTATTTTGCAGTCGATCACTAGCTTATCCTATGAGGGCGAAGACCTTAACGGGCTTCAAGTTAAGTTGAAAGACAATCTATCTGGAAAGAAGTTTCTTGTGGTTTTAGACGATGTTTGGAATGGGAACTACGAAAAATGGACTAACCTCTTAAAGCCATTTGAAGTAGGTGCCAAGGGAAGCAAGATCATTGTTACGACTCACAACCTTCCTGTTGTTTCTATAAGAGGAGCTTGGCCGTATCCTTTGGAGGAGCTATCCCTTGATAATTGTATAAGCTTATTAGCCTTTCATCCTCTTGGAGCAACAAATTTTGAAAGCCACTCAGATCTTGAAACAATAGGCAAGCAATTAGCTGAAAAATGTAAAGGCTTGCCTTTGGCAGTGAAGATGTTGGGCAGTGCCCTATGTAATGAAAGGAATCTAAATAAATGGGAAGCCATCTTAAATAACAAAATATGGGATCTTCTGAAGGGAAAAAAAGATGAGGTTCTCCCAGTTTTGAAATTGAGCTATGCCCATCTTCCCTCTTATTTGAAGAGATGTTTTGCTTATTGTGAAGTATTTTCCAAGGATTATAAAATTGAGAGGAATGACTTGGTACTCTTATGGATAGCAGAGGGCTTTTTAGATGGGCAAGAAGCAAAGGAGAATATCTTGAGACTAGGATGTGATCACTTTGATGAGTTAGTATCGAGATCATTTCTTCAACCATGGGTTCATCCTTAACCACTTTGAAGTTCAAGGTGATGTTGGTATGGAAGGATTCATCTCCTTATACTGGGGGCCAAGAAGAAGTCCCATTCTATTGTCTTCAGCATCTTGTTGTTCGAAGCTGCCCTTCATTGGTTAGGACATTCGCTTGTCAACTTGATCTCCTTATAAAGCTTGAAATTCATTCATGCCCGCATTTAAATAACTCAACTAGTGTGGTTTGTCTTCCATCTCTCTCTGAGTTATTCCTTGAGAATTGTAACAAGGAGATCTTAAAGAACTGGGTCAAACTAACTTTTTTGACCATTCTCAAAATAAAAATTTTGGCGGAGCTTGTTTATTTTGATCATGGGTTCATGAGTTGTTTGGTCAAGTTAAAGGAGCTTCATATAGGATAGTGTGACAAGCTAACATACTTGTGGCAAGATGGAAATGAAATGCGAAATCTTACTTGCCTTCAAAGAATAGTAATCAAAATTTGTCCTCAATTCACATTTTTTGTGGCAAGAGAAGGAGAAACAAAGATGTCCTGCAATCTTGAAAGGATGGAATTGAGGGATTACACGAGTTTAGAAAAGCTTCCAAGCAAGATGCAAAACCTCAAAGATTTGGGGATTCAGAATTGTCCAAAAATCATGGGACAAACCATTCTTCCAAATAACTTGATGTCTCAACTCGAATCTCTTGACATAGGTAAATGTGATTCTCTAACATCATTTCCCTTTGCCAAGGGTAGACTTGCTACTCTAAAGACATTTTATATTTACGAGTGCAATGGAGTGGAGTCGCTGAAAGAGATCACCCTAGAATCACTGAGTTCTCTGACTATTGATTGATGTAAGAATCTCATAAGCTTACCACAGTGCCTTCACACGCTTTCCCATCTCACTCGTTTGGGAATATATGACTGTTCGGCATTGTAGATAAAGAACTTCCCTCTCCTTCCCTCACCCTATCATATTTCTGTATTTATAATTGTCCGAAGATAAAGTTCCTACCAAATCAATGGCATCATCTTACATCTCTCCGGGAGCTATATATTATTGATTGCCAAAGTATCAAATGCTACCCCAAAGGAGGTTTCCCTTCCAATTTGCTGCGGCTTACAATTGTAGAGTGCGAGAATCTAAAGCAACTGTGGGAAAATGGGGCTTACGCCTGCTCACGGCCCTCGTGTCTCTGGAAATTGATGGCAGCATGGGAGAGGAGGGAGAGAAGGGGTGGTTTTCTTCGAAGGATGAGGATGCATGGAGTCTACTCTTTCCTTCCTCCTTAATTACTCTTCAGATAATAGAAATGAGGAACGTGGAAAGACTATTGAACGGTCTTCACAACCATCTCTCCTCTCTCCAAGATTTTGGGATTGTAGATTGCCCAAAGTTGAGGTACTTACCAGAAGATGGCCTCCCTCCCTCCCTCCAATCATTGTGGATCAAAGAATGCAAGATTCTGACAAATCGATGCTCAAAACTCATTGGCGACCATTGGCCCCTCATCCAAGAGATCCCTCTCATCTACATTGGCAATGTTCAGATCCAATAAATTGAAATTGATCTCACCCGAGCCGTTATAAAAGATCTATCTCTATTGACTACTTTTTCTTCTTCAGGCAAGTCTTCCAACTTCTTCTATTCTATAGCTTTCATTTGCAATTGCCGCAATTTTTTCCATCTAAATTCAGTTTTCTAGGATTCAAGTAAGTTTTTTGGGTTTGAAGACATCATATTTCATTCCGTTCTTCAATTCGATTCTTAGTACGGATTGAATTTTTTCCCACGGTGATGTTTCACATTGAATTTCCAGAAACAAGCCACTGACATTTGGGTGTGTGCTCACGTCGGCTTTTTCCTTTTCTTTTGCCCAGCAAACCAAGTAGTAGGAAGGATGGGGATGTAGATCCCAAGTTTGACAATACATCCTCTTCCTAGCATGCAAAGCTACCCAGTGGGCACAAAAATTTGCTCTTCGTGAAATACAACTAAAATTCAGAGATGAAAAATTGTTGGAATTGTCTCAGTGCTGCTGATGCTTGGTCGTGTTTCCTCTGTTTTTATTTTACAGTCAAGTTCATTTAGTTATGCAGTTAGTGTTTTTGCTATTTTCTAGGAAGTTAATAGCACGTTTGTGTGCAGTTATGTGTTGCACGTATGTGAGCAGTTTCTGCTTTGTATTTAGTTGTGGTACTCGACAGTTTTTCCTTTGAACAAGACATATGAAGTGCTATGCTCTGTTTTTTTATCTTTTCTCTCCCTCGAACAACATAAGATGTTTTCTATTTTGATTGTTGTATATAAAGCTTTAACAATGGTATCAGAGCAAGAAGAGAGTGTATACAGGTTGAGGAAAGCTCTATATGGATTGAAGCAGACTCCAAGAGCTTGGTATGGGAAGATAGATCGATATTTGCAAAATTTTGACTTTGTAAAAAGCTTAAGTGAGTTCACTCTTTATGTCAAAAAGGTGAATCACAGTGTTGTAATTCTGTCACTTTATGTAGATGATTTATTAGTGACGGGGAATGATATGGAATTGATAGAGAATGTGAAGCAAGATCCATTTGCAAGTTTTGAGATGTCAGACTTGGGAAAGATGGCTTATTTTTTGGGTCTGGAAGTCAAACAAGCTTCACATGAGATCTTCATCTGCCAGAAAAAATACATGAAGGAAATTCTGAAGAAGTTTCAGATGAAAGATTGTCGAAGTGTAAGCACTCCTATGGCTGCTAAGGAGAAGCTATTGAAGAATGATGGAACAGACGCAGTAGATGCTTCTATGTATAGAAGTTTGATTGGATGTCTCATGTATCTTACAGCAACCAGACCAGATATTCTATTTGCTATGAGTGTTCTATCCAGATTCGTGAGTAGTCCTAGTTAGTTACATTTGGTTTGTCATGACCAATTTTTTGTGGGTGTGAACCACCTAGGGTTTGGCTAATGGATTGTTAAGCCTAGACTTAACTCGGGCTCTCCCAAGCCCATACCAATTCGCGACTTTTGGTTCAAGTTCTTAACATGCAAATGATTTTTAATCAGGAGTCGCTACTAATCTATTTTTTGGTGGGTCGATTAGAAACCCAAATAAAGTAACGGGAGATTTACTTTATTCCTACGAACCAGAGATTTGTGAGTTCGGGGACTTGGTTACGTTAGATTTCTCTAACGCCATTTCGGTACCTTTATCTTTTATTTTGAAAAAAATTGTTTGGCAAGCAACTTGAATTGATTTTAATTCCTTAACATGTGAGGTGACCATGCAGGTGCGCAAACCACAAATTTAACACTCAAGAAAGCAAATGAATAAATTGCAGGACTTACCTCATAGTAACGAAAGCATTCGCAAATGTTAAATTAAAATCCACATCAACAACCCTAGATATGGTTTCTAATTAACACGCAATTTTTGTTTTGTTTTCACTTAATTAATGAAAATCATGCAATATGCAATGCAACATTAACTAAATGACCTAATTCCAATGACATGTAATTTCTAATTAAATGGGCCTAGCAAAAATACTAAATGACATGCATCTCAATGAATCTAACCCTAATGACGTGCATATGAATTTTTTCTTTTTCCTAAAAGAATGCATTTTTTATCCTAAATAATAAAACCGAATCAACCTATGGCATTTTTTGTATTTTTCATGAAATTCGAAATTAGGTGAAATATGAAAATTACCTAATTAGATTAAGATCCTATTTAATTTATGTTAGGAATTAGGTTGAGCCACATCCTAATTTAAACTAAAATATTATGTTAACCTAGATAACCCTAAAATGCAATCTATTTAATAAAATACCTAAACCTATAGTAAGTTAAGAAATTATCTAACTTAACTTAAGTGCAATTTCTATCCTAATATGCAATGACGTGCAAAATGTACCCCAATTATGCATGATGATTTTTTTATGTTTTTCCTTTTTTCCCCTTTTTTTTTAAATTTCGAAATTAATAATTGCCAAATAATTAAACATGCAATCCAAGTTTTAAAGAAAACTAGCAACCTAAATTAATTGATTTGATTTTTTTTTATTTTTTTGAAAATTTGAAATAAAATTCCTATTATAAACATGCAAACCCTAAAGCTACATTTTTTTTTTATTTTTTTTAAAGAAAACTAATTGAAGTAACACCACAACAAATCAAGCAATATTGATACCCAAATTGACGAACCATATCTCGAGCATGAGATCGGGTTGGTCAATTCCACATAAATCACAAATCGGATCTCGGCGGGAGATCGGATTTGCAATTTTTTAAGTAATTGCGAGTCGGATTTCGAAGAAAATCGGATGACAATCACTAATTCCAAGGCAATTTCATATCATGGAATTTCAATTTCACATTAAAGGAATAATTACACTAAAGAGATAAAATAAAATAGCAAAAATAATAAAACAAAAATAAGATAAAGAAAATACCTAAATTTCCTTTTGCTTTTCTCTTTTTTTTTCTTTTCTCTTTTTTTCTAAAAAAGAAAAATAAAGCTGGTGGCCGGTCCGACGAGGAGAGATCGCCGGCTAGGGTTTCGGCGAGACTCCGGAGGATGGCGCGATGGCGGCGCAGTACCAGAGGACTTCGGGATCAGCACGGGGCGACACGGGCGGCACGGCGAAACCAGTGGGCGGCGTCACGGGCGGAGCAGGAGCTTCGGGTCTCCTGGCGTCGGTCACGCCGACTGCAAAGGGATCTCGGATCTGTAGGTAGTGAGCGTAGGCAGCGTCGGTGCGGAGGCGAGCAGGGGCGCTGAGACTCCGGTGCTGCAGATTGGCGACGGGGCGGCGCAAGCTTCAGCGAAGCGGCGGTGCTGCTCGTGGAGGCGGTGGAGCGTCGGGGCGGCTCGAGCTTCAGGCGCCGGGGCTCACGGTGGAAGTCAGCGAGAGGTTGCAGGCAGAGCGGCGTGCGGCTGATGGACGTCGGGGCTCGGATGTCGGCATGGGCGAGCGGGGACGGCACGGTCAGACGCCGGAGGGAGCGGACGACGATGGCGTCGACGGAGACCACCCCCGCGAGGAAGATGAACAGTCGCGTGGGGGTTTTTCTTTTCCTTTTTTTTTTTTCCTCACGTCAACTCTCCGCTCTCTCTCTCTTCTGCTGCACTTTTCACCTTTTGTCTTTTTGTGTTCTTTTTCTTTCACCCGACGGAATGGACCCCCTTTTACTTTTTGCTCGATGTATTTTATAGGCCCAAAAAATGTATCCTCATGACATAATTTTTTTCCTTTTTTGTTTGTGCACGATACCTCTAAATATGTCGTTGAATCATACATACTCCGCGCAATATTCCCTTTTGTATTTCTCGCATATTCTATCCAGAAAAATTCCCTTTTTGCACGAAATACACCCCCAGTGTATATTACTTAAAAATATGAAAAGCTTGAACGGAATATGTGAAAAATCTTCCCTTTACCGACAGCCTAAAATAAAATAAAATGTTTCTAAACTATATGCCATGTGTGTGTTTTTTTATTTTTTATTTATTTTTATTTAGCAAAAATTAACCCCAAAAATTTAGGTGTCAACAGCTGCCCCTCTTTGAAGGTGAGCTCGCAGAGGTTGCCTTCAAAGACAAATTGAGACCTAAATTTTGGGAATGCTCATGCAATGAATGATTTTTTTGTTGGAACGAGAATTCCATTTTTAATGCAAATTATATGATGCATGAAAATACTAATGCAAATGATAGATGAACCTACCTAAAATAACTTACCTTCGAGGAGGATAGAGTAATTCGAGGTAGTGGATGTTACCTGTCCAGGACCCGTACCATTCTACGGTCGCCTAGAATAGTAACATGACTTTGTGAAGATGCTGCTTTCCTAGGACCCGTACCATTCTACGGTCGCCCAGTATGGCAGAAAGGAGCTGCTTGCTCGGGACCCGTACCATTCTACGGTCGCCCAATACGGCAGAAAGTTTTTATAAGAAACTGCTTTCCTAGGACCCATACCATTCTACGATCGCCCAGTACGGCAGAAATGTTTTGTAAGGAAATGCTTTCCCAGGACCCGTACCATTCTACGGTCGCCCAGTACGACAGAAATGTTTTGTAAGGAACTGCTTTCCAAGGACCCGTACCATTCTACGGTCGCTTGGTACAGCATAAAGGTTTTGTCTAGGACCCGTACCATTCTACGATCGCCTAAACGGGGATTCATTTTCTAGGACTCGTACCATTCTACGGTCGCCTGAATAAGGAATAGGTGTTGTCAAGGACCCGTACCATTCTACGGTCGCCTCGACGAATAAAATTATTTTTCCAGGACCCGTACCATTCTACGGTCGCCTGAATGAGGAAATGACTTTTCTAGGACCCGTACCATTCTACGGTCACCTGTTAGAGCAATAAATGTTGTCTAGGACCCGTACCATTCTACGGTAGCCTAGACTGAGGTTTTGCTTGGCTATGACCCGAGCCATTCTTCGGTCGCCCAGCCTTGCGACAGAAATCATCCGACCAGGACCCGAACCATTCTTCGGTCGCCTTAATCAGATTGAATCTGGAGGAAAAATCTTTGGGGGACAACTCAATTGAGTGTCGGTATGCTTAAAAGGGAATACCTGTGCAATGACAAATATTCAAGGTATGGATAGAGATATACTTACCTGGTAACATCTCCGATCTTCAGGGATACGTCTCCTGCAAAACATGGTCGTAGGAGAGACAACATGCATGCATCAATTTAATAGAGGTTCATGATGATTTCCATTAATCTTGCATCACCTAATTTCCATTCTGAACATATGAGTATCATGAATGTGTCAAATGAGGGATCCTTTGGTCTGAAAGGACTTTTCTCTCATCCTCATTAAAATGGCAATTTCATCCTGACTTTTGATGTAGGATTTTGTCAATCACTCTATCTCACCATCGTCATGCCAAACAAGGGTCTGAGCAATCTCGCAAGTGGTACGATCTCACCAATCTGAGAGGTCTTTAAAAGGGACCGTAATGTGGGTTTGGTCAACAGCTTAACAAAGGGGACTCTTTAAGCCGGGGCTATTTGAAAAATGACATTTCATAACTGTCTTGGGATTTTCAAGTCAAGAAACATATGAAATGAGGAAGTAATTATCTTACTCGCACTTCTTCAAGCGATGCTTTCAAGCATATGAACTCTTACGTTAATTCAAGTGCCCTAATCTGAAGAGACTTTGCAAGGGACGTAACGTAGGCTTGATTCATGGGTTGTAAAATGAAAGGATCATTAGGCTCAAAAAGTGTTTAGAGGGTCAAAGTTGGTGATCATCTTGACATTTCCACCACTTTCCTTCTCTACTGTCGGAAATTTTTTTTTTTTTCACTCATTGATTGCAACAACATTTGAGTTTTTTTTTCTTTTCTTTTGGGCATCGGCCTTGCTTTTACCAAGCACACTGCTTTTTCATGCCCCATTTTTGCATTTTTTTTTTAACAAAATCTCCATTTTTGTCGATATTCTAGTTCATGCTACTTGAGTGTTTTTGTTTTGCCCCAGTGTGGGGGATGATCACCAACTGGGTTTAATATGAAATGAATTCATAAGTTCAAGTGGGCTATGCAATGGATAAAAGTGTGTAGGATAGAGAAATGACTGCTCTTCATCATCCTAAGGCATTTTAAATTATCATAGGAGTTACAACGCGAAAGCAACACTCAAAGATTGATTTAAGTGTGAGTAAGAAAATTCCTTTCATTCATTTCAAACTTTGTCCCAATGTGGGATGGTCCTTAACAGGGATGATTTAAAAATTCTTCATGTGTGTGGGCTCGAAGGGCTAAACAATTGGTATACCTGTAGTGTTTCGGGTAGAAGAAGAAATTGCCTCTTGTCACCTTGGTTGACGTACCATTTGCGAGATCACCTTTTTCCTTGCAGGCATGGAATTTCTCCGCACAACTCACCAAAAATTAGTGTATGGGATAGTGTATGGAACAAGGCTTGCCTTTCATCATTCCAAGATATCTCATTTGACACATTCAATTTATCTCACACAATTCATTAAGGAAGAAGAATGCAAGATTCTTAACAAATTTGAACAATTCAACTTATTGAAGCATATTATTCATCATAAAATACTTGCAATTCAAGACAAGACATGGCAAATTCTATCACGGATAATACTTCTTGACAGCATCAGCATTGACTGGAGTAGAAAACTTACGACCGTCGATTTTTGCCAAAATCAGGGCACCTCTAGGAAGTACCTTCTTCACCACATACGGGCCGCCGTAATTTGGAGCGAACTTGCCCCCAGAATCTGGAATTGGATTGGATCATTTTCACGCCTTTGCATGCTATAAGACTGTTTCTGAAACATAATATAGATGGATCAAAAAGACAAACGGGGTAAATCATATTTTTTGAAAAAAATTTTTGAAGAAATTTTTGAAATTTTTTTTGAAGCATTTTGACACGAGAAAGCATGATGAAGCCCAGGCCTCAGAATTCTCCTTGGATTTTTCTTTTTGTTTATCGGCTGGATAACATCACCGGGCTGGTTTGGAGTACCTCATCATGCCCTCAAAATAAAACTTGTAATTTTATTGATATTCATCAATCAATTACATTTATTGAATGGAAAATGCGATTCAAGCCCTAAGAAGAAAGCGACAGAGAAATTGAAAACAACTCCTAGAAAGTAATAAAAATTCCCACACAGGGAAATATACGAAAGTGATAAATGGGTTACTCTTGTGGGCCAGAGCCCATTTCCTCCGGAGGTCCTTCGTCAATGGTCCCTATGAAGACGTCATCGAAGAGACTTGCAATTCCTTCCAATGCATCTTCAGGGTTTTCCGTCTTCGGGGGTGTCGAATCATCCACGCCACCCCATCCATCTGGGACAATGTCGCGGGGATCAATGTAGAAACTGGGAGGAGCCGAATACTTCACTAGATAGTCGAATTTTCCGCTTGGCTGCCCCAGGGTGTCTATTATTTCTGCTTCATCCTGCATCATTATCGGAAGACCAGAGAATTTCTCGTGAATGTTCGGGGGTAATGGGCTTTGCCTTCCTTGCCCTTGGTTAGGTAACGGGTTTCGCCTTTCTTGTCTTCGTCCTTCAGAACTTTCCCACCTCTTCCATGGTACCCTAATCTAGCAGCACGGGACTTCTGAGGGGCTTCATTGGGACTTCGAATACCCTGACCATTTCTTTCAACGCCACTACCAGGAGCAAAACCATTCCCAATCGTCACCCTTCCCATCATAAGGGCAACATTTGAAACTTCAGGAGTGGGTGGTGAATCTCGAGATGCATGTATGGTGGATACCAACTCAAATGAGTGGTAACTCGATTGAACTTCAACATCTGGTTCCAGGATAGCATTAACCGTACCCTCATGCTCCGGTAGAGAATTCTTCTGGACGTTCGGTTGAGCAGTTTGAAATGAGAAGGCCTTCGTATCCAAGAGGTTTTGGATCTTATGCTTGAGAGTGAAACATTCATCAGTTGAATGCCCCAATTCGCCGCTATGGTAATCACACTTCTTCATCGGGTCGTAGCCTCGGATGCTTTCACGATTAGGACGCTTCGGCTCATTAGTAAGCAAACCTTTCTTTCTTAGGATTGCCAACACTTGGGATAGAGATCCAGGGAGAGGGGTGAACTGTCTTCTTGCTTGGGCAGCTTGTTGCCTTTGATTCATCTGGATAGTCGGGGCACAATTGGTACTTTCTTGGCTATAAGCCATATTCATATCTTCAACAGGCTATTTATCCTTCTTGGCAAAGAATCTTCTACTCGATGGCTCAGTGAACCAACCTTCCCTTATCCCCATCTCGATTTGTTCCCCCATAGGAATAAGCTGATTGAAGTTTTCAACGTACGTACTGGCCATCCGTATACGGAACTCGGATGGGAGAGTTTTGATAAACAACTTCATCAGCTCCTTGTCAGTAGGCTCAGGGGTGATTTGAGCTGCCTGATTTCGCCATCTCACGGCATACTCTTTGAACGACTCACTCTTCCTTTTCTCCATCCTCTCAAGATCCTCTCGGGAAGGTGCAATATCCATGTTGAACTTGTATTGTTTGAGAAATGCGTCAACCACTTCATTCCAGGTGTCGAGAAGATTCACATTTTTCATGACATACCAATTCAGTGCAGGCCCAGTCAAACTTGCATGGAATGATTGGATCATGAGAGGCTCGTTCTTGACATATTGGGCCATGCGCACGTGGTACATCTGCAAATGAGCTTTTGGGCAGGAAGTACCATCGTATTTCTCAAACTCCGGCATTTTGAATTTCTTTGGCATCTTGACTTTCTCGTACACGGACAAGTCGAACGGGAGTGAACTCTGTGACTCCTGCAATTGTTTCAACTTTTCTTCCAATTTTGCAAAGCGTTCATCCTGCTCCGTCTTGGAGATGTCGACAAGCTTAGCCTTCTCCACATTGATCGGAAATGGATCATTTACCAGCCCGGGCATGTCATCCTTACCCATTTGGGCCTTGTTTGCCGGCTTCGGGATGACTATCTTGTTTGCCGGCTTCGGGATGACTATCTCAGGGAGAGTGGGTGCAGGAGCCGGATTCACTTGGAGGGATTGGATTTGAGTTGTTATAAGCTCCATAGAGGCAGATAACTGTTGGAGTTGGCCTTCCATAGCGGAGATACGATCACGCATTTCGATTTGTTCGGCCATTCTTGCTCTTAATCGCGTGATAATAGGCGAGTGTGGAGGATCCGTTATCACCTAATTCAAATGAACGGGAACATGTAAGCATGAGGGTAAATAGAAAGTCGATCCATGACAATAATCTAATCGATTTTTCCATTTTTTATTTATTTATTCATGAAAAGTTCTTACAAGAAGGGCATTTCCTAATAATGGACTAGGAAAATAAAGATAGACGCCCTAACAAGACCAAATTTCCTAATCATGAATTGAAAACAAATTCTCCAAATTTTTTGGCAAATGATTCATTGCATGGCAATTTCCTCATTTCATTTCTTATTGACAAATGAATTAGATCAAATGACTAACCTAGATTGTCATGGATGGACCAAAAGTAAATTGCATAGTATAGGGATAGAAGACTTACTTCGCCAAGGAAAATCAATGGCAATCACATAGACATGCGCATGATAAGTGGCTCGATTTCTACTCTATAAGGCTTATCAAGGTGGAGCCACAAGGATGATCAGACTAGCCACGAGCTTGTGGACTATGTCGGGTCCTCATGACTCCGGCTTAGTCAAAGAGCCGACCCGGGTCGCGAGCATGCGGACCGAGGTGGGTACTCTTGACACCATGAAAGAAACTTCGGGATTGAGATGGGCAACTCATACCGCGAGCATGCGGTCGGAGTGGCAAACATCTCAATACCATCCTAGATGATCCTAATGCGGCCCAAGTCCGGCGGCATGTTGTGTGTGCGAAGTGTAGTGATAAATGCAAAGCATGCACAGCAGTTTAAATCAAACAACACTTCATATATGAAAATAAACCATACATTCCTACACCTTCCTGCAAAACAAAGGTCAGCAAACACTTCCCCTTATACCTCCCATCCTGCAAAAACATTTAACACCTTAAATTGTTAGAGGCGTACCTGGAATCCTCGCTGCCAAACAAAAAAAATTTCAAAAAAGAGAAAATTGGCCTAAGTCCACTAAGAGTTTTAACTCAGTTCCTCAGTGGAGTCGCCAAGCTGTCGCGACCAATTTTTTGCAGGTGTGAACCACCTAGGGTTTGGCTAATGGATTGTTAAGCCTAGACTTAACTCGGGCTCTCCCAAGCCCATACCAATTCGCAACTTTCGGTTCAAGTTCTTAACATGCAAATAATTTTTAATCAGCAGTCGCCACTAATCTATTTTTTGGTGGGTCGATTAGAAACCCAAATAAAGTAACGGGAGATTTACTTTATTCCTACGAACTAGAGATTTGTGAGTTCGGGGACTTGGTTATGTTAGATTTCTCTAACGCTCTTTCGGTACCTTTATCTTTTATTTTGAAAAAAATTGTTTGGCAAGCAACTTGAATTGATTTTAATTCATTAACATGTGAGGTGACCATGCAGGTGCGCAAACCACCAATTTAACACTCAAGAAAGCAAATGAATAAATTGCAGGACTTACCTCATAGCAACGAAAGCATCTGCAAATGTTAAATTAAAATCCACATCAACAACCCTAGATATGGTTTCTAATTAACACGCAATTTTTGTTTTGTTTTCATTTAATTAATGAAAATCATGCAATATGCAATGCAATATTAACTAAATGACCTAATTCCAATTACATGTAATTTCTAATTAAATGGG
Organism: Eucalyptus virginea; assembly: GCA_014182375.1. Classification (NCBI taxonomy): domain Eukaryota; kingdom Viridiplantae; phylum Streptophyta; class Magnoliopsida; order Myrtales; family Myrtaceae; genus Eucalyptus; species Eucalyptus virginea. The sequence continues at coordinate 12,996,996 of CM024515.1, read as the reverse complement.
CCTAGCAAAAATACTAAATGACATGCACCTCAATGAATCTAACCCTAATGACGTGCATATGAAATTTTTCTTTTTCCTAAAAGAATGCATTTTTATCCTAAATAATAAAACCGAATCAACCTATGGCATTTTTTGTATTTTTCATGAAATTCGAAATTAGGTGAAATATGAAAATTACCTAATTAGATTAAGATCCTATTTAATTTATGTTAGGAATTAGGTTGAGCCACATCCTAATTTAAACTAAAATATTATGTTAACCTAGATAACCCTAAAATGCAATCTATTTAATAAAATACCTAAACCTATAGTAAGTTAAGAAATTATCTAAATTAACTTAAGTGCAATTTCTATATCATAATATGCAATGACGTGCAAAATGTACCCTAATTATGCATGATGATTTTTTTTATGTTTTTCCTTTTTTCCCCTTTTTTAAAATTTCGAAATTAATAATTGCCAAATAATTAAACATGCAATCCAAGTTTTAAAGAAAACTAGCAACCTAAATTAATTGATTTGATTTTTTTTTTATTTTTTTTGAAAATCCGAAATAAAATTCCTATTATAAACATGCAATACACCCCCAGTGTATATTACTTAAAAATATGAAAAGCTTGAACGGAATATGTGAAAAATCTTCCCTTCACCGGCAACCTAAAATAAAATAAAATGTTTCTAAACTATATGCCATGTGTGTGTTTTTTTATTTTTTATTTATTTTTATTTAGCAAAAATTAACCCCAAAAATTTAAGTGTCAACATGGTTGCTGCAAAAAGGTTCTTGAGATACCTCAAAGGAACATTGTTCTTTGGTGTGAAGTTTAAGAAAGGTCAGAAGTTTAAGTTGCAAGGCTTTTCTGATAGTGACTGGGCTGGATCAGTGGATGGCATGAAAGGTACGTATGGGTATTGTTTTAGTCTTGATTATGCTTGTTTCTCCTAGTGTTCTAAAAAGCAAGAGATTGTAGCTCAGTCTACTGCAGAGGCTGAGTTTATAGTAGCTACTGCAGCTATAAATCAAGCTTTGTGGCTGAAGAAGATAATAAAGGATTTGTGATTGAATTCCAGTGATTGTATTGAAGTCAATGTGGACAATCAGGCTGCTCTAGCAATATCACAGAATCCAGTTTTTCATGGCAAAACCAAGCATTTCAAAGTCAATTTTTTTTTTTTTTCTTCGTGAGGTGCAACAAAGTGGTGAAGTTAAGTTGGTCTATTGCAAATCTGAAGATCAGCTTGCAGACATGTTCACAAAGCCACTTCAAGCTAGAAGATTTGAAGTGTTAAGAGAGAAAATAGGAGTGTGCAGCAGCAACTGATCCAAGGAGGAGTTTGTTGGAATTGTCTCGGTGCTGCTGATGCTCGGTCGTGTTTCCTCTGTATTTATTTTACAGTCAAGTTCATTTAGTTATGCAGTTAGTGTTTTTGCTATTTTCTAGGAAGTTAATAGCACGTTTGTGTGTAGTTATGTGTTGCACGTATGTGAGCAATTTCTACTTTGTATGTAGTTGTGATACTCGACAGTTTTTCCTTTGAACTAGACGTATGAAGTGCTATGCTCTGTTTTTTATCTTTTCTCTCCCTCAAACAACAGAAGATGTTTTCTGTTTTGATTGTTGTTATATAAAGCTTTAACAAAAATTATCCTTAGCTGCTTGAATCCCAGCAAGACCTTCCTTTAGTCTTTAATTGCACTACTCGGCAAGCTTGATGATATCCTTGTATACTCCAGTTGCATCCATCTCCACTGGTACCTTGGGCCAGCTTTCGATCAGCCTCAGCGGATCTAGGTTGCACCACCAAACCCCTGCAGGCAACCATCTCCCCTGTCTAATTTCTGGCCACAATCCCAACAACAGCACTTTTTCGATGTTAGACTCATCATAGTTAATCTTCACAGAACCTAGCTCAGGTTTAGTCCACACACCCTGCCTTTCATCCACCCAATTATGACATAGCCCTCTTACATTTTTACAAGCAACACACTCCAAAGGGCTGTTCTAATCTGTATGAGTGACAGTCTTATCTGGTGATTTACGGTTAAAAGTTACTGCATTTTGAGCTTTTCAGATACACCAACAGATGTAGGCATTCATTCTTAAGAGTTATCAGCCTGTACCAATCATTTGACCTCATGACCTCACATTTGTAGAATATCAAGCCCGAACCAACAAGCCACCATCGCCAGTGATTAGTGGTCTCCCATACATGTGGGCTAACATAATCATAAGAATTATTCAGCGAAAACAAATTCATCCAAAGGGTCACTTATTTCCGAGAATAGGAAAGTGAGGGGTCCAAGTTCTTGTCTTGTTTATTCATTTTTTTTTTCTGTTGCTGTCGGGTAGGTATGCATATAATTCTTTTTGTCTAATCACTCTCATTGTTTGTTCCTCATGCAAGAAAGTAATTTTTGTTCAGGACTAATTAATCGTCCTGTTCCGGGATTTTGGATAAGAAATATGAAACATGTGGAAGGACCATCAACGGTGGAGGACATAAGATGCGTGGAGTCTCCTGTCTTCTTCCTCTCTAATCTTTCTTTAGATGAGAAATATAAAGAAGGTGGAAAGACAATCAAGTAATCTTCGTAGGCATCTCTCCTCATTTAAACCGTTATATTCTATACGTTGCCAGAAGTTGAGGGACTTGACAGAGGATGGCTTCCCTTCCTCCCTCCATGTATTCAGCGTAACTCAATGTGAGATTCTGATAAGATCGGTGCTCAAAACTCCGTGGTGACTATTGGCACCTCATCCAAGCAATCCCACTCCTAGTAATTGATAGAGTTCGGATTCAATAAGAAGATTTCTCTCCAATCTCTAATTTTTGTTCTTCAGGTAACGATTCAGATTTCTTTCAGACCTCTTTCTTTCTTGCACACTTGTTGTTTAGCTATGGCTGCTGCTCCAGGATCCATTTCTATTCCGAATCCCCAATCCGATGGTAAAAAGTTCATGTTTTTCCATGGACAAGCTTCACCAAAACTTCCACAGACCAACTCCTGAATGTCCAACGTTGACAATTGGGTTGCTATATTGTTTTGTTTGACAAGGAAGTACGCAATAAAATGGTTAAAATGCTAAAGTGGTACAGCAAATCAACCATTGTTTCATAAAAGTGACTAATCCTCAAAACAAATAATGCTTACATGGACTTGCTTACAGTGCTGGAATTATGATGCATGGATGTGCCTGTCTTTATTGATGATATATCCTGAACTTTGTTTGATGCCCAAAAGTTGCTCATCTTTCCACTTATGGAAATGCACTATGCTTTGTGAGGATTGTGAAGAGTGATTGCTCTTATATTGATTTTTTTCTGCAATTTCAGTGCTTCTTGTACGTTCTCTTCCTAACATCTTTTTCTTATGCCCCAGATGAGTGACCTGTATGCTCAACTGTGCTTGTTTTGCAGAGTATCCTGCTAACATCTGTATTTGGCAAAGTCTCTCGGGAGGAGCAAATGCAAATACTGTTGAGGTAGGCGACATGTGCTTATGTTCATCTTTTGCCACTGGGCAAAAGAAAAACAAAAAGCTATTTAGGTAGGTGTACTAATATGCTCGTACTTTTTTTGCAACGTGCTCTAAAGATTAATTTGTACCACGAGGTCTACATTCAAAGTCAAATTAAGAAGCTTTCTTACTTCTAACAATAGCAGCTACTTTAAAGACGCAAAAATAGGATTTAAACAGCAGTTTTCGAGTTGGAGAATATGACAACTAACTTTGAATCAACCCTTCAATTTACATCCATTTAAATGTGACTTCCGTGTCAGAGTTCACAGTTCATCTTTCTTCTATTTAAATTTCCACAACATCTTACACCCACAAAAAAAGAAAAAAGAAAAAAAAGAATCCCACGCCATCTCATGTAACATTTTCTATTTCTTTGTTGTAAAGGGAAGCGGAGATGAGCAATCAAGAAGACTATGCTCTGTTACTCTATTGAGTGATTGCAAAAGTTCCACGCTGCCATGAATTTTGACATGAGATTGCGAGAACGTTATCCAAGACCACTTGCCACCCAATTATCTCGGGTAGGCAAGTCTCCTCACCATAACCCCTCCAAGTTGCCAAAACTCTCGTCACAAACAAGGTCAGATACAGGCACTTCCATCGCTAATGGATTATCATTGTGACCTCCCGTTTGTGGAATATCAGTTTGTACCGTTAGGCCACCATCACCGGTGATCAATGGTACCCCATTCTCCTACATTAACAAAATCATTAAGTCTATCCTTGTTTAGGTTTGGAATGGAAAGTACCCTGATATGTCTTGCTCGGTTTTTGTTGCAGTAGGGTGAGCATGAACATAATTTGTTTGTCTAATTACTCTCCGTAATAATTTTACTGGGGCTATCTGATTTTCGTATTCCAGATTTTTTAACTATTCCTATTTTCAGCAATGTAATGTTATAACTTTGTGAGTTTGTACAATACAATCCTCTTCCACACCTACCATTACAAGCACCATCAAAATTGATTAAGTGGCCAAATTCCACATAAGCCATAAATGTGGTGCCACATTGACAAATGTAGAATAAAACAGAGTGAAATACACTCAACTACTTTTTCTATGACCAATAAATCTTACATGTCTAAAAGGAGAAATCTTTATGTCCGCCTAAAACGTTAGGTCAATAACAACCAAAAAATATGTTAGGTCATCATTTTACACAATCGATCCCAACATGACAAGAATATCACTAACTTCATTGTTTTCTTTAAGAACATTTAGTATTTGGTGATTGGTTTGGCGAGTAGAAGACTAGGCACTATTTATGCTTGAAAAGAAAAACAAGCACCACAAGGGTTCACGGATATTGTTGTGCCGGGAAAGGTTAAAATCTTTTATTCAGAGTCTAATCTGTAAATTGCAAATCATGGATGTAATCCTTTGGGCCATGTTAACTAGTGCTTCAAGCAAAAAAAACAATTGCCATTTTCAATGCATTATCTATACGTAGTACCAAGGATACAATACATTACAAATATGTTTTATTTAAATATATAACTAGTGTCCAAGGACATGTTAATGAAATCCTAATCATTTTAGTAAATATTAAGGGCATCCATTGATGATTGCCCCATACCTAAAATTTAAACATCAAACTTCATGACACGTGTCACTAGACCCATGAATAAGGAAAGGTAGGTCGGGTCCCAAGAACTATAGTACTTTGAAATAAAAAAGAAAAACGAACCCTATAATGCCTTCTAGTGTTGGGTGCAAGTTTTTTTGGCCCCTTATTCTTAGGGAACAACAATACTAATCACATGGAAATCCTAAGGAAGCGGTCAAAAGGAGCAGTTAAAGATTATTCCATAGGCCTGAGGTCCATCGCCTAATAATGCACCGCCCATCATCGATCATGCGCGAGTTGCTGCTTTTCAACGGTCGATAGCCCATTATCGCGCGGATCTTTGGCTAGTAGCGTGGGAGACCTACCGGATAACTCAGCCCTTGAGAACATAAGTGAAAGAGAGAGAGCATGCTGGGCCGGTGGAGGGGTGGATCTGGAGGGGTGCTTCCAACCCAATGACACATTTTTTAACATGAGAAAAATAATTATAATACCGAGAAACAATATAGAATGTGATTCTTTTTAGTCAAGATATTTAAATCGGACAAGAAATATGCAGAAAAGAGAACCGTGTAATTTCTATGTATTTTATGACGAGGAGTACACGAGCCTATTCATAGAAATTTACAAAATGACTATCTACAGTAGGAAAATTGAACAAACGCTCGTTCACATGATGTCCAAATGATTATATTAATTTTGTGGATATACAATAAAGTATACATGCATTGTGGACCGAGAGGGTAGTGTTAACTTGTTATTTAAAGTAGGGTTAATACTCCGAAAAACCCCAAACCGGTACATTTGTGACAAATTCACTCAAAATTAATTTTTTGACAATCAAAAACCCTAAACTGGTACACCTTTGATAAATTTACCCCAAACTAGTACACTTCTGACAAATTTACCCTCTATTGATTTCTGTTAAATTTTACCGTCAAATTATTAAGTTAAATGACACGTGACAGTTGACTAGTATACCAATTTAGGATTTTACTCCATCTTTGTCACAGTTTACAATTTTTGTGATTTTTTTTGTGGTATTAATCCAATTTAACATATGGTATATTTGTTACAAATGTATAAGTTTGGAATTTTTGGGGGTTGAATAAATTAGTTTTGGGTAAATTTTCAAAAGTATACCAGATTAGGGTTTTTTATAGTCGGTTAGGGTAAATTTGTCACAGGTGTACCAATTTTGGATTTTTCATGGTCAAAAAAATAGTTTGGGGTAAATTTGTCACACGTATACCAATTTAGGGTTTTTCAGAGTATTAACCCTCTAAAGTAAGAAATTAAACTAAATTTTTATATGTCTCCTCAATAGCCTCCTAGGTTCATAATTCCAGGTCAACCAATGTATGATTTATATTCTTTTTCACAAAAAAAAAAATGGACACTTGGGTCACACCTAAAAGTGAGTCAACTCTCTCGTATTCGTTGACTCACCCTTCTAAGTTCTAATTCGCGACCAAAAATTTTCATCTCTGACGTGGGGAAATTGAAGCACTTGGAGCTCCAACTAGAGCAACGCGATGGGAGTAATGTACTATGGACATGGAGTTGAGCATCAACCTCATTTGGAGCATTACGAAGGTTTTACCGCATCTTATATGCTCAAGGATAGAGAGAGGAGCACCCGCAATGGTAATACTAATACCCGAACCTCTATCAGGTGTAACCACTTGCTATCAAATTCAATCACGTGGTAAAAGTATTGTGCGCATTACAACTCAATTCGCATAAGATAGTCATATCTACTTGTTTTGAATAGCGATTGGAGCTTTGCACCAATGTTTTCAAACTTGGGCCAATTAGAGAATTAGTCAGGTTGCCAGTTTGCAATCCAAGTAGTTGGACCGCCGTGAACCGGTGATGATGTCATGAGCAAATGATTAGAGATAGATAATGTTTTCTTGATTGCACATACTTTTTTCAGTTTTGGGTGAGAAGATCAAAGGAAAAGCAATGGAATTGGCCAAAAAGTAGGGGGTAGAGCAATACTTTTTGAACGAATGATTCCAAAAAATCTAAAGGAAATCTACGTCGAGAACGTTATAGTCTCCAAATGTGCTTAATATATGGCCACTGAAATCTTTTTGCAATAGCTTGAAATTAACAAACTATTTAATATTTTTTCACATGAAATGAAAAATATTAAAAAGAAAATTATTAAAGTGAGACCAAGCAATGAAACGAGAGGATGAGTTTATTGATTAAATAACGCATAAACAAAAGTACGTTTGAGATTTGAATCTAGACCAATCATCGCATGATAAATTTTTGGATAAGGACAACGACACACAAGTATCTGAATTATTACCTTTTTTAATCAAGTATCCTTTTTTTTTTTGCTTTCAGTCAATTACCTCAACATTTCAAATACAGGTCAAGGCTTCCATTTAAACCGTGGTCCAAAAATGTTGATATGATGCGAACACTGTCAAATAGTCATTAACTGTCGATATGAGTGTCTCATATGGTACCTTGAGATGCTGCTAGGTCAGCTAAGATTTATTAGATGCTAGGACCATCTAAGTCAGCATACTTTTTCTCTCCTCATCACTCAATATGTGTGATAAGGAGTGACATCAGCCACTATGTCGTTTAACTTTTGCTAAGTAAACGAGTCACATCAGTAAAATTACATAACGTGACAAGTTATTTAGCCGATGCCTCAAATTGAGATTCTTGATTGAAAAAGAAAAGTTCAGGCCCTCGATTGTAAATTGAACAAAAGCTTAGGTGCTTGCAATGTCATTATTCTTAACTCTTAAACCGATCTAAGAATAACATCTCGAGGAAATGTTGTCTATGAAGATGACTATAAGCAGCAGTGCTGATGCCGTGGCCATAGAACAGTGGTGCTCTCGCTGGCCCCGTTCTTGCTTCTTCTTCTTTCTTTTCTTTCTTATAGTTCTTGCTGTTTTTTTTTTTTTCCTTTTATTGAACTTAAATTTGAAAAGATACATGAAATCCTAGACATAATTCTAATAGACAAGTGCAAGAGAGATTATTGAATGAAAAATCACAGTACAATTGAGCATGAAAAGAGGTGGATGAAAATTATAGTAATATTCAATTTTAAGCATGGCATGTAACTCGTGGAGAAATTCTACTAGTAATGGAAAAACATAGGCATTCACATAGAGATGGAAGATGAGGGATGTGAGAAGTGAAGCAGCAATGCCAATTTGCATCGTGCGAAGTCTCTATCTTTTCCATTTGCTCTCTTTCGCCTCTGCTTCACTTTCTAGACAAAAAGTACATGAAGTTCAGTAAAGTCTTGGTCTTCTTGAGTTTATGGTTTATTCACATGATAAGAGCACTTGTGGACAGAAAGGATTCTTGAAAGTCTTGGTCTTCCTGAGTTTATGGTTTATTCACATGATAAGAGCACTTGTGGACAGAACGCATTCTTGAAAGTCGTGGTCTTCCTGAGTTTATGGTTTATTCACATGATAAGAGCACTTGTGGACAGAAAGCATTCTTGAAAGTCTTGGTCTTTGCTTACACTTTTTGGTAGGTGAAAGTCTTTGGTCTTCTTGGACTTTATAGTTCTCTCTCCATTAGATCATCATCACTCGGCTTCACCATTAATCCCCCTGCTTAAATAGTATTCTCCTCCTGCTCGTCTAAACCTAGCGCTCGTGCTTGTTGGATTGCTGTCATTGAGCTAATCCCATTCATCGATCTGCTCCAGGAAGTCTGCTCGAAACAGGTAAGAGACATCTATCTACTTGCTCTATTTTTCCCTCGGACTGATGCACCCGGAACTTCACTACCGAAAGCATCTAGTGGGCATTTATTACACAAGAGCAACCATCTATTCTTTCCAAAATCGTTTTATTAATGGAGGCAAAAGCATTATTTTGAGCAAAAGAAGAGCAGCAGCAGCAGCAATATTTTGGTTCTTAAACCGATTTCCTGCCTATCTATTATCCTGATTAAAGTTGATGTCGAGTTCATTAACAAAAGAAATGTCATTATAATTTTTGTTAAAAAGTAAGATTAGGACATTAAGATTAATTTTTTTTTTATCTCTCTATTACTGTTCTTTTTACTGAACACACACTGATGTGAAATGATTTTACACGATTAGCAGCATTGAGATCAAAGTATTCATTTATAATTGAATCGGAACTTTTATCCTGCTCGCAAAGTAATTATTTTACAGCATCAATGTTTTGGAATTTTAGTCCATGAAATTGGGTAAGCAAGAATCAATATCATAAGAGGATAGCTTCATTCCTCTTCAGTAGAGATTAATGGGAAAGTCACGTTTGTCATAATTTCGGGTGCCAAACAAAATAAATAACTTTTGTTGTGTCTTTTCACATATTTACTCTCACAACAAAAAGTTGTTATTGTATAGATTTAGTGAATTTACCATCAACCGCAAGGGGTAAGATAAATTAATAAGGTATTTGAGATTGAGTATTCTTTTGAGGTGTGCCAGTGTAATCAATCAAGTAAAGTTAATACGGTTGCAATTTGAACTTCACGTGAAGTAGTTTCTGCCGAAGCCCCAAGGGTGTTTTGTGTGGACAACTAATTTTTATCGTGCAGAAATCGATGACAGTTCAATGCAAGAAAAATAATTCATGTATTTTCTTTTAACACAGAGAAAAATGTGCAATTGTTCATGACAAATAATTAAATTTTGAATAATGAAAAATCAAAATTGTGCTTTGTTAGAAAAAGACCATGCATGGACTCGTGTTTTGTTAGAAAACTAGGTATTTCTACATCAGAAAAGTTTTTGAGATTGTTTTTTTTTTTTTTTTTTTTTTTTTTTTTTTGGTATTGAGATTGTTCATCTTTTATAACGTGAAAAAAGATGAAAGAGAAGTAAATGTTTATCATTGTGCACGCCCCCAACGAAAAAGTAAAAGATAATACAGAGAGATTGGAATGGGGAAAAAGAATACAGTGTCACCACCTAAAAGAAGTGAAATGCTCAGACCACAAAAAGATGTTATGGCTCTAATCTCCTTGTGAATTTTACATTATGATGTTATCAAATTATATAAAACTCGTCATTTTTTTCTTAATTGTAGACCAATAGAAGACAAAAATAAAAGAGGGATTGCTTTCATCCAAGGTAAATAGGAAATACATTGTTGAAAGCAACCTTCTTGTTTGTTCGATCTTTTCATACTTGTCGGAATCATCAGATCACCATTGCTTGTGATGGAGAGCACGTTATGTCTGAGTGAACTTCACGCCTTTATGAACGATTCAGAATACAGAATGTTTAAAGAACGCTTCTAGAGAGAATGCCTTCTTGCTGCACAAAAAGATGTAGATAAACAGACGAAAGGCTGGATGGAGAGCACATGCTCTCCGAACGATTCTGCTCATTGATCGCATATTCTGGATATGCGATCAATGTATGCTTTTAGTGGCAGTTACAGTGTTAAAACCTCGTAGCAAGATGGGCAACAATGATCCGCTGAAGAGTGCTGAGGTAATAGTTGATAATCGGAATCGCTTGATAAGAGAATCATGGTCCTCTTAACACAAATTTCCCGTTCATCAGTCTGATGCATAAAGTATAATTTTCAGTAGATTATATAATGATAGCTGGTGATTTTTTACTCCTTCACTATTTGCAAAGCGAACTAAACCAACTTGGTTAATGGATTAGTGGTGTGCCTGACCCTTTTTTCTTGTTTAGGCATGTGCTTTATTTTTCTTATTGAACAGACAAAATTAGCTGCCTTTGATCTCTTTACATGGTCATTTATGTTGAAGGAGGAATCGATAATCTTATCATATCTTAAACATATGCAAATTTTCAGCACTGTAACTGTCACGTAAAAGCCTACATTGATCGCATATTCACCAATAAAGCAGAAAAAAAAGGACAATGGATCATAAAGATTCTAACAATATATGAATGCGAGAAAAGCCAGCACATCAGTTGTAAGCAATGAAGTTTTTGATGAAAATATGTGTGTGCTCTAAGTTGGTCATGTGTAGAAAAATCACATTTTATCCTCTGTTTGGATAACCACAAGAAAAGTCTCGATCTAAAGAAAAGGGAGAACAATTCACCAAACAAGCACTCTTGGGCAAAAAACTATTTATTTTGATTTGTCTAACCTTTCGTATGCGTCTCTTAAAAGTCTTGGTCTGTTTTTCTATTCTCTTTGGTTAGTGCGTCTTGGTCTTCCTATAACTCATAGTTTTCGCTCTCCACTAGCTTATTTTAACTTTGCTTCATCATAACACCTTTGTTGTTCTCTACAGTGACTGATTCACCTATGGCCATTGGAGAGATCGTTTTGGGTTCCTTCTTGGCTTCCCTCTTTCAAGTCTTGTTTGAGAAGTTGACTCCTCTCCTTTTGGGCTCTACACAACGAGAAGGAATCAGCATTGCCCTGCTCAAGGAGTGGGAGGAAAAGCTGAAATTGATTAATGCAATGCTGGCTGATGCAGAGGACAAGCAACTTGAAGGTAGTCATCTAGTGAAGCTATGGTTGGATAATGCTGGGGACTTGGCCTATGACATGGAAGACTTGCTCGATGAGTTCGCCATCAAAACTGCTCAGGTTAAGATGGAGGTAGAATCCAGCACAAGCAAAGGTCGAATGAAATGGAAGTTCTCTTGCTTTGGCCGAAATAAACCCTCCAGATGGAATCCGAACCCATCATCGCTTGTGTCTAAAGCCATGGTCCAAGAGATCAATGGTAGGTTGGAAGCGATCGTCAACGAGATGGCTCGTCTAGGCTTGGAAGCGAATGTTGTGAACAGATCCAACTGCATCAATAAAAGGGATTCTACTAGTTCTTTGCCAGAGCGTCGGTTTTTTGGCAGGGAGGAGGAAGAAAGGGAGATACTCAAACTATTGATCCGTGAGGTCAAAAATGGTGATGCCACACTAAGCATAGTCCCAATAGTTGGGATGGGCGGTGTTGGAAAGACGGCCTTGGCTCAGCAGCTATATAATAATGCCGAAGTGAATAGCTATTTCGAGAAGAGAGCATGGGTTTGTGTCTCAGATGTTTTTGATGTCCTTGACATAACAAAGACTATTTTGCAGTCGATCACCGGATTGTCCAGCGAGGGTGATCTTAATGTGCTTCAAGTTAAGTTGAAGGATAGTATATCTGGGAAGAAGTTTCTTGTGGTTTTAGACGATATTTGGAATGAGAAGTACAAAAAATGGACTGATCTCTTAAAGCCATTTGAAGTGGGGGCTAGGGGAAGCAAGATTATCATCACGACTCGCAACCTTAAAGTTGCTTCCATAACAGGAGCTTCGCCATATCATTTGACGGAATTGTCCTTTGATAATTGTGTCAGCTTATTAGCCTTTCATGCTCTTGGAGCAACAAATTTTGAGAGCCACCCGGCTTTCAAAATAATAGGCATGAAAATAGCCGAAAGATGTAAAGGTTTACCTTTGGCAGCGAAGGTGTTGGGCGGTGTCCTACGTACTAAAAGTAATCCCCATGAATGGGAAGATACCTTAAACAACAAAATATGGGATCTTCCAATAGCGGAGAATGATGAGGTTCTCCCAGTTTTAAAATTAAGCTATGTCCATCTTCCTTCCCATTTGAAGAGATGTTTTGCTTATTGTGCGGTTTTTCCCAAGGATTACGAAATTGAGAGGGATGAGTTGGTACTCTTATGGATAGCAGAGGGACTTTTAGATGGACAAAAACCAAATGAGAATATCTTGAAATTGGGACGGAAGCACTTTGATGAGTTAGTATCCAGGTCATTTCTTCAACAATCAAGTATCGACGCATCTAAGTTTTCAATGCATGATCTTTTGAATGATCTAGCAAAGTCAATTGCAAGAAGGACTTGCTTTAGCTCGGGGGGCTCTCAAGTGGCAAGTAATGAACATGATGTGTCATCTCTTGAAAAAACTCGTTATGCATCATTCATCCCATCGTGGTATGTTACATCAAAATGCCTAAAACCATATCAAGGAATGAAGGCACTAAGAAGTTTAATTCTGGTGTGTGATGGATATTTCTCTATTTCCAACAAGGAGCTACATGACTTGCTTAAAAACTTGAAGTACTTGCGAGTATTCTCGTTATGTCATTGTTTCATCGAAGAGGTACCGAATTGTGTTGGTGATTTAAAACATCTTCGATATCTCAATTTCTCGTACACTCATATCAAGAGGCTACCTGAGTCAATCGACGCCTTGTGCAAATTACAAGCTCTGATTTTAAGAGGTTGTCAAATGCTTTCAAAGTTGCCTCAAGGTATCACAAAGTTAGTCAGCTTACAGTTTCTTGATATTAGAGATACAATGAGTCTAAAAGAGATGCCGTTGGGTATTGGTAATTTAGAGGATCTTATTATCTTGTCCAAATTTTTGGTAGGACGAGAGAAAGGGTCGCAGTTGAAAGAGTTAAAGAAGTGGCCACATCTTGAAGGAGAATTATTCATATCAGAATTGCAAATGGTGGAAAAAGATATAGATGCAGCCGATGTTAATTTGCTTCGAAAGCTAGACCTTGCCAACTTATCCTTGCACTGGGATAAACATGTGGGAAATCTCCATGATCATGAGCATGAAGCACAAGTGCTTGACTTTTTGCAACCTCACACTAATCTTGAAAATCTCACTATTTTGAACTATGGTGGTGCAAGATTCCCATCATGGTTAGGTTGTACGTCCTATTCTAAAATAGTGTCTTTGTGCTTGTGGGATTGTCCTAATGTTATATCACTACCCATACTTGGACAACTACCTTCACTTAAGAAATTATTTCTTAAAGGTCTATGTGCAATAAGAACGATAGGCTCTGAATTTTACGGAGGTAGAAGGCCTTTTTCATTGTTAACCACTTTAGAGTTCAACGAGATGTTGGTATGGAAGGATTGGTTTCCCTATGTCGAGGGCTCAGAAGAAGAAGTTTCATTCTTCTGTTTGCAGCATCTTGTTGTCTGGGGCTGTCCTTTGTTGGTCGGCACATTACCTGGTCAACTTGATCATCTCATAAGGCTTGAAATTCATTCATGTCCGCATTTGAAAAACTCAACCAATAATGTTTGTCTTCCATCTCTCCAAGAGTTGTTCCTTGAGGATTGTAACAAGGAGATCTTGAAGAGATTGGTCAACCTAACTTCTTTGACCAATCTTAGAATTAAGAATCTTGCAGAGCTTGTTTGCTTTGATCATGGGTTAATGAGTAACTTGATCAAGCTAAAGGAGCTTCATATAGGAGGGTGTGACCAGTTACAATACTTGTGGGAAGATGGAAATGAAATGCTAAAATCTATTGCCAGCTTTAGTAATCTCACTATTTTGAATATTAGTGAGTGTCCAGCATTGGAGATGGAGAATTTCCCTCCCCTTCCCATCACCTTGTCGTCTCTTGAAATTAGGGATTGTCCGAAGATGAAGTCTCTGCCAAACCACTGGTGTCATCTTACATTCCTCGAGTACCTCCTTATTAGACAGTGCAAAAATATCAAATGCTTGCCCGAAGGAGGTTTGCCTCCCAATTTAGTGACCCTCATAATTAATGGGTGCGAGAATCTGGAGCAGCCAATGAGAGAATGGGGCTTACCCCTGCTCATGTCCCTCACGTTTCTAAATATTGACGGAAGCAGCATGGGAGGGGAGGGAGAGAAGGTGTGGTTTCCTTCAGGAGACGAGGACGAGGAGGATGCGTGGCATCTTCTCTATCCTTCCTCTCTAACACGTCTTTATATAACAAATATGAGGAACGTGGAAAGATTATCACGTGGTCTTCGGAACCATCTCTCCTCTCTTCGACGTTTAAGGATTGAAGATTGCCCGAAGTTGAGGGACTTGCCAGAGGATGGCCTCCCTCCCTCCCTCCACACATTGATAATTCATGGATGCGAGATTCTAAAAGATCGATGCTCAAAACACACCGGCGACTATTGGCCCCTCATAGATCCCGAGCATCGTGATTGATCGCCATCTGATCCAACAAATTGATTCGTCCTGGTACAGTCAGGTTTTCTAGGGTTCGGGTAAGTTTATGGTTTCGAAGGCATCGATTTCCCATTCTGCTTCCTCAACTCGATGCTCAATACAAATCGATACTTTCCCATCTAGATGTTTCACGTAACTTTCTGGAAGTCCGAGAAATCCCTAACATACGCATTGATTGGGTTCGGATCCAATGGAGTGAGATCGATCTGCTTTCGCTATCATTTGCCAAATGCCGCGATTCATCCTTCAATGTGCAGTCAGTTTTCTTGCGGTTAGGGTAAGTTTCTCGGTCTTGAATGCATCAATTTCGCTTCTGTTCTTCAATTCGATGCTTTATGCGAATTAATTTTTTCCCATGGCAAGGTGTCGAATGGAATTTCCAGAAACCGACTTATCGTGAAATACAACTAAAATTCAGGGCTGAAAGAATGATCTTTAGTTGCTCGAATCCCATCAAGAGCTTCCTTTAGTCTCCAATTGCACTGCTTGCGGAAGTTGATGATATTCTTGTATGCCACTGCAGCATCCATCTCATCTACTGCGTTGGGCCTGCTTTTCTCTTCAGTCACTGCAATGCACTTTCGAACAGCAAGTGATTCAGCCTCCTCTGCAGGCATGCATCTCCTCTGTTTCATTTCCGGCCTCAATCCCAACAAAGGCATGTTATGTAAGACCCATCTCAGTTAATCTTCACAAAACCTAGCTCAGGTTTACTCCAGGCACCGTGCCTTTCATCCACCCGATCATGACCCTGCTTCCATTTTTACTGGAGCACCCTTCAAAAGAGCTTTTTTGACCTGTGCAAGTGATAGTTTTTAGTATCTGGTGATTTAAGGGTAAAAGTTACTACATTTTGAGCTGTCCAGATATACCAACAGGTCTAGGCAATCATTCCTAGGAGTTATTAAGCATACAAATGAGTCACCATCACTAGTGATTGGTGGTCTCCCATATTTGTGAGTTAACAAATCACAAGAATTTTTCAATGAAAAAAACAAATAGAAAATCATCAAGAGGGTATCCCAGTTCATTTTTCATTGCTGTGAATTGGGTATGCATATGATTTTGTTCTGAGCACTCTACGCATGAAAGGTAATTTTTATTCAGGACTAATTGCTTTGTCTTGTTTCAGATTTTTGGCTGAGAAATATGAGGGATGTGGAAAGACTGTCAACTGTGGACGATGTAACAAGCGTGGAGTATTCTGTTTCCTTCGTCTCTACATCTCTTTGGATGAGAACTATGAGGAATGTGGAAAGATTATCAAGTGATCTTCACAGCTATCTCTCCATTCTCGAATGGCTACATTTTATGGGTACTGGAACTTGCCAGAGGATGGCTTCTTTCCCTCCTCCAAGTATTCGGCACAATGCAATTTCAAATTCTGAGAGATTGATGCTCAAAACTCAGTGGTGACTATTGGCACCTCATCCAAGATATCCAGCTCATCGTAGTTGATCGAGTTCGGGTAATATAAGAAGATATCTCTCCAATGTCTAATTTTTGTCCTTCAGGTAATGATTCAGACTTCCTTTCTTTCTTGCACACTCGTCATTTAGCTACTGTTGCTCTGCAGGATCCATGTCTATTCTGAAATCGTCAACTCAATACTAAAAAGTTCATGTTATTCAATGGACAAGCTTCACCTAAATTTCCACAAACCAGATACCGAAGGTCCAACATTGACATTTAGGTTGCTCTGTTTTGTTTAACAAGGAAGTACGCAATGAAATGGTTAAAATGCTTGCATCGTACAGTGAGTCAACCATTGTTTTATACAAGTGACTATTCCTCAAAACAAATAATACTTGCATGGATTTGCTCACAGTGCTGGAATTATGATGCGTGGATGTGCCTGTTTGATGTTATATTTTGAACTTTTTTCATTCCCAAAACTTGTTTATCTTTCCACTCATGCAAATGCACTATGCTTTGCGTGAGAATCATGAAGAATTGTTGCTTTTATATTGATATTTTTCTGCAATTTCAGCGTTGTTCTATTTTCTCTTCCAAATATCTTCTTTTTTATGCTCTAGCTCATTGACCTGAATTATCTCTACTGTGCTTGTTGGGCAAAACATCCCACTGTCATCTTTGCTTGGCAAAATCTCTCGGTAGGATCAAATGCAAACACTGTCAAGTTAGGCAACTAATGTGCTTATGTTTATCTTTTGCAACTTTACGAAAAAAAAAAAAAAAAAAAAAACAAAAACAAAAACAAAAGGCTATTTATTTTGGTAGGCGTAGTGATATGCTCTAAACTGTTTTTTTTTAGTGACATGCTCCGAAAGATTAATCCATATCATTATGTCAATTTTCGAGTTCTATATTCATGGTCAAATGGAGAAGCTTTTTTACTTATAACAACAGCAGCTACTGTAAAGATGCAAAAAAATAGGATTTAAAACAGGTGTTTTCAAGTTGGTGAATATGACAACAAAATTTGATTGAGCCCTGCAGTATAAGCCATTTAAATCTGAGTTCCTTGTTAAAGTTCATCATTCATCTTTCTCCTATTCAACTTCCCACACCATCTCAGAGCACATTTTCTTTTTCTTTGTTGTTGGGAAAAGGCGGAAAGGAGCAATAAGGAAGACTATGATTTGTCCAAATTCTGGGATATTTCTATGCAAGATTCTGAAAGATCAATGCTCAAAACTCGCTGGCAACTATTGGCCCCTCATCCAAGAGATCCCTCCCTTCTCCATTGATGGTGTTCAAATCCAATGAATTGAAATTGATCACACCCGAGCCATGACAAATGATTTATCTCCATTGACTACTTTTCCTTCTTCAGGTAATTCTTATAACTTCTTTCATTCTTTTGTTTCCATTTGCTATCTGCCACAATTCGTTGTTCCACCTAAAGTCAGCTTTCTGGGGTTGGGGTCAATATTTTGGGTTTGAAGGTGTCAATTTCTATTCTGTTCTTCAGTTTGATGCTTAATGGATTGATTTTTTCCCGTGGAGATGTTTCTCATAGAATTTCCAAAAACCAGCCACTGAAGGTCAGAGACTGACATTTGGGTGTGTTGTGTGTCCTCAATGGGGTCTTTTCTTTTTAGGCCAGCAACTCACGGTTGAAATAAGCCAAATGTGATAAGAAGGATGGGGGATATAGATGTAGGTCCCAGTTTTGGCAAAGCTACCTAATGGGCACAAGCATTTGGTTTTCGGGAAATACAACTAAAATTTGGGGCTGCAAAATGATCTTTAGCTTCTTGAATCCCATCAGGCACATCCTTTAGTCTTTAATTGCACTGTTTGGGAAAATTGATAATATCCTTGTATACCACAGCTGCATTCAGCTCCACTACTACCTTGATTCAGCTTTTTCTTTAGCTACTGCAATGCTCTTTCGAACAGCAAGTAATTCAGCCTCCTTTGCAGATCTAGCTTGCACTACCACACCTCTGCAGGCAATCATCTTCCCTGTTTCATTTCTGGCCATAATATCAATGACAGCATGTTTAGTTCCTCCAATGTAAGAGCCATCACAGTTAATCTTCACAAAACCTAGCTCAGGTTTACTCTACACACCTTGCCTTCCGTCCACCCAATCATGACCCAGCTCTCCTACATTTTTACAAGAAACGCAGTTTGAAAGTGCTTTTTTAATCTGTAGGAGTGACAGTTTCAGGATCAAGTGATTTATGGTCAAAGATTACTGCATTTCTAGCATTCCGGATATACCAACTGGTGTAGGCAATCATTCTTAAGCGTTATCAGCCTGTACCAAGTCATTCGAATCTCCTAGCCTCACATTTGTAGAATATCAACCCATACCAATAAGTCACCATCGCTAGTGATTAGCAGTCTCCCATACTTGTTAGTTAACATAGCCATAAGGGTTTTTTAGCAAAAGGAAAAACCATTCAAAAGGGTCACTGATTCCTGACAATAATAAAGCAAAGTATCCCGGTTCTTGTCTTGTTTGCTCATTTTTGGTTGCTTTTGGGTGGGTATGCATATGATTTTGTTTGTCGGATCACTCTTATAGTTGCTCATTAAGCATGAAAGGCAACTGTTATTCAGGACTAATTGATCATCCCGTTCCAGGTTTTTGGATGAGAAATATGGGGAATGTGGAAAGACCATCAACGGTGGAGGATGTATGATGCATGGAGTCTTCTGTTTCCTTCCTCTCTAACCTCTCTTTGGATGAGAAATATGAGGACTGGAAAGACTATCAAGTGGTGTTCATGGTCATCTCTCCTCCCTCAAACAGTTATAAATTCTATGTTGCTCGAAGTTTGGGTACTTGCCAGAGGATGGCTTCCCTCCCTCCCTCAACGTATTCCACATAATTCAATGTGAGATTTTGAAGGATGGATCCTCTTTTGCGGGCAACTACCGGCACCTCATCCAAGAAATCCCACTCATTGTGATTAATCTAGTTCGGATCCAACAGGAAGATTTCTCTCCACTGTCTTAAGTTTTGCTCTTCAGGTAATCATTCGGACTTCTTTCTTTCACACTTGTCATTTAGCTACTGCTGCTCCAGGATCCATTTTCATTATGCTTCCTCAACTCAATGCTAAAATGTTAATTTTTTTCCATGGACGTGCTTCACATAAATGTCCACAAACCAGCTGCTGAATGTCCAACGCTGACATTTGGGTTGCCCTGTTTTGTTTACCGAGGAAGTACACAATGAAATGGTTATAGTGCTAATGTGGTACAGCCAATGACAATTCCTCGAACAAACAATACCTCCATGGACTTGCTCATGGTGCTGGAATTATGATGCGTCAAATGTGCCTGTCTATATCGATTATATATCTAGACTTTTGTGTGATGGCCAAAAATTGCTTATCTCTCACTTGGATTACACATAAAGAATTTGCAAATGGAAATGAACAATGCATTGCGTGAGAATTATGAAAAATTGTCACTCTCATATCGAAATTGTTCTGCAATTTCAGCATTTGCTGTATTTTCTCTTCCAAATATCTGTTTCTTATGCCCTAGCTCGCTGACCCGAATTCTCTCTACTGTGCTTGTCTTGCAGAAGATCCCACTGTCCTCTGTGTCTGGCAAAATCTCTTGGGCTGATCAAATGCAAATACTGTTGAGGTAGGCAACTGATGTACTTATGTTCATCTTTTGCAACCTGACAAAAGATAAAAAAGCTATTAATTTTGGTAGGTGCATCGATATGCTGTAATTTTTTTTTTCTTTTTGTGACAAGGTCTAAATAAGATTAATCTTTATCATGATGTTGATTATGAAGGTCTATAATCAAAGTCAAATTAAGAAGCTTTATTACTTTGAATAACAGCTATTGTAAAGATGCAAAAATGGGATCTATAACGGGTTCTCAACTTGGCAAATATGACAACTAAATTTCAATGAACCTGCAGATTATAATCTATTTAAATCCGACTTTCTCATTAAACTTCACAATTCATCTTTCTTCTATTTAAATCTTACACCATCTCAAAGAACTTTTTCATTTTCTTTGTTGTAAAGGAAAGGCGGGGAGGAGTAATCAGGGAGACTATACTTTGTTGCTCTGTTGAGTAATCCTAAAATTCCCACGTCTGCCACGAAGTATTGTGATTTAAAATTGCAAGAAGTTCGTCATCCAATACCACTCACAACCCAGTTATCTTGGGTAGGCAAGTCTTATCATTATCCTACTAAGCTGCCAGAGCTCCAGTTAATCTTCACAAAACCTAGTTCAGGTTACTCTACAGACCCTGCCTTTCGTCCACCAATCATGACAGTGATTTATGTAGTGACAGTTCCAGGATCAAGTGATTTATGTTTTTAATGGTTACTGCATTTCGAGCGTTCCAGATATACCGACAGGCGTAGGCTATCATTCTTAAGAGTTATCAGCTCGTACCAAGTTATTTGATCTCCTGACCTCACATTTGGAAAATATCAGCCCGTATGAAAAAGTCTCTATCACCAGTGATTAGTGGTCTCCCATACTTCTTAAGATATATATATCAGCAAGGTATCCTGGTTCACTTTTTGTTGCAGTCAATTAGGTGTGTATATAATTTTGTTCTGATCACTCTTGTAGTTGTTCACTGTGCATGCAAGACAATTTTTATTCAGGACCAATTGCTCGTCCTGTTTCAGACTTTTGGATGAGAAATGTGAGGACTGTGGAAAGACTGTCAATGGTGGAGGATGTAAGAAGCATGGACTATTCTGTTTCCCTTGTCTCTAATTTCTCCTTGGATGAGAAACATGAGGAACATGGAAAGATTATCAAGTGGTCTACCTCTCCTCTCTCAAACAGCTATCTTTTGTAGGTTTTATTGGTACTTGCCAGAGGATGGGTTTGCTCCCTACTCTGAGTATTCAGCATAGTGCGTTGTGAAATTCTGAAAGATCTATGCTCAAAACTCAATAGTGGTGACTGTTGGCACCCCATCCAAGAAATCCTACTCGTTGTGGTTGATTGAGTTAAGATTCAATAAGAAGATTTCTCTGCAATGTCTAATTTTTATTCTTCAGGTAATGCTTTGGACTTCTTTCTTCTTCCGCACTTGTCATTTAATTACTGCTTCTGCTCTAGGATCCATTTCTATTACAAATCCTCAACTTGATGCTAAAAAGTTCACGGTTTTCCATGCACAAGCTTCACATAATTTGCCACAAAGCAGCTAGACATTTGGGTTGCTCTGTTTTGTTTGATAAGGAAGCACATAATGAAATGGTTATAATGCTAATGGGGTATAGCTAGTCCACCATTTTTTCATACGAGTGACTATTCCTCAAAACAAATAATACTCATATGGACTTGCTCACAGTGCTGGAATTGTCATGCGTGGATGTGCCTGTCTGGATTGATGATATATCTTGAACTTTGTTTGGTGCTCAAATATGGCTCATCTTTCCACTTATGGAAATGCACTATGCTTCGTGTGAGAATCATGAAGAATTGTTGCTCCTATACCAATATTTTTCTGCCATTTCAGCATTTGTTGTATTCTCTTCAAAATATCTTTTTTTTTTTTTTTTTTTTTTTTTTTTTATGCCCTAACTCAGTGACCTGAATCCTCTCAACTGTGCTTGTTTTGTAGAATATCTCGCTGTCTTCTTTATTTGGCAAACTCTCTCAGAAGGATCAAATGCAAACACTGTTGAGGTAGGCAAATGATGTGCTTATGTTCATCTTTTGCAACTTGACAAAAGAAAATTAAAAGGCCATTTATTTTGGTAGGTGTAATGATATGCTTTAAACTGTTTTTTCGGTGACATGCTCAAAAAGATTAATCTGTATCATGATGTCAATTATCGAGGTCTACATTCAAAGTCAAATGAAGCAGTTTTCTTCCAACAGCAGCAGCTATTGTAAAGATGCAAAAAATAGGATTTAAAACAGGTGTTTTCGATTTAGTGAATATGACAATTAAATTTGAATGAATCCTGCAGATTATAATCCATTAAATCTGACTTCCTTGTCAAAGTTCAAAGTTCATCTTTCTACTATTCAAATTCCCACACCAGCTCAGAGCACATTTTCCTTTTTCCTCGTTTTCAAGGAAAGGCAAAGAGGAGCAATCAGGGAGACTATGCTTTGCCACTCTGTTAAGTCATCATGAAAGCCTCACGTTTGCCACGATGTATTTTGATATAAGATTGTGAGAAGACCGTTATCCAATACTACTCACAACCATTTATATATGGTAGGCAAGTTTCGTTACTATGACCCCACCAAGCAGCCAGAGCTCCCGTCACAGATAAGACAAGATTCATGCGCCATCATCGCTAGGGGGTTATCCTTGTGTCCTCGCGTTCGCGAAATATCAGCTTGTGCCAATAGGCCACAATCACTGGTGATCAGCGATCCCCCATAGTTTTGCATTAGCATTATCATTAGGGTCATTCAGGAAAAACAAAATCATCAAAACAATCACATTTTTTAGGCTTGCAATGGGAAGTACCCTAGTATGTCTTGTAGATTTTTGGTTGAAGTTGGGTGAGTATGTGAATAATGTGTATGTTTGATTACTCTTGTAATTGTTTATTTCACACGACAAAGTAATTTTTACTGTGGGCTACTTGATTTTCTCATCCTATGATTTTCTTTTTTGTTCCCATTTTCATCTCACATCTCACATGCCATATATTAATCTTTTAGTCAAACTTGAAGAGTACGATACAGTGATTGTGATTCAATCGAGATAATTATATTGACGATTGCAACCAACGAAAGTTAGGGCATTAAAGAAATGTCAAGGGCCTTAGTGAGGTGAACTCCGATTAACGTAAAAAAAATTGTTCCTTTTGTTTTTTTTTTTTATCCATTTAACTTTCTGTGCAATTAAAAATCAATTTTTTCTCAACTATTTATAAGAATTTAAGACGTCTTCAAAAATCTTATCTTCATCTGGTCAACCCGAGTTAGATGCCTTTATACAAAGTGTTACAAATCTTCTTGTTTTTTGTTTACAACATATGTTAATACTTCACATGATTGAGTTGAATAAGGAATGTTTCAAGAATACCTAAATATTTGTCGCTAATGAATTAGTTTCATTGATTTTTCAAACAACACTGTGTGATATACTAATTTGTAGATGTAAATCAATGATATAAACATGTATGTAAGTCAGGGATATCATTTGTTAAGGTTAAAATAACTTTTGAAAAATTTCCCCTTGTCAAAAAATAAAATAAAATAAAAGGCTTTTCCGAAACTTCAAAAATTGTGGATGCCAAAAAATAATGTCAAGTCAACTTATCATTATCCATAATATGACATTGTTCTTCTTTTCTCTTCGCCAAAAATATTGATATAACATAAGAGGGATCCATCTAGTCAATTGTTCTTAATATTTAAAGTAGACTCCAAATAAGAAAAAGCCGGTAATATGACATTTCGCACGTAAAGCGATATTGACACCTCAAAGTTTATATATTTCCCTTAATAGAATGCCTAGTTTAATACCATAGAAAAGCAAAAAAAAAAAAAAAAAAATCCCTAGTTAGTTCCCCGAAATGTTTCAAGTGCTCAAATGCTAAATGCGGATTCAACTTGAATTTAACAATTGCAATAGTATTAAGCCCTAATACCATGCGGCAAAAGCATTGAATGGGCCGTCGTTGGCATGTTGGGCCTAGATAGATAGATAGCCCCAACTCTTGGGCCTTGATCCGAAAATGGATCCGATTTTACTGGGACTTGACGTACAATTCGGGCAATAAGGTAAAGAAGGTTGTTCAGCTGGGACAACACTCACTAATTGTAGAACTATTGAATGGGCGAGCCTAGACGGACCAAGTCGGACATCAACCATCAAAATTCTTACCCATTCCACCCTAAGATTTTGGAAATTATTATACTTTCTTCGTATAAATAGCAGTATCAAGGTGAGCTATTGCCCAAAGAAAAAAGTTGCTTGCCCAGACTCGCTCAAGCCGTGCATTCGACAAACAATAAAACTATGTCGGCCAAGTCTTGGTAGCTTCGAGCTCTAAGAGAAGAGTCATGGCCCTAGGCTTGCCCAATTGTTTTCCCTTATTTGGGCTAGGTTGAGCTAAGCTCGATGGGCGATTCTTTTTTGGCTCTCGAGCCTACTCAAATGAACATGCTTTGCATTCGAATACAATGCGGGCTATTCAAAATATCTGATTTCATCTTGAGAAAAAAAATGATAAATGATGTACTTGATATCAACATGGACTCACACGAGCTCGAAACTTATGGCCTGATTATGTGCGAAAACACACAATCAGGTATGGAGAACAATGAGTTATTACAATGGCTCTCTTTAGATTTAGTTAATGACAGACTTTGTAATCTGTATAATTCCCTCTCCTTCCATATTCTATCGTGATAAAAATGAGTCGTCATCATCACCTGACCGTACGGTGAGTCGACCAAAAGGCAACTTCTGTCGAAGGATTCAGTGCAAAACAAAAGCCGCGAGAAGATGGTGGAAGAAGAATTTTTAGTGAGGGAGAGCACTGAGTCCGGCAGAGCTCTAGCTCAGTTTCTGACGTCTCTCGGCCTTTGCTCCGACGACAACGGCTCCTTCTACTCGGCTCCTCGCCGTTCAATCGCTAAAGCTTAGTCCTCTCTCTCTCTCTCTCTCTCTCTCTCTCTCTATGGTTTTCGGCTTTCGGTTCAATGAATCGAGCTGAGCTCTCTGTTTTTTCTTGAATTTCCAGAGGAGAGGCTTCTTCATCGACTTTCCTCCTTCTCGGTTTCTGTTGATGCCCTGGACCTTGGTTGTTGCCGATGGTAATAACTGATGCGAATCGCTGCTTGAAGATGGCGTATATTAGTTCTTTAACGGGGAGGCATTTTACCTGTTCGACAGAATGCCTGACTCAGTCATAGATAGTTAATTCCTATTGCATTCTGCTTACCAACGTTTTGATCTCCCATTGAAGTTGCACTGCTCGTCTCTTACTGCATTTCCCGTATAAAGTTGATAGAAATGCGATTATGTGTGCTTTTAGTATGTCAAATGCGGGTGATGTTCGCTGTTCATGCGTGCATTTGCTGTGTTAACTGACGTTGAAGATGTACATGGTATTACTCCTCTATGCTGCTGGACGTGAGAAGTTCTGGTACGGATGACCTACGTATGACTTTATATACATAGTCTTTGAGGTGCATAAATATGCATAGTGAGATGGGCATGTGTGGATATTGATGGCTCATCAAATTGTCATCGTTTCCAGCCTTAAATATAATAAGGGTGTTTGCTGGCTGCTTTTGTTCACATGGGGATTGTGAGGATTTCAATATCATTTTGGTAGTGTTCTAGTTGTGTGAACATATAGAGAGATGCCGCATTGATGTTACATTTGTTTTCCATCAAATTGGGGCAATTCAAGGCTTGAAACATATAAAAAATGATGGTATTACATGTTGCCCTGATTTGAGTCAAGTAAAGCCATTAGTTGTCTGGTGTTACTTGTGTGTAATTGGACCTCCTCGGTATGTGTATCCATGTAAGAAAGTGACGTCTTTGATTCATTATGATTTCATATTGGATTGTCACATTGTGATGCTTGAAGCGTGCTTAAGTTGTCCTAGTAGCTTGCTGTCCGTATGTATTTGTGCAGTGAATGATAAACTTGCATTTGTGGCTGGTGGGGTCTTGGTTCGGTTGAAGTGGTTATTGGCGCTTTCTGTTGGACCAATGTGGGTGCCGCTTTTCTCATATAGGACAATAGTGCATGGATGAAAGTTGCTTTCTTTGAGGTAAAAAAGTTGAGTATATTGAGCTAAATCTTCACTGCAATATGTTGACTTCTTCTCAGCTTGCCCATCATCTTTGAGATTGTAAAATATCAGCCCTCGTTTTATTGGTGGTGTAGTTGGTTGTTCATCCTTTAAAGATTAAAAAATTAAAAATGAATGCTAAGAACTTACTAGTTTCAATTAGGTAGTCAAGCCTTTAAGAATAGGTTTATTCACTGTTGGATGAGGTGGACTTCACATGGAACCCAACTTTTGACGACGCAAGTGAGAAATCGTGAATCCTAGAATTCATTCTTTATGTTGTGAATTCCCCTCTAGATCAAGTTACACCAGTCATTAGGTAATTAAAGGTAATTGGATGTGATGGTTGATCTGGCTAGTTTCGCCGACTGCAATGGTGGCGACAGCATTGGAATGAGTCGCCTTGGCAGTGGTGCTGATGCCAACGGCATGGCAGTGGCTATGGGAATGGCGGTGCTCTCCCTTGCCCCATTCCTTCATTTCTTTTCTTTTCTTTTCTTTTTCTTTTTCAGTTTTTTGCTGTTTTTTTTTTCTTTTTAGCTTTTCTTTTTGCTTTTATTAAGCTTATATTTGATAAGATACATAAAAATCTGGACATAATTCTAATAGACAAGTACCATAGAGATAAATGAATGAATAATTAAAATATGATTAAACATGAAAAAAGTTAGACGAACATTATTATTGATTTTGAGCAAGAGAACAACAATCAATGCCGATTATTAAATAATATTTTATTCAAACAAGGAAAAAAAAAAACCATGTGAAAAGTGAAGTAACAAAGCCAATTTGCGTCTTGGAAAGTCTTGGACTTCTTGAGTTTTTGTTATATGCAGCAATGACAGTGCTAAAAATTCGCAGCAAGAGGGTGGCAATGATCTGCTGAAGGGTGCTGAGATAGTAGTCAATGGTAGGGAGCCGCTTAATAGGAGAATGCTAGTCCTTTTGAACACGATTTTCCTTTTCATGAGTTCTATGCATAGACCATAATTTCAGTAGATCATACTGTTAGATGGTTATTTGCGACGCCTTTACCATTGCTAGAGTGAAACAAAGCAACTTGCTTAATGGATTGTTTGGTGTGGTTGTTGTGCTTGACCCTTTTTCTTGTTTAGCTCAAAGCACGTGCTTTTGTTTTCCGTTTTGAATAGAGAAAGTTAGCCATCTCTGATGACTTGTAGTTGTCTACAAAAAGTCTTGGTCTTCTTAAGTTTATGATTTATGTACATGAACAAATATATGATTGTGGAAACTACAAATATCTGAGGATATTGTCCAACCATTACAAGACAAGCACTTGTGGACGCAAAGTACTTTCTATCGATTCCTCTAACCACTGATGTGCATTCTTGAAAGTCTTGGTCTTTGTTTATTGTTTTTGGTAGGTGAAAGTCTTGGTCTTCCTAGCTTTTATAGTTTTCTCTCTCCCTTATCTCTTTATCACTTAGATTCACCACACCCATGCCCATCCTCCTACTCTAGTTTTCTCTCTCCCTTATCTCTTTATCACTTAAATTCACCACACCCATGCCCATCCTCCTACTCAATAGTTTTCTCTCTCCCTTATCTCTTTATCACTTAGATTCACCACACCCATGCCCATCCTCTTGCTCAATAGTGTTCTCCTCCTGCTCATCTGAACCTAGTGCTCGTGCTTGCTGGATTGCTGCCATTGATCTCATCCCGTTCACCGGTCTACTCCAAGAAGTCTACTCGGAAAAGGTAAGAGACATCTATCTTCTTGCTCTATTTTTCCCTCAAACTGATGCAGCCGCAACTTTGCTATCTAAAGCATCTAGTGAGCATTTATTACCCGAGAGCAACCACCCATTCTTTCTGAAATCTTTCTATTATGGAGGCAAAGAAGGGGCAACAGAGCAACAGAAGTTTGGTTCTTAAACCGATTTCATGCCTATCTATGATCCTAATTAAAGTTGATGTCGAGTTTAATAACAAAGAATTGTTGCTTCAATTTTTGTTAGATAGTAATATTAGGACATTAAGATTAATTTTTAATCTCCTTATCATTGATTTCTTTCGGGCGAAAGATGACCACCATTCTGTTAGGAAATAGTTTAACAAAAATAGATCTATTTATATTTCTGAAGAGTTTAGCAAAAATAACCGATTGATAACGACACAAAATTTCTACTCTAAAAATAGAAATTCGTTTGATAACGACACAAAATTTCTTCGTTTCGGACGATGGCGGACCGGCGGATGGCGGCGGGAGCCGGCGGCCGGCGGGTGACCGATGGATGGTGGTCGGTGGCAACGGATGAAGGACTGATTGACGAACGATGAGAAAAATTTTTATTTCTCATTTCTATTCCAGAAATGAGAAGTAGAAAATTTCTACTTACGATTTATTACAAACCTATTTTACGGAATGAAATCTATTCCATAAATAGAAAAACGGAATAAGTTTATCAAACAGATTTCTATTCCAAAAACAGGTCTAAAATTGAAAAATTGTTTCTGGAATAAAAATTACTGGTTATCATGCACCCTTTTACTAAACACACACTGACGTGGAATGATTCTACTTAGTACAAGTTTGGGATTTTACATGAAATAATCACATATCTGTTTGGAATTTTAGTCCATTAAATTGGGTAAACAACAATAAATATCGTAAGAGGATAGCTTCATTCCTCTTAGAAGAGATTCATTCACGTTTACTATAATTTCGTGGTGCCAAACAAAATAAATAACTTTTGTTGTGTCTTTTCAAATATTTATTGTTATAATAAGAAGTCCTTGTTATATAGATATGGTAGATTTACCATCAACCGAAAGGGATAAGGTGAATTAATAAGGTGCTTGTGATTTAGTATTCTTTTAAGGTGCACCAGTGTAATCAATCGAGTTAAGTCAATTCGTAAATTAAACTTCACATGAAGTAGTTTCTACGGAAGCCCTTAACTCAATTCGTAAATTAAACTTCACATGAAGTAGTTTCTACGGAAGCCCCAAGGGTGTTGCATGGTGACGACTTGTTTTCATTGTGTGAAAACCAATGATAGTTTAGTGCTGGAAAACTTATCCATGTATTTTCTTTCAAGATAGAGACAAATGTGAAGGTGGTTGTGATAAAAAAAAAATTAAATTTTGAATTATGGAAATTAAAATTGTGCTTCGTTAAAAAAAGACCACACGATGACTCAGTGTTTTGTTAGAGAAAAAGGTATTCTATGTCGGAAATTTTTTAGAGATTGTTCATCTTTTATAATGCGCATTAATCTGGTATTAAACAAACTTCGCATATTATTCAACCCTAAAAAGCCCAACTTGTCATTTTATATTGTCCGCTCCTAAAAGTGAGTAACTTTCTCATATTTGTTGACTCACCCTTATGAGTTTTAATCTATGCTAAAGAATCTTTAGTCAGTCAATTTAATTTTAATTTTAATTTTAATTTTTGAAGGCGTCAAAAAAACTTATGATATTTAATCAGTTGGTGGGGCTGCGAAGCCAAGAACACATCACTCCATGGATTTCAGCTCTCTCTCTCTCTCTCTCTCTCTCTCTCTCTCTAGAGAGAGGGGGGGACCAATAATGCTGTGACACCCCCGACATCCCCCAATCCGTTAGAGTCGCCACACTTCTTTCCTCGTCCTAGATATCCTTCTTTCTTATATCAATGGACTTTGGAGAATCCATATGGGGGTCTTATTACACATTCTTTGGTCCCTACACAATGTATATGGCAGAAGTGGATCCAACAACTCCCTTCCTAAACACAGAAATGATGCACACAAGATACACACAGATATCGACCAAGCACTTTTTTTTTTTTTTTATTAACGTAAACTTGATAGATGACTTTTGTCGGTACAACAAAAGCCAAAGTTTCCTATACTTGGCTATATCAAAAACTAGACCAACATTTTCCATTAGCTATTCACAAGTCGTCTATCAACAAGTGTCGGTGTCCAAAATTTCGTTGTTGACCTCATGTCCTCGATCACTCTACTTCGCTCGATCCCCCGTCATCGTCCTCTAGCGGCGGTGGCAGCGGCCACAGAGTACGTTCGTTCCTTCGGACATACAAGATGACGAACTCCTGATGCACGGAACCCAAGGGTAGGCTAGTGTCGAACATCACTATCACCCTCACTCGAATGAAAGTCAGGATCCTGATGCTCTGTTTGTTCCCATTGTAAATCGATAGGGATCCCATAGAAAGTACCAAGAGGTGCGAGCAGCAGAGACATCTTCCTTACTCTAAAATATGTTAGTTCCCACGAGGGGTGAGTACAACCACTCAGCAACTAAAGATATACTAAACTATATTATGTAGAATCATTGTCATATGATTTCATGCAAAATCCACAAAACACATCAATAAAAGAATAGATGCGCATTAAGTCAATAAAGCTTTTCAACAAAATGGCAAGCACAGTTTAATAACCAAAACACATCATTTCAATCACATCATTTCAATCACGTGGGTCTCGATTATAAGGTCAAATCGTTATGGCACGTCCCATACCGTGTCACACAATTTTGTTCCATAATCAGGCGCAACTATCAAAATGGCGTAACTCAGCAGCACAATCAACTTTAAAACTCAATAGATTTGTGATTCACTATCACCTACTCCCAGAGGACCAGTGTTTGTATCCCTCCAGGCATTCGCACCCAACCTAACATCACGAAAGCCTTCGGTTCCATATTTCAGTCATCGGGCATCTGGAGCATGTCATGTCTCACTTCTAGGCATCTCGCACCTAACCTAGCATCATGAGGAATCGCCAGGGCTCACTATGTTACTAGTGTCCCCTACCCTCCAAAATGTGTATCATCATATGTCTGGGCATCCCGACACCCAGGGAACCTCTGGGGCTCACCACAACAATGGTGTCCAACAGGCATCCAGAGCATGTCATGTCTCACCTCTAGGCATCCCGTCTCCCGGGACTTCGTCGTCCCGAGGGTCCGACAGTAGCAGTAATATATCAACCATGGTGTAGTCATTTAAATCAAATCAATGCCAAAACGTTTTCAAAGGCACATCAATACCACAACACTAGTCTTTAAAACATATGTCAATCCCTTATCAATGAAATCAAAAGCACGATACCAATCCATAAGATTCACTTCCACAGTTAACCCTCTAATAGGCTTCGAAATTCATTTATAAATCCTCAAGCCGCACTTGCGCCTCACGGCCCGAATTGAAAAGGTTTATCAAAACTGTAAGTAATTTGAAATTGGCATATTGGCAATTCCAAACCTCACTCCCGACTTCAAGGTTTTTAAAACGGTTCATGTAAAAGTTTGAGATTTCAAGGACACCAAACATTTTTCTTTTCTTTTTAAAACATTTGTGAGCAGCGCCTTGGTACATAAAAATTTCAACACAATTTGGGAGGTTTTCCAAAACAGTTTATAAGCAGAATTCTCAAAGCTTTACAAACGCTAAAATTGATGCATATTTGAAGCCCGAAATCACATGTATTCATAAAAACTATAAAGCTTCCTCAATCATCTAGCCCCAAACAATTTCAGTCATCCTATATATCACCATTCAACACCAAATTCAAACAATCCAACCTAACAATGCACTTCCTCAATCAACAACAGCATTACACTATATAGGTTAGTAGACTCCAACTTGCCTTAGGTCCAGTGGCGTTGATGGCGAGCGGACTGCAAGCTACCAGCTATGGTTGAGGTGAAGAGAAGCAACAATGGCGTGCAGTGAGGCGTGAGCCGAGGCCTCTCGGGTTTTGCTGCGGCAGAGGGGTGGCAACAGATTTCGAGCTACGACGCTCGTGGCAGGCGGTGGTCTTCGGCAAGAAACCGAAGGTGAAGTGATGAGACTTCCTGAGGTGGTCGGCTTGGCAGTCTGTGGGTGACTCAACAGCAATGAGGGGGTCGGTGACAGAGTGCTGTGGTGGTGCGGCTAGTAGCTAGGTACGGGATGGTGAGGAGGCCGATGGTGTGGGATACAGCGGTGTGGTGTGGGTGGTTGCCTACTGGTGGCCTAAGAAGCACAGACACTCTCTGGAAGCCTTCGTGTCGTGTCCGACACTCTGACACGTTTCCGACACGCGATCAACAAGTGTTGAGAAATCCGACACTTGGTCAACTCTTCCCAACACGCTCTGAGACGCGAGTCCAAAATTTTGACAAGCAATTCCGACACGCATGGGATCAATTTAAAAAATTTTCAATACTTGAGGGGTTAAAATATAAATATATAAAAATAATGAAAATAACAAAAATAAAAGAGACAAAGAAAATTCTCACTCTCACGTTCTTACTTATAAGTTTTGACATTCCCATGAGTGATGATGAAACGCCCCTCATCTCGCCGGCGTTGCTTCGCCGCCCCCGCAGACTTAAAGTTGTGATTTTTTTTTCCTTTTTTGCTTCTTTTTGCCTTTTGTAGGCGTCGCTTGTGAGTTATCTCTTTTGTTCCATGTCATTAGCTTGTGAGTTATATCTTACATTTTCCATGGCGAATTTAGTTATTTTCTTTTCTTTTGGTTGTACTTTGAGAGTTCTTGTCCTAGATTTTCATTTTTCTCGAACCTTGTTTTACAGAGGAGCTCCAAGTCAGTCTATATCATGAACTCTGAACTTTGTCTAGAACTATAAGAAATCTCACTAATTTCCGACGATTGTAAGAAAACATGACACGTTCCTTCAAATTTACTCTTTTGGGTTTGCAATTTTTAAATTTCTTATTCAATCTCTGTCAAATTAAAATAATGAATGATATTAACAAATGTTGAATTAATATTTTTAGTATAAATTAATTCTATGCTCTTTTTATTATTTATTTTTCTATTTATATATAAAAATATATATTTAATATATAATGTTTCAAAACGTGTCAGAAATCTCTATTTTTGGAGAAATATCGTGTCGGCGTGTCGTGTTGTGTCGTGTCTTATGTCGCGTGTCTGTATCGGTGCTACATAGCTGGTGACAATGCCCGAGCTATGGAAGACCTTCGACTGAGAGTTCGCTGCCGTCCTCAAAGGGGTGGAGAACTCGAGAAAATTGGGGGAAAGAAACTCGGCTTCACCGGATGCAAGAGGAAATCAATCCCTCTTGGCCGTTGACTCCTTGAGTCACGCGTGCGGTGACAGCGAAGAGGCGAGGACAGCTCGAGCAGAGCGTGGCTGTCCTTGAAGAATTTTAGTCGCCATCTGTCCCTTCCCATGCGTAGACGTGTCTTCCCTTTTGTTGACTGCATGGGTCA
Source organism: Eucalyptus virginea (assembly GCA_014182375.1). NCBI lineage: Eukaryota > Viridiplantae > Streptophyta > Magnoliopsida > Myrtales > Myrtaceae > Eucalyptus > Eucalyptus virginea. The sequence continues at coordinate 12,963,539 of CM024515.1, read as the reverse complement.
ACTAAGCGGGCCTTCGTGGCAGTCAACAGGAGAGGAAATCCGGTGCCGGTCGAAGGACATCTTGCATGTCCATGCAAGAGACGTGTCCGACTCCTTGCTCCTGCACTCGGTACGTGGCAGCAGCTCGCGTGCAGGACGTGGGCTTCAAGGAGTCAAAGTCTTCAAATAGATGTCCAGTTGAAGAAATCGTGGCTGCATGGTCAACCTTGCATGCATGCTGGACGTGGCTGCTCCTTCGGTCAAAATCTTCCCTTTTTGTTGACCGGTTGAACTGCTAGAGAGAAGGGGCTGCATGGTTCTGTACGTGCATGGGGGAAAGGCAATTTATTTAGGGCTATTAGGTGGTCAAATATCCTCCTTTGTTGACCCCCAAATGGACGTATGCATGGCTATGCATGGGCGAGTTCCTCGATCGCGTGAAGGAGGGGTACCTTGATGGGGCCGCAACTTCGGGAGTTGACTCTATGTGCTTGAAAACTCGCTTTAATAAGGTGCAAATGCGGAAGAAATGGGTCTCACGGGTGGCCTTACGTGAAAAGATTCCTAGATGAGATGTTATCGCGAGAATGTGATGAAATGCGACGCTTCGATACGGTGAGAGTGGTGATGAAACGGCAACCGAAAGTGGCGCCAACGAAGTAGTCCGACGACAAATGTGTTAACCTGTCACAGACAGTTACATATTCGAGGTCCGGCGAAATCCGGATGTCACATTAAGGGTTTAGTACATGTTTTAGATATAATTCATTTAAAAAAAAGTGTAAATGAAGAGTAAATGTTTATAATCGTGCATTCCCGCTACCAGAAAAATAAAAGATATGATAGAGAAAAGGGAGAGGGAAAAAAATACAAAGTCACCACCTGAAAGAAGTGAAATACTCATACCAAAAAAGAAAAATCATATTGTTAAACAAATTAATATGGTTCTAATCTCCTTGTGAATTTTTCATTATGATGTTACCAAATTATGGAAGACTTGTCATTTTTTTTTTCTTAATTGTAGACCAATAGAAGACAAAAAGAAAAGAGGGACATTTGCTTTAATTCAAGGTAAATAGGAAATACATTGTTGATGGAGAGCACGTAATGTCTGGGTGAACTTCACACGATTCAGAATACAAAATGCTTAAAGAACGCTTCTAGAGGGGATGCCTTCTTGCTGCACAAAAAGATGTAGATAAACAGACGAAAGGCTAGATGGAAAGCACGTGATCTCCGAACGATTCCGCTCATTGATCGCATACTTTGGATATGCGATCAATATAGGCTTTAAGTGGAAGTTACAATGGTAAAACTTCGCAGCAAGATGACGACAATGATCTGCCGAGGGGTGCTAAGGTAATAGTTGATAATCGGAATCACTTGATAAGAGAACGATGGTTTGATGCATAAAGTATAATTTTTAGTAGATTATGTAATGTTAATTAATGATTATTGACTCCTTCACTATTTGCAAACTAAACTAAAGCAACTTGGTTAATGGATTAGTTGGTGCACCTGACCTTTTTTCTTGTTTATTGCACGGACAAAATTAGTCACATTTGATGTCTTTACATGGTCATTCACATTGAAGGAGGAACCGATAATCTTCTCATATCTTAAACATATGCAAATTTTCAGCAATGTAACCGCCAAGTAAAAGCCTACTTTGATCGCATATTCAACAATAAAGCAAAAAAACAAGGACAATGAAATCATAGAGATTCTAATAATATATGAATGTGTGAAAAGCCAACACAACACTCATAAGTAATGAAGTTTTTGACGAAAATACGTGTGAGCTCTAAGTTGGTCATATGAAGAAAAATCACATTTATCCTCTGTTTTGGATGCCCACAAGAAAAGTCTGGATCCAAAGAAAAGGGAGAACAATTGACAAAACAGGCACTCTTGGACAAAAAACTATTTTAGTTTGATTTGTCTAAACTTTGGTGTGCATCCCTTGAAAGTCTTGGTCCTTCTTTTATTCTTTTTGGTAAGTGGACGTCTTGGTCTTCCTGGAATTCATAGTTTTCTCTTTCCATTAGCTCATTTTACTTTACTTCACCAAAACACCTTGTTGTTCTCGACAGTGATTGATTCACCCATGGCCATTGGGGAGATCGTTTTGGGTTCCTTCTTTCAGACCTTGTTTGACAAGTTGAGTTCTTTGGCATCAGACTATGTGCAACGGGAAGGAATTGACACCACCATCCTTGATGATTGGAAGAGGATGCTAGTCACAATCAATGCAGTGGTGGATGATGCAGAGGAAAAGCAACTTAGCGGTAATTGTCTAGTGAAGCTGTGGCTCGATGATGTTAGGGACTTGGCCTTTGACATAGAAGACTTGCTCGATGAGTTCGACATCAAAGCCACTCAAGTTAAGTCGGAGGTAGAATCCAGAACAAGTAGAGGTCAATGGAAAAGGAAGTTCTTTTCTTTTACACGACTGGGCTCACTTGTGTCTGACACTAAGGTCCAAGATATCAATGGTAGGTTTGAAGCGATTGTCAAAAGGAGGGATTATCTAAGTTTGAGAGACAATGTTGTGGACAGATCCAACTACAGCAACAAAAGGGATCCCACTAGTTCTCTGCTGGAGCCTCGGTTTGTCGGCAGGGAGAAGGAAGAAATGGAGATACTCCAACTATTGATCCGTGAGGTCAAAAATTCTGATGCCACATTAAGCATAGTTCCCATAGTTGGGATGGGCGGTGTTGGAAAGACGGCCTTGGCTCAACGGCTATATAATGATGCCAAAGTGAATAGTTGTTTCGAGAAGAAAGCATGGGTTTGTGTGTCAGATGTTTTCGATGTCCTTGAAATAACAAAAACTATTTTGCAGTCAATCACTAGGTCATCTGATGACGACAAAGATCTTAACAAGCTTCAAGTTAAGTTGAAGGATAATCTAGCCGGGAAGAAGTTTCTTGTGGTTTTAGATGATATATGGAATGAGAAGTATGAAAAATGGACTGCCCTCTTAAAGCCATTTGAAGCGGGGGCTAGTGGAAGCAAGATCATCATCACGACTCGCAACCTTAATGTTGCTTCCATAACAAGAGCTTCACCATATCATTTGAGGGAATTGTCCTTTGATAATTGTATAAGCTTATTGGCATTTCATGCTCTTGGAGTAACAAATTTTGAGAGCCACCCGGCTTTTAAAATAATAGGCAAGAAAATAGCTGAAAGATGTAAAGGTTTACCTTTGGCGGCAAAGATGTTGGGCGGCGTCCTACGTACTAAAAGTAATCCTGATGAGTGGGAAGATACCTTAAATAACAAAATGTGGGATCTTCTGACGGTAGAGAACGATGAGGTTCTCCCAGTTTTAAAATTGAGCTATGTCCATCTTTCTTCCTATTTAAAGAGATGTTTTGCTTATTGTGCGGTATTTCCCAAGGATTACGAAATTGAGAGGGATGAGTTGGTACTCTTATGGATAGCAGCGGGATTCTTAGATGGGCAAAAAACAAATGAGAATATCTTGAAATTGGGACGGAAGCACTTTGATGAGTTAGTATCCAAGTCATTTCTTCAACAATCAAGTATCGATGCATCTAAGTTTTCAATGCATGATCTTTTGAATGATCTAGCAAAGTCAATTTTGGGTGGGACTTGCTTTAGCTCAGGGGGGTCTCGGGTAGCAAGTAATGAACATGATGTATCATCTCTTGAAAAAACTCGTTATGCATCATTCATCCCATCGTGGTATGTTACATCAAAATGCCTGAAAGTATATCAAGGAATGAAGGCACTAAGAAGTTTAATTCTGGTGCGTGATGGATCTTGCGGGGGCTCTTTCTTTATTTCCAACAAGGTGCTACATGACTTGCTAACAAACTTGAAGTACTTGAGAGTATTCTCGTTATGTCGTTGTAACATCGTAGAGGTACCGAATTGTGTTGGTGATTTAAAACATCTTCGATACCTCAATTTCTCGTACACTCATATTGAGAGGCTACCTAAGTCAATTGGTGCCTTGTGCAAATTACAAGCTTTGATTTTAAGAGGTTGTCAAAAACTTTCAAAGTTGCCTCAAGGTATCACAAAGTTAGTCAGCTTACAGTTTCTTGATATTAGAGATACAAAGAGTCTAAAAGAGATACCATTGAGTATCAGTAATTTAAAGAATCTTATTATGTTGTCCAAATTTGTGGTAGGACTTGAGAAAGGGTCGCAGTTGAAAGAGTTAAAGAACTTGCCACATCTTGAAGGAGAATTATTCATATCAGAATTGCAAAAGGTGGAAAAAGTTATAGATGCAGTTGATGCTAATTTGCTTTGAAAGTTAAGCCTTACAAACTTATCCTTGCATTGGGGTGAACATTTGGGAGATCTCCATAATCATGAGCGTGAAGTGCAGGTGCTTGACTCTCTGCGACCTCACACTAATCTTGAAAATCTTGCTATTTTGAACTATCGTGGTGTAGTATTCCCATCATGGTTAGATTGTACATCCTATTATAAAATAGTGTCTTTATGCTTGTGGGACTGTCCTAATGTTATGTCATTGTCTATGATTGGACAACTACCTTCACTTAAGGAATTATCTCTTAGAGGTCTACATGCAATAAGAATGATAGGCTTTGAATTTTATGGAGGTACAAGGCCTTTTTCATCCTTAACCACTTTGAAGTTCGAAGAGATGTTGGCATGGAAGGATTGGTCTCCTTATGCTAGCCCAAAAGAAGAAGTCTCATTTGCCTGTCTTAAGCATCTTGTTGTTCGAGGCTGTCCTTCGTTGGTCAAGACATTGCCTTGTCAACTTGATCGTCTCACAAAGCTTGAAATTCATTCATGTCCGCATTTGAAAAACTCAACCAATGATGTTTGTCTTCCATCTCTCCATGAGTCGTTCCTCGAGGATTGTAACAAAGAGATCTTGAAGAGCTTGATCAACCTAACTTCTTTGACCATTCTTACAATTAAGAATCTTGCAGAGTTTGTTTGCTTTGATCTTGGGTTTATGAGCCACTTGATCAAGCTAAAGGAGCTTCATATAGGAGGGTGCGACCAGTTAAAATATTTGTGGCAAGATGGAAATGAAATGCTAAATCTTACTTGCCTCCAGGAATTAACCATCGTAAGCTGTCCTCAGTTCACATCATTCGTGATAGGAGAAACAGAAATAGAGCTGCCATGCAACCTTGAAAAGATGAAATTGAGTAATTGCACCAGTTTAGAAAAGCTTCCAAGCAAGATGTACACACTTAGTTATTTGTCTATTGAATGGTGTCCAAAACTCATAATGCCAACCATTTCTTCATATGACCCCAACAACAACAACCTGATGTCTCAACTTCAATCTTCATGTACAAGTAAATGTGATTCTCTGACATTTTGTCCCTCTACCAAGGATAGACTTGCTACTCTAAAGACATTTTATATTAAATACTGTGAGGGAGTGCAATCACTGGAAGAAATCACCATAGAATCACTCGAATTTATGGGAATTCGCAATTGTTGGAATCTAAGAAGCCTACCACAATTCCTTCACACACTCTCCCATCTCACTGGATTGAGTATAAGTGACTGTTGTCAGATAGAGGACTTTCCTCCCCTTCCCCTCTCTCTATCAAGCCTTACACTTGAGAGATGTCCGAAGATAAAGTCTATCACCAGTATCACGAGTTGTAACAATCTCACTTCTTTGGATATAATTGGGTGCGGGGCATTGGAAATAATAGATTCCCTTCCCCTTCTCATCACCCTATCACATGTCTCTCTCTCTAACTGCCCGAAGATAAAGTCTCTACCAAAGTGGCGTCATCTTACATCCCTCCGGAACATATCCATTAGGCATTGCCAAAATATCCAATGCTTGCCCGAAGGAGGTTTGCCTCCCAATTTGCAAGAGTTTCATTGTGAGTGCGAGAATATGAAACAGCCAATGAGAGAATGGGGCTTACCCCTGCTCACATCCCTCATGTTTCTAGATATTATTGGAACAAACATGGGAGGGGAGGGAGAGAAGGTGCGGTTTCCTGAGGAGGAGGACGAGGACGAGGAGGATGCCTAGAGTCTTCTCTTTCCTTCCTCTCTTACCTCTCTTTGGATTGGCCATATGAGGAACGTGGAAAGACTATCGGATGGCTTTTGCAAGCATCTCTCCTCTCTCCAGTGTTTAGGGATTTCAAATTGCCCGAAGTTGAGGGACTTGCCAAAGGATGGCCTCCCTCCCTCCCTCCAAGAATTGTGGATAGAAGGATGCGAGATTTTGAAAGATCGATGCTCAAAACATACTGGCGACTATTGGCCCCTCATCCAAGAGATCCCTGACATCGAGATTGATTGGGTTCAGATTCAATGAATTGATTTGTCCTAGTACGGTAATGTTTTTTAGGGTTCGGGTAAGTTTATGGTTTTGAAGGCATCAATTTCCCATTTTGCTTCCTCAATTCGATGAAAATTGATTTTCCCTTCATGTAGATGTCTCACATAAATTTCTGGGAAAATCCAAGAAATCCCTGGCATGCGCATTGATTAGTTTCAAATCTGGTGAAGCGAAATTGATCCACTTTCGCTTTCATTTGCTAACTGCCACGATTCATCCTTCGATGTGCAGTCAGTTTTCTAGGGTCTAGGTAAGCTTTTTGGTCTTGGATGCATCAATTTCGCTTCTGTTCTTCAATTCGATGCTTTGTGCGAATTAGTTTTTTCCCATGGAGAAGTGTCGCATAGGATTTCCAGAAACCGCCGTATCGTGAAATACAAGTAAAATTCAGGGGTGAAAGAATGATATTTAGTTGCCTGAATCCCAGCAAGAGCTTCCTTTAGTCTCCAATTGCGCTGCTTGAGGAAGTTGATGATATCCTCGTATGCCACTGCTGCATCCATCTCTTCTACTGCCTTGGCCTGTTTTTTTCTTTAGCCACTGCAATGCTCTTTCGACCAGCAATTAATTCAGCTTCCTCTGCCGGCGACCATCTCCCCTGTTTCATTTCTGGCCTCAATCCCAACGACGGCATGTTATGTAAGACCCGTCTTAGTTAATCTTAACAAAACCCAGGTCAGGTTTACTCCATGCACCGTGCCTTGCATCAGCCCAATCATGACTTAGCTTACATTTTTACTGGAAACACACTGCAAAACAGCTTTTCTAACCAGTACAAGTGACAGTTTCAGCATCTGGTGATTTATGGGTAAAAGTGATTGCATTTTGAGCTTTCCAGATTTGCCAACAGGTGTAGGCAATCATTCTTAGGAGTTATCACAGCATACAAATAAGTCACCATCGCCGGTGATTGGTGGTCTCCCATACTTGTGAGTTAACATAATCACAAGAATTTTTCAGCGAAAAAAACAGAAAGAAAATCATCAAGAGGGTATCCCTGTTCTTTTTTCGTTGCTGTCAATTGAGTATGCCTATAAATTTGTTCTGATCACTCTAAGCATGAAAGGTAATTTTTATTCAGAACTAATTGATAGTCCTCTTTCAGATTTTTGGTTGAGAAATACGAGCAATGTGGAAAGAGTATCAACAGTGGAGGATGAAAGAAGCATGGAGTATTATGTTTCCCTCATCTCTACTTCTCTTTGGATGAGAACTATGAGGAACGTGGAAAGATTATCAAGTGGTCTTCACAGCCATCTCTCCACTCTCGAACAGCTACATTTTATAGGTTATCAGACCATGCCAGAGGATGGCTTCTTTCTCTCCTCCAAGTATCCAACATAATTCAATTTCAAATTCTGAAAGATTGATGCTTAAAACTCAGTGGCAACTATGGGCACCTCATCCGAGAAATCCCACTCATCATAGTTGATCAAGTTCAGATCCAATAAGAAGATATCTATCCAATTTCTAATTTTGCTCTTCAGGTAATGATTTGGACATCTTTCTTTCTTGCACGCTTGTTTTTTAGCTACTGTTGCTGCTCCAAGATCCATTTCTATTAAGAATCCTCAATTCGATGCTAAAAGGTTCATGTGGACAAGCTTCACCTAAATTTCCACAAACCGCTGCTGATGGTCCAATGTTGACATTTGGGTTGCTCTGTTTTGTTTGACAAGGAGGCAAGCAATGACATGGTTATAATTCTAATGTGGTACAACAAGCCAACCAACCATTGCTTGATACAAGTGACTATTCTTCAAAACAAATAATACTTAAATGACTTGTTAACAGTGCTGGAATTATGATGCATATATGTGCCTGTCTGTATTGATGATATATCTTGAACTGATTGATGACCAAAAATTGCTTATCTTTCCACTTATGGAAATACACTATGCTTTGCGTGAGAATCATGAAGAATTGTTGCTCTTATATTGTTATTTTTTCCACAACTTAGGTGTTTGTTATGTTTTCTCTTCCAAATATCTTTTTTTTAATTTTCTATATCCTAGCTCAGTGACCTAAATTGTCTCGACTGTGATTCTTTTGCATAATATTCCACTGTTATCTTTATTTGGCAAAATTTCTCAGGAGGATCAAATGCAACCAATGCCGAGGTAAGCAACTGATGTGCTTATGTTCACCCGTTGCAACTTGACGAAAGAAAAACAAAAGGCTATTTTTTATTGGTAGGAGTACTAATATGCTCTAAAAGATTAATCTGTATTATTATGTCAATAATCGAGGTCTATATTAATAGTCGATCAAAGAGGTTTTCTTACTTCCAAAGTAGCAGCTACAGTAAAGACACAAAAAAATAAGATTTAAAACAGGTGTTTTCAAGTTGGCGAATATGACAACTAAATTTGAATGAGGCCTGCAGCATAAGCCATTTATATTCGAGTTCTTTGTTAAAGTTCATGGTTCCTCTTATATTCAAATTCCCACACTATCCCAAAGCACATTTTCTTTTTCTTTGTTGTCAGGGAAAGGGGGAAAGGAGTAATAAGGAAGACTATGATCTGTCCAAATTCTGGAGATATTTCTATGCGAGATTCTGAAAGATAGATGCTCAAAACTCACTGGCGACTATCGGCCCCTCATCCAAGAGATCCCTCTCATCTACATTGGTGTTCAGATCCAGTGAACTAAAATTGATCATACCCGAGCCCTGACAAAGGATTTATCTCCGTTGACTACTTTGCCTTCTTCAGGTCTGCCGCAATTCGTTGTTCCACCTAAAGTCAGCTTTCTGGGATTAGGGTCAGTTTTTGGGTTGGAAGGCATCAATTCAGTTCGATACATAATACGGATTGATTTTTCCCGAGGAGATGTTTCTCATAGAATTTCCAGAAACCAGCCACTAGAGGTCAGAGACTGACATTTGGGTGTGTCATGTGTGTCCTCGATGGGGCTTTTTCTTTTTACTCCAGTAACTCGCTGTTGATATAAGCAAATGTGATAAGAAGGATGGGGGATGCGGATGTTGGGATTAGGGTCAGTTTTTGGGTTGGAAGGCATCAATTCAGTTCGATACATAATACGGATTGATTTTTCCCGAGGAGATGTTTCTCATAGAATTTCCAGAAACCAGCCACTAGAGGTCAGAGACTGACATTTGGGTGTGTCATGTGTGTCCTCGATGGGGCTTTTTCTTTTTACTCCAGTAACTCGCTGTTGATATAAGCAAATGTGATAAGAAGGATGGGGGATGCGGATGTAGATCCCAATCTTGGCATAGCTACCTAATGGGCACAAGCATTTGCCTTTTGTGAAATACAACTAAAATTTAGAGCTGCAAAATGATCTTTAGCTTCTTGAATCCCGGCAGGAGCGTCCTTTAGTCTTTGATTGCACAACTTGGGAAAATTGATGATATCCTTGTATACCTCAGCTGCATTCAGCTCCCCTACTGCCTTGGTTCAGCTTTTTCTTTAGCTACTTCATTGCTCTTTCGAACAGCAAGTAATTCAGTTTTCTTTGCAGGTCTAGTTTGCACTGCGACACCCCTGCAGGTAATCATCTCCCCCGTTTCATCTCTGGCCACTATCCTAACAACAGCCATGTTTTGTTCCTTCTATAAGACCCATCATGGTGAATTTTCGCAAAACCTAGCTCAGGTTTACTCTAGCGCCCTGCCTTTGCCTACCCAATCATGACTTATCTCTCTTGCATTACTGGCAACACAGTCTAAATGAGCTTCTCTAATATGTGTAAGTGACAGTTTTAGGATCAGGTGATTTATGGTTAAAGTTTACTGCATTTTGAGTGTTCCAGAGATAACAACAGGTGTAGGCAATCATTCTTAAGCATTGTAAGGCCCTACCAAGTCATTCGATCTCCTGACCTCACATTTGTAGAATATCAACCAGTACCAATAAGTCACCACCACCGGTGATCAGTGGTCTCCCATTCTTGTCAGTTATCATAATCATAAGAGTTTTTTAGCAAAAGGAAAAACCATCAAAAGTGTCACTAATTCCTGACAATAGTAAAGCAAAGTATCCCTGTTCTTGTCTTGGTTGTTCACTTTTGTTCGATTACTCTTATAGTTGTCCATTGCTCATGAAAGGTAATTGTTATTCAGGACTAATCGATTGTCCTGTTCCAGATTTTTGGACGAGAAATATGGGGAATATGGAAAGACTATCAACAGCAGAGGATGTATGATGTATGGAGTCTTTTTTTTCCTTCCTCTCTAATCTCTCTTTGGATGAGAAAATATGAGGAGTAGAAAGACTATCAAGTGGTCTTCATGGCCATCCCCCATCTCTCAAACAGTTATACTTTGTAAGTAGCTTGAATTTTGGGTACTTGCTGGAGGATGGCTTCCCTCCCTCCCTCAAAGTATTCCGCATAATTCAATGTGAGATTCTGAAGGATGGATCCTCTCTTTTCGGCAACTACTGGCACCTCATCCAAGAAATCCCACTGATTGTCATTGATCTAGTTTGGATCCAACAGGAAGATTTCTCTCCACTGTCTTGAGTTTCGTTCTTCAGGTAATGATTCGGACTTCTTTTCTTTTACACTGGTCATTTAGCTACTGCTGCTCCAGGATCCATTTCCATTCCACTTCCTCAACTTAATGCTAAAATTTTCATGTTTTTCCATGGACATGCTTCACATGAATGTCCATAAACCAGCTGCTGAAGGTCAAATGTTGACATTTGGGTTGCGTCTGTTTTGTTTACCAAGGAAGTACACAATGAAATGGTTATAATGTTAACGTGGTACAGCCAGTGACTATTCCTCGAACAAAAAGTACCACATGGACTTGCTCGTAGTGTCGGAATTATGATGCGTCAAATGTGCCTGTCTATATAGATTATATATCTGGATTTTTGTGTGATGGCAAAATTTTTGCACTTGGATGACACATAAAGAATTTGTAAATGGGAATGCATTATGATTTGTGTGAGAATTATGAAAAATTGTTGCTCTTAAACTAATATTGTTCTGCAATTTAATCGTTTGCTGTATCTTCTCTACCAAATGTCTGTTTTTTATGCCCTAGCTCATTGACCTGAATTCTCTCGACTGTGCTTGTTTTGCAGTATATCCCACTGTTATCTGTATTTGGCAAAATCTCTTGGGAGGATCAAATGCAAACACTGTTGAGGTAGGCAACTGATGTAGTTGTTTTCATCTTTTGAGACTCGACAAAAGCGAAAAATGAAAAAGCTATTAATTTTGGTAGATGCACCAATATGCTCTATTTTTTATTTTATTTTTTGGCGACGTGCTCTAAATAAGATTTATCTGTATCTTGATGTTGATTATCCTGGTCTATATTCAAAGTCTTCTTCCTTTCAATAACAGGTATTGTAGAGATGCAAAAGTAGGGTGTAAAACTGTTTTTCGAGTTGGCAAATATGACAACTAAATTCCAATGCACGTTGTTAAAGTTCACAGTTCATCTTTCTTCTATTTGAATTCTCACACCATCTCAGAGGACATTTTCTTTTTCTTTGTTGTAAAGGAAAGGCGGAGAGGAGCGACCAGGGAGATTATGCTCTGTTGCTCTGTTGAGTCATCATGAAAGCCTCACGTCTGCCACGAAGTATTTTGATCTAAAATTGCGAGAAGATCGTCATCCAAAACCACTCGCAACCCAGTTATCTCAGGTAGGCGAGTCTCATCACTATAACCCCAGCAAGCTGCCAGAGCTCCTGTCGCGATTGAGGAAAGATACGGGCACTACCATTGCACGTGGATTATCCTCATGACCTCGCATTTGTGGAATATCAGCTTGTACAATTACGCCACCATCACAAGTGGTCAACGCTTCCCCATAGTTCTGCGTTAACATAATCGTAAGGGTCAGTTGGGAAAAACAAAATCATGAAAAGGGTCACTCCTTTTCAGATTTGGAAGAGGCAGCACCCTAGTTTTTCTTATTGTTTTTGGTTGCAATGAGGTGAGTATATATATAATTTGTTCATGTGATTACTCTCGTAATCGTTTATATGGCATAAAAAAATCAAAGTTTAATGTGGATTCCACGCAACGGTGCCATATCCTAACATCATACTTTCAGAGGCAATTAAAACGTAGATAGCCCAACTCTTGGGGCTTAATCCCAATGGATGGAATTGCAATTATACTTTGACATACAATTCAGGTAATAAGTTCAAGAAAGTCATTTGGCTGCGACTACACTTTAATTAATTATAGAACCATGCAATAGGCGAGACCAGATAGACCAAGTTAGATATAAGCATTAAAATTCATATTTACCCTAAACTATGATTTTGGAATATATTATACTTTATTCCCGTGAATAGCAGCGCCGCAGCAAGTTTGATCTCAAAAATAAAATTGCTTGCTCAGCTCGTTCAGATATTGCTTTTGCTAAATAATAAAACCATATTGGGCAAGCCTTGGTAGCTCCAAGCTCCAAAAGAATGGTCATTGGTCAAAGCTCGCCCGTACATTTCCTACCATTGAACTGGGTGGAGCTGGGCTCGATGCGTGCACTTCTTTTTCTTTTCTTTTCCTTTTTTTTTTTCTTCTCAAGCCTATTCAATGAATGAGTATATTTTGCGTTTGCCGACTATTTGAAATATCTTGTTTCACCCCGAAAGAAAATACATGCTAGACGACATTAGTGTGGGTACATATCGTGCAACCTCAACATTTAGGGACTAAATAGTCAAAAGCCCTCAATCAAATAGTGAGAACAATAATTAATCACACTAATTAGTTAATGACAAGCTTGTAATCTTTCTTCTAGTCAAAGTAGTTATCTTCTAGTCAGCCCAAGTAAATTGCTTTTATACAAAGTGTTATGAATCTTCTTGTTTTTTTCTTTACAATATATATTGATATTTTATATGACTAAGTTAAATAATGAATGTTTCAAGAATACTTACATATTTGGGGGCCAATGATTTAGATTGGTTGATTTTCCCAACAACACTGCTTGATAGACTAATATATAGATGTAAATCAATTATATAAGCAGAATCATAAGTGAGGGATATCATCTACTAAGGTTAAAATAACTTTTGAGCAATTTTCCCCTTGTCAGGGAAAAAAAAAAAGGAAAATGCAAAATGGCTTTGTCAAAACTTCAACATAAAAGCAATCATTTGCAATCAACTGATCTTAATTTCTTTGACAAAATAAAAATTTAAATATTTGAAGCAGGCTACAAATAAGAACAAGTCAATAATATCGACATTTTGCATGTGAAGTGATAGCGGTACCTCGGAGCTTAGGTATTTCCCTTAGTAAAGTTCCTAATTTAATACCGAAGAGAAGCAGGCCAAAAAAAAAAGAAAGGAATTCTTAGGGGGTGCATGGTTGTGTTCTTTTGTTATGTTTATGAACAAAAATTTTGCTTTTTTTTTGTTTTTTTTTTGTTTTTTTTTTCGGGAACAAAAAAGAGCATAAACGCGTTTGTTTGCGTTTTTGTTCAAAATCTGTTTTTTTGTTCACGAAACAAAATTGGAACGGAAATAAGAAACAGAAAAAAAAATTGTTTTTTTGTTCCGGAAACACTTTTGAAGAATAAATTTTCTCTCTCCTTTCTTTTCTTTTCTTTTTTTTTTTTTCTTCTTTTTTTTTCTTTGGCTGGTCGCCGGCCTCAGCCATGGCCGGCGACTGGCTGTTGAGGGCCAGCAACGCCATTAAGGGCCGGCGACCTCGCGGAGCGTCGCCGGCCCTCAACGAGGCTAAGCGTCGCCGGTCCCCCCGGCGAGGCTTAGGCTCACCTAGATCCGGCGAGGCCGAGCCTTGGCCAAACGACGCGAGGCTCGGCCTCGCCGGGGACCAGCAAGCCTCGCGAGGCTGTTGGCCCTCGTCGATCGGTCACCGGCCTCGGCATGGCTAGCGACCGGCCAAAAGAAGGAAAAAAAAAAAAAAAAGAAGGAAAAATAAAATCAAAAATATTAAAAATCAAAAGAAACAAAAAAAAGAATATAAATTTACCAAACGTATTTCTATTCATTTTTTATTCCCAGAAACAAGTTTATTAAACGCGTCTTTCTGGTCAAAAATTGTTCCCCGGAACAGAAATAGTTTTTTCTATTTCTATTCCCCGGAACAATTTTTGAACAGAAACACAAACAAACACACCCTTAGTTAGTTCCCCGAAACATGCCCCTTCTTCAAATTTTGTAGTATGAAATAAAAATTCAAACTTTAAAAGAATAGGAAGATTTTACGTGTAGATTTTCAAAATGTTTTAGGTGCTCTCAGTGTTAAATGCAAATTCAAATTGATTTTGACACCTATAGTAGGATTAAGCCGACACCATGCTTCAAAGGCATTGAATGGGCTGCCATTGGCATGGTGGGCCTCAAAAGGTAACAGCCCAAACTCTTGGGCTTTAATCCGAAAAGGATCGTAAATTTTACTATCAAATTATTGAATAACATGTAATAGTCGATTGGTGCACCATGGCATTTACTCTCTTTTTGTCATAGTTATATTATTTTTTTAAAATTTTTTATAGTATTAATTCACTTTAATGGAGGGTATATTTGTTACCAACGTACCGGTTTAGGATTTTTAGTAATCGAACAAATTAATTTGGGTTAAATTTGTTACAAGTGTACCATTTTTGGGTTTTTTATAGTCATTTGGGGTAAATTTGTTAGAAGTATACCAATTTGAGGTTTTTCGTGGTCAAAAAATTAGTTTGAGATAAACTTATCATAGGTATATCAGTTTGAGGTTTTTTGGGGTATTAATCATTTTCTTTATTAGTGTTGGTTGTTCCAGTTCAAACATGGATTACCATTAGAAAAGGGAAAATTACATAAAACTTATCCGAACTTTGGGATTAATACAAGCTTATCCCCAAACTTTTAATGGTTATAAGTTGGGACTAATATGTGTTTGTCCCTAAACTTTCAATCGTTGTATGTTATTCCTTGAGCTTTTATTTTATTATAGCCGTTAACTATTGTTACATTTTTTTGTTGGCAATGTGCTATAGTAAAAACATTTAAGGGGTAAATGTGTATGTTTATCTCATTTTTTGATAGAAGTCTCTCTTTTGTCTTTGATTTCAATAAAAAAAATGAAAAATCTAGGAAAATAAAGTGATGGAAAATTTATTATCAAAAGAAATGTTAATTATTAACATAGATGAAAATGTTAATGGAATAAATATTTTAAAGAAAAATAACACAATTTAGTAAAATGAAAAGGCCAGAATAACAAGAAGGAAAATAACAAAAAGTGAAGGATACTGATTACTTTCTTTTAATAAATAATTAATACAAAAAGACTGATCAAGAGATAATATAGAAAAATCACTTTACTTTTCAGTTAATCATTTCCTTTTATGAGTTGAAGCAATAATTTCCTTTTATAACTCTTTTTAAATATCTTGTTAATTGAATTTCTTTTAAATTAATAAACCTTTAAATGTACATAATGAGTAACCAATTATTGTTATTTCACCATCTTCTTATTGAGAATATTTTTTTCCATTTGTGTCCTTTCATCTCATTTTTTTATTAAAATCTTTCTTTTATCCTTGATTTTGGTTTAAAAATTTTAAAATAAAGAATGGAGCAAAATTAATTATTTAGAATATTAATATTATAAAATTAAATATCACTAATAATACTTTAACGAATATTATTAATTTGTGAAAATATTTATATAATTAATAAGAAATTGAAGAACAAGAAACACAATGTTGTAAAAAGACCTAAATGACAAAAGGGCAAATAACAAATCGGTACTCATTATGTATTTCTAAATTGTTAATTAATGAAAAAGATGAAGATCAATAAATTTATTTAAAACCACCGGTTGTGGTGGCTCCGCTGGATAAGAGCTCTATTAATCCTTCCCCAAAGGTGAAGGGTTCGAAACTCAGTGGAGGCATTTGGTGTCTTAAGTGGGATGTCGGGGTGGTAAGTCCTCCACTAGTGTCTCCCTGGGTTTACTTCGCCGGCTACCGGCTATACGGGGTTCCTGAGTTATCAAAAAAAATTATTTAAAAAAAAAAATAGATTTCAGTTGCTCATTCCCTTTTAAAAGTTGAAGACATTAAGCCTATGAATATAAGTAATGAGTAACCAATTTTTATCATTTCATCTTTTTGTTATCAAGTCCGATTCCTTTTTATATGGTTTGCATTTTTTTTCTTAAATATCTTATTTAGTTGTACTAAAGTGGCTATATTTATCAAAATTTGTTCAATAATATGACTACTACTTATACTTTTCTAGTATTTAATTTAACTTCTCCCATTTATATAATATTTCATAACAATTGTGGGTACAAGAGATATTTCCTTAAAAAATCAGATGAAATATGTACTTGTACACCTTATGAGTCATATACATTACACATGCTAACGGAAGAAAATAACGTCAGGCTAATAGATATAATAAAATGAAAGTTTGGGGAGGTATTGTGTAACAACTGAAAGTTTAGGATAAACCTATACTACCCTCAAAATTCGGGAGGATTTGGTTTTATTTCCCCATTAAAAAAAAATGACTAAGTACCAAATTTAGCTAAGTACCATATTTAGCTAGATGGAAGAATCAATATGTAATATTCTTGCTATTCCATAGGTATGCACTACCAAAAAGTTATTCAATAATAATAATAAAAAATCAACCCTATGGTTTCTTTACACTAAGTAGTTGATAGACATTGTCCAGTTTTGTCATTAAACTAAGCACTAAAGTTTGCCGGATGGAATAAGGAATAAGTGCAATAGAAGTCCTAAAACTTGTAATGAAAATGCAATTAAGTCATAAAACTTGCAAAAAGTACAATTAAGTCCTAAAATTTGTTAAATTGTTTCAATTGAGTCCTAAAATTGCACTTTTTGCAAGTTTTAGGACTCAATTGCATTTTCGTGACAAATTTTAAGACTTCTATTGCACTTATCCCCTTAAGTAACATTCTAGCACTTCCATCGACATGCACAAAAAACTTCAGGCTCAACTAGTGGGCTTAATTAGGCATGATGTATGTATATGCATGTTTCTGATACATAAGGGAAATGGTATTCTGGCACTTCCCATTACCCTATTTTTCCCCGTAATGGCTCATGATATTCTTCTCTGCTGGCTTTAACTATTATATCTGAGGTGACTGTCAATAGGGCTGGTAGAATTATTGGGGACAACAGGCAAAGTTATCCGACAAGAAACTAGAGATGACTATCGTTGGCAGATCCTATCTAATGGAAATTCTGACGCCAAAGGAACATTCTCAAGTTGAGGCAAGGGGGGAGGATGACACCATCTCGCCCGACTCATGTTGAAGGAGGGAGCGGCTTGTAACATTGAGACTTGCATTTTTCTTTCAAGATGTAATTTTTGTATGAGATGTAATATGTAGGTTTGAATCTTATATATTTGTATTTCAAACAATGGAATTTGCGTGGTGTGATTTGATTTTGTAATGAGATGTATTTGTCTAAGTCTAATCTTATGTACGGTGTTTTGTATTAATATTCTTTTTGCAGTCATTCCTATTTCACGCTCCCTATGAAAAAATAACCATGAAGTAGGAATAATTTATCACCATTGAGATTTTGCTTAAATTTTTCATCAAATAATTGATTTTTTTAAATATAAAAAAGAAATTAGAAGCCGTGCTCGAGCATAATATATAAATCAAAAGAGGCATTTTGTCATTAGCCATGTTTCCAAAAATATTGTCAACGTATCATTTTTCTACTTTTTATTTGGATTAAGCATGTCAAATATCTCCTATGTCCAACTATTCTTGCGGGTTCCAATCAAAAAAATATTCTTGCGGGCCATTCGATTAAAGTTCACAAATAAAATTGATCACTTATTCCGAATAAAATATGACCCGAATACATTGTTAACTAATTAGCTTTCAAAGTGAAAAATAGGGCAATAATAAAAGTAAATAGAGGACAACATCCAATTCTGATTTCTCATAATCAGGCTTTTTGTCAACAAGCTAGTCTACATGACAACATTCCAATCTTTCTGTTCTATTATTCTTTTGTTCCTTGAAATAGAAAAAGAACAAAAATCCGTTTGGTAATGTCAGTTAGTTTTTCTATTCCTCAAAATAAAAAAGTGGCCTGTGAATAGATTTGAAACTAAAACAAGAAGTAGAAAAAGTAGCTTCTTGCTACTTGTGCTCGTAAACAATTTCTAAAAATAAGTCATTTTCTTTCTTTTCTTTTTCTTTTTTCCTTTTCTTCTTCGTTCTCTTCTAATCGGTCGGTGGAGACTCGTCACCCACCATTGCCATTGCCATAGAAGCTTGTTGCACACCACCCGTTGTTGCTCAACAATCGGCTAGAGGAGGAAGAAGAAGAGAGGAAAAAAGAAAAAAAAAAAAAAGAGAAAAATCTCAAAAAAGTTACTAAAAATATTAAAGAAATTCTACATCACAAAAAAAAAAAAAAAAAAAAACTTATGGGTCATACCAAACACTTGTTCCTTTTCTATTCCGATAATAGAAATTTTGTACAGTTACTAAATGTGTAGTTTTATTTAGAATTTATTCCAAAAAATAGAAATAAAAAAATTATTTTTGAAAGTAAATTATTTCCAAGAATAGAAATATTACTAAACGCACCCTTATTTTCCGGTGCCAACAGGAAATAGAAAAGCTTTGATTCGCATTTCTTAGTATGGCATAATTACAATTTACGTCAGGATTTTCAAAAACTACATTTGGATCCGCGGAAACTAAATTCTTGCTTTTCCCTCAGGCTGATTATAGTTCTACGTTTTATCATTTTGACTGTGCCTACCTGGGAATTTACGGGGAAAACGTGATGACATCAATGTATTAAAGAAATAAAGCAGGTGTGGAGAGAAGTATGCAGAGAGTCGGGGTGAGCAAGTAGCTCATTTGGCTAAAAAGGAATCCACTAATTTACGAGACTTATTGGTGCCAATGTTTAGGAGAGCAATTTCTTTTTCTTTTTTATTGGACATTTTGCAATCACTGTGCAAATCCAGTTGTGAAAAGCATAACTTTTGTAAATCTGAATGTCAACCGTGAATCTTAATTATGAATTTGCAATAAGAAATGAATACTAATTTTTCCTAGCAAATATTATAATAGGTAAGGTAGAAATCACAATCGCCCACAAATTTCAGAAAGGAAACTGCAACTTCTCTGAAAAGACATGGCCTCCCGAAAGGCACATAGATTCCGCAAATTAGAAATTTTAAAACTGATGTCCCCAAACACCTAAATCCAAATTTTATTTGTGAGCGTTAGCTGGAGAAAATCATTAAAAAAGGAGAAAATTACACAAAATTCCTTCAAACTTTGGCCGTGGAAAACCATCAAAGTCGCTGGGATATTCTAGTACAAAACAAGCACTTGTGGATAAAAAAGTTTTTTCTTTTCATTTGTCTAACCTTGTACATCCTTGAAAGTCTTAGTTTTTGTTTGATCTCTTTTTTTCTTTTCTTTTTTTCTCTTTTTTTTGATGAGCCAAGGAAGCTCCGTACGCCGACAACGCGGTGGAGTAAACCCTATGGAGGCACGTAAATCACCACCACCCCTCGTGCCTCGGGTAAGTCACCCTTGTGACGCCCGAGAATCGAACTCCTCCTCTTGCGTTAGGGGGAGAAGCTCACCGCCAACAACGCCACTTAGGTGGGTGGTGTTTTTGTTTGATCTTTTTTTTTTTTTTTTTTTTGGTAACTCAGGGAACCTCCGTGCGTTGCTTCGCGGTGGAGTAAACCTTGGAGGGAGTAGAGTCACCACCACCCTTGTTCCCCGGATAAGTCATGGGTTTCTTTCTAACAAGGTAGACAACGCAGGGATTCGAACATTGGATCTCTCGTGAAAGGAACCAACGCCCAACCACTACGCCGCCACCACGGGTGGTGTGCTTTTGTTTGATCTCTTTGATAAGGGGAAAATGCAAAAAAAGTAATAAATCTATTATATTGATACTGATTCAGTTTTAAATATTTCAATTGAACCAATTCAGTCCTAAATATTTTCATATTGATATCAATTTTATCCATCCAACCAATTTTGGCTGGTCAACGCTGATATGAATGTTGACCATCCAACCAACGCTTACGTGATAATTTTTTTAATAATTTTTAATAATTTCTTTTCAAAATTTTTATTAATATGTTCCTTTTCCTTTTCCTTTTCCTTCTTTTTTTCCCTCTCCTTCCTCCTTGGATCCCTGTTGTGGCCAATGAGGCTTCGACAAGACTTGTTGACCATTGGGCAAGGGCCTCGAAGTCTATGCCGGCAACTAGCTAGGGTCGTGGTCTTTGCCTAGGGCCACGGGTGAGGCCAACCTTGCTCTAGCCTTACTAGAGCCTTGTCGGCCACTGTGGGGATCCAAGGAGGAAGAAGAGCTAAAAAAAAAAAAAGAAAAAGAGAAAAATTATTTAAAAAAAAAAAAAAAAATATATATATATATATATATATATATAAAAAATTGTAACATCAACGTTAGTCAAATGGCTAGTGTCCATATCAATACTTCCAAAATTGACTAGATAAACTAAACTGATGAGAAAATATTTGGTGGTCTGGGAGCGCCATGTCAGCGTGGTCCCCAACCACTCACGCAGCGCCACGTGGAATCTCCACTTCCACTTCAAGAGAAACTTCAAACCAAACCGACACGCGGGAGTACCTGGCCCTGGCCCACCTCTCTGACTCTCTCTCCTCTCTGTCTCTCTCCCCGTTCTCCTCTCTCTGCTCTCTGTCTCTCTCCTCTCCGCCTCCGCTGGTTGCTTCCATTGCCCCCCACCCTGACACTGACGCCGACGCCGCAGCCGCCGATGCTCCTTCGCCTCCCTCTCGTGACGTCCGCTTTGCTCTCTCTTTCCCCCTCCGCGAAGTTGTGCCTCTCTTCCAGGAAACGCGACGCCGACGGCCCTCCACCTCCGCCTCCGCCGGTTGCCTCTGTCGCCCTCGACTCCGACGCCGACGCAGCCTCCGCCTCCTCCCCTGAACCCAACTCTGACACCGACGCCCCTCCGCCTCCCTCTCGCGATCTCTAGTCCCCTCTCTCTCTCTCTTTCGTCCTCGAAGTCGCGCCTCTCTTCCAGCAAACCCCGACGCCGACGCTCCTTCGCCGGTTGCCTACGTCGGCGTCGGAGTCCATTGCCCCCAACTCCTCTGCCTCTGCCTCCGCCTACGCGCCTGACGCCAACGCGTCGAACCACGACGGCGAAAATGGAGGAGAGAGAAACGACGAGCTCGACGGCGACGAAGCAGAAGCGCGCCGCTCGGGGTTCTGGACATTATCCAAGAAAACAGACACACGATCCCCAACACAAAAATGTCCACTGTCTTCTTTTCTGTCTCTCCACCCTCTCCTTCATTCCCTCCTCAATTCCATTTCAAATCCTTCAAACACTTGTCTCCCCTCAAGACCACCCTCAAAAGACCTCTCTTTTCCACAACTACTCGTTCCTCGCTCCATGTTGACCCCCTCGAGTCCGACCCGCCATTGCCACCTTCCGTCCAGACCTTCTGGAAGTGGCTTGCTGAGGAGGGCGTGGTGTCTTCGACGTGCCCGGTTTGCCCGGCTTAAGTTCCCGAAGGCCTCGTCCTCGTCGCTCGGTGAGACATTGCTCAAGATGAAGTTGTCGTGAAGGTCCCCAGGAGGTTGTGGATCAACCCGGACACCGTTGCTGCTTCAGAGATTGGCTATCGCTGCGCCGATTTGAAGCCCTGGGTGGCTGTCTATCTCTTCTTGATAAGGGAGAAGATGAGGGGCAACTCGCGGTGGTGGTTCTATATTGATATATTGCCGGAGCGAACCGACTCGACATTGTATTGGTGGGTTTCATGTTTGCTTTGCGAATCCTAAAAAAAATTTAAGACTTGTTATTAATTCTATTGGATAGTCTAAGATTGTGGGGTGGTTAGTTGTGTGCTTCTGTTTTCTGGTTCCAGTGCAGGTCAGAAGAAGAGCTTGCAGAGATAAAAGGTCCGCGTGGTTTCTCCATCGCAGACGTCCCTTGCTCTATGTGCCTTTGTTTAATTGCCTTGTCTCTAGATATCAATGAAAGAACCTTTTTTTTTTTTTTTTTTTTTTTTTTTTCCGCGGAATCATCCAGGAACCTTACTATTGCGGATGACCAGGGAGATGAAAGAGCATGTAGAGAGTCAATACCATAAAGTAAAAGAAGAAATCATATCACGGCACGAGCAGCTGTTTCCATCTTCGATTACGCTGGATGGGTTTCTTTGGGCATTTATAATGCTGAGATCAAGGGCATTCTCTCACCTTAGGGGCCAACTTGTTATGCTGCCACTTGTGGATTTAGTAAGTCAATCGATCTTTCCTATTGTAAATTAATAATGAACTTGTCTGCATTTCTTTCGGGCTTAATCAGTCTGCCAGAAAATTTATGAATTCCATATTATTTACGTGCATCAGATTAACCACAGCGCTAGCATAACGAGAGAAGATAATGCAGAGGAGATTAATGGACCAGCAGGTCTTTTTTCTTGGGACCTCCTTTTCTGTTTGAAGTCAACAATGCCTGTCAAAGAGGGTGAGCAGGTAAACCTCTTAAGCCTGTTGAACTTATTCAGTAATTGATGATCCACTTGACATATTACGAATATGATATCACTCTCAACACACCGCATATCTTTTTCCCTGTCAGTCACAGAGAAATGAATCTTAACCTAATTGAACTGTAGTAATTAACAAATTGATTACCCGTCGAGAAATCCCCAGAGGTCGAGAAAGTTTCATTTGATTACCCAGAAATGGTATTGCACAAGCCTCATCTGGTAGGGCAGTGATTTGTGACCATTCATTGTGACTAACAGAATCCTGGGACAGGTTGTCATCCAGTATGGATTAAAGAAGAGCAATGCTGACTTGGCTTTTTATTATGGGTTTGTGGAACCAAATACCAATCACGACTCGTACACACTTACATTCAACATATCTGAGTTGGACCCCTTCCATCAGGAGAAGCTTGATATTGCAGCAGCCAATGATTTGGGTGAGACAGCATACTTCGATATTTTTATGTAGGATTCGCAATTCTTCCATATCTGCGGCTTGTGGCACTTCAAGAAGCAGATGCATTCCTCCTGGAACCTGTCTACAGGAAATCTATCTGGAAAACTCTCGAATTACCGGTTAGTCATGTGAACGAGGAGCTGGTATGCAAGATGGTCATAGATGCCTGTGAATCAGCTCTTTCAGGCTACCGCACCACAGTTGAACAGGTACATGTAACATTCTGATTTCCACTTGGGTAATTTTGTTAGGATGGTTTCTCCTGGGGAATTGGTTCGGTTGGACTTTGCTGAACCATACAGGGTTAAAATGGCCTAGCTGAGAGTTCTTTAGCATGTTGTCTCTATCCTGAAATCAATCATGGTAGTAAACTTTTTTGGTAGCTAAGGGTATGATAATCTAGTGTTTGTTAGTCTCAATGCCAAATGTGGCAAAATGCTTTTTGATTGTCAGAATTAGCCAAGTCATTCAACGGTTCTAGTATTTGCAGAGCATTCACATTTCCCGATCTAAGCCCAGTGAAACTAAAAGTAGGGAAGTCTAAGAAAATGAAGCGCTAAAACCTCTGTCAGTACATAACTATGCATCTTTTTGTCTCTGCTGCAAAAGGTTTGGCAACTCTTAGATCAGGTTATTTTGTTTTCTCCTGAAAGCTGTAGAAGCAAATCCCACCTAATTGCTCTTATGCTTGTCCCCATTCAAATGCAATGACTTGCAGGATGAGAAGCTAATTCAGGAAGGAAACCTTGGTTACAAACTTGAGATAGCCGTGAGGGTTAGAGTAGGTGAGAAGCGGGTGTTGCAGCAAATTGAGGGTATTGTCAAGGAGAAGGAAGCTCAATTGGATAAGCTTGAGTATTACCATGAGAGGAGATTGAAGGAGCTTGGTCTGGTTGGCGAGGAAGACAAAACTTATTGCCAGCCTAAGAAGGATTCTATACCCACCTTATAGAGCCAGTACGCAAGTTTAATCTTGCCGTTGCCTTGAGGTTGTTTTAAAAGTAAGGAACAAACTGTTTAATTTTTTTCCTACTTCCGGAGTATGCAAGGGATGGTAAGCAAAATAATCAGTATATTCATCTGTTGTATCAAGTCTTAAACATTACAGACTCGGCTTAGATGGATCGACAATGTGTACCGTACTCTGGCAAGCGAGTTCCAATTTGAATGAAGTTCTGAGGGAACAAAAGAAACTACAGGGATTTGTATTAGTTCTGCCAATTTTCATTGAGTAGGCAAAGAACCGAACTTCCGCAGTTCTGTTTGTATCATGGTTCATGGCACTGCTTTGCCAGAAGAAACAATCACTGGTTTGGTATGTAAATCGACAAGTTTCTTTGAAGAGCACATTAAGTTGCATCACACTGTGTCCCTACAAATTTGTGATCGCAAGGTGCGCTCTCTTACTTCCATGTAATGGTCAAAAAGTGAAGCTCAAAGAAATGCTGCTTTGCCGAATGTTGCGACCCCCATATAAATTTAGGTTTGGCTACAGTTGACTTCATTTACTATCTTACTCAAAACCTTGCAGATGTCTCTCGAGTCATCATCTCAATGGATCCTTAACCAACCAAAATTATAGACATGAACCAAATAAGCTTTCATTCTGTGTTATCACAAAAAGCGCAATATGTACACTCTCACTTTCAGGGACTTCTCAACAGATTACAATCGTTAACTATGGACAAGAAAAAATGATGAATTTATCTTTGTAGTTGCCCCAGAAGGAAGACAATAATTCTTTGCTGGCTGCTGCTTGTTAGGCTCTCGGGCATTTGCTTATCATGGTCAAACAAAAAACCATTCACGATGATGAAAGCAGAGCAGCTCGCGCAACAAACTCAGAGAGTGTCTTCATATCTAATTGTAAGGAAAACTAATGCAGCTATGCCGTGCACTGCAACTTTTGTAGAGATCAACTTGAATCCCAAGCCCGTGAACATATTGTACGGAACATGTTCAGATGACAATAGTTGATCATCGCCGGCAATCAACTAGAGACTTCACTGGAGTTCCTCTTGCCCGGGCCTAGCAAATCATCACAGTCGCGTTGCTCGCAAAGGCACTCCAGAGGATTTGCATAGAAGTAATCCTCCTCCTTGGGCTTATCGACAATAACTCTACGATGACTTGGCTGTCCCATCTTCTTCTCATGTGCCAGACGTACAGCAACTTCAAAATCATTCTGTGAAGGTGTATCATTCTGATACAATTCCAGTAACACCACAAGCTTTTTACGATCTAAGAGAACGGTTCTCTTAAATCCAAGATATCTGCAGAAAAATGTCACAGTTTGCACACAGCCTTTTGAAAGAAAATTGGATAGGCCTAATTTATTTGTCTTGTTCTTCCAAGGGAAATAATGGAAGAACATCAATCAAGTCGACAGCTTACCTGCAGTGACCTTCCACAAGTTTTGCCATATTTCCATCATATGTGGGGATGAAAGTATTGCTGGCTATTGATACCATAAAATCTAGTGCCGCCATTTGTGACGAGTGATTATGGAACTGCTGCAACTCCTTTGGATCCAGCAGCATCTCCTTTTTAACCTGACAGAAAAGTAAAATCTATGAAAAAAGATAGAAGAACTAAGTGTCAGATTACATGGAGATGGACTCATCCCAGTGCCAATTGCAAAGCATCAATGGATGTTCTAATACACGCTCCAAGCATTAGCAGCCGCTAGAGCATCCTTTTATGTACACTGTCTACCGTTCTTGGATCATTTTTACATACGCCCTCAAGGTGAAGATGGAACTTTTTAACATTCTCCTTACGATTTTCACCTTCAGAGAGTTCAACACCGCTAGCATCAGAAGATGTTGGTCACTGAATTAGAAATATAACAGCACGTTAATATGTTAACTCACAATCTGTGGAAATGCAGCCCTCAATGTGGCTAATCTCCGTTCGCTGCCATAGATTTCTCCAGATGCGATGTAAATCTGCATGTCTTTGTCAAAACCTAGTGCCTGTAAAACTAATGATGTCTCTTCCGGAGTCAGAGGACACAGATCTTGTGATCTCCTTTCCTCAGATACAATCTCTTTCTCCCTCCACCAGGGGAATGCATACCTGAATGAAAAGCACAATTCATGTGGCCACACATTTTACATATGAGAAACGAGAAAAACAGATAAATTGATGAAATAAAAGGATGAAATACATCTAATGCCACATTCCTTGTATTCAATCAAGTTTACTTTTGCCCAGGTGCGACACCTAGAGCTTCAGAGCTAAAGCCACAGGATTTGACTAAAATGTAGCATAGGCCACGGAATATATTAGAGTTCCATCTGAGGGTAAAGTCACATGAACTTAATGACTTAAAAAACATATCCCTTCCTAGAGCGAAATATCAGATAAGTAAGTACAGAGAAATGTACAAAAACTTCATCGACTTTCCCTTAAATACAATGTGCATCTCTAGTTAAACTACATTTTACACCTTCGTTCAAGTACATATAATTTGCACCTTGAGGTTTCAAAAGGCTCGTGATTTTTCCTTGAGGTATAAGTAGCACAACATCAGCTGATTAAGTTAAATGAAAACTATTCCAATGGCAAACAATAAAGCAAGCACATGTCAAGACAAACCTCATTCGCTTGAGCTCTTCAGCTTCTTCTGCTGTACAACCTTGGGTGCATCCAGAGAAAGCCAACATATCCATCTCGTATCTCAGATGCAAAGCCATGAAAGGCCCCTTATCTCGAAGGAGGTGGACTAATTTGTTCCCCAGAGCCTCGATCTGAGGAGTAAATTTTAAAGCCTGAAAGTTGACTCAACATCTGAGCCTCTGAAGATCTAGTGAAATTCCATTGTTTGCCAAACGAGCATCTGTCTTATTGAAATGTACCACCTTATGCTTGCTAAATAGTGGCAAAATCTGCATGACATAGGCAAAGATATTACCCAGGGAACATATATGTAAACGGCATAAAACTACATTAAAGCAGTACAACTGCCAAGTTCTCTGTATGCAGAACGGCATGCCATGAAGGGCAAATATCTCAGATTTAAATTGTGATCAATGGCTAAATCACAACCAGACAAAAAGGCCAGATACATGGCCAAGTAAATCTCCATCAGCATAAAGCTAAGTGGAAAAAAGTCCAATATAATCATGCTATCATTACACTACAATCTAAAGCAACCAAATTTAAAGAAGAAGGAGAATGCAGGCCATCAGGAAACAGAGATGCAAATGCACAACGAATTGAAGGCCATGCCCTGCCCAGATGAAGACTTACACAAATGGCCAACTGATTCACGCACTTAGGTAGCACCTTGCCCTACCTGAGGCCTTTTATAATGGGTCAAAAGACAATGCATATGCACAAGCACAGGCAAAGGGGATAGAATTGAGACATGTACAGAAAAACATGGTTGGATTTGACTGAAAGTGGATCCAAGTTTCAACTATGACAGCATATACAAATTACCAGAATTTTAATTTCTGGAATCGAAAACAACTTTTCGCACAAGCCACAGCCTCCGCTTTGATAACGCTAGATAAATCTAGTTCAGTTCTAGCAGATAACCAGCAAAGCTCACAATCAACCTAGCCTTCAAAATGCATCGGCGATTATACTTCGGTAGTTACCTTTTGACAGCGAGAGGTCCGGGAACGAGCAACAGCAAAGGAGAACCGTGATACATGGAACCTATGGAAGGGATCAAAGCATCAAACAACGACACACTAGTAAGCAAACAAGTAGCTCCCGGACCACCCAATATTTTCTCCTGAACTGATACCAATGTGAAAATATTTAGGACTGATTTGATACTAATGCAATTGGTTTAAGCATTTTTTTGGTGCTTTTTCCCTTTGATAGGTAAGAGTCTTGAGCTTCCCAAACTTCATAGTTTTCTCTCTCCATTAACTCATTATCGCTTTGCTTCATCATAACATTTGTTGTTCTTTACACTGATAGATTCCAATATGGCCATTAGAGATGTTGTTTCGGGTTCCTTCTTGTAGGTCCTTTTTGATAGGTTTAGTTCTCTGGCATTGAATTATGTGCATCGAGAAGGAATCAGCACCACCCTCCTTGACGAGTGGAAGGGGATGCTGGTCACAATCAAAGTAATGCTAGATAATGGAGAGGAAAAGCAACTGAGCGGTAATTGTCAGGTGAAGCTGTGGCTAAACAACTTTAGGGATTTGGCCAATGACATGTAAGACTTGCTCAATGAGTTCGAGGTGGAACCCGCTCAGGCCAAGTTAGAGGCAGAATCCAGCACAAGGAAGTTCCTTTTCTTAAAAGTCTCACGTCTGCCATGAAGTACTTTCATTTAAAATTGCAAGAACGTCGTCATACAATACCATTCGCAATCCAATTATCTTAGGTAGGCAAGTCTTGTCATTATATCCCCACCAAGCTGCCAGAGCTCCTGTCACAGTTAATCTTCACAAAACCTAGCTTAGGTTACTCTACAGACCCTGCCTTTCGTCCACCAATCATGACTTAGCTCTCTTACATTTTTAAAAGGCAGCAAAGTCTAAAAGAGCTATTTCTAATCTGTGTAGTGACAGTTCTAGTATGGAGTGATTTATGTTTAATGGTTATTGCATTTCGAGTGTTCCAGATATACCAACAGGTGTAGGCAATCATTCTCAAGCGTTATCAACCTGTACCAAGTCATTCGATCTCCTAACATCACATTTGTAGAATACCAGCCCGTACGAATAAGTGTCCATCGCCAGTGTCTCCCATACTTGTTAATTAACATAATCATAGGAATTTTCTAGTCATAAAAAAATAAAAATCATCAACAGGGTATCCCGGTTCATTTTTTGTTGCAACCAATTAGGTGTGTGTATCCCGGTTCGATCACTCTTGCAATTCTTCATTATGCATGAAGGATCATTTTATTTAGGACTAATTGCTCATCTTGTTTCAGACTTTTGGATGAGAAATATGAGGACGGTGGAAAGACTATTAACGGTGGAGGATGTAAGACTATTACAAGAAATATGAGGGACATGGAAAGATTATCAAGTGGTCTTCGCAGAAATCTCTCCTCTCTCAAACAGCTATCTTTTATAGTTACCGGTACTTGCCAGAGGATGGCTTTGCTTCCTCTTTCAAGTATTTGGTATAATGCAATGTAAAAATTCTAAAAGATCAATGCTCAAAACTCAACGGCGACTATTGGCACCTCATCCAAGAAATCCCACTCATTGTAATGGTTCGGACTTCTTTCTTTCTTCCACACTTGTCGTTATGCTACTACTGCTGCTCAAAAATCCATTTCTATTACGAATCCTCAACTCGATGCTAGGAAGTTCATGTTTGTCCATGGACAAGCTTCACATAATTTGCCATAAACCAGCTAGACTTTTGGGTTGCTCTGTTTTGTTTGATAAGGAAGCACACAATGAAACGGTTATAATGCTAATGTGGTCCGGCAAGTCCACCATTGTTTCATACGAGTGACTATTCCTCAAAACAAATAATACTTGCATATACTCGCTCACAGTGCTGGAATTGTGATGCGTGGATGTACCTGTCTGGATGATGATATATCTTGAACTTTTTTACCCAACTATTGCTTATCTATCCACTAATGGTAATGCACTATGCTTTGCATGAGAATCATGAAGAATTGTTGCTCTTATATTGATATTTTTCTGAAATTTCAGTGTTTGTCGTGTTTTCTCTTCCAAAGATCTTTTTTTAATTTCCTAGCCCATTAACTTGAATTCTCTCAACTGTGCTTGTTTTGTAGAATATCCAACTGTCAATGATCTTTTCTGAAATTTCAGCGCTTGTTATGTTTTCTCTTTCAAAGATCTTTTTTTTTTTTTTTAATGTCCTAGCCTCGTGACTTAAATTCTCTCAACTGTGCTTGTTTTGCAGAATATCCCACTGTCATCTTTATTTGGCAAAATCTCTAAGGAGGATCAAATGCAAATGCTGTTGAGGTAGGCAAATGATGTGCTTATGTTTATCTTCTGCAACTTGACAAAAGAAGACAAAAGGCTATTTATTTTGGTAGGTGTACCGATATGCTCAAAAGTATTTCTTGATTTTCTTTTTTTTTTTGGTGACACACTTCAAAAGATTCATCTATATCATGATGTCAATCATCGAGGTCTATATTTAAAGTCAAACAGAGAATCTTTCTTTCTTTTTTTTTTTTTTGGTACGAGGAGAATCTTTCTTACTTCCAACAACAGCAGCTAACTGTAAAGATGCACACAATAGGATTTAAAACAAGTGTTTTCAAGTTGGTGAATGTGACAACTAAATTTGAATGAACCCTGCAGACTATAATTTATTTAAACCTGACTTCCTAGTCAAAGTTCATAGTTTATCTTCTTCTTCTATTTAAATTGCCACACCATCTCAAAGCGCATTTTCTTTTTCTCTGTTATCAAGGAAAGACAGAAATGAGCAATCAGGTAGACTATGCTCTGTCGGTCTGTTAAGTGATCATGAAAGCCTCACTTTTGCCACAATGAATTTCGATTTAAGATTGTGAGAAGGTCGTTCATCCAGTACCACTTGAAACCATTTATCCAGGGTAGGCAAGTCCTATCACTATAACCTCGCCAAGCTGCTAGAGCTCCTGTCATGGACAAGGCAAGATGCAGGCACTATCATCGCTAGTGGGTTATCCTAGTGACCTCGGATGGGGGAATATCAGCTTGTACCAGGAGGAGTGAGAAGTGAAAAAGAATTAATTTGCGTCCTGCAAAGGCCTTGTCCTTTTCATTTGCTCTCTTTCGCTTTTGCTTCACTATCTAGTCATAACATACAGTCCAGTCAAGTCACGGTCTTCTTGAGTTTTATGGTTTATTTACATGAACAAAGCACTCGTGGATAGAAAGCATCATTGAAAGTCTTCTCCTTTATTGAAATTTTTGGTAGGTGAAGCCCACGGTCTTCTTGAGTTTTATGGTTTATAGTTTTCTCTCTCCGTTAATTCATTATCGCTTGGCTTCACCATGACCTATGCTCACCTCTCGGCTCAATAGTGTTCTCCTCCTGCTCATTCGAAGCTAGAGCTCGTGCTCAATAGTGTTCTCCTACTCGTTCGAACCTAGAGATCGTGCTTGTTGGATTGTTGTAATTGATATAATCACATTCACTGGTCTGCTCCAGGGAGTCTACTCGGAACAGGTAAGTAATATCTATCTTTTTGCTCTCTTTTTCGTCCCCAGACTGATGCATCTAGAACTTCCCAACCTAAAGGATATGGTGGTTTGATTCCTCCCCCCCAAAAAAAAAAAAAAAAAAAAAAAAAAAAAACGTCTTTGATGTCTCCACATGGTCATCCTCATTGAAGGAGGAATTGGTAATCTTCTTATATCTTATGTAAAAGCCTATATTGATCGCATACTCACCAATAAAGCAAAAAAAAAAAAAAAAAAAAAAAGCATTGAAATTTCAAGGATACTAACAACATATGGATGCGAAAAATGTCAACAAAACACTAATATGCACTGAAGTTTTTGACAAACATAGGCGTGTGCTCTAAGTCGGTCGTATATAGAAAATTCAAATTTTATCCTCTGTTTTGGATGCCCACAAGAAAAGTCTTGATATGAAGAAAAAGAAGGACAATTGATGAACAATTGACGAAACAAGCACCTGTGGACAAAAGCTATTTTATTTTGATTTGTCTAACCTTTGGTGTGCATTTCTCGTAAGTCTTGGTCTTTTTTATGTTCTTTTTGGTAAATGAACGTGTTGATCTTCCTCGACTTCATAGTTTTCTCTCTCCATTGAATCATTTTTACCTCGCTCCAACATAACACCTTTGTTGTTCTCTACAGTGACTAATTCAACCATGACAATTGGAGGGATTGTTTTGGGTTCCTTTATGGGTTCCTTCTTTTCAATCCTATTCCACAAGTTGACTTCTCTCACATTAGTCTATGCACAACATGAAGGAGTTAACACTTCTCTCCTCAAGGAGTGGAATGAGATGCTGGGCACAATCAATGCAAAGTCTTGATCGATGCGAAGACAAGCAACTCAGCGGTAACCATCTAGTGAAGCTGTGGCTAGATGATGTTAGGGACTTGGCCTATGATATGGAAGACTTGATTGATGAGTTAGTGATCAAAGTTGCTCAAGTTAAGTTGGAGGTAGAATCCAACACAAGCAAAGGTTTGGAAAAATGGAAGTTCTCTTTCTTTGGTCGAGATAAATCCTTCGGATCGAATCCAAACCTTGGCTCGCTCATGTTTGAAACCAACGTACGGGAGATTAGTGGCAGGTTGAAAGTGATTGTCACTAGGAAGGCTCTTCTAAGCTTAAGAGAGAATGTTGTGGACAGATCCAACTACACAAACAAAAGGGATCTAACCACTTCTTTGCCAGAGCCTTAGTTTTATGGTAGAGAGAAGGAAGAAGCACAAATACTCAAACTATTGATTAGTGAAGTTGAAAATTCCGATGCCGTGTTGAGCATGATCCCAATAGTTGGGATGGGTGGTGTTGGAAAAACGGCCTTGGCTCAACGGTTGTATAATGATGTCAAAGTATATAGCTGTTTTGAGAAGAGAGCGTGGGTTTGTGTGTCAGATGTTTTTGATGTTCTTCACATAACAAAAGCTATTTTGCGGTCAATCACTGGGTTGTCATGCCAGGGTGAAGATCTTAACGGGCTTCAAGTTAAGTTGAAGGGCAATCTATCTGGGAAGAAGTTTCTTGTGGTTTTAGATGATATATGGAATGAGAAATATGAAAAATGGACTGCCCTCTTAAAGCCATTTGAAGCGGGGGCTAAGGGGAGTAAGATCATCATCACGACTCGCAACCTTGCTGTTGCTTCCATAACTAGAGCATCACCCTATCATTTGAAGGAATTGTCCCTTGACAATTGTACAAGCTTATTAGCCTTTCATGCTCTTGGAGCAACAAATTTTGAGAGCCATCCGGATTTTAAAACAATAGGTAAGAAAATAGCTGAAAGATGTAAAGGTTTACCTTTGGCGGCGAAGATGCTAGGCGGTGCCCTATGTAATAAAAGGAATCCTAGTGAATGGGAAGATACCTTAAATAACAGAATATGGGATCTTTCGATGGCAGAGAATGATGAAGTTCTCCCTGTCTTGAACTTGAGTTATGTCCATCTTCCTTGCCATTTGAAGAGATGTTTTGCTTATTGTGCAGTATTTCCCAAGGATTATGAAATTGAGAGAGATGAGCTGGTACTCTTATGGATAGCCGAGGGCTTTTTAGATACACAAAAAGTAAAGGGGGATAATTTCAAATTAGGACGAAATTACTTTGATGAGTTAGTATCTAGATCATTTCTTCAACAATCAAGTGTCGACGCATCTAAGTTTTCAATGCATGATCTTTTGAATGATCTAGCAAAGTCAATTGCGGGAAGTGCATACTTTAGCTGGGGAGTCTCACTTGGCAGCTAATGAAGAAGACACATCTCTTGGGAAAATTCGTTATGCATCATTCATCTCATCGCATTTTGTTACATCAAAATGCTTAAGAGAATATCACCGAATGAAGATACTAAGAACTTTAATGCTACTGCATAATGGATTTAGAGGGGACACTTTCTCTATTTCCAACAAGGTGCTACATGACTTGCTAACGGAATTGAAGTACTTGAGGGTGCTCTCAATATGTCATTGTGACATCATAGAGGTACCAAATTGCATTGGTGATCTAAAACATCTTAGATATCTCAATTTCTCGTACACTGATATCAAAAGGCTACCTGAATCAGTTGTCAACTTGTGCAAATTACAAGTTTTGATCTTAAGAGGTTGTCAAAAACTTTCAAAGTTGCCTCAAGGCATTACAAAATTGGTCAGTTTACAGATTCTTGATGTTAGAGATACAAGGAGTCTTAAAGAGATGCCGTTGGGTATTGGTAATTTAAAAAATCTTATTATCTTGTCTAAGTTTCTGGTACGACAAGAGAAAGGGTCACAGTTAGAGGAGTTAAAGAATTTGCCACATCTTCAAGGAGAATTAGTCATATCAGAATTGCAAAAGGTGGAAAAAGTTAGAGATGCAATTGATGCTAATTTGCATCAAAAGCAAGGCCTTACCAACTTATCCTTGCATTGGGATGAAAATTTGGAAAATCTCCAGAATCATGAGCGGGAAGCACAAGTGCTTGACTTCCTACGACCTCACATTGATCTTGAAAATCTTAATATTTTAAACTATGGTGGTGCAAAATTCCCATCATGGTTAGGTGGTCCATCCTATTCTAAGATAGTGTCTTTATGCTTGTGGGGCTGTCCTAATGTTATATCACTTCCTCCGCTTGGACAACTACCTTCATTGAAAGAATTATCTCTTGAAGGTCTACACACAGTAAGAATGATAGGCTCTGAATTTTATGGTGATAGAAGACCTTTCTCATCCTTAACAACTTTGAAGTTGAAAGAGATGTTGTCATGGAAGAATTGGTCTCCTTATGTTGGGGGCCCAAAAGAAGAAGTCGCATTCTCTTGTCTTCAACATCTTGTTGTCCGGTGCTGTCCTTCATTGATTAGGACATTACCTCATCAACTTGATTGTCTCATAAAACTTGAAATCCATTCATGTCCGCTTTTGAATAATTCAACGAATGAGGTTTGTTTTCCATCTCTCCGTGAGTTATACCTTGAGGATTGTAACAAGGAAATCTTAAAGAGCTTGGTCAACCTAACTTCTTTGACCATTCTCAAAATTGAAAATCTTGCCGAGCTTGTTTGCTTTGATCATGTGTTTATGAGGTGCTTGGTCAAGCTAAAGGATCTTCATATAGGACGGTGTGACAAGCTTATATACTTGTGGCAAGATGAAAATATAATGCTAAATCTTACTTGCCTTCAAGAATTAGCCATTGAAAGCTGCCCTCGATTCACATCTTTTGTGGCAAGAGAAGGAGAAATAGAGTTGTCGTGCAACTTTGAAAGGATGGAATTGAGTAATTGCATAAGTTTAGAAAAGCTTCCAAGCAAGATGCACACATTCAAACATTTGATCATTAGGAGGTGTCCAAAAATCTTGGGACCAACCATTCCTCTAGATGACCCTAACAACAATAACGCGATATCTCAACTTGAGTATTTGCGGATTGTAAATTGTGATTCTCTAATATCGTCTTTGTTTGCCAACAATAGACTTACCGCTTTGAAGAAACTTTGTATTTGTGAGTGCAATGGAGTGGAGTCGGTGGAAATGATCACCATAGAATCACTCAAAGAAATGACAATTGATGGCTGTCCAAATCTAGGAAGCCTACCCCGGTGCCTTCACACGCTCTCCCATCTTGCTCATTTGGATATAAGTAATTGTCCAGCACTGGAGATAGATGAATTCCCTTCCCTTCCCATCACCCTGTCGTGTCTTATAATTAGTAATTGTCCGAAGATAAAGTCTCTACCAAATCAGTGGCATCATCTTACATCCCTCGAGACGCTATTCATCGAGGATTGCCAAAATATCAAATGCTTCCCCAAAGGAGGTTTGCCTCCCAATTTGCATCGCCTTTTAATAAGAGGGTGCGAGAATCTGAAGCAGCCAGTGAGAGAATGGGGCTTACACCTACTCACATCCCTTCGATGTATGTTAATTGACTTTTGCATGGGAGGGGAGGGAGAGAAGATATGGTTTCCTTCAGAGGATAGGGATGCGTGGAGTCTTATCTTTCCTTCCTCTCTAATGTATCTTCGCATTTGCAATATGTGGAATGTTGAAAGACTATCAAACGGTCTTCTCAACCATCTCTCCTCTCTCAAACATTTATAGATTGACTCTTGCCCGAAGCTGAGGTACTTGCCAGAGGATGGCTTCCCTCCCTCCCTCCAAGAATTGTACATAGAGAAATGTGAGATTCTGAAAGATAGATGCTCAAAACTCACTGGTGACTATTGGCCCCTAATTCAAGAAATCCCTCTCATTGAGATAGATTGGGTGCGGATCCAATGAATTGATTCTTTCATGCACCGCCAGTTTTCTCGGATTAAGGGTAAGTTTTTGGTTTTGAAGGCATCAATTTTGATTTCTGCCTCCTCTATTCGATGTGTAATACAAATTGATATTTGTCATGGAGATATTTCCCATGAATTTCCAAAAACAACCCACTAAGGTCAACGGATGACAATTCGTTGGGGTTCTTTGTCCAGCAAACAAACTCGTACTCATCCATTACTTCCAATTTTGACTACATGTCCTCTTCCTAGTATGCAAAGCTACCCAATGGGCATAAACATTTGCTTTTCACGAAATACGACTAAAATTCAGAGCTGAAAATTGATCTTTAGCTGCTTGAATCCCGGCAGGAGCTTCCTTTAGTCTTTAGTTGTATTGATTGCGAAAGTTGATAATATCCTTGGATACCACAGCTGCATCTATCTCCACTACAACCTTGGGCCAACTTCTCTTTTGCCACTACAACGCTCTTTCCAACAAAAAGTAATTCAGCCTCCTCTGCAAATTTAACTTGCACCACCACACCCCTACGAGTAACCATGTCCCCTGCCTAATTTGTGGCCACAATGCCTGTTGTTAGTTTGTTCATGAAACATAGAAAAAAGTGCTTTAGTAAATAGTTTCTTTCTTAAAGACAGTGTATTCATGCCTTAAAGTCCAATTCCATCTTCCCAACAATCCCAACAGCAACATGTTTCGTTTCTTTAATGTCGACCCATCGCAGTTGATATTCACGAGCCTAGCTTAGGTTTTACTACACGCCCGCCTTTCAGCCACCCAATGATGACATAGCTCTCTTATATTCTTGCAGGCAACACACCGCAAAAGAGTTTTTCTTATCTCGTATTCGATGGTCTCGGGATCTGGTGATTTATGGTTAAAAGTTGCTGCATTTGGAGCTTTCCAGTTACACCGGGTGACATCAATCATTCTTAAGAGTTATCGGCCCTGCACTAATCATTTGATCTCATGACCTCATATTCGTAGAATATCAAGCTTGAACCGATAATTCACCATCACCGGTGATTAGTGGTCTCCCATACGTGTGTGCTAACATAATCATAAGAATTATTCAGCGAAAACAAAATCATCCAAAGGGTCACTAATTGCTGAGAAAAGGAAAGCGAAGGATCCTGGTTCTTGTCTTATCTGTTCATTTTTTTGTTGCTGTTGGGTGGGTATGCATATAATTCTTTTTTGTCTAATTACTCTCATAGTTGTTCATTATGCATGGAAGTAATTTTATTCAGGACTAATTAATCGTCCTCTTCCAGGATTTTGGATAAGAAATATGAAAAATGTGGAAGAACCATCAATAGCGGAGGACATAAGATGCGTGGGCCTCCTATTTCCTTCCTCTCTAACCTCTCGATGGATGAAAAATATGGGGAACGTAAAAAGACTATCAAGTGGGCTTCGCAGGCATCTCTCCTCTCTCAAACAGTCATATATTTTACAGTTGTCGGATGTTGAGGTACTTGACAGAGGACAGCTTCCATCCCTCCCTCCATGTATTCCGCATAATTCAATGAGAGATTCTGAAAGATCGGTGCTCAAAACTCTGCGGTGACTGTTGGCACCTCATCCAAGAAATCCCACTCATCGTAATTGATCGAGTTCGGATTCAATAAGAAGATATCTCTCCAATGTCTAATCTTTGTTCTCAAAACAAATAATACGTACATGGACTTGCTCTCAGTGCAGGAATTATGATGCATGGATGTGCCTGTCTTTATTGATGATATATCTTGAACTTTGTTTCATGCCCAAAAATTGCTTATCTTTCCACTTATGGAAATGCACTATGCTTTGCGTGAGAATCATGAAGAATTGTTGCTCTTGTATTGATATTTTTCTGCAATATCAGCGTTTGTTGTATTTTCTCTTCCAAATATCTTTTTCTTAGGCCCTAGCTCATTGACCTGATATCTCTCAACTATGCTTGCTTGCAGAATATCCCACTGTCTTCTGCATTTGGCAAAATCTCTCCCGGTGATCAAATGCAAACATTGTTGAGGTAGGCAACTGATGTGCTTACGTTCATCTTTTGCAACTTGACAAAAGAAAAACAAAAAGCTACTAATTTTGGTAGTTGTGCTAATATGCTCTATACTTTTTTTTTTTGGTGACATGCTCTAAAAGATTTATCTGTATCACGATATCAATTATCGAGGTCTACATTCAAAGTCAAACGAAGCAGCTTTCGGACCTCCAACAACAGCAGCGACTGAAGAGATGCAAAAATTGGGGTTTTCGAGTTGGCAGATTACAATCCATTTCAATCTGACTTCCTTGTCGAAGTTAACAGTTCATCTTTATTCTATTTAACTTCCCACGCCATCTCAGAGAACATTTTCTTTTTCTTTGTCGCAAAGGAAAGACCGAGAGGAGCAATCAAGGAGACTATGCTCTGTTACCATTTTGAGTAATTGTAAAAGTTTCACGTCCGCCTTGAAATATTTCAGATCGCGAGAAGGTCATCGTCCAATACCACTCGCAACCTAGTTATCTCGGGTAGCCAAGTCTCTTCATCCAATACCAAGCTGCCAGAGCTCCCATCACGGGCAA
Source organism: Eucalyptus virginea (assembly GCA_014182375.1). Taxonomy (NCBI): domain Eukaryota; kingdom Viridiplantae; phylum Streptophyta; class Magnoliopsida; order Myrtales; family Myrtaceae; genus Eucalyptus; species Eucalyptus virginea. The sequence continues at coordinate 12,924,777 of CM024515.1, read as the reverse complement.
GGCAAGATATAGGCACTACCATGACTAATGGATTATCATCGTGACCTCGCGTTTGTGGAATATCAGTTCGTACCGTCAGGCCACCGTCGCTGGTGTTCAGTGGTCCCCTATAGTTCTGCGTTAACAAAATCATGAAGTCTATTTAGGATTAGCAAAATCATCAAAACAGTTTCATTTTTACATGCAATAATTGACTTGAACATGCATGTTTCGAGAATACCTAAATGCCTCTTACCAATAAACCGCTCTAAGAAAAACATCTGAAGGAAATGTTGCCTATGAAGGTGACTATAAAGAGCGGTGCTGATGGCAACGACTGGGCAGTGGCCGTGGGACGGTGGTGCGCTCTCCCGCCCCATTCTCTCTTCTTCTTTTTTTCCTTTTTCAAGTTCTTGCTGTTTTTTCTTTTTGTTTTTCTCTTTGCTTTTTTTTTTTTCTTTTATTGAACTTAAATTTGGAAAGATACATGAAATCTAGACATTATTCATTAGACAAGTACAAGAGAGATTATTGAATGAAAAATCACGGTACGATTAAGCAAGAAAAGAGTAGGACAAAAATAATAGTAACAGTAAATTTTTAAGCGTGGCATGTAATGCATGGAGAAATTCTACTAGTAATGGCAAAACAAAGGCATTCACATAGGGATGAAAGAGGAAGGATGTGAGAAGTGATGTAACAATGCCAATTTGCATCCTGCAAACTCTATCTTTTTCATTTGCCCTCTTTCGCTTCTGCTTCACTTTATAGACAAACAAATACATGATGTCCAGTAAAGTCTTGGCCTTCTTGAGTTTATGGTTTATCTGCACGAACAAAGTACTTGTGGACAGAAAGCATCCTTGAAAGTCTTGGTCTCTGTTTAAACTCTTTGGTAGGTGAAAGTCTTGGTCTTCCGGGACTTTAAAGTTGTCTCTCTCCATTAACTCATTATCAGTTTGCTTCAACATAACCCTTGATTGACTCTACGGTTATTGATTCACCCTTAGAGGGCAGGCATATCTTCATAAAAAATTTATCTTACGAATGTTTTGTTGGTTTTTTTTTTTTTTTTTAGTATAGTCTTTCACGTGGTATCCATAGCGCTAAAAATTTGCAACAAAATGGGCGGCAATGATCTGCTGAAGGGTGCTAAAGCAATTGTTGATGATCATGAAGCGCTTGATAGGAGAATTGTGGTCCTTTGAAAAGAAAAAGTTAACCAAAGCATTTGCTTGATGATTAGTTGGTGATATGTGAATTGTTTACTATTTCCAGAGTAAAATTAAGCAAATTGCTTCATGAATTCATTGGTGTACCCGACTATTTTCCTTGTTTAACCCAAATCATGTGTTTCTATTCTCATTATTGAACAGTCAAAGTTAGTTGTCTTTGATGACTTACAGAGATATAATAGAAAGTAAGATGCCATTGTTAGGTGGATCATCTACATTTATTTCAATCGGTGCAAGTTGCACAAAGATGCTTATATGTCAGTCCTATTAATTGTGGTCTGAGTTACAGATATATAATAGAAAGTAAGATGCCATTGTTAGGTGGATCGTCTACATTTATTTCAATCGGTGCAAGTTGCAGAAAGATGCTTATTTGTCAGTCCTATTAATTGTGGTCAGCTTCATCCATCACTAGACAAGAAAATGGGTCTGGCATCGCCAACTAACAGTGTACAATCTACTAGATATACTCTAGGCATCACACTTGTGAACGGTAAAATCATGGAAAGGGCCATGATTCTACTATCATGCGGTTTTCAATCATCAACTACTACTTCAACACCCTTTAGTAGATCATTGCTACCCATCTTGCTACGAATCTTTAGCACGGTAATTGCCACGTAAAAGCCTACATTGATAGCATATTCACCAATAATGCATCAAATGAAGACATTGAATTATAAGATTATTAAGAATGTACAAATGCCAAAAAAAAAAAAAAAAATCTTGGTCTTGGTCTTTTTTTGATGTTTTTGGTAGGTGGATGTCTTGATCTTCCTGAGCTAAATAATTTTCTCTCTTCCTGCTTTAAATAAGACAGAACTAAGCAAAATGATAGAAAAAGTTCAATAAGTTGTCGACAATTTCAACTTTGCTCATGTGTTCCTAAATTAAAATATTCAATTTAACAAGTACGTACACATTGATTATAGATTGTGTGCGTAGCATTGGTACTTTACAAGTGTGTACGTACTTGTTAAATTAAATCTTTTAATTTAGGAACTCATGAGCAACAGTTGAAATCGTCCACAACTTATATATATAAATTTGGTCAGTCCTCCTTGATGAGCCCTATCAATTATTACTTTCCCTTTCCTAAAAGTTATTAATTAAAAAAACAGAAGATTTAATCTAAAATCTATTTAGATATGAACCCAATTAATGAGGTCAATTAATGATGAGATATGAAATTATATTAGATTACTAATATTCATACACGTGCTATGCACGGACGAAGACACTGCGCACATATTTTCAGATTACATGTAAAAAATATTAGGAATTGGAATAAAATGAACTATTTATGTGGTTGATTGTTTCCAAATATTACTTAAACCTTAGAACTCAACTTGGCATACTTGAACCAAATATATTTCCCCACAACAAAAAGAAAATCGTCAAATGCGCTAATCTAATTTGGTCCCAAGAACACGTCATTAGCACTTCAATACTTTTGACATGTGTATATAACTTTACAACTATCAATTATAATCGCCTAGTAGTAGTAATACATGACAAGGAAAATCAGAGAATATTTTTTGGCTTATAAAAAACATACAATTTGATTGTGTCTTATCTCAAGCATTTGGGATCTGGCTGAATAAGGAAAAGAAAAAGACATTCAAGAGGAGGCAATTATTCGATTTTACATGTGAGGGGTTGGAGCAAAAACTCCATAAGAGGAACCCCATCAATTTCATTCTATATCCATGGCTTCCAAAAATATTCAAATTGACTAAAAACAAAACCAGATAATGAGGTCGATGAAATTTCTTACCTTTCTACTGGCAATCAAGTGTCTAAAGTTTTTTTCAATTCAACCAATTACCTCTCATTTATTAATGGGGGTCAACATGAGACCTCCGTTGAAATCGCAAACGAAAAATATCAATGACACCAACGTATTAATTAGTCGTTAATTATCTGTATTGGTATCCAATATTGTTTCTTGCAGTTTTGATTTTGTCTCTTGCGGGTCAGAAATGACCTTCAAGACGATATTGATCCATCTTCAAAGAGTTGGAACAAATTATCCACAAAAAATGATTTTTAGGCAATTTCGTGGTAATTGGTTAAGAAATCCTAGTAAAGTTTTATATTATGTGTGCCCATATGGTTAAATCTGATGAAAATATTATGAATATAATTTCCAAAAGAAATAAAAGCAAGGACAAATAAAAAGTCTACCTTCAATAAAATGTTTGATAACCCACTAAAATATTTCGAGGGTAAGACTTGAATTAATATGATCGAATGATTCCAAGAAAGAAACTCTAAACAAAATCGACATTGAGAAACTTTCTAACCTCTTTAGTCCCGAAGATCTTTTGGCATGTGAAATTAACAAGAATATCTCCTATTATCTTTCACAGGAGAGAATAAATAAAACTTCAAGGTGAGACAGTGACAAATTTCGCTGCGGAGACGTCGGATGCATCTGTTCGAGAGTCTATTGACTGCTTGAGGAAGACCTGGGTGTTTGTGCCAAGGCATAAGTTTGATGCTGGTGTCAGGATCTCGCAATCAAGAGCTTTGATCGAGACGAAGACTGGTAAGTCGATCAAGCATGTGCGGATTGACAATAGCATAGAGTTCTGCTCGAAGCTGGCAAACAAATTTTGCATGAAAGAGAGCATAGTAAAACATCACACTAGTGCTAATAAACCACAACAATTTGCGGAATTGACGAGCAAAACATTACTAGAGATGACCCGAAAAATTATCTCTAGTGCTGGTTTGGCTAGGAGATTCCTAGCTGATGTGCTAAGTATGGTAAGCTACCTGATGAATAGATCCCCATCAACTGTTATTGAGAGGCGGACTCCTAAAGAAGTGTGGTCAGGTGAGCGGGGTGATCTGTTGTGGTGCCCAGATATAAATTCACCTGTTAATAGCAAAGAAGTTACCTTTGATGAGTCTCCAATACTTTTGGCTAGGAGTGTTTGTGGCAGTGTTAATACAGATCTAGACGGTGTTCAGCTTGAGGTGAAGTTGCGACCAGAAACTCCTGAGGTAGTGTATACGGTACTAGCAAAGTAATCAATACAGATGATGCTTGTAACGAGGTGGAGCTTATAGAGCCAACAGTTGTTGTAACTGCTGAAATTAACAAAGTACATATTCAATCTCCTGATAGATATGTATGCAATAATGATTTTGCTTTATCTACGGTTGAGAATGTTGCGTCAGAAAATCCTTACAGAGCAATTAAAGGTGCATGTGGAGTTGGTATTCTGATGAGGTCTTCAGTTATGGCAAAGTTCAAGCGAGGCTTAGACTTGGATAATATTTGTGGCGGTTGAGCCCATTGGGGGCTATGGGAAAGTAGCAGCAGAATTTGAATTTTTTGCAAAGCGATTGCAACTTGACTCAAACGTCGAGCCAAGGTGGAGATTGTTAATTTATGACTTGAGTTTGAGATTCGTTGGACTTGTTGAAGATTTACAAAATAGGAAGTAATGGAATAAAAAAAAGAAGAAGGAGAACAACAGAAGCCTGCATAAGCACCGATGGAAGTGATCTTCGTGGGGCCCACCTTTGGGCACACATGAAAAACAAAAGCTTCGAAGGAAGCAACGTCCAAGACGTCACTGGAGAAAGGAATCAATTGGTGTGGGGGCCCAGAGTCAAACTTTGACTCTGGGCACATTTATATAAGAAAGAATACAAGTTTCCTCCCTTGCGTGTGCGTGTATCGATCCCCTACGTAAGAAGGAGCTGCCGAATCCTACGTAGAAAACCCTACGAAGTCTCACACGTATAAAAACAGAAGTGTTTTATGCAGGGTTACTCTTCTTTTCGGTGTGTGCTGCTGCACCTATATGAGAGAAAAGGAAGAGCCGCATGTCTTTAGGTTGAAGCGCGATCAAGAAAAGGAGTTCTTTTTCAGCGTTTGTTTTGAGCTTGTGTGATAATTTTGTACCGTGAGTTGGGTTTGGGGTTAAATTGGGGTTTGAGAAACATCAAGAGAGTGTTTGAGTGACTTGAGTGTGTAATCTCCTTGTATCGCTTGATCTATAGTGAAATTCGTTGCTGCTCTCCCCGTGGATGTAGATCTTTACGACTGAACCACGTAAATCTGATGTTCGATTTATTTTCTTCTCTGTCTATATTTTGTTCGATCACTCGCCTTTTCGCAACAGTATAAGTCAACACTCACTCTTCTCATCACCTAATCTGCAGGATAAGTGAATCGTGTCAACAAAATCATTCTGACATGGTAATTCATCAATGTCTCAAATTAAGCCAATATATAAAACCATGGAGATTAATCAAGAAATAACGCATGGAAGTTTTACTGTTAATGGAAAAAGAAACATTCACATAAGGGATGGAAGAGGAGGGATGTGAAAAGGGAAGCAACAAACTCTAATTTGCGTCCTGCAAAGTCTTGGATGGCCTGAAGTACCTTTAAGTTTCTTTACCATCAGCACTATTTCACTTTTTCTTCACTTTCCAAACAAAAAAGCTCGCGATATGCAGTGACGCCTCTCGTGTGTACCTATTCAGCCTTTAATATCTGGCCGATGAAATACAAATTAGTACATCAGTTGGGGGTCTGTGTCCTCGGAGGGGTAAAGTCCTCAATACTATGCTTGATTGGACATGGTGACAAAAGATGCTAAGGCAAGGTCCTCACAGTTCCATTTGTTTTAATATGTATGGGACCTATCTTTCGTCCCTATAGATGAAAACGACCAAGTAATTTTTTTTTTTAAACATATATATAGCCTCATAGCCTCCATGATTCCTCACATCCTTGAGCAAAATGAAGTTATGCCAACCTCAAATAACAAAACTATCGAATCTATTGAATCGTACCCTTAAAAAATCTCTCCACGATTCTTTAAGTTAAGTTTATATGAGTTTCTACTCTTTACCATGTAAGATGCAATAACATAGAAACTTTAAATACTCAAACAACTTTGATAGAAAACAACAAGAGAAATTGGCTCAGTTCGATTCAAGAAAGGAATGTAATGAAAAATCCAAATGGGATTAGAAGTCAAATACAGATCCCAGCTTCCGAATATGCACTACCATTCCTCACAAAGAGAGGCAAAATGTGGGCAATAAGCAGGTGGTTACAACCACGTCTAGGAAGTATAGTATCGTCCAACAATCCCACATCTCCTAAAATTAGGAAACCTCAAATTATCAAAGTAAGTATGATTGGCTCAAAAATAACCATTTGATAGATGAAACTTGTAAATACCTAAATTTTGCCCAAAAGTCATTTTCATATATTTTTGAAAAAATGGAATCCATTTTCCTCCAAAAACTGTTATTTTGCAATTAAAGCATCCCGGAATTTTAACATGTACAATTAGGTTCCTTCGAATTTATTCCCCCCAAAAAAGAAAAAAATTAAAAGTAAAATGGGAACCACTGACGAAAAAAGACACCCGGCTGAATCCATCTTGTTTCTCCTGCTCGTTTCCTCTAAAGCCACACCGCCTTACTCTTTCTTCAACCACCGTCATCATCAGCATCAAACTCACGACCACAGACTCCACTTTTTTTTTTTTTGGTCGAAAAACATACGATGATTTCATTTATAACAGTTTAGATGAGCTACATCCGAACGTAAAACATCCAAGAGATTCGGTGGGGGATATTGGACCCAATTGTCCGGTAAAAGGTTTCTTCGCCGGGCTTTCACCACCCAATCAGCGGCTCCATTCACATCTCTTCTACAATGGGTGATTTTGATGGGCCGGATTTTGGCTATTAGTTCATGGGCTTCACAGAGCAGGGGCCTGATTTCCCAGCTGATCCGACCCTCAAAGGCTTCCTCCTTGAATCTGTGCGTGCGCTTTGCTGATCTGTAAACGTGCGTATCACTTGCACCAACTCAAGCTGATCAGTTTGGATCTCCCAACACGCTTCTTCCTGTTTTGCAGTTGGGTTCTTCGACAACCACTTTAGGGTTTCGACCACGGCGATGGCTTCCGCTTGAATAGCCGAACCGGCACTCACCGACCGGGCAAAACCGGCAATCAGCTTCCCCGCATGGTCCCTGCACACTCCGGCTACCGCTGCATCTCCAGATTTGCTGAAAAACGACCCATCTACGTTCCATTTGAAGCAGCCGCGGGTTGGGGGGTTCCATTGAGTAGGTGAGTCTGATTCTTGGGCATTTTCTTTAGTTCTTCGTGAGATGCACTTACTGATCTTATTGATCTATTGATGCTTGGCGAGGGCTGAGTCAAGGAGATGCTGCGGATAGGGTCGCTGGTTTCGAAAAACCAGGTTATTCCTCCCTCGCCAAATCTGCCACAGCAGTTGTGTGAGTAGCTCGAAAGGGATAGTTGGGTGTTGGAATTCAAAGATCCACTTTTCTATACGGCTGATTTGGTGTTGATTGATGTAGATCTGGATTTGGGGGTCTTCACATACCTATTTCGTCCATGGACAGAGGAGGAAAAGGTGTTCGCTTGTTTCCGGGAAGCAATGGCAAAATGGGCACAGGTCATCCGAAATTATGACAGATGTTCCATAGGAAATGCTTGTATTTCAGTTGTGTGTTAGCTTGCCATATACGACGCCATAGTGTTTTCGGAATTTGGAAGGAAGAGGAGGCTTCATTCTGTTTTTGGATTTGCTGCATGGCTTGTTTGCAATGATATGCGCTCTTGACTGTATATATACCTGTTTTAGTCGATGTTCATACAAGTCTATCCTTGGGATTTGTCCTTCTTAGAGAAAGTGCTAAAATTTCTTCCGCTGTATTCTAGTCAAACAAGTCCTTGATTGGAGTTTCCTTCCAAGCCATTTGGGCTTCATCCACTAATTCCGACACCATTTGAGGATCACCCCTGTTCGCTGGCCCTCCAATAACTCCTTTAGGTAGCCACCGATCCTCACGAATATGGACCTTCTCACCATTGCCAATAACCCAACGGGAAGAGGGTAAAATCACATTCCTTCCAATTATTAAGCTCCGCCATCCCCAAGAGGGATTGCTACCACTTGCCGCTTGTAGGAAGTTTCCATTTGGATAGTATAGCCCTTTAAATACCTTGCCCCATAGATTCTCAGGATGCTGGAGTAATCGCCAGGCTTGCTTACCGAGCATAGCTTCATTGAAGATAATCAAATCCCTGAATCCCAATCCACCTGTTTCTTTTCCGTCCTTTAGGACTTCCCACTTTTTCCAGTGAATTCCTTTATGTTGATCGTTTGTTTTCCCCCAGAAATCTGCAATTTTTCTTTCGATTGCCCGGCAAATAGAGAGTGGGACTTTGAAGGTCGACATAACGTACTGCGGAATAGCTTGTACCACTGCTTTGATCAATACTTCTTTCCCTACTCTAGACATTAACTTCTCTTTCCAGCCCTCTAGTTTTGCATTTACTCTTGACAAAATCCAGGCAAACATTTTCTTCTTTGATCGACCCCAATCGGAGGGTATGTCGAGATATTTTCCTGTTTTTTCGAGTTCTGGAACTCTCATTTTAGTTGCCAATCTCTGTTTTAGGGCTAATGGGCAGTCCCTACTAAAAAAGATCCCTGATTTATTCAAATTAACCACTTGACCAGATGCAAAACAGTATTGGTTCAAAATAGCAGCTACATTCTAGCATTCAGTAAGCTTCCCATCCATGAATAGTATGAGATCATCCGCGAACATTAGATGAGAGAGGATAGGGCAATCCCTATTAAGTTTGATTCCTCTTATACTCCGATCATCAACGGCTTTATGCAACAACTGAGAAAGAACATTTGAAACTATTATAAAGAGGTATGGAGAGAGTGGATCACCTTGCTGTAGTCCTCGAGAGGGTTTGAAAAATGGAAGTTTGCTGTCCGTTCACTTTGACACTATAGGACACTGTAGAAACACATTGCATCACCCAAGAAATTCACTTGTCATGGAATCCCATTCTTCTCATACAAGCCTCTAAAAAGTCCCACTCAACTCGATCATAGGCTTTTTTCATATCTAGCTTAAGGATTGCCTGAAAGTTTCTTCTTTGGCGCCGTGTTCTCAATTGATGGAGTACTTCTTGCATGAGCAACACATTATCTTGGATTAACCTTCCTTGAACAAATGCACTTTGTTCCATAGTAATCAGTTGGGGGAGATATTTTTTCAGCCTGTTAGCTAGTACTTTGGAGATGATTTTGTAGGCAAAATTGCACAAGTTAATAGGTCGGAATTGATCCAATTGTTCTGGATTTTTAACCTTTGGGATGAGAGTAATTGTAGTTTTGTTCAGCTCTGGACTGAGTTGGCCAGACTCACTGAAATTTGTAAATTCTTTGTATATATCTGAGCTGATTTCGTTCCAATGGTGCTGAAAGAAGATTCCATTCAGTCCATCCGGTCCTGTTGCTTTCAAAGCACCCAACTGAAAGGTGGCTAGCTTGATTTCCTCGGGTGTGAAAACTTCAGTTAGTACCTAGTTCATGTCTTCTGTCACCTGACAAGGTAGCTGATCCAAAACTGGCTGAAAATTCCGATCCCCCACTAATGTATATAGTTCTTGAAAGTAGGCAATGGTCAGCTGATTTATCTGTCTCGGATCACGTATCCATTCTTCCTCTGGATTTTTCAGCATAGAGATTCTATTCCTCTGTCTTCTCTGCACTGCTGTTGCATGAAAAAACAGAGTGTTTTTATCCCCCCATTTAAGCCACTGAATACGGGACCTCATCCCCCAATAAATTTCCTCTTGTCGCCATAATCGCTCGATCTCATCTTTCAGCCCTTGCATTCGATTTTTATCATGATTCCACATTGGACAGTTGGTTAATTGTTGCATCTCCTCTTTTAACTGTTGGATTACCTTTCTAGCATTAGAGAATTTTTTCTTGCTCCATGGATGAATTTTCATAGTAAGATGTTTGATTTTGCTGCCCAATCCTTCTGTTCTTTCAACTAGTCCCCTCCATGTATCTTGCATAAGTTGCACATATTCCTCATCTTCTATCCAGTATGCTTCAAATTTAAATTCCTTTGGTCGTTTTTCGATTTGAGGATAGAAATCCAGCAGCAAAGGACTATGATCTAAACCTATTGCCGGAAGGGCATATACCTCCGCTGAAGGGAATTCCACCCTCCATTCAAAATTACATAAACCTCTATCCAACCGTTCCTTCACATAATCATCTCCCTCTCTGTTGTTAGCCCAGGTATAAGCACATCCTTTGCTGTCTATGCTCATCAGTCCACTATGATCTAGGAAATCCTGGAAGGCTTTCATTCGATAGTTTTCCGCTGGTCGCTTCCCCACTTTCTCCCATACATATAACACCTCATTAAAATCCCCTAAACATACCCAGGGTTCCTGAGTGAGAGTTCTCATGGATACTATATCTGCCCACAGTCTCACCCTATCCTAGAAATCGGTGGGTGCATAAATAAAAGACACCATAATACTATGATTTGTTTCCCCATTAGTGCAGCTAATATGTATAGCGTGCATAGAACTCGAAATGATAGAGATAGTTACTTGGTCATTCCACATAAGTGCCAAACCCCCAGCAATCTTGCATGCTTGTTGATTGTCGCCAATCCCCGCCATCTTCAATCTGCCCAATCTCCTACAAACGTATCCTAGCCGTAGCTCCATCGATATCGTTGTTCGTCGTTGCAAGTGGTGGCCACGCTTTGCCGTAGCTGGATTCACATACCTAAACTGTGAACCGCCGAATCTGGCGCTCGTCCCCCAGCTCAACAGTGTTCTCTTCCTGCTCGTCTGAAGCTGCTTGCTGGATTGCTGGTCGTTGATCTAATCCCGTTCACCGGTCTACACCAGGAAGTCTATCCAGAATAGGTAAGAGACAGCTATCTACTTGCTCTTTTTTTTCCTCAAACTGATGGAGCAAGAACTTCGCTAATCCCGTTCAGCGGTCTGCTCCAGGAAGTCTATCTCTTTCACTACCTTTTTGGGTCGAACGAGAATTAGATCCACTGATGCTATTGATGCTGTTGTTGTTGAAGAATGAACCGCAACGCCACAAATTCTTAGCATCTGCCCATCCAATCAAACATGTATTCTATGCCTTGAATCTTCCCTTCCTATGAACCAACCTTCACGAGTTGAAGACACGCAGGATCTCAGCATCCTTTAAGGCATGTTTGGTCGAATCTAATTGAGTGCCCCAATTTTCATTGCACCCACCAAAAAATTTAAAGAAAATGTCTTGCTTTATAAGAGTCATGATTAGTAATGACTATGGGCCTTGCCGGGAGGCCCGACATTTTTATATGTCCCTAGTACGTCAAAGGAATTCTTGTGTCTGAGCCGGCACAGCCCATGGCAATGACGGACCATGCCAACCCTCATGCAAAGCTAGGGCATATTATGCTCGGGCCTGATTTTTAATTTAATTTTTTAAAATTTGTAAAATAATTAAAAATACATTTAGTTAACCAATGCATTTTTTTTTTTGTCTGTCATACATTAACTCTTATCTTTAAGACTTTCACTCTACCTCTTTACAAAGCACGGAAGTCGAATCATCAAAAATAAACTTCATGATTATGTTTTATGGGGAGTAGGGATTATTGCAGGAAAAATATAGCAGCACCAGCACCAGCACCACCACTACCAACAACAACAATAATAATAGGCAAAATGCAATAGGTAAGACTCTGACTTAGACAAAAACATCTCATTAGAAATCAAATTACACCACACAGATTGCACCGGTTATAATAAAATTACATAAGGCTCTTACTTAGAGAAATACATTTTATATAATATTACATTATGAAAAGAGAAATACAAATTTAAATGCCACGGACCGCTTTCTCTATCACCATGAATCGAATGAGATATTGTTGTCCTCCTCCACTGCCTCCAACTCAATACTCTTATCTGCCTTCACTATTTCCATCAACTAAGATTTGCTTAGGGCGGTTATCTCCAGATTCTTGTCGGACAACCTTGATTGTTGGCCCTCGATTAGCGCATCAACGTTCTCGTGGCTAACTTTCTCAATGTAGCCCAAGTCATCATTATCCATCATGGACGGAGAAGAGTCAGAGGAACTCATTTGAACCGCTCTCTTTTCTGTATAAGATTCCAAACATTTTTTTTTTGGGGGTTCTTTTTTTGCTCGATGAGGATGGTGTCTCAGTCCGTGGGGCCGAATTGCTTGCAACGTATCCCTAGTGATTGTCCCGCCAGCTTCACACCATGGCCAGTATTCTTGAACATCGACGGAATTACGAGTCCCGAATTCTTGTTATATCGTGCAAGTAGCGATTGTCCAGCCTGCTTCACACCATGGCCAGTATTTCTTGAACATTGACAGAATTACGAGTCCCGAATTACCAGCCCCTCTATCTTGAATTTCGGATCCGAACACGTAGATGCCATACAAAAGAGGATGAATTTCCTTGAAGTACTTGAGCAGTTTCTCTCAATGACAATAATGACGGGACCCAAAAAGGTGTCACATTCTTTAGCTACTCATTCCTACGAAATTGAGAAGAGGAAAGACAAGACTCAATTGGTCGATGGATAGTCGCTCACCTCTGTGGCGTCGTTGAACACCTCCGAGAAGTGCTTGAATAGTTTGGCAACCCTCCAATCAACCTGTAATAATGGAAAGAAGACGAGGTCAACACATCCATCTGATCGCAGGCCTTCTGCAACATCAGATAGGTGGAATTCCACCTAATTTTGACATGTGAGGGAGCTCTTTTGGGGCTTTCTTCTGCATTCCGTGCACATCGTCTCCATATCTTGAACCCTTAAAGGGGGCGAAACCTAGGTAGCGAACCCACCGGCTTATACGACTTACAGAAGTATCATAAAAATCTTTAAGAGTCTAAGACTATGTTGTGCGCAAAGATTGGTAACACCACACTATGCAACATACACGGAAGAACTGGCCATTGCAAACTAGCCACATTTGGGTGACCATGTTCCTAGCAATCACATTGTTACAGAGGCTTTATCCGAAGTAATGGAAAATGCTTCCTCCCTAACGCCAAAGTCTTTCACCGATCTCATGATTTCCACGCAAATATTTTGTGATTTGTGGCGATATGGATGCTTAAACAACAGAGTTTGGTGATATAATACCCAATACGGCCCTTTCTAGCACACAACAATAGCCACATGCCTTCAGGTTAGTCCCCAAGTTTGAAGTCAATGACACTCAAAAGCTATCCATGGATAGCAGCTGCACCGACTTTGCTCATTTCTCCTTGTATAGACCCTTGTATTTCCTAGTATTCGTGGTCCTTGTAATGCATTTGTAATTTGACCGAACGCCACTTGACGAACTCAACGAACCCTGGATCTTGGGGGCGCCCAAATGGTACCTCGGCCTGGAGTGTCGTCTGTTCATTTGGGCATTGAGCCTGAGCATCGTTGTACTTGAACGGACTACTATCGTGGCCTGTTGCAACGGCGGTGGACCGCGTAACCACTAGATTTTGCTGGTAATTTCACACCTTACGCCATGTAAATGGCCTTCTTCTCGCCACTGGGGAGGACCTCGATGCTGAACATTCGCCAAATCTTGGACCTTCCAACACAAAGACTACCCAGTATTGGTTGGAGTAGACTACTCTTCGTAGTCGGAGGTCTGGGTCTGGGAATTGAGTTGGTTAATGTAGCTGAGCTGGGTCTGTTGCGTACTCGGAAATTTGAAATGTCGTACGTAGAATTTGAGATTTTTTTAGGAATTGTAAGAGAGTGATTAGTGATGAGAAATGGATGGAGGCGATGATGAAGGAGGAATTAAAGTTGTAGGAATTGTTTTTTTCGGTGTGGTTGAACGATCACATTCGATCACATTCATTTTGTTTTTCTTAAAGTGTTAATGTTATGAAAAAATCAAAATTAGTGCACTTATGATAAATTTATAAAAAAACTAATTTCTTCACCATAAAAAAAAACCTTAAATTACTCCACTCGTGACAAATTTACCATTGTTAGTTTTCATTAAATTTTATTGTGAAATTGCCAATTCATATGACTCATGGCAATTGATGAGTATAACGATCTAGGATTTTACCTTTTATTTATCATAAGTGTACCGATTTCATGATTTTTTGTGATATTAATCCAATTTAATGGAAACTAACAGAGAGTAAATTTTTCACAAATTTGTTATGAATGCACCACTTTGGAGTTATTGATAATGAAAAAGTTAGTTTGGTATATATTTATCGCATGTGTACCGGCCTTAGATTTTTCGCGATATTAATCATTCTTTAAATGTGACTGAGATCTTTGAAAAAAATTGGGGTCGTTTCTAGGCTAGCCTGTTTGGGCCCAAGGGAATGGCCTAGGCCCAACTGGGTCATAGCCCGACCTAGCACGGTTCCTCACGCAGAGAGGCCGTGCACGGGTGCCCTAGGAAGGGGATGGGCTATGCTGTGCTTGGGCCAATCCGGTGGAGTGGCCATTACTAGTCATAAATTCATAATACCATAGTAGAGTTTGTGCTATCGGGGTCCACTTGGTCAACTTCTTGCCGGGTTGGTTCTACGATGTTGAAAGTCAAACGAGTGTTTTGGGAGCTCCGACGTGCTAGACTTTAGAAGGGGTTGTTGTGTTTGGCAAGGGTTTTGGAGAAAATCTCCGGGAAAATGCAAAAAATGTTTGTTCGAACGAGAGATGATTGAGATTTGAGGGAGAGTGATAGAGATGACATGAATGACGATGGAAACAAGCGATCATGGTAGCATGCACATCTCTAAGGTTGAGTATTCGGTGGACTAGCCCATTCTCATATTCTCATCTTGAATACTAGTTTTTACCTAACCATCTTGATCACTATTCATCGATAATGCTGGCTCGAACTATAGAGTTATCCCTAATAAGTTGACGCAAAGTCTCGTCTAGTGTATCAAGATATTCGTTACAGTCTGCAGTAATTTGAACTACACACTCTACTCTACTTCTAAGATTAAAATCAATAAACTACTTATTATACATCCATTTTTCACACAAATAAGGATCAAGAATAAACTCATCAAAAGATTAACCAAACCAAATCAAGACGAAAAGAAAAAAAAAATGTTCCATTTGTACTTGTATTATGGGTTTCCAATGCAACAGACGAGTTCATCGTACATATTGCTTCCGAGTAAAACAACATTTACGTAATAGAACACATGCTGCGGACATGATTAAAGATAGAGAGTTCATTTTCAGGAAAGGAACTCAAGAAAATAGCAAGAATTCGCACGTAGTCCTCCAAGTTATTGAAGGAGGCTGGACTACTGATGTCTCAGTTCGCAGTTGATGCTTACCTACGATCACCGTGAGCGGCTGAATTGTTGTTTCTCGTTACAGAGCTTCGAGTGATTAACCTCTTCCTTCCTTGTCGAAAACAAAACTTGAGGCGAAAATCACAAGGCAAAGCTTTTAGCATGCACAAAACGCCAAGGCTCGGCCCCCCTGCACTTTGAGTTCAACTACAGCTTTTATTCGGTCGTCCATGTTTTTATTTTCCACAAAAGCCAATCCGCACGAATGATATGTTCATCTTCTTCCGGTGGAACAAAAGCTGTGGCTGAAAATACCCAAGAAGAAGCTTTCGCAAATCTCCATTATTTGATGGTTCAAGAGCTGCACAATAACACTATCTTGACCTCTTCTTTTGCAGTTGTTGATCCACTGGTTTGATTGGGCTCTGACACAGCCCCCCTCGCTTGAATCCAAGGCCCAGTTAGATCGAAGCAGGATTCAGAATCCATATATGAAACAGCCTTCACTACTCCGTTTGGTTATGTGAATGAAATGCAATGCCTTATGGTTTAAAAAAAAAATGCCCCTTTAGAATTTCCAAATATGATAATGATATACTTGAAAACTATGCCACTTTTTTCAATAGTGTATATAGATGATATATTAATATTTGCAAAATCTATAGAAGCATTTTAAGTATTTCACTATTTTATATTATTATTATTATTATTATTATTATTATTATTATTATTTGGAATAATAGATTAGTATTTTTAGCACCAAATATGAAATATGCAAACTAAAGTAAGGCTTTTAGGACTTGATATATATCAAACAACTATTGAACCTATTAATAACTATAGAATTTGCAAATAACTTTCCTGGTGAAATTAAAGCAAAAATGCAATTGCATATATTATTAGGATGCCTAAACTATGTTTCAGATTTTATTTCAAGTCTTAAAACCTTATGTACACCTTTATGCTTGTAAACGTTGATGCTTTGAATATGGGATATGGAGGTGTATCGAAACAAACAATAGATTCAAATTCTGACAAAAAAAAAAAAGGTAGATGATATATGGGGATTTGGAATGGTCCTCAAAACAACTATTCGACTATTAAAAATCAGATGATGTCCATTAATTGTGGTGATCAAAAGTCTCAAGGTGATATTTAAAAGAGAAAAAGTCACAAAGAGTCTAAAATTATACTCACTGTAACACATTTATCTTGAACTTTTTTTTTAATCAAAAATCTGAAATTATGCATACTATAACAATTTTACTATAAACTTTTTCTTTTGATATAAAAAAACCCAAACTTGTAACTATGTGACATATTTACCTCCATCAAGGTTTCGTTAGATAATTTTTCATCCAAACTAATGTCATTTTTATTTCACTTAAACCATGTGAGTGTCATGTCAACAACATTTGCTTTTCCGAGATCAATGCAAGTAGATTTTTAATGGTCCTCATTGACACAACATTGGCGGAAGGTAAATTTTTCTGAGGAAATTGTTTAGGATAAATGTATCATAGTTGGCATATTTTGATTTTTTGATGGCTTTTGCCCTTTTTAAAATTTTTTTTATTATTTTATTTTTATGAACTGATTGCAAAGCACCAAAATAAGTTTTGCAAATATGTTAAAGATGGAGCCTGCTAAGAGGCGCATAGGTGTAGTCAAAAAGGAATTTTAAAATCTATGTCTCCAAAGATCTTTGTGTAGATTTTCTTTAGGATTAATATCCTAAAAAAAACCCAAAACTGGTACACCTATGACAAATTTACCAAAAACTAATTTTTAGCTATCAAAAACTCCAAATTGATGCATTTTTAACAAATTTATCCCAAACCGATACCGTTATGACACATATACATTTTATTAATTTCCGTTAAATTTTACTATCAAATTATTGAATCGGATAACACATAACAGTTGATTGGTGCACCATGGGATTTACTTTCTGTTTGTCACAGTTATATTATTTTTGTAATTTTTTATAGTATTAATTCATTTTAATGGAGGGTATATTTGTCACCAACATACTGGTTTGGGATTTTTAGCAATCGAACAAATTAATTTGGGTTAAATTTGTCATAAGTGTACTATTCTGGGGTTTTTTTTTTTTATGGTCATTTGGGGAAAATTTGTTAGAAGTATATCAATTTGAGATTTTTCGTGATCAAAAAATTAGTTTGGGATAAATTTATCATAGATATATCGGTTTGAGATTTTTGGGGTATTAATCATTTTCTTTATTAGTGTTGGTTGTTACAGTTCAAACATGGATTACCATTAGAAAAGGGAAAATTACATAAAACTTATCCGAACTTTGGGATTAATACAAGTTTATCCCCAAACTTTCAATTGTTATAAGTTGGGACTAATACGTGTTTGTCCCTAAACTTTCAGTCGTTGTATGTTATTCCTTGAGTTTTTTTTATTTTAATCATAGCCGTTAACTACTATTACATCTTTTTTGTTGGCAATGTGCTATAGTGGGGGTAAATGTGTATGTTTATCTCTCTTTTTTTTTTTTTTTTTTTTTTTTTTAATTTTTTTTTTAATTTTTTTTTTTTTTTATAGAAGTCTCTCTTTTGTCTTTGATTCCGATAAAAAAAAGAAAAATCTAGGAAAATAAATTGATTGAAACTTTATTATCAAAAGAAATGTTAATTATTAACATAGATGAAAAATTAATGGAATAATAAGATATTTTTAAGAAAAAATAACACAATTTAGTAAAATGAAAAAGGCCAGAATAACAAGAAGGAAAATAACAAAAAGTGGAGGATACTGATTACGTACTTTAATAAATAATTAATACAAAAAAGACTGATCAAGAGATAATATAGAAAAATCACTTTACTTTTCAGTTAATCATTTCCTTTTATGAGTTGAAGCAATAATTTCCTTTTATAACTCTTTTTAAATATCTGTTAATTGATTTTTTTTATAAATTAATTAAGCCTTTAAATGTAGATAAGGAGTAACCAATTATTGTTATTTCACCATCTTCTTATTGAGAATTTTTTTTTTCTTTTTCCATTTGTGTCCTTTCATCTCATTTTTTTTTATTAAAATCTTTCTTTTATCCTTGATTTTGGTTTAAAAAATATAAAATAAAGAATGGAGAAAAGTTAATTATTTAGAATATTAATATTATAAAATTAAATATCACTAATAATACTTCAACGAATATTATTAATTTTTGAAAATATTTATATAATAAAATAATAAATTGAAGAACAAGAAACACAATGTTGTAAAAAGACCTAAATGACAAAAGGGCAAATAACAAATCGGTACTCATTATGTATTTCTAAATTGTTAATTAATGAAAAAGATGAAGATCAATAAATTTATTTTAAAAAAAAAATTAGATTTCAGTTGCTCATTCCCTTTTAAAAGTTGAAGACATTATGCCTATGAATATAAGTAATGAGTAACCAATTTTTATCATTTCATCTTTTTCTTATCAAGTCCTTTTCCTTTTTATATGGTTTGTATTTTTTTCTTGAATATCTTATTTAGTTGTACTAAAGTGGCTATATTTATCAAACTTTGTTCAATAATATGACTACTACTTATACTTTTCTACTATTTAATTTAATTTCTCCCATTTATATAATATTTCATTTATTTCATAACAATTGTGGGTACAAGAGATACTTCCTTAAAGATAAGATGAAATATATACTTGTACACCTTATGAGTCATATGCGTTACACATGCTAACAGAAGAAAATAACGTTAGGCTAATAGATATAATAAAATGAAAATTCAAGGAGGTATTGTGTAACAACTGAAAGTTTAGGATAAACTTGTACTAACCTCAAAATTCGGGAGGTTTGGTTTTATTTGCCCTTAAAAAAATGACTAAGTACCAAGTTTAGCTAAGTACCATATTTAGCTGGATGGAAAAATCAATATGCAATATTCTTGCTATTCCATAGGTATGCACTACAAAAAAGTTATTCAATAATAATAATAATAAATTAAACCTTGTGGTTTCTTTACACTAAGCGGCTGATAGACATTGTCCAGTTTTGTCATTAAACTAAGCACTAAAGTTTGCCGGATGGAATAATAAGTAACATTCTGGCACTTCCATCGACATGCACAAAAAACTTCAAGCTCAACTAGCGGGCTTAATTAGGCATCATGTATGTATATGTATGTTTCTGATACATAAGGGAAATGGTATACTGGCACTTCCTATTACCCTGTTTTTCCCCGTAATGGCTCACGATATTCTTCTCTGCTGGCTTTAACTATTATATCTTAGGTGACCGTCAATAGGGCTGGTAGAATTATTGGGGACAACAGGCAAAGTTATCTGACAAGAAGCTAGAGATGACTATCGTTGGCAGATCCTATCTAATGGAAATTCTGACGCCAAAGGAACATTCTCAAGTTGAGGCAAAGGGGGGAGGATGACACCATCTCACCCGACTCATGTTGAAGGAGGGAGCGGCTTGTAACATTGAGACTTGCATTTTTCTTTCAAGATGTAATTTTTGTATGAGATGTATTTATGTAGGTTTGAATCTTATATATTTGTACTTCAAACAATGGAATTTGTGTGGTTTGATTTGATTTTGTAATGAGATGTATTTGTCTAAGTCTAAATCTTATGTACAGTGCTTTGTATTAATATTCTTTTTGCAGTCGTTCCTATTTCGAACTCCCTATGAAAAAATAACCATGAAGTAGGATCACTATTGAGATTTTGCTTAAATTTTTCATCAAATAATTGATTTTTTTTTAAATATAAAAAAGAAATTAGAAGCCATGCTGGAGCATAATATATAAATCAGAAGAGGCATTTTGTCATTAGCCATGTTTCCAAAAATATTGTCAACGTATCATTTTTCTACTTTTTATTTGGATTAAGCATGTCAAATATCTTCTATGTCCAAATATTCTTGTGGGCCATTTGATTCAAGTTCACAAATAAAATTGATCACTTATTCCGAATAAAATGTGACTTGAATACATTGATAACTAATTAGCTTTCAAAGTGAAAAATAGGGCAATAATAAAAGTAAGTAGAGGACAACATCCAAGTCTGATTTCTCATAATCGGGCTTTTTGTCAACAAGCTGGGTCTGCATGACAACATTCCAATTTTTCTGTTCTATTATTATTTTGTTCCCTGAAATAGAAAAAGAACAAAAATCCACTTGATAACGTCAGTTAATTTTTTTATTCCTCGGAATAGAAAAGTGGCCCGAGAATACATTTGGAACCGAAACAAGAAGTAGAAAAAGTAGCTTCTTGCTCTCTTGTGCTTGGTAACAATTTCTAAAAATAAGTCATTTTCTTTCTTTTCTTTTCAATTTTCCTTTTCTTCTTCATTCTCTTCTAATTGGTCTGTGGAGACTTGTCGCCCATCGTTGCTGCTGCCACCGAAGCTCGTCGCACACCACCCGTTGTTGCTTGACAACCAGCTAGAGAAGGAAGAAGAAGAGAGGAAAAAAGAAAGAAAAAGAAAAATCTCAAAAAAGTTACTAAAAATTTAAAGAAATTTTACATCACAAAAAACTTATGGGTCATACCAAACACATTCCTGTTCTTTTTTTATTCCGAGAATAGAAATTTTGTACAGTTACTAAATGCGTAGTTTTATTTAGAATTTATTCTAGAGAATAGAAATGAAAAAAAAAATTATTTATGAAAATAAATTGTTTTCAGGAATAGAAATATTACTAAACGCAACCTTATTTTTCGGTGCCAAAAGGAAATAGAAAAGCTTTGATTCGCATTTCTTAGTATGGCATAATTACAATTTACGTTAGGATTTTCAAAAACTGCATTTGGATCCACGGAAACTAAATTCTTGCTTTTCCCTCAGGCTGATTATAGTTCTACGTTTTATCATTTTGACTGTGCCTACCTGGAAATTTACGGGGAAAACGTGATGACATCAATGTATTAAAGAAATAAAGCAGGTGTGGAGAGAAGTATGCAGAGAGTCGGGGTGAGCAAGTAGCTCATTTGGCTAAAAGGAATGCATTAATTTACGAGACTTATTGGTGCCAATGTTTAGGAGACCAATTTCTTTTTCTTTTTTTATTGGACATTTGCAATCACTGTGCAAATCCAGTTGTAAAAAGCATAACTTTTGTAAATCTGAATGTGAACCGTGAATCTTAATTATGAATTTGCAATAAGAAATGAATACTAATTTTTCCTAGCAAATATTATAATAGGTAAGGTAGAAATCACAATTGCCCACAAATTTCAGAAAGGAAACTGCAACTTCTCTGAAAAGACATGTATTACTGTAGAGCCTGCCTACCGAAAGGCACATAGATTCCGCCAATTAGAAATTTTAAAACTGATGTCCCCAAACACCTAAATCCGAATTTTAATTGTGAGCGTTAGCTGGAGAAAATCATTAAAAAAGGAGAAAATTACACAAAATTCCTTCAAACTTTGGCCGTGGAAAACCATCAAAGTCGCTGGGATATTCTCTAGATAGTACAAAACAAGCACTTGTGGATAAAAAAGTATTTTCTTTTCATTTGTCTAACCTCTTACATCCCTGAAAGTCTTAGTTTTTGTTTGATCTCTGTTTTTTTTTTTTGGTAACCCAGGGAACCCGTAAGCCGACAGCCGGCGGGCAAATCCTGGGGGAGTGATTGCAGGACTCACCACCACAGTACTTTAGGTAAGAATCCCTAACGACGCTTTTGGGATTTGAACTCCTCCCCTTCGTGAAGGGGAGAGAGTCCAAGCCAACTACGCCGCTGCGGGCGGTGGTTTTTGTTTGATCTCTTTGATAAGGGGAAAATGCAAAAAAAGTCATAAACCTACTATATTGATACCAATTCAGTCCTAAACATTTCAATTGGACCAATTCAGTCTTAAACCTTTTCATATTGATATTAATTTTGTCCATCCAGCCAATTTTGGCTGGTCGACACTGATATGAACATTGACCATCCGACCAACGCTCACGTGGTAATTTTTTAATAATTTTTATTTTTTTCAAAATTTTTATTAATTTGTTCCTTTTCCTTTTCCTTCTTTTTCCCTCTCATTCCTCCTTGGATCCCTGCAGTGGCCAATGAGGCTCCAACAAGGCTTGTTGACCATTGGGCAAGGGCCACGAAGCCTATGCCGGCAACTAGCGAGGGTTGTGGTCCTTGCCTAGGGCCACGGGTGAGGCCAACCTTGCTTTGGCCTTACTAGAGCCTCGTTCGCCACTGTGGGGATCCAAGGAGGAAGAAGAACAAAAAGAAAAGAAAAATAAAAGAATTATTTAAAAATTTTGAAAAAATAAAAAAAAATAAAAAAATTGTTACGTCAACGTTGGTCAAATGGCCAGTGTCCACGTCAATACTTCCAAATTGGCTGGATGAACTGAATTGATACCAATGTGAAAATATTTAGGATTGATTTGATACCAATGCATTTGGTTTAAGCATTTTGTTGGTACTTTTTCCCTTTGATAGGTAAGAGTCTTGAGCTTCCCAAACTTCATAGTTTTCTCTCTCCATTAACTCATTATCGCTTTGCTTCATCATAACATTTGTTATTCTTTACAGTGACTGATTCAAATATGGCCATTAGAGATGTTGTTTCGGGTTCCTTCTTGTAGGTCCTTTTTGATAGGTTTAGTTCTCTGGCATTGAATTATGTGCATCGAGAAGGAATCAGCACCACCCTCCTTGATGAGTGGAAGGGGATGCTGGTCACAATCAAAGTAATGCTAGATAATGGAGAGGAAAAGCAACTGAGCGGTAATTGTCAGGTGAAGCTGTGGCTAAACAACTTTAGGGATTTGGCCAATGACATGTAAGACTTGCTCGATGAGTTCGAGATGGAACCCGCTCAGGCCAAGTTAGAGGCAGAATCCAGCACAAGGAAGTTCTTTTTCTTAAAAGTCTCACGTCTGCCATGAAGTACTTTCATTTAAAATTGCAAGAACGTCGTCATACAATACCATTTGCAATCCAATTATCTTAGGTAGGCAAGTCTTGTCATTATATCCCCACCAAGCTGCCAGAGCTCCTGTCACAGTTAATCTTCACAAAACCTAGCTTAGGTTACTCTACAGACCCTGCCTTTCGTCCACCAATCGTGCCTTAGCTCTCTTACATTTTTAAAAGGCTGCAAAGTCTAAAAGAGCTATTTCTAATCTGTGTAGTGACAGTTCTAGTATGGAGTGATTTATGTTTAATGGTTATTGCATTTCGAGTGTTCCAGATGTACCAACAGGTGTAGGCAATCATTCTCAAGCGTTATCAACCTGTACCAAGTCATTCGATCTCCTAACATCACATTTGTAGAATACCGGCCCGTACGAATAAGTGTCCATCGCCAGTGTCTCCCATACTTGTTAATTAACATAATCATAGGAATTTTCTAGTCATCAAAAAATAAAAATCATCAACAGGGTATCCCGGTTCATTTTTTGTTGCAATCAATTGGGTGTGTGTATCCCGGTTCGATCACTCTTGCAATTCTTCATTATGCATGAAGCATTTTATTTAGGACTAATTGCTCATCTTGTTTCAGACTTTTGGATGAGAAATATGAGGACGGTGGAAAGACTATTAATGGTGGAGGATGTAAGACTATTACAAGAAATATGAGGGACATGGAAAGATTATCAAGTGGTCTTCGCAGAAATCTCTCCTCTCTCAAACAGCTATCTTTTATAGTTACCGGTACTTGCCAGAGGATGGCTTTGCTTCCTCTTTCAAGTATTTGGTATAATGCAATGTAAAAATTCTAAAAGATCAATGCTCAAGACTCAACGGGGACTATTGGCACCTCATCCAAGAAATCCCACTCATTGTAATTGATTGAGTTCGGATTCAATAAGAAGATTTCTCTCCAATGTCTAATTTTTATTCTTCAGGTAATGGTTCGGACTTCTTTCTTTCTTCCACACTTGTCGTTATGCTACTACTGCTGCTCAAAAATCGATTTCTATTACGAATCCTCAACTCGATGCTAGGAAGTTCATGTTTGTCCATGGACAAGCTTCACATAATTTGCCACAAACCAGCTAGACTTTTGGGTTGCTCTTTTGTTTGATAAGGAAGCACACAATGAAACGGTTATAATGCTAATGTGGTCCAGCAAGTCCACCATTGTTTCATACGAGTGATTATTCCTCAAAACAAATAATACTTGCATGTACTCGCTCACAGTGCTGGAATTGTGATGCGTGGATGTACCTGTCTGGATGATGATATATCTTGAACTTTGTTACCCAACTATTGCTTATCTATCCACTAATGGAAATGCACTATGCTTTGCATGAGAATCATGAAGAATTGTTGCTCTTATATTGATATTTTTTCTGAAATTTCAGTGTTTGTCGTGTTTTCTCTTCCAAAGATCTTTTTTTTAGTGCCCTAGCCCATTGACTTGAATCCTCTCAACTGTGCTTGTTTTGTAGAATATCCCACTGTCAATGATCTTTTCTGAAATTTCAGCGCTTGTTATGTTTTCTCTTTCAAAGATCTTTTTTTTTTTTTAAATGTCCTAGCCTCGTGACTTAAATTCTCTCAACTATGCTTGTTTTGCAGAATATCCCACTGTCATCTTTATTTGACAAAATCTCTAAGGAGGATCAAATGCAAATGCTGTTGAGGTAGGCAAATGATGTGCTTATGTATATCTTCTGCAACTTGACAAAAGAAGACAAAAGGCTATTTACTTTGGTAGGTGTACCGATATGCTCAAAACTATTTCTTGTTTTTCTTTTTTTTGGTGACACACTTCAAAAGATTCATCTATATCATGATGTCAATCATCGAGGTCTATATTCAAAGTCAAACAGAGAATATTTCTTTCTTTTTTTTTTTCTTTTTTTGGTCGGAGGAGAATCTTTCTTACTTCCAACAACAGCAGCTACTGTAAAGATGCACACAATAGGATTTAAAACAAGTGTTTTCAAGTTGGTGAATGTGACAACTAAATTTGAATGAACCCTGCAGACTATAATTTATTTAAACCTGATTTCCTAGTCAAAGTTCATAGTTTATATTCTTCTTCTATTTAAATTGCCACACCATCTCAAAGCGCATTTTCTTTTTCTCTGTTATCAAGGAAAGACAGAGATGAGCAATCAGGTAGACTATGCTCTGTCGGTCTGTTAAGTGATCATGAAAGCCTCACTTTTGCCACAATGAATTTCGATTTAAGATTGTGAGAAGGCCGTTCATCCAGTACCACTTGAAACCATTTATCTAGGGTAGGCAAGTCCTATCACTATAACCTCGCCAAGCTGCTAGAGCTTGATGCAAGCCAAGGGTAGGCTTTCTCAAACAGTAGGATCGGGAGAGTGACTCGCGCACGGGAAACAGGACCGACAGAAATTTCAGCACTACGCAAGCTCAGGAGAACAGTCGTATCTTTGTCGATACAGATCAGATCGACCTGATTCCAAAGCCAAATGAACAAAGACTTCTGGATCTACAATTTCTCTGTTTTGGGTTTTCTGAAATAAGCACTGTATGATGGTCGAATCTGGGTTGGAATTAACGAACAGAATAGGAAAAGATAAAAACTTCGTTGGTTGCTCTTCTAGGCCTCCAAGGAAGTTGAGGGGGCACCGATTCTTCTAGATTGATGAATGCAACTCTTCAAGGATGCAGGTTTCGAAAAGCTCCGACTCTTCAAGGATGGAGTGAAAACTCTTCTAGGTTTTCAAGGATATGAACTCTACAAGGTTCACGATACTTGCTTCAAAGCAAAGTTTTTCATTTATCAAAAGTCGTCTGTCTTCTACAAAGAATTGGATGGCTTATATCGTCAAAGAAATAAAGAGAGAGAGCATAGAAACTTGAAAGCATTAAAGAGCTTAGGAACTAGAAACTAGTAAAAGCATAAAGTCTTCATGGCTCCCAAGGTGTCTTCTTTCAAACTTCCAGGATGGACTCAAGATATCAATATGGCTTCTCGGTTTCGTCGAGCTTGAATGCGGGCCGATCTTCTTGGCCGAGAGAGTTGGTCTTCAATGCGGGCTGCATCAGAGCTCCTGTCATGGACAAGGCAAGATGCAGGCACTATCATTGCTAGTGGGTTATCCTAGTGACCTCGGATGGGGGAATATCAGCTTGTACCAGGAGGAGTGAGAAGTGAAAAAGAATTAATTTGCGTCCTGCAAAGGCCTTGTCCTTTTCATTTGCTCTCTTTCACTTTTGCTTCACTATCTAGTCATAACATACAGTCCAATCAAGTCACGGTCTTCTTGAGTTTTATAGTTTATTTACATGAACAAAGCACTTGTGGATAGAAAGCATCATTGAAAGTCTTCTCATTTATTGAGACTTTTTGGTAGGTGAAGCCCACGGTCTTCTTGAGTTTATGGTTTATAGTTTTCTCTCTCCGTTAATTCATTATCACTTGGCTTCACCATGACCTATGCTCACCTCTCGGCTCAATAGTGTTCTCCTCCTGCTCATTCGAAGCTAGAGCTCGTGCTCAATAGTGTTCTCCTCCTACTCGTTCGAACCTAGAGATCGTGCTTGTTGGATTGTTGTAATTGATATAATCACATTCACTGGTCTGCTCCAGGAAGTCTACTCGGAACAGGTAAGTAATATCTATCTTTTTGCTCTCTTTTTTTGTCCCCAAACTGATGCATCTAGAACTTCCCAACCTAAAGCATATGGTGGTTTGATCCGCCCCCCCCTCCAAAAAAAAGAAAAAACAAACGTCTTTGATGTCTCCACATGGTCATCCTCATTGAAGGAGGAATCGGTAATCTTCTTATATCTTATGTAAAAGCCTATATTGATCGCATACTCACCAATAAAGCAAAAAAAAAAAAAAAAAAAAGCATTGAAATTTCAAGGATACTAACAACATATGGATGCGAAAAATGTCAACAAAACACTAATATGCACTGATGTTTTTGACAAACATAGGCGTGTGCTCTAAGTCGGTCGTATATTGAAAATTCAAATTTTATCCTCTGTTTTGGATGCCCACAAGAAAAGTCTCGATATGAAGAAAAATAAGAACAATTGACGAAACAAGCACCTGTGGACAAAAGCTATTTTCTTTTGATTTGTCTAACCTTTGGTGTGCATTCCTCGAAACTCTTGGTCTTTTTTATGTCCTTTTTGGTAAATGAACGTGTTGATCTTCCTAGACTTCATAGTTTTCTCTCTCCATTGACTCATTTTTACCTTGCTTCAACATAAGACCTCTGTTGTTCTCTACAGTGACTGATTCAACCATGACAATGGGAGAGATCGTTTTGGGTTCCTTTATGGGTTCCTTCTTTCAGGTCCTATTCAACAAGTTGACTTCTCTCGCATTAGTCTATGCACAGCATGAACGAATTAGCACTGCTCTCCTCAAGGAGTGGAATGAGATGTTGGGCACAATCAATGCAGTGCTGATTGATGCAGAAGACAAGCAACTCAGTGGTAACCCTCTAGTGAAGCTATGGCTAGATGATGTTAGGGACTTGGCCTATGATATGGAAGACTTGATTGATGAGTTAGCGATCAAAGTGGCTCAGGTTAAGTTGGAGGCAGAATCCAACACAAGCAAATGTCTGGAAAAATGGAAGTTCTCTTTCTTTGGCCAAGATAAATCCTCTGGATCGAATCCAAACCTAGGCTCACTCATGTTTGAAACCAAGGTACAAGAGATTAGTGGCAGGTTGAAAGTGATTGTCACTAGGAAGGCTTGTATAAGCTTAAGAGAGAATGTTGTGGATAGATCCAACTACACAAACAAAAGGGATCTAACCACTTCTTTGCCAGAGCCTCAGTTTTATGGTAGAGAGAAGGAAGAAGCACAAATACTCAAACTATTGATTAGTGAAGTTGAAAATTCCGATGCCGTGTTGAGCATGATCCCCATAGTTGGGATGGGTGGTGTTGGAAAAACGGCCTTGGCTCAACGGTTGTATAATGATGTCAAAGTATATAGCTGTTTCGAGAAGAGAGCGTGGGTTTGTGTGTCAGATGTTTTTGATGTTCTTCACATAACAAAAGCTATTTTGCGGTCAATCACTGGGTTGTCATGCCAGGGTGAAGATCTTAATGGGCTTCAAGTTAAGTTGAAGGACAGTTTATCTGAAAAGAAGTTTCTCGTGATTTTAGATGATGTATGGAATGAGAAGTATGGAGAATGGACTGCCCTCCTAAAGCCATTTGAAGCGGGGGCTAAGGGAAGCAAGATCATTGTCACAACGCGCAACCATTCTGTTGTTTCCATAACAGGTGCTTCACCGTATCCTTTGAAGGAGTTGTCCCTTGATAATTGTACAAGTTTATTAGCCCATCATGCTCTTAAAGCAACAAATTTTGAGAGCCATCCGGATTTTAAAACAATAGGTAAGAAAATAGCTGAAAGATGTAAAGGTTTACCTTTGGCGGCGAAGATGCTAGGCGGTGCCCTACGTAATAAAAGGAATCCTAGTGAATGGGAAGATACCTTAAATAATAGAATATGGGATCTTCTGATGGCAGAGAATGATGAAGTTCTCCCTGTCTTGAAGTTGAGTTATGTCCATCTTCCTTGCCATTTGAAGAGATGTTTTGCTTATTGTGCAGTATTTCCCAAGGATTACGAAATTGAGAGAGATGAGCTGGTACTCTTATGGATAGCCGAGGGCTTTTTAGATACACAAAAAGTAAAGGGGGATAATTTCAAATTAGGACGAAATTACTTTGATGAGTTAGTATCCAGATCATTTCTTCAACAATCAAGTGTCGACACATCTAAGTTTTCAATGCATGATCTTTTGAATGATCTAGCAAAGTCAATTGCAGGAAGTACATACTTTAGCTCCGGGGAGTCTCACTTGGTAGCTAATGAAGAAGACACATCTCTTGGGAAAATTCGTTATGCATCATTCATCTCATCGCATTTTGCTACATCAAAATGCTTAAGAGAATATCACCGAATGAAGGTACTAAGAACTTTATTGCTACTGCATAATGGATTTAGAGGGGACATTTTCTCTATTTCCAACAAGGTGCTACATGACTTGCTAACAGAATTGAAGTACTTGAGGGTGCTCTCAATATGTCATTGTGACATCATAGAGGTACCAAATTGCATTGGTGATCTAAAATATCTTAGATATCTCAATTTCTTGTACACTGATATCAAAAGGCTACCTGAATCAATTGTCAACTTGTGCAAATTACAAGTTTTGATCTTAAGAGGTTGTCAAAAACTTTCAAAGTTGCCTCAAGGCATCACAAAATTGGTCAGTTTACAGATTCTTGATGTTAGAGATACAAGGAGTCTTAAAGAGATGCCGTTGGGTATTGGTAATTTAAAAAATCTTATTATCTTGTCTAAGTTTGTGGTACGGCCAGAGAAAGGGTCACAATTAGAGGAGTTAAAGAATTTGCCACATCTTCAAGGAGAATTATTCATATCAGAATTGCAAAAGGTGGAAAAAGTTAGAGATGCAATTGATGCTAATTTGCATCAAAAGCAAGGCCTTACCAACTTATCCTTGCATTGGGATGAAAATTTGGAAAATCTCCAGAATCATGAGCGGGAAGCACAAGTGCTTGACTTCCTACGACCTCACATTGATCTTGAAAATCTTAATATTTTAAACTATGGTGGTGCAAAATTCCCATCATGGTTAGGTGGTCCATCCTATTCTAAGATAGTGTCTTTATGCTTGTGGGGCTGTCCTAATGTGATATCACTTCCTCCGCTTGGACAACTACCTTCATTGAAAGAATTATCTCTTGAAGGTCTACACACAGTAAGAATGATAGGCTCTGAATTTTATGGAGATAAAAGGCCTTTCTCGTCCTTAACAACTTTGAAGTTGAAAGAGATGTTGTCATGGAAGAATTGGTCTCCTTATGTTGGGGGCCCAAAAGAAGAAGTCACATTCTCTTGTCTTCAACATCTTGTTGTCCGGAGCTGTCCTTCATTGATTAGGACATTACCTCGTCAACTTGATTGTCTCATAAAACTTGAAATCCATTCATGTCCGCTTTTGAATAATTCAACGAATGAGGTTTGTTTTCCATCTCTCCGTGAGTTATACCTTGAGGATTGTAACAAGGAAATCTTAAAGAGCTTGGTCAACCTAACTTCTTTAACCATTCTCAAGATTGAAAATCTTGCCGAGCTTGTTTGCTTTGATCATGTGTTTATGAGGTGCTTGGTCAAGCTAAAGGATCTTCATATAGGACGGTGTGACAAGCTTATATACTTGTGGCAAGATGAAAATATAATGCTAAATCTTACTTGCCTTCAAGAATTAGCCATTGAAAGTTGCCCTCGATTCACATCTTTTGTGGCAGGAGAAGGAGAAATAGAGTTGCCGTGCAACTTTGAAAGGATGGAATTGAGTAATTGCATAAGTTTAGAAAAGCTTCCAAGCAAGATGCACACATTCAAACATTTGATCATTAGGAGGTGTCCAAAAATCTTGGGACCAACCATTCCTCTAGATGACCCTAACAACAATAACCTGATATCTCAACTTGAGTATCTGCGGATTGTAAATTGTGATTCTCTAATATCGTCTTTGTTTGCCAACGATAGACTTACCGCTTTGAAGAAACTTTGTATTTGTGAGTGCGAGGGAGTGGAGTCGGTGGAAACCATCACCATAGAATCACTCAAAGAAATGACAATTGATGGCTGTCCAAATCTAGGAAGCCTACCACAGTGCCTTCACATGCTCTCCCATCTTGCTCATTTGGATATAAGTAATTGTCCAGCACTGGAGATAGATGAATTCCCTTCCCTTCCCATCACCCTGTCGTGTCTTATAATTAGTAATTGTCCGAAGATAAAGTCTCTACCAAATCAGTGGCATCATCTTACATCCCTCGAGACGCTATTCATTGAGGATTGCCAAAATATCAAATGCTTCCCCAAAGGAGGTTTGCCTCCCAATTTGCATCGCCTTTTAATAAGAGGGTGCGAGAATCTGAAGCAGCCAGTGAGAGAATGGGGCTTACACCTACTCATATCCCTCCAATGTATGTTAATTGACTTTTGCATGGGAGGGGAGGGAGAGAAGGTATGGTTTCCTTCGGAGGACAGGGATGCGTGGAGTCTTATCTTTCCTTCCTCTCTAATGTATCTTCGCATTTGCAATATGTGGAATGTTGAAAGACTATCAAGCGGTCTTCTCAACCATCTCTCCTCTCTCAAACATTTATGGATCGACTCTTGCCCGAAGCTGAGGTACTTGCCAGAGGATGGCTTCCCTCCCTCCCTCCAAGAATTGTACATAGAGAAATGTGAGATTATGAAAGATAGATGCTCAAAACTCACTGGTGACTATTGGCCCCTAATCCAAGAAATCCCTCTCATTGAGATAGATTGGGTGCGGATCCAATGAATTGATTCTTTCATGCACCACCAGTTTTCTCGGATTAAGGGTAAGTTTTTGGTTTTGAAGGCATCAATTTTGATTCTGCCTCCTCTATTCGATGCGTAATACAAATTGATATTTGTCATGGAGATATTTCCCATGAATTTCCAAAAACAACCCACTAAGGTCAACGGATGACAATTCGTTGGGGTTCTTTTTGTCCAGCAAACAAACTCAGTACTCATCCATTACTTCCAATTTTGACTACATGCCCTGCCTTTCAGCCACCCAATGATGACATAGCTCTCTTATATTCTTGCAGGCAACACACTGCAAAAGAGTTTTTCTTATCTGTATTACTGATGGTCTCAGGATCTAGTGATTTATGGTTAAAAGTTGCTGCATTCGGAGCTTTCCAGTTACACCAGGTGACAGTAATCATTCTTAAGAGTTATCAGCCTGCACTAATCATTTGATCTCATGACCTCATATTCGTAGAATATCAAGCTTGAACCGATAAGTCACCATCACTGGTGATTAGTGGTCTCCCATACGTGTGTGCTAACATAATCATAAGAATTATTCAGCGAAAACAAAATCATCCAAAGGGTCACTAATTGCTGAGAAAAGGAAAGCGAAGGATCCTGGTTCTTGTCTTATCAGTTCATTTTTTTGTTGCTGTCGGGTGGGTATGCATATAATTCTTTTTGTCTCGATTACTCTCATAGTTGTTCATTATGCATGGAAGTATTTTTATTCAGGACTAATTAATCGTCCTCTTCCAGGATTTTGGATAAGAAATATGAAAAATGTGGAAGAACCATCAATAGCGGAGGACCTAAGATGCGTGGGCCTCCTATTTCCTTCCTCTCTAACCTCTCCATGGATGAAAAATACGAGGAACATGAAAAGACTATCAAGTGGGCTTCGCAGGCATCTCTCCTCTCTCAAACAATCATATATTTTACAGTTGCCGGATGTTGAGGTACTTGACAGAGGACAACTTCCATCCCTCCCTCCATGTATTCCGCATAATTCAATGAGAGATTCTGAAAGATCGGTGCTCAAAACTCTGCGGCGACTGTTGGCACCTCATCCAAGAAATCCCACTCATCGTAATTGATCGAGTTCAGATTCAATAAGAAGATATCTCTCCAATGTCTAATCTTTGTTCTCAAAACAAATAATACGTACATGGACTTGCTCTCAGTGCAGGAATTATGATGCATGGATGTGCCTGTCTTTATTGATGATATATCTTGAACTTTGTTTCATGCCCAAAAATTGCTTATCTTTCCACTTATGGAAATGCACTATGCTTTGCGGGAGAATCATGAAGAATTGTTGCTCTTGTATTGATATTTTTCTGCTATTTCAGCGTTTGTTGTATTTTCTCTTCCAAATATCTTTTTCTTAGGCCCTAGCTCATTGACCTGATGTCTCTCAACTGTGCTTGCTTTGCAGAATATCCCACTGTCTTCTGCATTTGGCAAAATCTCTCCCGGTGATCAAATGCAAACATTGTTGAGGTAGGCAACTGATGTGCTTACGTTCATCTTTTGCAACTTGACAAAAGAAAAACAAAAAGCTACTAATTTTGGTAGTTGTACTAATATGCTCTATACTTTTTTTTTTTTGGTGACATGCTCTAAAAGATTTATCTGTATCACGATGTCAATTATCGAGGTCTACATTCAAAGTCAAACGAAGCAGCTTTCGTACCTCCAACAACAGCAGCGACTGAAGAGATGCAAAAATTGGGGTTTTCGAGTTGGCAGATTACAATCCATTTCAATCTGACTTCCTTGTCGAAGTTAACAGTTCATCTTTATTCTATTTAACTTCCCACGCCATCTCAGAGAACATTTTCTTTTTCTTTGTCGCAAAGGAAAGACCGAGAGGAGCAATCAAGGAGACTATGCTCTGTTACCATTTTGAGTAATTGTAAAAGTTTCACGTCTGCCTTGAAATATTTCAGATCGCGAGAAGGTCATCGTCCAATACCACTCGCCACCTAGTTATCTCGGGTAGCCAAGTCTCTTCATCCAATACCAAGCTGCCAGAGCTCCCATCACGGGCAAGGCAAAATATAGGCACTACCATGACTAATGGATTATCATCGTGACCTTGCGTTTGTGGAATATCAGTTCGTACCGTCAGGCCACCGTCGCTGGTGTTCAGTGGTCCCCTATAGTTCTGCGTTAACAAAATCATGAAGTCTATTTAGGATTAGCAAAATCATCAAAACAGTTTCATTTTTACATGCAATAATTGACTTGAACATGCATGTTTCGAGAATACCTAAATGCCTCTTACCAATAAACCGCTCTAAGAAAAACATCTGAAGGAAATGTTGCCTATGAAGGTGACTATAAAGAGCGGTGCTGATGGCAACGACTGGGCAGTGGCCGTGGGACGGTGGTGCGCTCTCCCGCCCCATTCTCGCTTCTTCTTCTTTTTCCCCTTTTTCAAGTTCTTGCTGTTTTTTCTTTTTATTTTTCTCTTTGCTTTTTTTTCTTTTATTGAACTTAAATTTGGAAAGATACATGAAATCTAGACATTATTCATTAGACAAGTACAAGAGAGATTATTGAATGAAAAATCACGGTACGATTAAGTAAGAAAAGAGTAGGACAAAAATAATAGTAACAGTAAATTTTTAAGCGTGACATGTAATGCATGGGGAAATTCTACTAGTAATGGCAAAACAAAGGCATTCACATAGGGATGAAAGAGGAAGGATGTGAGAAGTGATGTAACAATGCCAATTTGCATCCTGCAACATTTTCATTTGCCCTCTTTCGCTTCTGCTTCACTTCATAGACAAACAAATACATGATGTCCAGTAAAGTCTTGGCCTTCTTGAGTTTATGGTTTATCTGCACCAACAAAGTACTTGTGGACAGAAAGCATCCTTGAAAGTCTTGGTCTCTGTTTAAACTCTTTGGTAGGTGAAAGTCTTGGTCTTCCGGGACTTTGAAGTTGTCTATCTCCATTAACTCATTATCACTTTGCTTCAACATAACCCTTGATTGACTCTACGGTTATTGATTCACCCTTAGAGGGCAGGCATATCTTCATAAAAAAATTTATCTTACGAATGTTTTGTTGGTTTTTTTTTTTTTTTTTTTTTTTGAGTATAGTCTTTCACGTGGTATCCATAGCGCTAAAAATTTGCAACAAAATGGGCGGCAATGATCTGCTGAAGGGTGTTGAAGCAATTGTTGATGATCGTGAAGCACTTGATAGGAGAATTGTGGTCCTTTGAAAAGAAAAAGTTAACCAAAGCATTTGCTTGATGATTAGTTGGTGATATATGAATTGTTTACTATTTCCAGAGTAAAATTAAGCAAATTGCTTCATGGATTCATTGGTGTACCTGACTATTTTCCTTGTTTAACCCAAATCATGTGTTTCTATTCTCATTATCGAACAGTCAAAGTTAGTTGTCTTTGATGACTTACAGAGATATAATAGAAAGTAAGATGCCATTGTTAGGTGGATCGTCTACATTTATTTCAATCGGTGCAATTTGCACAAAGATGCTTATATGTCAGTCCTATTAATTGTGGTCTGAGTTACAGATATATAATAGAAAGTAAGATGCCATTGTTAGGTGGATCGTCTACATTTATTTCAATC
Organism: Eucalyptus virginea; assembly: GCA_014182375.1. Classification (NCBI taxonomy): domain Eukaryota; kingdom Viridiplantae; phylum Streptophyta; class Magnoliopsida; order Myrtales; family Myrtaceae; genus Eucalyptus; species Eucalyptus virginea. Next base: position 12,889,454 of record CM024515.1, on the reverse strand, counting down.
GGTGCAAGTTGTAGAAAGATGCTTATTTGTCAGTCCTATTAATTGTGGTCAGCTTCATTCATCACCAGACAAGAAAAAGGGTCTGGCATCGCCAACTAACAGTGTACAATCTACTAGATATACTCTAGGCATCACACTTGTGAATGGTAAAATCATGGAAAGGACCATGATTCTACTATCATGCGGTTTTCGATCATCAACTACTACTTTAGCACCCTTCAGTAGATCATTGCTACCCATCTTGCTACAAATCTTTAGCATAGTAATTGCCACGTAAAAGCCTACATTGATAGCATATTCACCAATAATGCATCAAATGAAGACACTGAATTATAAGATTATTAAGAATGTACAGATGCCCAAAAAAAAAAAAAAATCTTGGTCTTGGTCTTTTTTTGATGCTTTTGGTAGGTGGATGTCTTGGTCTTCCTGAGCCAAATAGTTTTCTCTCTTCCTGCTTTAAATAAGACAGAACTAAGCAAAAAGATAGAAAATGTTCAATAAGTTGTGGACAATTTCAACTGTTGCTCATGAGTTCCTAAATTAAAAGATTCAATTTAACAAGTATGTACACATTGATTATAAGTTGTGTGCTTAGCATGGGTACTTTACAAGTGTGTACGTACTTGTTAAATTGAATCTTTTAATTTAGGAACTCATGAGCAACAGTTGAAATCGTCCACAACTTATATATATAAATTTGTTCAGTCCTCCTTGATGAGCCTATCAATTATTTACTTTCCCTTTCCTAAAAGTTATTAATTTAAAAGTTATTTATTTAAAAGACAGAAGATTTAATCAAAAATCTATTTAGATATGAAACCAATTAATTATGAGATATGAAATTATATTAGATTACTAATATTCATACACGTGCTACTCGCGGACGAAGACACTGCGCACATATTTTCAGATTACATGTAATTAAAAATTAGGAATTGTAATAAAATGAACTGTTTCTGTGGTTGTTTTTTTTTTTTTTTTTTTTTGGTGACCGAGGACTCCGCCATATGCCCCCGTGCCCGAACAGCTCCTGAGGACCGGGCCCCTATATATCGGGGAAGACTAGCATAGCAACCCACCGCCATGGCCCCCCACTTAAATCGCTAGCAACGCAGGGTTTCAAACTCTTGACCTCAGCAATGAGGGAGGGACTCTCAACCAACTATGCTACCCACGGATGGATGTTTCTGTGGTTGTCTGTTTCCAAATATTACTTAAACCTTAGAACTTGGCATACTTGAACCAAATATATTTCCCCACAACAAAAAGAAAATCATCAAATGCACTAATCTAATTTGGTCCCAGGAACGCGTCATTAACACTTCAATACTTTTGACATGTGTATATAACTTTACAACTACCATTTATAATCGCCTAGTAGTAGTAATACATGACAAGGAAAATCAGAGAATATTTTTTGGCTTATAAAAAACATACAATCTGATTGTGTCTTATCTCAAGCATTTGGGATCTGGCTGAATAAGGAAAAGAAAAAGACATTGAAGAGGAGGCAATTATTCGATTTTACATGCGAGGGGTTGGAGCAAAAACTCCATAAGAGGAACCCCATCAATTTCATTCTATATCCATGGCTTCCAAGAATATTCAAATTGACTAAAAACAAAACCAGATAATGAGGTCGATGAAATTTCTTACCTTTCTGCTGGCAATCAAGTATCTAAAGTTTTTTTTCCATTCATCCAATTACCTCTCATTTATTAATGGGGGTCAACATGAGACCTCCGTTGAAATCGCAAACGAAAAATATCAATATTGACACCAACGTATTAATTAGTCGTTTATTATCTGTATTGGTATCCAATATGTTTCTTGCAGTATTAATTTTGTCTCTTACGGGTCAGAAATGACCTTCAAGACGATATCGATCCATCTTCAAAGAGTTGGAACAAATTATCCACAAAAAATGTTTTTTTTAGGCAATTTCATTGTAATTGGTTAAGAAATCCTAGAAAGTTTTATATTATGTGTGCCCATATGGTTAAATCTGATGAAAATATTATGAATATAATTTCCAACAGAAATAAAAGCAAGGACAAATAAAAAGTCTATCTTCAATAAAATATTTGATAACCCTCTAAAATATTTCGAGGGTAAATTTTTATGATCGAATGATTCCAAGAAAGAAACTCTAAACAAAATCGACATTGAGAAACTTTCTAACCTCTTTAGTCCCCAAAATCTTTTGGCACGTGAAATTAACAAAAATATCTCCTATTATCTTTCACAGGAGAGAATGAATAATCTTACAAAAGAAAATTATTAAAGGGAGATCAAGCAAAGAATTGAGAGGATAAGTTTATAGAATAAATATAGCATAAACAAAGGTACATGTGAGATTTGAACCTAGACCAATGATTGTATGATAAACTCTTTGGGGAAATGACATCGTGATTATTTGAGCTATTATCCCTTTCACAATAAAGTACTTGAACTTTTTATTGTTCCATCAATTACCTCAATTTTTCAAATGTGGGCCAACATGAGACCTTCATTAGAATTGCGGACAAAAAAAGTTGACATGACACTAATGTTGTTAGATGTCTGTATTGAAGTCTAATGCGATATCTTGAGATGTGGCCATGTCAATAGAGACATTGGATGATAAGATTGTCTCAGTTGACATACACATTTCTCTCCTCATCACCAATCTACATAATTAAGCGAATCATATCAATAAAATCATTAGGACATGGCAATTTAAGTTACGGATGCCTAAAATTGAGCAAAACTTGAAGAAAGAAAAAACAATTGAGATTAATCCAGACCTAACGCGTAGATGTTTCACTATTAACGGAAAAAAAGAAGTTCACATGCGGATGGAAGGGGCAGGATGTGAAAAGTGAATCAACAAACTTTAATTTGCGTCCCGCAAAGTCTTGGTCTTCCTGGAATTTATTGAAGTTTCTTTCCCACTACCTCTTTTTCTCTTTTGCTTCACTTTCCAGACAAAAATTTGGGGAAACTCTCTGAATATTACCAAACAAGCACTTGTATACAAATAGTATCTTATTTTGATTCCTCTAACCACTGAGGTGCATGTAGAGAGCACCCAAAGTTAAATGGATTACAAAGTGCTATAGCCTTGTCCCAAGAAAGCATCATTACTACTTCAATACTTTTGATATATGTATATGACTTTACCAATAATTACCCAAAGTCTATAAATCTATTATACAGTGGCTAATTCTGTGGCATCCTAAAATTTCATGACAACCCTTGGATACGCTATGAACCATCAATAGGTGATGGAAGTGCCATTGGATTATGAATCAGCCATTGAATCAATAAATTTCAACTAATTTAAGGCCGAGCATTGTAATGGACAATTGTTTGGATGGAGATGTGTCTACAAGTGACCCAATGATTTTATTAAGGTGCAAATTGATATAGAAATCTTATTCTTGGGGGTGCACTTTATAAGTAGAATTTTATTGATTTAAATTACAAAGTTTTGTGACCTTATAAGCTGAAATTAGGTGTTTATTTAATTGGGGATTAAATGGAATAGGAATAGGAGAGGGTGGGCTGATTTTTTTGGCCCAAAGCTCGTCCAACCAGCCCACACAGCCCCCCATTCGACCGGCCCATGAAGGCCCAAGACCGGCCCAAAAAAACTGAAGCCCATTAACCTTGCATGAGAGAATTGACAAGTGGCTAAGGGGATCGACCAAGTGTCATCTTGCATGGCAAAATTAACAAGTGGCATGGAGGTTGAGCCAAGTGTGGCTGCCCCCATTGGCTCCTTTGGGGGGCTGCATGCAATCAAATCATTGAAGGGGAGGAAAGAAAAGGGATGGAGAGCTCGAGAGGGGAAGGGGTGTCCAAAGAAAGAAGAGAGAAAGAGAGGAAGAGAGGAAGAGGAGACGCCGTCGAGCCCGCCTAGTCCCGCCGTCGTTCTTGCTGTGTTTTCCTTCGATTTGAGGCAAGTAGAGTCCGTTAATCTACACATTGTTTGCTGTGGTTTACTTGCTGTGATGATGTGTGATGCATGGTGGAATTCGAATGGGGTAGAGGTGAGTATTTTTGAAGATGAATCTGTGTTCTAAGTCTAGCCTTCTGTTTTCTGGAGAAACAGTTTGTCCTTTGATGATTTCGTGAGCTGCATGTGACTTTTTACTTGGAATTTCACTTCAACTTATTAATGAAAGTTGTAGAGAATTTCTTGATGGTTAACATACTAAAATTTGAGACGAAATGGGCAAGTATTGAGTGGTGAAACCCTTTTTCTTCAAAAATACTAGATCTGGAAAACTGCTCTTTGACCTCTTACGATTCTGTGAATTTTATAAAATGTTCTAGTACGAATTTGATTTCGTGCCCTTGATAAAAATTGTAGATGACATTTTGAGGAAAAATATACTGAAATTTCAGAATAAATGGACCAGTAATGACGAAGGAAACGATTTTTCTTCTACACGGGTGGATCTGGAAAACGGTACCGAGAATTGGAAAAGTAAATCGATTATAGCTTTTGATCCAGAACGAATTGGACTTCTATTTCTTCATGAAACTTGTACCTATAGGTCTTAACTACAACATGTACAAGTTTCAGAATTTTCTGAGTTCATTTAAGGGTTTAATCGAAATTGTTTTTGAAACTGTGCATGGGTGATGTTAAAAAAATCCTTTTTCGGTGATGTATGGACCTGTACGTATTCTGTGAAGCCTTGTTTGATATGGTGTTCTTCACGAAATATTTTCCTCCAGATCTTGTCTATAACATGTTAAATATTTAGAATTTAATAAGTCTGTTTACTAATTTTTCAAGAATTATGACCAAAGGAGCGCAATCTGTTTTTATCCGAAATTTTGTTATATTTTCAAAAATAAATGAAATTGCTCAATGTGATGTAATGTCTTGAGTGGTTGATTATGCTGCATATGTGGTGACATGTGGCATGTTATATGACATCAAAAGCTGGTTGAGACTCTTGATATCGATGCATCAAATGCCATGTTGAAATTGAGATACATGTGTGAATATAAATTGAGATAATGATGATACCGTCGGAGGTGTGAGCCGACGATGCCCCGGGAGTCGGGATGCCCAAAGGTTCGAATGAGTCGATGCCTTTTGGATGCCTGGTTGTATTATGAATACATGCCCAGAGGTTTTCCCCGGGAGTGTCGGGATGCCCGGTTGTATTATGATACATGCCCAGAGGGTGAGGGGTTGTATTATGATGCATGCCCGGAGGGTAGGGGTAACCATCTTCATGGCGAGCCCCGGAGATTCCTCGTGATGCTAGGTGGGATGCGAGATGCCCAGAGTGTGTGTGCCGGAGGCTCCTCGCGATGCCAGGTTGGGTGTGAGCGATAAATGAGGGATGCAAACACTGTTCCTTGGAAAGAAAAATGATGAGATCCTTGTGAAAGATAAAATTGAGAATTGAATCATGCGCATGGATGTGTGCATATGGCATGTGATGAACCTCATGGAAATGCAAGCATGAAATGCGTGGTGGTATATGCACGTTGCATGGTGATATATGCATGGCTGTTTGATGATATATGTACAAGTGCATGGTGGTATATGCACGTTGCATGATGATATATGCACGGCTGTTTGATGATATATGTACAAGTGCATGGTGGTATATGCACGTTGCATGATGATATATGCATAGTTGCTTGATGGTATATGTATAAGTGCATGGTAGTATATGCATGTTGTATGGTGATATATACATGGTTGTATGGTGATGTATGCTCGATAGCATGGATTATATGTGCCATACTCGTGATATCTTGATTGTCTTGCTTGTTGCATTGTGTAGTTTGATGGATCTTTACTGCTGAGTGGTTGTACTCACCTTGTTTGGGGACTAACATTTCAGACTAGATAAGATACCTCTGCTACCACTGCCATCGATAGATCAAGTGGTTGGATATGACCGCGAGGAGGAGGATAGAAAAGGAAGGAACTTTTGGACGCCGACACTAATCAATGGACTTTAAGTATACGACTGTTGGAGGAGATGCCAGTCATCTTTCGAAGTATAGCTGAGTATAGAAGACTACGGTATTTTGATGTACTGATGAATGATGTCCATCTGGTTTAAGTAAATAATAGTGTTCGGCTTTTACCTATAAATGTTTAGTAGGTGTGCATCGTTTTCTGAATATAGGGAAGGGAGTTGTTGGATGTGCTTTCGTATATGAACTGCGCAAGGGACCGATCTAAAAGATGTAAACCCCCATAGTTGTATGGACCCGCTGCAATTGAAATGGTATCAGAGTGACATGTTATTAGGGAAAGTGAAAGGTAAGCGAACTGTGGCGACCCTAACGGATCGGGGGCCGTCGAGGGGTGCCACAAATTCAATAGTATTTTTTTTTTTTTTTTACAATTTGACTAATTTAGTTATAAACCTTTAGACAATTTAATTGGAAATTGCTAAGTTGACAATTATGTCATGTTAGATGGCCGGCATCCACATCAGTGATTTTCAGCGAATTAGCCATAATAATTACATTGACAAACCATTAAAAAAATTTAAAACTAAATTGGCCAAATTGAAAATTTAAGATTGAATTGATCGCCATGCAATAGGTTTAGAAATTTTTGGACAATTATACCTTAACGTTACAACTGTTATTACTGATTGACTTGTAGCAATCCATGACGAAGAAAATCAGGTAATATTTTTTGGCTAAAAAAATATACAAGCTATTGTCTAAAAAAAAAAAAAAAACCTATTTAGGCAAGTTAGCTGTAATTGGTAGACCAGACAGAAAAATAAAAGACATATAAATGTGTCGGTGTCTTCAATTGAATAAAAGAAAGGGTTAATACTCTGAAAAACCCTGAACTGGTACACATGTGACAAATTTACCCCAAACTATTTTTTTGATCATAAAAAACCCCAAACCGATACACCTGTGACAAATTTACCCCTACTGACCATTAAAAACCCTAAAGTGGTACATTTATGACAAATTTACCATAAACTAATTTATTCGACTACAAAAAAACCCCAAATTGATAAATTTGTGACAATTATACCCTGCAGTAAATTGGATTAATACCACAAAAGAATCACAAAAATTGTAAACTGTGACAAACAGAGTATAAAATCCCAAATTGGTATACCAATTAATTGTCACGTGTCATTTGACTTAATTAAAATTTAACGAAAACTAACAGAGGGTAAATTTGTCACAAGTGTACCTGTTTAGGGTAAATTTGTCATAAGTGTACCAGTTTAGGGTTTTTGGTGGTAAAAAAAATAGTTTGGGATAAATTTGTCACAGGTGTACCAGTTTGGGGTTTTTCAGGGTATTAACCCTAAAAGAAATCATGGTAAAGTTTTAAATTATGTGTGCCCGAACGATTACATGTGATAATAATATTATTTATTAATAGAATGTCCAGCCGACAGAAAATTTATATTTCTTCACATGACCAACTTAGAAGGTATGCATATCTTCATCAAAAATTTATAAGTTACAAATGTTTTGTTGGTTTATTTTTATTTTTATTTTTTAAGTATAGGCTTTTACATGGCAGCTATAGTGCAAAAGTTAGCTCAAAGCAACTTGCTTAATGAATTAGTTGCTGTTTTTTGAATTGTTTACTATTTCCAAAGTAAAATTGGGCAACTTGCTTCATGGATTCATTGGTGTACCTAATTCTTTTTCTTGTTAGCGTAAAGCACATGTTTCCATTCTCCTTCTCGAATAGTCTAAGTTAGTTGTCTTTGATGACTTGTAGATGTGCGATAGAAAGTAAGATGCCATTGCTAGGTGGATCGTCAACATTTATTTCAGTCGGTGCAAGTTGTACAAAGATGCTTGTTTGTTAGTCTTATTAATTATGGTCAATTTCATTCATCACTAAACAAGAAAAAAGGTCAGGCATCGCCAACTAGCAATGTACAATCTACTAGAAATTATACTCTAGGCATAACACTTATGAATAGGAAAACCGTGCAAAGGACCACGATTCTCCTATCAAGTGGTTCTTGATCATAAGGTTACTGAGAATATATGGGTGCAAAAATTTTAAAAATAAAATAAAAGCCTTGGTGTTGGTCTTTGTTTGATGTTTTAGGTAGGTGAATGTCTTGGTCTTCTTGGACTAAATAGTTTTCTCTCTCCATTAGCTCACTTCTGCTTTAAATAAGATAGAACTAAGCAAAAGGATAGGAAAAATTAAATAACTTCTGGACAATTTCTAGTGTTGCTCATGTGTTGCTCATGGGTTCCTAAATTAAGATTCAGTTAAAAGAATACATACACCCTGATTATGAGCCGATAAGCGGCATGGATACTCTACTAGTGTGTGTCCTTTTCCTAATAGTTATTAGTTAAAAAAAAATAGATAAAAAAACAAATGGTTAAATTTAAAATTTGTTTATTCTCCAAACATTACGAGACAAGCACATATGGACGAAAAGTATTTTTTTATCGATTCCTCTAACCACTAATGTGCATCCTTGAAAGTCTTGATCTTTGTTTATTGTTTTTGGTAGGTGAAAGTCTCGGTCTTCTTGGCTAGGGATGAGCGTGGTTCCCGGATAGAACTGGGAACTGGAGAACCGAACCGGAGGTTCCGATTCGGTTCCCGGTTCTTAAGAGGTCGGTTTCGGTTCCCGGTTCCCTTTTTCTAGGAACTGGCGGTTCTCGGTTCTGGTTTCGGTTCTCATCGGAACTGGAACCGGAACCGAACCTGTACAGGTTGGGGTTCCTAAAAGTAAAAGGTAAAAAACCCTAGCCCCAAATCACTTTTTATCGCAGTTTTTCTCTCCCATTCTCTGCCTCTCCCCCGTCCTGACGCTGCTTGCCCTCACCCTCGACTCCGCCACCTGACGTTGCTCACCCTCGACGTCGCCGCCGCCGCCACCGGATGCCACTCGCCCCGTCCTTACCTCCCTCAACACTGTTGCCCCCCGCTCGCCCCAACACTCAACCACTCGACGCCACTCGCCCTCGACACCGCCGCTGGAAACCGCTCTTCCTCGACTCCACCACCGGACGCCGCTCATCCCCGGTGGACACCGCCGCCCGATCACCTCGATGCCACTCGCCCCAACGCTCACCGCTCGCCTCCCCCTTGCCCCGAGGCTCAACCACTCGACGCCGCGGCCCTCGACGCGCCGCTGGACATCGCTCACCGCTCACTTAGCCACCCCCGATGCCACTTGCCTAGCCGCTCGCTGCCCCCCCCCCAAGCCGTTTGCCCGGTTGCCCCGATGCCACCCAGCTATAGATCGTCTCAACGCCGATTCGCGATGTCGGTGAGTGCTCGATTTCTCTTGCTCTGTCTCTGTTGCTTCTGGTTTCACCCGATGCATTTGCTTTTTCCAAGCATTCCCATTTGCAAGCAAGCCTATATTCAATCTTTTTGTTTCCTAAAAAGGATCAATCTCCTCAAAATTAATCTCGATTATGCTCTCGATCCAATCCGCCATGTAACTCGTAACATGATTTCCGTCCACGACACTTGTAATCTCTGAGATTGAATACATTAATGTTCTGCTTTCCCCCTGAATATGCAGGTCTCAGGGATAATGCAGAAAGGAAAAATGGGTTGGTCCCAGAATCTATCATAATGTCGAATTGGACAATCAATGTATCCGAGGTGCGGTTAGTTTCGCCGAGATTTTGCAATCTGCATAACAAGAATACTTGTCGAAATATACTAACCTTGACGCACCTTATCATTGCATCATCAAAGTTTATAAACACGTGATATCATGTTCCTCCACGGATGATCAAGGTCAGCAACATATCTCCAAAGAGACATTATTGCATGAAAGCAGTTTCAACCTTGTCCCTTCTTCAAAAATCGCATGGGTACTAGCTAGTTTATCAGAGTATGGAGCTGTTCCATCTATTTTGTTTGGTTATTTTTTTGTCGCATTATATGTCATGCTAAACTCCTGAAGAACCTGAACTGTATTGTTTCAGCAATCGCTACTCAGCAAGACCTGCATAAGGTACCTGGTGTAAAGGATCTTCGAGTAGTTTTTCATAGTGGGAGCACTTACACTGAATTTTGGGGAAGGAAAAGCCCAACTTCAATTGCTGCCCGAGGCTTATCTTATTGTCACAGTAAGCTTTGTTTCTTTTTTCTTTTTAGCAAGCGAGTGCACCAGCGACTAACAAATTAAGGCTTGTATTTTTCCCCAGAGACACGGTATGAAGCACAAGCTTTGTGGTGAGTCCTCCATCCACACTCTAATTATGTTTATAAATAAGGCGCGGATAAGTCACAACTTTTTCTTTAGCTTCGTTTCTCTAGTTTAGACTTTCTCTATCTCTTCCTTGGTTACCATCAGATTCTTCCATTAGCAAACTATGTAATAGATGTGTCCATCTTTATTTGTAGAATATTTTAAGATTATGTTTGGATGTGGGTGCCTACATTCAAATGGACCCAAATGAAAAGATATATGAAACCTTGACATACAAAAGCTTCTCTTTTGGATTTATTTCTTTGTAATGTGTCTCCAAAAGACTGAGTTGGATATGGCGGTCTGTTCATTTTGTTCATTTTGTTCTTTTATGGTAGTCAGGTGGTAGGTATATGCTTTAAATTATCTGAAAATCTGCATCAGTCAATAGATTTGCTTCTAAGGTCAATAAATTAATTCTTATATACTATAAATAAGGTTGAAGGTGTTATGGGCATCAGTCAATAGATTGTTTTATTAGGTTGCTCTACAATTCTTATGGTCTACGAGTACTGTAATAAGGTTGAAGGGAGATTGGGTATAATAAAACCATATAATTGAATGTCTCTTGAAATTTTCACTTATTTTAAGGGTTATAGCCTGCTAGTTAATTGAGCTTGAACTTGACCAAATAATTATGATTTACTCCCTTTTTGCCTTTTCCAATTCTGTTGATCATTAACTTGAGCTGGTAATATACTCTGAGGCATCTAAATAAGAGAATTTGAACATAGAGTTGTGAGAACCAGGTTCTAATTGTATCCATTAAATTTTATTTGTTATTGGTATATTTACATTTGTTGAATTTTCCCCTTTTGCATTTAATGCAGGTGATTCCATGTGTTGTGCTGTCTCTAGTGATTCACCCCTCAACACACCATCATATCATTAACAGGATTTGCTGGGCCTTTTGTGTTTATCTTGAAGTTGTTTCAGTGCTACCCCAGCTCCGTGTCATGCAGAACACAAAGTGACTGCAATGTCCAAATCTTGTAATGGCAATATGCGTGGAAAATATCTATGTCAATTGAAACATAGTGTCTGAAAAAAAAAAAAAAAAAAAAAAAAAAAAAAAAATTGAAACATAGTGTAAAAGGACCTCTCTACGTCTTATCTGCTGGTCACTTACACTTATAGAGATAGTTTAATGCCTAAAGCCCCTTCATTAAGTTGATATCTTCATTTTGCATGTTTAAGTAGCAATTTTGCAACCCTTTTTATTTCTTTTTGAAAAATTCGAATGATCGCTTTCCTTTTTCTTTTGCCACTCGCTCCTTTACTCTGAATCTTTGGCTATTTCTTTTGTATATTCACGTCAGCCAAGTCTGAGATTGCTCATTTGTGAACTACAATTTCTATCCATTTGCTATCTGTCTTGCAAAGTTGGTGTTTTGCAATCACTCCAATGCATACACATCACATCTAGTGTGTTGGCTTATACTATGCTAACAGGAAATTCCCATGGGTTTTTTGTCACGCCCCGATCCTCGGGCACGCACACATCCCTCAACTTGATTGATTTTATAATGCGATATACCAGGACTATGTATCGCCGACCCTTTTATTTATTAAGCGCATGCGGAAGCAGTTATAAATCCCCAAACAATAAAATGATAAGATAGAAAAGTAATGCCATATTTTTCATATTGAAATTCACAACCATACTTTTATACAAAACATAACTCAAAGAGCTTCACAAAACTATTCACGACTTTCTAATTTCACTCTATTCACATCAAAACAGGATTCCCACAAGAGGATGGGACCTCAGTCCCCATCCGGTAGTACTCAGGATCCTTTTCTAGATTATCTTCTTCTTCAAAAATCTTTCTCCTCCTCATGTTTCACTTTAGTGTTCTCCTTCTCCGATTCCTCCTCCTCGGGCTCACCTACGGCCTGAAATGTTGTCCCACAACCGGAATGAGATTACATCTCAGCAAGTTCTACCCCATTAAGACTCAATTAGGGAACCAATACACCACATGGTTGCCTAAGCACAGCACGAGTCAGAAGACTTACCTTGGCATCAGTTCCAACTTGCAATTCAAGGTTATATACATATGCTTCATATATCACTTCGAACAGTCAATCAAATCACAACAATCAGATCAAATCATTGACTAATCGAGCTAGTCGATTACATGACACTCTGACCATTTCTTGGGTCATTCTAGTCATTGCTATATAGTCTCAACTGATAAAACTAATCACCGAGTCACGTGCATTCTCCGAGGCGATATTTCTTATCACCGAGCCACGTGCATTCTCCAAGGTGATGGAACCGATCACCGAGCCACGTGCATTCTCCGAGATGATGTAGAACCTACATTGATCCACTATACAAAATGCCCATTCTCCCAGATGACGTACTTGGTCATCGAGCCAGCATACCTCTCACATATTCCCTTTCATTTCCACAATTTCTACTGAAATTGGTAATCTACCACCATGCCTCTGCCACTGACAATCAACTTTCAATTGTCCAACGGTCAATTACTCAAATCAATTCAATTTGGGAATAATCCCCTAAAAATCCACAATTTATTTAATTCAGCACAACGTAGAACTCAATTAAATAAACGGACTGCACCACGATAATCAACACGAAATTTCAGTCATCGGTTATCTCTGCCTAATTTCCAAAAAATAAATAATTAAATAATTAATTTCGAAAATTAAATAAATAAGTACAATAATTTCAATTTTGTACAACATAAAGCTTAATTAAATAAAAAATGCGCCGCACCACGATCATCGCATAAAATTAGGCCACCGACCATCCTAGGTTAATTTTGGAAATTAATTAATTAATTAAATTAATTTCGAAAAATAATATTTAAATACTAAAAATTCCACTTAGGCCCGAATTGCGAAATGAAGCCCGATAAGGGTCGGGAAAAACCCGGCTACCCTCAATAAATAGTAGATCACATCTACTTGCTAAATGCACACTCAATTTGTCTAATTCGCATCACAATTGACTAATAAAAACTAATTTATACTAATCTAACCACCTGAATCTAATTAATTAAAACTAAACAACCTTAAATGTAATTAGTTCACTAAGCAAGGATTAGTGAGATTACCCACCGGAATTTAACGCAAAACATATCAATTCGATGGAGACGACACGAGCAACGATTCTTCCCAAAGCAAGTCCCGGGTTCGGGGCTCGGAAATGCTCCAAAAGCGGGCCGAAAGGGGCTGGAAACCCACTCGGCAACTTGCTGAGTTGCTGCAAAACAGAGGGGAAAAGGAGATGGTTGGGGGCGGCAAGGGGTCGGGAGAGCGGGCGGGGGTCCGGCGGGGCTGTATGGCGGCTCCGGCGGCCTGATCAGCCACCCACGGGGGCTGAGGGGGTGCACGAACGGCGGCTGGGCTCACGGCAGGGACGCCTGAACGGTGGAGAGGGCAGGCGAACGTGCGGTTGCACGCGGGCGCGCGTGGGGAAGGACGACCGGCGAGCAGCGGAGCGTGGGCGGCGACGGCGGGCTGTTCCGATCCCAGGCGAGCTACCTCCGATTCTGCTGTCTTCTCTTCAGCTTCTGCTTCTGGTTTGCACGGGCAGAGAGAGTGTCGAGAGAGAGAGAGAGAAGAAGATAAGAGTTTGACTAGTCAAAAAGAAAAAGAGAGAGGGGAAGAGGCAAAGTGGGAACCGGCAAGTAGGGAGTCGGTGGGGGAATTCGCATGAGGGAAAAGAGGGAAGGAGAGAGAGAGAGAGAGAAAAAGGGGGAGAGAGAGAGAGAGAGAAATAAGAAAATAAGAAAATAATAAGATAATTATATTATTCTTATTACTGTTATTATTTTCCCTTTCTCTTTCACTTTTTAATTTCTTCCGGTCTTTGATTTTTCCTCCGATAATTTCTTTTTCGAAATTTCGAACTCGTCGATAAATTGACGAACGATGAGACGAGATCCTAAAAATGAATTGTGACACACTCGAATATTCGATTCCCGAAACCAAATTAAATTTTATGGTTAGAATCGATCAGACGCGATTTTAGCCCAATCCAACTAATTATGTAGCTTTTAGGGATTTTACCGCGGATATATCCCTTAACGGCTTCACCCAATAGGTTAGTTAACTTGTGAGTGATCAGCTCAAAGAAAAAGAACCATAAGCACGTCGATGAAATACCCATTTCACTTTATTGAAACGGAGTCGAATTTCAGGATATCACTTTTTTTGCTGTGTAGCTTTCTCAAACATTGGTCTTATGTAAATGTTGACAGCACATCTATTGGCTTTTCTTCTTCTTTGTTACTGAGTTTATACCACTCTTTATAATTTTGGGATACTCAATTGATAAAGGAAAGGAGGAAGAAATCAAAAAAAAAAAAAAGAACCCGTTGGAACCTGTTGGAACCTGGAACCGACCCCGGAACCTGTGACAGGGTAATTTCCAGGTTCTTGGTTCTGATGGGTAGGTTCCAGGTTCCAAAAAATGAGGAACCTGTACCTGAGGGTAGGTTCCAGGTTTAAGGCGGAACCTGTAAGAAACCGGGAACCGCTCACCCCTATTCCTGGCCTTTATAGTTTTCTCTCATCCTTATCTCTTTATCACTTAGATTCACCATCACCCATGCTTGTCCCCCTGCTCAACAGTGTTCTCCTCTTGCTCGTCTGAACCTAGCTGTCTTGCTTGCTGGATTGCTGCCATTGATCTCATCCAGTTAGTCTACTCGGAAAAGGTAAGAGACATCTATCTTCTTGCTCTGTTTTTCCCTCAAACTGATGCAGCTGCAACCTTACTACCTAAAGCATCTGGTGGGCATTTGTTACCCAAGAGCAACCACCTATTCTTTCTTAAATCTTTCTATTAGTGGAGGCAAAGAAGAGGCAACAGCAGCAACAAAAGTTTGGTTCTTCAACCGATTTCATGCCTATCTATGATCCTGATTAAAGTTGATGTCAAATACTTGATGTCGAGTTTAATAAGAAAGAATTGTTACTTCAATTTTTGTTAGATAGTAATATCGGGACATTAAGATTAATTTTTAATCTCTCTATCATTGATCTCTTTACTAAACATGCACTGACGTGAAATAAATTTGCTAAGTACAAGTTTGGGATTTTACATGAAACAATCACATATCAGTTTGGAACATTAGTCCATTAAATTGGGTAAGCAACAATAAATATTGTAAGAGGATAGCTTCATTCCTCTTAGTAGAGATTCCCGGGAAATTCACGTTTGCTACAATTCCGCGGTGCCAAAAAAAAAAAAAATTGTTGTGTCTTTTCACATATTCACTCTTATGGTAGATTTACCATCAACGGAAGGGGGTAAGGTGAATTAATAAGGTGTTTGTGATTTAATATTCTTTTAAAGTGTGCCAGTGTAATCAATCAAGTTAAGTCAATCCGATCGCAAATTAAACTTCACATGAAGTAGTTTCTGCCGAAGCCCCAAGGGTGTTGCATGTGGACGACTTGTTTTCATTGTGCAAAAACCATTGATAGTTCAATGCTGGAAAACTTATTCATGTATTTTCTTTCAAGATAGAGAAAAATGCGAAGGTGTTCGTGATAAAAAATTAAATTTTGAATTATGGAAATCAAAATTATGCTTTGTTAGAAAAAGACTATGCGAAGACTTAGTGTTCTGTTAGAGAAGAAGGCATTTCTACATCGGAATAGTTTTTGAGATTGTTCATCTTTCATAATGCGCATTAATTTGGTATTAAACAGATTTCACTTGTTTTTCAACCCCGAAAAGCCCAACTTGTCATTTTATATTGTAAACTCCTAAAAGTGAGTAACTTTCTTATATTTGTTGACTCCCCCTTTTAAGTTCTAATTCATGCTAAAGAATCTTTAGTCGGTCATTTTTAATTTTAATTTTTGAAGGCGTCAAAAAAATTATGATATATAATCAATTGGTGGGGCTGTGAAGCCAAGAACACATCACTCCATGGATTTAATCTCTCTCTCTCTCTATATATAATACATTTTCCCTTTGAGCCCAAGAGAGGTGACTAATAATGCATGTAATCGGCGAATTGAGGGTTTAGTACATGTTTTAAAAATAATTCATTAAAAAAAAAGTGTGAATGAAAAGTAAATGTTTATGATCGTGCATTCCCGCTACCAAAAAGTAAAAGATATGATAGAAAGAAGGGAGAGGGAAAAAAAATACAAAGTCACCACCTGAAAGAAGTGAAATGCTTAGACCAAAAAAAAGAGTCATATTGTTAAACAGATTAATATGGCTCTAATCTCCTTGTGAATTTTACATTATGATGTTATCAAATTATGGAAAACTCGTCATTTTTTTTTCTTAACTGTAGAACAATAGAAGACAAGAATAAAAGAGGGACATTTGCTTTCATCCAAGGTTAATAGGAAATACATTGTTGAAAGCAACCTTCTTGTTTGTTCGATCTTTTCATACTTGTTGGAATCATCAGATCACCATTGCTTGTGATGGAGAGCACGTTATGTCTGAGTGAACTTCACGCCTTTATGAACGATTCAGAATACAGAATGTTTAAAGAACGCTTCTAGAGAGAATGCCTTCTTGCTGCACAAAAAGATGTAGAAAAACAGACGAAAGGCTGAATGGAGAGCACATGCTCCCCGAACGTTTCTGCTCATTGATCGCATATTCTGGATATGCGAACAATGTAGGCTTTAAGTGGCAATTACAGTGTTAAAACCTCATAGCAAGATGGGCAACGATGATCCGCTGAAGGGTGCTGAGGTAATAGTTGATAATCGGAATCGCTTGATTAGAAAATCATGGTCCTCTGAACACAAATTTCCCGTTCATCAGTCTGATGCATAAAGTATAATTTTCAGTAGATTATATATTTTTTACTCCTTCACTATTTGCAAAGCGAACTAAACCGACTTGGTTAATGGATTAGTGGTGTGCTTGACCCTTTTTTCTTGTTTAGGCACGTGCTTTATTTTCCTTATTGAACAGACAAAATTAGCTGCCTTTGATCTCTTTACATGGTCATTCATGCTGAAGGAGGAATCAATAATCTTATCATATCTTAAACATATGCAAATTTTCAGCGCTATAACTGTCACGTAAAAGCCTACATTGGTCTCATATTCACCAATAAAGCAGAAAAAAAGGACAATGAATCATAAAGATTCTAACAATATATGAATGCGAGAAAAGCCAACGCATCAGTCGTAAGCAATGAAGTTTTTGAAGGAAATACGTGTGCGCTCTAAGTTGGTCATGTGTAGAAAAATCATATTTTATCCTCTGTTTGGATAACCACAAGAAAAGTCTCAATCTGAAGAAAAGGGAGAACAATTGACGAAACAAGCACTCTTAGGCAAAAAAAAACTATTTATTTTGATTTGTCTAACCTTTCATATGCGTCTCTTAAAAGTCTTGGTGTGTTTTTTTATTCTCTTTGGTCAGTGAACGTCTTGGTCTTCCTATAATTCATAGTTTTCGCTCTCCACTAGCTTATTTTAACTTTGTGTCATCATAACACCTTTGTTGTGAAAGTGCTAGTATGAACACCTAGAAGGGGGTGAATAAGTGTAAAAACAGATTCTACAAAATGCAGTGAAAACCTTTACTTTTAACATGAGTCTGAATAACAACAGACTTTTGAAACTGAGTTTGAAGAGCAGCAGACTTTGAGCGAGATCAGACTTTAGCAGTTAAATAAAACTACGAACAAAATAAAGAGATTCAAGGAAGAGAATAAGAACACAAGGTTTATAGTGCTTCGGCTTAAATCAAGCCTACGTCCACTCTCCCATGCTAACAGTCTTCTTGGCTGGATTCCACTATGCAATCAACAAGATATTACAACTTTGAGTGCAAACACTTAGTAGTCACTAAATCACTCTTTTGGTATTTCTCTCACGATCACAAACGTTTAAGCTCACCAAAGACAAGTGTATGATCAAAGGTCGCTCAGACTTTGGAATTATAAATTCTACGTTTTGTCTCTTACTTGCTCATCGGTCCTTCATCTCCTTAAATACTCCTCCACTTCCAAACTAGCCATTGGACAATATCTTGAGGATCGTCTTCCAATCTACCCATTGGACAGATCTGTACCTAGAAGATTTGGTAGCCCTTGAGTGACAAAAGTAGAATCTCAAATTGATTATGATCGCCCATACAAACAGAATCTTGGTCTCCATAAGTAGAGCTTCTCCGTATAGAAAGATCTTGTCTTCAAGATCCAATTGTTAATCAATTAGATTGAGTCAATCAAATCAATCTTGATATAGAATCCAAACCAAATCACTAGCCGTTATATGTTTGGGGCTTGTGTTACGTTCTGTCTCGTTCTAAAAAGCTTCATTCTGAATTTACTACGTTCTGAATCTGTTACATTCTGGATGTAAAGTCTGAGAGCAATAGACTTTACAATCTGAGTCTGATTGCAAAAGACTTTACAATCTGGATGTCAGTCTGAACATATTCTGTTTCTAAACATATTTAGCTTTAAGGTCTAAACATGGTCTGAACACAGTCAGAATAAGTTCAGCTTCAGCATAGAATCTGTCTTCTAGTTCTTCATTCATGTTCAGTTTGGAATTTGTCAGAGTAGGCAGACTTCTGATGTAGAACAGACTTTGACACTAAAGTCTAGCAGTCTTCAGAATATATTTTGGACAATATCCTTTACATATTCTATTATCTGCATGCTATATTACTTAACCATTAAACACGTTAGTAGCCTTTGATTTATTTTGCCATCTTCAAAACATCATAAGGGATTTCCCTAACATGTTGTTCTCTATAGTGACCAATTCACCCATGGCCATTGGAGAGATCGTTTTGGGTTCCTTTTTGGCTTCCCTCTTTCAAGTCTTGTTTGAGAAGTTGGCTCCTCTCCTTTTGGGCTCTACACAACAAGAAGGAATCAGCATTGCCCTACTCAAGGAGTGGGGGGAAAAGCTGAATTGATCAATGCAATGCTAGCTGATGCAGAGAACAAGCAACTCGAAGGTAGTCATCTAGTGAAGCTATGGTTGGATGTTGTTAGGGACTTGGCCTATGACATGGAAGACTTGCCCGATGAGTTCGCCATCAAAACTACTCAAGTTAAGATGGAGTTAGAATCCAGCACAAGCAAAGGTCGAATGAAATGGAAGTTCTCTTGCTTTGGCCGAAATAAACCCTCCAGATGGAATCCAAACCCATCCTCACTCGTGTCTAAAACCACGGTCAAAGAGATCAATGGTAGGTTGGAAGCTATCATTGATGGGATGGCTTGTCTAGGCTTGGAAGCAAACGTTGTGAACAAATCCAACTACATCAATAAAAGGGATCCCACTAGTTCTCTACCGGAGAGTCGGTTTTTTGGCAGGGAGGAGGAAGAAAGGGAGATACTTGAACTATTGATCTATGAGGTCAAAAATAATGATGCCCCACTAAGCATAGTCCCCATAGTTGGGATGGGTGGTGTTGGAAAGACGGCCTTGGCTCAACAACTATATAATAATGCCAAAGTGAATAGCTATTTCGAGAAGAGAGCATGGGTTTGTGTCTCAGATGTTTTTGATGTCCTTGACATAACAAAGACTATTTTGCAGTCAATCACTGGATTGTCCAACAAGGGTGAAGATTTTGACATGCTTCAAGTTAAGTTGAAGGATAGTCTATCCGGGAAGAAGTTTCTTGTGGCTTTAGACGATATCTGGAATGAGAACTACCAAAAATGGACTGATCTCTTAAAGCCATTTGAAGTGGGGGCTAGGGGAAGCAAGATTATCATCACGACTCGCAACCTTAATGTTGCTTTCATAACAAGAGCTTCACCATATCCTTTGAGGGAATTGTCTTGTGATAATTGTGTAAGCTTATTAGCCTTTCATGCTCTTGGAGCAACAAATTTTGAGAGCCACCCGGCTTTTAAAATAATAGGCAAGAAAATAGCTTAAAGATGTAAAGGTTTACCTTTGGCAGCAAAGATGTTGGGCGGTGTCCTACGTACTAAAAGTAATCTTGATGAATGGGAAGATACCTTAAATAACAAAATATGGGATCTTCCGACGGCAGAGAATGATGAGGTTCTCCCAGTTTTAAAATTGAGCTATGTCCATCTTCCTTCCTATTTGAAGAGATGTTTTGCTTATTGTGTAGTATTTCCCAAGGATTACGAAATTAAGAGGGATGAGTTGGTACTCTTATGGATAGTAGAGGGACTTTTAGATGGGCAAAAAGCAAATGAGAATATCTTGAAATTGGGATGGAAGCACTTTGATGAGTTAGTATCCAGGTCATTTCTTCAACAATCAAGTACCGACGCATCTAAGTTTTCAATGCATGATCTTTTGAATGATCTAGCAAAGTCAATTTTGGGTGGGACTTGCTTTAGCTCGGGGGGGTGTCTTAGGTGGCAAGTAATGAACATGATGTATCATCTCTTGAAAAAACTCGTTATGCATCATTCATCCCATCGTTGTATGTTACATCAAAATGCCTGAAACCATATCAAGGAATGAAGGCACTAAGAAGTTTAATTCTGGTGCGTGATGGATCTAGTAGGGGCTCTTTCTTTATTTCCAACAAGGTGCTACATGACTTGCTAACAAACTTTAAGTACTTGAGAGTATTCTCGTTACGTTGTTGTGACATCGTAGAGGTACCAAATTGTGTTGGTGATTTAAAACATCTTCAATATCTCAATTTCTCGTACACTCATATCAAGAGGCTACCTGAGTCAATTGGTGCCTTGTGCAAATTACAGGCTCTGATTTTAAGTGGTTGTCAAGAGCTTTCAAAGTTGCCTCAAGGTATCACAAAGTTAGTCTACTTACAGTTTCTTGATATTAGAGATACAGAGAGTCTAAAAGAGATGCCGTTGGGTATCAGTAATTTAAAGAATCTTATTATCTTGTCCAAATTTGTGGTAGGACTAGAGAAAGGGTCCCGGTTGAAAGAGTTAAAGAACTTGCCACATCTTGAAGGAGTATTATTCATATCAGAATTGCAAAAGGTGGAAAAGGTTATAGATGCAGTTGATGCTAATTTGCTTCGAAAGCTAGGCCTTACCAACTTATCCTAGCATTGGGGTGAACATTTGGGAGATCTCCATAATCATGAGCGCGAAGCACATGTGCTTGAGTCTCTGAGACCTCACACTAATCTTGAAAATCTTGCGATTTTGAACTATCGTGGTGCAGTATTCCCATCATGGTTAGATTGTACATCCTATTATAAAATAGTGTCTTTATGCTTGTGGGACTGTCCTAATATTATGCCGTTGTCTATGATTGGACAACTACCTTCACTTAAGGAATTATCTCTTAAAGGCCTACATGCAATTAGAATGATAGGTTTTGAATTTTACAGAGGTACAAGGCCTTTTTCATCCTTAACCACTTTGAAGTTCAAAGAGATGTTGGCATGGAAGGATTGGTCTCCTTATGTTGGGCGCCCAGAAGAAGAAGTCTCATTCTCCTGTCTTAAGCATCTTGTTGTTCGAGGCTATCCTTTGTTGGTTGGGACATTGCCTTGTCAACTTGATCGTCTCACAAAGCTTGAAATCCATTCATGTCCGCATTTGAAAAACTCAACCAATGATGTTCGTCTTCCATCTCTCCATGAGTTGTTCCTTGAGGATTGTAACAAGGAGATCTTGAAGAACTTGATCAACCTAACTTCTTTGACCATTCTTACGATTAAGAATCTTGTAAAGTTTGTTTGCTTTGATCATGAGTTTATGAGACACTTGATCAAGCTAAAGGAGCTTCATATAGGAGGGTGTGACCGGTTAAAATACTTGTGGCAAGATGGAAATGAAATGCTAAATCTTACTTGCCTCCAGGAATTAACCATTGTAAGCTGTCCTCAATTCACATCATTTGTGGCAGGAGGAACAGAAATAGAGCTACCATGCAACCTTAAAAAGATGGAATTGAGTAATTACATTAGTTTAGAAAAGCTTCCAAGCAAGATGTACACACTCAGTTATTTGTCTATTGAATGGTGTCCAAAACTCATAAGACCAATCATTTCTTCATATGACCTCAATAGCAACAACGTGATATCTCAACTTCAATCTTCATGTACAGGTAAATGTGATTCTCTAACATTTTGTCCCTCTGCCAACGATAGACTTGCTACTCTGAGGAACTTTGTTATTAAAAACTACGAGGGAGTGGAATTGCCGGAAGAAATCACCATAGAATCACTCAAAAATATGGAAATTTTCGATTGTCCAAATCTAAGAAGCCTACCACAATTCCTTCACACATTCTCCCATCTCACTCTATTTAGTATAAGTGATTGTCATCTAATAGAGGACTTTCCTCCCCTTCCCCTCACCCTATCGAGTCTTACACTTGCAAGATGTTCAAACATAAAGTCTATCACCAATATCACCAGCTGTAACAATCTCACTTCTTTGAATATAATTGGGTGTGGGGCATTAGAAATAATAGATTCCCTCCCCCTTCCCATTATCCTGTCACGTGTCTATCTCTATGACTGTTCGAAGATAAAGTCTCTACCAAAGTGGTGTCATCTTACATCCCTCGGGTCCATAAACATTGTGCATTGCCAAAATATCCAATGCTTGCCCGAAGGAGGTTTGCCTCCCAATTTGCAATCGTTTCAGATTTGGAAGTGCAAGAATATGAAGCAGCTAGTGAGAGAATGGGGCTAACCCCTGCTCACATCCCTCACGTGTCTAGATATTTATTCGAGCATGGGAGGGGAGGGAGGGGAGGTGTGGTTTCCTTCGGAGGAAGAGGACGAGGAGGATGCTTGGAGTCTTCTCTTTCCTTCCTCTCTTATCTATCTTTCGATTGGCCGTATGAGTAACGTGGAAAGACTATCAGATGGCCTTCGCAACCATCTCTCCTCTCTCCAATAGTTATGGATTTGGGATTGCCCGAAGTTGAGGGACTTGCCAAAGGATGGCCTCCCTCCCTCCCTCCAAGATCTGCACATTCTTAGATGCAAGATTCTGAAAGATCGATGCTCGAAACACGCCGGCGACTATTGGCCCCTCATCCAAGGAAATCCCGATCATCTTCATTGATCACCTTCGGATTCGATAGATTGATTCGTCCTAGTACGGTCAGGTTTTCTAGGGTTCGGGTAAGTTTATGGTTTCGAAGGCATCGATTTCCCATTCTGCTTCCTCAATTCGTTGTGTGATGCAAACTGATTTTCCCTTCATGTAGATGTCTCACATAAATTTCTGGGAAAATCCAAGAAATCCCTGACATGCGCATTGATTGGGTTAAAATCTAATGAAGCGAAATTGATCCACTTTCGCTTTCATTTGCTAACTGCCGCGATTCATCCTTCGATGTGCGGTCAGTTTTCCAGGGTCCAGGTAAGCTTTTCGGTCTTGAATGCATCAATTTCGCTTTTGTTCTTCAATTCGATGCTTTATACGAATTAATTTTTTTCCATGGAGAAGTGTCGCATAGAATTTCCAGAAACCGTTGTATCGTGAAATACAACTAAAATTCAGGGCTGAAAGAATGATATTTAGTTGCCTGAATCCCAGCAAGAGCTTCCTTTAGTCTCCAATTGCGCTGCTTGAGGAAGTTGATGATATCCTCGTATGCCACTGCTGCATCCATCTTATCTATTGCCTTGGGCCTGTCTTTTTCTTTAGCCACTGCAATGCTCTTTTGACTGGTAAGTAATTCAGCATCCTCTGTAGGCAGCCGTCTCCCCTGTTTCATTTCTGGCCTCAATCCCAGCGACAGCATGTTATGTAAGACCCTGCCTCAGTTAATCTTCATGAAACCTAGCTCAGGTTTACTCCACACCCTGCCTTTCATCCACCTTATCATGACTCAACTTACATTTTTATCGGCAACACATTCCAAATATACCAACAGGTCTAGGCAATCATTCTTAGGAGTTATCAGCCTGTACCAATCATTCAATTTCATGACCTCACATTTGTAGAATATCAGCCCGTGCCAACAAGTCACCGTCACCCATGATTGGTGGTCTCCTGTACTTGTAAGTTAACAAAATCACAAGAATTTTTCAGCGGAAAAAAAAAAAAAAAAGAAGAAAAGTTTATCAAGAGGGTATCCCGATTCATTTTTCGTTGATGTCAATTGGGTATGCATATAATTTTGTTCTGATCACTCTAAGCAGGAAAGTTTATTTTTATTCAAGACTAATTGATAGTCCCGTTTCAGATTTTTGGATAATAAATATGAGGAATGTGGAAAGGCTATCAACAGGGGAGGATGTAAGAAGAGTGGAATATTCTGTTTCCTTGATCTCTGTCTCTTTGAATAAGAACTAGGAGGAACGTGGAAAGATTATCAAGTGATCTTCGTAGCCATCTCTCCACTCTCGAACAGCTACATTTTATAGGTTACTGGAACTTGCCAGAGGATGGCTTTGTTCCCTCCTCCAAGTATTCGGCATAATTCACTGTGAATTTCTGAAAGATTGATGCTCAAAACTCAGTGGCGACTATTGGCACCTCATCCAAGAAATCCCACTCATCGTAGTTGATCAAATTCAGATCCATTAAGAAGATATCTATCCAATTTCTAATTTTTGTTCTTCAGGTAATGATTTGGACTTCTTTCTTTCTTGCACACTTATTGTTTAGCTACTGCTGCTGCTCCTGGATCCATTTCTATTTCAAATCCTATTCAATGCTAAAAGGTTCATGTTTTTCCATGGACAAGCTTCTCCTAAATTTCCACAAACCAACTGCTGAAGGTCCAATGTTGACATTTGGGTTGCTCTGTGTTGTTTAACAAGGAAGCACGCAATGAAATGGTTATAATTCTAATGTGGTACAGCAAGTCAACCAACCATTGCTTTGTACAAGTGACTATTCCTCAAAACAAAAAATACTTACATGGACTTGTTTACAGTGCTGGAATTATGATGTGTGTATGTGCCTGTTCGTATTGATGATATATCTTGAACTGTTTGATGGCCAAAAATTGCTTATCTTTCCACTTATGGAAATGCACTATGCTTTACGTGAGAATCATGAAGAATTGTTGCCCTTATATTGTTATCTGTCCACAACTTCAGTGTTTGTTATGTTTTCTCTTCCAATTATCTTTTTTTTTTTTTAAATTTTTTATATACTAGTTCAGTGACCTGAATTCTCTCAATGGTTATTGTTTTGCAGAATATCCCATTGTCATCTTTATTTGACAAAATTTCTGAGGAGGATCAATGTGAACAGTGCCGAGGGAGGCGACTGATGTGCTTATGTTCATCTTTTGCAACTTAACAAAAGAAAAACAAAAGGCTATTTATTATAGGTAGGCGTACTACTATGTCAAAGATTAATCTGTATCACAATGTCAATTATTGAGGTCTATATTCATAGTCAAACGAAGAAGCTTCCTTACTTCCAACAACGGTAGCTTCTGTAAGGATGCAAAAAATAGGATTTAAAACGGGTTTATTCGAGTTGGCAAATGTGACAATTAAATTTGAATGAACCCTGCAGATTATAAGCCATTCAAATCTAACTTCCTTGTCAAAGTTCATGGTTCATCTTTCTATTCAAATTCCCACACTATCTCAGAGCACATTTACTTTTCTTTGTTGTCAAGGAAAGGCAGGAAGGAGCAATAAGGAAGACTATGATCTGTCCGAATTCTGGAGATATCTCTATGCGAGATTCTGAAAGATTGATGCTCAAAACTGACCAACGACTGTTGGCCCCTCATCCAAGAGATCCCTCTCATCTACATTGGTGGTGTTCGTATCCAATGAATTGAAATTGATCACACCCGAGCCATGACAAAAGATTTATCTCCACTGACTACTTTTCCTTCTTCAGGTAATTGTTATCTATTCTTTTGCTTCCATTTACCATCTGCTGCAATTCGTTGTTCCACCTAAAGTCAGTTTTCTAGGGTTGGGGTTAGTTTTTGGGTTTGAAGGCATCAATTTCTATTCTGTTCTTCAGTTCAATGCTTAATACGGATTGATTTCTTTCCAGGGAGGTGTTTTTCAAAGAATTTCCAAAAACCAGCCACCAAAGGTCAGAGACTGACATTCGAGTGTGTTGTGTGTGTCCTTGATGGGGTTTTTTCTTTTTAGGCCAGCTAAAATTTGGAGCTGTAAAATGATCTTTAGCTTCTTGAATCCCAGCAGGAGCATCCTTTAGTCTTTAATTGCGCTGCTTGGAAAAATTGATGATATCCTTGTATACCACAGCTACATTCAACTCCACTAGTACCTTGGTTTAGCATTTTCTTTAGCTACTGCAATGCTCTTTGAACAGCAAGTAATTCAGCCTTCTTTGCAAATCTAGGCATCACCACACCCCTGCAGGCAATCATCTCCTACCTTTCATTTTTTGCCATAATCTTGACAACAGCATGCCTGGTTCCTTCAATGTAAGACCCATAACAGTTAATCTTCGCAAAACCTAGCTCAGGTTTACTCTATACACCCTGCCTTTCGTCCACCCAATTATGACCCAGCTCTCTTACATTTTTACAGGATACATAGTCTTAAAGAGCTTTTTTTTAATCTATATAAATGACATTTTCAGGATCAGGTGATTTGTTGTTAAAGATTACTAGATATTAAGCATTCCAGATATACCAGCAGGTGTAGCCAATCATTCTTAAGCATTATGAGCCCATATCAAGTAATTTGATCTCCTGACTCACATTTGTAGAATATCAGCCAGTACCAATATGTCACCATCACCAGTAATTAGTGGTCTCCCATACTTGTCAGTTAACATCATCATAAGAGTTTTCCAGCAAATCATCAACATGGTATCCTGGTCATTTTTTGTTGCAGTCAATTAGGTATGCGTATAATTTTGTTCTGATCACTCTTGTAGTTGTTCATCATGCATGAAAGATAACTTTTATTCGGGAGTAATTGCTCGTCCTGTTTCAGACTTTTGGATGAGAAATATGAGGACTGTGGAAAGACTATCAACAGTGGAGGATAAGAAGTGTGTACTATTCTGTTTCCTTCATCCCTAATTTCTCTTTGGATGAGAAATACGAGGAATGTGGAAAGCTTAAGTGGTCTTTGCAGCCATCTTTCCTCTCTCAAACGGCTATCCTTTATAGGTTACCGGTACTTGCATAAGAAGATTTCTCTCCAATGTCTAATTTTTATTCTTCAAGTAATGGTCCATACTTCTCTCTTCCACACTCAGTCATTTAGCTACTGATGCTGCTCCAGGATCCATTTCTATTACGAATCCTCAACATGATGCTAAAAAGTTGATTTTTTTTCCATGGACAAGCTTCTCATTATTTGCCACAAACCAGCTAGACATTTGGGTTGCTATGTTTTGTTTGATAATGGAGCACACAATGAAATGGTTATAATGCTAACGGGGTACAGCTAGTTCACCATAGTTTCATACGAGTCACTATTCCTCAAAACAAATAATACTTACATGCACTTGCTCACATTGCCGGAATTGTGATGCGTGGATGTGCCTATCTGGATTGATGAGATGTCATGAACTTTGTTTGATGCCCAACTATTGCTCGTCTTTCCACTTATGGAATTGCACCCTGCTTTGCATGAGAACCATGAGGAATTTTGCTCTTATATTGATATTTTTCTGCAATTTCAGCATTTGTTATGTTCTCTCTTCCAAATTTCTTTTATTATTATTTTTTTATGCCCTAGCTCAGTGACTTGAATTCTCTCAATTGTGCTTGTTTTGCAGAATATCCTCACTGTCATCTTTATTTGGCAGAATCTCTCAGGAGGATCAAATGCAAACACTGTAGAGGTAGGCAAATGATGTGCTTATGTTGATCTTTTGCAACTTGACAAAAGAAAAGGCTATTTATTTTGGTAGGTGTAGTGATAAGCTCTAAACTGCCTTTCTGTAGACCTAATCCAAAAGATTAATCTGTATCATTATGTCAATTATCGAGGTCCATATTCCAAGTCAAATGAAGAAGGTTTCTTACTTCCAACAGCAGCAGCTATTGTAAAGATGCAAAAAATAGGATTTAAAACAGGTGTTTCGAGTTGGTGAATATGATAATTAAATTGAATGAACCTACAGATTATTGTCCATTTAAATCTGACTTCCTTGTCAAAGTTCATAGGTCATCTTTCTTCTATTCAAATTCCCACACCAGCTCAAAGCACATTTTCTTCTTCTTTGTTGTCAAGGAAGGTGGAGAGGAGCCATCAGGGAGACTATGCTTTGTCGCTCTGTTAAGTCTACATGAAAGCCTTATGTTTGCCACGCTGTATTTTGATTTAAGCTTGCGAGAAGATGGTCATCCAAGACCATTGGCAACCCAATTATCTCGGGTAGGCAAGTCTTGTGACTATAACCCCACCAAAGCTGCCGGAGCTCCTGTCACGGACACCGCAAGATACAGGCACTGTCATCGTTAGTGGGTTATCCTCACGACCTCACATGTGAAGAATATTAGCTTGTACCATTAGGCCACAATCACTGGTGATCAACGGTCCCGCATAGTTCTGTATTAGCAGAATCACAAGGACCATTCAAAAAATACAAAATAACCATAACAATCACATTTTTTATACTTGGTTTGGGGAGTATCCTATTATGTCTTGTTGATTTTTGGTTGCAGTCAGTTGAGTATGTGGTTGACTATGTGTATAATTTGTTTGTCTGATTACTCTTTTAATTGTTAATTTTGCAAGACAAAGTAATTTTTAGTGTGGGCTGCTTGATTTTTTCATCCCATAATTCATTTTGTTGTTCCCATTTTTCATCTCACATGCCATTTATCTATCTCTTGGTTGAACTTGAAGAGTCTAATACAGTGACTGTGATTCAGTTGAGATAATTATAATGACGATTGCGATCGGCGAAAATTGAGGCATTAAAGAAAATGTCTCAGGCCATAGTGAGATGAACTCCAATTAACGTGAAAATAATGTTACTCTTTCCATTTTTTAATCCCTTTCGCTTTTTATGTAATTAATAAGCAGTCTTTCTCAACGATTTGTAAGAATTTTAGATGTCTTCAAAGTACTTATTTTCTAGTCAACCCAAGTTAGTTGCCTTTATACGTAGTGTTATGAATCTTCTTGTTTTTTTCTTTACAATATATATTGATATTTTATATGACTAAGTTAAATGATGAATGTTTTGGGAATACTTACATTGTGGTTAATGATTTAGATTGGTTGATTTTCCCAACAATACTGTGTGATATACCAATATATGGATGTAAATCAATTATATAAGCAAAATCATAAGTCAAGGAGCCTTAACTTTTGAGCAATTTTCCCCTTGTTAAAAGAAAAAAAAAAGGGAAAATGGAAAATGGCTTTTGCGAAACTTCAAATAAAAGCAATCCATTGCGATCAACTGATCTTAATATTTTTTTACCCAAAAAAAAACAAAAAATCTTAACATATGAAGCAGGCTACAAATAAGAAAAATTCGATAATGATGGAAGAAGAATTGTAGCGAGGGAGAGCGCTGAGCTCGGCAGAGCTCCGGCTCAGTTTCTGACGTCTCTCAGCCTTTGCTCCGACTACAACGGCTCCTCCTGCTCGGCTCCTCGCCGTTCGATCGCTAAAGCCAAGTCCTCTCTCTCTCTCTCTCTTTCTATGGTTTTCGGCTTTCGGTTCAACGAATCGAGCTGAGCTCTCTGTTTTTTCTTGAATTTCCAGAGGAGAGGCTTCTTCGTGGACTTTCCTCCTTCTCAGTTTCTCTCGATGTTCTGGACCTTGGTCGTTGCTGATAGTCATGACTGTAAGTGAATCGCTGCTTGAAGATGGCGTATATTAGTTCTTTGACTGGTAGGCGTTCTACCAGTTCGACAGAATGCTTGACTCAGTCATAGATAGTTAATTCCTATTGCATTCCGTTTACCAACGTTTTGATGTCCCATTGAAGTTGCACTTCTCGTGTCTTACTGCATTTCCCGTATAAAGTTGATTGAAATGCGATTGTATGTGCTTTTAGTATGTCAAATGCTGGTCACGTGCATTTGATGTTCGCTGTTTATGCGTGCATTTGCTGTGTCAACTGACGTTGAAGATATACACGGTTTCTGGTACGGATGACGTACGTATGATATTATATACAAGTTCTTGAGGAGCAAAAATGAGCACAGTGAGGTGGCCATGTACAGTGTTTTATGGATATTGATTTCTCATCAAATTGCCATCGTTTCCAGCCTTGAACATAATAAGGGTGTTTTCTGGTCGCTTTTGTTCACATGGGGAACGTGAGGATTTCAATCTCATTTCGGTAGTGTTTTCGTCATGTGAACATATAGAAAGATGCCGCATGGATGTTACATCTTTTTCCATCAATTTGATGGGGGCGATTCAAGGCTTGAAACACATAAAATTGATAGTATTCCATATTGCACAGATTCGAGTCAAGTAAAGCCATTAGTTGTCTGGTGTTACTTAAGCGGTCTTGGACCTCCTCAGCATGTATATCCTCCATGTAGGTGACGCTTTGGATTCATTATGATTTTATATTGGATTATGACATTCTTATGCTTGAGGCGTGCTTAATTTGTCCTATTAGCTTGCTGTCCGTATCTATTTGTGCAGTAAATGATATACTTGTGTTTGTGGCTGGTGGGGTCTTCGCTTTGTTGAAGTGGTTATTGGCACTTTCTGTTGGGTCAATGTGGGTGTCGCTGTTAATTTTTTCTCATATAGGACAATAGTGCATGGATGAATGTTGCCTTTTTTAAGGTAAAGAAGTTGAGTATTCTGAGCTAAATCTTCAGTGCACCATGTTGACATCTTCTCAGCTTGCCCTTCATGCTTTGAGATTGTAAAAATATCAGCCCTCGTATATTGGTGGTGTAGTTGATCGTTCATCCTTAAAAGATAACATATAATAATAATAATAATAATAATAATAATAATAATAATAATAATAATAATAATAATTTTTAAAAAAATTTTAAAAAAAAAAAAAAAAAAAAATTTTAAAAA
Organism: Eucalyptus virginea; assembly: GCA_014182375.1. Lineage (NCBI taxonomy): Eukaryota > Viridiplantae > Streptophyta > Magnoliopsida > Myrtales > Myrtaceae > Eucalyptus > Eucalyptus virginea. Next base: position 12,858,407 of record CM024515.1, on the reverse strand, counting down.
ATGTTAAGAACTTACAAGTTTCAATTAGGTAGTTGAGCCTTGAAGAATAGGTTTATCCACTATTGGATGAGGTGGACTCCACATGAAACCAAGCCTTGGGTAAAAATAGTACTTCGCGTGGTTATTGCCTAAAGTGAGAAATCGTGAATCCTAGAATTCATTCTTCATGTTGTGAATTCCCCTCCATCAGCTCATTTTCACTTTGCTTCACCTTAACACCTTTGTTGTTCTCTACGGTGACTAATTCAACCATGGCCATTGGAGAGGTCGTTTTAGGTTCCTTCTTGGCTTCCTTCTTTCAAATCTTGTTCAACAAGTTGACTTCTCTTGCATTGTGCCATGTGCAACGGGAAGGAATCAGCACTACCCTGCTCGAGAAGTGGAAGGCAATGCTGGTCACAATTAATGGAGTGCTGGCTGATGCAGAGGACAAGCAACTCCACGATAACCCTCAAGTGAAGTTGTGGCTGGACGATGTTTGGGACTTGGCCTATGACATGGAAGACTTGCTCGATGAGTTTGCAATTAAAGCCGCTCAAGTTGAGTTGGAGGCAGAATCCAACACAATTAGAGGTCTGGAGAAATGGAGTTTTCTTCCTTTGGCCAATTGTGCTCGCTCATGTCTGAAAACAAGGTACAAGAAATCAATGGCAGGTTGAAAACGATTATCACTGGAAAGGCTCATCTAAGCTTGAGAGAGAATGGTGCAGACAAACTCAACTACACAAGCAAAAGGGATCCCACCACATCTCTACCGGAACCTCGATTTTTTGGCAGGGAAAAGGAAGAAGCACATATACTTGAACTGTTGATTGGTGAAGTTGAAAATTCTGACCCCACACTGAGCATAGTCCCTATAGTTGGGATGGGCGGTATTGGAAAGACGGCCTTGGCTCAACAGCTATATAATGATGCCATAGTGAATGGATATTTCGGGAGGAGTGCATGGGTTTGTGTTTCAAATATTTTTTATGTTCTTGACATAACAAAGACTATTTTGCAGTCGATCACTAGCTTATCCTATGAGGGCGAAGACCTTAACGGGCTCTAAGTTAAATTGAAAGACAATCTATCTGGAAAGAAGTTTCTTGTGGTCAATGTTTGGAATGGGAACTACGAAAAATGGACTAACCTCTTAAAGTCATTTGAAGTAGGTGCCGAGGGAGGCAAGATCATTGTTATGACTCACAACCTTCCTGTTGTTTCTATAAGAGGAGCTTTGCCGTACCCTTTGGAGGAGCTATCCCTTGATAATTGTACGGGCTTATTAGCCTTTCATGCTCTTGGAGCAACAAATTTTGAAAGCCACTCAGATCTTGAAACAATAGGCAAGCAATTAGCTGAAAAATGTAAAGGCTTGCCTTTGGCAATGAAGATGTTGGGCAGTGCCCTATGTAATGAAAGGAATCTAAATAAATGGGAAGCCATCTTAAATAACAAAATATGGGATCTTCCGAAGGGAAAAAAAGATGAGGTTCTCCTAGTTTTGAAATTGAGCTATGCCCATCTTCCCTCTTATTTGAAGAGATGTTTTGCTTATTGTGAAGTATTTTCCAAGGATTATGAAATTGAGAGGAATGACTTGGTACTCTTATGGATAGTAGGGGGCTTTTTAGATGGGCAAGAAGCAAAGGAGAATATCTTGAGACTAGGATGGGATCACTTCGATGAGTTAGTATCAAGATCATTTCTTCAACCATGGGTTCATCCTTAACCACTTTAAAGTTCGAGGAGATGTTGGCATGGAAGGATTGGTCTCCTCATACCGGGGGCCAAGAAGAAGTCACATTCTACTGTCTTCAGCATCTTGTTGTTTGAAGCTGCCCTTCATTGGTCAGGACATTCGCTTGTCAACTTGATCGCCTCATAAAGCTTGAAATTCATTCATGCCCGCATTTAAATAACTCAACTAGTGTGGTTTGTCTTCCATCTCTCTCTGAGTTATTCCTTGAGAATTGTAACATGGAGATCTTAAAGAACTTGGTCAAACTAACTTCTTTGACCATTCTCAAAATAAAAAATTTGGCGGAGCTTGTTTGTTTTGATCATGGGTTCATGAGTTGTTTGGTCAAGTTAAAGGAGCTTCATATAGGATAGTGTGACTAGCTAACATACTTGTGGTAAGATGGAAATGAAATGCGAAATCATACTTGTCCTCAATTCACATTTTTTGTGGCAAGAGAAGGAGAAATAAAAATGTCCTGCAATCTTGAAAGGATGGAATTGAGGGATTACACAAGTTTAGAAAAGCTTCCAAGCAAGATGCAAAACCTCAAAGATTTACAGATTCAGAATTGTCCAAAATCATGGGACAATCATTCCTCCGAATAACTTGACATCTCAACTTGAATCTCTTGAGATAGGTAAATGTGATTCTCTAACATCATTTCCCTTTGCCAAGGGTAGACTTGCTGCTCTCAAGACATTTTATATTTACGAGTGCAATGGAGTGGAGTCGCTGGAAGAGATCACCCTAGAATCACTAAGTTCTCTGACTATTGATTGATGTAAGAATCTCATAAGCTTACCACAGTGCCTTCACACGCTTTCCCATCTCACTCGTTTGGGAATATATGACTGTTCGGCATTGGAGATAGAGAACTTCCCTCACCCTGTCATATTTCTGTGTTTATAATTGTCTGAAGATAAAGTTCCTACCAAATCAATGGCATCATCTTACATCCCTCCAGGAGCTATATATTATCGATTGCCAAAATATCAAATGCTACCCTAGAGGAGGTTTCCCTTCCAATTTGCTGCGGCTTACAATTGTAGGGTGCGAGAATCTAAAGCAACTGTGAGAAAATGGGGCTTACGCCTGCTCACACCTTCGTGTCTCTGGAAATTGATGGCAGCATGGGAGAGGAGGGAGAGAAGAGGTGGTTTCCTTTGGAGGACGAGGATGCATGGAGTCTACTCTTTCCTTCCTCTTTAATTACTCTTCAGATAATAGAAATGAGGAACGTGGAAAGACTATCGAACGGTCTTCGCAACCATCTCTCCACTCTCCAAGATTTTGGGATTGTAGATTGCCCGAAGTTGAGGTACTTACCAGAAGATGGCCTCCCTCCCTCCCTCCAATCATTGTGGATCAAAGAATGTAAGATTCTGACAAATCGATGCTGAAAACTCATTGGTGACCATTGGCCCCTCATCCAAGAGATCCCTCTCATCTACATCGGCAACGTTCGGATCCAATAAATTGAAATTGATCTCACCCGAGCCGTTATAATCTATCTCCGTTGACTACTTTTTCTTCTTCAGGCAAGTCTTCCAACTTCTTCTATTCTTTCGCTTTCATTTGCAACTGCCGCAATTTGTTCCATCTAAAGTCAGTTTTCTCGGATTCGGGTAAGTTTTTTGGATTTGAAGACATCATATTTCATTCCGTTCTTCAATTCGATTCTTAATACGGATTGAATTTTTTCCCACAGTGATGTTTCACAATGAATTTCCAGAAACCAGCCACTGACATTTGGGTGTGTGCTCACGTCGGCTTTTTCCTTTTCTTTTGGCCAGCAAACCAAGTAGTTGGAAGGATGGGGATGTAGATCCCAAGTTTGACGAAACGTCCTCTTCCTAGCATGCAAAGCTACCAGTGGGCACAAAAATTTGCTCTTCGTGAAATACAACTAAAATTCAGAGATGAAAAATTATCATTAGCTGCTTGAATCCCAGCAAGACCTTCCTTTAGTCTTTAATTGCACTACTCTGCAAGCTTGATGATATCCTTGTATACTCCAGTTGCATCCATCTCCACTGGTACCTTGGGCCAGCTTTCGATCAGCCTCAGCGGATCTAGGTTGCACCACCAAACCCCTGCAGGCAACCATCTCCCCTGTCTAATTTCTGGCCGCAATCCCAACAACAGCATTTTTTCGATGTTAGACTCATCATAGTTAATCTTCACAGAACCTAGCTCAGGTTTACTCCACACACCCTGCCTTTCATCCACCCAATTATGACATAGCCCTCTTACATTTTTGCAGGCAACACAGTCAAAAGAGCTTTTCTAATCTGTATGAGTGACAGTCTTATCTGGTGATTCACGGTTAAAAGTTACTGCATTTTGAGCTTTCCAGATATACCAACAGATGTAGGCATTCATTCTTAGAGAGTTATCAGCCTGTACCATTCATTTGATCTCATGACCTCACATTTGTAGAATATCAAGCCCGAACCAATAAGCCACCATCGCCAGTGATTAGTGGTCTCCCATACGTGTGGGCTAACATAATCATAAGAATTATTCGGCGAAAACAAATTCATCCAGAGGGTCACTTATTTCTGAGAATAGGAAAGTGAAGGGTCCAGTTTCTTGTCTTGTTTATTCATTTCTTTTTCTGTTGCTGTCGGGTGGGTATGCATATAATTCTTTTTGTCTAATCACTCTCATTGTTTGTTCCTTATGCAAGAAACTAATTTTTGTTCAGGACTAATTAATCGTCCTGTTCCAGGATTTTGGATAAGACATATGAAACATGTGGAAGGACCATCAACGGTGGAGGACATAAGATGCGTGGAGTCTCCTATTTTCTTCCTCTCTAATCTTTCTTTAGATGAGAAATATAAAGAAGGTGGAAAGACAATCAAGTAATCTTCGTAGGCATCTCTCCTCATTTAAACTGTTATATTCTATACGTTGCCAGAAGTTGAGGGAATTGACAGAGGATGGCTTCCCTCCCTCCCTCCATGTATTCAACATAACTCGATGTGAGATTCCGAAAGATCGGTGCTCAAAACTCTGTGGTGACTATTGGCACCTCATCCAAGCAATCCCACTCCTAGTAATTGATTGAGTTCGAATTCAATAAGAAGATTTCTCTCCAGTGTCTAATTTTGTTCTTCAGGTAATGCTTCAGATTTCTTTCAGACTTATTTCTTTCTTGCACACTTGTTGTTTCGCTATTGCTGCTGCTCCAGGATCCATTTCTTTTCCGAATCCTCAATCCGATGGTAAAAAGTTCATGTTTTTCCATGGACAAGCTTCACCAAAACTTCCACAGACCAACTCCTGCATGTCCAACGTTGACAATTGGGTTGCTATGTTTTGTTTGACAAGGAAGTACGCAATAAAATGGTTAAAATGCTAAAGTGGTACAGCAAGTCAACCTTTGTTTCATAAAAGTGACTATTTCTCAAAACAAATAATGCTTACATGGACTTGCTCACGGTGCTGGAATTATGATGCATGGATGTGCCTGTCTTTATTGATGATATATCTTGAACTTTGTTTGATGCCCAAAAGTTGCTCATCTTTCCACTTATGGAAATGCACTATGCTTTGTGAGGATCGTGAAGAGTGGTTGCTCTTATATTGATTTTTTTCTGCAATTTCAGTGCTTCTTGTACGTTCTCTTCCTAACATCTTTTTCTTATGCCCCAGATGAGTGACCTGTATGCTCAACTGTGCTTGTTTTGCAGAGTATCCCGCTAACATCTGTATTTGGCAAAGTCTCTCGGGAGGAGCAAATGCCAATACTGTTGAGGTAGGCGACATGTGCTTATGTTCATCTTTTGCCACTGGGCAAAAGAAAAACAAAAAGCTATAAATTTAGGTAGGTGTACTAATATGCTCGTACTTTTTTTGCGACATGCTCTAAAGATTAATTTGTATCACGAGGTCTACATTCAAAGTCAAATTAAGAAGCTTTATTACTTCTTATAATAGCAGCTACTTTAAAGACGCAAAAAAAGGATTTAAAACAGCGGTTTTTGAGTTGGAGAATATGACAACTTTGAATCAACCCTTCAATTTACATCCATTTAAATGTGACTTCCGTGTCAGAGTTCACAGTTCATCTTTCTTCTATTTAAATTTCCACAACATCTTACACCCACAAAAAAAAAGGAAAAAAAAGAATCCCACGCCATCTCATGTAACATTTTCTATTTCTTTGTTGTAAAGGGGAGGTGGAGATGAGCAATCAAGGAGACTATGCTCTGTTACTCTATTGAGTGATTGCAGAAGTTCCACGTCTGCCATGAATTTTGACAGGAGATTGCGAGAACGTTATCCAAGACCACTCGCGACCCAATTATCTCGGGTAGGCAAGTCTCCTCAGCCTTACCCCTCCAAGTTGCCAAAACTCCTGTCATAAGCAAGGTAAGATACAGGCACTTCCATCGCTAATGGATTATCATTGTGACCTCCCGTTTGTGGAATATCAGTTTGTACCGTTAGGCCACCATCACCGGTGATCAATGGTACCCCATTCTCCTACATTAACAAAATCATTAAGTCTATCCTTTTTTAGGTTTGGAATGGAAAGTACCCTGATATGTCTTGTTCGGTTTTTGTTGCAGTAGGCTGAGTATGAACAGAATTTGTTTGTCTAATTACTCTCCGTAATAATTTTACTGGGGCTATCTGATTTTTATATTCCAGATTTTTTAACTATTCCCATTTTCGGCAATGTAATGTTATACAATCCTCTTCCACACCTACCATTACAAGCACCATCAAAATTGATTAACTGGCCAAATTCCACATGAGCCATAAATGTGGTGCCACATTGACAAATGTAGAATAAAACATAGTGAAATACACTCAACTACTTTTTCTATGACCAATAAATCTTACATGTCTAAAAGGAGAGATTTTTATGTCCGCTTAAAACGTTAGGTTAGTAATGACCAAAAAAATTTTAGGTCATCTTTTTACGCAATCGATCACAACATGGCAAGAATATCACTAACTTCATTGTTTTCTTCAAGAACATTTAGCATTCGGCGATTGGTTCGGCGAGTAGAACACTTGCACTTGAAAAAAAAACAAGCACCATGACTGTTCACGGATACTATTGTGCTGGGAAAGGTTAAAATCTTTTATTCAGAGCCTAATTTGTAAATTGCAAATCATGGATGTAATCCTTTAGGCCTTGTTAATTAGTGCTTCAAGCAAAAAAATAATTGCCGTTTTCAATGCATTATCTGTACGCAATACCAAGGAGACAATACATTACAAATATGTTTTTATTTAAATATTTATTTGGTGTCCTGGGACATGGAAATCCTAACCATTTAAGTAAATATCAAGCGCATCCATTTATGCTTGCCCCAAACCTGAAATTTATACATCAAACTTCATGACACGTGTCACTAGACCCATGAATAAGGGAAGATAGGTTGGGTCTCAAGAACTATGGTACTTTGAAATGAAAAAGAAAAACGAACCCTATCATGTCTTCTAGCGTTGGGTGGGCAAGTTTTTTTGGCCCCTTATTCTAAGGAAGCGGTCAAAAGGGAGCAGTTAAAGATTATTCCATAGGCCTGAGGTCCATCGCCTAGTCATGCACCGCCCATCATCGATCATGCGCGAGTTGCTGCTTTTCAACGGCGGATAGCCCATCATAGCGCGGATCTATGGTTAGTAGCGTGGACCTGAGGCCTACCGGATAACTCAGCCCTTTAGAACATAAGTGAAAGAGAGACAGCATGCTGGGCCGGTGGAGGGGTGGATCTGGAGGGGTGCACGCTTTTACAGCGAGGCAGCTTCCAACCCAACGACACATTTTAACATGAGAAAAATAATTACAATACCGAGAAACAATATAAATGTGATTCTTTTTAATCAAGATATTTAAATCGGAAAAGAAATATGCAGAAAAGAGAACCGTGTAATTTCTATGTATTTTATGATGAGGAGTACGCAAGCCTATTCATAGAAATTTACAAAATGACTATCTACAGTAGCAAAATTGAACAAATGCTCATTCACATGATGTCCAAATGATTATATTAATTTTGTGGATATACAATAAAGTATACATGCATTGCAGAGCGAGAGGGTAGTGTTAACTTGTTATTTAAAGTAGGATTAATACTCCAAAAAACTCCAAACCGGTACACCTGTGACAAATTTACCCAAAATTAAATTTTTGATAATAAAAAACCCTAAACCGGTACACCTTTGACAAATTTACCCCAAATTAGTACACTTGTGACAAATTTACCCTCTACTAATTTACGTTAAATTTTACTGTCAAATTATTAAGTTAAATAATACGTGACAGTTGACTAGTATACCAATTTAGGATTATACTCCTCGTTTGTCACAGTTTACAATTTTTGTGATTTTTTTGTGGTATTAATCCAATTTAACATTGGGTATATTTGTTACAAATGTATGAGTTTGGGATTTTTGGGGGTCAAATAAATTAGTTTGAGGTAAATTTGTCATAAATATATCAGTTTAGAGTTTTTTATAGTCAGTTAGGGTAAATTTGTCATAGGTATACCAGTTTGGGGTTTTTCATGGCTAAAAAAATAGTTTTGGGTAAATTTGTCACACGTGTACCAGTTTGGGGTTTTTTAGGATATTACCCCTTTAAAGTAAGAAATTAAATTAATTTTTTATATGTCTCCTCAATAGCCTCCTAAGTTCATAATTCTAGGTCAACCAATGTATGGTTTAGATTCTTTTTCACAAAAAAAAAAAAAAAAAAAAAAAAAAAGGACACTTGGGTCGCACCTAAAAGTGAGTCAACTCTCTTGTATTCGTTGACTCCCCCTTCTAAGTTCTAATTCGCGACCAGACATTTACATCTCTGACGTGGGGAAATTGAAGCACTTGGAGCTCCAACTAGAGCAACGCAACGGGAGTAATGTACCATGGACATGGAGTTGAGCATCAACCTCATTTGGAGCATTACGAAGGTTTTACCGCATCTCATATGCTCAAGGATAGAGAGAGGAGCACCCACGATGGTAATTCTATAATACCCGAACCTTTATCAGGTATAATCACTTGCTATCAAATTCAATTACGTGGTAAAAGTATTGTGTGCATTACAACTCAATTCGTATAAGATAGTCATATCTACTTGTTTTATATAGGGATTGGAGCTTTGCACCAATGTTTTCAAACTTGGGCTAGTCAGAGAACCGGCCAGGTTGCCAGTTGTGGTCCAAGTAGTTGGATCACCGTGAACTGATGATGATGTCATGAGCAAATGATTATAGATAGATTTTCTTGATTGCACATACCTTTTTCAGTTTTGGGTGAGAAGATCAAAGGAAAAGCAATGGAATTGGCCAAAAAGTAGGGGGTAGAGCAATACTTAATGAACGAATGATTCCAGAAAATCTAAAGGAAATCTACGTCGAGAACGTTATAGTCTCCAAATGTGCTTGATATATGGCCACTGAAATCTTTTTGCAACAGCTTGAAATTAACAAACTATTTAATATTTTTTCACATGAAATGAAAAATCTTAAAAAAGAAATTATTAAAGTGAGACTAAGCAACGAAAACAGAGGATGAGTTTATTAATTAAATAACGCGTAAACAAAAGTACGTTTGAGATTTGAATCTAGACCAATATCGCATGATAAATTTTTGGATAAGGACAACAACACACAAGTATCTGAATTATTACCTTTTTTAATCAAGTATCCTCATTTTTTTTTTTTTGCTTTCAGTCAATTACCTCAACATTTCAAATACAGGTCAAGGCTTCCATTTAAACCGTGGTCCAAAAATGTTGATGTGATGCGAACACTGTCAAATAGTCGTTAACTGTCCATATGAGCGTCTAATACGGTACCTTGAGATGCTGCTAGGTCAGCTGAGATTTATTAGATACTAGGACCATCTAAGTCAGCATACTTTTTCTCTCCTCATCACTCAATATGTGTGATAAGGAGTGGTCCAACCGAGTGTTACCTCGGAACCATCACTTGGCTGTACCTTCCGGGGAATGCTTTCGCATGGACCACCGGGCCGGCGTCGCGGCCATCAGGTCTGGAGACCTCCCCTCTCCAAAGGAGGTTGGACGGTTCCCCACTGGGGTAGGAATCTTTTTCGAGCCCCTAACCTCGCTCTACCAAGTCTTTCCTTGGAGTCATCCTTTCCCACTGCTCTGCGAGGTTAAATGCCCTGGAGCCCGCCCTCAGGATGGCGTGAGCCTTTTAAGGTCCTGCTCAGGACCAAATGCCTAGTATAGGAATCTTTTTCGAGCTCCTAACCTGGCTCTACCAAGTCTTGACATCAGCTACTATGTTGTTTAACTTTTGCTAAGTAAATGAGTCACATCAGTAAAATCACATAACATGACAAGTTATTTAGCCGATGCCTCAAATTGAGATTCTTGATTGAAAAAGAAAAGTTTAGGCCCTCGATTGTAAATTGAACAAAAGTTTAGGTGCTTGCAATGTCATTATTCTTAACTCTTAAACTGATCTAAAAATAAAATCTCAAGGAAATGTTGTCTATGAAGATGACTATAAGCAGCAGTGCTGATGGCAATGGCATGTCCGTGGCCATAGGACAGTGGTGCTCTCTCTGGCCCCGTTCTTGCTTCTTCTTCTTCTTCTTCTTCTTCTTCTTCTTCTTCTTTTTTTAGTTCTTGCTGTTTTTTCTTTGCTTTTTTTTTTTTTCCTTTTTTTGAACTTAAATTTGAAGAGATACATGAAATCCTAGACATAATTCTAATAGACAAGTGCATGAGAGATTATTGAATGAAAAATCACAATACAATTGAGCATGAAAAGAGGTGGACGAAAATTATAGTAATATTCAATTTTAAGCATGGCATGTAACGCGTGGGGAAATTCTACTAGTAATGAAAAAACATAGGCATTCACATAGAGATGGAAGAGGAGGGATGTGAGAAGTGAAGCAGCAATGCCAATTTGCATCATGCGAAGTCTCTATCTTTTCCATTTGCTCTCTTTCGCCTCTGCTTCACTTTCTAGACAAAAAGTACATGAAGTTCAGTAAAGTCTTGGTCTTCCTGAGTTTATGGTTTATTCACATGATAAGAGCACTTGTGGACAGAAAGGATTCTTGAAAGTCTTGGTTTTCCTGAGTTTATGGTTTATTCACATGATAAGAGCACTTGTGGACAGAAAGCATTCTTGAAAGTCTTGGTCTTTGCTTACACTTTTTGGTAGGTGAAAGTCTTGGTCTTCTTGGACTTTATAGTTCTCTCTCCATTAGATCATCATCACTCGGCTTCACCATTAGTCCCCCTGCTTAAATAGTATTCTCCTCCTGCTCGTCTAAACCTAGCGCTCGTGCTTGTTGGATTGCTGTCATTGAGCTAATCCCATTCATCGATCTGCTCCAGGAAGTCTGCTCGAAACAGGTAAGAGACATCTATCTACTTGCTCTATTTTTCCCTCGGACTGATGCACCCGGAACTTCACTACCGAAAGCATCTAGTGGGCATTTATTACACAAGAGCAACCATCTATTCTTTCCAAAATCGTTTTATTAATGGAGGCAAAAGCATTATTTTGAGCAAAAGAAGAGCAGCAGCAGCAGCAGCAATATTTTGGTTCTTAAACCGATTTCCTGTCTATCTATTATCCTGATTAAAGTTGACGTCGAGTTCATTAACAAAAGAAATGTCATTATAATTTTTGTTAAAAAGTAAGATTAGGACATTAAGATTAATTTTTTAATCTCTCTATTACTGTTCTTTTTACTGAACACACACTGATGTGAAATGATTTTACACGATTAGCAGCATTGAGATCAAAGTATTCATTTATAATTGAGTTGGAACTTTTATCCTGCTCGCAAAGTAATTATTTTACAGCATCAACGTTTTGGAATTTTAGTCCGTGAAATTGGGTAAGCAAGAATCAATATCATAAGAGGATAGCTTCATTCCTCTTCAGTAGAGATTAATGGGAAAGTCACGTTTGTCATAATTTCGGGTGCCAAACAAAATAAATAACTTTTGTTGTGTCTTTTCCATATTTGCTCTCACAACAAAAAGTCGTTATTATATAGATTTAGTGAATTTACCATCAACCGGAAGGGGTAAGATGAATTAATAAGGTATTTGAGATTTAGTATTCTTTTGAGGTGTGCCAGTGTAATCAATCAAGTAAAGTCAATACGGTTGCAATTTGAACATCACGTGAAGTAGTTTCTGCCGAAACCCCAAGGGTATTTTGTGTGGACAACTAATTTTCATCGTGCAGAAATCGATGATAGTTCAATGCAAGAAGACTAATTCATGTATTTTCTTTCAAGACAGAAAAATGTGCAATTGTTCAAGATAAAAAATTAAATTTTGAATAATGAAAAATCAAAATTGTGCTTTGTTAGAAAAAGACCACGCATGGACTCGTGTTTTGTTAGAAAACTAGGTATTTCTACATCAGAAAAGTTTTTGAGATTGTTTTTTCTATTTTTCTGGTAAAGAAAGTTTTTGAGATTGTTCATCTTTTATAACGTGAAAAAAGATGAAAGAGAAGTAAATGTTTATCATTGTGCATGCCCCCAACGAAAAAGTAAAAGATAAGACAGAGAGATTGGAATGGGGAAAAAGAATACAGTGTCACCACCTAAAAGAAGTGAAATGCTCAGACCACAAAAAAGAAGTAGACTGCATTTCCGTATTTATTGAACAGACAAAGTTAGCCGCTTTTGATCTCTTTACATGGTCGTCCATATTGAAGGAGAAATCTATAATCATCTTATATCTTAAACATATGTGAGTTTTTAGCACTGCAACTGCCATCTAAAAACCTACATTGATCTCATATTCACCAATAAAGCAGAAAAGAAAGATATTAAAATCATAAGGATACTAGTAATATACGGATGTGAAAAAAACCAACAAAACACTCAAGCATTGGAATTTTTTATGAAAATACGCACGCGCTCTAAGTTCATGGAGAAAAATCACCATTTATCCTTTGTTTGAATGCTCACAAGAAAAGTCTTGATCAAAAGAAAAAGGAGAAAAAATTGACGAAACAAGCACTCTAGTGGACAAAAATTATTTTACTTCGATTTGTCTAACCTTTGGTGTGCATCCCTTGAAAGACTTGATCTTCTTCTTTTTTAAATCTTTTTGGTAAGTGAACATCTTGGTATTCCTAGACTTCATTGTTTTCTCTCCCCAATAGCTCATTGTTACTTTGATTCACAAAACACCTTTGATGTTCTCGACAGTGACCCATTCACCCATGGACGTTGGAGAGATTGTTTTGGGTTCCTTCTTGGCTTCCTTCTTTCAGGTTCTATTCGACAAGTTGTCTTCTCTCACATTGGGCTATGCGCAACAAGAAGGATTCAACACTGCCTTGCTTGAGGAGTGGAAGGGAATGTTGTTGACAATCAATGTAGTGCTGGTTGACGCAGAGGACAAGCAACTCAGTAATAACCCTCTAGTGAAGCTATGGTTGGACGATGTTAGGGACTTGACCTATGACATGGAAGACTTGCTTGATGAGTTGGTGATCAAAATCACTCAAGTTGAGTCAGAGGCAAAATCCAGCACAAGCAAAGGTCTGGAGAAATGGAAGTCCTCTTTCTTTGGCCAAGATAGATCCTCCAGATTGAATCCAAACTTGCACTCGCTTGTGTCGGAAACCAAGGTACAAGAGGTCAATGGCAGGTTGAAAGCGATTGTCACCAGGAAGGCTCATCTAAGCTTGAGAGAGAATGTTGCAGACAAATCCAACTATACCAACAAAAGGGATCCCACCACTTCTTTGTCGGAGCCTCAGTTTTTCGGTAGGGAGAAGGAAGAAGCACAGATAGTCGAACTATTGATAAGTGAGGTAGAAAATTCCAATGCCATGCTAAGCATAGTCCCCATAGTTGGGATGGGCAGCGTTGGAAAGACAGCCTTGGCTCAACGAGTATATAATGATGCCAAAGTGAATAGTTGTTTCGAGAAGAGAGCATGGGTTTGTGTCTCAGATGTTTTTGATGTCCTTGACATAACAAAGACTACTTTGCGGTCAATCATGGGGTTGTCCAACGAGGGTGAAGATCTTAATGAGCTTCAAGTTACGTTGAAGGATAGTCTATCTGGGAAGAAGTTTCTTGTGGTTTTAGACGATATCTGGAATGAAAAGTATGAAAAATGGACTGCCCTCTTAAAGCCATTTGAAGCAAGAGCTAAGGGAAGCAAGATCATCATCACCACTCGCAACCTTCATGTTGCCTCTATAACAAGAGCTCCGCCATATCCTTTGAGAGAATTGTCCTTTGATGATTTTGTAAGCTTATTAGCCTTTCATGCTCTTGGAGCAACAACTTTTGAGAGCCACCCGGCTTTTAAAATAATAGGGAAGAAGATAGCTGAAAGATGTAAAGGTTTACCTTTGGCGGCAAAGATGGTGGGCGGTGTCCTACGTACAAAAAGTAATCCTGATGAATGGGAAGATACCTTAAAGAACAAAATATGGGATATTCCGATGGCAGAAATGATGAGGTTCTCCCAGTTTTAAAATTGAGTTATGTCCATCTTCCTTCCTATTTGAAGAGATGTTTTGCTTATTGTGCGGTATTTCCCAAGGATTACGAAATTGAGAGGGATGAGTTGGTACACTTATGGATAGCAGGGGGATTTTTAGATGGGCAAAAAGCAAATGAGATTATCTTGAAATTGGGACGGAAGCACTTTGATGAGTTAGTATCCAGGTCATTTCTTCAACAATCGAGTATCGACGCATCTAAGTTTTCAATGCATGATCTTTTGAATGATCTAGCAAAGTCAATTTTGGGTGGGACTTGCTTTAGCTCGGGGGGTCTCAGGTGGCAAGTAATGAACATGATGTATCATCTCTTGAAAAAACTCGCTATGCATCATTCATCCCATCGTGGTATGTTACATCAAAATGCTTGAAACCATATCAAGGAATGAAGGCACTAAGAAGTTTAATTCTAGTGCATGATGGATCTAGTGTGGGCTCTTTCTCTATTTCCAACAAGGTGCTACATGACTTGCTAACAAACTTGAAGTACTTGAGAGTATTCTCGTTATGTCGTTGTCACATCGTAGAGGTACCGAATTGTGTTGGTGATTTAAAACACCTTCGATATCTCAATTTCTCGTACACTAATATCAAGAGGCTACCTGAGTCAATCAGCACCTTGTGCAAATTACAAGCTCTGATTTTAAGAGGTTGTCAAATGCTTTCACAGTTGCCTCAATGTATCACAAAGTTAGTTAGCTTACAGTTTCTTGATATTAGAGATACATGGAGTCTAAAAGAGATACCGTTGGGTATTGGTAATTTAAAGAATCTTATTATCTTGTCCAAGTTTGTGATAGGACTAGAGAAAGGGTCGCAGTTGAAAGAGTTAAAGAACTTGCCACATCTTGAAGGAGAATTATTCATATCAGAATTGCAAAAGGTGGAAAAAGTTATAGATGCAGTTGATGCTAATTTGCTTCGAAAGCTAGGCCTTACCAACTTATCCTTGCATTGGGGTGACCATTTGGGAGATCTCCATAATCATGAGCGCGAAGCACAGGTGCTTGACTCTTTGCGACCTCACACTAATCTTGAAAATCTCGCTATTTTGAACTATCGTGGTGCAATATTCCCATCATGGTTAGATTGTACATCCTATTCTAAAATAGTGTCTTTATGCTTGTGGGACTGTCCTAATGTTATGTCACTGTCTATGATTGGACAACTACCTTCACTTAAGGAATTATCTCTTAAAGGTCTACATGCAATAAGAATGATAGGCTTTGAATTTTACGGAGGTAAAAGGCCTTTTCCATCCTTAACCACTTTGAAGTTCGACGAGATGTTGGCATGGAAGGATTGGTCTCCTTATGCTGGGCGCTCAAAAGAAGAAGTCTCATTCTCTTGTCTTAAGCATCTTGTTGTTCGGGGCTGTCCTTCGTTGGTCGGGACATTGCCTTGTCAACTTGATCATCTCACAAAGCTTGAAATTCATTCATGTCAGCAGTTGAAAAACTCAACCAATGATGTTTGTTTTCCATCTCTCCATGAGTTGTTCCTTGAGGATTGTAACAAGGAGATCTTGAAGAGCTTGATCAACCAAACTTCTTTGACCATTCTTACAATTAAGAATCTTGCTGAGCTTGTTTGCTTTGATCATGGGTTTATGAGCCACTTGATCAAGCTAAAGGAGCTTCATATAGGCGGGTGTGACCAGTTAAAATACTTGTGGCAAGATGGAAATGAAATGCTAAATCTTACTTGCCTCCAAGAATTAACCATTGTAAGCTGTCCTCAATTCACATCATTCGTGGCAGGAGAAACAGAAATAGAGCTACTATGCAACCTTGAAAAGATGGAATTGAGTAATTGCACCAGTTTAGAAAAGCTTCCAAGCAAGATGTACACAGTCACTTATTTGTCTATTAGACAGTGTCCAAAACTCATAAGACCAACCATTTCTTCATATGACCCGAACAACAACAACCCGATGTCTCAACTTCAATCTTCATGTACAGGTAAATGTGATTCTCTGACATTTGGTCCCTCTGCCAAGGGTAGACTTGCTACTATGAAGAAATTTGTTATTCAAAACTGCGAGGGAGTGGAATCGCTGGAAGAAATCACCATAGAATCACTCAAAGATATGGGAATTTACAATTGTCCGAATCTAAGAAGCCTACCACAATTCCTTCACACGCTCTCCCATCTCACTGAATTGAGCATATGTAACTGTTGTCAGATAGAGAACTTTCCTCCCCTTCCCCTCATCCTATCGAACCTTAGACTTGCGAGATGTCCGAAGATAAAGTCTATCGCTAGTATCACCAGTTGTAACAATCTCACTTCTTTGGCTATAACTGAGTGCGGGGCATCGGAAATAATAGATTCTCTTCCCCTTCCCATCACCCTCTCGTATGTCTCTCTCTATGACTGTCCGAAGATAAAGTCTCTACCAAAGTGGCGTCATCTTACATCCCTCCGAAACATAAGCATTGTTCGTTGCCAAAATATCCAATGCTTTCCCGAAGGAGGTTTGCCTCCCAATTTGCAATGGTTTCAGATTTGGGGGTGCGAGAATATGAAACAGCCAGTGAGAGAATGGGGCTTACCCCTGCTCACATCCTTCACGGAGCTAACAATTGACGGAAGTAGCATGGGAGGGGAGGGAGAGAAGGTGTCGTTTCCTTCGGAGGACGAGGACGAAGAGGATGCTTGGAGTCTTCTCTTTCCTTCCTCTCTTACCACTCTTTACATTGGCCCTATGAGGAACGTGGAAAGACTATCAGATGGCCTTCGCAACCATCTGTCCTCTCTCCAGTGTTTAGGGATTGAAAATTGCCCGAAGTTGAGGGACTTGCCAGAGGATGGCCTCCCTCCCTCCCTCCAACGATTGTTTATAGATGAATGTGATATTCTGAAAGATCGATGCTCAAAATACACCGGCGACTATTGGCCCCTCATCCAAGAGATCCCTTCCATCGAGATTGATCAGGTTCAGATTCAATAAATTGATTCGTCCCGGTACGGTCAGGTTTTCTTGGGTTCGGGTAAGTTTTTGGTTTTGAAGGCATCGATTTCCCATTCTGCTCCCTCAATTCGTTGTGCGATGCAAACTGATTTTCCCTTCATGTAGATGTCTCACATAAATTTCTGGGAAAATCCAAGAAATCCCTGACATGCGCATTGATTGGGCTCAAATCTAATGAAGCGAAATTGATCCACTTTCGCTTTCATTTGCTAACTGCCGCGACTCATCCTTCGATGTGCAGTCAGTTTTCCAGGGTCCAAGTAAGCTTTTCGGCCTTGAATGCATCAATTTCGCTTATGTTCTTCAATTCGATGCTTTGTGCGAATTAATTTTTCTCCATGGAGAAGTGTCGCATAGAATTTCCAGAAACCGCTGTATCATGAAATACAACTCAAATTCAGGGCTGAAAGAATGATATTTAGTTGCCTGAATCCCAGCAAGAGCTTCCTTTAGTCTCCAATTGCGCTGCTTGAGGAAGTTGATAATATCCTCGTATGCCACTGGTGCATCCATCTCATCTATTGCCTTGGGCGTGTCTTTTGACTAGTAAGTAATTCAGCATCCTCTGTAGGCGACCGTCTCCCCTGTTTCATTTCTGGCCTCAATCCCAGCGACGGCATGTTATGTAAGACCCCGTCTCAGTTAATATTCACGAAACCTAGCTCAGGTTTACTCCACACACCCTGCCTTTCATCCACCTTATCATGACTCAGCTTACATTTTTATCGGCAACACACTCCAAATATACCAACACGTCTAGGCAATCATTCTTAGGAGTTATCAGCCCGTACCAATCATTCAATTTCATGACCTCACATTTGTAGAATATCAGCCCGTGCTAACAAGTCACTGTCACCCGTGATTGGTGGTCTCTTGTACTTGTAAGTTAACATAATCGGAAGAATTTTTTAGCGAAAAAAAAAAAAAAAAAGTTATCAAGAGGGTATACCGGTTCATTTTTCGTTGCCGTCAATTGGGCATGCATATAATTTTGTTCTGATCACTCTAAGCAGGAAAGTTGATTTTTATTCAGGACTAATTGATAGTCCTGTTTCAGATTTTTGGATGATAAGTATGAGGAATGTGGAAAGGCTATCAACAGGGGAGGATGTAAGAAGCATGGAATATTCTGTTTCCTTGATCTCTATGTCTCTTTGAATGAGCACTAGGAGGAACATGGAAAGATTATCAAGTGGTCTTCGCAGCCATCTCTCCACTCTCGAACAGCTACATTTTATAGGTTACTGGAACTTGCTAGAGGATGGCTTCGTTCCCTCCTCCAAGTATTCGGCATATTTCACTGTGAATTTCTGAAAGATTGATGCTCAAAACTTAGTGGCAACTATTGGCACCTCATCCGACAAATCCCACTCATCGTAGTTGATCAAGTTCAGATGTCTATCCAATTTCTAATTTTTGCTCTTCAGGTAATGATTTGGACTTCTTTCTTTCTTGCACACTTGTCGTTTAGCTACTGCTACTGCTCCAGGATCCATTTGTATTCCGAATCCTCGATTCGATGCTAAAAGGTTCATGTTTTTCCATGGACAAGCTTCTCCTAAATTTCCACAAACCAGCTGCTGAAGGTCCAATGTTGACATTTAGGTTGCTCTGTGTTGTCTGACAAGGAAGCACGCAATGAAATGGTTATAATTCTAATGTGGTACAGCAAGTCAACCAACCATTGCTTCATACGAGTGACTATTCATCAAAAAAAAAAATAATAATAATACTTACATGGACTTGTTTACAGTGCTGGAATTATGATTGTGTGTATATGTGCCTGTCCGTATTGATGATATATCTTGAACTGTTTGATGGCCAAAAATTGCTTATCTTTCCACTTATGGAAATGCACTATGCTTTATGTGAGAATCATGAAGAATTGTTGCTCTTATATTGTTATTTGTCCACAACTTCAGTGTTAGTTATGTTTTCTCTTCCAATTATCTTTTTTCATTTTTTATATCCTAGCTCAGTGACCTGAATTCTCTCGATTGTCATTGTTTTACAGCATATTCCACTGTCATCTTTATTTGGCAAAATTTATCAGGAGGATCAAATGCAAACAGTGCCGAGGTAGGCAACTGATGTGCTTATGTTCACCTTTTGCAACTTAACAAAAGAAAAACAAAAGGCTATTTGTTATTGGTAGGAGTACTACTATGCTCTAAAACTTTTTTTTTTTTGGCAACATGCTCACAAAGATTAATCTGTATCACTATGTCAACTGTTGAGGTCTACATTCATAGTCAAATGAAGAAGCTTTCTTACTTCCAACACCAGCAGCTTCTGTAAGGATGCAAAAAATAGGATTTAAAACAGGTGTGTTCGAGTTGGCAAATGTGACAACTAAATTTGAATGAACCCTGCAGATTATAAGCCATTTAAATCTGAGTTGGCAAAGTTCATGGTTCATCTTTCTATTCAAATTCCCACAACATCTCAGAGCACATTTTCTTTCTCTTTGTTGTCAAGGAAAGGCAGAACAGAGCAATAAGGATGACTATGATCTGTCCAAATTCTGGAGATATCTTCATGCAAGATTCTGAAAGATTGATGCTCAAAACTCACTGGTGACTATTGGCCCCTCATCCAAGAGATCCCTCTCATCTACATGGGTGGTGTTCGGATCCAATGAATTGAAATTGGTCACAACCGAGCCATGACAAAAGATTTATCTCCACTGATTACTTTTCCTTCTTCAGGTAATTCTTACGACTTCTTTCATTCTTTCGCTTCCATTTGCTATCTGTTGCAATTCGTTTTTCCACCTAAAGTCAGCTCTGGCGATGAGATCAGTTTTTGGGTTTGAAGGCATCGATTTCTATTATGTTCTTCAGTTCAATGCTTAATATGGATTAATTTCTTTCCATGGAGATGTTTCTCATGGAATTTCCAGAAACCAGCCACCGAAGGTCAGAGACTGACATTTGGGTGTGTCCTCGATGGGGTTTTATCTTTTTAGGTCAGCAACTCACCGTTGAAATAAGCAAATGATCTTTAGCTTCTTGAATGCCAGCAGGAGCATCCTTTAGTCTTTAATTGCACTGCTTGGAAAAATTAATGATATCCTTGTATACCACAGCTGCATTCAGCTCCACCAATACCTTGGTTTAGCTTTTACTTTAGCTACTACAATGCTCTTTGAACAGCAAGTAATTCAACCTCCTTTGCAGATATAGCTTGCACCACCACACCTCTGCAGGCAATCATCTCCCCCCTTTCATTTTTAGCCATAATCCTGATAACAGCATGTCTGGTTCCTTCAATGTAAGACCCATAACAGTAATCTTCACAAAACCTTGCTCAGGTTTACTCTACACACCCTGCCTTTCGTCCACCCAATTATGACCTAGCTCTCTTATATTTTTACAGGATACATAGTCTTAAAGAGCTTTTCTAATCTGTATGAATGACAATTTCAGGATCAGGTGATTTATTGTTAAAGATTACTACATTTCAAGCATTCCAGATATACCAATAGGTGTAGCTAATCATTCTTAAGCGTTATTAGCCCATATCAAGTCATTTGATCTCCTGACTCACATTTGTAGAATATCAGTTCGTACCAATATGTCACCATCTCCAGTAATTAGTGGTCTCCCATACTTGTCGGTTAACATCATCATAAGAGCTTTCCAGTAGATCATCAACATGATATCCCGGTTCATTTTTTGTTGCAGTCAATTAGGTGTGCGTAGAATTTTGTTCTGATTACTCTTGTAGTTGTTCATTATGCAAGAAAGATAACTTTTATTTGGGAGTAATTGCTCGTCCTGTTTCAGACTTTTGGATGAGAAGTATGAGGACTATGGAAAGACTATCAACGGTGGAGGATAAGAAGCGTGGAAAATTTTGTTTCCTTCGTCTCTAATTTCTCTTTGGATGAGAAATATGAGGAATGTGGAAAGATTAAGTGGTCTTCACAACCATCTCTCCTCTCTCAAACAACTATCTTTTATAGGTTACCGGTACTTGCATAAGAAGATTTCTCTCCAATGTCTAATTTTTATTCTTCAGGTAATGGTTCATACTTCTTTCTTTCTTCCACACTTGTCGTTTATCTACTGCTACTGCTCTAGGATCCATTTATATTATGAATCCTCAACTTGATGCTAAAAGGTTCATGTTTTTCCATGGACAAGCTTCACATTATTTGCCACAAACCAACTAGACATTTAGGTTGCTCTATTTTGTTTGATAAGGAAGCACACAATGAAATGGTTATAATGCTAACGGGGTATAGCTAGTCCACCATAGTTTCATACGAGTGACTATTCCTCAAAACAAATAATACTTACATGGACTTGCTCACAGTGCTGGAATTGTGATGTGTGGATGTGCCTATCTAGATTCATGATATATCTTGAACTTTGTTTGATGCCCAACTATTGCTTATCTTTCCACTTATGGAAATGCACCATGCTTTGCGTGAGAACCATGAAGAATTGCTGCTCTTATATTGATATTTTTCTGCAATTTCAGCATTTGTTATGTTTTCTCTTCCAAAATTTTTTTTTTTTTTTATGCCCTAGCTCAGTGACCTGAATTCTCTCAATTGTGCTTGTTTTGCAGAATATCCCCACTGTCATCTTTATTTGGCAAAATCTCTCAGGAGGATCAAAGGCAAACACTGTAGAGGTAGGCAAATGATGTGCTTATGTTTTTTTTTTTTTTGGGTAAATAAATGATGTGCTTATGTTCATCTTTTGCAACATGACAATTTATTTTGGGAGCTTTAGTGATATGCTCTAAACTGTTTTTTTTGGAGACTTGCTCCAAAAGATTAATCTGTATCATTATATCAATTATCGAGGTCTATATTCCAAGTCAGATGAAGGAGGTTTCTTACTTCCAACAACAGCAACTATTGTGACGATGCAAAAAATTAGGATTTAAAACAGGAATTTTCGAGTTGTGAATATGGTAATTAAATTGAATGAATCTGTTGATTATCATCCATTTAAATATGATTTCCTTGTCGAAGTTCATAGTTCATCTTTCTTCTATTCAAATTCCCGCACCAGCTTAGAGCACATTTTCTTCTTCTTTGTTGTCAAGGAAAGGCGGAGAGGAGCAATCAGGGAGACAATGCTTTGGTGCTCTGTTAATTCAATATGAAAGCCTTGTGTTTACCATGATGTATTTTGATTTAAGCTTGCGAGAAGATGGCCATCCAAGACCATTCGCAACCCAATTATCTCGGGTGGGCAAGTCTTGTCACTATAGCCGCACCAAGCTGCCAGAGCTCCCGTCACAGACAAGGCAAGATGCAGGCACTGTCATCGTTAGTGGGTTATCCTCACGACCTCGTGTCGAGTATCAGCTTGTATCATTAGCCTACAATCACCGGTGCTTAGCTGTCCCCCATAGTTCTGTATTAGCGGAATCACAAGGGCCATTCGAAAAATACAAACTAACCATAACAATCAATCACATTTTTTAGACTTGGTTTGGGAAGTACCGTGTTATGTCTAGTTGATTTTTGGTTGCAGTCGGTTGACTATGTGGTTGACTATGTGTATAATTTGTTTGTTTGATTACTCTTGTAATTGTTTATTTCAAGTAACAAAGTAATTTTTACTGTGGGCTACTTGATTTTTTTATCCCATAATTTATTTTTCCGTTCTCATTTTTCATCTCACATGCCATATATCTATCTCTTGAACTTGAAGAGTCCGATGTAGTGACTGTTATTCAATTGAGATAATTATAATGACGATTGCAATTGGCGAAAATTGAGGCGTTAAAGAAAATGTCTAAGGCCATAGTGAGATGAAGTCCAATTAATGTGAAAAAAAAGTGTTACGCTTTCCATTTTTTAAACCAATTCGCTTTTTATGTAATTAATAAGCAATATTTCTCAACGATTTGTAAGAATTTTAGATGTCTTCAAGAACTTATCTTCTAGTCAACCCAAGTTAGTTGCTTTTATACGAAGTGTTATGAATCTTCTTGGCTTTTTTCTTTACAATATATATTGATATTTTATATGACTAATTTAAATAATGAATGTTTTGGGAATACTTACATATTTGTGGCCAATGATTTAGATTGGTTGATTTTCCCAACAACACTGTGTGATATACTAATATATGGATGTAAATCAATTATATAAACAGAATCATAAGTCAAGGATATCATTTGCTAAGGTTAAAATAACTTTTGAGCAATTTTCCCCTTGTCAGAAGGAAAAAAAAAATGGAAAATGGAAAATGGCTTTTGCGAAACTTCAACATCAAAGCAATCCCTTGCAATCAATTGATCTTAATATTTTTTTACCCAAAAAGAAAATCTTAATATTTGAAGTAGGCTACAAATAAGAAAAATTCGATAATATCGACATTTTGCATGTGTAGCGATATTGATGCCTTAGAACTTATATCATTCCCTTAATAAAGTTCCTAGTTTATTACCAAAGAGAAGCAAGAAAAAAAAAGAGTTCTTAGTTCCCCGAAACATGTCCCTTCTTAAAATTTTGTTGTATGAAATAAAAATTCAAATTTTAAAAGAATAGGACGATTTTACAGATAGATTTTCGAAATGTTTCAGGTGCTCTCAATAAAAATTGCGAATTCAACTTGAATTTGACAATTGTAATAAGATTAAGCCCTAACACCATGCTTCAAAGGTAGTGAATGGGCCGCCGTTGGCAGGTCCAAACTCTTGGGCCTTAATCCCAAAATGGATCGGATTGCACTTGAACTTGACATACGATTCGAGTGATAAGGTAAAAAAAAAATAAAAGAAAAAGTTGTTCAGCTGGGACAACACTTGCTATTTGTAGAACTATTGAATGGGAAGCCTCGATGGACCAAGTCGGATATCGACCATCAAAATTCTTACTTGGCCCAACCTATGATTTTGTAAACTATTATACTTTCTTACCATAAACAATAGCGTCGAGGCAAGCACCCAAGAACAAAGGTGCTTACCCAGCTATTTTCCCTTATATTTGGGCTAGGTTGAGCCAAGGTCGATGGGTAATTTTTTTTTCGCTCTCAAGCCTACCCAAATGAATAAGTGTGCTTTGCATTCAAATACAATGTGGGCTGCTCGAAATATTTAATTTCTTCTAAAGAAAAAAATAATAGATAATATGCTTGATATTAACGTGGTTACTTTTCGCATGAGCTCGAAATTTATGGCCTAATTACGTGCGAAAACACAGTCAGGTATGGAGGACAATGATTTATTACAGCGGCTCTCTTTAGCTTTAGTTAATGACAGGCTTCGTAATCTTTATAATTCCCTCTCCTTCCTAATTCTAGAGTGATAAAGATGAGTCGTTGTCATCACCTGACAACAATTTATGGGACCGTACGGTGAGTCGACCAAAAGAATATCAGCATCCATGGAACCCCTTAAAAGACAAAACTTTTGTTGAAGGATCCAGTGCAAAACAAAAGCCGCTAGAAGATGATGGAAGAAGAATTGTAGCGAGGGAGAGCGCTGAGCTCGGCAGAGCGCTGAGCTCGGCAGAGCTCCGGCTCAGTTCCTGACGTCTCTCAGCCTCTGCTTTGACTACAACGGCTCCTCCTGCTCGGCCCCTCGCCGTTCGATCGCTAAAGCCAAGTCCTCTCTCTCTCTCTCTGGTTTTCGGCTTTCGGTTCAATGAATCGAGCTGAGCTTTCCAGAGGAGAGGCTTCTTCGTGGACTTTCCTCCTTCTCAGTTTCTCTCGATGTTCTGGACCTTGGTCGTTGCTGATAGTAATGACTGTAAGTGAATCGCTGTTTGAAGATGGCGTATATCAGTTCTTTGACGGGTAGGCGTTCTACCAGTTCGACAGAATGCCTGACTCAGTCATAGATAGTTAATTCCTATTGCATTCCGTTTACCAACGTTTTGATGTCCCATTGAAGTTGCACAGCTCGTGTCTTACTGCATTTCCCGTATAAAGTTGATTGAAATGCGATTGTGTGTGCTTTTAGTATGTCAAATGCTGGTCACGTGCATTTGATGTTCGCTGTTTATGCTTGCATTTGCTGTGTCAACTGACGTTGAAGATATACACGGTTTCTGGTACGGATGACGTAAGTATGATGTTATATACAAGTTCTTGAGGAGCAAAAATAAGCACAGTGAGGTGGCCATGTACAGTGTTTTATGGATATTGATTTCTCATCAAATTACCATCGTTTCCAGCCTTGAACATAATAAGGGTGTCTTCTGAACGCTTTTGTTCACATGGGGAACGTGAGGATTTCAATCTCATTTCGGTTGTGTTTTTGTCATGTGAACATATAGAAAGATGCCGCATGGATGTTACATCTTTTTCCATCAATTTGATGGGGGCGATTCAAGGCTTGAAACACATAAAATTGATAGTATTCCATATTGCGCAGATTCGAGTCAAGTAAAGCCATTAGTTGTCTGGTGTTACTCAAGCGTTCTTGGACCTCCTCAGCATGTATATCCTCCATGTAGGTGACGCCTTGGATTCATTATGATTTTCTATTGGATTATCACATTCTTATGCTTGAGGCGTGCTTAATTTGTCCTAGTAGCTTGCTGTCCGTATGTATTTGTGCAGTGAATGATATACTTGTATTTGTGGCTGGTGGGGTCTTCGCTTTGTTGAAGTGGTTATTGGCACTTTCTGTTGGGTCAATGTGGGTGTCGCTGTAAATTTTTTCTCATATAGGACAATAGTGCATGGATGAATGTTGCTTTCTTTGAGGTAAAGAAGTTGAGTATTCTGAGCTAAATCTTCAGTGCACCATGTTGACATCTTCTCAGCTTGCCCTTCATGCTTTGAGATTGTAAAAATATCAGCCCTCGTATATTGGTGGTGTAGTTGATCGTTCATCCTTAAAAGATAACATAAAAAAATTTAAAAAAAAAATTAAAATTTAAATAAATTTAAATAAAATTTAAAAATTTAAATAAATTAATTAATTAAAAATTTTTAAAAAAATGCTAAGAACTTACAAGTTTCAATTAGGTAGTTGAGCCTTGAAGAATAGGTTTATCCACTATTGGATGAGGTGGACTCCACATGAAACCAAGCCTTGGGTAGAAATAATACTTGGCGTGGTTATTGCACTTAAGTGAGAAATCGTGAATCCTAGAATTCATTCTTCATGTTGTGAATTCCCCTCCATCAGCTCATTTTCACTTTGCTTCACCTTAACACCTTTGTTGTTCTCTACGGTGACTGATTCAACCATGGCCATTGGAGAGGTCGTTTTAGGTTCCTTCTTGGCTTCCTTCTTTCAAATCCTGTTCAACAAGTTGACTTCTCTTGCATTGTGCCATGTGCAACGGGAAGGAATCAGCACTACCCTACTCGAGAAGTGGAAGGCAATGCTGGTCACAATTAATGGAGTGCTGGCTGATGCAGAGGACAAGCAACTCGGCGATAACCCTCAAGTGAAGTTGTGGCTGGACGATGTTCGAGACTTGGCCTATGACATGGAAGACTTGCTCAATGAGTTTGCAATTAAAGCCACTCAAGTTGAGTCAGAGGCAGAATCCAACACAATTAGAGGTCTGGAGAAATGGAAGTTTTCTTTATTTGGCCAATTGCGCTCGCTCATGTCTGAAAACAAGGTACAACAAATCAATGGCAGGTTGAAAACGATTATCACTAGAAAGGCTCATCTAAGCTTGAGAGAGAATGTTGCAGACAAACTCAACTACACAAGCAAAAGGGATCCCACCACATCTCTACCGGAACCTCGATTTTTTGGTAGGGAAAATGAAGAAGCACATATACTTGAACTGTTGATTGGTGAAGTTGAAAATTCTGATCCCACACTGAGCATAGTCCGTATAGTTGGGATGGGCGGTATTGGAAAGACGGCCTTGGCTCAACGGCTATATAATGATGCCATAGTGAATGGATATTTTGGGAGGAGAGCATGGGTTTGTGTTTCAAATATTTTTTATGTTTTTGACATAACAAAGACTATTTTACAGTCGATCACTAGCTTATCCTATGAGGGCGAAGACCTTAACGGGCTTCAAGTTAAGTTGAAAGACAATCAATCCGGAAAGAAGTTTCTTGTGGTTTTAGATGATGTTTGGAATGGGAACTACGAAAAATGGACTAACCTCTTAAAGCCATTTGAAGTAGGTGCCAAGGGAAAATGAAGAAGCACATATACTTGAACTGTTGATTGGTGAAGTTGAAAATTCTGATCCCACACTGAGCATAGTCCCTATAGTTGGGATGGGCGGTATTGGAAAGACGGCCTTGGCTCAACGGCTATATAATGATGCCATAGTGAATGGATATTTCGGGAGGAGAGCACGGGTTTGTGTTTCAAATATTTTTTATGTTCTTGACATAACAAAGACTATTCTACAGTCAATCACTAGCTTATCCTATGAGGGCGAAGACCTTAACGGGCTTCAAGTTAAGTTGAAAGAAAATCTATCCGGAAAGAAGTTTCTTGTGGTTTTAGATGATGTTTGGCATGGGAACTACGAAAAATGGACTAACCTCTTAAAGCCATTTGAAGTAGGTGCCAAGGGAAGCAAGATCATTGTTACGACTCACAACCTTCCTTTGTTTCTATAAGAGGAGCTTTGCTGTATCCTCTGGAGGAGCTATCCCTTGATAATTGTACAGGCTTATTAGCCTTTCATGCTCTTGGAGCAACAAATTTTGAAAGCCACTCAGATCTTGAAACAATAGGCAAGCAATTAGCTGAAAAATGTAAAGGCTTGCCGTGAAGATGTTGGGCAGTGCCCTATGTAATGAAAGGAATCTAAATAAATGGGAAGCCATCTTAAATAACAAAATATGGGATCTTCCGAAGGAAAAAAAAAGATGAGGTTCTCCCAGTTTTGAAATTGAGCTATGCCCATCTTCCCTCTTATTTGAAGAGATGTTTTGTTTATTGTGAAGTATTTTCCAAGGATTATGAAATTGAGAGAAATGACTTGGTGTGACATCCCAAATTTCTGATTCTGTTTTCAATTAAATGAGACGGACTTTTCATCGACGCGCTTATAGTTCAATTCTCCGAGCTGATCACTCACGAGATAACTAGTCTATCAGGTGAAGCCGTTAAGGAATTTAAATGCAATAGGCTTGAGAATCTGACCATGAACCGACTGCTCGACCGTATAAATCTGCAATGATCATTACGACACTGTCAGAATCGAACAGAGATCAGTAATAGGTCGATTCGACTGAGATATGTAATTAGAGTGTGGGTGATTCCACCTGATTTCAATATCCTCGTCGACCGGCACTGAACTGATTATTCTGTCCGTATTTGAAACCTTGAGATTTTCACGACAATCGGGAGTCGCTAATGTGTCGAAGATTTATGTCGTGGCTTGAAAATAATCAACCACGGTCAATTGCACTGAAAATTTCCTAAAAGCTACCCGGTAGATTAGGACGCGCTCAAATCGCGCCAGATTGAAATTAACCGTGATTTTAAACCCGGATTCAGAAATTGAAGGTTCTAGCATGTCACAATTCATTTTAGGAACGTCGACTCATATTCAGAAGATTTTTTCTACAAACCGAGATTTTTGGCGGAAAAGCAAAGTAAGGCCGTTTTTGTTCGGGATTGTCAGAGGGCCGTTTTGAATCGAATATTCGGGATGCAAGTTGGATCATTTGGCGGGGAAATGTCATGAGAAGGCCGAGGACACATGGACCAATTTATTTGAACTTCAATTGAGCTTCAATTGATTAGAATTAAGAGAGAATTGAATGGATTGAATGGGGAATGTCCAAAATTCGTAGCTCCCATGGCACACCACATTTTGCACCTATTGCCAAGCTTGTAGAGGAAGATTGGAGGAGAGAGAGTGGCTGAGGTCATGTGGTGTCATGGTGGGGGCAAAGCCAATGAGAAGATGGCAAGTGTTGAGCTCTAGAGAGCCCAAGGAGACCCCCCACTCTTCAGCAGCTTCTTCTCCCTTAATCCAAGGCTTTCTCCATTATTGTTGAAGGAGAGAAGCTCAGCAAAAACCAGAGGAACCGAGCAGCATCAGCCCTCCACCGTCGCATGCCCATCGGACCCCATTTCCTCCTCTGTTTTCTCCTCGTTTTTCCCCTCGTTCCGTAAAAGTTTTCCCGGTTGAATCAGCTCGAGCTCCGGAGCCGCTCTCGCCGGAACGACCTTTCGCCGTTGAAGTCTGGACTTCTGTTTGCTGGTTTCTTTCTCTCACCCTACCTCCACCAGTTGATCCAGATCGAAGCGAAGACAGCAAGGAGTTCCAGACTTCGAGGCCCGTTTTCAGTGTCTTCCCGGCCTCCGTTGGTGTCGCCGCTTCGGGGTTTATCGACCGCCTTGGCGTCGTGGTCGTCGTGAACTCACCGGCGCGCAAAACCGGTGAGTTTATCATCTAAACCTCGCTTAGTAAGATAATCATGCTTAAGGGGTGTTTAGATTAGTCTAATTAGGTTTAGGTGGTTAGATTAGATTATTTTAATGTAAATTAGATTTGTTGTATGATTAGTTTAAGGGATGTTTAATTAGGGCTAATTGTATGTTTAAATTAGTGTAATCTTGTTTAAGCCCTAATTAATTATTTTAATTTATTTATTATTTCGAATTTTATAAATATTATTTTATTAAATTATATTATTATAATATAATATTTAATTATTAAATTTTCGGAATTAAATTTAATTATTTAATAATTTCGAAAATTTTGCTTAGGGATGGCTGGTCGTTAGAATTTCGCACCGATCGCGCGGTGCGGTCGGTTTGTATCAATTGTATGCGTAATTGCGAAATTGAGTGAAAATGATGATTGTGGTTAATAATTCCAAAAGTGTGGAATTGGTGAAATTGGAGAAGTTTTGGTATTTAACTTGAAAATACCCGGTGTTGGCTTTTGGCACCGTAATTGGTTTGTAGGATCAGGTTGAATCGTTGGATGTTATTGGATTGTATACCCAGTTCTATGGTTTAAATATATTTACCGCTTTGGCGAGCAATTGGTTTATATATGTCAGCTTGTGTGAGCATCATTGTCAGCTTGTGTGAGCATTATATGTCAGCTTGTGAGAGCAATGATCGTTTATTAGCTTGTGAGAACAACGATCCATATATCAGCTTGTGCGAGCTATCATCTATGTATATATCAGCTTGTGCGAGCTATCATCTATGTATATATCAGCTTGTGCGAGCTACCATCTATATGAGCTTGTGAGAGCATTGCATCCATGTTAGCTGGTGTGAGCCGTGATTTATTAATGGATGGATAGATGGTATGAATTGATAGATGATATGAATTGATAGATGGTATGAATTTATCAACGTATGAATTGCACCGACGTGCGGGAAGGACCGAGGCAAGGTAAGTCCTCTATTCCCTTTGTGTGGCTAGAGCACCCGGGGCTTATTTTCTTCCTAATCGAGTTCTAGAGGGTAGGACTCGCGAGACATTGTCTCATCCCGGTTGTGGGATAATATTTCAGGTCCCTAGATGGCGGATCCTCCGGAGCTTTTTGGTAGACCGGTGAGGGTCGCCGAGAGGATTTTTGACTTCGCCGATCCCGACCGAAGAGCGGCGAATGGACTGTCTAGCCGATCTTAGGACAGCTTAGTTTTTGAGGACCGATCTTCTATAGATCTTTTGTTAATAGCCTAGTCCTGTAAATCAACTGGTTTGATATGTATAAAAAGTATGTGGTTGGTTTTGAAAATGTGATCCTGCTTTTCTATCCCAATTGAATTTTGTCTGGGGATTATTTACTTGCTTCCGCATGTGCATTAAAAAGAATGGGTCGGCGACGTGTCATGGGAAGTCGCTTTTCTATCGACCGCAGTGGGATGTGCGCGTGCTCGAGGTTCGGGGCGTGACATCCCCGTTTAAGTGGTATCAGAGCGGGTCTGTGATTGGAGTGATAAGGTGCGATGATTTATGGGATAGTTAGTAGGAATGACTTTGATTTCATGCTGGTGCATGTGATTTCTAGTTGATTGGTAAATTGTTTGGTAGGTCACTCAATTCTAATTCAATGTGAATTGGAAAGCGGGTGTCTCGTAGAGAACTTGCGTTATGAGTGATCAGGAGAGGACTCCTAGGAAGAAGACCATGAGTCTAGTTACTCGGGGGAGGACGCCAACAAGGGTCGGTACCTGAGGTGGACGTGGTCGAGCGCAAGCTGAGGCTAGCGCTAGTGGAGTAGCACCACCTCCTGTTGGTGCTGGGGTAGCAGCCCCTGGTGATCCAAGGATCGACGAGATCCTGCAGATGCTTGAGGCCATGGGGAATCGGTTGGATCAGCAAGCTTAGAATCAAACCGCCGCTATTACTGCTGCTGTTGCTGCTGCCACCGCTACTGTACCTGCTGTTGCACCCGCCGCCGCACCAGTTGCCGCGCCTGTTGTTGCACCTGCTGAAGTTCCACCTGGGAACGTGGTCGCTGGGAGACCAATGCATAAGTTGGTGGAGCATTTCCTGAAGTTGAATCCACCGAAGTTCACTGGGTCAGGAGACCCCGAAGCGGCAGTTCTTTGGACCAAAGGCTTAGAGAAAGCTTTTGCATTGCTAATGTGCACTGAAGTGGAGAAGGTAGCCCTTGCAGTCTACCAACTAGAAGGTAATGCTAAGATTTGGTGGGAAGCCGCGAGAGACACAGTATTCCCTGAAGGCATAGTTCCAGAGTGGAACGCCTTTCTCGAAGTTTTCAACGACAAGTACTTTTTTGAAGCTGCCAGAGAAGTGAAGATGGTAGAATTTCAGCGTCTTCGCCAAGGTACTATGACCGTAGACCAGTATGAAGCGAAGTTCACGGAACTATCGCGGTATGCCCCCGAATTGGTCGAGAATCCGGTGAACCGAGTTAGGAGGTTCAGAGATGGGCTTAGGCCGGAACTGAGGAGTTCGCTGATACTACTGAACTTGGGGAACTACAATGACTTGTACAAACGAGTCCAGATGATTGAGAGAGACCAGAATGACAGAGCCGCCGCATCTGGGTCGCGGTTTGGGTCGAACAGAGAAGGTAATCGGTTTGGGAAGAAATCGATGTATGGAGGAAAGTACCATGTTCCGCCCAATAGGAAGGGTGGAATTGGGAAGTCAACGCCAAATCAGAATGGCGCGTGTCGCTTTTGTGGAAGGCGACATGGTACGGCCCCATGCCAACTTAGGACGGGCGCCTGTTATGAATGTGCCCAGCAAGGTCACATGGCTAGAGATTGTCCCAAAAAGCAGAGAGGACTGCAGCAGTTACCGCCGCCACCGCCGCTTCAGTTGGGCCAGAATAGGGGGTTTGTGTCGCAGATCGCACCACAGGGTGGACCGATTAGACCTCCAGCTCAGGGAAGGACGTATGCCATCACAAGAGGACAGGCGGAGGATGCGCCTAATGTGATTTAGTGTACGGTTTCGTTGAACGACCATGCTGCTTATGCTTTGTTTGACCCTGGCGCCACTCATTCTTTTATAGCTGAGCAATTTGTTAAGCTGATAGGATTAAGTCCTGAATTGTTGGAGTCAGTGGTTAGCATATCTACACCATTAAAGGATAAGGTGTTAGTTGCATTGGGTTGTTCTGGTTGCAAGTTAGTGATTGGTGAGCGAGTGGGGAAATAGATCTGATAGTCCTAGCCATGTATGATTTTGATGTGATTATTGGCATGGACTGGCTCACCAAGCAACGAGCTAAGATGGACTGTTATCGTAAATCGATTCAGTTTAACCCGTTAAGGGGTGAGAGTTTCGAGTTTATTGGGAGTCGAGGAGGACCCTCGATTGCTCTGATCTCGTCGTTTGAGGCAACCCGTTTGTTAGACGGGGGTTGTCAAGGTTACTTAGCGACTATCGTAGATACGACAGTCGAGGAGTTGAAATTAGAAGATATATCAGTGGTTCAAGAGTTTCCAGATGTGTTTCCTAAAGAGTTGCCAGGTCTACCGCCAGAGAGAGAGATCGAGTTTGTGATTGAACTAGCACCCGGGACAGAGCCAATCTCTAAGGCTCCTTACCGAATGGCGTTGTCTGAATTGAAGGAACTGAAGGTGCAGATGCAAGAATTGCTGGATAAGGGATTCATACGCCCTAGTGCATCGCCTTGGGGAGCACCAGTTTTGTTTGTGAAGAAGAAAGATGGTTCGTTACGTCTGTGCA
This sequence comes from Eucalyptus virginea, assembly GCA_014182375.1. NCBI lineage: Eukaryota > Viridiplantae > Streptophyta > Magnoliopsida > Myrtales > Myrtaceae > Eucalyptus > Eucalyptus virginea. The sequence continues at coordinate 12,825,144 of CM024515.1, read as the reverse complement.
TCGATTACCGTCAACTCAATCAAATGACGATTAAGAACAAGTATCCACTTCCGAGGATTGATGACTTGTTTGACCAGCTTCAAGGAGCGTCGATATTTTCAAAGATCGACTTGAGGACGGGGTATCATCAGTTGAGAATCAAGAAGGAAGACATACCGAAGTCAGCGTTTCGTACTCGATACGGCCATTATGAATTTACTGTAATGCCGTTTGGTTTGACGAACGCTCCAGCTGCTTTTATGGATCTGATGAACCGTGTGTTCAAGGAGTATCTGGATCAGTTTGTAATTGTGTTCATCGACGACATCTTGGTGTACTCGAGAAGTCCAGAAGATCATGAAAGACAGTTGAGGATAGTGCTACAGACTCTGAGGAATCATGAGCTGTATGCCAAGTTCAGTAAGTGCGAGTTTTGGTTAACTCGTGTGGCGTTTCTAGGTCACGTGATTTCAAGTGAAGGAATATCAGTGGACCCGTCCAAGATTGAAGCAGTGATCAACTGGCCGAGACCGACGACAGTAACAGAGATCATAAGTTTTCTGGGTTTGGCAGGGTATTACAGAAGGTTTGTGGAAGGGTTTTCAGCATTGGCGTCGCCGTTAACTCGTTTACTGAGGAAAGATGAGAAGTTCGTGTGGACAGACAAGTGCAAGTGTAGTTTTCAAGAGCTTAAGAAGAAGCTGACTACCGCACCTGTGCTAACCATACCGTCTGGTCCTGGAGGTTATGAGATCTATAGTGATGCGTCGTTTAGTGGACTGGGTTGCGTGCTGATGCAACATGGTAGGGTTGTTGCATACGCGTCCCGTCAGTTGAGACCTAATGAATTGAATTACCCGACGCATGACTTAGAACTTGCAGCTATTATCTTCGCTTTGAAGATTTGGAGACATTATTTGTGCGGAGAAAGATTCCAGATCTTCACTGACCATCAGAGTCTCAAGTATTTATTCTCTCAGAAGGAGTTGAATATGAGACAGCGTCGTTGGATGGAACTCTTGAAGGACTATGACTGTGATATTCTGTATCACCCTGGAAAAGCAAATAAGGTCGCTGATGCTTTAAGTCGGAAGTCTTCAGTAGCTCAGATGGTACTCAAGGAATGGAGATTGATTGAGAAAGTTCGAGATTCGGGTTTCAAATTTGAGGTAGGCCACCTTTCGAACCTTATGGCCACCCTCAGAATTGAGCCGGAAGTTCAGATCAAAATCAAGACGCTTCAGTGGACAGATCCAGAGATTCAGAAGATTCTGCAAGAGAATACAGAAAAGAAGAATGCTAACTTTCAGATCGCTGAGGATAGAACACTGAGGTTCCAAGGACGATTGTGTGTACCCAACGATGTAGAGCTCAGAGAGGAGATTTTATCAGAGGCTCATCGTAGCAGTTACAGCATTCACCCTGGCAGTACGAAGATGTATCAGAATCTGCGTCAACATTATTGGTGGTCTGGTATGAAGGCGGACATCGCCAAGCATGTCGCCAAATGTCTGACGTGTCAGCAAGTAAAGGCACAGCACTGCAAGCCGGGAGGACTTCTGCAACCTCTCGAGATTCCCGAGTGGAAATGGGAACATATCACGATGGACTTCGTGACTGGACTACCGAGGAGTCAGAGAGGAAATGATTCGATTTGGGTAGTGGTCGACAGATTGACGAAGTCGGCTCACTTCATTGCAGTATGAAAGGACCTTAGTTTGGATAGACACGCAGACCTGTATGTGCGTCAGATCGTTCGTTTGCATGGAGTGCCAGTGACGATTACTTCAGACAGAGACCCGAGGTTCACAGCCGCCTTTTGGAAAAGCTTACAGAGTGCTTTAGGTACGAAGCTGCAGTACAGTACGGCTTATCATCCACAGACGGATGGCCAGTCTGAGAGGACTATTCAAACCCTCAAAGACATGCTGCGAGCTTGCGTACTGGATTTTAAAGGGAGTTGGGAAGAGCAGCTTCATCTCGTCGAATTCGCCTACAACAACAGTTATCAGCAGAGTATTCAGATGGCACCTTTCGAAGCGTTGTATGGTAGAGCATGCAGAACACCCGTGTGTTGGGATGAGGTTGGTGAAAGAAAGCTTACAGGCCCAGAGTTAGTTCAGCAGTCAGTGGAGGCAGTTGCAGTGATCAGAAACAGATTACAGACCGCTCAGAGCCGTCAGAAAAGCTATGCAGACAAGCGTCGAAGACCGTTGGAGTTCCAAGTTGGTGATCACGTTTTTCTAAAGGTGTCGCCAATGAGGGGTACTTCGTGCTTTGGCAAGAAAGGAAAACTGAGTCCGAGGTACGTAGGTCCCTTTGAGATTCTAGAAAGAATCGGGATTCTGGCGTATCGTCTTGCATTACCGCCAAAGTTGGCGCAAGTGCATGACGTCTTTCACGTGTCGATGTTGAGGAAGTATGAGCCTGACCCGACCCACGTGCTTAATTTTGAGGAATTGGACGTGGACGACCGTGTGTCGTACGTTGAAAGCCCGGTTCAGATCGTGGATCGAAAAGAGCAAGTTATGCGCACCAAGACCATTCCGTTGGTCAAAGTGGTCTGGCAACACCACGGCACTGAAGGAGCAACCTGGGAAAGTGAAGAGTCGATGAGAGAATTGTACCCCCACCTTTTTGATTCAAGGATTGTAATGGTTTAAATTTCGAGGACGAAATTTTTATAAGAGGGGAAGAGTTGTGACATCCCAAATTTCTGATTCTGTTTTCAATTAAATGAGACGGACTTTTCATCGACGCGCTTATAGTTCAATTCTCCGAGCTGATCACTCACGAGATAACTAGTCTATCAGGTGAAGCCGTTAAGGAATTTAAATGCAATAGGCTTGAGAATCGACCATGAACCGATTCCGCTCGACCGTATAAATCTGCAAGGATCATTACGACGACACGTCGAATCGAACGAGAGATCGCAATAGGTCGATTCGCGAGATATGTAATTAGAGTGGTGGTGATTCCACCTGATTTCAATATCCTCGTCGACCGGCACTAAACTGATTATTCTGTCGTTTTGGGTACCCTGTGTCCGTATTTGAAACCTTGAGATTTTCACGACAATCGGGAGTCGCTAATGTGTCGAAGATTTATGTCGTGGCTTGAAAATAATCAACCACGGTCAATTGCACTGAAAATTTCCTAAAAGCTACCCGGTAGATTAGGACGCGCTCAAATCGCGCCAGATTGAAATTAACCGTGATTTTAAACCCGGATTCAGAAATTGAAGGTTCTGGCATGTCACAATTCATTTTAGGAACGTCGACTCATATTCAGAAGATTTTTCTACAAACCGAGATTTTTGGCGGAAAAGCAAAGTAAGGCCGTTTTTGTTCGGGATTGTCGGAGGGCCGTTTTAATCGAATATTCGGAATGCAAGTTGGATCATTTGGCGGGGAAATGTCATGAGAAGGCCGAGGACACATGGACCAATTTATTTGAACTTCAATTGAGCTTCAATTGATTGGAATTAAGAGAGAATTGAATGGATTGAATGGGGGAATGTCCAAAATTCGTAGCTCCCATGGCACACCACATTTTGCACCTATTGCCAAGCTTGTAGAGGAAGATTGGAGGAGAGAGAGTGGCTGAGGTCATGTGGTGTCATGGTGGGGGCAAAGCCAATGAGAAGATGGCAAGTGTTGAGCTCTAGAGAGCCCAAGGAGACCCCCCACTCTTCAGCAGCTTCTTCTCCCTTAATCCAAGGCTTTCTCCATTATTGTTGAAGGAGAGAAGCTCAGCAAAAACCAGAGGAACCGAGCAGCATCAGCCCTCCACCGTCGCATGCCCATCGGACCCCATTTCCTCCTCTGTTTTCCCCTCGTTCCAGTTTCTGCTCCAGCCGACCTTTCGCCAAAGATCCGAGTAAAAAGTTAACTTCCCGGTTGAATCAGCGAACGAGCCACACATCGCCGCGAAGACGACATCCAGCCCGTTCCGGAGCACCTCACCGCTCGCCGGAACGATTCTCCGGTCATCCCGTACGGCCGCCAGAAGCCGCCGCTCGCCGGACCGTCTGGACTCGCCTGGTTCCGCCTGTTTCGCCCGTTTCGCGGTTTTCAGCCATTTTCTCCCCATTTCTACCCTACCTCCACCCATACCAACCTCCAATAAGATTTCCTTGACCCCGGGAGCCGCCGGTTGCCAGCCACCCGCTCGCCGGAGCTCCGATCAGCCCGTTTTCGCCGTTGAAGTTGCTGGTTTCTTCTCTGCAGTTCAGTCCAGATCAGAAGCAGAAGACAGCAAGGAGTTCCAGACTTCGAGGCCCGTTTTCAGTGTCTTCCCGGCCTCCGTTGGTGTCGCCGCTTCGGGGTTTATCGACCGCCTTGGCGTCGTGGTCGTCGTGAACTCACCGGCGCGCAAAACCGGTGAGTTTATCATCTAAACCTCGCTTAGTAAGATAATCATGCTTAAGGGGTGTTTAGATTAGTCTAATTAGGTTTAGGTGGTTAGATTAGATTATTTTAATGTAAATTAGATTTGTTGTATGATTAGTTTAAGGGATGTTTAATTAGGGCTAATTGTATGTTTAAATTAGTGTAATCTTGTTTAAGCCCTAATTAATTATTTTAATTTATTTATTATTTCGAATTTTATAAATATTATTTTATTAAATTATATTATTATAATATAATATTTAATTATTAAATTTTCGGAATTAAATTTAATTATTTAATAATTTCGAAAATTTTGCCGGGATGGCCGGTCGTTAGAATTTCGCACTGATCGCAGCGGTGCGGTCAGTTTGTATCAATTGTATGCGTAATTGCGAAATTGAGTGAAAATGATGATTGTGGTTAATAATTCCAAAAGTGTGGAATTCAGTGAAATTGGAGAAGTTTTGGTATTTAACTTGAAAATACCCGGTGTTGGCTTTTGGCACCGTAATTGGTTTGTAGGATTAGGTTGAATCGTTGGATGTTATTGGATTGTATACCCAGTTCTATGGTTTAAATATATTTACCGCTTTGGCGAGCAATTGGTTTATATATGTCAGCTTGTGTGAGCATCATTGTCAGCTTGTGTGAGCATTATATGTCAGCTTGTGAGAGCAATGATCGTTTATCAGCTTGTGAGAGCAACGATCCATATATCAGCTTGTGCGAGCTATCATCTATGTATATATCGAGCTATCATCTATGTATATATCCGAGCTATCATCTATGTATATATCAGCTTGTGCGAGCTACCATCTATATGAGCTTGTGAGAGCATTGCATCCATGTTAGCTGGTGTGAGCCGTGATTTATTAATGGATGGATAGATGGTATGAATTGATAGATGATATGAATTGATAGATGGTATGAATTTATCAACGTATGAATTGCACTGACGTGCAGGAAGGACTGAGGCAAGGTAAGTCCTCTATTCCCTTTGTGTGGCTAGAGCACCCTGGGGCTTATTTTCTTCCTAATCGAGTTCTAGAGGGTAGGACTCGCTGAGACATTGTCTCATCCCGGTTGTGGGATAATATTTCAGGTCCCTAGATGGCGGATCCTCCGGAGCTTTTTGGTAGACCAGTGAGGGTCGCTGAGAGGATTTTTGACTTCGCCGATCCCGACTGAAGAGCTGGCGAATGGACCTGTCTAGCTGATCTTAGGACAGCTTAGTTTTTGAGGACCGATCTTCTATAGATCTTTTGTTAATAGCCTAGTCCGTAAATCAACTGGTTTGATATGTATAAAAAGTATGTGGTTGGTTTTGAAAATGTGATCCTGCTTTTCTATCCCAATTGAATTTTTTGTCGGGGATTATTTACTTGCTTCCGCATGTGCATTAAAAAGAATGGGTCGGCGACGTGTCCTGGGAAGTCGCTTTTCTATCGACCGCAGTGGGATGTGCGCGTGCTCGAGGTTCGGGGCGTGACACTTGGTACTCTTATGGACAGCAGAGGGCTTTTTTTAGATGGGCAAGAAGCAAAGGAGAATATCTGGAGACTAGGATGGGATCACTTCGATGAGTTAGTATCGAGATCATTTCTTCAACCATGGGTTCATCCTAATACACTTTGAAGTTCGAGGAGATGTTGGCATGGAAGGATTGGTCTCCTTATACCGGGGGCCAAGAAGAAGTTACATTCTACTGTCTTCAACATCTTGTTGTTCGAAGCTGCCCTTCATTGGTTAGGACATTCGCTTGTCAACTTGATCGCCTCATAAAGCTTGAAATTCATTTATGCCCGCATTTAAATAATTCAACTAGTGTGGTTTGTCTTTCATCTCTCTCTGAGTTATTCCTTGAGAATTGTAACAAGGAGATCTTAAAGAACTTGGTCAAACTAACTTCTTTGACCATTCTCAAAATAAAAAATTTGGCGGAGCTTGTTTGTTTTGATAATGGGTTCATGAGTTGTTTGGTCAAGTTAAAGGAGCTTCATATAGGATAGTGTGACAAGCTAACATACTTGTGGCAAGATGGAAATGAAATGCGAAATCATACTTGCCTTCAAAGAATAGTAATCAAAATTTGTCCTCAATTCACATTTTTTGTGGCAAGAGAAGGAGAAATAAAGATGTCCTGCAATCTTGAAAGGATGGAATTGAGGGATTACACAAGTTTAGAAAAGCTTCCAAGGAAGATGCAAAACCTCAAAGATTTGCGGATTTAGTATTGTCCAAAAATCATGGGACAAACCATTCCTCCGAATAACTTGATGTCTCGACTTGAATCTCTTGAGATAGGTAAATGTGATTCTCTAACATCATTTCCCTTTGCCAAGGGTAGACTTGCTGCTCTCAAGGCATTTTATATTTACGAGTGCAATGGAGTGGAGTCGCTGGAAGAGATCACCCTAGAATCACTAAGTTCTCTAACTATTGATTGATGTAAGAATCTCAAAAGCTTACCACAGTGCCTTCACACGCTTTCCCATCTCACTCGTTTGGGAATATATGACTATTCGGCATTGGAGATTCTCCTTCCCTCACCCTGTCATATTTCTGTGTTTATAATTGTCCGAAGATAAAGTTCCTACCAAATCAATGGCATCATCTTACATCCCTCCGGGAGCTATATATTATCGATTGCCAAAATATCAAATGCTACACCAGAGGAGGTTTCCCTTCCAATTTGCTGCGGCTTACAATTGTAGGGTGCGAGAATCTAAAGCAACTGTGAGAAAATGGGGCTTACACCTGCTCACGGCCCTCGTGTCTCTGGAAATTGATGGCAGCATGGGAGAGGAGGGAGAGAAGGGTGGTTTCCTTCGGAGGACGAGGATGCATGGAGTCTACTCTTTCTTTCCTCTTTAATTACTCTTCAGATAATAGAAATGAGGAACGTGGAAAGACTATCGAACGGTTTTTGCAACCATCTCTCCTCTCTCCAAGATTTTGGGATTGTAGATTGCTCGAAGTTGAGGTACTTACCAGAGGATGGCCTCCCTCCCTCCCTCCAATCATTGTGGATCAAAGAATGCAAGATTCTAACAAATCGATGCTCAAAACTCATTGGCGACCATTGGCCCCTCATCCAAGAGATCCCTCTCATCTACATCGGCAACGTTCGGATCCAATAAATTGAAATTGATCTCACCCGAGCCGTTATAAAAGATCTATCTCCGTTGACTACTTTTTCTTCTTCAGGCAAGTCTTCCAACTTCTTCTATTCTTTTGCTTTCATTTGCAACTGCCGCAATTAGTTCCATCTAAAGTCAGTTTTCTAGGATTCGGGTAAGTTTTTTGGGTTTGAAGACATCATATTTCATTCTGTTCTCCAATTGGATTCTTAATACGGATTGAATTTTTTCCCACGGTGATGTTTCACATTGAATTTCCAGAAACCAGCCACTGACATTTGGGTGTGTGTTCACGTCGGCATTTTCCTTTTCTTTTGGCCAGTAAACCAAGTAGTAGGAAGGATGGGGTTGTAGATCCCATGTTTGACGATACATCCTCTTCCTAGCATGCAAAGCTACCCAGTGGGCACAAAAATTTGCTCTTCGTGAAATACAACTAAAATTCAGAGATGAAAAATTATCATTAGCTGCTTGAATCCCAGCAAGACCTTCCTTTAGTCTTTAATTGCACTACTCAGCAAGCTTGATGATATCCTTGTATACTCCAGTTGCATCCATCTCCACTGGTACCTTGGGCTAGCTTTCGATCAGCCTCAGCAGATCTAGGTTGCACCACCAAACCCCTGCAGGCAACCATCTCCCCTGTCTAATTTCTGACCACAATCCAACAACAGCATTTTTTCGATGTTAGACTCATCACAGTTAATCTTCACAGAACCTAGCTCAGGTTTACTCCACACACCCTGCCTTTCATCCACCCAAATATGACATAGCCCTCTTACATTTTTACAGGCAACACACTCCAAAGAGCTTTTCTAATCTGTATGAGTGACAGTCTTATCTGGTGATTTACGGTTAAAAGTTACTGCATTTTGAGCTTTCCAGATATACCAACAGATGTAGGCATTCATTCTTAAGAGTTATCAGCCTGTACCAATCATTTGATCTCATGACCTCACATTTGTAGAATATCAAGCCCGAACCAATAAGCCACCATCGCCAGTGATTAGTAGTCTCCCATACGTGTGGGCTAACATTATCATAAGAATTATTTGGCGAAAACAAATTCATCCAGAGGGTCACTTATTTCTGAGAATAGGAAAGTGAAGGGTCCAGTTTCTTGTCTAGTTTATTCATTTTTTTTTCTGTTGCTTGGGTGGGTATGCATATAATTCTTTTTGTCTAATCACTCTCATTGTTTGTTCCTTATGCAAGAAAGTAATTTTTGTTCAGGACTAATTAATCGTCCTGTTCCAGGATTTTGGATAAGACATATGAAACATGTGGAAGGACCATCAACGGTGGAGGACATAAGATGCGTGGAGTCTCTTGTTTTCTTCCTCTCTAATATTTCTTTAGATGAGAAATATAAAGGTGGAAAGACAATCAAGTAATCTTTGTAGGCATCTCTCCTCATTTAAACCGTTATATTCTATACGTTTTCAGAAGTTGAGGGACGTGACAGAGGATGGCTTCCCTCCCTCCCTCCATGTATTCAGCATAACTCGATATGAGATTCTGATAAGATCGGTGCTCAAAACTCCGTGGTGACCATTGCTCAAAACTCCGTGGGGACTATTGGCACTTCATCCAAGCAATCCCACTCCTAGTAATTAGTTGACTTCGGATTCAATAAGAAGATTTCTCTCCAATGTCTAATTTTTGTTCTTCAGGTAACAATTCAGATTTCTTTCAGACCTCTTTCTTTCTTGCACACTTGCTGTTTAGCTATTGCTGCTGCTCCAGGATCCATTTCTATTCCGAACCCTCAATCCGATGGTAAAAAGTTCATGTTTTTCCATGGACAAGCTTCACCAAAACTTCCATAGACCAACTCCTGAATGTCCAACGTTGACAATTGGGTTGCTATGTTTTGTTTGACAAGGAAGTACGCAATAAAATGGTTAAAATGCTAAAGTGGTACAGCAAGTCAACCATTGTTTCATACGAGTGACTATTCCTCAAAATAAATAATGCTTACATGGACTTGCTCACAGTGCTGGAATTATGATGCATGGATGTTCCTGTCTTTATTGATGATATATCTTGAACTTTGTTTGATGCCCAAAAGTTGCTCATCTTTCCACTTATGGAAATGCACTATGCTTTGTGAGGATCGTGAAGAGTGGTTGCTCTTATATTGATTTTTTTCTGCAATTTCGGTGTTTCTTGTACGTTCTCTTCCTAACATCTTTTTCTTATGCCCCAGATGAGTGACCTACGCTCAACTGTGCTTGTTTTGCAGAGTATCCCGCTAACATCTGTATTTGGCAAAGTCTCTCGGGAGGAGCAAATGCACATACTGTTGAGGTAGGACGTGCTTATGTTCATCTTTTGCCACTGGACAAAAGAAAAACAAAAAGCTATAAATTTAGGTAGGTGTACTAATATGCTCGTACTTTTTTGCGACATGCTCTAAAGATTAATTTGTATCACGAGGTCTACATTCAAAGTCAAATTAAGAAGCTTTCTTACTTCTAACAATAGCAGCTACTTTACAGACGCAAAAATAGGATTTAAAACAGTGGTTTTCGAGTTGGAGAATATGACAACTAACTTTGAATCAACCCTTCAATTTACATCCATTTAAATGTGACTTCCGTGTCAGAGTTCACAGTTCATCTTTCTTCTATTTAAATTTCCACAAAATCTTAGACCCACAAAATAAAAAAATAAAAAAATCCCACGCCATCTCATGTAACATTTTCTATTTCTTTGTTGTAAAGGGAAGGCGGAGATGAGCAATCAAGGAGACTATGCTCTGTTACTCTATTGAGTGATTGCAAAAGTTCCACGTCTGCCATGGATTTTGACAAGAGATTGCAAGAACCTTATCCAAGACCACTCGCGACCCAATTATCTCGGGTAGGCAAGTCTCCTCACCCTAACCCCTCCAAGTTGCCAAAACTCCCGTCAAAAGCAAGGTAAGATACAGGCACTTCCATCGCTAATGGATTATCATTGTGACCTCCCGTTTGTAGAATATCAGTTTGTGGCGTTAGGCCACCATCACCGGTGATCAATGGTACCTCATTCTCCTACATTAACAAAATCATTAAGTCTATAGGTTTGGAATGGAAAGTACCCTGATATGTCTTGTTCGGTTTTTGTTGCAGTAGGGTGAGCATGAACAGAATTTGTTTGTCTAATTACTCTCCGTAATAATTTTACTGGGGCTATCTGATTTTTGTATTCCAGATTTGTTAACTGTTCCCATTTTCAGCAATGTAATGTTATAACTTTGTGAATTTGTACAATACAATCCTCTTCCACACCTACCATTACAAGCACCATCAAAATTGATTAAGTGGCCAAATTCCACATGAGCCATAAATGTGGTGCCACATTGACAAATGTAGAATAAAACAGAGTGAAATACACTCAACTACTTTTTCTATGACCAATAAATCTTACATGTCTAAAAGGAGAGATTTTTATGTCCACTTAAAACATTAGGTCAGTAACGACCAAAAAAATTTTAGGTCATCTTTTTACGCAGTCGATCACACATGACAAGAATATCACTAACTTCATTTTTTTCTTCAAGAACATTTAGTATTCAGTGATTGGTTTGGCGAGGAGAACACTAGGCACTATTTGCGCTTGAAAAGAAAAACAAGCACCATGAGGGTTCACGGATATTGTTGTGCTGAGAAAGGTTAAAATCTTTTATTCAAGTCTAATCTGTAAATTGCAAATCATGGAAGTAATCCTTGGGGCCATGTTAACTAGTGCTTCAAGCAAAAGAACAATTGCCATTTTCATTGCATTATCTATATGCGATAGGAAGGAGACAATACATAACAAATATGTTTTTATTTAAATATTTAACTAGTGTACTGGGACATGTTAATGAAATCTAATCATTTAAGTAGATATCAAGCACATCCATTTATGTTTGCCCCAAATCTAAAATTTATACATCAAATTTCATGACACGTGTCACTAGATCCATGAATAAGGGAAGATAGATTGGGTCTCAAGAACTATAGTACTTTGAAATGAAATAGAAAAATGAACCCTATCATGTCTTCTAGCGTTGGGTGGGCAAGTTTTCTTGGCCCCTGATTCTTAGGGAACAACAGTACTAATCAAATCGAAATCCTGAGGAAGCGATCAAAGGGAGCAGTTAAAGATTATTCCATAGGCCTTAGGTCCATCGCCTAATCATGCACCGCCCGTCAACGATCATGCGCGAGTTGCTGCTTTTCAACGGTGGATAGCCCATCATAGCGCGGATCTTTGGCTAGTAGCGTGGACCTGAGGCCTACCGGATAACTCAGCCCTTGAGAACATAAGTGAAAGAGAGAGAGCATGCTGGGCCGGTGGAGGGGTAGATCTGGAGGGGTGCGCTTTTACAGCGAGGCAGCTTCCAACCCAATGACACATTTTAATATGAGAAAAATAATTACTCCTTTTTGTAGGCGTCTGTGTATAAACCTGTATGTTTGTAAAAAGATATTTTGAGAAAATGAGCCATACTTTTCTATCCCATCTTGTTGTTGTTTAGGGAGTTATTAATCGTTTCCGCATGCATATTAAAATAAATAGGTCAACGATGCGTCATGGAACATCGCTATTATATCGACCAAGCAGGGATGGGCACGTGCTCGAAGGATCGAGATGTGACAGTTACACCGGATGATTGCCGACTGTTGAGTTGGCCGTCGCCGATGGGTTGTGATAACCGAAACATGCTTGAATGGTTGTGATAGTTTGTGCCTAATTATGGGGCAAAATTGTGTGGCATGGTATAGGACGTGTCATAACGGTTTTCCCTTATAATCGGGATCATGTGAATGTTTGGAGGATGAGAATCCTATGTTCTGGCTATTAATTATGCTTGTTGTATTTATAATGGCATATATGATGTGCTAATATGCAGGGACGTGCCGAGGCGAGGTGAGTTTTGTATGGTGCGTGTTTAGAACCGTCTTTGAGGCGAATTTGCATCCTAATCAGGGTTTAGGGTTTTGACTCACTGAGATTTATCTCACCCCATCGTGGTTAAATCTTTTTTAGGGCCATAGCATGGAGATTTGCTGAGTGCGGATTTGGTGGGCGTGTGATGCGACACCTTTTGGCTAGCCCTGTCGTTAGTGAAGTTTAGGTTGACCCTAGTCCCTGAAGGTTTTTGAGAGGGTCGATAGGAAGTGGCCGTAGAAAGGCTTGTAAGTAGTAAACTTCCTAGGGTTAACAGTTGATAAATGAATATGTTGTTTTCGGCAATGGTTTTCGTGTTCTACTATCCCGTTTGTTGACTGGGTGTTATATTTAATTAGCTTCCACATGTGCTTAATCGAAACACAAAAAAGAATGGGTTGGTGACGCGTCTTGGGATGTCGCATTTTCAGTCGACCACCGAGGGATGTGCTCGCGCTTGGGGTTCGGGGCGTGACACAAGCGGCGGCAACTCGAAAGCTTGGCGGTGGAGATGGTGATGCGGGTGGTGGTGTTGGTGAAAGAAAATAAATAAAATAAGAAGAATATGGTGAAGAAAATGAAGAGACTTGAGGCAAAAATGGATGCACAAGATGAGAATGGAGGATCGGCAGAGAGGTGGGGAAGTTGCGTGAGAGAAAAAGGGGGTGAAAGAGTGAGGGAGAGAAGAGAAAAAGAGAAGAAAGAGGGAAAGAAAAGAAGAAGTGGATGACCTAAGTAGCACCAACATGCGACACAGACATGCGACACGATACGACACAACACGTCGACATGTTATTTCTTAAAAATAGAGAATTTCGACACGTTGGGACACGTTGTATATTAAATGAATATTTTTAATTTTAATTAATTTAATTCAAATTTAGTACTTTTATTTTCAAAATTATTTTTTAATCTCATTTATTTATTTTTTTGATTAAAAAAATCCCCACTAGGGTCCACCCCACTCTCTTCTTTCCCTCGTCCATTCCCCCCCACCCCAAATTTATTTTTCTTTCCCTTCTCACCATCGTCCATTTCCCCCACCCCCAAATTCATTTTTCTTTCCCTCCCCACCACTTGACAGGTTGTCCATGTCACTTCCCCTCCCCCTCCCCCAAAATTAAAAATCACACTAGATGGCCCATCGAAGTCCCCTTTTATATTATTTTTGAGTTTTTTTATCAAAAATTCTAGCTCCTTTACCTCCTCCTCGCCGCTTGTGACATCCCGATTTTCCAATTCTGGTTTCAATTAAATAAGTCGGGCATTTCATCTTCGCGCCTGTAGCTCTCTTCTCTGAGTTGGCCACTCATGAGATAACTAGTCTATCAGGTGAAGCCGTTAAGGAATCTAAACGCAATAGACTTGAGAATTCGACCAGGAAACGACTGCTCGACCGTACTAATCTGCAAGGGTCATTACGGCACAGACCGATTAGAGACCGGAGATAGGTCGATTCAACAGAACCATGTAATTCAGTGTGGGTGATTCCACCTAATTGCACAATTCTTGTTGATCGGCACTAAACCGATTTCTCTATCGTTTTGGTACCCTGTGTCCGTATTTGAAACCTCGAGATTTCTACGACAATCGAGAGTCGCCAATGTGTCGAAGATGCACTTTGTGGCTTGAAAATAATCAACCACAGGTCAATTGCATAGAAAATTCCTAAAAGCTACCCGGTAGATTAGGACGCGCTAAAGTCGCGCCAGATTGAAATCAACCGAGAAATTGAACCCGATTACAGAAATTGGAAGTTCTGTCAAGTCACAATTTATTTTAGGAATGTCAACTCATCTCCAGAAGATTTTTCTACAAATCGAGATTTTTGGCAGAAAAGCAAAGTAAGGCCGTTTTTGTTCGAGATTGTCAGGGGGCCGTTTTTAATTGAATCTTCGGGATGCAAGTTGGATCATTTGATGGGGAAATGTCGTGAGAAGGCCAAGGACACATGGGTTAATTTAATTGAGCTTCAATTGGATGGAATTGATTGAGAATTGATTGAATTAAGTGTACAAGATTTTATGCCACGGCGGAAAATGAAATTGAACCCATTGGAATGAGGTTGTGGGAGATAGTGGAAGGTGACATCATCCATGAGGTCATGGTGGGCCATGAGAGAGAGAGAAAAGTGGTCCCATCTTTCTTCTCTCTCCTCCCTCTCTCTATTCGGTTGTCTCTCTCCTCCCTCTCCTTGCCGTGCGAGCGTTTCCTCCTCTCTCCATCTTCATCTTCTTCTTCGAAAGCCAGCCAGACCAGCGAACAGAGCAGCTCCGCCCGTCGCCGTTCGTCCCGGCCGGAGGCCGTCGCTCGTCCGGCCGCACGCAGCTCCGCCTCTCTCTCCCCCTTCTACTAGTGTCGGCTTCTTCTCCTTCTTCCTTGTGTTGTTCGAAACCCAGCAGATCTGGGAAGACGATAGAGCAGCCAGCTAGCTGCTAGACCGCCGTCTCGCGCCTCCGCCCTCCGCCGTTCGCCGCCGGATCGGCCCGACTCGCCCGTCGTGCTCGGTGGCCAGCCCCGCGAGCTTCCTGCTCGTCTCGCGCCCGTCTTGAGTCCAGCAACGTCCCGAGCTTCCCTGGCCGCTGTTCTTGGTCGTCCTCCAGCCGTGAGCTGCCGTCTCGCCGCCGTGCAGCAACCGAAACCACCGCCTGGACCGCCGAAGTCCCGCTTTGCCCGTTTCCAGCAAGCCAAGTCGCTGGTTCTTCTCCTCTGTTCCAGCAACCATTTCAGATCTGGTGGAGCTCCGCCGGAGCCGTCCAGCTCACCTCCGGCCACCGTGAAGCCCCGCCTAGGTCCGGTTCAGCTCCTCCGCCCATTCCCGACCCCAACCAGCCCCGGATCTGCTCATTTTCGGCCTCAACCAGCAATGGACAGAAGCTGGAAAAATGGGTATCGCAGCGAAGGTTTGGCCCGTTTTGGCCGGCTTCCCGACCCCGGAAGCTAGGCCCGCCTTGGAGACTATCGACCCTCGCATCGTCCTTGTCGTTTTGAGCCGTTCGGCTCGTTAATCGGGTGAGTTTATCCTCTAATTCTTGCTTAGTGAGTTAATGACGCTTAAGGGGGTTTAGATTAGTTTAATTAGGTTTATGTGATTAAATTAGATTATTTTAATGTAAATTAGATTAGTTGTATGATTAGTTTAATGGATGTTTAATTAGGGCTAATTGTATGATTAAATTAGTGTAATCTTGTTTAAGCCCTAATTAATTATTTTTAATTAATTAATTATTTCGAATTTATAAATATTATTTTATTATATTATATTATATTATTATAATATAATATTTAATTATTTAATTTTCGGAATTAAATTTAATTATTTAATAATTTCGAAAATTATCTTAGGGATGGCGGTCGTTAGAATTTCGCGCGATCGCGTGAGTGCGGTCGGTTTGTGTTAATTGTATGTTTAAATTGAGAAATTGAGTGATTGATGATTATGGTTAATAATTCCAATAGTGTGGAATTGAGTGATATTGATGAAGTTGTGGTATTTAACTTGAAAATACCCGGTGTTGGCTTTTAGCACCGTAATTGGTTTGTATGACCAGTTTGAATCGATTGGATTGATTGATTGATTGAATTGAGATATGAGTTGGTTTATTATTGAATGATTAGCTTTGGCGAGCATTGGTTTATATATATGTATCAGCTTGGGCGAGCAATTATGATATACATATATATATGGCAGCTTCTGGTGAGCTATAGTATACTATATTGAATATTGCGGCAGCTTCTGGTGAGCTAAGATTGTTTTATCAGCTTGTGCGAGCACGATCTATATATATATCAGCTTGTGTGAGCTAAGATCGTTTTATCAGCTTGTGCGAGCACGATCTATCTATCAGCTTGTGTGAGCTACCATCTATGTATATATCAGCTTGTGCGAACTACCATCTATATAAGCTTGTGAGAGCATTGCATCCATTTCAGCTTGTGTGAGCCGTGAATGTATTGATGGATGAATAGATGGTATGGTTTAATAGATGGTATGAATTGATAGATATGTGGATCGTATGATATCAATTGGATTGATTGAATTGATAGACCGATGGGTGTGTCGATAGTTTCAGCTTGTGCGAGCATTGTTTGAATATAAATTGTACTGACGTGCAGGAAAGGGACTGAGGCGAGGTAAGCCTTCTATTCTATTTGTGTGGCTAGAGCGCCCTGAGGCGTATTTTCTTCCTAATTGAGTTTTAGAGGGTAGGACTCGCTGAGACGTAGTCTCATCCCGGTTGTGGGATAATATTTCAGGTCCCTAGATGACGGTCGTGGAGGACCGGAAGTCCTGGAGTTCGAAAGGTGGAGGCTGAAGAATTGGCGAGCGTGTCCGACAAGTTGGTCATAGGACAGTTCCCTAGTTGTTGAGCCTGTCTATTTTGTAGACAATCCAGTGTTGTATATAAACCTATGTGTTTATAAGAAAGCTTGTTTGGTTGTGATTGATTGCCTGCTTTTCTATCCCAAGTTAAATGTTGTCAGGGGATTTGTTTCGCTTCCGCATGCATAATAAAAAAAGAAATGAATGGGTCGGCGACGTGTCCTGGGAAGTCGCATTTCTAACGACCGCAGAGGGATGTGCACGCGCTCGGAGGATCGGGGCGTGACACCGCTCACCGCACGACCCTTCCTCTCCTCTTCCTCTCCATCCTTCTCCTCCTCGCTGTTCACCGCACGACCCCCTTCCTCTCCTCTTCTTCTTGATCCTTCTCCTCTCCTCCTTGCCGCATGACTACCTTCCTCTCCTCTTCCTCACAGCTAAAGCCTCGTCGCCATCCATCGCAGCATCACAGAGGCGGCCCTCGCCTTAGTCTATGCTCTTTCTTTTGCTGTCTCTCCCGTCGCGGGCTCACCATCGCTTGCAGCCATCTCTGCTCCCTCGCCCTCACCTCCACCCTCCATTGTCTTCTGGACACGCGTGTCGAAACGTGTTGAGCAAAAATTGACCACGTGTCGGAAAATCCAACATGTGTTGACCGCGTGTCCGACCGTGTCCAAGTGTATCGACGTGTCCGACAAGCTCCGACACGTGTCAGGCATGACATGGAAGCACCGACAACATAGGGGCTGACTTGCTTGGGGGATTGGCGTGAGGAGGAAGGAGGGGAGGGGAGAGAGAAACAATAAAGAAATGAAGGGGAAGTTGGGGGGAAATTGTGGCAGAAGAGTTGACGTGAGTGAGGGGGAGGAAAAAGTGGGAGAGAGAGAGAGAGAGAGAGAGAGAGAGAAAGAAGAAGAAGAAGAAGAAGAAGAAGAAGAAAGAGAGAAAAGGGAGGGAGAGGAAATTTCATGGGAAGGAGGGGGAAACGTGAGGGAGAGGAGAAAGAAGAGAGAGAGAGAGAGAAAATGAGAGAGAAAAAAATAATATTATTTTTTTTCTTTTCTCTTTTCCTTTTTTTCTTTTTTTTTTTTCCTTTTCGGTCTCCGATTTTTCATCCGATAATTTCTTTTCTGAAAATTTCGGACTCATTGATAATTCGACGGACGATGAGATGACGTCCAATAATTTAATCTCGAAATCCTCGAAAGTTCAATACCCGAAATCGAATTAAATTTCGTGATTAAAAATCAATCGAACGCAACTTTAGTACAACCTAATCTATCTGGTGGCTTTTAGGAGTTCTTG
The DNA here is from genome assembly GCA_014182375.1 of Eucalyptus virginea. Lineage (NCBI taxonomy): Eukaryota > Viridiplantae > Streptophyta > Magnoliopsida > Myrtales > Myrtaceae > Eucalyptus > Eucalyptus virginea. The sequence goes on along the minus strand of CM024515.1, from coordinate 12,807,082 downwards.
CGCGGTTGACTCGTGGTCAATAATTTTCAATCTACGTTTGTGCTTCTTCGAATTGTGGATGACCCTCGATTGTCAAGTAATCGCAAGGGTTCAATAACGTACCCTGAATATAATATCAATAGAAAATCAGTTTATTGTCGTTCGACCCGAATATCGTAATTGTGCGGAATTACCCGCGAACGACCTACGTACTTCCGTCGAATCGATTTATATTCGTTCGCTAATTGATTCATACAGCATAGTATTGAACATTGTCAATCTTTATGGTCAAGTGGTCGATTTACGATCGAATTCTCTAGTCCTTCGCATTTTAACCCTTTATGGCCTCACCCAATGGATTAATTAACTCGTGAGTGATTAGTTCATAGTAAAATAACCATAAGTGCGTCGATGAAATAACCATTTCATATATTTTGAAATATGGCCAAATTTCGGGATATCACAACACATCTTGACAAAACGCGGAGCAATTAGTAGGCAAAAAGCAAGCATGCGAAGAAACAGAGGAGGAGAAAAAGAATAGGTCAGGTGAAGAACAAGCAATTTTGATCGAAAATCAAAGTTGTTTCGTGTCAAGATCGAAGCTTTCGAAAAACCAAGGAACCCCCTTGGGCTAAGGTTCACACGGAAACCCTCGATAGCAGCAAGTCCGTCCGTCCGTCCGTCCCTTTCTTTATTCGGCCCTCTAGAAAATCACCGTCACCCTCAACAACAACAGCAACTTGTGGTTTTTGACTTATAATTAGTTTTACCTTCTTTCACTTTGAACATTATATTTTGATTTCTAGTTGTTGTAGCTTTTGGTTTCTAGTATATTACTCGATATGAAAAGTAGTCACGGCTAGATTTAGAAAATGATATTATTATTGGTGAGACCGGTTTCATGGATCCATCTGGGAACCAGAACGATCCATGCAACTAACGGGTGGATCCCGGTTCCAATTTTTCGGAATCGGTCCTTAGTGGGCGGTTCCCGGTTCTAGGTCAGGAACTGCCCGCCCGGACCATGCACACCCCTACAATTAAACATGAAAAGAGGTGGACGAAAATTATAGTAATATTCAATTTTAAGCATGGCATGTAACGCGTGGAAAAATTCTACTAGTAATGGAAAAACATAGGCATTCACATAGATATGGAAAAGGAGGGATGTGAGAAGTGAAGCAACAACGCCAATTTGCATCGTGTGAAGTCTACCTTTTCCATTTTCTCTCTTTCGCCTGTGCTTCACTTTCTAGACAAAAAATACATGAAGTTCAGTAAAGTCTTGGTCTTCCTAACTTTATGGTTTATTCACACAATAAGAGCACTTGTGGACAGAAAGCATTCTAGAAAGTCCTTGTCTTTGCTTACACTTTTTGGTAGGTGAAAGTCTTGGTCTTCTTGGACTTTATAGTTTCTCTCTCCATTAGATCATTATCACTCGGCTTCACCATTAATCCCTCTGCTTAAATCGTATTCTCTTCCTGCTCGTCCAAACCTAGCGCTTGTGCTTGTTGGATTGCTGTCATTGAGCTAATCCCATTCATCAGTCTGCTCCAGGAAGTCTACTCGAAACAGGTAAGAGACATCTATCTACATGCTCTATTTTTCCCTCGAACATCCGGAACTTCACTACCGAAAGCATCTAGTGGACATTTATTACACAAGAGCAACCATCTATTCTTTCCAAAATCTTTCTATTGATGGAGGCAAAAGCATTATTTTTAGCAAAAGAAGAGGCGGCGGCAGCAGCAACAGCAATATTTTGGTTCTTAAACCGATTTCCTGCCTATCCATAACCCTGATTAAAGTTGATGTCAAGTTTATTAACAAAAAAAAAAATGTCATTATAATTTTTGTTAGATAGTAAGATTAGGACATTAAGATTAATTTTTTTTATCTCTCTATTACTATTCTTTTTACTAAGCGCACACTGATGTGAAATGATTTTACACAATTAACAGCATTGAGATCAAAGTATTCATTTATAATTGAATTGGAACTTTTATCCTGCTCGCAAAGTAATTATTTTACAGCATCAATGTTTTCGAATTTTAGTCCATGAAATTGGGTAAGCAAGAATCAATATCATAAGAGGATAGCTTCATTCCTCTTCAGTAGAGATTAATGGGAAAGTCATGTTTGTCATAATTTCGCAGTGCTAAACAAAATAAATAACTTTTGTCGTGTCTTTTCACATATTTGCTCTCACAACAAAAAGTCATTATTATATAGATTTAGTGAATTTACCATCAACTGGAAGGGGTAAGATGAATTTATAAGGTATTTGAGATTTAGTAATCTTTTGAGGTGTGCCAATGTAATCAATCAAGTAAAGTCAATACGGTTGTCAATGGTCAAAATCAATTAGGGAATTTTTCTCAACATAAAGAACATTTTTAGAGAGGATGCCTTCTTGCTGCACAAAAAGATGCAGATAAACAGAAGAAAGGCTGGATAGAGCACATGTTCTCCCAACAATTCTGCTTATTGATCGCATATTCTAGATATGTGATCAATGTAGGCTTTAAGTGGCAATTACAATATTAAAACTTTGCAGCAAGATGGGCAATGATGCTCTGTCCAAGGGTGCTAACGTAATAATTGATAATTGGAATCGCTTGATAAGAAAATTAAGGTCCTCAGAATACAACTTTCCCATTCATTATTCTGATGTATAAAGTATAATTTTCAGCAGATTATGTAATGTTAGTTGGTGATTTTTTACTCCTTCACTATTTGTACAGTAAACTAAAGCAATTTGTTTAATGGATTAGTTGGTGTGCCTGACCCTTTTTTATTGTTTAGCCCAAAGCACATGCTTTTTTTTCTTTATGGAATAGACAAAATTGGCTGCCTTTGATGTCTTTACATGGTCATTCACATTGAAGGAGGAATCGATAATTTTCCCATATCTTAAGCATATGCAAATTTTCAGCATTGTAACCGTCACGTAAAAGCCTACATTGATTGCACATTCACCAATAAAGCAAAAAAGGACAATGAAATAATAAAGAGTCTAATAAGATATGAATGTGAGCAAAGCCTACAAAACACTCGTAAGCAATGAAGTTTTGACGAAAATATGTGTGCACTCCAAGTTAGTCATATGTAGAAAGGTCACGTTTTATCCTCTGTTTTGGATGCCCACAAGAAAAGTCTCGATCTGAGAAAAGGGAGAACAATTGAAGAAACAAGCACGATTAGACCAAAAAACTATTTTATTTTGATTAATCTAACCTTTGATGTGCATCCCTTGAACATCTTGGTCTTCCTGAATTCATAGTTTTCTCTCTCCATTAGCTTATTCTCACTTTTCTTCACCATAACATCTTTGTTATTCTCTATAGTGACCAATTCACCCATGGCCATTGGAGAGATCGTTTTGGGTTCCTTCTTGGCTTCCTTCATTCAAGTCTTGTTGGACAAGTTGGCTTCTCTCCTTTTGGGCTCTATGCAACGAGAAGGAATCAACATGGCCTTACTCAAGGAGTGGAAGCAAATGTTGGAAATAATCAATGCAGTGCTGGCCGATGCAGAAGACAAGCAACTCGGCGGTAGCCGTCTAGTAAAGTTGTGGTTGGACAATGTTAGGGACTTGGCCTATGACATGGAAGACTTGCTCGATGAGTTCGCAATCAAAGCTGGTCAGGTTAAGACAAGGGCAAAATCCAGCACAAGCAAAGATAGGGTGAAATGGAAGCTCTCTTGCATTTGCCAAAATTAATCCTCTAGATGGAATATGAACCCACCCTCGCTCATGTCTCAAACCAAGGTCCAAGAGATCAATGAAAGGTTAGAAGTGATTATCAACGGGAAGGCTCATCTAAGCTTGAGAGAGAATGTTGTGGACAGATCCAACTACATCAACAAAAGGGATCCCACTAGTTCTCTGCCAGAACCTCGGTTTTTTGGCAGGGAGAAGGAAGAAATGGAGATACTCGAACTATTGATCCGTGAGGTCAAAAATTCTGATGCCACGCTAAGCATAGTCCCCATAGTTGGGATGGGTGGTGTTGGAAAGACGGCCTTGGCTCAACAGCTATATAATGATACTAAAGTGAATAGCTATTTTGAGAAGAGGGCATGGGTTTGTGTCTCAGATGTTTTTGATGTCCTTGACATAACAAAGACTATTTTGCAATCAATCACCGGATCGTCAAACGAGGGTGAAGATCTTAACGGGCTTCAAGTTAAGTTGAAGGATAGTCTGTTTGGGAAGATGTTTCTTGTGGTTTTAGATGACATCTGGAATGAGAAGTACGAAAAATGGACTACTTTCTTAAAGCCATTTGAAGCAAGGGCTAAGGGAAGCAAGATCATCATCACGACTCGCAACCTTAATGTTGCTTCCATGACAAGAGCATTGCCATATCCTTTGAGGGAATTGTCCTTTGATAATTGTATAAGCTTATTAGCCTTTCATGCTCTCGGAGCAACAAATTTTGATAGCCACCCGGCTTTTGAAATAGTAGGCAAGAAAATAGCTAGAAGATGTAAAGGTTTACCTTTGGCAGCAAAGATGTTGGGTGGTGTCCTACGTACTAAAAGGAATCCCGATGAATGGGAAGATACCTTAAATAACAAAATATGGGATCTTCTTACAACAGAGAATGATGAGGTTCTCCCAGTTTTAAAATTGAGCTATATCCATCTTCCTTCCTATTTGAAGAGATGTTTTGCTTATTGTGCAATATTCCCCAAGGATTACGAAATTGAGAGGGATGAGTTGGTACTCTTATGGATAGCAGAGGGACTTTTGGATGGGCTAGAAGCAAATGATAATATCTTGAAATTGGGACGGAAGCACTTTGATAAGTTAGTATCTAGGTCATTCCTTCAACAATCAAGTATGGACGCATCTAAGTTTTCAATGCATGATCTTTTGAATGATCTAGCAAAGTCAATTGTGGGGAGGACTTGCTTTAGCTCGGGGGGGTCTCAGGTGGCAGGTGATGAACATGATGTATCAACTCTTGAAAAGACTCGTTATGCATCATTCATCCTATCGTGGTACGTTACATCAAAATGCTTGAGACCATATCATGGAATGAAGGCACTAAGAAGTTTAATTCTAGTGAGTGATGGATCTAGTAGGGGCTCTTTCTCTATTTCCAACAAGGTGTTGCATGACTTACTAACAAACTTGAAGTACTTGAGGGTGTTCTCATTATGTCATTGTGACATCGTAGAGGTACCGAATTGTGTTGGTGATTTAAAACATCTTCGATATCTCAAGTTCTCGTACACTGACATCGAGATGCTACCTGAGTCAATTGGCACCTTATGCAAATTACAAGCTCTGATTTTAAGAGGTTGTCAAAAGCTTTCAAAGTTGCCTCAAGTTATCACAAAGTTAATAAGCATACGGTTTCTTGATATTAGAGATACAGGGAATCTAAAAGAGATGCCATTGGGTATCGGTAATTTAAAGAATCTTATTATCTTGTCCAAATTTGTGGTAGGACTAGAGAAAGGGTCGGAGTTGAAAGAGTTAAAAAACTTGCCACATCTTGAAGGAGAATTATTCATATCAAAATTACAAAAGGTGGAAAAAGTTATAGATGCAGTTGATGCTAATTTGCTTCAAAAGCTAGGCCTTACCAACTTATCCTTGCACTGGGATGAACATTTGGGAGATCTCCATAATCATGAGCGCGAAGCACAAGTCCTTGACTCTCTGCGACCTCACACTAATCTTGAAAATCTCACGATTTTGAACTATGGTGGTGCAATATTCCCATCATGGTTAGATTGCACATCCTATTCTAAAATAGTGTCTTTATGCTTGTGGGATTGTCCTAATGTTATATCGTTGCCTATGCTTGGACAACTACCTTCACTTAGGGAATTATCTCTTAAAGGTCTACATGCAATAAGAATGATAGGCTCTGAATTTTACGGAGGCAAGAGGCCTTTTTCATCCTTAACAACTTTAGGGTTCAAAGAGATGTTAGCATGGAAGGATTGGTGTCCTTATGCTGGGGCCCCAAAGGAAGAGGTCTCATTATTTTGTCTTAAGCATCTTGTTGTTTGGGGCTGTCCTTTGTTGGTTGGGACATTGCCCTGTCAACTTGATCATCTCGAGAAGCTTGAAATTCATTTATGCCCGCATTTGAATAACTCAACCAATGATGTTTGTCTTCCATCTCTCCATGAGTTGTACCTTGAGGGTTGTAATAAGGAGATCTTGAATAGCTTGGTCAATCTAACTTCTTTGACCATTCTTATGATTGAGAATCTTGCGGAGCTTGTTTTCTTTGATCACGGGTTTATGAGCCGCTTGGTCAAGCTAAAGGAGCTTCATATAGGAGGGTGTGACAAGCTAAAATACTTGTGGCAAGATGGAAATGAAAAACTAAATCTAACTTGCCTCAAAGAATTAATCATCGTGAGTTGTCCTCAATTCACGTCATTTGTGGCAGGAGAGGGGGAGATAGAGTTGCCTTGCAACCTTGAAAGGATGGAATTGAGTAATTGCACAAGTTTAGAAAAGCTTCCAAGCAAGATGTACACACTCAGTTATTTGTCTATTCGTCAGTGTCCAAAACTCATAGGACCAACCATTTCTCCAAATGACCACAGTAGCAACAACCCAGTGTCTCAACTTGAATCTTTGTATATAGATAAATGTGATTCTCTAATATCCTTTCCCTTTGCCAATGGTAGACTTACTACGCTAAATACATTTTCTATTAACGAGTGCAAGGGAGTGCAGTCGCTAGAAGAGATCTCAATAGAATCACTCGAAAAACTGACAATTGTTAGTTGTGAGAATCTGAGAAGCCTACCACAGTACCTTCACACGCTCTCTCATCTTACTGAATTGTATGTAAGTGGTTGTCCAGAACTAGAGATTAAGGACTTTCCTCCCCTTCCCCTCACCCTGTTGAGTCTTACACTTGAGAGATGTCCAAAGATAAAGTCTATTGCCAGCTCTAACAATCTTACTTTTTTGAAAATAAGTGAGTGCCCAGCACTGGAGATAAAGGATTTCCCTCCCCTTCCCATCACCCTATCATATTTCTTTCTCTATAACTGTCCGAAGATAAAGTCTCTATCAAATCAGTGGCGTCATCTTACATCCCTCCGATCGCTATATCTTATTGGTTGCCAAAATATCAAATGCTTGCCCAAAGGAGGCTTTCCTCCTAATTTACGATGCCTTCATATTGTAAGGTGTGAGAATATGAAGCAACCAGTGAGAGAATGGGGCTTACGCCAACTCACATCCCTTGAGGAATTGGGTATTGACTTTTGCATGGGAGGGGAGGGAGAGAACGTGGGGTTTCCTTCGGAGGACAAGGACGAGGAAGATGCGTGGAATCTTCTCTTTCCCCCCTCTCTAACTCGGCTTGAGTTGAGAAATATGAGGAATGTTGAAAGACTATCAAGTGGTCTCCGCAGCCATCTCTCCTCTCTCCGGCGGTTATTGATTGGAGGTTGCCCCAAGTTGAGGTACTTGCCAGAGGATGGCCTCCCTCCCTCCCTCCACCAATTGCGCATATTTAGATGTGAGATTCTAAAAGAGCGATGCTCAGAACTTGCTAATGACTATTGGCCCCTCATCCAAGAAATCCCTGAAATCTACATTGATTACTGGATCCAATGAATTGGTTCGGGTAAGTTTCTTTGGGTTTTGAAGGTATCAATTTTCATTATGCTTCCTTACAAACTGATTCTTCCCCATGGAGATGTTTCACACGAATTTCTGGAAATCCAAGAAATCCCTGACATCGCTTTGATTGGTTTCAGATCCAATGAAGTGAATCGATCCACTTGCTGCGATTCGTTCTTCGATGTACAGTGAGTTTTCTAGGGTTCGGGTAAGTTTCTGGTCTTGAATGCTTCAATTTCATTTCTCTTCTTCAATTAGATGCTTAATACGAATTAATTATTTCCCATGGAGTTGCTTCACAAAGAATTTCCAGAAACCACCGACTGAAGGTCAGCGACTGACATTTTGGGTGTGTCGCGTGCGTCCTCGATGGGGTTTTTCCTTTTTAGGCCAACAACTCAAGATTAAAATAAGCAAATGTGATAAGAAGGATGGGGGATGCGGATGTAGATCTCAATTTTGGCAAAACTACCTAATGGGCACAAGCATTTGCTTTTTATGAAATACAACTAAAATTTTGGAGCTGTAAAATAATCTTTAGCTTCTTGAATCCCAACAGGAGCATCCTTTAGTCTTTAATTGCACTGCTTGGGAAAATTGATGATATCCTTGTATACCAAAGCTGCGTTCAGCTCCACTACTACCTTGGTTTTGCTTTTTCTCTAGCTACTGCATTGCTCTTTTGAACAGCAAGTAATTCAGCCTCCTTTGTAGATCTAGCCTGCACCACCACACCCCTGCAGGCAATCATCTCCCCTGTTCCATTTTTGGCCATAATCCTAACCACAGCATGTTTGTTTTCTTCAATGTAAGACCCATCACATTTAATCTCCACAAAAGCTAGCTCAGGTTTACTCTACACACCCTACCTTTCGTCCACCCAATCATGACTTAGCTCTCTTACATTTTTTATAGGTGACACAGTCTAAAAGAGCTTTTCTAATCCGTATAAGGGAGAGTCTCAGGATCAGGTGAGTTATGGTTGAAGTTTACTGCATTTCTAGCATTCTAGATATACCAATAGGTGTAGGCAATCATCCTTAAGCGTTATCAGCCCCTACCAAGTCATTCGATCTCCTGACCTCACATTTATAGAACATCAGCCCATACCAATAAGTCACCATCAACGGTTATTAGTGGTCTCCCGTACTTGCTAGTGAACACCGTTCTTGTCTTGTTTGTTCATTTTCGGTTGCTGTTGGGTGGGTACATATATAAATGTCTTGTCTGATCACTCTTATAGTTGTTCATTGCTCATGAAAGGTAAATGTTATTCTAGAATAATTTATCATCCCTTTCCAGATTTTTAGCAAGAAATATGGGGAAGATGGAAAGACTACCAATGGCAGAGGATGTATGATGCATGGAGTCTTCTTTTTCCTTCCTCTCGAACCTCTCTTTGGATGAGAAAATATAAGGCATAGAAAGACTATCAAGTGGTCTTCACGGCCATCTCCCCTCTCTCAAACACTCACATTTTAGAAGTTGCTCAAAGTTTGGGTACTTGTCAGAGTATGGCTTCCCTCCCTCCCTCAAAGTATTCCACATGGTTCAATGTGAGATTCCGAAGGATGGATCCTCTCTTGCTGGTGAAAACTAGCACCTCATCCAAGATATTACACTCATCGTGATTGATTTAATTTGGATCCAACAAGAAGATTTCTCTCCACTGTCTAAGTTTTGTTCTTCAGGTAACGATTGGGGCTTCTTTTTTCTTTTACACTTGTCATTTAGCTACTGCTGCTGCTTCAGGATCCATTGCCATTCTGCTTCCTCAACCCAATGCCTAAAGTACATGTTTTCCCATGGACATGCTTCACATAAATGTCTACAAACCAGCTGCTGAAGGTCCAACGTTGACATTTGTGTTGCTCTATTTTGTTTACCAAGGAAGTACACAATGAAATGGTTATAATGCTAACGCAATACAGCAAATGACTATTCCTCAAACAAATAATACCTGCATGGACTTGCTTGCACTACTGGAATTATGATGCGTCAAAGGTGCCTGTCTATGTTGATTATATATCTAGAAGTTTGTGTGATGGCCAAAAGTTGTTTATCTTTGAACTTGGATGACACATAAAGAATTTGTAAATGGAAATGCACTATGCCTTGCGTGAGAATCATGAAAAATCTCTGCTCTTATATAGATATCATTCTGCAATTTCGCAGTTTGCTGTGTTTCTCTTACAAGTACCTGTTTCTTCTGCCCTATTTGATTGACCTAAATTCTCTCGATTGTGCTTGTTTTGCAGAATATCCCACTATCGTCGGTATTTGGCAAAATCTCTTGGGAGGATCAAATGCAAATACTGTTGAGGTAGGCAAATAGTTGTGTTCAACTTTTGCAACTTGACAAAAGGGAAAAAAAAAAAGAAAAAAAGCTATTAATTTTGGTAGGTGCACCGATATGCTCTAATTTTTTTTTTTTTTTGGTGACATGCTCTAAATAAGATTAATTTGTATCTTGATGTCGATTATCCTGTTGTATATTCAAAGTCAAATTAAGAAGCTTTCTTACTTTCAATGACAGCTATTGTAAAGATGCAAAATTAGGGTGTAAAACCATCTTTCGAGTTGGCAAATATGACAACTAAATTTCAATGCACGCTGCAGATCATAATCTATTTACATTTGAAGTTCTTGTTGAAGTTCACAATTCATCTTTCTTCTATTTAAATTCTCACACCATCTCAGAGGACGTTTTCTTTTTCTTTGTTGTAAAGGAAAGGCGAAGAGGAGCAACCAGGGAGACTATGCTTTGTTGCTTTGTTGAGTGATCCTATGCTTTGTTGCTTTGTTGAGTCATCACGAAAGCGTCATGTCTGCCGCGAAGTGTGTTAATCTAAAATTGCCATAAGGTCGTCATCCAATACCACTCGCAACCCACTTATCTCTGGGAGGCAAGTCTCCTCACTATAACCCCGCCAAGCTGCCAGAGCTCCTGTCATGAGCGAGTAAAGATACGGGCACTACCATCGCACGTGGATTATCCTCATGACCTCGCATTTGTGGAATATCAGCTTGTACTATTGCGCCACCATCACAAGTGGTCAACGCTTCCCCCATAGTTCTGCATTAACATAATAATGGGCGTCAATCGGAAAAAACAAAATCATGATAATAGGGGTCACTGAATTGTGAGATTTGCAACAGGAAGCACCCTAGTATTTCTTATTGTTTTTGGTTGCATTGGGGTGAGTATGTATATAATTCGTTTGTCTGATTACTCTCGTAATTGTTTATTTGGCATGACAAAATCAAAGTTGAATGTGGATTCCACACAATGGTGCTAAATCCTAACATCATAATTACAAAGGCATCAAAACGTAGATAGCCCAACTCTTGGGCCTTTGATGGAATTGCAATTAGACTTGACATCAGGTAATAATTTCAAGAAACTCATTTGGCTGGGACTACACTTAATTATAGAACCCTTCAATAGATGAGACTAGACAGACCAAGTCAGTTATAAGCATTAAAATTTATAACGACCCTAAACTATGATTTTGGAAAACATTATACTTTATTCACATGAGTAATAGCTCTCGAGTGAGCCTGAGCTCAAAAAGAAAATTGTTGCCCGCGCTCGTTTAGATCTTACTTTCGTTAAATAATAAAACCATATCGGAAGCCTTGGTAGCTCCAAGCTCTAAAAGAACAGTCATTGGTCCAAGCTAGCCCATATATTTCTTACTATTGGACTAGGGCAAGCTGGGCTCGATGACCACTTCTTTTTCTGTTCTTTTCTTTTCTTTTTTATCTCTCAACCTATTCAAATGAATGGGTATGTTTCTTTTTTGCTGGCTATTTGAAATATTTGGTTTCACTCCGAGAGAATCGCACTATTTAATTAATGACAAGCTCGTAATCTTTATAATTCCCTCTCCTTCCTTATTCTAGCATAATAAGATGAGTCATCATCATCACCTAACAACAATTTCATTGAAATTGTACGATGAGTCGATTAAAAGAATCAGCATCCATGGAAACCATAAAGAAGCAAAATCTGATGCTCACCTGCTCTATATGGATTTTTCCAAGCTCCTCTCCCCACCATTTTATTATTTTTTACTGTAGTTTATTTTTTACTTCTTGCAAAAGCAAATATGTTGACTATGAAAATCTGACAATCGTGTGTATTGTCAAGAAGACTTTCGATCTTTACTCCTTATTCCATACATTTTATCATCGAAATCTAAACCCTAAGTACAAAGGACACTGTGCCTGACCAAAGCTCTAAAACTTCAACTTCTGACTTTCATCAGACTGTGTTTATCAAGAACTTAGCTTCTTGTTGTTTAGATCCAATTTGTCATTTTATGGAAGAGAGAGAAGAGAGAGAGAGAGAGAGGGGTTCATGCGACATCATAGTGTCCATTACATGCTTGGACTGACATTGTCTATTTCTTCTTGTTCTTCTTTTTATATTTTTCTTTTTTTGGGTTGACATTGAAATAGAGCTCTTGATTTGGTGGGATATAAATGAGGGGCTGGAAATTCACGTGACATAAGTGGGGATAACATCTGCTCATTAATGTGTACAAGAATGTTCCTAAGATAAATTAGAATTGGAAAATGTGAAGAGCTTTAGATTGGATCACCCAACAAGTTTGAGGACCCTATCCACTTAATCTTTGAATGTTAATTCGTATATTGGGAGGTGACTGACTTTCATCATCTCAAAATATTTGTCAATCCTTGAATAAATCTTGAGCATTTTGATACTCACTTAAATTTTCATATCTCTTCTCCATCATCACCTCACTTGTCAATGTCATGAAAGAGGTTTTTTTTTTTTTTAATGCAAATTAGCACCGACAATGGTTCGTTTATTTATGTTGTCAAAGATCGGTGAATAGTATCGATGCTCGATCGACACATGGGACAAGGTATCATGCCTCGAATTCAATTTGATATACAATGTCATGATACAAAGCCTTAATATGACTTCCTCATCGTCGGAGCGTTTTAGTTATTGATATGAGGAAAGGATGGTGCTTGAAAATCACTTTTGCCTCCATGTATCATCCTTGTCAATTATAGTTTCACTGTCAAGTTTGATGATCTTTTCTCAAAAGAAATGGTTTTTTGAACACTAAAATAAACACAAGTGTGGGAACCAAATTGGCTAAATACAGTTTCGGTTCTTTTAAAATTGATGTTCAGGCAATTAACCTGTCTTGCTGTTTTGTGGCAATGTAATGTTCTAACATTGTCTGTTTGTACAATAAAACCTTTCCGAACCTACCATTACTTACAGTGTCAAACCGATAATATGGCACCACATTGGCAAATTTAGAATAAAATAGAGGGAGAATATGTAGGAAGAGAGAGGTGCTGGGAACGGCTACCTACCCTTGCCCGGATGCTGGCTAAGATCGTGTCTTTTTCTGGTGTAACTTTTGAGCTTCACCCCTTTCAATATAAAAAAACAAAACAAAACAAAACCAAAAAGTAGTGTCATGTACTGAAGAAGTATCAAAGACAAAAGACCACAACAAAAATTATGTTGAAATACCTTCCACTACTTTGTCCATGACCAATAAATCTTATATGTCTGAAAAAAAAAAAGATTTTTATATCTGCTGAAAATGATAGGTCATTCATCTACCCAATTAAATCGCAATGCAACAAATCATCACAAATATCATTATTTTCTGCAATGATAATATCTTAACAACAGTTAGTACTTACTACTTAGTAATGGGTTCAATGAGTAGAACACTCGACACTATTTATGTATCAAAAGAAACTAGGCACTATGCGGGTTCGTGCATCTTACTGTGTTGGGAAAGAAATAACTTTTTTTCATTCAAAACCCGATGCGTAAATTGCAAATCATCAATATAATCATTTGAGCCTAGTTAACGAGTATTTTCAGAGTACTTCTTAATTGTACTTAGCAAAGAAAGATTATCGTTCTCAAAACATTACTTATAAAAAGATATGAATATGTGCAATAGAAGGGGTCCAAGTGACGGTCCTCGGACATGTGCAAGGAAGGGGTCCCTCTCTTCTCTTGTCCCACATCGCCTAGGCAAGGAGGTCTTGGTTAGCTTATAAGGCTTGGATTCCTCTAATCTGTGTAACGTGTTTTAAAGCTGTGAGGGAAAAGACCGTGGCTGGGATGGCAGTTCGTCCTCGCTAGGGCGGGTGACCCAAAGCGGACAATATTACATAGTGGGGCCCAGGATGTTACAAGTGATATCAGAGTCAACTCCCAACTGCGAGTGGGACCACAGCAAGAATGCTGTTCTGACTCCCGACCTCGTGTGAGGCCACACTCCCGACTGCGAGTGGGACCACAGCAAGAATGCTGTTCTAACTCCCGACCTCGTGTGGGGCCACACTCCCGACTGCGAGTGGGACCATAGCAAGAATGCTATTCTGACTCTCGACCTCGTGTGGGACCACAGTGAGGACGTTGTTCTGTTAAGTGGTGGAGAGTGTGACGGCCCGAGCGGCAGTCCTTGGATGTGCGCAAGGAAGGAGTCCCTCTCTTGTCCCACATCGCCTATAGAAGGAGTCTTGGGTTAGCTTATAAGGCTTGGGTCCCTCTAACTGTACATACGTGTTTTCTTGGGGTAGTATGGGCTGCCCCGAAAGGAACAAAACCGTGAGGACTTAGTGTCCAAAGCGGACAATATGTGTACAGTGGAGACCCAGGATGTTACAGCAATATGAAGGTTAGGCTCTAAATTCTATGGAGGCAAGAGACATTTTTCATCCTTAACAACTTTGAAGTTTGAAGAGATGTTGACATGGAGGGATTGGTCTCGTTATGCTAAGGAATTAGAAGAAGAAGAAGTATCATTCTCTTGTCTTCAGCATCTTGTTGTCCGACTTTGTCCTTCGTTGGTCAGGACATTGCCTGATCGACTTGGTCGTCTCATAAAGCTTGAAATTCATTCATGTCCGCATTTGGAAAACTCAACCAATGTTTGTCCTCCATCTCTCCGTGAGTTGTTCCTTGAGGATAGTAACAAGGAGATCTTGAAGAGCTTGGTCAACCTAACTTCTTTGACCATTCTTACAATTAAGAATCTTGTAGAGCTTGTTTGCTTTGATCATGGTTTTATGAGCTACTTGATCAAGCTAAAAGAGCTTCATATAGGAGGGTGTGACCAATTAAAATACTTGTGGCAAGATGGAAATGAAATGCTAAATCTCACTTGTCTCCAGGAATTAACCATCGTAAGCTGTCCTTAGTTCACATCATTAGTGGCGGGAGATAGAGAAATAGAGCTGCCATGCAACCTTGAAAAGATGGAATTGAGTAATTGCACTAGTTAGAAAAGCTTCCAAGCAAGATGTACACACTCAGTTATTTGTTTATTAATCAGTGTCCAAAACTCATAAGACCAACCATTTCTTCATATGACCCCAACAGCAACAACCCTAAGTCTCAACTTCAATCTTCATGTACAAGTAAATGTGATTCTCAAACATCTTTTCCCTTAGCCAAAGGTAGACTTCCTACTTTGAAGAAATTTTCTATTCAAGAGTGCAAGGGAGTGGAGTCGTTGGAAGAGATCACCATAGAATTGCTCGAATATTTGAGAATTGACAGTTGTGAGAATCTAAGTAGCCTACCGCAATGCCTTCACATGCTCTCCCATCTCACTCACTTGTATATAAGTGATTGTCCAGCACTAGAGATAGAGGACTTTCTTGCCCTTCCCCTCACCCTATCAGTTCTCATGCTTGAGAGATGTTCAAAGATCAAATCTATTGCTAGATTTAGTAATCTCTCTATTTTGAATATTAGCGAGTGTCAAGCATTGGAGATTAAGAATTTCCCTCCCCTTCCCATCACCTTGTCGTCTCTTGAACTTAATGATTGTCCGAAGATAAAGTCTCTGCCAAATTAGTGGCGTCATCTTACATCCCTTGAGTACCTACATATTGTACTTTGCCAAAATTTCAAATGCTTGCCTGAAAGAGGTTTGCCTCCCAATTTAGAGACCCTCGTAATTACTGGGTGCGAGAATCTGGAGCAGCAAGTGAGAGAATGGGTCTTACCCCTGCTCATATTTGTCACGTTTCTAAATATTGATGGAAGAAGCATGGGAGGAGATGGAGAGAAGGTGCGGTTTCCTTCAGAGGAGGAAGAGGACAAGGAGGATGCTTGGAGTCTTTTCTTTCCTTCCACTCTTACCTCTCTTTAGATTAACCGTACAAGGAACATGGAAAGAATATCATATGGCCTTCACAACCATCTCTCCTCTCTCCAAGAGTTATGGATTGAAGATTGCTCGAAGTTGAGGAACTTGCCAGAGGTTGGCCTCCCTCCCTCCCTCCAATAATTGCACATAAGTGGATGCAAGATTCTACAAGATTGATGCTCAAAACACACCGGCGACTATTGGCCCCTCATCCAAGAGATCCCTCTCATCGACATTAATTGCGATCGGATTCATTAAATTGATCGTCCTGGTACGGTCAGGTTTTCTAAGGATCGGGTAAGTTTATGGTTTCTAAAGCATCGATTTCCCATTCTGCTTACCCCTGCTCACATCCCTCATGTTTCTAAATATTGATTGAAGAAGCATGGGATGGGAGGGAGACAAGATGCGGTTTCCTTCAGAGGAGGAGGAGGATGAGGCGGATGCCTGAAGTCTTCTCCTTCCTTCCTCTCTTACCTCTCTTTGGATTGATCATATGAGGAATGTCGAAAGACTATCAGATGGCCTTCTCAACCATCTCTCCTCTCTCCAAGAGTTATGGATTCTCAATTGCCCCAAGTTGAGGCACTTGCCAGAGGATGGCCTCCCTCCCTCCCTCCAACAATTGCACATAAGTGGATGCGAGATTCTACAATATCGATGTTCAAAATACACCGGCGACTATTGGCCCCTCATCCAAGAGATCCCTCTCATCGACATTGATGGCGATCGGATCCAATGAATTGATTCGTCCTAGTACAGTCAAGTTTTCTAGGGTTTGAGTAAGTTTATGGTTTCGAAGGCATCGATTTTCCATTCTGCTTACCCCTACTCACATCCTTCACGTTTCTAAATATTGGCAGAAAAAGCACGGGAGGGGAGGGAGAGAAGGTGCGGTTTCCTTCGGAGGAGGACGAGGACAAGGACAAGGAGGATGCTTCGAGTCATCTCTTTCCTTCCTCTCTTACCTTTTTTCGGATTGACCATATGAGGAACGTGGAAAGACTATCAAATGGCCTTTGCAACCATCTCTTTTCTCTCCAAGAGTTATGGATTGAAGATTACCCGAAGTTGAGGGACTTGCTAGAGGATGGCCTACCTCCCTCCCTCAAAAGATTGCACATAAGTGAATGCGAGATTCTACAAGATCGATGCCCAAAACACACCGACGACTATTGGCCCCTCATCCAACAGATCCCTCTCATCGACATTGATGGCGATTGGATCTAATGAATTGATTCGTCCTGGTACAGTCAGGTTTTCTAGGGTTCGGGTAAGTTTATGGTTTCAAAGGCATCGATTTCCCATTCCGCTTACCCCTGCTCACATCCCTCACGTTTCTAAATATTGGTGGAAGAAGCATGGGAGGGGAGGGAGAGAATGTGCGGTTTCCATCGGACGAGGAGGAGGACGAGGAGGATGCCTCAAGTCTTCTCATTCCTTCCTCTCTTACCTCTCTTTGGATTGACCATATAAGGAACATGGAAAGACTATCAGATGGACTTCACAACCATCTCTCCTCTCTCTAAGAGTTATGGATTCTCAATTGCCCAAAGTTGAGGCCCCTCCCTCCCTCCAACGATTGCACATAAGTGGATGCGAGATTCTACAAGATCAATGCTGAAAAGACATCGGCGACTATTGGTCCCTCATTCAAGAGATCCCTCTCATCGACATTGATGGCGATCGAATCCAATGAATTGATTCGTCTTGGTAAGGTCAGGTTTTCTAGGGTTAGGGTAAGTTTATGGTTTCGAAGCCATCAATTTCCCATTCTGCTTACCCCTGCTCACATCACTCTCGTTTCTAAATATTGACAAAAAAAGCATGGGAGGGGAGAGAGAGAAGGTGCGGTTTCCTTTGGAGGAGAAGGAGGATGAGGAGAATGCTTGGAGTCTTCTCTTTCCTTCCTCTCTTACCTCTCTTTGGATTGATCATATGAGGAATGTGGAAAGACTATCAGATGGCCTTCTCAACCATCTCTCCTCTCTCCAAGAGTTATGGATTCTCAATTGCCGAAAGTCGAGGCACTTGCCAGAGGTTGGCCTCCCTCCCTCCCTCCAACGTTTGCACATAAGTGGATGCGAGATTCTACAAGATCGATGCTCAAAACACACTGGCGACTTTTGGCCCCTCATCCAAGAGATCCCTCTCATCGACATTGATGGCGATCGGATCCAATGAATTGATTCGTCTTGGTATGGTCAGTTCTTCTAGGGTTCGGGTAAGTTTATGGTTTCGAAGGCATCAATTTCCCATTTTGCTTACCCTTGCTCACATCCCTCACGTTTCTAAATATTGACAGAAGAAGCATGGGAGGGGAGGGAGAGAAGGTGCGGTTTCCTTCGAAGGAGGAGGAGGAGGACAAGGAGGATGCCTTGGGTCTTCTCTTTCCTTCTCCTCTTGCCTCTCTTTGGATTGACCATATGAGGAACGTGGAAAGACTATCAAATGGCCTTCGCAACCATCTCTCCTCTCTCCAAGAGTTATGGATTCTCAATTGCCCAAAGTTGAGGGACTTGCTAGAGGATGGCCTCCCTCCCTCCCTCCAACGATTGCACATAAGTGGATGCGAGATTCTACAAGATCGATGCTCAAAATACACTGGCGGTTATTGGCCCCTCATCCAAAAGATCCCTCTCATCGACATTGATGGCAATCGGATCCAATGAATTGATTCGTCTTGGTAAGGTCAGGTTTTCTAGGGTTTGGGTAAGTTTATGGTTTTGAAGCCATCAATTTCCCATTCTGCTTACCCCTACTCACATCCCTCATGTTTCTAAATAGTGATGGAAAAAGCATGGGAGGGGAGGGAGAGAAGGTGCAGTTTCCTTCGGAGGAGGAGGACAAGGAGGATGCCTGGCGTCTTCTCTATCCTTCCTCTCTCACCTCTCTTTGGATTGACCATATGAGGAACGTGGAATGACTATCAAATGGCATTCGCAACCATCTCTCCTCTCTCCAAGAGTTATGGATTCTCAATTGCCCGAAGTTGAGGCACTTGCCAGAGGATGGCCTCCCTCCCTCCCTCCAATGATTGCACATAAGCGGATGTGAGATTCTACACGATCGATGCTCAAAACACACCGGTGACTATTGGCCCCTCATCTAAGAGATGCCTCTCATCGACATTGATGGCGATCGAATCCAATGAATTGATTCGTCCTAGTACAGTCAGGTTTTTTAGGATTTGGGTAAGTTTATGGTTTCGAAGGCATCGATTTCCCATTCTGCTTACCCTTGCTCACATCCCTCACATTTCTAAATATTGACGAAAGAAGCATTGAAGGGGAGGAAGTGAAGGTGCAGTTTCCTTTGGAGGAGGAGGAGGACGAGGAGGATGCCTCGAGTCTTCTCTTTCCTTCCTCTCTTACCTCTCTTTGGGTTGACCATATGAGGAACGTGGAAAGACTATAAGATGGCTTTCGCAAACATCTCTCCTCTCTCCAAGAGTTACGGATTCTCAATTGCCCGAAGTTGAGGCACTTGCCGGAGGATAGCCTCCCTCTCTCCCTCCAACGATTGCACATAAGTGGATGTGAGATTCTACAAGATCGATGCTAAAAAGACACTGGCAACTATTGGCCCCTAATCCAAGAGATCCCTCTCATGACATTGATGGCGATCGAATCCAATGAATTGATTCTTCGTGGTACAGTCAGGTTTTCTAGGGTTCGGGTAAGTTTATGGTTTCAAAGGCATTGATTTCCCATTCTGCTTACCCTTACTCACATCCCTCATGTTTCTAAATATTGAAGGAAGAAGCATGGGAGGGGAGGGAATGAAGGTGCAGTTTCCTTCGGAGGAGGAGGACGAGGAGGATGTTTCGAGTCTTCTCTTCCTTCGTCTCTTACCTCTCTTTGGATTGACCATATAAGGAATGTGGAAAGACTATTAGATGGCCGTCGCAACCATCTCTCCTCTCTCCAAGAGTTATGGATTGAAGATTGCCCAAAGTTGAGGGACTTGCCAGAGGTTGGCCTCCCTCCCTCCCTCCCTCCAACGATTGCACATAAGTGGATGCAAGATTCTACAAGATCGATGCTTAAAATACACCGGTGACTATTGGCCCCTCATCCAAGAGATCCCTCTCATCGACATTGATTGCGATCGGATTCATTGAATTGATTCGTCCTAGTACGGTCAGATTTTCTAGGGTTCGGGTAAGTTTATGGTTTCTAAGGTATCGATTTCCCATTCTGCTTACCCCTGCTCACATCCTCATGTTTCTAAATATTGATTGAAGAAGCATGGGAGGGGAGGGAGAGAATGTGAGGTTTCCTTCGGAGGAGGAGGAGGACGAGGAGGATGCCTCGAGTCTTCTCTTTCCTTCCTGTCTTACCTCTCTTTGGATTGACTATATGAGGAACGTGGAAAGACTATCAGATGGCCTTCGCATCCATCTCTCCTCTCTCCAAGAGTTATGGATTGAAGATTGCCCGAAGTTGAGGGACTCGCCAGAGGTTGGCCTCCCTCCAACGATTGCACATAAGTGGATGCGAGATTCTACAAGATCGATGCTCAAAACACACCGGCGACTATTGGCCCCTCATCCAAGAGATCCCTCTCATCGACATTGATGGTGATCGGATCCAATGAATTGATTCGTCCTGGTACAGTCAGGTTTTCTAGGATTTGGGTAAGTTTATGGTTTCTAAGGCATCGATTTCCCATTCTGCTTACCCCTGCTCACATCCCTCACGTTTCTAAATAGTGACGGAAGAAGCATGGGAGGGGAGGGAGAGAAGGTGCGGTTCCCTTCGGAGGAGGAGGAGGACGAGGAGGATGCCTCGAGTCTTCTCTTTCCTTCCTCTCTTACCTCTCTTTGGATTGACCATATGAGGAACATGGGAAGGCTTTCGCAACCATCTCTCCTCTCTCCTAGAGTTATGGGTTCTCAATTGCCCGAAGTTGAGGCACTTGCTAGAGAATGGCCTCCTTCCCTCCCTCCAACATTTGTGGATAAAAGGATGCGAGATTTTGAAAGATCAATGCTCAAAACTCACCGGCGACTATTGGCCCCTCATCCAAGAGATCCTGATCATCAAGATTGACTGCGTTCTAATCCAATGAATTGATTCTTCCATCTACAGTCAGGTTTTTCTAGGGTTCAGGTAAGTTTTTGGTTTTGAAGGCATCAATTTTCATTCTACTTCTCAATTCGATGCTTACTACAAATTGATACTTTCCCCATGTAAATGTCTCACGTAACTTTCTGGAAGTCCAAGAAATCCCTGACACGCGCGTTGATCGGGTTTGGATCCAATGAAGTGAAATCGATCCACTTTCGCTTGAATTTGCTAACTGCCGTGATTCATCCTTCGATGTGCAGTCAGTTTTCTAAGGATTTCGGTAAGCTTTTTGGTCTTGAATGCATCGATTTCTTTTCTGTTCTTCAATTCGATGCTTTATACGAATTAATTTATTCCCATGGAGAAGTGTCGAATAGAATTTCCAGAAACAACTAATTGAAGGTCAGAGACTGACATTTGGTTATTTCGCATAGAATTTCCAAAAACCGCCGTATCGTGAAAGACAACTAAAATTCAGGCTGAAAGAATGATATTTAGTTGCTTGAATCCCATCAAGAGCTTCTTTTAGTCTCCAATTGTACTGCTTTTTTGTTTAGCCACTGCAAAGCTCTTTCGACCAGCAAGTAATTCAGCCTCCTCTCTGCAGGCAACCATCTCCCCTGTTTCATTTTTGGCCTTAGTCCCAACTACAGCATGTTATGTAAGACCTCGTCTCAAGTTTACTCCACATACCTTGCCTTTAATCCACCCATTCTTAACTTAGCATTTTTACTGGCAGCAAACTCCAAAAGAGCTTTTCTGACCTATGCAAGTGATACTTTTTAGCATCTGGTTATTTATGGGTAAAAGTTATTGCATTTCGAGCTTTCCAAATAAACCAACAGGTCTAGGCAATCATTCTTAGGAGTTATCAGCCCGTATCAATCATTCAATTTTCATGACCTCACATTTGTAGAATATCAGCCCATACCAACAAGTCACCGTCGCTGGTGATGGGTGGTCTCCCATACTTGTGAGTTAACATAATCGCAAGATTTTTCAGCGAAAAAAAAAAAATCATCAAGAGGGTATCCTGGTTCATTTTTTGTTGCTGTCAATTGGGCATGCATATAATTTTGTTCTGATCACTCTTATAGTTGTTCATTATGCATTAAAGATAATTTTATCCAGGACTAATTGATGGTACTTTTTCAGATTTTTAAATGAAAAATATAAGGAATGTGGAAAGAATATCAATAGTGGAGGATGTAAGAAGCGCGGAGTATTCTGTTTCCTTTGTCTCTACGTCTCTTTGGATTATCAAGTGGTCTTCGCAGTCATCTCTCCACTATCGAACAGCTACATTTTATAGTTTAATGGAACTTGCCAGAGCATGGCTTCGTTCCCTCCTCCAAGTATTCAGCATCATTCACTGTGAAATTTTGAAAGATTGATGCTCGAAACTCAGTGACGACTTTTGGCAGCTCATCCGAGAAATCCCACTCATCATAGTTGGTTGAGTTTAGATCCAATAAGAAGATATCTATCCAATTTCTAAATTTTGCTCTTCAGGTAATGATTTGGACTTCTTTCTTTCTTGCACACTTGTCTTTTAGCTACTGTTGCTACTTCAGGATCCATTTATATTCCGAATCCTCAATTCGATGCTAAAGAGTTAATGTTTTTCCATGGACAAACTTCACCTAAATTTCCACAAACCAGCTGCTGAAGGTCCAATGTTGACATTTGGGTTGCTCTATTTTGTTTGACAAGGAAACACACAATGAAATGGTTATAATTCTAATATGGTACAGCAAGTCAACCAACTATTGCTTCTTACAAGTGACTATTCCTCAAAACAAATTATACTTATATGGACTTGTTCATAGTGCTGGAATTATGATTCGTGTATGTGCCTCTCTGTATTGATGATATATCTTGAACTGTTTGATGACTAAAAATTGCTTATCTTTCCACTTATGGAGATGCACTATGCTTCACGTAAGAATCATGAAGAATTGTTGCTCTTATATTGTTAATTGTTGCTCACTAACCTGAATTCTCTCAACTGTGATTGTTTTGCTGAATATCCCACTGTCATCTTTATTTGGCAAAATTTCTCAGGAGGATCAAATGCAAACAGTGCCGAGGTAGGCAACTGATGTGCTTATGTTCATCTGTTGCAACTTGACAAAAGAAGAACAAAAGGCTATTTATTATTGGTAGGAGTACTACTATGCTCTAAACTGTTTTTTCTTTTGGCGATGTGCTCTCGAAGATTAAATGTATCACGATGTCAATTACCGAGGTCTATATTCATAGTCAAAGGAAGAAGCTTTCTTACTTCCAACAACAACAGCTTCTGTAAAGATGCAAAAAATAGGATTTAAAACAGGTGTGATCG
The DNA here is from genome assembly GCA_014182375.1 of Eucalyptus virginea. Lineage (NCBI taxonomy): Eukaryota > Viridiplantae > Streptophyta > Magnoliopsida > Myrtales > Myrtaceae > Eucalyptus > Eucalyptus virginea. The sequence goes on along the minus strand of CM024515.1, from coordinate 12,783,895 downwards.
AGTTGGCAAATGTGACAACTAAATTTGAATGAACCCTGCAGATTATAAGCCTTTGAAATCTGACTTCCTTGTCAAAGTTCACGGTTCATCTTTCTATTCATATTCCCACGTCATATCATAGCACATTTTCTTTTTCTTTGTTGTCAAAGGTGGAAAGGAGCAATAAGGAAGACTATGATCTATTCAAATTCTGGAGATATCTATAGGCGAGATTCCGAAAGATCAATGCTCAAAAACCAGCCACTGAAGGTCAGAGACTGACATTCGGGTATGTTGTGTGTGTCCTCGATGGGGTTTTTTCTTTCTAGGCCAGCAGCTCACGGTTGAAATAAGCATATGTGATAACAAGGGTGGGAGATGCAGATGTAGATCCCAATTTTGGCAAAGCCACCTAATGGGCACAAGCATTTGTTTTCATGAAATACAACTAAAATTCGGCGATTCAAAATGATCTATAGCTTCTTGAATCCCAGTACGAGCATCCTTTAGTCTCTAACTGCACTGCTTGGGAAAATTGATGATATCCTTGTATACCACAGCTCCATTCAGCTCCACTACTACCTTGGTTCAGCTTTTTGTTTGGCTACTGCAAAGCTTTTTGAGCAGCAAGTGTTTCAACCTCCTTTGCAGATCTAGCTTGCACCACAACACCCCTGCACGCAATCATCTCCCCTGTTTCATCTCTGGCCACAATCCTAACAACAGCATGTTTGGTTCCTTCAATATAAGACCCATAACAGTTAATCTTCACAAAGCCTAACTCAGGTTTACTCTCCACACCTTGCCTTCGTTCACCCAATCATGGCTTAGCTTTCTAGCATTTTTACAAGCTATACAGTCTAAAGAGCTTTTCTAAAAGGTAAAAGTGACAGTTTCAGGATCAGGTGATTTATTGTTAAAGTTTACTACATTTCAAGCATTCCAGATATAACAACAAGTGTAGCCAATCATTCTTTAGCGTCATCCGCTCGTACCAAGTCATTCAACCTCCTGACCTCACATTCTGTTTCCTTCATCCCTAATTTCTCTTTGGATGAGAAATATGAGGAATGTGGAAAGATTAAGTCTTCACAGCCATCTCTCCTCTCTCAAACAGCTACCTTTTATAGGTTATCGGTACTTGCATAAGAAGATTTCTCTCCAATGTCTAATTTTTATTCTTCAGGTAATGGTTCATACTTCTTTCTTCCGCACTCGTCGTTTATCTACTGCTGCTACTCCAGGATCCATTTCTATCACGAATCCTCAACTCAATGCTAAAAGGTTCATGTTTTTCCATGCACAAGCTTCGCGTAATTTGCCACAAACCAGCTAGACGTTTGGGTTGCTTTGTTTAGTTTGATAAGGAAGCACACAATGAAATGGTTATAATGCTAATAGGGTACAGCTTGTCCACCATTCGAGTGACTATTCCTAAAAAAAATTATACTTACATGGACTTGCTCATGGTGCTGGAATTGTGATGCATGGATGTGCCTGGATTGATGATATATCTTTGTTTGATGCCCAACTATTGCTTATCTTTCCACTTATGGAAATGCCCTATGCTTTGCATGAGAACCAAGAAGAATTGTTGCTCTTATATTAATATTTTTCTGCAATTTCAGCATTTGTTATGTTTTATCTTCCAAATTTCTTTTTTTTATGCCGTAGCTCAGTGACCTGAATTCTCTCAATTGTGCTTGTTTTGCAGAATTTCCCCTCTGTCATCTTTATTTGGCAAAATCTCTCAGGAGGATCAAAGGCAAACACTGTAGAGGTAGGCAAATGATGTTCTTATGTTCATCTTTTGCAACTTGACAATTTATTTTGGGAGGTGTAGTGATATGCTCTAAACTGTTTTTTTGGAGACCTGCTCCAAAAGATTAATCTGTATCATTATGTCAATTATCGAGGTCTATATTCCAAGTCAGATGAAGGAGGTTTCTTACTTCCAACAACAGCAACTATTGTGACGATGCAAAAAATTAGGATTTAAAACAAGAATTTTCGAGTTGTGAATATGGTAATTAAATTGAATGAATCTGCTGATTATCATCCATTTAAATCTGATTTCCTTGTCAAAGTTCATAGTTCATCTTTCTTCTATTCAAATTCCCGCACCAGCTTAGAGCACATTTTCTTCTTCTTTGTTGTCAAGGAAAGGCGGAGAGGAGCAATCAGGGAGACAATGCTTTGGCGCTCTGTTAATTCAATATGAAAGCCTTGTGTTTACCATGATATATTTTGATTTAAGCTTGCGAGAAGATGGCCATCCAAGACCATTCGCAACCCAATTATCTCGGGTGGGCAAGTCTTGTCACTATAGCCGCACCAAGCTGCCAGAGCTCCCGTCACAGACAAGGCAAGATGCAGGCACTGTCATCGTGAGTGGGGTTATCCTCACGACCTCGTGTAGAGTATCAGCTAGTACCATTAGGCCACAATCACTGGTGATTAGCTGTCCCCCATAGTTCTGTATTAGCGGAATCACATGGGCCATTCGGAAAATACAAACTAACCATAACAATCAATCATATTTTTTAGTCTTGGTTTGGGAAGTACCATGTTATATCTTGTTGATTTTTGGTTGCAGTTGGTTGAGTATGTGGTTGACTATGTGTATAATTTGTTTGTCTGATTACTCTTGTAATTGTTTATTTCGCATAACAAAGTAATTTTTACTATGGGCTACTTGATTTTCTTATCCCATAATTTATTTTTTCGTTCCCATTTTTCATCTCACATGCCATATAACTATCTCTCGAACTTTGTTAACACTTAAATTTTGACGACCCAGTCATTTATTACATTAAAAATTAGGGATTAATTTTTAACCCCTAAAAAAAAATGGAATTAAGTTGCGTAGCATATAGTTTTAGGAGCATTTTTTATTTGCATTGGGTTGATGACGGATGGGTTTGTTTGGTGGTTCTAAGCTTTAAATTGACAGGTTGGACTAAGCCAACGAAGGAAGCAAATTGGTCCAAGCCCGTTTTCTTTTATGACAAAAAATAATCTTGTGAGAAATAGTGATTTAAAATTTTCCAGGATATGATGGAGATTTTTCAATATCATCGGATAGGGCGGGTGTGACAAAAAATATTGCGGGCTTATCTTTGCAGGATTCAGAATTTGGGAAAATCTTGGATCCTTGTCAATGTGTGATAAAATCAGTGAAATAGTACATTCAGAAAAAATATTCGTGGATGTTGATTTGAAGAAGAAAATAAAATCCTAGTCCTTGGCCTATAAATAGGTTGCTACACTACAAAAGAGGGGGCACACTTATTGAATACACGGCCACAATTGAGAGCATAGAGAGAGAAGAAATTGTGAGGGGATCAGCCATGATCCACAATTGAGAAACGGCACATTGAGAGAGCTTCAAATCCACTAGTTCTAGACGAGCTCCAAATCCCATCGAGATTGCTGCTTGCTGGCCTGAAAGTGTCGTCTCTTTTGCTCGCTGTCCCGAAACACCAGCGGTTCTACTTTGTCTCGGACAACGCCTTTAACTCCTGGTCCTATGGCACCTCATGCCGAGATCTTCAAGCAGTTCCAGATTCGCAGCCTATCCGACGGATGCATACTTTAGCCAAATTGATACTGTGTTTACGGATTAGTAGGAGTTGATCCATCGTTGGTTGAATCACATTATTGCCTCTCCAAGGTGTCGTTCCATCAGTTGTCCAACGAGTGCAATTTACCCAAGGCTAGTCCAGTGTTGAGGGAAAAGTGCCAAAAAAGTCCTAAACGTTTTGCCTTTGTGCCGATTTAGTCCTAAACCTTTTTTTTGGTGCCGATTCAGTCCTAAACCTTTTTAAGTTGTGCCAATTCAGTCCTTTCCGGCCAATTTTGACTAGATTTTGCTGACTAGACTCGACGTGGCCTAATCGACGCTAACGTGAACAACTTTTAATAATATATTTTTATTTTTATTTTTATTTTTGTCTTTTTCCTCCAGCCAGTCCACCGAGGTCCGGCAATCGGCCGAGGTGACCGCCGACGAGGGCGAGGCCAACCTCGCCGGATCCGGCGAGGCGAGCCTCGCCCATGGTCGGTGAGGGTCGGCGAGGCTCGACCTCGCCGAGATCTTGCCGACGGTCGTCTCTAGCCGGTCGCCGGACCTCGCGACCAACCGGAGGAAAAAGACAAAAAATAAAAATAAAAACAAAAAAAAAAAAATATTAAACTATTATTAAAAGTTGTCAACGTCGGCGCCGATCAGGCCACGTTAGCCGGCCGGTGTCCAGTTAGCAAAATCCAATCAAAATTGGCCGAAAAGGACTGAATTGGCACAACTTAAAAAGGTTTAGGACTAAATTGGCACAAAGGCAAAAGGTTTAGGACTAAATCGGCACAAAGGCAAAAGGTTTAGGATTTTTTTGGCACTTTTCCGCCAGTGTTGACGCAGTCGAGATACTCCTCCAAGCCAAGTCCAACTTGCTGATACCCTTGCTGAATTTCCATCATTGTTGATGTTGCCTCTTCATCGTGAGCTCTCGACGATAATCAACCGGTGGCTACCGAGAGCTCCTTGCACTGCCGTGATCAAGACCCTTTTCATGTTTGTGAGCAACCCCTCACCCGTCGATCACCATGCCGCAAGCCACGAAATTCACATTTTTACGGCAACAAATTGAAGAATTCTTGGCAAAGGCTTTTCTGGATCAGAAGAACACGTGGACTTGGTCAAAAGGACCACGTCAGTTTGGAGTCCAGGAGTCTTCTTCAACCAACCCCATCTCTTGAAACTTTAGGCATCCATCAAAGTTCATGCCTTGCACGCACGCACGCCCTTGTTCATGTTTGGGTTTTGCTGCCACGCGTTGCCACTTTGCCCGCTATTACGATTCAACGTCCCAAGCGAATCCCAGAGTTTCTTGGCACTGAGTCATCGCAAGCAACCAACCACCATCGGCCACACTCAGCCCACTGCCGACCATCTGTCCGAGCCGAACCGTCTGTCGGTCCAAGTTTATTCACATGATAAAGAGCACTTGTGGATAGAAAGCATTCTTGAAAGTTTTGGTCTTCCTGAGTTTATGGTTTATTCACATGATAAGAGCACTTGTGGACAGAAAGCATTCTTGAAAGTCTTGGTCTTTGCTTACACTTTTTGGTAGGTGAAAGTCTTGATCTTCTTGGACTTTATAGTTGATCTTCTTGGACTTTATAGTTCTCTCTCCATTAGATCATTATCATTCGGCTTCACCGTTAGTCCCCCTGCTTAAATAGTATTCTCCTCCTGCTCGTCTAAACCTAGCGCTCGTGCTTGTTGGATTGCTGTCATTGAGCTAATCATATTCATCGATCTGCTCCAGGAAGTCTGCTCAAAACAGGTAAGAGACATCTATCTACTTGCTCTATTTTTCCCTCGGACTGATGCACCCGGAACTTCACTACCGAAAGCATCTAGTGGGCATTTATTACACAAGAGCAACCATCTATTCTTTCCAAAATCTTTTTATTAATGGAGGCAAAAGCATTATTTTGAGCAAAAGAAGAGCAGCAGCAGCAGCAATATTTTGGTTCTTAAACCGATTTCCTGCCTATCTATTATCCTGATTAAAGTTGACATCGAGTTCATTAACTAAAGAAATGTCATTATAATTTTTGTTAAAAAGTAAGATTAGGACATTAAGATTAATTTTTTTATCTCTCTATTACTGTTCTTTTTACTGAACACACACTGATGTGAAATGATTTTACACGATTGGCAGCATTGAGATCAAAGTATTCATTTATAATTGAATCGGAACTTTTATCCTGCTCGCAAAGTAATTATTTTACAGCATCAATGTTTTGGAATTTTAGTCCATGAAATTGGGTAAGCAAGAGTCAATATCATAAGAGGATAGCTTCATTCCTCTTCAGTAGAGATTAATGGGAAAGTCACGTTTGTCATAATTTCGGGTGCCAAACAAAATAAATAACTTTTGTTGTGTCTTTTCACATATTTGCTCTCACAACAAAAAGTCGTTATTATATAGATTTAGTGAATTTACCATCAACCGCAAGGGGTAAGATGAATTAATAAGTTATTTGAGATTTAGTATTCTTTTGAGGTGTGCCAGTGTAATCAATCAAGTAAAGTCAATACGGTTGCAATTTGAACTTCACGTGAAGTAGTTTCTGCCGAAGCCCCAAGGGTGTTTTGTGTGGACAACTAATCTTCATCGTGCAGAAATCGATGATAGTTCAATGCAAGAAGACTAATTCATGTATTTTCTTTCAAGACAGAGAAAAATGTGCAATTGTTCATGATAAATAATTAAATTTTGAATAATGAAAAATCAAAATTGTGCTTTGTTAGAAAAAGACCACGCATGGACTCGTGTTTTGTTAGAAAACTAGGTATTTCTACGTCTAAAAAGTTTTTGAGATTGTTCATCTTTTATAACGTGAAAAAAGATGAATGAGAAGTAAATGTTTATCATTGTGCATGCCCCCAACGAAAAAGTAAAAGATATGATAGAGAGAATGGAATGGGGAAAAGAATACAGTGTCACCACCTAAAAGAAGTGAAATGCTCATACCACAAAAAAGAAGTGGAATGTATTTCCTTATTTATTGAACAGACAAAGTTAGCCGCTTTTGATGTCTTTACATGGTCGTCCACATTGAAGGAGAAATCTATAATCATCTTATATCTTAAACATATGTGAGTTTTTAGCACTGCAACCGCCATCTAAAAACCTACATGATGCACATACATGCCCAAAGTGAATATATGTTAATATATTCCAAATGCACACGTAAAGAATAAGTCCTTTTTTTATTTTTATTGATTTATTATATATATATATATAAATAAAAAGGAGTTTGATTAATTATTTTTTCAATTAATTAATTAATCTATGTCCGTTTCTTTTTAAATATTAATAACTAAAAAAAAAAAAAGATATGAAGCTTCGTCCAGGTGCACGAATTCGTGCACATGCACGAATCATGATGGTCAGCAACCGCTGACCATCATGCACGATCGTTCGTGCATAAGCGGACGATCAGCAACGGTTGCTAACTAAAAGCATCCGAGCCTTTGAGGCTTACTGACCCATTGGGAAGCCACTGACGTGTGATCAGCGGCTGTGGGAAAAACAGACACCCACTCTCAACCCAACTTCAAATTTTATTCGAATCCCGCAATCTCATTCTCAACCACCAGCGATGGCACAATATCGACCGTCTCTGTCGATTTCTGAGGGAAAGTGCATTGCCCAAAAAGACTGAGTTACCACCGATCTCAAACTTTTTGGTAGAGCCTGATGTTTTTTTAGTGCATATCGATGGAAGTGCAACAGAATATTACTCATTATTCCATCTGGCAAACTTTAGTGCTTAGTTTAATGACAATAGCCGGATAATTTCTATCAACTGCTTAGTTCAAAGAAGCCACAAGGTTTAATGTTTTTCTTTTTATTGAGTAACTTTTTGGGGTAGAATCTAATGTTTTTGCAGAGCATACCTATGTTTTCTGTGTACGAACTGGAACAACCAAAGCTCATAAAGAAAATCCTCATAATAGATCTTTAGATCTTTGGAGACATCAATTTTAAAATTTCTTTTTGACTAATCCTGTGCCCCTCTCGGCAGGCTCCATCGTTAACATATTGGCAAAACTTCTTTTGGTGCTTTCCAATCAATTCATTAGAAAAAAAAAAAAAAAAACTTGTTTTAAAAATGACCTTGAAATTTCTAACGCAACAATTAATGGACATTATCTTTCTTTTAATAATAGAAGAGTTATTTTGAGGTCTATTCCAAACTCCGGGATATAATCTACCTATATTTTTCGTTAGAATTTGAATCCATCGTTTGTTTCGATACACCTCCATATCCCATATTCGAAGCATCGGCGTTTACGAGCATAAAAGTGTACATAAGGTTTTAAGACTCTGAAACATCCTAAGAATCTCTGCAATAGAATTTTTTGGTTTTCAATATCACCAGGAAAGTTATTTGCAAAGTCTATAGCTTTATTAATAGGTTTAATAGTGTTTTGACATATATCGAGTCCTAAAAATCTTGCTTTAGTTTGCAATAATTTCATACTCGGTGCTAAAAATACTAATCTATCATACTTAATAATAATATAAAAATATTGAAATACTTAAAATGCTTCTATATGTTTTGCAAATATATATCTCATTATCATATTTTGAAAAAGGCACATTATTCCGTTCATCTATAAATACTATTGAAAAAGGGACATTATTCTCAAATATATCATTATCATATTTTGAAATTCTAAAGGGGCATTTTTTTAAAACTAGGCATTACATGCCGTTCATGGCAAAAAACGGAGCGAAGGCTCTCTTATTTATCGTCTGCATAAATTTTGAATCCTGATCTTTTTTCTTTTTCTTTTTTTCAGTTGGTGAATCCTGATTTAACTTGCAGGAGATTTGGAGCTTGGAGCTTACCGGGCCTTGGATTGAAGCGAGGGGGACTGTTTCATAGCCCAATCAAACCTGTCTGTCAACGACTGCAAAAGAAGAGGTGAAGATAATTATTTTGCACCTCTAGTACTAGCAAATATTTGAGATTTGTGAAAGCTTTTGTTTGGATATTTTCAACAGCAGCTTTTGTTCCACCGCAAGGAGATTAATAATTCATGCGAATAGCCATCGTCGAAAATAAAAACATTGAAATGATAAGGACGGGTGGGTCCAAGATAAGAGCACTTCTCTAAGCAAATTCGTCTTTTCTGTCATCGCGTCTAGTGCCCATCTCCTGTCTTCATCCCTTTGACTGTTCGATACGTGCTCGTTGTCCACCGAATGCTCAGACCTTAAGAGATTTTGCACGCTACCACGGTCGGTTGCCACCATCGTCATTCACGTCATCCCTATGCCTCTGCCTTAAATCTCAGCTGTCTCACTCTCAGACGATCACCTCTCTCCTTCATCCGCTTTTCTCCAGCTCCTTGCCCTCGCTGTCGAGGACAGATGAACTCCGTCGATGATGGCACTTGAGCACAGTGGCCAATGATGACTTCGCTAGAGACGACAATAGGCTATGATGGAGTCGTGGGAACTACAAGAATAATCTTAAACATTGGACGAGGGAAAGATGTTAAATGAACTCGAAGCGTGTGAGTTCAGCTCACATCCACTATTGGGAGGTAGACTTCATATGAAACCTAACTTTTGACGGTGCCTATGAGAAATTGTGAATCCTAAAATTCATTCTTTATGGTGTAAATATCAAATTAGGTCGGTTATTAAGTAAATAAAGGTAATTGACTCAGATGGTTGGCGTGACTAGTTGTGCCAGCTGCGACGGTGGTAGTAGCGTTGGAATGAGTAGTCCTAGTAGTGGTGCTAACAGCAACAGTGTGGTAGTAGCTGTAAGATCCGCGGCACTCGCTCTTCCCCCCCCAAAAAAATTCCTGCATTTTTTTAATCTTTTTAGCTTTTTCATTTTTCCTTTTTTATTATTTAAAAAAATTCAAAGATACATGAAAATCTATACATAATTTTAACATAGAAGGAAAATAGAGACAAAATGAATGTAAAATCACATATGATTCAATGTGAAAAGAGTTGGACGAAAATTATAGTACTATTAATTTTAAGTAAGAAAGTAGCGAATCGATGATTATTGGCAAATAATATTTCATTCAAACAAAATAAAAATTAGATCTAATGTAATGCATGGAAATTCGACAATTAATAGGAAAAAAAGATGTTCACATATGGAAGTAGAGACATGTGAAAAGTGAAACAACAAACTCCAATTTGCATGCTGCAAATTCTTGGTTTTCCCGAACTCTTAAGTTTCTTTCCCTTTAGCACTTTTTCACTTTCGCTTCACTTTCCAAACAAAAAAGCACATGATATCTAGTAAAGTATGTGGGAATATTCTTTAAATATTATGAAACAAGCACTTGTGGACAAAAGGTATTTTCTTCAGATTTGTCTAACCTCTTATGCACAACCTTGAAAGTCTTGGTTTTTGTTTAAAGTCTTTAGTAGGTGAAAAGTCTTGATCTTCCCGAACTTCATAGTTTTCTCCCTCCATTAGCTCATTATCACTTTGCTTCACCATAACATTTGTTGTTTTCTACAGTGACTAATTCAACCATGGCCATTGGAGAAATCATTTTGGGTTCCTTCTTTCAAGTCTTGTTCGACAAGTTGAGTTCTTTGGCATTGGACTTTGTGCAATGGGATGGAACTAGCACCACCATCCTTGATGAGTGGAAGAAGAGGCTAGTCACAATTAATGCAGTACTGGATGATGCAGAGGAAAAGCAACTTAGCAATAATGATAAAGTGAAGCTGTGGTTGGATGATGTTAGGGACTTGGCCTTTGACATAGAAGATTTGCTCGAGGAGTTCAAGATCAAAGCCACTCAAGCTAAGTCGGAGGCAGAATCCAGCACAAGTAGAGGTCAATGGAAAAGGAAGTTCCTTTCTTTTATACAACCGGGCTCGCTTGTGTCTGACACCAAGGTTCAAGAGATCAATGGTAGGTTGGAAGCGCTTGTCAACAAGAGGGTTGATCTAAGCTTGAGCGAGAATGTTGTGGATAGATCCAACTACATCAATAGAAGGGATCCCACTAGTTCTCTGCCGGAGCCTCGGTTTTTCGGCAGGGAGAAGGAAGAAACAGAGATACTCGAACTATTGATTCGTGAGGTCAAAAATTCTAATGCCACACTAAGCATAGTCCCCATAGTTGGAATGGGTGGTGTTGGAAAGACGGCCTTGGCTCAACAACTATATAATGATGCCAAAGTGAATAGTTGTTTTGAGAAGAAAGCATGGGTTTGTGTGTCAGATGTTTTCAATGTCCTTGACATAACAAAGACTATTTTGCGGTCGATCACCGGGTCGTCCAACGAGGGCGAAGATCTTAATGAGCTTCAAGTTAAGTTGAAGGATAGTCTATCCAGGAAGAAGTTTCTTGTGGTTTTAGACGACGTCTGGAATGAGAAGTACGAAAAATGGACTGCCCTCTTAAAGCCATTTGAAGCGGTGGCTAGGGGAAGCAAGATCATCATCACAACTCGCAACTTTAATGTTGCTTCCATAACAGGCGCTTTGCCGTATCATTTGAGGGAATTGTCCTTTGATCATTGTATAAGCTTATTGGCCTTTCATGCTCTCGGAGCAACAAATTTTGAGAGCCACCCGGACTTTGAAATAATAGGCAACAAAATAGCTGAAAGATGTAAAGGTTTACCTTTGGCAGCGAAGATGTTTGGCAGTGTCCTACGTACTAAAAGAAATCCCGAGGAATGGCAAGATACCTTAAATAACAAAATATGGGATCTTCCGATGGCAAAGAATGATGAGGTTCTCCCAGTTTTAAAATTGAGCTATGTCCATCTTCCTTCCTATTTGAAGATATGCTTTGCTTATTGTGCGGTATTTCCTAAGGATTACGAAATTGAGAGGGACGAGTTAGTACTCTTATGGATAGCAGAGGGATTTTTAGATGGACAAGAAGCAAATGAGAATATCTTGAAATTGGGACGGAAGCACTTTGATGAGTTAGTATCTAGGTCATTTCTTCAACAATCAAGTATCAACACATCTAAGTTTTCAATGCATGATCTTTTGAATGATCTAGCAAAGTCAATAGCAAGAGGGACTTGCTTGAGCTCAGGGGGGTCTTCAGTGGCAAGTCATGAACATCATGTATCATCTCTTGAAAAAACTCGTTATGCATCATTTATCTCATCGTGTTATGTCACATCAAAATGCCTGAGACCTTATCACAAAATGAAGGCCTTAAGAAGTTTAATTTTGGTGCGTAAGGGATCTAGTTGGGGATCTTTCTCAATTTCCAACAAGGTGCTGCAAGACTTGCTAAGAAACTTGAAGTATTTGAGAGTGTTCTCGTTATGTCATTGTGACATTGTAGAGGTACCGAATTATGTTGGTGATTTAAAACATCTTCGATATCTCAATTTCTCGTACACTAATATCGAGAGACTACCTGAGTCAATTGGCGCCTTGTGCAAATTACAAGCTCTGATTTTAAGAGGTTGTCAAAAGCTTTCAAAGTTGCCTCAAGGTATTGCAAAGTTAGTCAGCTTACGGTTTCTTGATATTAGAGATACAAGGAGTCTAAAAGAGATGCCATTGGATATCGGTAATTTAAAGAATCTTATTATCTTATCCAAATTTGTGGTGGGACTACAGAAAAGGTCGCAGTTAAAGGAGTTGAAGAACTTGCCACATCTTGAAGGAGAATTATTCATATCAGAATTGCAAAAGGTAGAAAAAGTTATTGATGCTAATTTGCTTCGAATGCTAGACCTTACCAACTTATCCTTGCACTGGGACAAACATTTAGGAAATCTCCATAATCATGAGCATGAAGCACAAGTGCTTGACTCTCTGCAACCTCACATTAATCTTGAAAATCTCACTATTTTGAACTATGGTGGTGCAAGATTCCCATCATGGTTAGATCGTACGTTCTATTCTAAAACAGTGTCTTTATGCTTGTGGGATTGTCCTAATGTTATATCACTACCCATACTTGGACAACTACCTTCACTTAAGGAATTATCTCTTAAAGGTCTACATGCAATAAGAACGATAGGCTTTGAATTTTACGGAGGTAAAAGGCCTTTTTCATCCTTAACCACTTTGAAGTTCAAAGAGATGTTGGCATGGAAGGATTGGTCTCCCTATGTCAAGGGCCCAAAAGAAGAAGTTTCATTATCCTGTCTTCAACATCTTGTTGTCCACAGCTGTCCTTTGTTGGTAGGGACATTGCCTTGTCAACTTGATCATCTCATAAAGCTTGAAATTCATTCATGTTTGCATTTGAATAACTCAGCCAATGATGTTTCTCTTCCATCTCTCCGTGAGTTATACCTTGAGGTTTGTGACAAGGAGATATTGAAGTGTTTGGTCAACCTAACTTCTTTGACCATTCTAAGAATTGAGAATATTTCAGAGCTTGTCTACTTTGATCATGGGTTTATGAGCTGCTTGATCAAGCTAAAGGAGCTTCATATAACACGGTGTGAAAAGCTAAAATACTTGTGGCAAGATGGAAATGAAATGTTAAATCTTACTTCCCTCCATGAATTAAACATCCATGCCTGCCCTCAATTCACATCTTTTACGGCAAGAGAAGGAGAATTAGAGCTGCCATGCAACCTTGAAAGGATGGAATTGAGTAGTTGCACGAGTTTAGAAAAACTTCCAAGCAAGATGTACACACTCATTAACTTGTCTATTTATCAGTGTCCAAAACTCATAGGACTAACCATTCCTTCAGATGACCCAAGCAACAATGACTCAATGTCTAACTCGATGTCTCAACTTGAATCTCTGGGTAGACTTGCTGCTTTGAAGAGTTTTGCTATTAACAATTGCGAGGGAGTGGAGTCGTTGGAAGAGATCACTGTAGAATCACTCAAAGAAATCATGATCATCAATTGTAAGAATCTGAGAAGCCTACCCCAGTGCCTTCACATGCTTTATCGTCTCACTAAATTGTCTATAGTTAGTTGTCAATCACTAGAGATAGAGGACTTCCCTCCCATTCCCCTTACCCTATCAAATCTATTACTCATTCGTTGTCCAAAGATAAAGAAGATAAAGTCTATTGCTAGATGTAACAATCTCACTTCCTTGTATATAAATGAGTGTTCAGCATTGGAGATGGAGGATTTCCCTCCCCTTCCCGTCACCCTGAGGTCTCTTCAACTTCTTCATTGTCCGAAGATAGAGTCCCTACCAAATCAATTGCATCATCTTACATCCCTCTTTTACCTATTTCTTACTTGTTGCCAAAATATCAAGTTCTTGCCCAAAGGAGGCTTACCTCCCAATTTGCGGTGCCTTTATATTTTTGAGTGCGAGAATCTGAAGCAGCCGGTGAGAGATTGGGGCCTACACCGCCTCGCATCCCTCGAGCAACTGAGAATTGACTTTCGCATGGGAGGGGAGGGAGAGAATGGGTGGTTTCCTTCGGAGGACGAGGATGCGTGGAGGCTTCTCTTCCCTTCCTCTCTAACCCATCTTAACATGAGAAATATGAGGAACGTGGAAAGACTATCAAGCGGTCTCCGCCACCATCTCTCCTCTCTCCAATGGTTGTGTATTGAAGATTGCCCGAAGTTGAGGGACTTACCAGAGGATGGCCTCCCTCCCTCCCTCGCTCGATTGGGGATATATCATTGCGAGATTTTAAAAGATCGATGCTCACAACACACCGGCGACTATTGGCCCCTCATCGAAGAGATCTCGAAGATCAAGATTGTTTGACGTTCGGATCCAAGGAATTGATTTGTCCATCTACAGTCAGGTTTTGTAGGGTTCGAGGGTAAGTTTTTGGTTTTGAAGGCATTAATTTTCATTCTATTTCCTCAATCCGATGCGTAATATAAACTGATTTTCCCCATGTAGATGTTTCGCTCAAATTTCTGGGAAAATCCAAGAAATCCCTGACACCCGCTTTGACTGGGTTCGGATCCGATGAAGTGAAATCTCGATCCTTCGTTGTACAGTCGGTTTTCTAGGGTTCGGGTAAGTTTTTTGGTCTCAAATGCATCGATTTCGTTTCTCTTCTTCAATTCGATGCCTAATACAGAATTAATCTTTTCCGATGGAGAGGTGTCGCGTAGAATTTCCAGAAACCACCGACTGAAGGTTAGAGACTGACATTTTGGGTGTGTGTTCTCATTGGGGAGGGGGTTTCGCAACCACAGTTGAAATAAGCAAATTCAGTAAGAAGAATGGGGGATCTAGATCCCAATTTTGGCAGCACATCCTCTTCCCAGTATGCGGAAAGCTACCTAATGGGCAAAAACATTTGCCTTTTGTGAAGTGCAATTAAAATTCGAAGATGAAAAAAATGATATTTAGTTGCTTGAATCCCAGCAAGAGCTTCCTTTAGTCTCCAATTGCATTGCTTGTGGAAGTTGATGATATTCTCGTATGCCACAACTGCATCCATCTTGACTACTGCATTGGGCTTGCTTTTCTCTTTAGCCACTACGATGCACTTTCGAACAGCAAGTGATTCAGCCTCCTCTGCAGGCAACCATCTCCCCTGTTTCATTTCTGGCCTCAATCCCAATGACGGCATGTTATGTAAGACTCGTCTTATTTAATCTTCACAAAACCTAGCTCAGGTTTACTCCACGCACCGAGCCTTTCATCCACGCGATCATGACTCAGCTTGCATTTCTCCTGGCAACACACTCCAAAAGAGCTTTTTTGACCTGTGTGCAAGTGACAGTTTTTAGTATCTGGTGTTTTAAAGGTAAAAGTTATTGCATTTTGAGCTTTCCAGATATACCAACAGGTGTAGGCAATCATTTTTAGGAGTTATCAGCCCATGGCAATCATTCTTAGGAGTTATCAGCCCATACCAGTCATTCAATCTCATGACCTCAATTTTTAGAATATCAGCCCGTACCGATAAGTTACCACCACTGTGACTAGTGGTTTGCCATACTTGTGAGTTAATATAATCGCAAAAAAATTTCAGCCAAAAAAAAAAAAAAAACAATCAACAAAAGAGTCAATTGGGTATGTGTATTATTTTGTTTTGATCACTCTTATAGTTTATCATTATGCATGAAAGATAATTTTTATTCAGGACTAATTGATAATCCTGTTTCAGATTTTTGGATGATAAATATGAGGAATGTGGAAAGATTATCAACAGGGGAGGATGTAAGAAGTGTGGAGCATTCTATTTCCTTCATCTCTACGTCTCTTTGAATGAGAACTATCAGGAACGTGGAAAGATTATCTAGTGGGCTTTGCTGCCATCTCTCCACTCTCAAACAGCTACATTTTATAGGTTACTAGGACTTGCCAGAGGATGGCTTCATTTCCTCCTCCAAGTATTTGGCACAATTCACTGTGAAATTCTGAAAGATTGATGCTCAAAACTCATGGGTGACTATTGGCACCTCGTCCAAGAAATCCCACTCATAGTAGCTGATTGAGTTCAAATCCAATAAGAAGATATCTATCCAATTTCTAATTTTTTCTCTAGGTAATGATTTCTTTCTTGCACACTTGTCTTTTAGCTACTGTTGCTGCTCTAGGATCCATTTCTATTCCGAATTCTTAATTTGATGCTAAAAGGTTCATGTTTTTCCATGGACAAGCTTCACCTAATTTTTTACGGACTAGCTGTTGAAGGTCCTGTCACGCCCCGAACACCGAGCGCGTGCCCATCCCTATCCGGTCGATAATAATTTGTGACTTCCCAGGACGAGTTGCCGACCCTTTCCATTTTATTGCACATGCGGAAGCAAAAAGAAATCCCCTGACAGTAATCATCTCGGGATAGAAAAGCAGGATACGAATTCACAAACAAACATGCTTTCATATTCACACTGAGTGATGTACAAAAGTCTATGGCCAAAAGACTACAAAAGACTGGCCTTCCAAAAAGAAGCGGTCCTAACTGACCTACGCTTCTGATCACCTCTTCTCAGCTCCAGGTCCTCCACTCGACGACCCTGAAAATGTTGTCTCACAACGGGGTGAGATAAAATCTCAGCGAGTCTAAGCTCTAAACCCCAATTAGGAGGGAAATACGCCCAGAAGCGTCCTAACCATGCAATCATACAATTAGCATAAAGGACTTACCTCGCCTCAGTTCCACCTTGCAGGTCAGCACAGTTCATATACATTATGTATAGAATCGATACATCCAGCAATTGAAACGCATCATTCAACTCAATACATCACAGGGGTTCAAATTATAGGGCCAAATCGTTATAACACGTCCCATACCATGTCACACAATTTTGTCCCATAATCCGACGCATCAAACTCAACCATCATGCGTTCCAATTGTTAATTACACCCCTCAAGGGTACGGCCAACTCTATTGGTGGTCTTCTGGCATTGCCAGGCGTCGTCTCACCCCCTTTGAGCACGGCAACGTCTCTCAATTAGATGGCTTCCCCGAAAGGGCGTAGGTCCAGAATCTATTGCGACCCGAGTCCCAATGAATGGGTAACATCCGGCTTAACAGCCCATGATGGTTTCTCTTAACCAACACACGACCAATCAATCTCGGCCTAGAACACTGTGCATTGCACTCAAATGCCTCCATTAAAATAGTGATCCTGGCCTATTTTTATCGTATTAAAAACATCCCGAAAATAGTCGTGTGTGGGTACACGGTCAACTCGAACCAAAAGACTGATACCTATCTTTTTCAAACCCCCACTATTTGATATAGTACTTAAAATCCATTTTCAGTGTTAAAACCCGACACCCGGGATTTTTCGAATAAATATTGGAAATTCACAATTTTGGAATTAAATAACAAAAATCCAATC